>BSBM01000180.1:0-1439166 GCA_027924585.1 Larix kaempferi
ACTCCTTTCAAATCCCTTTCTTCATATGTTAATTTCTTTACTCTGACATTATAACTGAACAATTGACAGTGTTTTCCCCTAGCAATCTAACTTTAACTCCCTAACAATATAATAGTCAATTTTAAAAAAACAAATAAAACCAACCCACCCATAACAATATAATAAAAAAAAAAATTAAACTAACCCACCCATAACAATATAATTAAAAAAAAAAATTAAACTAACCCACCCATAACAATATAAAAAAAAAAAAAATTAAACTAACCCACCTAACCCCTAACAATATAATACATTTAAAAATAAAAATAAAACAAACCCCCCCTCTACCATTATAATAAAAAATTTAAAAAATTTAAAGAAAAATTAAAAACAAATTAAATTAACCCCTAACGACATTATAATAAAAAAAATTAAAAACAACTTAAACTAACCTAACAACATTAGAATATAAACTTAAAAACAAATTTAAAAACAAATTAAACAAACATTGAAACTAACAACTTTAAACTAATATTGTTGTATTTAAAACATTTTAAAACAAATTAAAAAAAAAAAAAACTAACCTAACATTACAATTAAAAATTACAAAAAAAACAAAACTAAGTAACATTATACTAACCTAACAAACATTATACAAAATTTTAAAAAAACTTTAAAAAAATTAAAAACAAAATAAAACTCACATTATAAAAAATTAAAAAAAAATCAAACTAATACTAAGATTATACAACATTTTAAAAAACTTAAAAACAAAATAATTAAAACTAAATAAAACTAACATTATAAAAAAATTAAAATTAAAAAAAATCAAACTATGAACTAACATTATACAAAATTAAAAACAAATTAAAAACAAAATAAATAAAATAAAATTAACATAATAAAAAATTAAAAATTAAAAATTAAAAATTAAAAAAATGAAATATGGAGGTCGGCAAGGAGGTGGGTGGTGGGGGGAGGTCGAAGGGACGGTGGCGGGGGAGGTGGGCAGCGGGGGGTGGTGGAAGGGATGGTGACGGGGGAGGTGGAAGGTGTGGGGGCATGGGGAGGAGGGAGGAGGGGGAGTGGGAGGGCCGCAGAGGGATGGTGGAGGAGGGGTAAGGGGGAGACCGCACAGGGAGAAGGGGGGCGGAAGAGGAGGGGGAGTTGGATTGCGGGCGGGGGGGGGGGGGGGGAGGTGGAAGTGAGGGCACATGGTAGCGAGGGAATTGTGGCGGTGCCAGGCAGAGGGAGGAGCGGGAAGGGGAGGGCCATGCAGTGGCGGGGGAGGGTGGCACGAGGAGGGGGGAGGGGGAAGTGGAGGGGAGCGGGGAGGAGGGAGGAGGTGGAGGGTGCGAGGGCTCCATCCGCTTGGGCGCCAAAGGGCCGCCCCTCACGAGCGGAGCGATGCCCAGTATCACGTCGCTCGTGAGGGGAGACCCTTTGGCACCCAAGCGGGCGAAGCCCTCGCACCCTCCACCTCCTCCCTCCTCCCCGCTCCCCTCCACTTCCCCCTCCCCCCTCCTCATGCCACCTTCCCCCACCACTGCGCGGCCCTCCCCTTCTCGCGCTCCTCCCTCTGCTCGGCACCACCACACTTCCTCCCCCCCCCCCCCCATGCAATCCAACTCCCCCTCCTCTTCCGCCCCCCTTCTCCCTATGCGGCCCCCCCTTACCCCTCCTCTACCATCCCTGTGCAGCCCTCCCACTCCCCCTCCTCCTTCTCCCTCCTCCCTGTGCCCCCACACCTTCCACCTCCCCTGCTACCCACCTCCCCCCGTCACCGTCCCTTCCACCACCCCGCCGACCACCTCCCCTGCCACCGTCCGTCCCTTCCACCTCCCCTCCGCAATCCATAGAGCTTATTTTAATTTTAATTTTTTGTTTGTTTGTTTGTTTTATTTTGATGTTTTTTTTTTTATAATGTTAGTTTTATTTTAATTTTAATTTTTTGTTTGTTTGTTTGTTTTATTTTGATGTTTTTTTTTTCGTATAATGTTAGTTTTATTTAAATTTTTGTTTGTTTGTTTTATTTTGATGTTTGTTTGTTTTATTTTGATGTTTGTTTGTTTTTTTTATAATGTTAGTTTTATTTTAAATTTTTTTTTGTTTTATTTTAATGTTTTTTTTTGTTTTTTTTGTAATGTTAGTTTTATTTGAATTTGAATTTTTTGTTTGTTTGTTTGTTTTATTTTGATGTTTTTTTTCGTATAATGTAAGTTTTATTTTAATTTTGATTTTTTGTTTGTTTGTTTGTTTGTTTTTTTTGGTATAATGTTAGTTTTAATTTAATTTTAATTGTTGTTTTGTAATATTAGTTTTGTTTTACATAGTTTGATTTTTTTTAAATTTTAAATTTTTAATAATGTTTGTTTTATTTAGTTTTTAATTTTTTTTATAATTATTTAGTTTTAAATTTTTTCTAAATTTTTGTATAATGTTAGTTAGGTTAGTATAATGTATGTTATTTTTTTTAAAGTTTTTTTGTAATTTTAAATCATAATGTTAGGTTAGTTTATTTTGTCTTTAAATTTTTAATTATAATGTTAGGTTAGTATATTTTGTTTTTAAATTTTTTTTATTACAACATTAGTTTAGATTTAAGTTTTTTTTGGTTTTTTGTTTTTAATTTTAATTTTTTGTTTGTTTGTTTTATTTTGATTTTTTTTTTTATAATGTTAATTTTGTTTTATATAGTTTGATTTTTTTTTTAATTTTTAATTTTTAATAATGTTTGTTTGATTTAGCTTTTAATTTTTTTATAATTATTTAGTTTTAAATTTTTCTAAAATTTTGTATAATGTTAGTTAGGTTAGTATAATGTATGTTATGTTTTTTTAAAGTTTTTTTTAAATTTAAAATTATAATGTTAGGTTAATTTATTTTGTCTTTAAATTTTTAATTATAATGTTAGGTTAGTATATTTTGTTTTTAAATTTTCTATTATAATAATATTAGTTTAAATTATTTGTTAGTTTTAATGTTAGTTTAATTTGCTTTTAAATTTTTTTTTTTAAACCCAAAGCTAATATTCGTAGGATAGGCGGTATTTTTTAAACCCAAATTTTTGCCTCGATTAATAATACATGAATTTAAGAAAAAACCACATTTCAAAAATATTTAAATAACTAATTTTGAAAGTGGTAGAGCCTTCTCTCTTGAAAGTGGTAGAAGCTCCTCTTTGCAATCTCCTCGTTCTTCTAATATATTATTTCATTATGAAACGCATCATAATTTCTTTGTCTTTATATGGTTAGAGTGATGAAATTATTTATGAAATTTGCTTTTTTTGTTTAATATGCAAGTTTCCAAAAAGTTGTAATTTATCTCTTGAAGGAAAAAAACTTTTTTCCAATTTAGGGGTTGAATTTAAGGTTTTTGTAAACAACAGTATGTGATGTTTAGGCCATGGCTCTATTTTTTACCCTGAAAAAAAATACGTGTATACTGGTATAACCACTTTTCTATTTGGGAGGTGTTTTTGGTGTTTTTTTTGCAAAAATCATCGTTTTTATGGCTAGAGTTCTCGTTCATAGTATATAGTTCTTGTTTCATAGTATAAGTGGTTCACTGTGTTGCGAGCCTACGATGGTCGTTCGGCTCAGCCCCAAGGTCTCCTAGCTAACGTCCCCATCCAGTTGGATGGTAAAACAATGCTTATTGACATAGAGGTCATCAATGCCCAGCTTGATTATAACCTCTTACTTGGCCGCAGTTACATGTATGCCATGCGAGCAGTTGCTTCATCCGTTTTCCGCACCATGATGTTCCCCCATGATGGACGTGTTGTCAAGGTTGATCAACTCACCTATTATGATCCCAATGCCCTAGCTGCGCTTGAAAATGTTCTCCCCATGGTTGAAAAACCTGTTCATGGTGCATCTACCTCGTTGGTTTCCTCAGTGGGACCCGGAGTCTACTTAGGTACGTCGATGACTGCCACATTTCATTCCATTCCACCCCCATCACCAACGACCGAAATATATGACTTATGTACACCCTCCCACAATACACAATCACCAAATTATCAACTGCCATTGCTACCCCCAAACCACCATCGGTACCTAGCCATGTCGGCGCCACACCTATCCATACAATCCCCTTTCTATTCCCCCCTTCAGTAGTAGTAAGCGCCCCTGTGATGGCCACCCTCAACCTCCCAGGGTTAACCTTAGGACTACCTGTATGGTATCTTACACCTCCTGCATCCCCCCCCAACACCCAATGTCATCTTGCAGCTGGTACAACCCATCAACACCGCCACACATCCGCCCCCTGGTGTTGCGAATGTCCAAAACTGACCACACCCACCAGTGGCCACCACATCAACATCCACTTATACTCCTCCACCATTGCACAACACTAGGGGTAGAGGGCCCACAACCTTATACCACTGGACCCACAACTCTCACTCCCCCAGCACCTCAAAAACTAGCGAAAAACCCTCCAGCTCCTCGTGCTCTCCCGCTCTCTCCATCAATGTTCACGATTACCTGAACTTCAAGCACACATGAATACGTTGGATGACGATGCTAGTATCCCAGTGGTCAAACTTGATTCGCCTCCTCAGCTTCATGATAAATCATTGCGTACCAACCGCCCCTGTGCAATATGTGGTATTTACGGCCATTATTCCCATCATTGCCCTGATCTCCCAGATTATAGAGCTGCCCTTTATGAGATGGACAACTTAGATCTTGAGCTATCTCCCCCCACCATTGAAGAGTCCCACCCCCCAGAATCTTCATCATCAGGAGAGATCAATACCATTTATACGATTTCTTCTACTAACATTCCCTCGTCATCTGACCTGACAACCAAGAGTTTCCGCAGTGACGAGGAAATTCTCGAGGCTCTTACCGCACCTGATTACCCTTGGGAGGATATGCACCATCGTTCCTATTTCCTCCCTGAAGAGTCCTCCACCACAGCTACCCAATTTTCGGTTGAGTCCAAAGAATTCCTCCCCACCAAAGTCAACTGGTTTAAAGAGCGCATTCCAGCTCCCAATGCCTTCAAGGAAGGTAACATGGCAAATATCTCACCCACAATCCAGATTGATATCTCTGCCCCCAGTGGTGCCCCCAAGCTCATTACTTTGGGAGCCTCTTGCACTGAGTATGAGGTTGGAGAGTACAACAAACTGTCCTAAGAATTTCGAGATATCTTTTCCTGCTCTTACACCGAAATGCCTGGTCTTGACCCAGCTATCATACAGCACCATATTGACACATGGCCTGACGTACCCCCTGTTTGCCAAAAACAGCGCCCCATTCACCCATCCAACCTCCCTGTCGTCAAGGAAAAAATCGAGAAGCTTCGCCGCTCGCGGGTTTCATTTACCACATTGCATACACCACTTGGGTTTTTAACCCCGTTCCTGTTAACAAAACACAAGGCACCATAAGAGTCTATACTGACTTCCGCGACTTAAACCAAGCATGTCCTAAAGACAACTTCCCCCACACCATTCATTGACCAACTCATTGATGCATCTGCAGGACATGAAGTCCTATCCTTCATCGATGATTTCTCTGGGTACAACGAGATTCAGATACGCAAGGAAGACCAATACAAAACTACCTTTACTACCCCATGGGGCACCTTTGCCTACCGAGTCATGCCTTTTGGCCTTAAAAACACTGGGGCTACCTTCCAATGGGCCATGACCTATTGCTTTCATGACTTGGTGCATATCCTATTAGTCTATCTTAATGATCTCACAGCACGTTCCAAGAAAAGCGCTGACCACCTTAATGACCTCTAGCAAGCTTTTCCGCGTTGTCACAAATATCAGATCCGCTTGAACCGACTTAAGTGTGTCTTTTGCATTCCGGCAGGCCGGTTGTTAGGTTTCATCGTTTCCCAAAAATGAATTGTTGTAGACCCCTTGAAAGTTCAAGCCATCTTAGACCTTCCATCACCACGCACGCTCCGGCAGTTGCAGAGCTTGCAGGGGAAATCTAATTTCCTCTGTCGCTTCATTCCTGATTATGCGACCACTGTTCATGGTTTCTTGCGCTTGCTTCGTACCCATATACCCTTTGTTTGGGATGATCAGGAGCAAGTTGCGTTCAACGCTCTTAAGAAAGCTCTCACACAAGCCCCTTTGATTTCCCCTTTGGATTTCTCTCAAGACTTCATCCTTTATGTCTCGGCATCCGATCTCCTATCAAAGTCAACAGTCCAACTGACACTTGTCATGTTGGGTCCACTCACTATTTATATCCCATTGACTTTTTCTTGTTTTGGCCATTTTGGATCCATATGGAGTCCATTTTCCGAACCGTTTCCACCACTGGATTTAGCACGACGATAGCGTCATCATGGTCAACTCGTTTTCTCGTTTTTTCAAAATCACCACCTTTTCAACATATTTTCCAGACACCCTTCGTCACCTCAGTTTGTGTGCCACATCGGCCGTTCCGCATTTTTGACATTTTTTATATTGTCGGATTCAGTTTTCCACGGCCGTGATGATGCTTGAGATCATTTCTTGCTCTCACCCCTAGATTTTTTGCGCATTTTTTAAAAATGCCCCTCGTCACCTCGGTTTACATGCCACATTGACAGTTGTCTGTTTTTGGCATTCCTTATATTGCCGGATTCATTTTTCCATGCTCGTGATGATGCTTGAGATCATTTCTCGCTCTCACCTAAACCCTTTTTAGCATTGTGCCATTGCACCTTATTGTCTCGATTTGCGTGCCACATTGGTCGCTCTCAATTTTTTCTAAATATTTTCATCACAACTTATACATGAGCCCTTCACTCCACCCATACTACAATTATGGCATTATTTTGCTACCATTCACCACCCCAAAGGAGGCACCATTAGTGTTTTCCCCCAACCCCCATTCTTGAATCTCATCGATGTCCCGTGAATGAACACTTCCTCCTTGCTTGGCCATTCCTTTTGTTTGGTATACTTTTATCCCTTTTTCGGGCTGGACAAGTCCTTTATGAAAAAGGCACTTAGGGAGTTTTTGTTAAGCTCTTTTCTGACTCCTAAAACAATGAAAAGATCGTTGAGAAATCTTGCTTCCTTTCATGCTCGTTAAAGTACCTGAAAGGGCTTCTATCTGGTATATGTTTAACCCTTTTCCGGACCTGGTAGACTAATTACAAAAAAGGAATACTCTAGTCACACTGGCTAGAAGAGTTCTTCATTGCATCCTTTTATGCTTTTTCGGGCCTTGGAGACTAACACATGAAAAAGAACCCCCCTGGAGACTTCTTATTGCTTTCAGACTCTCTATAATTGAAAGCAACCATGAGCATGCACTGTCCTAGGCTCGTAAAAACCACATGATGGTACCATTCCATTATTTCAGAGTCTTCTTATCACTTTCAGATTCCTTAAAATTGAAAGCAACCATGAGCATGAACTGTCCTGGGCTCGCATAAATCCACATGACAATACCATTTCATACCTTCCTTGAAGGACACAATGATGCCTCCTGGCACCATCAGAGACCATATCTCATTTCCCCCTATTATGGTAGCACCCCTAGTTCGGTTGCATTTGTTCAGAGTATTCTGCAAAATACCAACCTTAAACATCCATGATACCACCTATCAGTTTTTCCATCCAAGTCTATTCCAGACACCTTCCCTAGTCCCTTCATAGCTATGATCCCTTTCCCCTCACGTCACTTTCATATGCTTCCAAGTCAGACATGTCATCATACTCTCAACAAAGGAAGTTTGAGTCTACCCCCCGCTCAGTACCCCCAATTATTCCCCTACCCCAGCAGTATGTCAGTCGCACTTTCAGTACTATCATCTTTCGGTTTTACACCTCGTGCTCCTATCAAGGAAACATCATTGCCTTGGTAGTTGCAAGGTCTCCCTCTATTGACACCAACCAATCTATTCCAGAAGATAGACCCAGAGGTCCCTGCACCTTGGACTCATCACCATCTGTGGTGAGTTCCTACGGACTATTTTGAGTGGAATCCTCATTGCCTCTCCAAATGGTTGTTTCTCACGTGCTCAACTGCAACACCTTAATCACACCGTTGAGATTCACGCAGGATATATATTACACCAGTTTGTAGTCGAAGACCCTGGACTACCACTGACTCTAGCACATTGGTGAGTCATTTCGAAACACCCTAGTATATGTTCCTTGGGATATCCGAGTTGCATTGGCGATTGTATTCAGAAGCCATCCACTCATATGCTTCCTTGAGTGCCGAGTACAGCTATAGTCCAGTGTACCATTGAGAGTATGACTCATTGTCATTATGATCCACCCGTTCATCAGTTCCTCTAGTACCACAGTCAGTCACATTATTATTATTCCAGTATATTAGTTGTTCAGCTCAGCCATGATCACACTTAGAGTATGTCCCAGATTTGTGTCCCCTCTAGACCATTATGATGTACACAATAGTTTTCCATGTATTGTACAGGTCCTCCCTTTTTGGGGCCTCTTTGTTATTTTATGTATCTTGATACGAGCATGGGTATGCCTGCCTTGTCCATATATTGAGATTATTCCTCATTCATTTGAGGTCATGTATTTTCAGTTTTTTGCAGTTGCTCCAGGCCCGTTGTTCGAGTCTCTAGTCTGTTTCTTCTCCTCTCCATAACCTAGGGAAACCATAATAGACTTATGATGTCCATCGGACATACGATGAGATCCTGCCCTCACACATTAGGGGGCAATATGTTAACACCTAAAAAGTGCTCACTACCTTATTTCCCTCATCAGATGACTCATTTGTCTATTTCCCACTATATTTGCCTCCAAAACCTTGAAAAACCATTAAAAGGCCACCAAAAGGCCAAAAAACCCCTTTTTCTCCATGTAAAACCATTAAAAAGCCACCAAAAGGCCAAAAAACCGCTTTTCCCCCTCAAATAATTTAAATTTCCTCCAAAATACTAAAAAATATTTAAAAAGGCCCTAAATTCCCAAAAATCAAATAAAAGGGAATAAAAATACAAAAAAGAGGAAAAAAGGGGGAATAATGAAGCAAAAACCCTATACCATAACCCTAAACCATATAGGGTTAAAAACCATGGGAAAATACTTCACCATAAAAAAACCTATAAATAGGTGATGGAGGCACCCCATTTCATATCCACAATCTTTCCTATCCTCACTTTGCCCAAAATTCTCGTGAAACCCTAACTCACTCTTTTTGAGCTCACTTCACATTTGAGAAATCCTTTTTTGGTTCATTGTCCAAATACTTGGAGAAGGAGAAGGAACAACAATGGAGCAGCCCTTGGACTACTGCAAAGGCTCAACCAACCTCAACTTTTGAGGTATATTTAATACAAAAACCATTTTTTCATTTTAATGTTCTGTTAATTTCTGTTAATGCACATGCTAGAATAATTTACTATTATGATTTACTGTATGGTTTTTACTACTTTACTTAACTCACATTAAGGAGTCCCTTCTCCTTAGTAGGTGCCCATTTGCACAAGCTAGGGTGAAAACCCTATCCACAATCTTTCCTATCCTCACTTTGCCCAAAATTCTCGTGAAACCCTGGCTCACTCTTTTTGAGCTCACTTCACATTTGAGAAACCCTTTTTTGGCCCATTGTCCAAATACTTGGAGAAGGAGAAGGAACAAAACTGGAGCACTGTAGCAGCCCTTGGACTACTGCAAAGGCTCAACCAACCTCAACTTTTGAGGTATATTTAATACAAAAACCATTTTTTCATTTTAATGTTCTGTTAATTTCTGTTAATGCACATGCGAGAATAATTTACTGTTATGATTTACTGTATAGTTTTTACTGTTTTACTGAACTGCTACTAAGGAGTCCCTTCTCCTTAGTAGGTGCCCATTTGCACAAGCTAGGGTGAAAACCCTAGCTACAGCAGGTAAGAGTAATACTGTTTCCGAAGTGTATAAGGAGGTCCTATTTAACGTCAGTTAGCCTTCAATGTTTAAAAAGAGAAATAGAATAACTTGAAAATATGTCAGGGTGAGATCTATTTCGGTTTTGTTCTTCATCTAAATTCTGTATAAAGTCGTTTATATGATTTTATAACAATTATATTCCATTCTTAGCATTTATGTTATTCGTATTACACTTATATTGTATAACGTTGAAAGTTTTGAGCGTCGATTTCAATGTTAAGGTGTTTTAAATCCTACACCTAGGAATTACATCATGTATTTGAATAGCTATAATAATAGGATCATATCCTAAGCTCAAATGCTTTCATTGTAATGTTATGCCTATCTTTTGATCCTATGCAATATATGCATAACCCTATATATTAAATTTATTAAGTCAACTTTGAAAATTCGACAGTTGCAAACTATGCTCTATACAAATAAATAGACCTTAGAGGAGATACCCTAAGTAGACTATAATAAGTGTTATCTACTAATGTTACTATAAGCTTTATGGCTAGTCCAAGGTTATCAATGGACTCCACGTGATAACACATGTGTTAAAGGTCATTTAGTAATAATAAGTTTGACATTGGATATGATTCATAACCATATCATATGACTATTGTAAGGTCTAACCAAAGAGAAACCGAACATTAACCTTGTTGTTGATTTCAATGGCAGGCTCTACATGAGGTGGTAGCTATGAACATTAAAGTGCATTAAAATTGAGTTTGGTGGAATGCCTGTTGGCATCCACCATGGTGGTATTCACATGGTGTTTCTTGGTAGTGGTGATACCCTATATTCCTTTTGGAGTTATTTCGTCGAGGGCATAACCTGGGCATTCATTTGTTTGGCAGAGAGTGGGGTTTGGAGAGGCCAACAGGCCTGCGAGTTCTTAGGTTTTGTTAGCAGTGTTTGAAGGAACCTCCCCGATTTCGATACCTCGACCTGTGACTTGTAATCTTTCCACAGTGAGATCTAAGAGCCGAGTCCTTCCTTTGCTGAGTTTGCTAGTGGTGTGGTTGGCTCTGGTTCTCATCGGATGTAGGAGTGTTTGGTTCAGAAGCAAGGTTTAACTCTAGCATGTAAGTTGTAGTTTCTTTCTTGTTCTTCCACGAAAGTTGATAATATTGTAACTGCATGTAATTAGGTTTTAAACTTCGTATTATGTATTTTAACCATGCTATGTATTTCTATGGCAGGTACTCCTTGGATTTGGCTTCTTATGTTCGAAACAAGGTGGAAGATGGGCTTGAAACCTGGTAAACCTTAGTGATTACCTGTAGGTACAACCTAGAAAAATGCCGGTCCTTGTTTGGCTTTAGCCGTATCTTTGATCGTGTGGTCTAGCTGTGGGTGTTGCTGCCGTTGTAATGGTGTAAGCCGTATGGCATAATTTTAGTGTAGGGAGGATTAAATCCTTAACCTACCTCTATGTTGGTCTAAGCAACATTTTTTTGTACAACAGTTTAATTTATAAAAGTTTACAGTGTTGAAGGGTCTAACCCTCAGCATTTTGATGAAATGAAATGGCAACTGATTATTGTATTTGAAACTTGATTTTGTTTATAAGAGTCGAGCCTGAGAGAGAAATACTCTTGGAAGTCTGCGTTATTTTATTGGATGTTTTGATAAAACAAAATGTTAAGGGTAGAGCCCGTTTCTTAATGTTTATAATATGTTGGAGTTTGTTTTAAATGTCAAGAGTCGTAATGGCTAAATGCATAGTTTGTTGTGCTTTCAAACCATGAACTCGTTTTTGTAAGAGGATAAATTTGAAAAGTTATAAAATAGGACTGTGTCATCGATCTTCTTTAAGTGCCGAGACTAGTCTTGCATGTCTCTTTCATTTCATCAAAGGATGGATTGTTTAACTTAGATGTATTTTGAATTGTTCAACTGTTTTGCTGTCAATGACCTTGAGCCCTTTGTCGAAGGTGGTTTTGTGTTTAGATGGAGATCGTAACTGTAATAATACTATTTGTTATAAATGCAATGCGCCTTGTTTTGAAACCCCGTTGAAATGATTTTAGTGTTTTTAGGGTTTAGAGACTACGACCATAAGGCTTGGTTGTGAAACCCTACCCAAAACTAAATACTATTTTGATTCCTTAGCTGTACAAGCAAAATGGATTTCGAAACTAAGAAGTTGTTTGTGTAACCTGTAAGGAATAGTCTTTGTGTATTCGAGCTCTGTCTAAAGAAATTCCATTTCAAAATACTAAATGAGGAAAATTTAACTTAGTGTTATTTGAAACAACTAGGGTTGAGGCTTGGGACATTCATCTAAAATAAAAGTTACTATACATTTTATTTAAAGTAGTATCAATGATAAATACATGAAATAATATGAAAAGGTACTGTGTGGTAGGCATAAAGGATTTTGATATACTTACAGTATTTTCAATTCATACCTTGTTTATGTATTTCGATACTACTAGCAATTATAATACAGAAACTAAATATGTCTTAAAAGAATTTTGTAGAGCCCCTCCTTTAGTTTCCTTCCATGCTTAACCTTAAACTTTGACAACTTCATACAACAAATTAGCTATCATAATTACTAGAAAAATAAGATAAATTAAGTAAATAACTTAATAAAAATAAACAAACCATAACCTGTCAACCTATCCATCTTGTCCACTGCCATCCACGTCTTCCGTAGGATCTCTCCATCAAATCTCTTTTGAACCATAGGCGAAGCAACCGTTAGCTTCACCATCCAACCATAGGCTCATGCTTTTAGTCGCGTGGCCACCCCTGAGCTTTGGGTCATAGAGCTCACACACAATAATCAAGAAACTCAGCTTGGGATTCCCCCCCACCAAAATTTCTAGCCAAACACTCAATAGCAGCAAGTCATAAACTAATCCAAGATTACAATAGCCATCCAGGATCTAGGTCCTTTACCCATTCCCAATGCCTTCTTTTTAAAGGAAAATTCCATGCGACACATGTCGCTTCATGCATAAATATATATTTTATTAAATTTCTAATTTAATAATACTCACCCATCCATGTGTCAGTTTCTCTAGGAGATGCACCAAAATTCCTATGTTTGCTCATGTTTGCCCCCAAGATATTTCACTTAACTCCTAGATTTGTGGTGTAGGTGGAGTTGACTAGGTGTCCATTCCTAGGATTCCATTTTGCTCATAAATAAATATTTATAATATTTTTAAATACTGAAAAATATTCTTTCATGTGCAAATGCATAAATAACCATTTCTAATACTTTAAATGCCAAAATAGTCTTTTATGTGCAAATGCATAAATAACAATTTCTAATGCTAAAAGTACTAAAAATGCATTTTCCTAAGTAAATGATCTAGGTGCAATTTATACGTTTTAGGCCATTAAGTTAACAATTGTTTTTACTAGGATACTGGTGCCACGTCGTTGGGCCTCCCCATTCCTTAATTCATTTCCCCAACATGGCACCACTCCGTTAGGTCCAGTCATCAATTGTTTCCATTTCTCGGCAAGGTACCACATCGTCAGGTCCTTGCGTCCACTCTTTCAGTTCTAGGCAGGGTACCGCATCGTCGGGCCCTTTTGCCACCATCCTTTCATTCTGACTTGCAGGAACTTCATGTAGGGATTTCAGGATCCGTTACCTTCTATCCTCCGTCTACACGCTATTAGGGACTAATGGAGCTGAGGAGTGAGTGTAACATCCCTCCTTTTTGGCTTAATGATTTGTATAAATGTAAATAATCATTTTTGGTGAGGAGCTCAAGGCCAAGGCCCCACCAGTAAATGTTGGAAGTAATGGTATTTACTTCTTAAAAGTTGGAAATATAGGTGATAGACCTAGGTCATTGAAAGTTGTGAATGTAACTACACGATGGGAAAAATAAACTAAGGGAGAAACTAATGACTATGAAGTCATGGGAATCTCATTAATAACGACGAGTATCACTTGGTACCTTGAACCTTAGAAGAAACAATAATCTAATAACCCCTTATAAGTATTGATCTAAATAAGATTATTTCGAAAGAATGAGGAAACTACTTTAACTATAATCCCAACTGAGGATAAAGGATAAAAGATGTTCGATACATACTTATTTTATTAAATAAATAAACATATAAACTTATATATATAAAGAATTATATATATAAATCAATATAGGATTTAAAGAGAGGACTAAATCTTTTAAATATATAATTATAATCTATAGAACCTTAAGTGTTCAATCGATTGAGTTTCAATGTTAATGAAAGGAAAGTTGTATTATCAAAACAATTAATGTATAACATAGAGCTATGTTATCAAACATTACACTATAATCAAGTGTCATGAAATGTTGAGGATAAACCTACGAGGATTATGTGTTTATATATATATATATATATATATATATGTAAAAAGATGGGTATTCATATACACATATATATGTGTTATATATAAAAGGATTTACAAATAAGTTCTGTGTTATATATAAAAGGATTTACAAATAAGTTCTGATAGTATGGAGCTTTTATATGTGACCTTAGTTCGGAGGATGAAACATCATAGTATTAATACTAATATACCATGACGGTACTATATATTTTAAACCATATTATACATGAATTATTTATATTTTCAAAACTACCAAAGCGTTCAGATATTTTAGCCAAACAATTTACATGAGGCCATGTACTCTAAAACACACTTGAACTCATTATATATTTAAATATATTTAATTTACACCAAAAAGGATTCACTCCACTATTTCAAAGTTAGTAGCGCACTTAACTAGAATCTGAAAGAGGAAAATAAGGAGAATTTTCCGCGTGACTGTCTCACTAAGTGGAGTGTGAACTTGAGTAAACTGCCACTTGCCTTGATTCTATTTAATGGACCGCCCATCTGTCACTCCGGGGAAAGGAGAGACTCCTTATGTAGTTACCCTCTAAGGAGAGAGGAACGAATATTAGCAATATGTGTTGGTCGTATTGATGGAGAAGAGAAAACATGGTTTTGTTGTTGGGTGCCATTTGTCACTAGTTACCCATGACAGACTCTCCCAGGTAGGTGTTACAGCCTGGGGAAAGGCACAAATCCCGAAATGAAAGAGATTATTAAGTTGGGCGATTAGAGCTCTGGGGGGTGTTGGATCTAACATCTGTGTTGAACCGTTGAAGAGGAGGTCAACCAGTAACAAATCAATTGGGTAAAGGTGAATTACAGCAGAAACGTTATTGGTTATGCAGAGGCAGAATGCTGATTGAATGGATTGTAATGGAATCACTGTAGAAAGATTGAATCAAGTTCTTCGAAAAGACTAAGTGGGAATGTTGAAGAGACGAGAGATTAAGTCGCCTGGCTGTAGCGTCCTCTCCAACCCTAAGTCGCCTAGCTGTAGCGTCCTCTCCAACCCTAAGTCGCCTAGCTGTAGCGTCCTCTCCAACCCTTGTTCACTGGGCAACGATGCAGAAGCAAACAAGAGGTAAATGCGTTTATGTTTATCAGTTTCCCACAAAACACTTTTTCTTTTATATATTATTTGAGGTAATTTTGTTCACAATGTAGGAATCGAATTTGGATTAATAGACTACCATTCTTCCATGCTTAACATTTAACTTCATGAGATATTTTATGCCATAAGGTATGAATCTTATCATAAAACGGATGAGGAGAAACAATAGAGAATAAGAGAGATAGTGAATGCTTGGAAAGAGAATAAGTGCTCAGAAGTTTTATTATTATATTTATATATGGGTTAAATTTAAGAACATGTTGAATGTGGTGAAAGATGCCTTCCAGGGTGATGTTTTTATTTATGAAGCTAATAAGAAATTCAAGTATGAATTAGATAAGGAATGTGTGCGCCCAGTCTTGTACAACGCTAGGGAATATGGGTATGAAGGGTATTTCTGAAACAAAATTGTATTGTTTTTTTGTAGCACAATAGTATTTCTATAGCGTTTTTTGATATCTGTAGCATATATAAGAATTTTGGAAATGTCTACATATTGAAAGAGAGATTTTATGAGAGAAGTTAAGCACATATCCTAGGTTCTTGCATCTCATATATATATATATATAACACTTTCATTGATTCAAGAAATCTAATGAGATGAAATGAATAATTTTAGTTAATACTCGGTAAACTTTGGGAAGGAATACCTAGTAAGCCAGTCCCGAAATAATGTTTTCCTTTGAACAAATTTCTACCGGTTTCATAGTTTATTATGCTAGTCTTTTAAAATGATCCGGGCGAGCTTCGATTGAAGTTGTTGTGTTGGAAATCGGTTGGAAAGATTGATTTTCTGTTTAGAAGGGTCAAAATTCCAACTTAATCCAACGCTCGATTATGCCAAGTTTTGAATGTCGTTACATATTTTATACCCACGTATGATCTAGTTGGATCTCTAATTTACAATCCTGCTAGAAATGACTTCCGTGTTACTTTATGGATTTGTTTGTATATTTCTGTAATCTTGACTGAATGCTAATATCAGCATGTTAGTATGAGTGACTGTCTATATATAGATAGATAGGAATAGTAAATTGTTTGACCTAAGTTTAGGGTTAATTCATATTATATGCATTATCCCTATATGATTTTGTTTATGTAGATGATCACATCTTTGAATGAATTTCAGGAAAGGGAGATCTGGAATTTATTACTTAATATAAGTTATGTGGGTTGATCTTATTTTTGACATATTATTTTTGACATACATATTAGACTTCTATGAAACCAAAATGTCATTATAAACTCATTCGACTAGTAGGGTATGACCCCATTTTTTATATGGTATGAATTTTGGATCTCTATGAGAGAAGTCTTGAAAAGATGAGAATAATGTTGGCAACAACTGAGTTGCGAGTTGTAAAGCCCTTATTTTTTATTAATAAAGATATGACCCTCCCTCCTTTTGTGGACGTAGCCCAAGTTGCGGGTGAACCACGGTAAATTGGTGTACTTAGTGTATGTCTTTTATGTGTGGTTTTGGTAATCGTTGTATGCATTTAAATGAGTTTGTTTATTGGATTAGATGTAACTTGTCATGGATAACTTGAGGATGTTTCTCTTATATATGAAGGATTATGATAGTTCCCAATGTTACGTTTATGTCAAAGGTTTCTCGGTGAAAATATGTCTCTTAATTATGTGTGAAGTTTTGTTGAGAATAATTACTTGTAGGTGTACCATGGGAATCGCTTGTTCACATACATACATACATACATATATACATACATAGAATTTATTGTTAATCTATACGATGAGTAGATACATTCAAGTTAAAAATCTATAAATGTTGATTTTGGGTATATTACCTTATCCATCTTTATGTTTAAGAGCAAAAGGTATATCTCACACTTCATTGTTTAATGTTAATGGTAAAAATATTAAAAAATTTACCAAAATTACGGACTTAGAAATTTGTGTATAATACAGTGAGTCTGTTCTCACTATGCGCCCCCCAACTCGTACGTGACCAGCTCCATCATGGCCCACCTCGTACGCCCTCACGCTTTCCTCTTGAGCAAGCGGATCATTGCTTATCTTCTCATGTGTGGTATTTCGTTGGAAGTCGACATCGTCGTCGCTCTCCCCATGTGTGATTTATCCGTACTCTACGATCCTTCAATTCCTTTGTGTGTCCATCGGTGAACCGTTTCACCTGTCGCTACACACATTTATCACAAACATATATTAGTAGTACTGTCCTCAATTATCATAATTTGATTCATCGGTCTGCTACTTCGTTAGGCATTTATATTTTACTCATAACATTACTCATTCATCTAATTAGAAATGCATCTCGTCAATATTTACTTTCTTCGTTCTCATCACATAATCACTTATACAGCTAGTCGTTAAGTATCATTCACATGTACACTTTCCATAATCAAAGTTAATCGTTAAACAAGATGTAATCATTTGTTTACATCGACTATCCAGATACACATATATCATTGATTCACAATCAGTCGTAGTCATGAATATACTCAATATAACATCAAGGGGTCATTTTATTAATGTTTCAATCAGTCAAGTCACTGAATAGGTGCCCTCAAGGTCTGTAGTAGTCTAGGGGTACTACATACACCCCTACTTATTTAGAACTTCATCCTGAAGTTAATTTTTGTTCTTATACTTTCGACGCTAGGCTTTATTTTAATCTCTATTCTCATCTTCTATCATTCTATTCTATTTTTCTCCAACAATCATGGCTATAAGCACAAGTGGTTCGAGTCATTATTTCTTATCTCATTTAGTATGGTTCCAATACATCCTCGGGAACTCAATCGTAATTTCCCATAATATCTGTCCGATGATACATTCATGGGTTGTCAGTTCCAACTAGATTTTCTTTATCTCCTATTCCTTCATGAAGATCCATGATATAAAATTTAACTACCAGCCATATTGCATCCGTAGTTCACACAATAGTTACCCAATCCTCTTTTTGTATAACAAAATCCAAGCAAGAATTCAAGTTTGTTTGGCTATCCTTTCCTCTAAGGAGCGAAGATAAACATCCTATCGTATTCAGCAAAAAACGAATAATCAAATCAAGAGCGACTGTCAAATAATCCAAAACCGGTTCCCGTAAGACTACTCCAATTCCATAAATTTAAATAAGTTTGATTCTCAATATGACATGGTTCCAAAGTGTCGAAACTTGGCAACTTAGTCGAACATATAAAACTTTAACTCCTAGCGCTTTCATCGGTAATATCATGTCTAGGTTAGTGAGCTCATCACGTTCTTACTTCGTTCATTATTTTCAAATCCATATGATCCATTCGGCAACGTCTTTTTAACTATGTGGGCCATCATTAATCTCATCGAGTCCTATCATCAGAACTAGTCATCTCCTTGCTTAAGTTGCACCTTGTAAGGTGGTTAGCATCCTTGCATTCAACTTTTTGTGTTGATTATCTCCATACTTCGTGTTACTAAAATAGTCTTCAGGTTATGAATTTCTTTCTCCTACACACCATTTAGTTAGAACTCAAGCACATACTTTATCTCTTCAATTCATGACTCTCATCACACTTATGGTATTTTAGGTTCTCTTTTTTTTTTTTTTTTCATAAAGATCCTTCTATAATCACAACTTATATGCACTTTTCCCTTTTTCATTTTTAAATATGTGATTAGGTATAATTAAGTTTTTCCTCTCCCCCCAAATACTAAACTATAAACAATTTGTATATTTAAATATACTACACTTACCACAAAACGTCTTTGATAAATAAACCTATAATATCAATAACCCTGCAACTTATCATTATATAAGCTCTCCCCATTACTTAACTAAACCTCTATCCTAGTACCTTAATCAACTATCAAGTAAAATGAGAACAAGAAAATATATCTACATTAACATACCACTTAGAATATGACCTACTTTATAACATTTTTAAGTGGAATAGACAACATAATATATTGTTAGATTTGTCATATAAACAGACAAGATCACGATGTAATTCTTACTTTCCTAATGGATTCTAACCTGAATAAAATGATAAAAGTAAAGAATTTAATAGTATCTAAACCATAATATTCTCATCCTTATTTATACTACAAAGAATATAATTCTATACCATACTCATGGACACTAATCCTTTTCTAAGGCATATTATAAAAGTAATGAATTTAATAATGTCTAAACCATAATATTCTCAACTTTATTTACATTACAAAAGAATATAATTCTAAACCATATTCATGGACATTAATCATTTTCTAAGGCATATTATAAAAGTAATGAATTTAATAACGTCTAAACCATAAGATTCTCATCTTTATTTATATGCAAAAGAATATAATTTTAAACTATAATCAAGGATACTATTCTTTCTCTAATGCATCGCTATGGCATAATGCGTAAAGGTGAGATAGTTCCAACTAATTGTAGTGTCCTTCCTCATTGTCACATGGAAACATTTTTTTTCAATTTTTTTTTATATTTAGGTCACCGTTCTAATTTGTAGATCACATTATGAAATTCGATTTGAGTTTTATTTCGTGAGTTATTATTAATGTGAGAACTAGTAGACTTATTAATGTGAGAACTAGTAGACTTACACCAAGGGTAGGTTGAATGGAAACCAATTTTGGAGTCATGTATCTCTTCATATTTCGTTTGCTGCATTTAAGCATAGCTCTGTCAGAATTATGCTTCATTTTCCGTGTCGAAGAATTTAAGTTTTAGCTCTAATTCAGAATTATATTTCGTTTGTTGCGTTGAAGAATTTAAGTTTTATCTCTCAAATGTTTTAAGCGTGAGTTTAGGGTGTAGAAAATCGTTGTCAATAGTAGTCATCCACTCTCAATCTCTGATACCAAATGTAGGGCCCCTCCTGTAGGGTCCTTCCTGGTTAACCTGAAACTCAATCACTTGACACAAAAGATATTAGAAAGCATAATTATTAGATAAATAAAATAAATAAATGAATAACTTAGAAAATTTAAAACAAAACCATAACATGTCAACCAATCCATATTGTCCACTGTCATCCATGTCTTCCGTAGGATCCCTCCCGCAAAGCTCGTTTAACCATAGGCGAGGCAACCGTTAACTTCGCCACCCAACCATAGGCTCATGCTTTCAATCGCATGGCCTCCCCTGAGCTTTGGGTCGTAGAGCTCACACACAACACTTCGAGAAACTCAGCTTGGGTTCCCCCCACACCAGAATTTCTAGCCAAACCCCAATAGCAACAAGTCGCATTTATCACAATAATTATGATATCCATCCAAAAGCAGGGTCCTTTACCCATTCCTAATGCCTTCCTTATATAGGAAAATCTCATGCGACACATGTCACTTTATGCAAATTACCCCATTTCTTAATAATCAAAAAGTAATTTATCTCATATATCCAAGTGTCAAGTTTTCTAGAAGAGTGCACCTATATTCCTAAATTTACTCAAGCTTGTCTCTAAGATGCTCACTCTAGATCCTATCTTTGTGGATGCATGTGGTGTTAACTAAAGGCTCATGCCTAGGATTCCATTATTTTAAATACTAAAAAGTATTTCCATTTGCAAATTCCTAAAAATAATTATTTCTATTCTTTTTAATACTAAAATGTATTTTTATGAACAAGTGTTCTAAATGCAATTTATATGGTTTTTCTTTTTGCACAAAGTTTATCAATTAATCCTTTATAGGACCTAGGTACCACACCATTGGGTCCATCTGTCCTTTATGCTCATCATTTGTCATGGTACCACTCCATCGGGTCCATTCATCTATTGTATCCATTTCTTGGCAAGGTACCACATTGTCGGGTCCTTGCATCCATCCTTTCCATTTCTCGGCAAGGTACCACACCGTCGGGTCCTTCTACCGATATCCTTTCATTATGACTTGCGGGAACTTCATGTAGGGATTTTAGGAGCCGTTACCTTCTATCCTCCACCTACACACTATTAGGGACTAATGGTGTTGAGGAGTAAGTCCGTCCTTACTGCACGTCCCTCAACTCATACGTGACCAACTCCATTGTGGCCTACTCGCACGACCTCATGCTTCTCTTGAGTAAGCGGATCAATGCTTCTCTACTCATGCGTGGTATTCCGTTGGAAGTTGACATCGTCATTTCTCTCCCCGTGTGTGATTTATCCGTACTCTACGACCCTTCAATTCCCTTGTGTGTCCGTCGGTGAACCGTTTCACCTACTGCTACACACATTTCTCACAAACATATATTAGTAGTATTGTGCTCAACTATCATGATATGATTCATAAATCTGATATTTCGTTAAGAATTTATAGTTTACTCATAACATTATTCATTCATCAGATCACAAATGCATCTCGTCAATATTTAATTTCTTCATTCTCATCACATAATCAATCATACAACTAGTTGTTAAGCATTATTCACATGTACATTTTTCATAATCAAATTTAATCATTAAACAACATGCAATCATTTATTTACATCAACTATCTAGATACACATATATCATTATTTTATTGATTCACAATCAGTCGTGGTCATGAATACAATCAATATAACATCAAGGGTTCATTTTATTAATGCTTCAATCAGTCAAGTCACTCAAATAGGTTCCCTCAAGCTCTGCAGTACTCTATGGGCACTACATACACCCCTACTTATTTAGAAATTCATCCCGAAGTTCAGAATAAATGAGGAAAGATATGGCGCATCTCAGTTACGTCCTCCCAAGTCACAGAGCGAAGAATGTAACTATCCTACTGCACTTTGACTTGATCAATCAAGGCTAATCAATAAGCAAGAACTAATCAATCAATTATACTACTCCACATATATAATTTAATTCCTTAATTCATTTATCAATTAATGTCGTCATTCACATCTTCAGGTTTTCCTCAATCATTTAAGACATAACAAGGCTCAAGAGACCACTATATCAAAGTTGTTCAGCCGGGTCACTCGACAGGTTCCCTTAAGGTCCATAGTCATTCTAGGGGCATTACATAGACCCCCTCTTAAATAGAACTTCGTCCCGAAGTTAATAATTTTTTTTTTTTTGTTCTCGTTCTTTCGACGCTAGGCTTATTTTAATTTCTATTCTCATCCTCATGTCATTGTATTCTATTTTTATCCAATAATCATGGCTATAAGCACAAGTGGTTAAACCCGCCTCGGTACTTTCACTGATTAAACTAATGAGGGTACTAGTGTTGAAATGAACTGGCTAAGTAAAACATGAACCATTTGAATTTACTTTGAAAATGCTCATAAAGAAAATGATGAATGATGCGAATGCTTTAAAATGAAAATAAAGAATATGCTCGACTCACAGAGGTATTATGGTAAATGATTTTATGGTGCAACACTATTTAATGTGCATTGAGTATGTGTGTGTGCGGTGGTAGGTAAGATGATTTACCAACTGACGCACAATGGAATTTTAGGGGTCATAAGAACAAAAAGAACAAATAGGGGTGTGATGACAGACTGTCGACCCTGAATTAGCAATCAACGCATGGGTCTGAAGCTTGCGAGCTGACCCGGGGAAGCGTGTGCTATACGGACGAGGCCATATCGACTTGGTCACATACGAGAGTTGAGGGGCACGTGATAAGGAGAGCCTTATCCCTCAGCAGCCCTTAGTCTCCAAGAAGTGTAGTTGATAGATCGCGGTAACGACTCCCCGATCACTACACAGATTCTCCTCACAAGAAGAAAGAAACGAAGTTGTCGGAAGGGCCTGCCGAAGAGGTACCTAGACAAGTACGGGAAGAAATAAAATGAATTGTTGGAAGCGCCCGCCGAAGAGGTACCTAGACAAGAACAAGAAAAATAAATTTATCAATGGTATAAATGAAAACTTCACCTAAGATTTAAGAAATACTTTATTCCATTCTGTTTTATCTTTATTAATTTGAATAATCCTATTCAAGATTTTATTTTAATTATTCTTTTTTTAATTGATTTTATTAGTTTAAAAAAGAATTGAAGAGATTGGTCTTATTCAATTTTAATTTTGATTGATTTTGTTCTATTGAAAAAGATTAACAATAAAAGAATTATTTATCTTTCAAAGATTTTAATGTAAATGGATTTTATTATTTTGAATCATTATATTCAAGATTCTATTTAGTTAACTTCATATTTGAGAAAGAAGTGAAATAGATCTGTAAGAAAAGAATTGTTTTTATTCAAAGAGTTTACTTTATTCAAGATTTTACTTTAATCAATTTTTATTATCCTTTTAGATTGTACTTGAAGAAAAGAAATCATCTTATTAATTCAATCCTAATATTAAGATTGAATTAATAAGATGATTTCTTTTTCTTCAAGTACAATCTAAAAGGATAATAAAAATTGATTAAAATAAAATCTTGAATAAAGTAAAGTCTTTGAATAAAAACAATTCTTTTCTTAAAGATCTATTTCAGTTCTTTCTCAAATATGAAGTTAATTAAATAGAATCTTGAATATAATGATTTAAAATAATAAAATCCATTTAAATTAAAATCTTTGAAAGATAAATAATTCTTGCATTGTTAATATTTTTCAATAAAACAAAATTAGTCAAAATTAAAATTGAATAAGACCAATCTCTTCAATTCTTTTTCAAACTAGTAAAATCAATTAAAAAAAGAATAATTAAAATAAAATCTTGAATAGGATTATTCAAATTAATAAAGATAAAAAAAATGGAATAAAGTATTTCTTAAATCTTAGGTGAAGTTTTCATTTATACCATTGATTAGTTTATTCTTCTTGTTCTTGTCTAGGTACCTCTTCGGCAGGCCCTTCCGACAATTCATTTTCTTTCTTCCCATACTTGTCTAGGTACCTCTTTGGCGGGCCCTTCCGACAAATTTCTTTTCTTTCTTCTTGTGAAAAGAATGTGTGTAGCGATCGGGGAGTCGTTACTGCGATCTATCGACTACACTTCTTGGAGACTAAGGGCTGCTGAGGGATAAGGCTCTCCCTATCGCGCACCCCTCAACTCTTGTACACAACCAAGTCGATATGGCCTTGCCCGTATGGCACACGCTTCCCTAGGTTAGCTCGCAAGCTTCAGACTTATGCGTCGATTGCTAATTCAGGGTCGACAGTCTGTCGTCACACCCCTATGTGTTCTTTCCGTTCTTACGACACCTAAAATTCCATTGTGGGTCAATCGGTAAATTGTCTTACCTGCCACTCCACACACACACACTCAAAGCACATTAAATAGCATTGCACCATAAAATCATTTACCCTAATACCTCTGTCAGTCGAGCATATTCTTTATTTTCATTTTAAAGCATTCGCATCATTCATCGTTTTCTTTATGAGCATTTTAAAAGTAAATTCAAATGGTTTTTGTTTTACTTTGTCGGTTCTCGACATAGGCCTTCTAGCACAAGTCTTCTTCTCTCGATCATCGTCACTCGATAATCATCATCGAGTCATCATCATCGTCACTACTGCTATTTCAATCATTCTGTGAATCTACTTGTCATAGGAAGTTCTACAGAGCCAGTCCTTTTTCATACTGGATGTAGGCCCACCACCTATAGGTCTTCATCAACACTGGCCATACTGTGGAATCCTCAGGACTTATTACGTGTGTCACAAAAACTTGAAAGAGCATCCCAGGATGTTACGAGTACACAACTCTGACATGTAGGATCTCCCAGGGCGCTATTACATGTGACACCACCACAAAACCTCGAAAGAGCATCCCAGGATGTTATAGGTACACAACTCTGACCTGTAGGATCTCCCAGGGCGCTATTACATGTGGTCACCACAAAACCTCGCAAGAGCATCCCAGGATGTTACAGGTACACAACTCCGACCTGAAGGATCTCCCAGGGCGCTATTATATGTGGTCATCACAAAACCTCGAAAGAACATCCCAGGATGTTACGGGTACACAATTCCGACCTGAAGGATCTCCCAAGGCGCTATTATATGCCATAGGACAAAACCTCAAAAGAGCATCCCAGTATATTACAGGTACACAACTCCGACCTAAAGGATCTCCCAAGGCGCTATTATATGTCCTCCTAGAGAAATGTCTCAAAAGAGCAACCCATGCTGTTACGGGTACACAACTCCGACCTATATGATCTCCCAGACATGCTCATCTGCACAACCTATTCCACAGCCACAGAGTATCATCTTGATACTCACCATACATCATCCTGATGTACACATGATCATCCTGATCATCGTCACTGCATCATCCTGATGCATGTCATCTGGAGCAACATCCTGAAGCTCACCATCCATGATCATCCTGATCATACGATGCATCCACTTGATGCATACCAAGTATCTACCTGATACATATCATCATACATGATCCACCTGATCATGCAATGTATCCACCTAATACATACATAGATACATGATCCACCTGATCATACACGATATCTACCTGATACATATCAACATACATGATCCTCCTGATCATACAATGTATCCACCTGATACATATACAGATACAAGGTCCAAGCATCCAACATGATACATATACAAAATACATACAAATGATCCAACTTATCATATCCCGCATCCAACATGATACATACATAATGATCCAACTGATCATATCCAACATCCAACATGATGCATATATATACAAATGATCCAACTGATCATATACAGCATCAAAATGATGCATACATACATACAGAGCAGCAGCTGGAGCATTGTCCTGAAGCTCATCATCCATGATCCTCCTGATCATCATAGCATCGTCCTCTTCAGATCATCCCATCGTCCACGAAGCACAGCCCAGATGCACATCATCCAGCACTTACACCACCGACATGGGAGAACACATCTACCACCATTCGAGGAAGGCTCCAGCACTTACTTTCTCACCATGGGAGAACACATCTACCACCATGTGAAAATTGGATTCAGCCCTTACATCTACACCATGGGAGAACACATCTACCACCATGTGAGAATGGCTCAGCAATTACATCATGACCATGGGAGAACACATCAATCATGTCGGAAAAGCTCATGTGCATCTGCATCTTCTGGACTCATCACTTCCCTTTGGAGGGAATCTTGATCTGAAGTGCACCAAGCCTCTCTCTGAAGTACTCAAACTTCACTCTGGCTAGTGGCTTCGTCAGCACATCTGCAACCTGCTCATCCATCACAACATACAGGAGCTCAAATAACTCAGACAGTAGCTTCCTAAGCCATACTGCCTCACAACTAGCTGAACAAGCTACAACATACTCTGCTTCGGCTGTACTCAGTGCTACGCAGGACTGCTTCCTGCTAAACCAAGAGATCACACCTAATCCCATACTGAAGCAGCACCCATAAGTGCTCTTCCTATCTGCAGCACTGCCTGCCCAATCTGAATCAACATAACCCTGTAGGTTAAACTTTTGATTCGCATCATTCTTGAGCCCATAGTCAACTGTACCCTTTAGGTACCTCAGAATATGCTTTATAGCAACCAGGTGAACACCTCTCGAACCCATCAGGAACTGGCTCAATGTGTTCACCGCAAAGCAAATATTTGGTCTAGTGTTCATCAGGTATATCAGGGACCCAATCATCTGACGATACATAGTGACATCAACCGTCTCAGATGAAGAGTCACACAGAAGCTTCAGGTTCGATGCCATAGGTGTGGCCATGTCCTTGCAGTCCATCATCCCAAACCTCATCAGGATCTCTACTGCATACTTCCCTTGTCCAATGAAGATTTCATTTGCATTCTGCCACACCTCCATGCCAAAAACAAATAGTGCATCATCTCCAAGTTTTGCAAATATATGACTCACTGTCATGTGTCTCAAAACCAAGTGGTTGCTCCACATATACTTCCTCCTTGACTACACCATTCAAGAAAGCTGTCTTGAAACCCATCTGGTGTATCTTCCACTTCATCACTGCAGCCAGAGCAAGTACTAATCTGATGAAAGTCGATCTAGCTACATGAGCAAAAGTGTCTATGCTACTATCTGCAGCATACTTGATCTTTATAGATGCACTTGGAAGTCATGATAGACTTCACATCCCAAACATTATTCTTCATGATCGACTAATATTCCTTGATCATGGATTTCTTCTATTACTGCATCCTGAATCTTGGGAACTTCAGTTTCCTCAATATCTTCAATAGATAGATTTCTTTAAACTTCGCTGCTTGAACAAATGTTGTAGTCTGTCTTTTGTAGGTGATGGTATACGATCTTTCCTACAAGACAAGTTAAATTGCATGATTAGAAACATCTCATAGTTTTGAGAACAAATTCTTATACATAAAGAAATATGGCATACAGTCATGCAATTATCTTAGCCAATGCTTCAATACAACATTTATCCATGTCACGTAACTTTCTGGATGCCTTCCAATCTCTACCAGAACATTGTTAAGAGTGTGCACAACTCCAACATGTCAGCAAAGAGGTTTCATTCTAGATAAGTAGCAATGGAATGTTGTATAGTGCCATAGGCCACTTACCCATGTATATTAGTAGTATAATGTTCATCAATGCAACTATTTTAATATGCATAATACACAACCTAATTCTAGAAACATCAGTATATACATCATTGAACAATAAAATATGCAAGGAATGATAATAATTATCTTTGTTTGTTTGTTGGGTTGACTCCCTCTCAGTATTTTCTTCCTTTCTACAACTCCATTCTGATGTGGATTGTGAGAAGTGGTCAAATCCCTCTGAATATCTGCATCCTTGCAGAAACTACTGAAGTGTGCTCCTTCTTGATCTTTCCTTCCTTGTAGGAACAACTGGAGTGTGCTCCCTCTTGATCTTTCCTTCCTTGCAGGAACAACTAGAGTGTGCTCCCTCTTGATCTTTGCTTCCCTGCAGGAACAACTGGAGTGTGCTCCCTCTTGATCTTTGCTTCCTTGTAGGAACAACTGGAGTGTGCTCCTTCTTGATCTTTGTTTCCTGGATTGCCTGTCCTTGAACTTATATCCTTCCTTAATCACTATGTATGCTTATTAGTATCATCATTGTGTTATCCTCGAGGTCTCATACATAATCACACATTTATTAGTATAATCTTAATACTATCAAAACACAATAATATTAAACATGTATAGTCACGATCATTTCAAACACAGATAATAATCATTAGTAATTAAGGTTTCAGGGAAGACTTCTTTTACTCATGCATGTTCTTAATTGACTATAGGACTTTTCTGGTTTGTCAAATCATCAAATAAGATAAGAGACATAATATGCCTAAACCCATGATTACTAACTTCAATGAATAATCATAATCAATCATGCTAAGTATATGATCCTAACACGAGGTAGGATTCTAACTTGATATAGGAAAAATATACCTAGATTACTATGTTAGCTAGTTATGTCTAACATACCCACATGATGTCTTCTGGTTCTCTTCAATGACTTGTGCTAGTAACCTACATGTCTCATAAGTTAATCATTGTGGAACCAAGTTATACATACCTTGTACGTAGATCTTCTATGTGATCCATGGCAATGGATGAATCTTTGTCTTCATGTCACCATGATCATATGTTCTTGAAGTAGATCATGATTTGTCTTTCTCAGTGTACCTTTCATGTTAGCAAACAAAATAAACCTCATACAACATCACAATGCATTAGTACAATCATAAGTGTCAAAACCTTAATCAATGAATATCTTCTATCATGTATTCATAATTTTATTAAGGTGATACGACAAGTCTTAGTAAATAATCAAGATTGTACTAACCGTAATGATATGAAGACAAACATGTCATAAAATTAACCATGAACAGAATTTGAAACATACCTATAAGTCATACCTGTCAAGATTGCTTGTAACCTTCTTATGTAAGGCCTTAGCCTCATCTCCCTCTGAAACATGAACTTCTTCACTTATGTAAGTGACCAATCCATCCTCTTCTAGGATTAACCCAATCTACTTGATTTGCAGAGATTGGATCTGGAGCTTGATTAGGATTTGTCAGAGAAATCCTAAAAATTCAAACTTTGAATTTCGAACTTCTGAAATGATAGAAAGATGCGCCTTTTTGAGCTGGTCAAGCTGGTATACTCAGAATTTGAAAACTGCAGAGTTTCACTCATCGAAATCGCCTTTTAGATTTCCAGATTCATTAGGGAGGACCCTGAATTTGGGTTTGAGTTTCCCGGAACTTTACCCAACCAAAATATTTGGTTCAAGGCTCTAAGCTTCAATTTTTCTGAGGAGCTTCCAACTGTGGTCACAGATTTCCAAAATTCCAATTTTTGTAGAAGCCCTAATTTTCCATCTTTCCGATCAAAGTCCCGAACGGGGGTTTGATCAAGCCCGGCCTTCTGCCGAAACAAAAATTCTGATCTTGGTCTCTAAATTTCTCTTTTTATGGGTATCATCTAGCCATGGTCTCCGATTACGAAAATTCCAACTTTCTTCGAAACCCTAAATTCTGGAAGCCATGAATGATGATGCTAAAAAATAATTCTGTTTTGACATAAATATGTACCTGATTGTTTCGGGTGTAACTCTGAACTTTTCAATCCATAGGGTTTGAAAATGTTTCTTGTCATAGCTTGACCTGTCATCTTTCCAACCCCATAGGTCTGACCTCATTTGGATTTTCTAAGAGAGAGTTATTCCAAGTGTCGCAGTGTGACCTGTTTATGGGATAAAACAGGAGAGCGAACTTGTACGGCGTGCCACGTGTCACTGGTAAACCTTCGGGCTCTAAAAAAGTTACCTGAGAAAGTACAATCCATGCACGACCTGTCACATTTTAATAAATTTCATTTGGAGCTTCCTATCCCAAGATATGACCTTTGTTTCAAGGTCACCTATTTATGACCAAGATTTGGAAGAGGCAGAAACCCTAACGTGTACTGATCATAACTCACAAAGTACAACGAATTAGAAGTTGTACTTCTGACACAAGGTACATGGAGATGTTATATACGACCTGTAAAATTTTCAGATCCTGAAACCTCGCCGAAATACATTTATAGCGAAAGTGTTACGATGACTAGTTTTTGCTATATCAAGCCCTAGCTTTGCAAGTGCACAATGTCTTTTTCTTAGGCTAGCTCTGATACCATGTTAATTTTTTAGAATTTACTTCAATCTGATCTCGGATCTTAATAGAGAGAACAACATGTACAACATATCTACAGCATAACAATCATGGAGACAATAATGCAAGCACACAAGAGACACAAAGTTTACTTGGGGAAAACCATAAAGGTGAAAAACTCCAATAACTTCTTCAGAGATAGATAGAGCAATGATACAACCCAAACATAAGAGATAGACTCTTAGCAGCAGATCCTCCTCCTCCATAAGTGTGCCACTCGTGCTTGAGTGCATGAGAGATTAGTGAGTGATCAAATAGAGTGCCCCCCACACTCTATTTATACTTGACTTGACTTGCCTTTTACATAAATCATGTAGGCTCCAACTTAACCACATAACATAATGCTGATTGGGCCGACCCCCAATAGGATGGTCTAATAACCCTTCGACCCACATGGCCGACCCCCAATAGGGTTTTCTAATAACCCTTTGAGCCACATGACTTATACACGGCCGACCCCAACAAGGTGGTCTAATAACCCATCAAGTATAAGTTACAACACTTACAATATAAATGACGACACTTCCGTATAGAGGAATAATAACCTCTCTATAGGAATACAATATACATATATGAAATACATTCTGAAGTCACATATACATCAACATAAATGAGCCTCAAGATCTAGTCCCATATTTCAGGGAACTTTGAAAACAATTCAAGGGAGTTGTCCCATAACAATAGCTAGTTACTGAATTCCTAATGCTGCCACTTGTCCATTGCCTTCTACCCCAGATTCCATTCCACCTAGTGGGTCAGTAAACACTCTTTCGAGAGTCTCTTTGAGTGAGTTTCTCCTATTTTATTTGATTAAATATTAATATTGTGCAATTATAGTCATCCTTGCCACTTGGCCAAATATAAAACTTTACAATAAAAGTTAAGATAATGTTTTTCTCAAACAAAAAATGTTTCAATTAATGAGTATGTTACAATTATAATGAAATTGTTTATAGAATTTCAGTTATAATTTGAATATTAGAATTTGTATTTATTACTAATACATTTGTCTTGTATTAAGTCATCTTGGAAGTATTAGTGTTTTGTTTTCAAGGTTAGGTATTTAAATCCTACACCTAGGAATTATACCATGTATTTGATTATACAATAATGAGGACATAACCTAAGCTTACATGCTAGCAATATAATCCTAAAACTATATTTTGATCTTACGCACTATATGCATAAACCTATGTAATAGTGTTATTATGCAACTTGGAAAATATCGATAGTTGTAAGCTATACACTAAAAGCAACTACCCTCTATTAATTTATACAATGGATGTTTATAATGGTAACATTAGCTATGTAATTTTATTGATATGCACTTTACGATCTTTATCCTATGTATAGAGGTTTGATTTAAAAGGACTCCACGTAACACTTGGACATTTAAACAATGATGAGTTGACCCTTGCTAACACGTAGCAAAACTATGCCATAGTTGTAAGTTTATATAAGTTTGATGACCAAAACATCTAAATCCGTAATGTTGATTGTGATGGCAGACTCCACGTAAGGTGGTAGCTATGGCTTTTAAAGTGCAACAAAGACGTATTTGGTGCAATTCCTGTTGGCATCCATTGTGGCAGTCTTCACGTGGTGTTTCTTGGTAGTAGTGAGACCATAACTGCCTTTTGGATTTATTTCATTGAGGGCATACCCTAGGCATTCATTTTTTTGCAGAGAGTGGGGTTTGGAGAGGCCAACAGGCCTGTGGATTCATAGGGTTTGTAGCAGGGTTTTTGAAAGCACCTCCCCAGGGTTTGATACCACAACCCGTGGCTTGTAAACAGTCAACTTAGAGTTCTAAGAGCCGAACCACTCATGAGTTAAGGTTTGCTGCGTTGTTTAGTAGGTTGAGTGACTCCAATGTTCACGACGGTTATGGGAATGTTCAGACAAGAAGCATGGTTTATCTTTTGAAGGTAACTTGTAGTTCTTTCTTTTGTTTCCATGAGATTTATAATGTACATTTGCATGTGTTTTACGTTTTTAGTTTTGTATGTGCTAAGCAACGGGGAACAGAGCTTGGAATTGGTAAGCCTCAGCGACTTCCCGTGAGGTGCATGTTAGCAAAAAAGCCGGTCCTTGTTTGGTATAGCCGAGTATTTGGTTATGTGGTTATCTGTGGATCATTTTTTCCACTGTTGTAAAGTTTGAGCCGTAAGACATTTCTTTGGTGTAGGGAGGATTGAATCCTCAACCTACTTCTGCATTGGCTCTGTTACGTTTTTCTATGTAACAATTTGTTTGATAACTGTATGCAGTTATTTGATGGGTTTAACCCACAGTATTTTGATGAAATGTAAAGGAAACCTTCCAGGTTGTTAAAAACTCGATTTTTGTTTATAGTATGCAGTTGGGGTTTTGAACTCTATACCTCATGTTGTTTCTTTCCGAGATACTGTAATTTCAAAAGATGTTGCTATCGGTTTTTGTGTAAAGAAAAGGTTGAAGTTTCTAAGTTTTTAAACTGAGAAAAGAGCTCTCGGCAGTGTTTAGATGAAAATCTACTTGATAAACAATACAGGGTTTCTCGTTGTGTTTTTTTAAAAAGTTACTCAGGGTTTGTATGAATAGTTCAACTGTTTGTTATCAAAGGCCATGAGCCCAATTTTATAAAAATGGTTTATGTGTTTTGATTTTGTTCGTAATAGATTAAGTGTAAAATATCGTAATATTTTTGAATAGCTAAGTTGGGGTTGTGACTTGAAACACTCTACAGTTTAATAGTTGCTATTCATTTAAATATTGTAGTAGGGTAATGGTATAGTATAATACTAGTAGTATATAAATGATATTTGAATACCTAAATTCTTTTCCGAAAAGTTGAAACTCAGTTTTGATTTATAGAGACTTGCACTAAGAAACTCTGTGTTCAATCAAGGAAGTCGGGTTGTATTTCCAGCAATCAATGGAGACTTGCATACACCTCAAAATAAACCTTTGCACTCAGCATAAGTGAAATAGACTTACAATCCAACTCAAAACATAGCTTCCCCTCATCGAATCTCTTGTGTGCATACAACAGAACCACAAGGTAAATTTTCTCGTCAAAAAAAGTGTGAGCCTCTGCTCAAATTCGATGGCTTATAAAGATGCCTAGGTCTTTTAGTAGTTAGTTTCCAAATAAATGAGCCTCAAGCTCCAGTCCCATATTTTAGGGAACTTGACCACAATTCAAGGGAGTTGTCCCATAACAACAGCTAGTTACTCAGTTTTTGATGTTGCCACTTGTCCATTGCCTTCTACCCCAGATTCCATTCCCCCTAGTGGGTCAGTAAACACTCTTTCAACAGTCTCTTTGGGTGAGTGTCTCCTATTTTATTTTATTAAATAATAATATTGTGCAATTATAGTCATCCTTGACCACTTGGCCAAATATAAAACTTTACAATAAAAATTATGATAATGTTTTTCTCAAACATAAAATGTTTTCAAGTAATGGGTATGTTACAAACACCCCCACTTAAGCTCAACATCATCCTCGATGTTGCTTATTCTTCCTCGGAGCCTCCCTGGAACAGAATTGGATATGCTGCCCGCATATTAATTTTCAATTCCCAGGTAGCTTCATCAGGGATAAGGTGATTCCATTGCACCTTTACCTACCCTATGGTACGATTCTGGAGCATAATTTTCCTCCTGTCGAGGATATAGTCCGGTTCCACCTGAAAATCTCCTTCGGGCTCCACCTGTATGTCATTCCAATTCAGCACATGAGTAGCATCGTGCACATACTTCTTTAAAACAGAAATGTGAAAAACATTATGGATTCTTAAGTTATATGGTAGAGCTAACTGATATGCAATTGGTTCAATTTTTGATAGGACTTCGAATGGTCCACAGTACCTTGGTGCTAGTTTAGCACAACTCCCAAGCTTAAAATAACTTTTCTTGGGTTTTACCTTTACAAAGACATGATCTGCAACCTGAAATTCTCTTTTAGTTCATTTCAGATCTGCATAACTTTTTTGTCTACCTTGTGCAATTTTTAAATTGCCTTGTACTTGTTTCACGGTTAGTTCCATCTCTCTTAACAAATCTGGTTGTAGCATTAATCTGTCAACAAGATTATCCCAAGAAATAGGAGTACTGCACTTCTCCCATATAAAATTTCGAATGGGATAAGTTTAGCATAAGCTTGGTAATGATTATTGTAAGCAAATTCAGTTAAATGCAAATACTCTTCCCATTTAGTAGGCTGATATTTAACATACATTCTTAACATGTCTTCTAAAATCTGATTTACCCTTGCGGTCTGCCCATCAGTTCGTGGATGAAAAGAAGTGTTGAAATTCAACTTAGTATTTAGACCTTTAAGCAATGTTGTCCAGAAATTTCCAGTAAACTTGGAATATCGATCAGAAATAATTACCTTTGGAATTCCATATAAACGAAAGATTTGCTTCATAAACACATCAACAATATTAGCAACTTTAAAAGTAGTCTTAACTGGAATAAAATGAGCATATTTACTAAGTTTATCCACAACCACTATTATTGAGTCATTCTGTTTCTGATTCTTAGGTAAACCAGTTATACAATCAATACTTATAATTTCCCACTTCCATTCAAGAATTGGAAATGGCTGCAATAGACCAGCTGGGTGTTGATGCTCAGCTTTAAGTGCCCAACATTCCAAACACCTAGCAATGTATTAAGCCATCTCATTCTTCATGTTGGGCCAAAAGTAATCCTTTCTTAACATAGTTATCATTTTCTGATAACCAGGGTGTCCCCAATAAGGACTTTTATGAACTTCATCCAATATCAGTAGTTTAACCTTTGACACATTAGGTACATAAATTCATTTTTTATAAGTCATTAAACCCTTTTCATTAATGCTGTAATCTATTATTAAATTTCCAGATAAATTTTCAGCAACTTTATTATGTAACTTCCGATAATTTTCATCTTGCTTAATTCCTTCCTCAATCTAATTTTCCAGGTCTGTTTTAAATGTACTGATTGTTGCCACAAAATTTAATTTGGCGTTTATGCTCAACACATCAGCAACTTTATTTTCTTTACCCTTGATGTGTTGAATCTTGAAATCGTATTCGTTGAGGAAAGCTAGCCACCTGGCTTGCCTCACATTAAGATTTGTTTGATCCAACAAGTATTTTAAGACTTTATTATCTATCATTAGTGAAAACTTTCTTCCAATCAAGTAATGGCACCACATTTTTAATGCATGTATCACGGCTGCCAACTCTAGATCATAAGTTGTGTAGTTCTTTTCGTGGATTTTTAGCTTCCAGACTCATAAGCAATAACATGACCTTCTTGAGTTAAGACCCCACCAAGTCCATCATTGCATGCATCCGTGCATACAATGACGTCCTTATTAGGATCAACAATTTTTAATATAGGTGTTGCTGTTAATAATTCTTTTAACTTCTTAAAACTTTCTTCGCATTTTTTATCCCAGACGAATTTATTTACCTTCTTCTGCAAAGAAGTTATGGGGTTCACAATTCTGGAGAAACCTTGAATGAATTTTCTGTAGTAACAAGTTATCTCCATAAATGATTGTATGTAAGTTACGTCTTTAGGGATAACCCACTCGTTAATTGCTCTTCTTTTATCTGGGTCGACAGAAATTCCATCTTTAGATATTATGTGACCTAAGTACTGTACTTTATCTTTATAAAAGTCACATTTACTGAACTTAGCATAAAGCTGATGTTCTCTTAAAACTTGCAGAATTATCCTTAAGTGTTCGTCGTGTTCTTCTTTAGTTTTTGAATAAATTAGAATATCATCAATGAACACAATTACAAACTTGTGTAGGTACTTATGCAGAACATTATTCATTAAACACATGAAGACTACTGGTGAGTTAGTTAGCTCAAAAGGCATAACTACAAACTCGTAGTGCCCATAATGAGTTCTGAAAGCAGTTTTAAAAATGTTTTCATCCTTTATCCTAACTTGATGGTATCCAGACCTCAAGTCAATTTTAGTGAATATCTCTACTCCACGTACCTGATCGAATAGATCGTCAATGCGGGGCAAGGTATATCATTTTTAATATTCATTTTATTAAGTTGAAGGTAATCTATACATAATCACAAGGTACCGTCCTTCTTCTTAACAAAGATAACCAGTGCTCCCCATAGAGACACACTTGGCCTTATGCAGTTCTTATCAATTAATTCTTTTAGCTGAGATTTTAGTTCATTTAATTTCAGAATATTCATTATGTAAGGATCCTTTGAGTTTGGTACTGCACCTGGCACTAACTCAATGGTGAAATCAAGTTCCCTTTTCAGAGGTAGTTCTGGAATTTCTTCTAGGAATACATCAGAAAAGTCCTTAAGGATAGGTATGTCTTCCAATTTTATCTTATCTTCTTTAGATGAATATTCATCATTAATCGCATTCACAACAAACATTTTACAACCCTTTCTTATAGCTTTCTTTACTTGTAAAGCAGAAATTTGTCTAACAGATGTTTTCCTAGGGATTCCTTTTATTGTTTCAGTTTCCCCTTCGTTATTCAAACAAGCAAAAGACTTTTCATAACAGTTAAGTACTACTCTATGCTGTTCAAGCAAGTCCATGCCAATTAATATATCATATGACCATAATGGTAAAACATTCAATTTAACTTGCATTTTCAACTGACTCATAAGTAAATCACAACTTTTGACAAACTCTGTAACTTTTCTTTTGGTTCCTATTGCTAACTGAACTAACCACGAGTTATCAAATTTTTCTACCTTTAACTTGCAACTTTTCACTAAATTAGGTGATATGTAACTAAAACTTGTGCCTGGATCTATTAAAATGGAAATAGATTTTTTTTGTATCATACCTTCGATCTCGACCATAGAAGTTTGATGATCTGTTTGTCGGTTTTTTAGTGCTGCATTTATCCTGGGCATTTCTCTTGCTACATCAGCAACTGTCAATTCTGCTTGTATGGTGTGAATGTTGTTGAATGTCCTTCTTTTGAGTGGGCCATTTACTCTGGTATGTGGTCCATTGCGGTCATAACACTTTAAAGGTGGCATTTTTTCAACATTTCTGGTATTATTATTATTATTGTTGTTGTTATTATTATTAGGCACATTCCTTGCAGCTGTGAAATTCCATGGTGCATTACCTCTGTAATTATTATTATTCTAAAAATTTATGTTATTGAAATTTTTATTATTCTCAGAATGTTTAAAATTAAAAGTTTTCTTCGTTTGCTCATAATTACTTGGTTTATTATTCCCCCAACTCGATACACCTTCTCTTTTTTTACTCTATTCAAAACATAAATTAGCCTTCCTCATGGCTTCTTCAAGAGTTGAAGGATTATCGTATTCAATTTTGTCCTTTATGTTGAAGGGTAAGCAGCTTAGAAAACTTTGTATCTTAGGTTTCTCTTCATCTATGTAAGGTACATACCTTAACAAGCTGAGGAATTTGCTAATTAACTCCTTCATAGTCATAGAACCCAACTTTAAATCATAAAATTCTTTTGACTTATCTTCGTAATACTGTTCGGATAAAAATTTTTTCTTAAACAGTTTCTTAAATGTACTCCATTTTATATTCTTGTCTTTGATGCTTTTAACTCTTTTGATATCTTGCTACCAAATGTTTTCCCTTCTGGTTAGATTGTATATGGCCATCTTAGCTTTTAATTGAGATGAGTAATCATAAATCTGAAAATACTTCTTCATACTAGACAACCATGCTTCAGCTGCCTCTCCCTTTTCATTTTCGCCATTAAAAGTTGGAGGTTTTATCTTTTTAAATTCCCCTAAAATTTGTTCATGATGTTTACTCTTTTTCTTAGGACCACAGTCACTATCACTGCTGTCTTGATCAGAATTATTCTTTCTACAATAAGTTTTATCATTAGATTCAGAAGAAGAGGAGTTACTTTCAGTTTTATAGTACTTCATTTTCTTATCTTTGTGTTTGTAGGACATTGTTCCAGATTCAGTTTTTACTTATGTTATCTTATCTTTTTCATCTTGATGGTACTTGTCCAATAAAATCTGGTTTAGTTCTTCTTGTGCTCTTAAAATTCATTCCTTTTCTTCTTTAACATTTCTTATTTCAGTTTTTAAGTCCTTAACCGTACGTAATAATTAAGATGATTGATCATTTAGTTCTACATAGATTTCTTAATTAATATTTTCATGTTCGTTATTATTATGTTCATTATGAGGAGATCTGTCCTTTGTAGATTCTTCCGGTATGTCCATACCTGCAAATTAAATGTCAAGCTGTTCTGTACAGAAACAAATTAAAATAAAAGTTAGTAACTAAATTTTTTGGTTTCATTTTCTGTTTTGCGCGCGTGAGCGTATTTCAGGCCTAGAGTTTGAACTCACGCTCTAATACCACATGTAACATCCCAAAAATCACAAAAATTAAAAAAAATTCTAAGTAGCATTAAGTACTATATTTGCTATGCAGAACTATAATAAATGTTTGTTTGTTGATCTAGATGACACAATTTAATAATATGTTATGTCGATTATGTGTGTAAGTTGTATTACAAAATACGTGAAAAGTGTTTTTGTCTATATTATGATATTGTTGGATTTTTTTACCTTAATCATGCATCCTTGATCAATTATGATTACTTGTGTAGATGTCGATACTGTATAGATTTGATTTGATACTGAAATCACTATATGTGCTAACTGTTTACTTTTCTTATTGATGACGAAGGGGTCCTATGGGTACCCCAGGGATTACTTATTTATTTAGATAAAGCATTTGAATTTGTGTCGCAGATCACAAGTAAGAGTGATACTATTTTCGAAGGGTAAAAAGAGGTCCTAAATAACTTCAGTTAGCCTTCATTGTTAAAAATGAATTAGAGTAACTTGAAGTATTCTAGGGTGAGATCTAATCTATTTTGATCTTAAGTTATAATCAAGTTGTTTATATAATTTCAGTTATAATTCGAATATCAAAATTTGTATTTATTACTAATACATTTGTCTTGTATTAAGTCATCGTGTAAGTATTAGAGCTTTGTTTTCAAGGTTAGGTATTTAAATCCTACACCTAGGAATTATACCATGTATTTGATTATACAATAATGAGGACATAACCTAAGCTTAGATGCCAGCAATATAATCCTAAAACTATCTTTTGATCTTACGCACTATATGCATAAACTTATGTAATAGTGTTATTATGGCAGCTTGAAAAATATCCATAGTTGTAAGCTATACACTGAAAGCAACTACCCTCTATTAATTTATACAATGGATGTTTATAATGGTAACATTAGCTATGTAATTTTATTGATATGCACTTTACGGTCTTTATCCTACGTACAAAGGTTTGATTTAAAAGGACTCCACGTAACACTTGGACATTTAAACAATGAAGAGTTGACCCTTGCTAACATGTAGCCAAACTATGCCATAGTTGTAAGTTTATATAAGTTTGATGACCAAAACATCTAAATTTGTAATGTTGATTGTGATGGCAGACTCCACATAAGGTGGTAGCTATGGCTTTTAAAGTGCAATAAAGGCGTATTTGGTGGAATGCCTGTTGGAATCCACCGTGGCGGTCTTCACGTGGTTTTTCTTGGAATTAGTGAGACCCTAACTTCCTTTTGGAGTTATTTCATCGAGGGCATAACCTAGGCATTCATTTGTTTGTAGAGAGTGCGGTTTGGAGAGACTGACAGGCCTGCAGATTCATAGGGTTTGTAGCAGGGTTTTTGAAAGCACCTCTCCACGGTTTGATACCACGACCTCTAGCTTGTAAACAATCAACTCAGAGTTCTAAGAGCCGAACCACTCATGAGTTAAGGTTTGCTGCGCTGTTTAGTAGGTTGAGTGACTCTAGTGTTCACGATGGTTATAGGAATGTTTAGAGAAGAAGGATGGTTTCTCTTTCAAAGGTAACTTGTTGTTCTTTCTTTCATTTCCATGAGATTTATAATGTACATTTGCATGTGTTTTAAGTTTTTAGTTTCATCTTCCAAGATTTAACCGTAATTCATGTTGGACTTGCAGGCGACTCCTCGGCTTTGACTTTGTATGTGCTAAGCAACGGGGAACAGAGCTTAAAATTGGTAAGCCTTAGTGACTTTCCATGAGGTGCATCTTGGCAAAAATGCCGGGTCCTTGTTTGGTATAGCCGAGTATTTGGTTCTATGGTTAGCTGTGGATTTTTTTTTCACCGTTGTAAAGTTTGAGCCGTAAGGCATTTCTTTGGTGTAGGGAGGATTGAATCCTCAACCTACTTCTGCGTTGGCTCTGTTACGTTTTGTTGTGTAACAATTTGTTTGATAACTATATATAGTTGTTTGATGGGTTTAACCCATGGTATTTTGATGAAATGGAAAGGCAACCTTCCAGGTTGTTAAAAACTCGATTTTTGTTTATAGTATGCAGTTGGGGTTTCGAACTCTATACCTCGTGTTGTTTCTTTCCAAGATAATGTAATTTCAAAAGATGTTGCTATCGGTTTTTGTGTAAAGAAAAGGTTGAATTTTCTAAGTGTTTAAATTGAGAAAAGAGCTCTCGACAGTGTTTAGATGAAAAGCTACTTGATAAACAATACAGGGTTTCTTGTAGTGTTTTTTTAAAAAGTTACTTAGGGTTTGTATGAATAGTTCAACTGTTTTCTATCAAAGGCCATGAGCCCGATTTTATAAAAATGGTTTCTTTGTTTTGATTTTGTTTGTAATAGATGAAGTGTAAAATATTGTAATAGTTTTGAATAGCTATGTCGGGGTTGTGACTTGAAACACTCGACAGTTTACTAGTTTCTATTCGTTTAAATATTGTAGTAGGGTAATGGTATAGTATAATATTGTAATATCCCTTTTTCTACTCTTATCATATTTATAAAAGAATGTGTATTGTAAACTATGTATGAGGCCTTGGTGAGGAGCTCAAGGCCAAGGCCCCACCAATGGACCTTGAAAGTATCGCTATTTCTTTTCCTAGGTTGTAAGTTATAAATCATGAATTTGTTATAAGGCAACTAAATCAAGGGACAGTTGAATCCACTAAGGGAGAAGCCAATGGCTAGAAGCCATGAGAGTTTAGTCACGATGGGTATCATCCTTTTTTTTAGACCCACTTAAGTAGAAGGACAAACTAAGGATCTAGTATTTATGGCTAAAAACAAATATCCTACATACCTACTTATGAGGATTTAGTACTACAACATTAACCTGTAGGGTTATTATATATATATATATATATATATATATATATATATATATATATATATATATATATATATATAGATATATATATATATACATCCTAGGAGAGGAAGTTGGTAGCTTAAAAGGAGATATCTTGATGTACTTATGCAACACATGTATATGTTATTAACCATTTATGTATCCTCAGATGTATAAATATGAGAGAAGAGGTGGAATCAACTCTTAAAGGTTAAATTATGGAATTGTCCATATTAAAACCATATATATATATATATATATATATATATATATATAGTCATATGGATATATGAAGAAGCGCATATATGAGAGAAGAGGTGAAATCACCTATTAAGTGTTAATTATGGAATTGTCCATCCTAAGATGATTTATTTATATACACTCATATGTATGTATATGAGCAGAGGGGAATCTTTTAGATATTAATTAAATCCTAGGTATCTAGAAGAAAATCGATGTTGAGAACAAAGATAAGTCTTTGTTTATAGGCATAAATATTATTATTATATTTTTCTCTTAACCATATTAAAAGCTTAGCTGTTTTAAATAATTATCATTGAATAATTATAGTTTTGAAGAAAATATCAGCTGGGATATCGATGAGAGTTTTTCTCCTTGAAGAGGAGCACCAAGTTGGTAAAACTGCCACTTGTCTCTTTAGTGAGCACTGGAAGTTTAGGTTGCCAGTTGTCTAACTCAGGTAAGAGGTGGTGCTATTGAGCCTTCCACCTTTTGAAGCTCACTTCCTATTTAAGTAGGGATTTGGACGCTGCTTGAAGGGGACTTCTCCTACGAAGGGAAGCGGAGGATTGGTTTTATTATGGCTTAAACCTCAAGGATTCGGTTGGGCTTTAGATATATCAAAGGTTTTCTTTCATATATGCAGAGAGCATCCACTCCGAAGATGGATTGGGACGGCTTAAGAGCCCAATCCCTGTGTGATCCATCTCACTGTATTATTATTTTTCTATGTACTCGCTTATTGACAGAACTCATGGTGGAATGGCGGTTAGAAACAACTACGATTTCAATCCTGCATTATGTCTTTTATGCAACGTTCACGTTTGGAAGAAATGAAATCCCCAAGAGTTTTAACCCCATTGGTAATCGTATACATGTATTATATAAGCATGCAACATTTGGTAAGGAGTCTTATCCCCAAGAGCTTGCTCTTTCTTGAATTCATATTTATGTATTCTATCATTGTTTAGCGGTTGGGAAAGGAAACCGACACCAAGATTACAAATCCGGGTTGTAATTAAATATATATATATATATATATATTTGTTAGTTACATTTCCTTAGAAATGGCAGTCGATCCCCATCATATAACTCGGGCTTTTATTTTACATTTTTGAATGTTAAGTTTTGGCGTCTACCTACCACGAAATAGTGAAGATTCTTCGCAGGTTGTTCTGTTGTTTAATGTATGTTAGGTTCGAGTTTGACATCTACCGACAACGAAGTCGTGGAGTGCTCTGCTGGTTGGCTATTAGGTCAGAGAGGTATGGATCAACTCTAAACTAAGAAAAAAAGGAAACAAATGCTACCTCATTCCCTAGATCCTTAAGTAGTGTTTTCAACTTCAATATCTGCAAGTTGAGAAAGAAGATAACTGACCTTCTGTTCCGATATTTATCCAATCGATTCTTTGATCCTAAAGCTCTCGCAATGAAACTGTGAGGATCAAAACAACAAACAAGTGCACAATATCTTCCAAATTATTGAATCACAAGTTAGATCTATATTCTACTGAATACAATTTATGTAAATGAATCATGACAAGAACACATAAATAGGGAAACAATACAAGTTATACTTTTATTGAGAACTCAAGAGTGTTTACAAAATAGTTGCTTGATGTCCAATTGAACTCCAGCTCCAAGTTCTTCCACCTCTAGCTATCTCTGCAGAAGTCTCAAGATCAAAGGTTGGATGCCCCAAAAATCCTCTCTTTGGCTCATGGAAGGCTCCTCTCTTATAGTGTTAAGGAGATTAACCATAAGGAGAAGAAGATGGATCTAAGGAGTGTTTAGTTGATCAATCCTACTAAACAGAGATAGGATTTGAGATAGAATCAAAGGTGGCAATCCTAATGATATCTCTCGAAAGTCAAGATCCCAAAATCCAAGGCAAAAGGTTAATTTTGGATTATCGCTCCCCTGGAACTGAGCATAACATGGTGGTACCGCTCCCTAGGGTAGGAGCAAGGCATGGGAACCCTAACTACTGCTCCCTAGTAGATGTGCATGGTGCAGTAGTGTCTACAAATAGGGTCAAATTGGGTGACACGTGGCAGAAAAGTGTTTGCTTTCAGTGTTCAGTCAATGATTTTCACTCTAGATGTTCAGATGATCTTTAAGGGGAACTATCATTTAGGTTGCTGGTGCAATTATTCAACACTTAAGAAGTAATGTGTAATATTGAGGTATAACAGATGCCCCCTAAAGTGTGAGGTCAGAAGAGACTGATGACCGAAAGACTTTACAAATACTTGCGGAGATAGCATCGAGGGGAGCAACGAAGAGCTGAAACAGAAGCAAAATGTCAAATATACGATCGAGGCGGGCATTCCCATGCTCGGAAACAATTGACTCAAAGCATGGCTGCCGACCAATACATTGCAGATCCATGAGTATTGAGATGATATAAACTGTATACAAATCATGGCTACTGTGAACAATCGTAGATCCATGAGACAATAATGACATAACCACGACAAATACATAAGTGGATCCATGTGACAATACAGAATAAATCTCCATCGCAACCTGGACGTAATCAAAATAAAAAAGGGTGTCCAGGGTCTTCTACCCGATCGTAAACGATACGAATCTAGCCATGTGATTACAAGGTGTTGAAGTCGAACATGGTAGAAACCATTTGATTACCGGTCAATGATGTGAACCGTTAACAAATGCGAGGGAAATCACCAATGATGACAATGATCCCCAAGGTATCTATAGTACATCTCAATGAAATGCAAATAAATGAGTTGACGTCGAGCACCCAAGAGATTATTCAACTAGAGGTCAATGATGAAAACCTACTGTCTAATACGAGGAAACCTGCCATTAAGGCATGCAGGTACCGAGGTACTAGTGGTTGACTTCTAAGCCTGATTCTTCGTTAGTGATTTGGTGTCGATAGGAATAGACTCGTCGAAGGTGGGCCATAATGATTCCCACATCATCGACACAAAATCAGAATGATAGATAGTATGAAACGACGAAACAATAGATCATGTACTGACACAACGGAATTCTTGACGCAATGAATGACTTAGAACAAATGCAAACCCTTTGAACATATAACGGCATGAAGCGGAACCTGGCAGCAGGGATTGTTGGTAGCAGAGGATGAACACATGACGAGTAGGCTTATGGTCAAGGAGACGACTCGAGATGATGACTATGACTCAGCAAGAACAGATGAATACCCAAAAATAGACAAGGGACAGTTGCATGCCATGTTCAAAGGTGATGGTTGACGAGCTGCCAACAGAATAAACTTGACTCATTTCCCATTTTCCCCCAACATGATGGACGAGTACCTCTTTGTTGTTTTAGGAGCTTGAGGAAGATAAGAGATGCTTGGTATAGGTCATCTCATAGATGACTCCAATCTCACATGTTTTTCAAACCTGAGAAAGGTGGGGTTCGTCCCAAAGTTGGCCCTTCGATGTTTAATTTTAACAAGTCCAAGGAAGGAAAACTCGGTCGTCATTTCATGTTTAGAGAGTCTGAAAAGAACTAAAGAAGACTCCAATGGTCCTTTTTAGTAAAGTTAGCCTCATCGCTCGAAAAAGGGTAAAACAACGTTGGATAGGACTCTTCTAGTCATGATTGTCTTGAGTATTCCTTTTTCGTAAGTAGTGCCCCCTAGTCCGAAAAAGGGGTAAACTATCAAGAGGGAGATGATCATTCAAATCCTTTTACAAGAGTGAATGAATCAATTTCGCTTGGCCATCTTTTCCTATTTTAGAAGTCTGAAAAGAGCTTAAAAAGGACTCCATGAACAACTTTTTCATGGTTGGTAACCGAGTACGACAAAGGAAAAAGTAAACTCAGCATAGTTCCTTTTTTGTAAATAGTCTAGCGAGGCCGGATAAAGTGATAAACCTATACTCGTTAAACACACATTTTTACTCAAATTTTTAACGAGCACGATAACGGTATCAAAAGCACTCGGAATATTTTTCATATTTGAACCAGAGCATGAAAAAGTAAAAACTAAGCTCAAACCACTTTTCATATTTTTAACTAGAGCACAAAAAAAGTGAAAAGTAAGCTCAAATACCATCTTATTGTTTTTAATGAGCTCGAAGATAGGTTGGAAGAATGTTCATGACGTCTACTTCATTTTTTAACGAGCTTGTAACAGAAAATGAACTATGCTCAGACTACTAGTTTCATTTTTTAATGAGCTTGAAGCCAAAGGTAAACTCTGCTCATGGTTAAGGCCCATTGACGGGTTCCTTCCCAACATGATAACCCGAGGTTGGTAAATTCCCCCAGCATGATTGCTAGTGGCTAAACATGCCCCCCAAGCTTTGTTTCATCTTACTACTCTTCTTCCTTACCAAAAAATCCTAGCTACTAATCTAAATGTGTTCGCCAGGGGGGTAGGGAGAACCAGGACCAAGTGACCCAGGCAGATGAAATGAAGGTTCAAATCCTAACTCTAGCGAGAGACTCGAACAAATGGAAGGGAGATCTATTTCATTTTTACACAAGCTTGAAATAGACAATAACAATGCTTGAAAGAGTCCTTTTTATTTTTTAACGAGCTTAAAACATAAAAAAATTATGCTCGAAGGTAGTTTCATTTTTACGCTGTTCGGGTACACAGGGTACTACCAAAGGACCGAACACCAAGAGCAACCACTTCACACAAATAGATCACAGATCAACACACCGATGTTTTGACGTGGTTTAAACCCTCTTGAGGGAAACACTCCACGGCCCCGGCCAAATAGCTTCTACGGGACAATTTATTATGCAAAGAAAGAAAGTTACAAATGAGCTTCTCATAATCGATCAACTAAACAATGACCCTCCATGCTCTTTAAATAGAGATCATGGACCAATCGGGTGTTAAGCCACGGATCAAGGTTAGGTTTGATCTAAGAGAAGTTGAGCCGTCGGATCACTCTATGTCGGAAACATATCGTGACCGTCGGATTAAGTATTTACAAATGCATACTAATGCATACTAAAGAAACACACTATCCCTAACGGATATATTACACAAGTTGATCTTAACTAACTCCTAAGTGTCTAAATATCCTAACATCCCCCCTTAAGAACAACTTGGGATAGGATTGAAGGATTTACAAAAGTGACACCATTAGGAGAAGGAAGGAGGCATTAGAGCCTATCCCCCCTTAATGACAAGTTCCTGAACTCCTAACATAGATCGAAGTTTAGAAAACTTCGCTTCGGTAAGAGACTTGGTGAAGATGTCTGCAACTTGATCATCTGTAGGGCAAAAGAGCACTTCAAGAACACGATCATGAACAAGATTTCTGATGAAGTGCATGTGTAGCTCAATGTGTTTGCTGCATTGATGTAGAACTGGATCTTTGGCAAGCTTGATGGCACTTTGATTGTCGCACCAAAGTGGAGTAGGCTGCTGCTGCTCGAATCCAAACTCTGAAAGGATCTGTCGAAGCCATAAAGCTTCCTGACTGGCATTAACTGCTGCTCGATATTCTGCCTCTGCTGAAGAAAGAGCAAGAGCTTGTTGTTTCTTACAAGCCCAAGTGATAGGTCCAGAGCCCAGACTGAAAACATAACCTGCAGTAGACTTTCGATCATCAGGATCGCCGGCCCAATCTGAATCAGTGAAACCAACCAACAAAGGTTTCCCCCCTGTACTGTAATGAATCCCAAACTGAACTGTACCTCGAATATATCGAAGTATTCTTTTAGCTGCTTTCCAGTGACTTTCATGAGGTGTCTGCATATAACGGGCAACTCTACCAACGGCAAAGGAAAGGTCAGGACGGGAATGAGTCAAGTATAAGAGACAACCAACAAGCTGACGATACAAGGTGGCATCTACTTCAGGTGAAGTACAAGTGGCAGAAAGTTTGACTCCAGACTGGAAGGGAGAAGGGGCTGGTGTACAATCTTCCATGTGAAAGCGACGAAGAAGGTCACAAGCATACTTAGACTGTGAAAGAAAGATTCCTTCTTTGGTTTGCAGAACTTGGAGACCAAGAAAATAATGCAAATGTCCTAAGTCTGACATTTCAAAAGTTTGTTTAAGACTGGATTTCACATGGGTTATAAGCTTAGGGTCACTACCAGTAAGAATAAGGTCATCAACATATAGAACAAGTATGATGAGATGGTTTCCTACTTTCTTGGTATAGACATTGGGGTCAGAATGGCATCTAGAAAAACCAGTGTCAAGGAGAAAGTTATCCATTTTGGCATACCAAGCTCTAGGAGCTTGCTTAAGGCCATATAAGGATTTCTTAAGGCGGCAGACAAGGCTAGAGTTATTCTGAACATAGCCAGGAGGTTGTTCCATGTAAATTTCCTCCTGTAAATCACCATGTAAGAAGGCAGACTTGACATCCATTTGATGGACTTCCCAGTTGTGTAAGGCTACAAGGGAAAGAACAAGGCGGATGGAGTTCATTTTGGCGACGGGAGCAAAGGTTTCATTGTAGTCAATACCTTCAACTTGAGAAAAACCTTTGGCAACTAACCTTGCCTTAAGTCTTTCAACACTTCCATCTGATGCATACTTAGTTCTGTAGACCCATTTACATCTGACAAGTTTTCTTCCTTTTGGAAGAGGTACAAGATCCCAAGTATCGTTCGCCATTAAGGAACGATATTCTTCATCCATGGCTGCATCCCAATCTGGATTCCCTGAAGCTTCTGCAAAGGTTTCTGGATCATGATTCTCGGAAACTTGAGCCAAAAGAGAAGAGGCTCGCTGAAACTGAGAACGTGTTCGACGTTGATCTCTAGGATCACCGGCAAGATCACCAGCTGCTTCACATGTTGAACGGACCCATCGAGGAAGCACTTGTGCTGGTGCAACTGGAGGAACATGAGCAGGCGGAGGTGGATTTTCATCCTCACTGTCATCATCAGAAACTGGAGTTGGAAACCTGTCAAGGAAGTTGGAAGAAGAAGAAGAAGGCACAAACGCCGAATCAGGCTCGCAGGCCAAAGATGGCACACTCGCCGAGTTAGGCTCGCAGGCCAAGATATTTTCATCAAATTTAACATCTCTTCTAATGATTATAGCATGAGAATGTGGTTGAAGAAGTCTATAACCTTTTACATCTTCAGAATATCCAACAAATATGCACTTTTCACTTTTAGGCTGCAATGCTTTCCGTTTTTCATCCGGAATGTGAGCCCATGCTTCACTACCAAACACACGAAAGTGACTTACATCAGGTTTAATTTTACTCCATGCTTCTTCCGGTGTTATACCTTGTAATGCTTTTGTGGGGGTGCGATTAACTATGTAATTTGCACAATTTATGGCTTCAGCCCAAAATTGAAGACTTAGTCCCTTAGATTGGATCATACAATTAGCCATTTCTTTTAAAGTGCGGTTCTTCCGCTCAGCTACACCATTTTGTTGTGGTGTATATGGAACAGTGTGCTGTTGTTGGATGCCTTGTTCAGTGCAGAAAGTAGTGAACTGTTTGTTAACATATTCTCCTCCATTGTCAGATCTTAACTTAATAATTTGATGACCAGATTGTTTTTCAACAAGGGCCTTGTAGGCCAAGAACATGTTAAATACTTCGCTCTTAAGTTTTAAGAAATAAACCCAAGTGCGTCTGGTGTAATCATCAATGAAAGTTAAGAAATACTTGAAACCAGAAAAGGAAGCAGATGGAAGAGGACCACACAAGTCACTATGCACAAGCTCCAAGGGAACCGAGGCGTGCCAAGAGGCACGTTTGTCAAAACTGTCCCGATGATGTTTTCCGAGTACACAACCGGAGCAAACACCATCTCTGCAAGATACCATCGGAAGACCTGTCACCATATTTTCTTTACATAGTTGTTGCAATGAGCGATAATTTAAGTGACCAAATCGCTCATGCCAAAGTTTGCTCAAGTTATCACTATGAGCAACAAAAACTGAAGGGAAAGGTGATGACCCAAAGTTGTTAAACTTGTACAACCTGGTAATATCATCAACAATTCCGGTAGCTAGAACCTGTTGAGGATCTTTAAAATCTTTGATTACAACTTGGTGAGGTGTAAAGGTCACAGTTTTACCTTCACCAGAATGAGTGATCTGATAGACTGATAACAAATTGCAGGAAATTCTTGGAACACATAGTACATCACTAAAATGACCATTATCTACTGGAACTGTTCCAGCTCCTACAACACTTAGAGATCTATCATCACCAACAAGTATTTGTTTGGTGTTACATTCATGCATAGTAGAAAAGATGGCTTGATCCTTAGCCATATGATAAGATGCTCCAGAATCAATGAGCCATTCATTTGAAGTAGAAGAAGAAGATGCATTATAAGAATAACCAGAAGCACAAAGTGCATGTCCATGAGAGGTAGATTCTGATGGCGAATCTAGGCTGATGTGGTGCTTCTTCATTGCTGCTTCCAAGGCTGCCATCTTCTTGAAACACTTAGATTCATCATGATTATCTTTCCCGCAATAGTTGCAATGACGCTCAGTCTTCTTGCCTTTTTGCTTGGATCCTTTGTCATTTTTTAAAGAAGGAGCTGACTGAGAGGGTTTTGGACCCTTGTTTGACTTATTATTGCGAAAATTTTGTTTCTTAGGAGGCTTGGACTTTTCTTTCTGTTGGGACAATAAGGCTTTCCCAGATGTATCTGCATTGTTGATTATTCCAAGGTGAATGAGTTTATCTTGTTCTCTAATCAAGGAATCACAAAAGGATTCAAGACTAGGCTCTTGATAGCTAGCTGCATTCAAGGATGCTTTCATGGAGTAAAATGTAGATACAAAAACAGAATATGCAGGTCCAAGTTTGGAAAGAATATGATAAATGCACTGTTTGTCTTCCCTCTCAATCTTACATTCTGCACATAAAAGTTTGAGAGTTTTGTACTTAGATAAATAATCTTGAATGCATGAAAAGTCATTTGGATTTAAAGAAATCAACTCATTTTCGAGTTGGTGACCTCGAATTTCATTGTGTTTACCAAACACAGTTTCCAACTTGTCCCAAGCAGTATTAGGTTCATCAATTCCAGATATGTGGAATCGCAAATCAGTAGAGATTGACATCCCAATCAATCCACGAGCTTCATCACATCTATTTGCCCATTTTATTTTCTTATCATCATCAGTGGGTTCTTTTTCTTTCCCTGTGGTAATTCTGAAAAGTCCCCTACTTCGTAGAACATCCTCCATACGAGATTTCCATGAGAAATAGTTGGAACTGTTAAGTAGAATATCACAATGGGTGGCCATATTTGTAAAGTAATGGCTGTAAAAGCAGAAACCAATAGTCTGGATGTGAAGAGCTCGAAAAAATAGGCGGTTTCAAAAAAAACGGCACTGAAAACTGACTCTGTATGATGAAGTTATGCTTGAACAAAGAAACTGTTGAAAACGTCCCCAATAGTGACGTGGCAGCTAGAGAATGTCCAGCAAAAAAAAGAACCCCCCTCTTCCCAAGATGAACCTTTTGACAATCACTTTTAAAAAAGTTGCTTTAAGTGAATCACTTTTGTAAAATAAGTGATTTCACTTTTACAATGATATTACTTTTAAATAGTGCAACAATAAAAAAACTGAAGTGACTCACTTGTATTTTTATTTTTATTATTTAAGTGAGATGCACTTTTACAATAAAGTAACTTGAAATTAGAAATTGCATGCACTTTTTATTTTAAAAGTAACTTCCTAAGACTTGAACTCAAGACCTATTAAGGAAGAAAGCAACTTTGGACCAAGTGAGCTAGTTTAAAAGGTATGTAAAATATGGAAATGAGGAAGGGGGCTTCTTTTTTTTTTTTTTTTTTTTTTTTTTTTTTTTTTTTTTTTTACTCTTCTTGCTCGGTTTGCGTGCTTGCCCTTTTTCCTGCAAAACAGATCACAAAATCGAAACAAAAAAAAACTTTCCCACACTTGTGGAGTTAGATCTTGTTACCTTGCCCTAAAAGTTTACGTTTTCTCTCTGTTTCTGATTTGCCGAGATCGCGCAAGGTGCACGGCAAAGAGCATACGCAGCCGAGAAAAACCCTTTTCCTTTCTGTTTCTGATTTGCCGAGATCGCTCAAGGTGCACGGCAAAGAGCATACGCAGACGGAAAAGCAACAATCCGAACCAAAAAAAATCTAACAGTAAAAAAGGTGAAATATGAGATTTTCCTTTTCAAAAAACGAAATAAAAAAATGCGTCACTGTAACATTATACCTTCAGATCTGATGAAAAACGCGTTTCTGGAACAACCGGGAACCGTTTTCGATCAAACGAAAACTATTTTCCAATGGAAACGACGCTCCGGACACAATGGAACACCTCCCACAGCCCAGAAATGCATAGAAATACCAGAACCAGAAACCCTTTCGAGTTTCGGTAACAACAGTTCAAGATCTAGATCATAACCGGAAGCGGCACTTCATAAAAGCTCTGATACCATGTTCGGGTACACAGGGTACTACCAAAGGACCGAACACCAAGAGCAACCACTTCACACAAATAGATCACAGATCAACACACCGATGTTTTGACGTGGTTTAAACCCTCTTGAGGGAAACACTCCACGGCCCCGGCCAAATAGCTTCTACGGGACAATTTATTATGCAAAGAAAGAAAGTTACAAATGAGCTTCTCATAATCGATCAACTAAACAATGACCCTCCATGCTCTTTAAATAGAGATCATGGACCAATCGGGTGTTAAGCCACGGATCAAGGTTAGGTTTGATCTAAGAGAAGTTGAGCCGTCGGATCACTCTATGTCGGAAACATATCGTGACCGTCGGATTAAGTATTTACAAATGCATACTAATGCATACTAAAGAAACACACTATCCCTAACGGATATATTACACAAGTTGATCTTAACTAACTCCTAAGTGTCTAAATATCCTAACATACGCAAGCTTGGAACCGAAAGTAGACTTTGCTTGGGATTGGTTTCATTTTTACACAGGCTTGAAACCAACGGTAAACTGTGCTTGAGGGTTGGTTTCATTTTTTAACGAGCTTGAAACATAGAATAAACTATGCTCATAGGAACCTATTTCATTTTTTAATGAGCTTTTCATAGAAAGGGAACTATGCTCATAGCCCCCCCCATCCTTAGGGGGAAGAAACCACTAAAACATGTGGAACATTTAGGGAAATATGGTGACTAGTAGTCATGCAATTAGTGGGCGTCACAAAGGAAAGCTGATCAATGGTCACAACATTCCCATGATGGGGAAAATACATCACTCGAAAGAGTGAGGACACTACAGCCTTCATTGCATAGACGTAATCACGTCCAATGAGTAGATTAAAATCTAAGGGACCTTGGACTACCATAACATTAATACAGATAGGTTTCCCTCCCAAAGTGATAGGTAACTGAGGAAGGGACCCTAAAGGTCCAGTAGACATTCTATTCAAAGCCAGTATCTGGTCAGTGATAGGCACAAGCCAAGGAGAACCTAAGGATTTCCAAGCAGTTGAGGATAAAATACTAACAGAAGCTCCCTCATCCACTACAGTGCGAAAGATTTGCTTATCAGAAACTCCTATAGATATCTGAAAATGAACACTCAAAGGAAGATGAGATTCTGTTAGACCATTCCAATCAAAGGAAATAACCTCAGTACTTGAAGGGGGTCCCGCGGAAATGGATAGGGTTTCCCCTTTCCTCCGACATTCTGAACTGATAAGGAAAACATCAATGGTTTCCAATTCACTCTCGCTTGGAAGATAAGAATGAGATGAAGATTGTGTCAAGGTGACTGCTTCAGTCTGGAATTTCTCCAATTAAAGAGTAGGATCGAGTGGAGATGATAGTGACTCGATCACTTCACTCTCGGAAGGGAGAAAGGGATCAATTGCAGAAGAAACTGAATTGATCACTTGGTCAACCAGCGGGGGGTCGAGGTACAACTTACTATCATTTGTTGGTCAGAGGTTGACAATACAAGTGGTTTGGGGTTTTTAGACCACACTTCTGATACACAGGAAAGGCCAGAGCAATCCTTGAGAAGGTGATCACCCTTGCAAAGTTTGCAAGCGAACTTGGGCTTACGAGGTGTTTTCATATAATGAGTGTCATTAGAGGCAACTGGTTTACACTTGGTCTCTTTCTTATCCTTCTTCTTCTTTATCTTCCTTTTCTTCTTCTTCTTATCCACCTAATTACTAACACTATTGCTTTGATCAGATGAGGAGGAAGAAATGGAAGACGACGTATCTGACGAAGAAGGGGAAGGATGAGTTTGGGATTGGCTCTCTCGTGGTGGAGAGTTAACATTTGAAACATTGGGTACAACCAGAATCACTGGATGAAATAACCATACCGGTAATCCTATGGTTAATCCAGGAAGATTTAACATGGCAATAAAGGGAGGACCAATATCTCCAGCTGGAGGAAAGACAAAAGGTACCCCTTGAGAAGGGGTCTCTTGATTGGTAGTCCCACAAGGATCTTGGGCGCATGGAGATGGATTCGCCATGGAACAAGACTAAGTGATGTGGATGGAGTCTTGCTAAACTGTACTAAAAAACCCTCAAGTAACCGAGCATGCAAAAGGGGAGCTAGAAAAAGGCAAGGCTCACAGGCCAAAATAGCAAGCTCAAAAAACTATACTGAGGCTGGTGCCACAGTAAGTGAGCTGTACAACAAAATGGCCAGAATGCCAACAAGCATCCCTACAAAGAAAAATACCCTCTACAAGATGACATAGCAAACAAAAACTCCTAACTAAGAGCTGGAGACCTCAACAAGTTGTATCCTTCGCAAGGTGATGAAATCCAAGTCGAACAATACAAAATGAGAGACCAATAATGGAAGGATATCCCTCTACCGAAAGGTATCCTAGGTAAAAGAGCCCTAGAAGAAAATTCACTAAGCTACCTCGTTCATGACACGTCAGAGAAGAAATGGCACTTCTGTCTTATCACCCTTGTATCACCAGTATGGTGGCTGAAAAATACAAAGAAGACAATTGGTAGATGTCCTTAGGCACTAAGTCGAGTGTGACATTCCACAAAGTCCGTCCGGAACCTAACCTTGCCGCTTACCCCCGAAAAAATGGGAGGACTTCTCCACAAACTTGTCAATGACCGTGTCAACAAGTACAAGAGGATTTTAGTACCCTAGAGGACAGCAACTATGTCTCAGATAAAAAATGACAAGGGGGAATTATTTGGATGCCTATCCCTGGTGTCCTACATAGCTACCAAGTTCTTTTGATTTCCTCGAGTGAGGTTAATGTTGGTTTAGTTAAGGAGATTAATTTTAGAGGTTGTCTTACACAATTGGATTATGGAAGTGCAACTTGATGGTGTTGTGACGACTCAAACCATGCAAATGAAGATGAATCGAAATGATCCTTTCTCTTCGATGAACACTAGCTAAAGTAAAGAAAAATTATTTCTGTTCCCAATATGTACAACCCAATGCAAATGCAATTTTATTTCTTTTCAAAATGATAGAATGAAATAAAAGGTGTACCCAAAACTAACCCAAAGCAATAAAAAGTTCTTTATATGAACACCAAATGTAATAATTCTAATCCATTTCTTCTCATTTTACACTTGAAAAAGACACATCCAAGCTACGGAGAGAAAGATTCTACAAACGTTTCCAATTAGATGCAAGAAAAATAAAAGCACTCAACAATTCTATCTAACTCAAATGCACACAAATCAAGCAATCCTTTCTTCTTCTTACAAATGTGGGACCAAAAATTTCAAATGATCGAATTAAAGCAAGAAGAATACTTGTTTTTTCCAGTTTCGTGAATATAGCAAAAGAGTGACAAAATCAAGCTTTTCTTTGAACTAGAGTGGAAAAAGGAATCAATATTTCCCAACAATCATTAGATAGCTCAACATGTAAGGGAAACAAGATGCATAACCCAAGGAAAAGAGGCTTAAAAAGACATGGATATCCCACACCCAAGCAAACTAAAATTTTCAATTTTTTACAGAGACTACCGTGGGTCTAAAGCCAAACCAGGCATGGTAATATAGATAGTACCGCTCTGAAGTCTATAGCAAGGGCATGGTAATATAGACAGTACCACTCTTTAGTATATAGCAAGGGCGCGGTAATATAGACAGTACCGCTCTTTAGTATATAGCAAGGGCGCGGTAATCTCCAAAAAAAAAGAAAAAAGGTGGGATGTTTAGAAACGTTATTAACCATTTAGGGGTTGGTCACCAAGAGGACTCACCGATCATTGATAGGGTTTTGAGACAGAGATGAGGGGGGTGAATGGAGGTCATAGAGACCAACTTTCACAACTAGTTTGAAAGAAGGGAAAATTTATAGTCAGAGATGAACGAAAGCAAAAGAACCCAAAATAAAAATGTCCCCAGTATGGTCGCCATTTTTTGTTACAGATATTTCTCTCTACGGATAAAGAGAAACTCTCTTAGGTCAGAGAGGTATGGATCAACTCTAAACTAAGACAAAAAGGAAACAAATGCTACCTCATTTCCTAGATCCTTAACTAGTGTATTCAACTTCAATATCTGAAAGATGAGAAAGAAGATAACTGACCTTCTGTTCCGATATTTATCTAATCAAGTCTTTGATCCTGAAGCTCTCGTGATGAACCTGTAAGGATCAAAACAACAAACAAGTGCACAATATCTTCCAAATAATTGAATCACAAGTTAGATCTATATTCTACTGAATACAATTTATTTAAATGAATCATGATCAGAACACATAAATAGGGAAACAAGACAAGTTATACTTTTATTGAGAACTCAAGAGTGTTTACAAAATAGTTCCTTGATGTCCAAGCCAACTCCAGCTCCAAGTTCTTCCACCTCTATCTATCTCTGCAAAAGTCTCAAGATCATAGGTTGGATGCCCCAGAAATCCTCTCTTTGGCTCATGGAAGGCTCCTCTCTTATAGTGTTTAGGAGATTAACCATAAGGAGAAGAAGATGGATCTACGGAGTGTTTAGTGGATCAAGCCTACTGAACAGAGATAGAAGTTGAGATCTAATCAGAGGTGGAAATCCCAAAGGTTAATTTTGGATTACTGCTCCCCTAGAACTGAGCATAACGCAGTAGTACTGCTCCCTAGGGTAGGAACAATGCACAGTAACCCTAACTACTGCTCCCTAGTAGATGTGCAGGGTGCGGTAGTGTGTGGAAACAGGGTCAAATTGGCTGACACATGGCTGAAAAAGTGTTTGCTTTCAGTGTTCAGTCAATGGTTTTAACTCTAGATGTTTAGATGATATTTAAGGGGAATTATTGTTTAGGTTGTTGGTGCAAGGATGCGACATTTAAGACGTAATGTGTAATATTGAGGTATAACAGATGCCCCCTAAAGTTTGAGGTTAGAAGAGACTGATGGTTGAAAGACTTTACAAATACTTGTGGAGATAGCATCGAGGGGAGCAACGAGGAGCTGAAACAGAAGCAAAATGTCAAATATATGATCGAGGCAGGCATTCCCATGCTCGGAAACAATTGACTCAAAGCATGGCTGTTGACCAATACATTGCAGATCCATGAGTATTGATGATATAGACTGTAGACAAATCATGGTTACTATGAACAATCGTAGATCCATGAGACAATAATGACACAGCCACGACTAATACATAAGTGGATCCATGTGACAATACAGAATAAATCTCCATCGCAACCTGGACATAATCAAAATAAAAAAGGGTGTCTAGGGTCTTCTACCCGGTCGTAAATGATACGAATCTAGCCATGTGATTACAAGGTGTTGAAGTCGAACATGGTAGAAACCATTTGATTACCGGTCAATGATGTGAATCGTTAACAAATGCGAGGGAAATCACCAATGATGACAATGATCCCCAAGGTATCTATAGTACATCTCAACGAAATGCGACTAAAGGAGTTGACGTCGAGCACCCGAGAGATTATTCGACTAGAGATAAATGATGAAAACCTACTGCTAAATACGAGGAAACCTGCCATTAAGGCATGCAGGTACCAAGGTACTAATGGTTGACTTCTAAGCCTGATTCCTGGATAGTGATTTGGTGTCGACACGAATAGACTCGTCGAAGGTGGGCCATAATGATTCCCACATCATCGACACGAAAAGTAAGTACCTTCTTAAAATTATGTATAAAGATCTTAAATGATCCTCAAATGTATAGGAGATTAATTGAGATGTTTAAAAGGTAGATAGTGAGTTTAGAAGATGAGGACGTTCCTATTGATGCACCTTTGCGTGAGAGACATGTTAGGTAGGTCAATAATAGGAGGAAAAAAGTTATCAAAATGATAGATAGTATGAAATGATGAAACAATAGATCATGTACTGACACAGCAGAAGTCTTGATGCAATGAATGACTTAGAACAAATGTAAACCCTTTGAACATATAATGGCATGAAGCGGAACCTGGCAGTAGGGATTATTGGTAGCAGAGGATGAACACATGACGAATAGGCTCGTGGTCAAGGCAACGACTCGAGATGATGACTATGACTCACCAAGAACATATGAATACCCAAAAATAGACAAGAGACAGATGCATGCCATGTTCAAAGGTGACGATTGACGAGCTGCCAACAGAATAAACTTGACTCATTTCCCATTTTCCCCCGACATGATGGATGAGTACCTCTTTGTTGTTTTACGAGCTTGAGGAGGATAAAAGATGATCGGTATAGCTCATCTCATAGATGAGTCCAATATCACATGTTTTTTGAACCTGAGAAAGGAGAGGTTCATCCCAAAGTGGGCCCTTCGATGTTGAATTTTAATGAGTCCAAGGAAGGAAAACTCGGTCGTCATTTCATGTTTAGAGAGTTTGAAAAGAACTAAAGAAGACTCCAAGGGTCCCTTTTCGTAAAGTTAGCCTCATCGCTTGAAAAAGGGTAAAACAACGCGGGAGAGGACTCTTCCAGTCATGATTGGCTGGAGTATTCCTTTTTTGTAAGTAGTGCCCTGTAATGTCCCTTGTTAGGAATTTTATTAAAATGACAATTTTTCAGTTTTTTCCCTAGTTAGACCTTTGACTAGTGTTGAGCTCTAGGTCCCCAAATTGCTCCAATTGCTCCCAAATATTCTGAGAAGGTATATGGATGATTTTATAACATAAATATGTGTTTCAAGGATGCTTCTGTACCTTTAAAATACTTCTAAAAATCTGCTTTTAATTCTGGCCAATGTAGGGAACTTTACTAGTAATTTCCCTTTGACGAGTATTGGTCTCTATGTCTCAAATTGACTCCAAACGCCTTCAAATATTCAAGGAAGGTGTATGAATGATATTAGGAATTGAATATGATGATAAGGGATGATATATGGCTATCAAAATATCTCTGCAAACTCTCTTAAGATTATGGACCAAGTATGCAATTTTACTAGTAATTTGGGTTCCAAATCCCCTTGGGGTAAATACTGAAAATGGCTTCCCAAATGCCTCCAAAGCCACTCAAATTTATGAACAAAGGTAGCTAATGTATTAATGATGTTATTAAGGTCTCATCTGCACCATTAATTGATTATTATATCTCTTCCAACCCTCTCCCATTCAGCTGCAAAAATCACCAATTCAACCCTTGGGGAAATGGAACTATTTCTTCTCCCAATGCAATTAAATTGAGTAAAAATACTTCAAATGCTCAAGTACTGTTAGAACAGTAACCACACTTAGTACCATAATCCATAAATTTTAATTATCCATGTGCTTAATTAAACCATGTTTTGGATTAAGTGACTATAGTTGGTCAAAAACCCACTTTGAGAGTGTTCACACCCACTTCTGAGCAAACCAGTTCACCCAGCCTCCAGTTTTGTCCACAAGTGTGCCCTCATTTATTGCTGGTGCTCCCTCTCTCCTTGTTTTGGGGAATTTAGTTGACCAAGGGCGCTAGGGTGGATTTTTGCCCACTTTTGGCTAGATTTGGAGCATTTAATGCTCCCTTGGGCCCCCAAACCTCCTCTATTTGCTCACCCACGCCTTCCTTGAGCTAATTAATGACTCAGCATGCTTCAGCCACCTCCACACCAGAATTCGTAGCTGTTTGGGGTGATTGGGATTGAGTTGGACCCACCTAGGGGGGATTGAGGCCAATTTGGCATTGATGACTTGTACACTCAGCTTGAGCCACCTAATGCTCTCGATTTTCTCATGGATGTAATAAAAACCTGTTACTAACATTTTCACATGTTAGACAGTCAGTTAATCAAAGATTTGAGCATACATTGTGTGTAAATTTATCTCTTTTTTCAAATTTTTCCACTGTAATTGCAAATTAATTCGATTTTGTGAGGTTCTCCATAGCTCCTCGATATTCTGTGATCAAAATACTCACATGGTATCAGATCCATCGTGGAGTTAGTGAGTTGCAGGCCAACATTGAGCGTTGAACTGCATTCTAGAGAGGATTTCCAGATAAAAATTGAGTGTTTTTTGCAGGTGTTTCAGTAGTTTTCTCACCATTAATGCAGCAGTCATGGAAGCAAACCAAATGTTGCTCACACCCTTCAATTTTTTCGATTGGAAGGCTGAGATGGTCATCAAGCTGAGATCTAAGGGTCTCTATAGAGTGACCATGGGCACAGAAGTGGAGCCAAATTCTGCTGTGGAGAAAGCAAAGTACTACAATCGACTTGATGAAGCTTATGGATTGCTATGCCTGAGCATTTCAAGGGAACTCTTGTTTCATACAGACAGTTTGACAACTCCCAATGAAGTATGGGTGAAGCTCGAATCACTCTTTGGGAAAACTGATGAACTGAGAGGCCACCAGCTTGAAAACGAGCTCATTAGCTTGAGCCCAGCGCATTTTGAAACCATCCAGGAGTTCTTCACGAAATTCAAGTCACTGGTGCTTCAACTGGAACAATGTGGAATTGTTAAGAAGGAGGAACAACTGATTCTGTCCATCCTTTCGAAGCTAGGCCCAGAGTTTTCAGTATTTGTTAGCACATTTCACTCAGCCAAAATGACCCTTCGAAATTGGCAAATGCCATCACTAGCTACCTTCATGGAGTGTCTCACTCAGGAGCAGGATAAACTAGTTCAGATGGGCACCATAAAATCAAAGGACCAAGCATTGGCAATGGGTGTTTCAAATGCAAGCAAAGGAAAGCAGAAAGCCAAGAATTCGAAGCAGCAAGAGAAGAGGAAGTTTGACAAGACCAAGTCTGCAGATGGGGGTTCGAATCTGTCAAAGGAGAAGGACAAGAAGGGAAAGGAAAAGACCAAATGCACCTATTGTCATAGGGGATGGCATCCAGAGAGCTCATGTATGAAGAAAACCATTGACTCAATGGCGCAGCTGCTGGAGAAGAACAACATCCCAGTCCCTGAGGGCGCAAGGAAGAAAGAGAGCACCTCAAACCATGACAATAAGGAGAAGTGTCATGCTTTGGTAGCAGGTACTTCGAATCCCTCTTCCTTCATCATTGATTCAGGAGCTTCCAGACATATGGTTTCATCCAGAGAGCTCTTCTCCTCTTTGCATTCGAATGGTGGCCCAACAGTTCGAATGGGAGATGATTCAGAACTCCAAACCAAGGGGATTGGAAGGATTGACATGGAGCATGGCTATTTCAGTGATGTGCTCTATGTACCTTCATTGGCTGCAAATTTGCTATCAGTCTATCAAATGACTCATACAGGAGAAGCCAAGAGAGTGACATTCACTCCAGATTTGGTAGAAATCTCAGAAATTTCCTCAAATCAAGTTGTGGCAGTAGGGTATGCAGATCATGATGAGAGAATGTACAAATTCTCAAACTTCATTCCAAATTCTAGTGACCATGCTCTTGTCTCTCATGCCAACGAGACCTCCAAGTTGTGGCATGAAAGATTTGGCCACATGAACTACAAATACCTCCAGCAATTGCACAAGGACGAGATGGTGGAAGGGCTTCCAGAAATCAGATCATCGAATGGTGCATGCATTGGGTGTGTAGTTGGAAAGCATCCTGAGCGCAGCTATGAGAAGGGAATGGCAAGGAGAGCCACTCAACCACTTGGATTGGTACATTCAGACCTCATTGGTCCTCTTCCCACTCCATCATATGGTACATTCTCTCATCATGATCAGCATTTTGAAATTTGAGTGGCACGCAAAAGAATCAATTTCAGCATTATTGATAGATTGGAAGTTGCCCTCCCTTGTGGCACTTCTGTTTTTGGGTTCAACACCTCACGAGCACACACTCTGTCACATTAAATCAAGTGAGCCTTAAAAAGTACCTAACTAAACCAACATTCTAACCCCACTTGGGGAACACAAAATAATCATTGTAGTTAGGTAGGATCAGGGGGATAGGCTTCCAATAACACCCCTTGGTTATCTCACTTGAGACATAGTTGTTGTCCAACTAGGGAACCAAAATCCCCTAGTACTTTTGGCACGGTCACGACCAGTTTATCAGAGGGCCTCTCCCTTAGGAGGGTTGAAGTCGGGAGACTGGTTCCGGAGGCCTGAGTGGAATACCGCACTCCATTCAGTAACCGAAGGGCTACCTTTCGCGGTTCGCGGGATATCCCTGTATAGGGGTATTGCGGTCAACGAACTAAACGGCAGATTCACCTTTCTGGACGTGTCATGAACGGGGTATCTTAGTTGCCATTCTTCTAGGATTGACTACCCGGTATCCCTCCCGGTAGGGGGATATCATAGCCACTTGGCTTTCCTACTCATATTGTCTGACTTGGATTTCATCACCTTGCAGAGGATATGTTTAGTTAAGTCAGAATACTTTTAGTTAGGTGTTTGCATGCTCCTTTACCTCCCTTTGGTCTAGTGAGTCCACCATTTTTCTTTTTTAGGAAACCTGCTGCTTGTTGGTATTCTGACCATCTTTGTTGTTACTCCACCTATTGTAGCACAGCTGTTGCAGTGGGTGTTTTGAGTTGGTTGTTGGCCTGAGTGCCTTGCTTTTTAGCTCTTCTTCTGCACACTCGGTTGCATTAGGATTTTTGAGCTGTTTTTATACTCACCTCAACCCACAGAGATTTAGACACCATCTGTCACCATTGAGTCCCCGAGACATTCTCGGCGCCTCAGGGGCGAGCCCCCACAGCACGGTTCTCTTGACACCACTCGTCATAGATTCCGATCATTGTCCGTTGATACCACTCATCATAGATCTAGAGCCTTGTCACTTGACTCCACTCGTCAGCGACGTAGGTCTCCGTCACCCGATAGTGACGCACCTTACTTTACCTCTGATTCTGACGAAGAGTCTGAGAACCCTATTTATACTGCTCCTACTAGCCCCATGGCTGGCAAGACTTCCACTCCATTTGTCATAGGGACCATTGGTGGCACATCCACCACTACACCAGTTACTACACCTGTTTTTGGTATGCCCTCCATGGGGCAACCATCTACCGTTCCCCTCACGGTACCTATTCCCACAGCGGGAATACCTATCCCCACTACATCAGTGGCTCACACTACCCATGGTGGTGCTGGACCATCCTCCACTACCTCAGTTCCCCCACTTGGGGGCACCACCCTAAATCTTGTCCCTCCACTTGGGGGCACTGGCCCCAACTTGGTCCATAGCACTACTGTGTCGCAGCCTTCTTCCAGTTTGCCATTCATGGCTAGCCTCAACCTACCTGACCTGGCCAGATTGACCAACGATCCTATTCGACACGACCCTATGTGGCCTCATATGCCTACCAAACTACCCTCTGACATCCCTAAATTCGAGGGTAAGGCCAGTGAGGACCCACAAAACCATATCATGTCTTTCCACCTATGGTGTTCCTCTAACTCCATTGTGGATGACTCTGTTTGCCTCCGTCTCTTACAGCGCACCTTCACTGGCTCTGCAGCCAAGTGGTATATTGAGCAGCCTCATGGGACCCACGCCACCTTTTCTTCCCTGGCCTCGACCTTCCTGCAGTTCTTCCAGTTGCCAGTCCGCTATGACGCGGGCGTTGAGATCCTTCTATCTTGTAGACAAAACACGGCTACCCATATCACGGACCACATCCATGAGTGGCGTAGACGCCGTAGCTTATGCAAGATTAAACTAGATGACCGTATCTTCCTCGATTGGTTCCTCAAGTCCCTGCTTCCTGTCATCGCTAAGGATGTAGCTTCAGAAAGACCCCAGTCTGAAGAAGAGGCCATCCTTAAGGCACAGCAGTTCGACCTCATTTACGCCTAGTCGGGTTACCTTTATACCATTATACCTGACGCCCCTCGCGGCGAGTCCTCCCATCATGATGCGCCGGGGGCATCCCACGCTGCAGATGGTATCATTGGCCGTGTTTCTTCGCATCCCCAACCATTTTCTATAGCACGACCTACCCCTGGCCCCGACCTGTCGAGGGATACCTCCCAGTCTGGAGAAACCAACTCCTATGCTCCCATGACACATCACCATGCCCATGGACCCTCATGTCCACCCCAGTGCTTCGGGTATGCGACTCCTGCTTATGCTCCTCCAGTCGCCCCTCAGCCTTACTACCATCAGCAGACTGCCCCGGCTCCTGCGCCTTCCCAAGCCCCACCAGCTTATTATCCGCCACAGGCAGCCCCTGCGGCACATCCACAACCTGCTCCGCAGTCCTATCAGCAACCCCCGCAAGTTGCTGCACCTGCTCAGCCTCAACCTGCATATCATCCTCCGCAGCCTGCTCCAGCACCTGCGCAACCTCAGAATCCACCTGCTGCCCAAGGGCAAGTTTACGCCCAACACAACCCGCAGCAAAACCAGAATAACCAACGTAACCAGGGCCAACAGAACCGCGGCAAGGGCCGTAATCGGGGAAACAACCAACCTGCAGACCAAGCTGGTCAACCGGCTAATCCCCTTGACAATAACAATGCGACCCCCGCTAATCAAAACCCTGATCGCCCGCCCAAGCAGGCCAAAAACCCCAATCTCCGAACAAATCACCCTTGTTCTATTTGCGGGGTCTATGGACATTATACACATGCTTGCCCACACTTAGAGCGAGCTCGGCAGCTTTGGGTTGACGAGGCCCATCGCCAAGGGCATGCGGCTCCCCAAGCACCGCCCAACCCCCCCCAACCTCAGCAACCCCCTTTAGTGCTGCAAAACCCATTACCGACCCAAGGCGTAGTGAACACTCAGCCGTTGGCTCCCCAGCAAGCCAATGAACCCCAACAACAACAAATCACTTACGCTGCCCCTGATCAACCCATGTTTGACTCAGGTACCCACCACTTACTGATGATGTCATCCGCTGACGTCAACCTCCAGACCCGTCGGAACCAATATGGCTCCACCTCTGAAGCCACTCCCACGGATAAAACTACTAACGCCCACCCCACCGATCAGGCGTTACGTATCCCTCCGCCTCCCACAGACGGCGCTGCGAAAGCACCTCGTTTCCCACTGCGCCGAATCAACAATAACCCTAATGCGCGTGCTGCGTCAAACTACAACATTGTAGACGACCTAGCCCAATCTCCCGCAGCCATGTCTGCGTTAGAAGTCTTGAAGAACTGCCCTTCCCAGCGCAAGACTTTACTTTCCGCCATCGGGGGGATTGACCCAACTGATTCGCATTTGATGGCATTTGATTTAGACCAGTCTGAACCACGCCTACCTTCCAGCTTAGCCTTCCAAGTTACAGTCTCCGTTAGGAATCTTGTTATCCATCGGTGCATCATTGATGAGGGTGCTTCCACATGCGTTATGTCTACATTTGTATGGCAGAAGCTAGGATCCCCTCCTCTCCAGCAGTCCACCACTGCGTTACGTGCCTACGACGGTCGTTCGGCCCAGCCCCAAGGCCTCCTGCCCAACGTTCCTGTCCAGTTAGGTGGTAAAACAGTCCTTATTGACATAGAGGTAATCAATGCCCAATTGGATTACAACCTTCTACTTGGCCGCAGCTACATGTATGCCATGCGGGCAGTTGCCTCTTCTGTCTTTCGCACCATGATGTTCCCCCACGAAGGACGCGTGGTTAAGATTGACCAGCTCACCTACTATGATCCCAATGCTCCAGCGGCACCAGAGAATGTTCTCCCCATGGTTGAACAACCTGTTTCTAGTGCCACCACCTCGTTTGTTTCCTCTACGGGGCCTGGAGTCTACTCAGACGCGCCGATGACCTCTACCTTTCACTCCATTCCTCCACCATCATCTACGCCCGAAATGTCTGACTTATGTACCTTGTCCCATGACATCCTACCACCTAACAATCAACCATCCTTGTTGCCTAAACCACCATTGGTACCTAGTCACATTGGTGTTACACCGATCCATACGATCCCCTTCCTAGTTCCTCCAGCAGGAGTAGTAAGCGCCCCGGTCATGGCTACCCTTAGCCTCCCTGGGTTAACCTTGGGATTACCTGTATGGTACCTTTCGCCTCCCGTTCGCCCGCCGACACCTGATGTCGTCCTCCAGCCGGTGCAACCCATGGCTACTACCACTCAGCCACCTCCCGGTGTCTCTACCCCTTCGTCCTCCACGACACCTCCTCCTCCCCCTCAACCCACTGGGGGCAGAGGTCCTCAACCTTACACTGCTGTCCCACCTCCCAAGACAGTCAAGAACCCTCCAGTGTTTCGTGCTCCTCCCAAATGCTCGCTGTGTGACGAGTTGGGCCATGCGACCCACCAATGCCCACAGTTACCCGCATTACAGAAGCACATGCAAATGCTCGATGATGACCCCAACATCCCAACTGTCGAACTAAACCCCACTCCTAAACCTAAAGATAAGTCCCTACGTACCAACCACTCATGCGCCATCTGCGGTATTTACGGGCACTATTCACATCATTGTCCCGATCTCCCGGATTACAGAGCAGCTCTTTACGAGATGAACAATCTGGACCTTGAGACGGCACCACCTACCATTGAGGAGATCTACCCCCCGGTCTCTCCCCCTTCTGAAGAGGTTAATATCATCTACATGATCTCTTCAACCAACACTTCCACTACCCCCTCGTCAACCGATTTGACGACGCAGATTTTCCGTACTGATGAGGAGATTCTTGAGGCCCTAACTGCCCCGGATTATCCTTGGGATGATATGCACCACCGTTCCTATTTCATCCCAGAAGCGTCTTCCTCTAGCACCGCTACCCAATACGCGGTCGAATCCAAAGACTTCCTCCCCACCAAGGTTGACTGGTTCAAGGACCCTATTCCTGCTCCTGATGCCTTCGAGGAGGGCAACATGGCCAACATCTCACCTGTCATCCAAGTTGATATTGCTGCTCCAGGTCGTGCCCCTGAACTCATTACTTTAGGAGCATTCTGCAGTAAACAAGAGATTGAGGACTACATACACCTTTTAAAAGAATTCCGTGATGTCTTTGCCTGGTCTTATACCGAAATGCCTGGTCTTGATCCCGCAATTATAGAGCACCACATTGACACATGGCCTGATGTAACCCCTGTTCCTCCCTCAACAAAGTACAAATGACACATGTCATGTTGGACCCATCACTATTTATAGTCGGTTGACTTTTTCTTGTTTTGGTCATTCTGGCCCCATACGGCGTCCATTTTACAAACCGTTTCCACCACTGGAATCAGCGCGACGTGACCGTCATGATGGTCACCTCGTTGCATTATTTTTGTCCTGTCATTTTTTACCCATTTTTCAGACGCCACTAGTCGCCTCGGTTTGCGTGCCACATCGGCCGTTCTCCGTTTTTCACATATTTTATATCATCGGATTCATTTTTCCGAGCTGGTGATGATGCTAGAGATCATTTCTCGCTCTCACCTCTAGTTTTTCCGGGCATTTTTCAAAATGCCCCCGTCACCTCGGTTTGCGTGCCACATCGGCCGTCACCCGTTTTTGACATCCTTTATATCGCCGGATTCATTTTTCCGAGCTCGTGATGATGCTTGAGATCATTTCTCGCTCTCACTTGGTACAATTTCAACATTGTGTCCCAACACCTTGCTGCCTCGGTTTGCGCGCCACATCGGCCGCTGTCGGATTGTTCCACATTGTTACATGAGCCATTCACTCCTGTCATACTGCAAATGTTTCGTTATTTTGCCACCATTTCATCTACCCCGCAAGGAGGTCCATCAGTGTTCCCACCTACCCTCGTTCTTGGTCATCATTACTAAACCTTGATTGAACACTTCCTCCTTGCCTGGCCATTCCTTTTGTTCGGTATAATTTTATCCCTTTTTCGGGCCGGACAAGTCCTTTACGAAAAAGGCACTTAGGGAGTTTCCGTTAAGCTCTTTTCTGACTCCTAAAAGAATGAAAAGATCGCCGAGCAATCTTGCTTCCTTTCATGCTCGTTAAAGTACCTGAAAGGGCGTCTATCTGGTATAAGTTTACCCCTTTTCCGGACCTGGTAGACTAATTATGAAAAAGGAATACTCTAGTCACACCGGCTAGAAGAGTTCTTCATTGCATCCTTTTATGCTTCTTTGGGCCTTGGAGACTAAATCTACGAAAAAGCAACCCCCTGGAGTCTTCTTACTTGCTTTCAGACTCTCTAAAATTGAAAGCAACCACGAGCATGCACTGTCCTGGGCTCGTAAAATCCACACGACAGTACCATTCCACTACCTCAGAGTCTTCTTATCGCTTTCAGACTCCTTAAAATTGAAAGCAACCACGAGCATGAACTGTCCTGGGCTCGTAAAATCCACACGACAGTACCATTTTACACACACTTCTTCTAGTTCCTTAACCCATGAAGAAGTTTTCCCCCGTGCCTCTTGGCACTTTGATCGATCATCTCGGCAGCACCCCCAATTAGGTCGCCTTTGTTCAGAGTATTCTGCAGTCTCCTGCCATGTTACACCAGCTTGAGTCTCCCTCAGCCAGTTATTCCCCCAGATCCATTACAGCTATGATCCCTTGCCCCTGAGTCAGTTTCATATGCTGCCAGATCATTCCCATTATCATACTCTGAACAAAGGAAGTTTGAGTCCACCCGCTCTACTTGCCCAGTTGTCCCCCCACAGTTTATCAGTTCTGCCATCAGTACTATCACATTTCGGTCTTGTACCTCGCGCTCCTGTCAAGGAAACATCATTGCCTTGATAGGGGCAGGTCTCCCTCTGTCGACGACAGCTCCTCTATTCCAGAGGATAGGCCCAGAGGTCCCTACGCCTTGGACTTATCACCATCTGTGGTAGGTGCCTACGGATCATTCCGAGAGGAGACATCATTGCCTCTCCGAGTGGTTGTTCCTCACATGCTCGACTTCAGCACCTTGATCGCATCGTTGAGGATCGCGTAGGATTATATCCCATCAGTTTTTAGTCGAAGACCCCGGATTTCCCCCGACTCTAGCACATTGGTGAGTCACTTCGGAACGCCCAGTTGTATGTTCCTGTGGATGTCCGGGCTGCGTTGGCGTTTGTATTCGGAAGCCATCCAGTTTCATGCTTCCTTGAGTACCCAGTTTCAGCTCCAGATCAGTTGCAGTTCAGTGTACCATGGAGAGTATGACCCCAGTCACTATGATCCAGCAGCTCATCAGTTCCTTTGGTACCACACTCAGTAGCACTGTTGATTGTTCCGGTGCACCAGTTTTGCAGTTCACACATGATCCACTCAGCAGTATGTCCCAGATTTGTGTCCCCTCTGGACTCTTATGATGTACACAGTGGTCATGTATCTTACAGGTCCCCCTTTTCGGGCCTTACAGTTATGGTTATGTATCTTGATACGAGCATGGGTATGCCCGCCTCGTCCATATATTGAGATTATTCCTCAGTCAGTATTTGAGGTCATGCATATTTCAGGTCCCCATTTTTTGGACCCCATTGTTGTTATTATGTTATATCCTGATACGAGCATGGGAATGCCCGCCTCGTCCATATGATCAGATGATTCCTCATCCTTTATTGAGGTTATGTACTTTTAGTTCTTGCAGTTGTTCGGGATCGTTGTTCCGGGCTCCAGTTTGTTTCTTCTCTTCTCTCCACATCCCAGGAAAACCATTCATGACTTATGATGTCCATCGGCCATACGATGAGCTCCTGCCCTCGCACATCAGGGGGCAATCTGTTAACACCCAAAAAGTGCTCACTAGCTCATTTACCACATTATATGACTCATTTGTCCATTTTCCTATCATATTTCCATTAAAAATCCCAAAAAACCCATTAAAAAGCCTCCAAAAGGCCTAAAATGCCCCCAAAAGGCCAAAAAACCATCAAAATAGCCTAAAAAAGGCTAAAAAACCCCCTTTTCCTCCAAAAATAGCAAAAATCCCCTAAAAAGGGAATAAAAATATAAAATAATGAGGAAAAGGAGGAAAAAACCCTATACAGCTGCCCAAAACCATATGTTTCCTAAAACCATGGGTCAGCACTCCACCACCAAAAAACTATAAATAGGTGATGGAGATCCCTTATTCCATATCCACAATCACAAGCACCCTTACTCTGCCAAAATCTCTCTCGAAACCCTAGTTCACCTTTGAACTATTTTCACCTTGAAAGCCACCTTTGGCCTATCCCCAACATTGGAGAAGGAGAAGGAGCATTCAGAAGCTTGGAGCATCCTCTTGGACACTGCAAAGGGCTTCACCAACCTTGACACTCAAGGTAACATCAATACAAAGTCATTCTTTCATTTTGGTGTTTATGCTTCATGCTTGTCTTAGAAATAATTTAATTTTTTGTTTATTGCATAATTAGTTTAATATACTGAACTGCTACTAAGGAGTCCATTCTCCTTAGTAGGTGCTCATTGGCACAAGCTAGGGGTAAAACCCTAGCTACAGTACTTACATTCATAGATGACTACTCTCGATTCTGCTGGGTTTACTTCCTTAAATTGAAGTCAGAAGTGTTTGAGAAACTGAAGATTTGGAAAGCCCTAGTGGAGAACCATAGTGGTCATAAGATAAAGATCCTTAGGACTGATAATGGAAAGGAATATGTGAATAATAACATTCAGCACCTTTGTGAGGAATGTGGCATCCAAATGCAACATTCAATCCCCTACACACCTCAGCAAAATGGTGTGGCAGAGAGGAAAAATAGATCTCTCAAGGAGATGGCTACTTGCATGATTGAAGCTAGGGATCTAAGCCCTAAGCTATGGGCTGAAGCCATCAATTGTGCTGCTCATATTCAGAACAGAGCCTTTCACAAATCAGTCAAAGGAAAAACCCCCTATGAGGCATGGTTTGGCCAAAAAACCAAATGTGTCAAATTTCAGGATTTTTGGGTCTAGAGCATGGGCTCGAATTCCATCAGAAAAGAGGAAGGCTTTGGAGCCACAGAGCAGGGAATGTATCATGGTTGGTTATGGTGAGGACACAAAGGGCTATAAGCTCTTTGACACATCCACACTTAAAACTTTCATTGAGAGAAGTGTGCAATTCGAAGAAGAACCAATTCCAGATTTTGAGCTTGCACCGGGGGAAAGCTCCTCTCCTCCACACCTCAATGAGATTAGTGATGATTCCACCTCTGATTTTTCTGATATTGCTGAAGATGACATGGCTGAAGATGACATTGCTGTACATGAGTCACCATCAAGGCCCAAGTGGGCTGAAAAAATCATACAAGATGCAGGTGAATTGGCAGGCAATCCCCAAGAGCCTAGGAAGACTAGATCCCAAACAATCAATGCTTCCTTTGCAAATGAGAGTGAGCTTGCTGATCACTGTTATATGATGATTGGATCTGATCCAACATCATATCAGGAAGCTCATCATGATCCAAGGTGGAGGGCAGCAATGCAAGAAGAATTCCAATCTCTCCAAGAGAACAAAACATGGGATTTGGTGCCTCTTCCTCCCAAGAGGAAACTTGTGCAATGTAAGTGGATTTTCCGAACCAAACCTGTTGCTGATGGTTCTGATCTGAAGTATAAGGCTAGGTTAGTGGCTAAGGGCTACTCACAAATCCATGGTGTGGATTATACAGAGACCTTTGCACCGGTTGCAAAGATGGACTCAATTAGACTAGCTCTAGCCATGGCAGCTAGTAAAGGTTGGGAAGTTCACCACATGGATGTCAAAAGTGCATTCTTGCATGGTGAGCTACAGGAAGAGATATATATGCAGCAGCCTGAAGGATTCCAAGAGGATCCCACACTTGTATGCAGGTTGAAGAAGTCACTCTATGGACTCAAGCAAGCCCCCAGGGCTTGGTATGCCAAAATGGATGCCTTTTTGCTCTCAATTGGTTTCTGTCGATGCAAGTCTGATCCAAATGTTTATTTGCAGCATTGTGATGATAATTTGCAGGTCATTGTACTGTATGTTGATGATCTCTTAATTACAGGGAGCTGCACCAAACAAATTGGCTCAATTAAAGCTTCTTTGCACAGTGAATTTGCCATGAGCGACCTAGGATTGCTAAGGCAATTTTTGGGTTTGGAAATTGAGCAATCTGAGAGAGGTATTTTGCTGAGTCAATCTAAGTATGCTTCAGACCTGTTATTCAAGTTCAAAATGGCTGAATGTAAGGCAGCCAAGTGCCCATTCCTTTCAGGCATAAAACTAGGTGAATTTGAAGACTCTCCGGTGGTGGATTGCACACTCTATAGGCAGCTAGTTGGAAGTTTGCTGTACCTTACACATACAAGACCTGATTTGTCTTATGCTGTAAGTGCAGTAGCAAGGTATATGCAGCAGCCACATGAGATCCATTGGAAGGCAGCCAAAAGGATCCTTCATTATGTCCAAGGAACAAAGAGCTTCGGGGTACACTATGCAGCTGGTTCTTCACTTCAACTAGCTGGATTTTCTGATTCCGATTGGGCGGGAGATCCCATCGATAGAAAGTCCACTTCAGGTTTTGTGTTTATGTTTGCTGAAGGTCCTATTTGCTGGTCAAGTAAGAAACAGCATACAATTTCTCTTTCATCAGCAGAGGCCGAGTACAGGGCAGCAGTGAACGCAGCCACACAGTGTGTTTGGTTGCAAGGCATTCTTCGGGAGTTTGGTGTTGCTATTGATTCTCCAACCAATATTTGGGTGGATAATCAAAGTGCCATCAAGATATCTACTGATCCAGTACAGAGGCAAAGAACAAAGCACATTGAGATCCACATGCATTACATTCGGGGCTTGGTGCATGACAGGGTGATTTCACTGCAGTATTGCCCATCCACCGAGCAAACTGCTGATATTTTCACCAAGTGCTTTACAGAGAAGACCTTCACTTACTTGAGATCTTTGCTTGGAGTGAGTGATGGATGGTGATTGCTGCAATTTAATTGCAGGTTCAGCCCCATGTCCATTTTTGAGGGAAGTTTTTATCCCATGAGGTTTTACTTCTTTTCCTCGGTTCATATGGACAAATAAAATTTCTGTTTGTATTGAGGTGACTTGAGCCTTTGTTGCCAAGGCCTCCCACTTATCTTTCATGAGATGTACAAAGTTATGGTTAAGGGGGGGTGTTAGAACAGTAACCACACTTAGTACCATAATCCATAAATTTTAATTATCCATGTGCTTAATTAAACCATGTTTTGGATTAAGTGACTATAGTTGGTCAAAAACCCACTTTGAGAGTGTTCACACCCACTTCTGAGCAAACCAGTTCACCCAGCCTCCAGTTTTGTCCACAAGTGCGCCCTCATTTATTGCTGGTGCGCCCTCTCTCCTTGTTTTGGGGAATTTAGTTGACCAAGGGCGCTAGGGTGGATTTTTGCCCACTTTTGGCTAGATTTGGAGCATTTAATGCTCCCTTGGGCCCCCAAACCTCCTCTATTTGCTCACCCACGCCTTCCTTGAGCTAATTAATGACTCAGCATGCTTCAACCACCTCCACACCAGAATTCGTAGCTGTTTGGGGTGATTGGGATTGAGTTGGACCCACCTAGGGGGGATTGAGGCCAATTTGGCATTGATGACTTGTACACTCAGCTTGAGCCACCTAATGCTCTCGATTTTCTCATGGATGTAATAAAAACCTGTTACTAACATTTTCACATGTTAGACAGTCAGGTAATCAAAGATTTGAGCATACATTGTGTGTAAATTTATCTCTTTTTTCAAATTTTTCCACTGTAATTGCAAATTAATTCGATTTTGTGAGGTTCTCCATAGCTCCTCGATCTTCTGTGATCAAAATACTCACAAGTACACTACATGAAACTTGTAAAATAAATCCATGGTAGTCTAATAATCATAAATGTATCAGAGAACCATCCATTCATTCGAAATCATCAGCATTATCATGCTATACATCAATGTAGTGGGGAAATGACACTGTTCTTTCATTAAAAATGATGTTTATACAGTTCTACTTGGAATTTTGACCTGAAATTTTTTGGAGATGAAGAATAGAGTATTTAATTCATATTAAAAAATAAATGGGTCATTAGAAGCTACCCAAAAGAGTACAATAGCTCACCAAAAATGCCCTCCCTCAAGGATCAAGAATATGCCATCAAAACTTGAAATGGTTGAAGGAGTGAGATGCAATAGAAGAAACCATGAGCTACCCTATAGCTTACACCTGCAAATAAATAATCCATTAATGCTCCAAATTAAAGGTCTGAATGGCCTTCCCAATTACCAACTTGGATGGGAATCTTTCACCCTCGAAATAGGCTAAGGCAAGAAACTAGTCATCCACTAGCTCTCCCTCTTCACAAATGCAATTGCAAATTATACAAAAGATCAAAAGATGGTTTCATTCTTTTTTATTGACATTTATAAAGTTCTAATGTCCTCCATGGGTCAAATTCCTTCCAAGAGACTCATGCCAACTCAATTTGGGAAGAGATTCCAAAGAACGCCACTTGTACACCAATTCCTAGTCTCCCACTTCCACGAAATCACATGTGGAAGCATCTTAGCTTCCCTAACACCCTTGAGTGCCCTCTTGGAGTCTATTTTTAGCCCTAAAATGTCATATATGTCATATGTTAGCCTTCAGGTCTGATTTGTGTCATAGGTGTCATAGCATCTTCATCATTGTTGTCATAGACCTAGGGAATCTAGCCCAAGTGTCTCACTAGCTCCAAATTGCCTCTTCCTCTTCCATGGGAATTACTCTTCCTCTATATTTCGACCTTGGATGAGTCATGCCATGAATAATACCTTTTGGACTCCCCCAAGTATGTTACCATTCACCTTGAATTCGAATTGGTGAGAGAAGGATGCCAAGTGTAGTAGGGAAATATAGCCATATGTGGGTCCCACTTCCTCCATGTGTATTCATGATCAAATTCCACTTTGATTTTCACTTGTATATATTTATTTAGCTCCTTTATTAAATATTTATGCCACTCTAATGTTCAAACATCATTTATTGTCCCCATTATTCCAAATCCCAAAGCTTCCATCCCAACCTAGGAAACTAGTAATTTTCCTCCTTGGCAATTATTTGACCTTTAGCATCAATTTGAAAAACTCTAATGAATAGGGCCAATGTGATTAGGCCATTGTGACCCAATGCCTAATTTGGGACTTGAAAAATCCTCCCTTCCCAATATTTCTTGTCCTCAAGCAATTTTAAACATGGGTGTTGAAGAACTTGCTTTCTGTATAATTCTTTGAAGTTACCATTGAGTTGCCCAACCTTGAGTCTTTGAGTTTCCATGAAGATTTTAGAGAGGAACCACCATGCTTGTTTCTGCACTACTCTAATAAAAATCACTTTATTAAGTGGGAAATCCGTCTCCCATACTTCTTGTTTCCCCAGAAAATTGAAACCAATGAGACAAAAATTATTCCAGGGTCTCATTGCTTATATTGCACCCCAACAATTAAGAGTGCTCTCCAACCCACACCATTAGATAAGAGGATTCCTGGATCCCATTTTCTTGTATGCATTCTTCCAAACATCATGAGTACAAAATATATATCATCAAAGTACATACAAACATAATGAAAATGTACATCAAGGAGGTGCTTCATCAAATAATCATGAAAGTGCTTATACCTCCAAGCAAGTAGACCACCATTTTTTAAGTGCATACATGCTTCAAGCGACCAATCAAATCTACTGCAATGACATAGGTGAGAATCCCATGTCCTATAATGCTGCTCCAAAAGGATGTGATATGCATCAAAATATTCAACCATGTATTCTTTCATCCAAGAAGTGAATGAAGAATCTCCACTAAAATTTGAACCAAATAATGAGCAGAAAAAACAAGGAGACTACAAATGACTCAAAGAAGTCTCACACATACATCCATGAATGTGAGAATCATAAAGATGTAACAAAGTATGTGGCTGCCAACAAAAATGTTCTCCCATCATAAATCTATTCACCCAGGTGTTGGATGAAGTTCCTCTAACATCAAATGAACCCAGTGCTGAGCAAGAAAAACCATGAGTCTTCAAGTGACTCAAATGCATATCATAGGTGCATCCATGTAGATGTGAATCATCATAAAGTGACAAATGATGCTACTGAAAATGTGAATAAGAATGTGCTCCAACCATGGCATCATAAAAGTTAAATCCAGGAGTTCCATACTCCTCATGTGGCACCATAAAAAAGAACCCTTTCAACCATACTTCATTGAAACTAATGTTGCAAAACATGGAATTGTAGGATGTAGGAGAATGAACTAACTCACCCAAATGATCAAAAAGTGCAGAAGTTTCATCATGGGAAGGATCCATAGGGTTAGTATCATGCATCTCCTTCAAAAGTGTGAACTCTTTGTCATAGTTTGGTTCCAATGTAGAGGAATCATGCTCTTCTTTAAAAATTGCATAACCTTCATCAAGAGACAATTCAAGTTGCTCTTCCACCACATCAAGTGTTTGGATATCTTAAAGTTCATCTTCAAACACATCAAGAACATTCAAATTTCCACATTTCTCATGATCCACCATGTCATGAGAACCCTCCAAACAATCTAACATTTGACAATCTGAAACATAGGAGGAAAAACAAGTATCTTGCAACTTTTCAAGAAGTTGCTCATTTTGAATTGTGAGCTTATGATTATCCTCATTATTGTTCAAGTATGCATCATGTAACAATTCATTAAGCTCAAACAAATGGTTTCTATCAAAAAGCAAAGACATGAAATTACTTTTGATGTGGCACATTGCTCTTTGAATCTTCTCCATGTATTCAAGGAAGGATGTTTCCTCCAATGAAGTAGCTCTCCAACAAGAATTTGACACCAATCTTTGAGTGCCATGGAGAATGTTGAGGGACTCTTAGATCTTCTTTTCAATCATCTTTACAGACCCTTCAATAAAATGAGGCTCTTGGAAATGAACCTCCTCATCTTCTTCAATTTTGTTTGGACCAACTTCATGAAGCTCAAGTGGTGATGGGGAAGTTGATCTTGGTTCTTCTTCAACTGCTACAAGGTATTCATTATCATGCTTAATGGAACTTGGGCTTGCAGCAACACTTTCAAAAGTGATCTCTATGTCACCAAAATAAAGGTGTGCGCACCCATCAGTAGGTACTCCTTCATAGTTTAAGCATCCATCAGTAGATGCTTTTTGGTTCGTGTCTAAGCTAGAAGGTGTCTCGAAATGATCTTCGATATTTTCAATAGAATATTCCTCATGATCTTGTGATGTCTCTTCATTTTGCTCCTTCAAGCAAGTTGATGCATTTTGCCCCTTGTTTTCCTTAGGATCAGTATCTTTGGAATCTCTTTTTGAATAAATCCCAAAATCTCTCCTCAAGGAGGACATCATTTCATGCACACATATATGATACTCGCTCCAAGGGTTTTTACAAGAAGGGCATAAACCTTTCTTTACTAAATCAACATCTTCATTTTTGGGCCTATTTTCAAAGATATGTTCAGCATAGTACTCAAAAGACATGGCATTTTGTGTATTTTTGCTCGAAGCAAGATATTCTTGATATTTTTGATATTGTTGGGGCAAGGTTTTATATTTTTCTCTCCATCTTTGGAAATCACTCAGAATTCTCCTTGGTTGGTGTGACACACTCATATTCATCATATTTAAATTCATAAGAATAATTTTCATTTCTCTTGAAATTGTAAGAAGTGTTGCATGATGGCACCTCTTTCTCGTACCATTCACATTCTGCTTCATATTGCTCATAAGCATCTGCATATTCCTCATAAGAATTGTACTCATAGGATTCATCATAATAGTAAGATATGGCTACCAATTATTCTTGAATGTATGTACCTAATCCACAGGTGCAAGGACCATGCTCTGATACCACTATAATGTCCCTTGTTAGGAATTTTATTAAAATGACAATTTTTCACCTTTTGCCCCTAGTTAGACCTTTGACTAGTTTTGAGCTCTAGGTCCCCAAATTCCTCCAATTGCTCCCAAATATTCCGAGAAGGTATATGGATGGTTTTATAACATAAATATGTGTTTCAGGGATGCTTTTGGACCTTTAAAATACTTCTGAAAAATCCACTTTCAATTTTGGCAAATGTAGGGAACTTTACTAGTAATTTTCCTTTGACTAGTATTGGTCTCTAGGTCTCAAATTGACTCCAAACGCCTTCAAATATTCAAGGAAGGTGTATGAATGATATTAGGACTTGAATATGATGTTAAGGTATGATATATGGCCATCAAAATACCTCTGCAAACTCTCTTAAGATTCTGTACCAAGTACGCAATTTTACTAGTAATTTGGGGTTCAAATCCCCCTGGGGTAAGTACTGAAAATGGATTCTCAAATGCCTCCAAAGCCACTCAAATTTATGAACAGAGGTAGGGAATGTATTAATTATGTTATTAAGGTCTCATTTTCACCATTAATTGATTATTATATCTGTTCCAACCCTCTCCCATTCAGCTGCAAAAATCACCAATTCGACCCTTGGGGAAATGGCATTATTTCTTCTCCCAATGCAATTAAACAGAGTAAAAATACTTCAAATGCTCAAGTACAGTACATTAAAATTGTAAAATATATCCATGGAAGTCTATTAATCATAAATGTATCATATAACTATCCATTCATTCGAAATCATCAGCATTATCATGCTATACATCAATGTAGTGGGTTAATGGCACTGTTCTTTCATTAAAAATGATATTTATACATTTCTACTTGGAATTTCGACCTGAAACTTTTTGGAGATGAAGAACAGAGTATTTAATTCATATTACAAAATAAATGGGGCATTAGAAGCTCCCCCAAAGAGTACAATAGCTCACCAAAAATGCCCTCCCACAAGGATCAAGAATATGCCATCAAAACTCGAAATGGTTGAAGGAGTGAGATTCAATAGAAGAAACCATGAGCTGCACTGTAGCTTACACCTTCAAATTGGACTCCATTAATGCTCCAAATGAAAGGTCTGAATGGACTTTCCAATTACCAACTTGGATGGGAATCTTACACCCTCGAAATTGGCTAAGGCAAGAAACTAGTCATCCACTAACTCTCCCTCTTCACAAATGCAATTGCAAATTCTACAAATGATCAAAAGATGGTTTTATTATTTGTTATTGACATTTATAAAGTTCTAATTTCCTCCATGGGTCGAATTCCTTACAAGAGACTCATGCCAACTCAAGTTGGGAAGAGATTCCAAAGAACGCCACTTGTACACCAATTCCTAGTCTCCCACTTCCACCAAATCACATGTTGAAGCATCTTAGCTTCCCTAACACCCTTGAGCGCCCTCTTGGGGTCTATTGCTAACCATGCCATGTCATATATGTCATATGTTAGCCTTCAGGTCTGATTTGTGTCATAGGTGTCATATCATCTTCATCATTGTTGTCATAGAGCTAGGGAATCTAGCCCAAGTGTCTCACTAGTTCCAAATTGCCTCTTCCTCTTCCATGGGAGTTAATCTTCCTCTATATTTCTACCTTGGATGAGTCATGCCATGAATAATACCTTTTGTACTCCCCCAAGTATGCTACCATTCTCCTTCAATTCGAATTGGTGAGAGAAGGATTCCAAGTGTAGTGGGGAAATCTAGCCATATGTGGGTTCCACTTCCTCCATGTGTATTCATGATCAAATTCCACTTTGATTTTAACTTGTATATATTTATTTAGATCCTTTATTAAATATTTATGCCATTCTAATGTTCAAACATCATTTATTATCCCCATTATTCCAAATCCCAAAGCTTCCACCCCAAACCTAGGAAACTAGTAATTTTCCTCCTTGGCAATTATTTGACCTTTAGCATCAATTTGACAAACTCTAATGAATAGGGCCAATGTGATTAGGCCATTGTGACCCAATTCCTAATTTGGGACATGAAATGCCCCCTGGTCCTAAAAAGGGGTAAACTATCACCAGGGAGACGATCATTCAAATCCTTTTACAAACCTGAATGAATCAATTTTGCTTGGCCATCTTTTCCTATTTTAGGAGTCTGAAAAGAGCTTAAAAAGGACACCATGAACAACTTTGTCATGGTTGGTAACCAAATACGACAAAGGAAAAAGTAAACTCGGCACAGTTCCTTTTCCGTAAATAGTCTAGCGAGGCCTGATAAAGTGATAAACCTATAATCGTTAGATAGACCTTTTTACTCAAATTTTTAATGAGCACGATAACGGTATCAAAAGCACTCGAAATCTTTTTCATATTTGAACCAGAGCACGAAAAAGTAAAAACTAAGCTCATACCACTTTTCATATTTTTAACCAGAGCACGAAAAAAGTGAAAAGTAAGCTCAAATACCATCTTATTGTTTTTAACGAGCTCGAAGATAGGTTGGAAGAATGCTCATGACGTTTACTTCATTTTTTAAGGAGATTGTAACAGAAAATGAACTATGCTTAGACTAATGGTTTCATTTTTTAATGAGCTTGAAGCCAAAGGTAAACTCTGCTCACGGTTAAGGCCCATTGATAGGTTCCTTCCCAACATGATGACCAGAGGTTGGTAAATTCCCCCAACATGATTGCTAGCGTCTAAGCATGCCCCCCAAGCTTCGTTTTGTCTAACTACTCTTCTTCCTTACCCAAAAGTACTGGCTACTATTCTGAATGTGTTCCCTAGGGGGGGTAGGGAGAACCAGGACCAAGTGACCCAGGCAGATGAAATGAAGGTTCAAATGCTAACTCTAGCGAGAGACTTGAACAAATAGAAGGGAGATCTATTTCATTTTTACACAAGCCTAAAATAGACAATAACAATGCTTGAAAGGGTCCTTTTTATTTTTTAACAAGCTTAAAACGTAAAGAAATTATGCTCGAAGGTAATTTCATTTTTAGGCAAGCTTGAAACCAAAAGTAAACTATGCTTGGGATTGGTTTCATTTTTATACAAGCTTGAAACCAATGGTAAACTGTGCTTGGGATTGGTTTCATTTTTACACAAGCTCGAAACCAACGGTAAACTGTGCTTGAGGGTTGGTTTCATTTTTTAACGAGCTTGAAACATAGAATAAACTATGTTCGTAGGAACCTATTGTTATCACTAGGTTTTTCCTTAGGTTGTATCAAGGAAACCCCGAGGTAACCTCAAACCAATATTTAGACTGAAAGTTGGCCTCCTTCAGTCATAGAGGGTTCTCTCAACAAATCTACCATCCAATGTCACCATGACATCAGTTTGACAATAAACTCAATGGCCAATTTGTACAAAATGACAACAAAACTTATGGATTTTTAATGATGTGGTTAGATTAACAGGAAAAGTATACCATTGGGCAATGGAGTCGAAAAACAGAAAAAATATAGATCAGTAGATAAACAGACTTTTGTACAAAGGCAAGGTAATTGTTATATGACAGTCAAAGCTTTTTTGCAGGTGAAAGGAAAGAAATAAAGACAGTCCATCGACAATGGGCATCAAACTAGGATGAATCCATTATCAACTTTGGAGAAGCAAATGGATACTTAAATGCGATAAACCAAGGCATAACAAGTATGAATCCCAATTTATTTCATACATTCATCTAAGTATAGAAGAAAATACATAATGAACAATACAACTAGGAAGATAAACATGCACAAATGAGGAAAGAAGGGGTACAGACTGTAAATACCAACAACGCATCAATCTTTGATGAAATCTGCTCAACTCTCAAAACTTTATTAATTTCTGGAAAATACTTCAAAACACAGAACGGGTACTTTGTCCCTGGGAATCCTCCCTTTTTACATTGCAAAATGCATAATTTATACAAAATATTTGCTCCATGAGAAAACCCTAACTGCCTTTCCTAATAATAATTTGTCAATATTAAAATAATGACAACTACATAACTAATCACTACTTTACAAGAATTATTTTTTTAAACAATAGATGACGAAAAATCTGGAATGTTTTTCTTTCATATCCTTGGAAACAAAAAAAAAAATGGCTGCCAGCTACCTCTAATTGTTCACTTCTTCCACTAGTATTTATTATTTTGCGACCTATTGATGTTCTACCTGGAATTTTACGTTTCCGGAGGTGCTTCATTCTTTTTCCACTTGTACAAAACCCTTCTCCTGCTTCCTCATTACCGAACAAAGTCCTATCAGAACAGTCAAGACGGGCAGCACAAACCGTATTATATGATTTTACAATCCAAAAAGCAAAATACGAAGCCAATTATCACCATCTCTGTCACATCTTTGAATTGAAATCCAACAAACTAGACGTTTTGCTACTACAATAACTATGATCTAAAATAGCAAACAGTGTCCGACTAGTTGAGAACCATTTGTTGTAGTTTGGTATTACAACAGCTGGTTCTAGTTTCTGTAGAACGATTGATTCACTTGGAGCACATTGTTGACTTTCTGACTCACGTATAAGAGCATCCTCACATATTGACAATCAGAACTCAGCGTCTAAACCCATTTCTATTCAAGATAAAAACTTTGACTATTGCATTCATAAATGGAGAACCCTTAACTTTATCGATTCTAGGCAATTTTCCCATATCAATTTGTATAGAGGAGTTTTTACCGTAGCCTGTCATTTCTTCTATTACAAACTCCATTTCGGAACTACGTCCAAGTGTGAAAAACTCCTCAAATTTATTTATAGAAAAATAACAACCTTCAATATTGCGAATATGATGTACCACATGGCTCAAAAAATGTTGAAATAGGTAATTACTCTTGCAAATCAAAGAACTGCAAGATCCTCTGCTGTGGGCTTTGTGAAATTTGTGATCATTCTAGCCACTAGTAACTGGCGAGTGCCATTTTGCAGCAAGTGACAATCTCAATATAGATACAGCTCGGGATGCCAAAGTTCAGCTGCATTTTTAAATCTGCTGAGGGCAACATTCAAGTCCGATCCCTTTTTGTAATCGAATGCATCATCAAAACCTGATCTTCCTTTCAACAACTCCACCTTTTGTTTGTCTCTAGCACTCCCAACATAACGGCGAATCCTCTTGGCTTTCGGACAGAGGTGTCTTCTTCCTTGGTTGCCAAAAACATGGCGTTAGGGTTTTGGAGTTTTGATACTCTGGTCAAATAATAAGATATTGCCAAAAACGGGCAACTTTACCTTTTATATTCCCGCAAATTTTCCAAGGTGGTACCGCATGGGCTTTGGAGTGGTTTGCAATACAATTTTTACATATGCGAACGTATAAAATATAGACACATTGGATGGTGGTTTTCCCCATCGCACCGGTCTTATCTCCTATCCATCGAGCACTTTCGCAATGCGGCGTTAACGTGGATCGTCGATCTTCAATTTTATGCTTAATTTCCTTCAATTGATCTGGTGCATTGACAACTTGTCATGTGCTATTTATATACGCCAACCACTAGAGAAATTGCTCATTTTTTAGATTGCATTTTTTATTAATACCTAAACCAAATAAAATTTCGACGGCTTGCTTTTTCTTTCATATCCACAACTGTATTGTGTTCCTGTCAAATGATCTTTGAAATCATTCTTATGTAATTTGTTGCTACTCAAATCACCTATAACTGTTTTCACGCTGTTAGAATCACCATCAATAGAACTCCACCCATTTCCTTCTTTAATACACTTGCATCAACTTTTTGTAGAAGTTGTAGCTCCAATACAACACAGTTCTCCACGTCTGAGCATAGGTTTTAATAAGCTGTCTACATCCATAGCTCTACTTGTAGCACCTGCACCAATGACTATATGTATCTCATCGATAAAGAGAATGATCTGTCCCTTAAACGCTGTCACTTCTTTCAAGACCGCTTTCAATATCTTTTCAAAACAGTGAATTGTATTCGCCACTCTAGGAGTACAAACAATTTTGCATGGACAACTGAGAGTTAAATATTATTTTGGATTGAAATATTCATCTTGGATGCATGCTGGAAAACTCTTTCCTTTGGACACTTTCCTGTTGAATTTTCAAGAATAATCCTCCCACGACATGCCTCTTTTGCTTATCATCAATTAAGACCTCATTGCTTCCTTCTTTCTCGAGCCTTTGCAAATGCGGTGTCGATGTGGACTGTAGATTTCCTATCTCCAATTTGCTCTTAGCATGGATACGTGTGATTTCTGGGCCATCGACCAGCTCCGAAGTTATGACTGCAACTTCTTTTGTTGGTGAAAAATACACTTACGATATTTGATATCTCAACACTGATGGCTACGATGCTCAGTTGTGTAGACCAGTCATCAGACGTGTGATAAAACATAACCAGATGTTCTCTAATCAAATATAAGAATACTCCATCCCGTCATCGTCCTCCATTTGTCAAGACGACCCATGGCTTTAAATATGACGTTGGTGCTTTGTCGAATAAAATACAGGGTTTCACTTCTTCATCCCGTCATGGCAAGACTAAAAACATCCCTGCACAATACTTCAGAACTTTGAGAAAGGAACCTGGGCTTATTACAGCTTCAATGCATTTTTTATACATTCTATCCTAGGCTTTTATCCCACATGCAAAGCTGAAGGTTTGTTTTTAACTTTTTATATATCCTCTTGTGAAAATGCTCACAGTAGATCCAAAGAGATGATGTAAACCTCACAATGAAAGAATTTAGGAATGACAGAAGAAGAATAGAGCAGAAGAACATAGCTCCAAAGGAGATCAGATAGAGGCAGAATAATTGCACATGTTACATTAATCTGAATAGTAAAAAGGTAAATATACAATGCTCAGGATTCGAATCCACTAGGTGCAATTCGAATTAGCCTGCATGGCTAGATCCATAATCAGTGGAGTGTCATCAAGTCATAACTAGGAGTCCAACTACTCATCAGTGAAGTCATCAATGCACAAGTGATAATCATCAAGAAGTCAAACTGAGTCTAATTGAGTGTGGTAGATGTAACTGGCACATGAAAGCACTAATGTGGTGAAGGAGGCTCAGTGGAGGGTGCAGATGGAGTTAATTGAAGTCAGAACAGCCTGTCTGGTCATACTAGAGGTCCATCGGAGTGATAAGGTCAGTTAATCAAGGAGAGAACTCAGTTAACTAAATGTAACTGAAGATAACTGATGGAAGGGCACCTTTCTCATGCAATAACTGAAAGAAGGGCACACTAAGCTCTAGGAGGGCTAAGACTGATCCGAGAGAATCTCCTGGGGGCTAGCCAACTGGGGCTAGATGCTGGGACTGATGACTAGGATGCATGCATGCATGCAGAAATGCATGCAAGACTGATAATTAAAATAACCTAAAAGCTAGTAGGACTAGGATGGAGTATAGGAATATCCTAACACCCCCCCTTAATCCATCCTGGTCCCTGGTAACTAGGACCAAAGGTCACCCATACAATAAATGATAAAAGAAGATAAAGAACTGTCCATAAACCGAGGAAATAGGGGAAAAACCTCATGGGAGAAATACCCCCCCTCAAAAGAACAGTAAATAACTCAAGGAGCCGTCATACTAAGTAGAAAAGAAGCAATCTTTCATCAGTGAAAACTTTGCAAAGACACTTGGAAAGTTGATCCTCTGTAAAGTGCGAATGCAAAGGCTAGAGAATGTGCTAGATGAAGCAAGTCTGTTAGGAACCTCTTCTGTCACTGGAGCGAATGGATCATGATGAGTCTTTCCAAGGGATGGAAGAGTGAACCCCACCATCATGCTGCATCTCTCATGGAGAGGTAGATGGCATAATGCAAGTTTGGCATGGTGTTGAAGTCCGGTAGTTCTATGAGTAGATAGATCTTCAACCATGTTCTCAGTAGTAGCAAGGACTGTGTGAGCCCATGGTGGCCTTGAATCTGGATTGAGAACAGGTGTTGGTTCTGGATCTGAATCTAGAACTACGATCTCAACATCAAAGTCTTCATCTTCTTCTTTATCAGAAGAGGATTCACTTTGATCTTGATCATAATATGAAGTAATAGTCAGAGAGAAGGGCATGAAGTGAGAGAACTCATATGCCTTTGAGGCATGATTAACAATCCCATTCACTATAATCTTTCCAGTGGAGATTTCTGTAATCTCTACAGTGTTTGGACCAAAAGTTACTTGCTTTGGTGATCCTGTATGAGTCATCTGATAAACTGATAACAAATTTGCAGTTAGAGAAGGAACAAATAAAACATTTTTGAACTTACCATGCTACATATGTATTGTACCCAATCCTTTTGCAGAAATTTGAAAGTTGTCTCCCATGTGAATGGTAGGCCCATCTTTGAGATCTAGAGAGGAGAAGGATTCCTCAGAGGCAACCATGTGGTTGGAGGCTCCAGAATCTATAATGAGGGCTTGTGACTTTGAGAAACCAGCCATTAATGCATGACAATCATCAGATCCACTTCCATAATCATACATATTTTCTTCTTTTGGATCAACAATTTTTTTTTGTTCAAGAAGCTTGGTAAGTAGGTCTATTTTCTTGTGCATACAATATTCCTCATGATGATTTCCTCTCTTGCAGTAGGAACAATTTGGTCTCTTTCCCTTCTTGGATTTTGATGACCTCTTGTCTTTTTGCCTCCCTTTTGCATTCAGTCCACTTGCTTCTCCAGCTAGAAGAGCTAGATCTTTGGAGGCCTTGATGGCGCCCATTTGAATCAATTTGTCCTCTTCTTGAATGAGGGCTTCAGAGAAGTCTGCAAAGGTGGGAAACTTCCATCCAGGAATTGAAATTCGAACAGAATGGAAGATAGATACAAAGACAGAAAATTGAGATCCAAGTTTGCTCAATATGGAGAGTACCAATTGCTCATCACTTTTAGTGATGCCACAATGCTTGCATAGCAAAACCAATCTATGAAATTTTGAGAAGAATTGTTGAATGCTCTCGAAATTTCTAGGTTGTAGGGTAACTAATTCATTTTCGAGAATGTGGCATCTTAGCCCATGTTGTTTTCCAAATAGACTCTCCAATTTTGTCCATAACTCATTTGTAGACTTCAATCCTTCAACATGAAACAATAGATCTCTAGACATATGAAGACATATGAATCCAAAGGCTTCATCCATCTTATTTAGATGCTTGATTCTCTCTACAGTTGTATGTGGTGTGGCATCTTTTTCAAATACCATTTGATTTAGCTGTTTATTACACAAGTGTAATTTCATCTCACTCTTCCATTCGAAGTAATTGAAGGGAGTGAGGATTGGAGGAGAAGAAGAAAGATCATTCGAATTGCTCATCTTCATTATTGGAATGAGTGCAAAAGGAGACTGCTGATACTACTGTTGCAACTGCTGGAACTTCGAAATACCTACAAAAAACTCTCAAGAATGGAGGTAGAATATACTCTCAAATGGATCTAATACCATGTGAAAATGCTCACAGTAGATCAAAAGAGATGATGTAAACCTCACAATGAAATAATTTAGGAATGACAGAAGAAGAATATAGCAGAAGAACATAGATCCAAAGGAGCTCAGATAGAGGCAGAATAATTACACATGTTACATTAATCTAAATAGTAAAAGGGTAAATATACAATGCTCAGGATTTGAATACACTAGGTGCAATTCGAATTAGCCTGCATGGCTAGATCCATAATCAGTGGAGTGTCATCAAGTCATAACTAGGAGTCCAACTACTCATCAATGAAGTCATCAATGCACAAGTGATAATCATCCAGAAGTCAAACTGAGTCTAACTGAGTGTGGTAGATGTAACTGGAACATGGAAGCACTAATGTGGTGAAGGAGGCTCAGTGGAGGGCACAGATGGAGTTAACTGGAGTTAGAACTGCTTGTCTGGTCATACTAGAGGTCCATCGGAGTGATAAGGTGAGTTAATCAAGGAGAGAACTCAGTTAATTGAATGTAACTAAATGTAACTGAAGATAATTGATGGAAGGGCATCTTTCTCATGGAATAACTAGAAGAAGGGATCACTAAGCTCCATGAGGGCTAAGACTGATCTGAGAGAAGATCCTGGGGGCTGTCCAATTGGGGCTAGGTGCTGGGACTAATGACTAGGATGCATGCAATTGCATGTATGCATGCAGAATGCATTCCATGCAGAAATGCATGCAAGACTGATAATGAAAATAACCTAAAATCTAGTAGGACTAGGATGGAGTATAGGAATATCCTAACACCTCTAGCCCATATCATATATCAAGTGACAAAAGAGAGAAGCCTTTGGCCTTGGGTGCTTGGGTGATGGAGGATACGTGGGTATTCCTTGGCTTGGTGCTTGGTCACATGGTGAGCCCTCGGTGTTGGGCATTTCATACCTTTTTCTCCATTTGGCCCTAACCAAAAATACAATGAACCTTTAGGCTATAAAATTTAATTAAAGTTTTAGCCATACCTTTTTTATCAAAGCCTTAGTTCCCTTTTTTTTTTTTTTTCAAAAAATCGATATTTGGGCTAAAAAGTTAAAAAATAAAAACCTTCATAACTATGGCCAAATTATGAAAGCCTTTCTCCATACTTAGCTTTTTGTCTTTAGTCAATAAAATATCAAACCTTTTTCTTCATGAGTTTTGGTTTAGGTTTATTCATGAAAACATGAAAGGTTTTTCTCCCTTTTGACTTTAGTTCCAAAATCTTCTAGGTCCCTCATAAAGTTTTAGTTCTTAAACACATAGAACCAATCTTCCTCTTTTTGCAACCTTGGTGTCATACACTCGAGGACAAAAATGCTTTTTCTTGGCCAAGTTTGAAACCTCCATTATGCAAACTGATCTATTTTGCACCATCAATGTCCCCAGAAGGGAATTAATCACAAAAATTTATTGAGTGCTAACACCTATTTTATTTTTTAACGAGCTTGAAATAGAAAGGGAACTATGCTCATACACCCCCCATCCTTAGGGGGAAGAAACCACTAAAACATGTGGAACATTTAAGGAAATCTAGTGACTAGGATTCATGCGACGAGTGGGCATCACAAAGGAAAGATGATCAATGGTCACAACATTCCCATTATGGGGAAAATATATCACTCAAAAGAGTGAGGACACTACATCCTTCATTGCATAGACGTAATCACATCCAAGGAGTAGATTAAAATTTAAGGGACTTTGGACTACCATAACATCAATACAGATAGTTTTCCCTCCCAAAGTGATCGATAACTAAGGAAGGGACACTAAAGGTCCAGTAGGCCTTCTATTTAAAGCCAGTATCTGGTCAGTGACAGGAACAAACCGAGGAGAACCTAAGGATTTCCAAGCAGTTGAGGATAAAATACTAACAGAGGCTCCCTCATCCACTACGGTGTGAAATATTTCCTTATCGGAAACTCCTACAGATATCTGAAAAGGAACACTCGAAGGAAGATGAGATTCTGTTAGACCATTCTGTTAGTTTTTCAGAATTTACTTCAATCTGATCTAGGATATTTACTGAGAGAATAACATGTACAGCATATCAATCATATCAATCACAACAAGCAAGCATAAGCAATCACATGAGACAAGAGACACACAGAGTTTCTGTGGGGAAAACCATAAAGGTGAAAAACCCCACAACTTCCTCAGAGATAGATAGAGCAATGATGCAACCCAAGCATAAGAGATAATCCTCCTAGTAGTAGCTTCTCCTCCTCCACTAGTGCGCCACTCTCTCATGAGTGCATGAGTGAGAAGTGAATGATCAAATAGAGTGCCTCCCACACTCTATTTATACTTGACTTGACTTGCCTAATAACCTTTACTAGGTCGGCCTTAACTTAACCACATAACATAATGCTGACTGGGCCGACCCCCAATAGGGTGGTCTAATAACCCTTTGACCCACATGACTTATACAGGGCCTACCCCAACAAGGTGGTCTAATAACCCATCAAGTATAAGTTACGACACTTACAATATAAATGACGACACTTCCGCATAGAGGAATAATAACATCTTTATAGGAATACAAACACTTCCGTATAGAGGAATAATAACATCTCTATAGGAATACATATATGAAATACATTCCAAAGTTACATATACATCAACACTCCCTCTTAACTAGGAAGGTATTTCTCGACACAGGTCTTCTAGCACAAGTCTTCTTCTCTGGATCATCGTCACTAGATAATCATCATCGAGTCATCGTCATCATCACTGCTGCTGCTATCTCAATCAATACTTGAATGTACTCGTCATAGGAAGTTCTACAGAGCCAATCCTTTTTCATACTGGATGCAGGCCCACCACCTGCATGTCTTCATCACCACTCGCCATACAGTGGAATTCTTAGGACATATTACATGCGTCATAGAACCTCGAAAGAGCATCTTAGGCTGTTACGAGCACACGGCTCTACCTGTCAGATCTCCCAGGGCTAGTATTATATGTGACTGTCACAAAACCTTAAAAGATTCTCTTGACTAGCAAGAACCCTCAAGAGCATCTGAGGCCTTTTTCATCCTATCGAGATCTCTAGAACTTACTACATGTGACTCCCACCACAAAACCTTAAAAGAGTGTCTTGCCAAGCAAGAACCCTAAAGAGCATATGAGGCCTTTTTCATCCTGTCCAGATCTCCACGACTTATTACATGTGGTTATGGAAAAACCTCGAAAGAGCATCCCAGGACTGATTACAAGCAAACAGCTCAACCTATCGGATCTCCCAGCGCTAGGATTACATGCCATAGGACAAAACCTCGAAAGAGCATTTGCCAGATCTCCCAGGGAGCTATTATATGCCAGCGAAAAAACCTAGCAAGAGAATCTGCAAACCTCCTAGGGATAGGATCATATGTCCTCCCAAAGAAAAACCTTGAAAGAGCATTTTCCAGACATCCCAGGGCCTGTATTACATGTGTAACACACCAAAAATCACAAAAATTTAAAATTTTTCGACATAACAATAAACTTCTATTCTAATAGTGCGGAAATGAAAATGCATTAAATTAAATTGTACGACTGTATAAAATATCATGCTGTTTTGTTTTTGATGCAAAATTTATGAGTAGTAAAAATTAAATCTATATTTTTGATGTCGTTCAGAACATGCTGTACTATTACAATCCTCCAGCGGTTTAAATTCAATGATTGCAAGTTCTTTACTGTCTCTAACTGGGTTACTTTTGTTGATGATGAAGGGGTCCTTCGGACGACCCGAGGCTTACTTAGCATTCATGCTAAAGCGTGTGAAATTGTTCTTGTTGCAGTTTACAGGTAAAGTATTTATGTTTGCAACCAGTGACCGAACAATTTTTCAGTAATCTCCTTTGTAGAACGTTTGAGAGATAAGACACTGAACACTCTATCGGTGAGAAACTGTGTTTTAAGATTTGGCTTTCAAATATAACGATATCTGGAATTGATTGCTGAAATAAACAGTATGCCTTATATAATTGTAAACTATAGGTTTGTAATTGATTATAGAGAATATCTATATCGATCTAGATTCATTTTTATGCTCAAAAAATATATGTGACTATCATTTTTATTTTGTATTAGACTGGAATAAATGTCTCATTATTATCTGCATGGCAAATCTTAGAAATTCTATGTACATTTCATTAAATGCTTTGCCTAGGAACTAAATGCTAGGATGATATTATAATTCTATATGATAATACCATTTATTGAGTATCAATTTCAATATACTACACTATAAAATGTTTGTATATGCAATTCGTGAGGTTAATCATATAATCTAATGCAATGTGTATAGAATAATAAACAAACTATTATATATAAAAAAAAATTATGTGATATGTGTTGTGTGCATTTATCGTGACCCTATGTGATACTATTGAAAAACCCTAGCAACATTTTATGTGCGCTAAACCTTACCATGCAATACTATAATGTTTCAAGTCAATTACCATGACTCACCATAAACCATGTTTATTATAACAAAAACTATAAGATATGAACGTTACTAATGTCACAGGTTGGCAGGTGTTGACACTGCCTACACATTGAATGCTCACATCTGCCGAGGCAGTGGAGTTCCTGTTGAATATTGTAACTTCAAAGGATATTATATTTGTATATTATTTATTCCGGAGATGTTCCATACCTCCGATGTGATTATACTATAAATCCGGAGATGTTTATTCCTCCAAGTTGGTTGTGGTAACTAGGGTTATTAGACCCACCATGTGCGGGTCGGCCCAGTCAGTTATAATGGGGTATTTAACCTAATGGTTAAATACGAGCCTACATGTACTTGTGTAAAATACATATCAGAGTAGTGTATAAATAGAGGAGGTGTGTTCCTCATTTGATACACACACACACTTGAGGATAGCGCACTTGTGGAGGAGAGGTCTGCTATTATGGAGGAGGAGATCATGTCTTAGGGTTTCATCTTTGTATATTGCTGGTCATCTATATTGAGGAAGCTTTGCTGGGTTTTCTACCCCATGAGGGTTTCCCAGGATAAATCTCTGTCTCTTGTGTTTATGCTGTGCTTGTTGTTTCTTCAGTGATCCTGTATATGCTATTATTGTGAAATGGATTGTAATGCTACTATTTTCTGTCTTAGCATATTAAATTTTAACATGGTATCAGAGCTAACCTAAAGTAAGACAAGGTATGGCACTAACGACACTTCCTTTACTTACGACAATTTGAAGGTTAGGGTTTTACATAGCAAAAACCAGTCATCGTAGCACTTTCGCTATAAATCCGTTTTGGCTAAGTTTTCGGATCTGAAATTGTTACAGGACGAATATTAAATCTCTAGGTACCTTGTGTCCAAAGGACAACCTCTAATTCATTGTACTTTTTGATTTATGATTAGTACAAGTTAGGGTTTCTGCCTCTTCCAGATCTCAGTCAAAATCAGGTGACCTAGGAAAAAAGGTCATAACTTGGGCTAGGAAGCTCCAAATGAAATTTCGTAAAAAGTTACAGGTAGTACACAGACTGTACTATCTCAGGAAACTTTTTTAGAGGCCTAAATTCAACCAGTGACACGTGGCACGCCGTACAAGTTCGCTCTCCTGTTTTATCCCATAAACAGGTCACGTTGCGACACTTGGCATAACTCTCTCTCAGAGAGTCCAATTGAGGTCAGACCTGTCAAGATGGAAAGATGACAGGTTGAGATATCTTAGGAAACGTTTTCAGAGGCCGAAGGTGAACCAATAACACGTGGCAGGCCGTACAAGTTCGCTCTCCTTTTTTATCCCATAAACAGGTCACATTGGGACACTTGGCATAACTCTCTCTCAGAAAACCCAATTGAGGTCAGACCTGTCAGGATGGAAAGATGACGGGTCAGGATACTGCAGAAAAGGGGTTTCAGACCCTGTGGAGCAAAAATTTAAGATTTATAGCAGAAACAATTAGGTGCATATTTCTGTCAAAACAGAATTATTTTTGGAGCACCTTTATTCATGGCTTCCGGAATTTAGGGTTTCAGAGAAAGTTAGAATTTTTGGAATCGGACTCCACGGCTGAATGCTACTCAGAAAAATCGAAATTTAGAGACCAAGATCGAATTTTTTGGTTGGGTGGAACAACGGGCTTGATCAAACCCCAGTTCGGGATTTTGATCGGAAAGATGGAAAATTAGGGCTTCAGCAAAAGTTGAAATTTTTGAAGTCTGTAACCACGGCTGGAAACTCCTAAGAAAAATAAGAGTTTAGAGCCTTGGATCGAACCTTTTGTTTGGGCAGAAGGTTGGGCTTCATCAAACCCTAGTTCAGGATCCTGTCCAGAAGATCCAGAAGTTTCAAAGGCAATTTTGAGGGGTCAAATTTTGGAAATTCCAAAGTTGAAGTATGCTAGTTTGATCAGCTCAGCAAGACATATTCTTTCATCCATTGAGAAGTGTGAAAGTCAAAGATTGAATCTTTAGGGGTTTCTCTAGAAAACCCTAATTAAGCTCCAGATCAAGTTTCAGGGGGAGTTGAGGCTAAGGCCTTACATAAGAAGACTACAAGAAGTCTCGACAGGTATGACTTAAGGAGGCTCAGGTATGTCTTGAAATCTAATTCTTGATTAAGTTCATGATGTGTTTGTCTTCATATTATTTATTAGTACAATCTTGATTAATGTTAGAATTGTCTTATCACCCTAGTAACAGTATGAATGCATGCGAATGATCAAAGACATTCATTGATTAGGGATATATGATTGTACTAATGCATTATGATGTTGTGTGAGGTTGATGTTAGCTGCTAACAAGATATAGGTACATCACAAAAGACAAATCAGGTTCCATGACCATGAAAACATGAAGACAAAGACTCATCCATAATCTTTGTTCTAGTTACTAGGTATGTATGACTTTGTTATATTATGCTTAACCTATGAGACATGCAGGTTCTAGCTCAGGATCTCTAAATCATTGAAGAGATTGTTTAGGTATGTTGTACATAACTAAGCAGGTATACTAATCCAGGTATGTTTTCCTATATCATGTTAGAATCTTACCTTGTGTAAGTATACTTGGTATGATTGGTTAGTAATAAAGGGTTTATGCATATTATGTCTCTTATCTTGGTTGATAATTTAACTAACTAGATCAAACAAGAATATGCATGAGTAAAAGAAGACTTCCTTGAAACCCTGAATACTAATGATCATGACTGTACATATTCAAGATTATTTAGAATTAGAATGTTCTGATAATATTGAGAATATACTAATGAATGTATGTTTGTGTATGAAATCATGAGGATGACACTAGTGTACACTTGAGCATGCACAGTGGTACAGAATGAATAGAAGTTCAGAAGACATACAGAAGATCAAGCGGGAGGCAACCACACAAACATAAAAGATAAGTATTTGAGTTGTTATTAGAAATAGTAAATGATATTGCTTGTATGCATATTTGTATTCCTAGAATATATCATGCTGAGTGTAAACATTCATAAAGCATTGAACAGTATACTACTAATATGCATATGATTGGTAAGTTGGACAAACATTCAATTGTTGCTTGTCTAGAATGAAACCTCTTTGCTGACATGCTGAGAGCTGTGCACACTCTCGATAGTATGTTCTGGTAGAGATGGAAGGCATCTAGATAGCCACTGTATGCATACAGGATATGGGAAAGTGTTGTGCCAAAGTATTGGTCAAAATAGTTGCATAACTATGTAAATGATATCTGTATACATAATAGGTTATCATATCAAATATGATTTGATGATTATGAAGTATTACTAATCATGTACCTAATTTTGATTTGTAGGAAAGATCATGATGAATGATGAACTCTGAACAAGCGATGGATGTTCAACAAAAGATTTACAAATCAAACACACTATATAAAGCTTGTGGTTAAGAGATTCTCTTAGAAAGAGGAAGAGAATCATGATGAGATGTTTTGCTCCAAGGGACTAGATAAGACCATTCTCGTAATAATGTAATCAGGTTCTGTATGGGTTCCCAGGATCGGTAGTCAATCGATGAGCTTAATAATCATCATGGGTGATGTGGAATGCAAGAAGGAACTCACCACAGAGTTCGAATGATTTTGAGGCTCATGTTAGTAGACCCATCTGACGAGAGATGGCACAGATAGACATGCAGAAGATCACTCAATGCTGAGTATAAATAATGGACAATTGACAGCTTCATGAAAAAGCTTGGGCTTTACCAGAAGTAAAGTTGTTCCTAACCTTTACCTTAAGGTTGTGGATGATGAACCTGTCATACCATTATTGCATGACGATGATCTCTTTCTGACAAGGAATGAGAAACAGATCATGAAAATGGCTGCAGAAATAAAAATGAAAGATATCGGATTAATGCACTACTTCTTAGGCCTGGAAGTATGGCAAGATCCAAAAGGAATCTTTTAAATCAAGGTAAGTATGCTGTGAAGTTTCTAAAAAAATAAAAATAAAAAAAATTGATATGTTGGAGTGTAAAGCCATGGCCACTCCCATGGACTCCAACTTGAAGTTATTAGTTAATGACTCATCGGATTTAGTGGACCTAACCCTATATAGACAAATCATTGGGCCAATGATGTATTTAACAAATACTAGGCCAGATATATGCTTTGTTGTAAATACCCTAAGTCAGTATCTAGTAGAACCTAGAAAGGTTCACTTAATAGCTACAAAGCATGTAGTGAGGCACCTAAAAGGTACTTTAGATTTTGGTCTATATTATCTTGGAGGTCATGAACTCCGTTTACATGGTTACTCAAATTCTGATTGGGCAAGAAGTGTCTCAGACAGAAAGAGTACATCAGGTGGATGTTATAGTCTTGAATCTACCATGATCTCATGGTTTAGCAAGAAACAATCTAGTGTGGCTCTCAGTACTACTGAAACAGAATATATAGCTGTCTGCTCTGCCAGCCGTGAAGCAGTGTGGCTTCAGAAGCTATTATATGGAGTGTTTGACTTAGAAATGAATTCCACTATGATTATGTGTGACATTCAAAACTGCATCAAGATAGAAAATCTTGTATTCCACGATAAGTCAAAAAAACACATAGAGATCTGATACTTCTATATACGAGATATGGTGCAGAAAGGAGCTATCAAGCTCAAGTATATAAGCACTGAGGATCAGATTGCTAATATCTTGACTAAACCTCTGTCTCGAGTAAAGTTTGAATACCTCCGAGACAAGTTTGGTATAGTCCAGAAGGACCCTCCTCGAAAGGGGGAGTAGCATATTATCTGATAACAAGTTTGTCTCATCAATGATGAGGTTACCTATTTACTGCACCTAGTTACTTAGAATCATTTAGGACCCTTATATTTTTTCTTTTGATGATAGATGTATACATGCTTTTGATGATAGATGTATACATGCTTTTGATGTTAGATATGCATGCTTTTGATGATAGATGTATACATGTTTTGATGATGATGATACATGTTTTGATGATGATGATACATGTTTTGATGATACATGATTTGATGATGATTATACATGTTTTGATGATGATGATACATGTTTTGATGATACATGGTTTGATGATCATGATACATGTTTTGATGATACATGGTTTGATGATGATACATGTTTTGATGATGATAATACATGTTGTGGTTATACATGTTTTGATGATGATGATACATGTTGTGGTTATATATGTTTTGATGATGATACATGTTGTGGTAATACATGTTTTGATGATGATGATACATGTTGTGGTTATACATGTTTTGATGATGATGATACATGTTGTGGTTATACATGTTTTGATGATGATACATGTTGTGGTAATACATGTTTTGATGATGATGATACATGTTGTGGTTATACATGTTTTGATGATGATGATACATGTTTTGATGATGATGATACATGTTGTGGTTATACATGTTTTGATGATGATGATACATGTTTTGGTGATGAGGATACATGTTTTTGGTATACAACATGTGAAGGGATTGGATCATTCCTGGACTTTAGTCCGAAAGAAGAGCCGTAGACGTATGTCTTCGAAAATGAAGTTCTTGGTGAACATGTGAAGGGATTGGATCATTCCTGGACTTCAGTCCGAAAGAAGAGTCGTAGACGTATGTCTTCGAAAATGAAGTTCTTGGTGAACATGTGAAGGGATTGGATCATTCCTGGACTTCATTCCGAAAGAAGAGCCGTAGACGTATGTCTTCGAAAATGAAGTTCTTGGTGAACATGAGAAGGGATTGGATCATTCCTGGACTTCAGTCCGAAAGAAGAGCCGTAGATGTATGTCTTCGAAAATGAAGTTCTTGGCGAACATGTGAGGGGATTGGATCATTCCCGGACTTCAGTCCTAAGAAGAGCCGTAGACATAAGGTCTCCGATAATAGAACGATAGGACTGGATCATCCCTGGACCTTGGTTCAAAATGTACGTGACAAATCCTAGGATTGATCTAGGTTACATCTAGCATGAAACAGGGCTGGCTCTGTAGATGTGACACATCCAGTATGAAAGAGGACTGGAACTGTGGTTGGGATTGAAGTATCCCTAGACATGAGACTTGTCTTAAAGAGATAAGGATTGATCATCCTGGAACTTGATCTGGATTGCATCATCCATGGACCTATGTCCTAAAGAGAGCAGGATTGATCATCCTGTAATATGATCGTGTGATGACGATGCTGATCGTATGATGACGATGCTGATCGTGTGATGATGATGTTGATGATCGTGAGATGACGATGCTGATGATCGTGTGATGACGATGCTGATGATCATATGATGACGATGCTGCTGATCGTGACGGTCTAGATGATGATGTTGATGATTGTGTGATGACAATGTTGATGATCGTATGATGATGATGATGCTGATCGTGATGGTCTAGATGACGATGTTGATGATCGTGAGGATCCAGACATTGATGTTGCTATAGTTGTTCGAGTACTGCAGAAGATAAAGACTCAGTACTGAAGATGTTGATGTTCCAGTAACTAGTTGAGTTACTGATGATGTTGAGAAAGCTTCCAATGATTTATAGATGTATCATGTATGATGTATGACTCGTTGCTCCTGCAGATGTTATTATAATATCCTTCTCGTTAAGGGGGAGTGTTGAATATTGTAACTTCAAAGGATATTATATTTGTATATTATTTATTCCGGAGATGTTCCATACCTCCGATGTGATTATACTATAAATCCGGAGATGTTTATTCCTCCAAGTTGGTTGTGGTAACTAGGGTTATTAGACCCACCATGTGGGGGTCGACCCAGTCAGTTATAATGGGGTATTTAACCTAATGGTTAAATACGAGCCTACATGTACTTGTGTAAAATACATATCAGAGTAGTGTATAAATAGAGGAGGTGTGTTCCTCATTTGATACACACACACACTTGAGGATAGCGCACTTGTGGAGGAGAGGTCTGCTATTATGGAGGAGGAGATCATGTCTCAGGGTTTCATCTTTGTATATTGCTGGTCATCTATATTGAGGAAGCTTTGCTGGGTTTTCTACCCCATGAGGGTTTCCCAGGATAAATCTCTGTCTCTTGTGTTTATGTTGTGCTTGTTGTTTCTTCAGTGATCCTGTATATGCTATTATTGTGAAATGGATTGTAATGCTACTATTTTCTGTCTTAGCATATTAAATTTTAACAGTTCCACCGTGGATGGTGTAGTGAGCTTGACCACATGACAGTATCGTGGTGTTTACCAACTCTGTAATGAGTTGCAAGTAACAAGGATTTGATGGTTAGCCAAGCTGGCTCCTTCGTGGCAGTCAAAATGATGGTTCAATTAATAAGTTTGGTTTGCTTGATGTTCGTGAAACTGTCCCAGTGATCTCTACCGTTGATCTAGTAGAGTTTCGATGGATGAGGATAAACCCTACCTCCACTACGTTTATAATGTTTAATGTCTATTGTTTTCCTTGGAATTTGGTAGTAGTGACTCTGCGTTTGGCCGATAGGCTGAGGGTTTGTAGGGTTCTTATTTTGCGTTTTGGAGGTGTGATGCCTGTGTTTTGAACCCATGACCTGTAGCAGGTTTTAAAGACTAAGTCTATCACAATGATATCTTGCCAAGGTTGGCAGCTTAGAGTCTAGTTCTAAGTGGTGATTCGAATCTCAGACTTGTTGAGGGTTTTTATTTATAGATCAGGGTTCCTGTGAAGCTTACAGTTGCAGTGCTATTTCTATTAAGTTTCAAAGTGAGAGAGAAAATCCTTGCAATGGTTGATACAAGTCTCGGTACTTCATAATTGTTCAATGGTAATGAACTCAAAGTTGTTCCCTTCGTTCTTTGCAGTCAACTAATGTCGATGGAGTTGTGGTTGTAATTGCACCTGTCTAGAGTTTCTTCTTTGTGCTATCATTAGAAAGGTAATGTGCTTCAAAACCCTTCTTGTAGCTTCCATATTCGAACATTAACACAATAACAAAAGTTTGCTCAATACTGAAATCATTCCTATTGAAGAAGATTGTTTTTAACCACATCTTCTATGTAAATTGTAGGTACAGATGTTCGGTGGTTTCTCCAGTCTGGGTGTTGATAGTTGGCTACTGCTACCCCGATTGGTAAGCCTCAGAGGTTGCCTTGTAACCTTGATTAGCTGGAAATGATGGACTTCGAAAAATGTATTCCGTGCTCTTTGTGTTTAACTCTCATAAGTTGTAAAACGTCTATTTAGGGTTTGTAAACAAAACAAACAATTTATTAGCTTGGGGAGGATAGTAGCTCGACACAAAGGGCACGAACCCTGTTGATTTTTTATTTGCCACAATTGTGGAGAAATGTTCTTACTCACAGACTTGGATAATGTGAAAAGTCATATATTTGAATGAACAATGATAGATGTTTGAAATCTATGGAAAGGGCTTCAGCCGGAGTGTAGTTCGTCGATTTTATAAACACTATGTTTGTTATAAAAGGACTTTGAAAGTCAGGGTTTGATCGTTTGGTTTTGATTTTGCTCCTCGTTAAGATCTCGGCATTCAACTTGCCTTTTTGTTACTTCTGTTTAAAATTTGTTCTACTGTAAAAGTAATAAAAGAAAACTTGAGAGAAGATACGGGAACATTGTCTAGCTCGATCTACAGGATGAATGATTGCTTGTGAACTTTGTTTGCTAGTAATGAAATATACCATGTTTTGTTTAAGGTTCTCCTTTCAAAATTTAATCGACTAACTGGCTGTGTGCTAAGGGTTTAGGATACTAAATATGAGATATGAAATTTGAATTTCAAACCTGATATGAGAATTGATAATGTTAAGCTAAAAAAATTCTCCATCTATTGTGATGTTGAAACCATAGTTCGGTTCTGTCTGTATTGTATTGATATTCGTTGATAATTTAGTTGCTATAATGAAATAATAAATAGCATAGTAAAAAATCTAATTCTGTACATGAAGAAAATTAGTGCTAAATAATTGTGCATTGTTTTCAGAAGAAAGAATGAAAGAAAATGATAATATATTGTATGTTGATATGGAATCTGCAACTGTTATGATATAAACATATATATTTCAATTACTATACACATAGAAAGATAACTCTTATACTTTTAGAAAGGAAACTATTTGTTTTCAAGACAACCGATATTTATGAAATGAAGAGAACATTACTATGAATTCTGAAAAACAATTATCTGTATAGGAAATGATAAGGAAAACACTGATACATGTATACAGCAGAAATTAACGGTAAGCAGAAAAAATTAAGAAAATATAACATTCTTATCTTTCTATTCACATGGCTATTTTGCTTATCATTTACCTATCTAACTTAATTTGTCTCTGTACTAGAGTACGATGCAGATCCACTTGCATGGGGAAAAATGCAGAGAACTATTTTAATCAATCTTATTTACTTCTAAAAAAATCTTTAACTTACTCAGAATACTGAAATAAATTTATATAATGAAACAGTAAAAGTTATTAGGCATCAAAACTTTAAATACTGGAAATTAGAGAAAGATAATGGAACCTGAAATTTATGATAGGGCCGACAAACACCCAAGGAGGCCTGTTCCTCCCAACCTATTCCAGAAGAAGCATTAGAACTGTTGGCTTCTCGTGAACCTCCGAGCCTGATTACTGAGCCACTAAGTAGATGGAATCTGTGTAGAAGCAAGGCACTCAAAAATGCCTTCAACACTCAACATCAACCTCCTGAAATAAGATTCCTTCAGCACTCAGTATCACACTCCTGAACTCAATAGAGTTTAGCAAACTCACAACATGTTCAACAACTTACCATATCCCCTCATCAAATCTCTTGAGTGCAACATAGAAAAACCCCAAGGTAAATTTTCTCGCGAGGAAAAGTGATGAACCTCAGTTCATAATTTGATGGCTATTATATAGACTGACTAGGTCTTTAGTGGTCAATTTGGAAATAAATGAGCCTCATGCTCCAGTCCCATCTTTCAGGGCACTATGACCACATTTCAAGGGAGTTGTCCCATACCAACAGCTAGTTAGTTGCATCATGATGCTGCCACTTGTCCATTGCCTTCTACCCCTGATTCCATTCCACCTAGTGGATCAGTAACCACTCTTTCAATAGTCCACTCAGGTGTTTGTCTCCTATTTTATTTATTAAATAATAAAATATTGTGCAAATTACAGTCATCCTTGGACACTTGTCCAAAATAAAACTTTACAATAAAAGTTATCATAATGTTTTTAAGATAATTTTTTTTTCCAGCAAAGAGGGTATGTTACAACATGCCATAGGTAAAACCTCGAAAGACTATCTACAAACCTCCTAGGGCTAGGATTATATGCTTATCTGCATAGCCTGTTCCACGGACACAGAGTATCAACCTGATACTCACCATACATCATCCTGATGTACACATGATCATCCTGATCATCATCACTGCATTGTCCTGATGCATGTCATCTAGAGCAACATCCTGAAGCTCATCATCCATGATCATCGTTATCATACAATGCATCCACCCGATCCATACACAGTATCTATCTTATACATATCATCATACATGATCTACCTGATCATACAATGTATCCACCCGATACACATACAAATACATGATCCACCTGATCATACCTGATACATATCAACACACATGATCCATTTGATCATACAATGTATCCACCTGATACATATACAGATACATACACATGATCCAATTGATCATATCCAGCATCAAGATGATGCATACATACATAAATGATCCAACTGATCATATCCAGCATCCAACATGATGCATACATACATAAATTATCCAACTCATCATATCCAACATCCAACATGATGCATACATACATAAATGATCCAACTGATCATATCCACCATCCAACATGATCCTTACATACATAAATGATCCAACTGATCATATCCAACATCCAACATGATGCATACAAATACAGGGCAGTAACTGGAGCATCGTCCTGATGCTCATCATCAAACGCTTACATCCATAGCCATGTGAAGGATTGTCCTTCCAACATGCTTGGAATGGCTTTAGCAAATGTCTCCATCACTTCTTCCTCGAAGTGTCGTTGATATGAAGAACACCAAGCCTTTCTATGAATTACTCGGACTTCACTCTGGCTAGTGGCTTCGTCAGCACATCTGCAATCTACTCATCCATCGCAATGTACAGGAGCTTCACTTCTCCTCTCTGCACCATATCCCTGATATAGTGATATTGGTCTCTATGTGTTTCGACCTATCATGGAACATCGAGTTCTTAGATAGGTTCATACAACTTTGGTTGTCAAAAAGGATACCAGTAGCCTCCAGCGGTAGATCAAATAACTCAGACAGTAGCTTCCAGAGCCATACTGCTTCACAGCTAGCCACTAGCCGAACAGGTTGCAACATACTCTACCTCGGTTGTACTTAGTGCTACGCAGGACTACTTCCTGCTAAACCAAGAGATCACACCTGATCCCATAGTGAAGCAGCACCCAGAAGTGCTCTTCCTATCTGTCGCACTGCCTACCCAATCTGAATCAACATAACCCTATAGGTTAAACTTTGATTCGCATCATACTTGAGTCCATAGTCAACTGTACCCTTCAGGTACCTCCGAATATGCTTTATAGCAACCAGGTGAACACCTCTCGGATCCGTCAGGAACTGGCTCAATGTGTTCACTGCAAAGCAAATATCTGGTCTTGTGTTTGTCCGATACATAGTGACATCAACCAGCTCAGGTGAAGCATCACAGAGAAGCTTCAGGTTCGATTCCATAGGTCTGGCCATGGCCTTGTAGTCCGTCATCCCGAACCTCTTCAGGATCTCTACTGCATACTTCCCTTGTCCAAGTAAGATTCCATCTGCACTCTGCCACACCTTCATACCTAGAAAATAGTACATCATCTCCAAGTTCTTCATCTCGAACTTGGCAACAAGCTTCCGCTACGTGTCGGCAATCAATCTATATTCACCTGTAATAAACAGGTCATCCACATACAAAAGTAGTATCACTCGATTGCCTTCCTCAACCTTGTAGTAAAGGTTGGAATACTCTTTGGTAAAGCCCAAACTGGATAGGAAACTATCCATCCTACCATACCAAGCTCTTCACATATATGATTCCCTGTCATGTGTCTCAGAACCAAGTGGCTGCTCCACACACACTTCCTCCTTGACTACACCATTCAAGAAAGTTGTCTTGAAATTCATCTGGTGTATCTTCCACTTCATCACTGTAGACAAAGAAAGTACTGATCTGATGGAAGTGGATCTGGCTACAGGAGAAAAAGTCTTTATGTTACTATCTGCAACATACTTGATCTCTATAGATCCACATGGAAGTCACGACATACTTCTCATCCAAACATCATTCTTCATGATCGATAGATCATGGCATTCTTCCCGGATCCTGGGAACTTCAATATCTTCAATAGATAGATTTGTTGTTGGACCAAATGTTGTAGTCCTTCTTTTGTAGGTGCTTGTATACAATCTTTCCTACAAAACAAGTTAAATTGCATGATTAGAAACATCTCATAGTTTTCAGAACAAATTCTTACACATAAAGAAATATGTCATACAATCATGCAATTATCTTAGCCAATGCTTCAATACAACATTTATCCATATCCCGTAACTTTCTAGATGCCTTCCAATCTCTACCAGAACATTGTTAAGAGTGTGCACAAATCCCAACATGCCAGCAAAGAGGTTTCATTCTAGATAAGTAGCAGTGGAATGTTGTACAGTTCCATAGGCCACTTACCGATGTATATTAGTAGTATACCATTCATCAATGCAACTATTCTAATATGCATAATACACAACCTAATTCTAGGAACATCAGTATATACATTATTGAGCAGTATTATTTAAACAATAAAATATGCAAGGAATGATAATTCAAATACTTATCTTTGTTTGTTTGTTGGGTTGATTCCCTCTCAGTCTTTGCTTGCTTTCTGCAACTCCATTCTGATGTAGATTGTGAGAAGTGGTCAACTCCCTCTGAATATCTGCATCCTTGCAGAAGCTACTGAAGTGTTCTCCTTCTTGATCTTTTCTTCCTTGCAGGAACAACTAGAGTGTGCTCCCTCTTGATCTTTGCTTCCTTGGAGGAATAACTGGACTGTGCTCCCTCTTGATCTTTGCTTCCTTGCAGGAACAACTGGACTATGCTCCCTCTTGATCTTTGCTTCCTGGATTACTTGTCCTTGAACTTGTATCCATCCTTAATCACTATGCATGCTTATTAGTATCATCATTGTGTTATCCTCGAGGTCTCATACATAATCACACATTCATTAGTATAATCTTCATACTATCAAAACACAATAATATTAAACATGTATAGTCATGATCATTTCAAACACAGATAATAAACATTAGTATTCAAGGTTTCAGGGAAGTCTTCTTTTACTCATGCATATTCTTATTTGATCATAAGACTCTTCTGGTTAGTTAAATCATCAATCAAGATAAGAGACATAATATGCATAAACCCTTGATTACTTACATTTCTAACTTTATGAATAAACATAACCAATCATACCAAGTATACTTATATAAGGGATCCTAACACAAGGTAAGATTCTAACTTGATATAGGAAAAACATACCTGGATTACTATGTTAGCTAGTTATGTCTAAAATACCCGCATGATGTCTTCTGGTTCTCTTCAATGACTTGTGCTAGTAACCTGCATGTCTCATAAGTTAACCATTGTAGAACCAAGTTATACATACCTCGTAAGCAGATCTTCTATGCGGTCCATGACAATGGATGAATCTTTGTCTTCATGTCACCATGATCATATGTTCTTGAAGTAGAACATGATTTGTCTTTCTTGGTGTACCTTTCATGTTAGCGAACAACATAAACCTCATACAACATCATAATGCATTAGTACAATCATAAGTGTCAAAAACCTTAATTAATGAATATCTTCTATTAAGGTGATACGAGAAGTCTAGTAATTAATCAAGATTGTACTAACCGTAACGATATGAAGACAAACATATCATAAACTTAACCATGAACAGAATTTGAAACATACCTATAAGTCATACCTGTCAAGATTGCTTGTAATCTTCTTATGTAAGGTCTGTAGGGAACCCCTTTTCGGGGTCCCAAAAATTTCCCCAAAAAGACTTCCACGGAGTTATAAGTATAACTAATTGCACAACTCCTAATATGATTTTTTTTTTTCCAGAAAATAACATATAGAAGTCACAGATCTAGTCTATCTAACAAAGTACATGAAAGTCAATATATAAAACCATATGCTCAGATTTGTATTCATTCTCAAAAATATTTAACAAATAAAATAAAGATACTTCAAACCTGTTTCGACGGTTGGTCCAGCGAATCGATGGAGTCCTCGAAGTGGTTTCCACACGATCCAGTCCAATCTCCTAACGAAGTACCAAGTGACCCCTCGGTTGATCTCCCTACCATATCGAGGTTAATCTTCTTCACCACGAACCCCCAAGCTAATGGGGCCGTAAGAACACATATGACAAGCTTTCTGATGGGATTCCCTAATCCCCAGAAAGCTAAGCCCAACTCCCAAGAATTCGCAAGACCAATTCTCGATTCCGATGCCCATTTAGCACTATGGAGCAAGAGATGTCCGACTCTCCTTCTCCTCCCTTCTTATATAGTCAAATTCCGTGTGCCATGTGTCTGTCCATGCACATAATTAACTTAATCTTAATATTTTATTAACAGTTACTCTCAATTTACAAGTGACTCTTCATAACTCAAGTGTGTACCTAATTCCCTAAATCAATGGGAGTTAGGTGTAGGAGAGTTCTTCTTATGTTTTAGTTCTCATTTAGTTTACTTAATATCTTTTAGTTAGACTTAAAGCTTTCTAAATTGCTTTTTGTTCTAATTATTAAAAATAGAAGTTTATACTAAACTTCTAATTTATTTTAAATCTCTTCTTCTTTATAAAAAAAATCTTAAAATAAAATAGAAGTAAGACTTAAAGAACATCTCTTTTCTAAACCATTCTAATATTAAACTCCTTTTTCAACTAGAGATAAAATCAATTAACTGAACTTTTTAAATTTTTTCAAGATAATAAAATTAATCAAGAATTAAAAAATAATTTAAAATAAAATTAATCCAAAATAAAATCAATTAAAAATAAGATCTTTGATTAAGGTAATAAAATTCATCAAATTAAAACCTTGCATAAATAATTCTTTCATCAATAATCTTTTTCAATAAATCAAAATCAATTAATAAAATCAATCTTTTCAATTATTTTTCGAGGTGATAAAATCAATTAAAAATCAATAATTTAAATTAATGAAATCGATCAAAATGAAATCTTGGAAAATAAATAACAAAATAATAAAATAAGACAAAATGGAATAAAATTTTTCTTAAATCTTATGTGAAATTTCCATTTATATAATTGATCAATTTCTTCCTCTTTTGTCTAGGTACCTCTTCGGTGGGCCCTTCCGACAATTTCTTTTCTTTCTTGTTGTTCTTGTCTAGGTACCTCTTTGGCGGGCCCTTCCGACAATTTCTTTCCTTTCTTCTTGTGAGGATAATCTATGTAGCGATCGGGGAGTCGTTACTGTGATCTATCGACTACACTTCTTGGGGACTAAGGGATGTTGAGGGATAAGGCTCTCCTTAACGTGTGCCCCTCAACTCTCGTACGCGACCAAGCCGGTATGGCCTCTCCCGTACGGCACATGCTTCCCTGGGCCAGCTCGCAAGATTTAGACCCATGCGTCGATTGCTAATTCAGGGTCGACAGTCTGTCGCCGTACCCCTATGTGTTCTTTCCGTTCTTGCGACCCCTAAAATTCCATTGTGGGTCAGTCAGTAAATTGTCTTACCTGCCACTGCACACATACACACTCAAAGCACATTAAATAACGCTGCACCATAAAATCATTTACCATAATACCTCTATCAGTCGAGCATATTCCTTATTTTCATTTTAAAGCATTCTCATCATTCATCATTTTCTTTATGAGCACTTTCATCATTCATCATCCACCATCATTTCTCAGTCAGTCGAGCATTCATCTATCATTCATATAATCAATCCATTTCACATGATAATTTTCAAAGCAGTTTCCATGGTCTAAGTTTTATAAAACCGTGTCTCTTCAAAACTAGTGTCCTCATTAGTCTAGTCAGTTAAAGTATCGAGGCAAGCATTACATACACCCCCTCTTATAAAAACTTCGTCCCGAAGTTAAGCCTCATGTACTTCCAAGGTGAGTTTTCTTTCTCTTTCCACATTCATTTCTTCAACATAACCACAATTTCATTTCCTCTTTTCCACCATCATATAAGTATACCTCTCATAATTGACAATACACTAAATCATACCTTTCATACTGTAGCAATCCCCATAGCAGTTCTCCCTTGACATCGCTAATTGTAACCGGGATTGAAATCATCTACGACAAATTCTTTCCACTCAACAAAATTGTAAGCATTTCATTTATGTAAATCCTTAAAGTACTAACACAATCTTTAATCCCAATTGCTTCCTTTTCTATAGTTACATATAACTATTATATATTTTAAATAGTATCTAAATTTCAAAATAAGAGTTAACCCTTCCAAATTCTATTCTTCAATACATAAGTTAGCCATTCATAAACTAATCTTACATACAACCTCTCTTTTTTGATAATCTAAGTTACAATTAAATACTGGACTGTCATTTAAAATGTATAATCTCAGATTTTCCTTAAAGTATGATCTCAACTTTTTATAAACAAAGTTATGTAAGGTCTTCTTTTCTTCCTATCTCAAGCATAGTTAAGATTCTATAATTCGAGTAAGTTTAACTTCTCTCTTTTCACAATTCCAAGCACGATTACAAACTAGTAGTGCATACCTGTTCGAGAAGATGGAAGTATTTTTACGTCGATCTCCATGCATCGCTCATCGTAAGTCACAAAATACAACTCCTTTCTTATAGTATAACATAAGAAATTCTACAAGACTAAGATGTAATATATTGATATTTAAACATAACGCAAGTAATATTATTTTCATTTAGTATGGCTCCAATTCATCCTTAGGAACTCAATCGTAATTTCTCATAATATCAATCCGATGATATATGCGCGGGTTGTCAGTCCCAACTAGATTTTATTTATCTCCTAATCATTCAAGAATATCCATGATATCAAATTTAGCTACAAGCCATATTGCATCCGTAGTTCACACAATAGTTTCCCAGTCCTCTTTTGTATAAAAATAACCAAATGTAGGGTCCCCCCCTTTCAGGTTCCAAAAAGACTTCCACGGAATTCAAAAAAATGTAAACATAAATAATAAATTGTGCCTTTAGTACGATTTTTCACAAGAAGATATAGAGGCCTCACCTAGTTCTCCAATCATCCTTTTTGCATAACAAACCCGAACAAGAATTCAAATTCATTGGCTATCCTTTCCTCCAAGACAAGAAGGTAACATCCTACCATATCTAGTAATATACCGAAGGTAACTTATTTTCACAGGTTAACAAATCAGGAGAAACTACCAAATATTCCAAAATCCAATTTCCATAAGGATACTTCCAACCCATAAGCTTTTAATAAGGTTGATTTTCAACTTGGTATGATTCCCAAGTGTCGGGACTCGACGGCTTTGACGAACATATTAAATTTAACCACTTAGTCATTTTTCAACACAATCCTATTTAGGTTAATGAGCTCATCATGTCCATACCCCACTTCACTGTCTTAGTTGTCCTATAACCCCTTCAACATACATTCCCAAGTCATAAAGTGTGTCATTTAAAGTTTCGTCGGGTGCTATCATAAGCGCTATTCATTTGTTCATTTAGGATTCACCATATCAGGTGATTAGTATCATTGCATTCGGCTCATCGCATTGTCCATATCAAAATATCGTTTTCAAATTTTGAGTGGGTTTTACCCTCTCGACAGTCTGTCGAATTCTCGACAAAAAGGATTCTTTTGGTATTTTGTCAACTAAAATTTGCCAATTTTACATCCTTGTCGTATCTCTAATTCTTCTGATGTAATGTGGTACAATGTTTACAATAGATCACTCCCAATAAAAAGATAATTTATAAAAGGAATTTCCTCTATAATTCTAATGTAGCCTATAGATTCTTTCCTTCCTCACTAGATGAGCCCTAACTAGGATATATTTTAAGGGGTTTTACTAGGACTTTAAAATATAACATGTTAACTCTCCTTTTCTAATATACTTCTATCAAATAGTTTATAATGAACCGTGCATGGAAAACTATTATTAACCTTTAAATGGCTACCAAGAATCCTTTAAGATATAAATTACCTTTTCCCTTGCTAACCACTATTGCCACAATCACATTCATATAATAAGTTTCGTATGATGATTTCGTTTAACACAAATACTATAAGTATGCATTTAATCCTAAAATGATTGTAGTGGCACAAAATATATAATGTCCAAATTTATTTACTACTATCACATAGAAATATATATAAATAATCATTCATTTAATAATCTCTAATTTCACATAAATTTCTTAATGTATATATAGTCATATTTTAAGAGCAAGGCGTTCATATATGGACTTGGAAACATCATCTCATAAATTCACTAAAATAAATAATTTCCTATATATATATAAAACTTATATACCACATAATATCTTTATTACCCCGTGGATTGGATTATCTCTTTTAAATTTCCGATTTAACAAATATATATCACCTATATATGAGTTATTTTTAAAGAAATAACTATACCTTAATACCATTTTAAAAAACCCCATATACATATATGGACTATAATTGATTTCTTTCCAATATGCACAATAATATGAGCTAGAATTCATATATGAACGTACCTATTAAACATTGAAGGGAGTGGATTGTATACTTTTTATATATGTATATTCAAATGTAACACTTCGTTTTATTAAACAAGGTAAAAAGTTATATATATATATATATATATACAACTTTTAAATGCATAACCATGATGCATCCTCTTTTAACTATAACTCTTATGACCATATACAACTATATTATTTTCAACTATAACTTCTACATTTTCCCTCAACCTGGTTAACATTTATTCAACCTTGCTAACATTTATACATATACAATGTCTATTCATTTTTGAATGAGCATGTTTCAAATGTAATAATTTCTCTAGCTCTTTTCTATTCAACCCATGCATAAACCGGATTTCCATATAGTTAATAAAAGTACAATTTCTATCTTACAACTTCGTCTCAACCAAAATTAAAATATTCACTATTGAATTTTCTATATTCAACAACTCTCTCTCTATATAAACGTTAATTATATTCAACATAAAAACTAGAATTCCAATTTCAATTCCTTTTTATCTTACATATAGAGAACTGTTATATCAAAACAATATTTAAATCTCTATATAAGAATTTTCATTTCCTTTTCAGTTCAACAATAAAAATATATATATATATATATATATAATGAAATAAGAACTAGAATTCTCGTTTCAATTTCTTTCTGTACACCATATATATATATTAACCTCTAAATATTAACTTTACTTTGATTTAGCAATAGAGAAAATATTATAATACCCTCTCATTATTTATAGTAATTTATTCCTATACCACATTATATATACTTAACATCTAGGTAATTTAAAGTAGAACTTAACATTTTATTCTTAAACTTAACATTTTATTCGAATTTCCTTTACAGCGTCAAATTAAAAATAATTAAAAGGAATTGGTACATATTGAGACTATATTTCATTTCGTTCAATCGTAAGTAACACATATGCTCATAAAGTTACTCCTGTTTATCACAGAAAACATAATTAATTATCCCCATCGACACAGGTCTAGCATGAATTATATAAAGAAAGAGCGTTTAATATCAGCGAACCATTAAGGAGTGGATCTACGCTCGCTCAGTTCTTAGCACATATCATAATTAAATATTTAGCAAAGTGGGTAACATAGAGGGCCGATTCGAAGCATTGCGATTTTAGGGATTTGTCATAACTTCTATCCAATTAGTCAACACAACCAACGGTAACAGAAAGGGCAGATCGAGGGCATTGAGCTTCCATAGATCTCGCACCAACCGTATGTATCACCACTGTGGATCTACCATCTAATTAACACATTGGTAGACAGCAATCGCCCATTAAGCATGGGTGTAACAGCAAGGATCCAATTAATACGTAAATACAAAAGGATTATCCTTTCTCACCAAAAGTTTCATAATAGAATTTGGATGTTTTAAGTAATACATCTACGCATGAGTACCAACTCTGTGATCTCAGTTATCAACTACGACCACCAATACTCTCCACGGTGAGTGGGAGTTCACTTCATACCACCGAGAACCAGCGATTATTCAGGGTTGTGTCTTCTGTTCACAAAGAGGTCTAACGCTAAAACAACCGGTTTACATGCAGTGAGAGTTTTGTTAAGTTGGGTTCTGTTAAGTTGGGAATACGCCGAGCACATTCCACGGGGGAGTGTGCTGGAATTTAAGTGAAACATATATTGTCGAGTTTTAATGTTGCGGTTCTAAAGTTAACAAGGATCTTACAATGACCAGTGTGGGGTTTATTTTTGGGTCATTTAAATTGATCGAGCAGAATTTAAGCCCTATCTTGCATGTCTATACTACCTTAGGGTCGGAAATATCCAACGTAGACTCGTGCTAGTTCCAATATCGGTACCATAATATCGTGGGCGTAGTCTCCAAAAGATGTACTACGGATCTAAAGGGTCATCATTAAACTTACATACAAGGATTTAAGTTTTGAAAACGCCAAGATTTATGAGATTTGGAAACATCTTCTTTATTCGAAAGGATACACAGTAATTTTTTTTAAAGATTAATACCGTCACATTACCGATCTGGAAACATCTTCTTAATTCGAAATAGAGGCACAGAGGATTCTTAAAGTCCAAAATTCAGCAAGTAACTAAGATAACAGGGTTTAGAGTAATTAGATGCAGAAAATTTTCGATTTAAATCGTGGGGAGTTGAGAGTTTAAATTAGATCTTACTGACAGTTGCAAACAGAGTTTAGTGTATTCAGAAACAGAGGATTCGGTTCAATCTTAAAGCCTTCATAATTTAAGTTCCAGAATGTTGCCAAGACACAGTCAATTCATTCTAAACAGAGTTAAAATCTCATAGACAACTAAATCGACTTACAACTATTGTTTCCTAAGCCCTCCACATATTCACATGAATTTGGAAATGCATATATATGGGAAAACAGAGTTTATACATTTGCAAGACTACATCGATTCACAAATTTTTTTTTTTTTAACAATAAAACTAAGATATGAATCTCATGTACTGAAAAACAATAGTTGGAGAACAATGAACCTGATTCGGTGGTTGAGTTTTAAATCAAGTAGATAGTTGTAGCTGCGACTAATTCGACTGTCCGATTCCAACCTTGACGAAGATACTGACAGCCCCTGATAGAAATCTGAGTCCGGTGCCCTCAAGGCTCGACCAGCTTTGATACCAAATGTAGGGACCCCCTTTTCGCAGTCCAAAAAATTTCCCCAAAAAGACATCCACAGAGTTATAAGTATAATTAATTGCACAACTCCTAATATGATTTTTTTTTTTTTTTTTCAGAAAATAACATATAGAAGTCACAGATCTAGTCTATCTAATAAAGTACATGAAAGTCAATATATAAAACCATATGCTCATATTTTTATTCATTCTCAAAAAGATTTAACAAATAAAATAAAGATACTTCAAACCTGTTTCGACGGTTGGTCCAGCGAATCGATTGAGTCCTCGAAGTGGTTTTCGCACGATCCAGTCCAATCTCCTGACGAAGTACTGAGTGACCCCTCGGTTGACCTCCCTACCGTATCGAGGTTAATCTTCTTCACCTCGAACCCCCGAACTAATGGGGTCGCAAGAACACACATCGCAAGCTTTCTTATGGGATTCCCCAATCCCCGGAAATCTAAGCCCAACTCCCAAGAATTCACAAGACCAATTCTTGATTCCAGTGCCCATCCAGCACTAGGGAGCAAGAGATGTCCATCTCTCCTTCTCCTCCCTCCTTATATAGTCAAATTCCATGTGCCATGTGTCTGTCCATGCACATAATTAACTTAATCTTAATATTTTATTAACAGTTACTCTCAATTTACAAGTGTCTCTTCATAACTCAAGTGTGTACCTAATTCCCTAAATCAATGGGAGTTAGGTCTAGTAGAGTTCTTCTTATGTTTTAGTTCTCTTTCAGTTTACTTAATATCTTTTAGTTAGACTTAAAGCTTTCTAAATTGTTTTCTGTTCTAATTACTAAAAATAGAAGTTTATACTAAACTTCTAATTTATTTTAAATCTCTTCTTCTTTATAAAAAAAATCTTGAAAAAAATAGAAGACTTAAAGAACATCTCTTTTCTAAACCATTCTAATATTAAACTCGTTTTTCAACTAGAGATAAAATCAATTAACTAGACTTTTTAAATCTTTCTCAAATCTTTTCAAGATAATAAAATTAATCAAGAATTAAAAAATAATTTAAAATAAAACTAATCCAAAATAAAATGAATTAAAAATAAGATCTTTGATTAAGGTAATAAAATTCGTCAAATTAAAACCTTGCATAAATAATTATTTCATAAATAGTCTTTTTCAATAAATCAAAATCAATTAATAAAATCAATCTTTTCAATTATTTTTCGAGGTGATAAAATCAATTAAAAATCAATAATTTAAATTAATGAAATCGATCAAAATGAAATCTTTGAAAATAAATAACAAATTAGTAAAATAAGACAAAATGGAATAAAATATTTCTTAAATCTTCTGTGAAATTTCCATTTATATAATTGATCAATTTCTTCCTCTTTTGTCTAGGCACCTCTTTGGCGGGTCCTTCCGACAATTTCTTTTCTTTCTTCTTGTTCTTGTCTAGGTACCTCTTCGGCGGGCCCTTTCGACAATTTCTTTCCTTTCTTCTTGTGAGGAGAATCTGTGTAGCGATCGGGGAGTCGTTACCGTGATCTATCGACTACACTTCTTGGGGACTAAGGGCTGTTGAGGGATAAGGATCTCCTTATCGCACGCCCCTCAACTCTCGTACGCGACCAAGTCGGTATGGCCTCGCCCGTATGGCACACACTTCCCCGGTCTAGCTCGCAAGCTTCAGACCCGTGCGTTGATTGCTAATTCAGGGTTGACAGTCTGTTGTCGTACCCATATGTGTTCTTTCCATTCTTGCGACCCCTAAAATTCCATTGTGGGTCAGTCAGTAAATCGTCTTACCTGCCACTGCACACATACACACTCAAAGCACATTAAATAGCGCTGCACCATAAAATCATTTACCATAATACCTCTATCAGTTGAGCATATTCCTTATTTTCATTTTAAAGCATTCTCATCATTCATCATTTTCTTTATGATCACTTTCATCATTCATCATCCACCATCATTTCTCAGTCAGTCGAGCATTCATCTATCATTCATCTAATCAATCCATTTCACATGATAATTTTCAAAGCAGTTTCCATGGTCTAAGTTTTATAAAACCGAGTCTCTTCAAAACTAGTGTCCTCATTAGTCTAGTCAGTTAAAGTACCGAGGCGGCCATTACAAGGTCTTAGCCTCATCTCCCTTTGAAACGGGAACTTCTTCACTTATGCAGGTGACCAATCCATTCTCTTCTAGGATTAACCCAATCCACTTGATTTGAAGAAATTAGATCTGGAGCTGGATTAGGGTTTGTTAGAGAAACCCTAAAAATTCAAACTTTGAATTTCAAACTTCTGAAAAGATAGAAATATGCGCCTTTCTGAGCTGGTCAAGTTGGTATGCTCAGAATTTGAAAAATGCAAAGTTTCACCCCTCAAAATTGCCTTTTAGATTTCCGAATTCACTAGGGAGGACCCTGAATTTTGAGTTTGCCGGAGCTTCACCCAACCAAAAGGTTTGATTCAAAACTCTAAGCTTCGATTTTTCTGAGGAGCTTCCAGTCGTTGTCATAGATTTCCAAAATTCCAACTTTTGCAGAAGCCCTAATTTTCCATCTTTTCGATCAAAGTCCCAAAATGGGGTTTGATCAAGCCCAACCTCCTGCCCAACCAAAAAATCTGATCTTGGTCTCTAAATTTCGATTTTGATGAGTAGCATCCAGCCATGGTCTCCGATTACAAAAATTCCAACTTTCTCTGAAACCCTAAATTCCGGAAGCCATGAATGAAGGTGCTAAAAAATAATTCTGTTTTGACAGAAATATGTACCTGATTTTTTCTGGCGTAACTCCAAACTTTTCGATCCATAGGGTCTGAAGAATTTACCGGTGATAGCCTGACCTGTCGTCTTTCCAACCCCACATTTATAACCTCAAATGATTCTCTGAGAGAGAGAGTTATGCCAAGTGTCGCAACGTGACCTATTTATGGGATAAAATAGGAGAGTGAACATGTACGGCGTTCCACATGTCACTAGTTCACTTTCCGCCTCTGAAAATCATACTTGGGAAATTACAGTCCGTGCCCTACCTGCCACGTTTTACAAAATTTCATTTGGAGCTTCCTAGCCTAAGTTGTGACCTTTTTTCCTAGGTCAAATATTTATGACTCAGATTTGGAAGAGGCATAAACCCTATATTGTGCAGATCATAAATTATAAAGTACAACAAATTAGAGGTTTTCCTTTGGACACAAGGTACACGGGGATCTTATCTTCGACCTGTATGATTTTCAGATCCTGAAACCTCTCCGAAATGTATTTATATCAAAAGTGCTATAATGGCTGGTTTTTGCTCTATCCAACCCTAGCTTTGCAAGTGCAACAAGTGTCATAAATGCCATACCATGCCTTCTTTCAGGCTAGCTCTGATTCCATGTTAGTTTTTCAGAATTTACTTCAATATGATCTAGGATCTTTACTAAGAGAATATCAATCATATCAATCACAACAAGCAAGCATAAGCAATCACATGACACAAGAGACACACAGAGTTTTCGTGGGGAAAATCATAAAGGTGAAAAACTCCACAACTTCCTCAGAGATAGATAGAGCAATGATACAACCCAAGCATAAGAGGTAATCGGTGTTGGCATCTCGATAGATGCTTGTTTTTTTTCTGTTTGTTTTGTTTTATTTAAAATAGAGAGAACCCTTTTCTTGTTTTGGTGGTATAAGTGTATACGCTAGATCCCTTCCGAGGGATTGACTCTGTACAGGAAGGCACGCCCCATTCCAGAGGCCTGATCCCATTCATTTGATAGAAGTCAATGTTATTGCCTTATTTGTTATTTAAGTAGGTTAGAAATCATAAAATGGTGTGTGGGCGTGAAGCATTCTGTACGTATACGTTAGTTTTCTCAGTACTAAATGGATATCTGCATCCAGCGTTGTCTTGCTTAATATCTAATTCAGGATTGGATAGAGCTGGTTCCTTTTTTTGATGGATCTGTGTATCCGACAGTATTTCTATTGATATCTTAAACTAATTTGAGTTCATCGTAAATTTATGAATATTATTCTTTTAATCGATCTGCCCTTAGTGAATGATTGAAATACGTTGTTTCTGGGTGAAGTCTGAAGGAGTTATCTTCTTTCTTCTTTCATTTCGATCTGACCCCTGCATCAACCTCGGTAAGGTCTGGGACTATTCCTTTGGTTCTATCACTGACGAGGGTGTGTTTTATTTCTGAGCAAGGTCTCCTTTTAGCATTGACAGGGAGACGAGTTCTCTGAAGTCTAGGTTTAGATTATAAGTTGCCTTCATATTAATAATACAGATCGATTCATGAAAAGATTTTATTCTTATGCTGCCATCACATTTTTGTAATGTAGGTGGAATATCGATCGATCCATAAGATATGATATATATATATATATTTACACTACCATATATGTTAAGAATCGATCCTTATGGATCTGGATTCTATGTTTTCAACTTTCAGATATGGAAAGATATTTATTAATTATTGTTATCGATCCTGATGGATCTCAACCTCTGTTTTGTTACTATACATTCCTGTACTTTGTTTATGGGTATATGCGATGCAGAATGCTAGGATATCAGCACTGTGTGTGGAAATCGAAGTCATGTTTTCCTTTTTCGAAACTCTTCCTGTGTCTTTCCCTATAATATTCACGTCAATTGCCATTACTGTGTATAGGCTTGAAGATTGATCTTTGGATCTTGATTTGTGTAAGAAAAAGGCGTTGCAAACTAATTTGGGTATATTCTCATTTTTTTTTTTTGGGATTGTTTAGCTATTGAAATTATTCTGGATATTTGTTACTTGGGTGGGATGTGCTACTGTCTAATTCGGCTGCATGGAGATGCGTTACCTTATGATCTTGCTGCAGCAATCCATATGAGGGTTAAAACATAATTGCTTACCGCAATTTGATTTTACTTATTACGTATTTAACATATATTGTAAGAAGAAACGTGATCTAGTTTTACATACTATCCATATGGTATGACTGGATAAGTGAAGTATGATCAGAGTTTACTTAGTCCGCATATGACAGGTCGCGATAAGAAGGCTCCTAGAAATATCCTCTTTAAGGGAGGTCTTGAGAAAGTAGGACACGACCAATGTGTTACTGAATGTAACAACTTTTATAATAAAAGAACTGATGACCTCTGTGGACGTAGCCCAGGTTGGGATGAACCACTTGAATATGCACTCTTCTTATGTGTGGTGGTTGCTATTTATCTAGATGTATCTTTATTGTAGGTTCTTAAAGGTCATGGATCTAATGTCATGGATTTGGGGTATGATAATATGGATAGTTTTAAATATATGGATTGAAAAAGTAAGAAATTAATAGGAATTGTTTTGGAATGCAAATGTTACAAGTGGATTACAAAGTAGCTAAATAGTCTTTGTCTTTTACTAAATGGTTATATGCATTTCTATTTATTTGCTTAGATATTCTCATAAATAGGATGATCAACACTTTGAATGTTGTGATAAGAGAAGAACAAGATTTATGTATTCTCTATATTTTTGGGTTACTAATCAAATTATGATGATGAGATCAGGAAGGACGATTAGAACATCTTTCATGGTAAGTCTCTTTTTGAAAAATCGTATGAGAACCAGTTGTAGTAATGGGTTCCAAAACGGTAGATATTCCTCCCTAGACAAAATCTCACTCATTTACCTCACTAAGTTTTTACGAGTATAGCTTATTAGACATTGTCGAAGGATAATCATCTTAAATCTTTACCTAAATACTAACATGATTATTTTGGGCATGTTACATATGGTATCAGAGCATAGGTTGCAAACACTCGGGCTCTTTGGGCTCAATCATGAAAGACGAATACAAGTTAGCCGAACAAGGAATGGAACTCCATTTTATAAGACGCAAAAATAGAATTTCATTCCAAGGCTCGACAAGGGTAAGTTACAAGACGTCTTGGAAATTGCGAGTAAGTATGTTCCATTTTGCTAAAGCATTATAATGGCATAGTAGGACCTAATTGTGAGCATAGAACATGTCTCATTATGTATTGATAGATCGATTCAATGATGAATACCTCCTCATACTCTATAATTAGTTTCATTGAATGATTGAAATAATTAGACTATTGGAGTTAAGTCCTTACAAGTACTGGTAAGTGAATATGTTGAAAATTATCCTAGTGTTTAAAGGAGAGTTTTTATGTTAGTAAAACTCTCCTAATTTTGTTGACTTTATAGAACTAAGTAAATTTGATTAACCCAGTAGTCAAAATTTCCAAAGATGAACTTTAGATGGATCATTTAAGCAACCCAGACCTGTGAGAAGATCCCTTAAATTTTTATTAAAATTAAGTTCAAGGGTCCATTAAAATTTATGAATTTAGGATGGTCTTGGAATTGGTCTTGAATTTTTCAAGTTTAAGGCTTTTCTTCATATAAATTTCTCTTCTCGTAAGTAAGTTTTTAAATTTATAAATACTAATGACCTTAAGGGTAAATGTTGTAAAAGTGCATACTATAGTAGTAGCCAACGAGAATAAAGAATGTAACTAAGGTATTTAATACCTTCTAGAGAGCATTAATGATGTCGAATGATACAAGTTCCATCACACTGCAAGAGGTATCAACTAAGAATTATAGGTTCAAACAAAAGGAAATGGTTAAAGTTACTTGAAAGTTATACATGTGTGTTCTAAGTAGTTAATATGATGCATATGATAACAATCAATGAGTTGATTTTATGTTCCTTATTTTTAGTGTTCTCTATTGTGGAAGATGGAACACTTCAGTGGTGGTTCTATAAAGTTGTGTTCAAGATTTATATTATAGAAGTATATGTGGTATGCATGGGAACTTTGACTTGTTTTCTTCATTTTAATATATTGCTTTCATAAGTTGTAAAGACAAGTCAACTTGTACCTTAGCCTAAGAGGTCCACATAATAAGGAGATATGCAGCCGCCTTTATAAGGTATGTAATAATCGTTATAAAACGTGCAAGTACATATGTATGTAAAATAAGTGTGTTGTTACTTACATAAGGTTAGTGTATACGAAAGATTTATATCTTAATAGGAATCAGATGAGAAATGAAAAGATATAACATCCTTCCAAATAAGTTATGAGACTAGGAAAATTAGGGTTTTCTCTGGATTTCATAAGAAGGAAGGAAGTTACTGACGAAATAACCCTCACTAGTTCTTATTATGTTTCATATATATTTTTTGTTATTTGATTATGCTGACTTATGATGATGTGGCGTAACGTGTCTTGGTGGCATATTTCAGGTTTAGGTTAGTACCGAGATTAGTATACAGATGAATGCATTACTTCGAAGTAAAAACATATGATCATGGAAATTCTCCTTGTGAGATAATTATTCTTAGGAAATTGATCATCGGAGTTTTTGGTTTGATTATTTTGGGTATTTCGATGATTGAGGTATAAAATGTATTTTGCTGCAACTTTCATATACGAAAATCCATGAAGTTGAAGTTGGCATATTTAAAGGTAGTAACATGAAAAGGGTTACTTATTATGTCAAGGTTAATAAAGAAACACCTATATGCTTGGAAGTGAGTTACCATGAGTAGGTAAATAGGATATAGACCTTTATTAATATTAGATGGTTTTGTGATGAATAGGTACTTGGCATTTCTAACATAGGTACATACTTGGTTGTTTACTCACAAAAGCTTGTAAGAAGAGAATGTATTTATAAAGTATGGATATTGTGAAATTAAGAATGAGTTCTTATTTTCATGCATAGGAAAAATATCTTCTTACAAAGATTTTATGGTGTTACTTATAGGTGAATTTGGCAGATGATCAAAATTCTGTGGAGCTTGTGGAAAGACAGGAGCATAAATATTATGCATGGTAAACTAAGGGGGTGAGAATTTAAGATCCCCATCACCACATTCATTTACTCCTTTAAGTTGGATAATTATTGTTGAATAAAGAAATAGGCCCAAATTAGTGAGAGTAATCATATGGTTACAAAATGTGACATGACGAAATAATTGACTAATTTGAAAGAAATTTTTCTAGAATCAAGCAAGAAGCTTGAGGGGAAATTATGCAAGAGTGCAGTAATGGCACTAAAACAATCCCTAGAAATTAGGGATTGATAGCCGTCAGAATTCTCGAAGGAATCAACAAGCTATAAAGACCTAGGCAAACTATAAAATAATGCATATGCGGGAGGCAGGACGCTGCTTAGTATGCATAAGAGGAATTATTGCTGTGTGAGCACTGAGGTGTTAAGCAAGAATTTCCGAAAGATTGCTGTGTGAGCACTGAGGTGTTAGGAAAGAATTTCCGAAAGATTGCTGTGTGAGCACTTGGGTGTTAGGCAAGAGCTTCTCGGATCAAGTGAAGAACAAGTTTTGATAAAATTAATAGTCTACATTTTTGGAAACACAAGATTTATGTGTACTTGTGATAGTAAAAGCACAAAGAAGGATTATAACATGGACTACTTTATTATGTGTTGAGCGTAAGCTCTGGATCAGATGGACTACTTGTTATGTGTTGAGCGTAAGCTCTGTAAACACTGCAACTCATGGTGATTACTGATGTTGAGTTGGACGCTCTAGAGCATCAGTAATCAGTTGACTATTGATTATTAAGAGTGCTTAGAATAAAAAGTCTTATTCGGTGTTGAGATGGTGCACCACGAGTTGTTTTCTACTATGCATATGTTATGCACAAGGTATGCACGTATGCTTATGTTATGAACTTGTTATAGTTAAAAGTTATGCATATACATGTTTAGACTATGTGTATGCTATGTTATGAGCATTGATATGATTGCTTTTGGGGAAAAGCAAGAAGAGAATGACTAAATGTACTTGGAAAGAAATGTCATTGTGAGAATATTATCTTAGATCATGATTTATATGTATATCATGTATCATTGACATATGTGCATATGCAAGAAATTACAAAGAAGAGATTTGTAAGTAGATCAAAAAAAAAAAAAAAAAAGGATGTGAGAGCAAGCAAGATAGTTGAAAATTTTATGCTTACACAAGACAACAAAAGTAGAAGAAAAGTTGGAAAGGTACGAACACCGAGGACAGTGTCATTCTTAAGGGGGGAAGGATGTAATATCCCTCTTTCTCCCTTAAGGTTTCTACAACAAGAAGGCGCTAGAACTAATACTAGCTTACTATTGTTAATTATTTTACAAAGGCAACATAGAAACCAATAAATATTACAAGTTAGTAACATATCCATGAGTGTAAAGTAAATTTTAAGAGGGATTAAATAGCATAGTAAAACATTCTAATGTTCCATAAACACATTAGGTATGTTTTTAGATTATCATACCCTAAAAGAGGGACTTGTGGGCATCGAAGGAAATATGCCACATCAATGGAAAATCCATTGTTGGTTGTAACTCCTTAATGACACCAATCTCCACTTCCACTTCTTTAAGTTACCTTATAACTCTCCATGATGAGAAGAAGAAGGCATCGGGGACAAGGTACTTTATTTTCTGGATTTAATTTAAGAGAATCATGGATCTTGTTGACGCTATGTGTAGGCAGCCGAAGTTTGGATCTAACTATCTGTGAGCTCCGGAGGAAATTCAAAAAATTTGGTCTCCTGATGGAGTGCCATTTGGCCTTCGTGATAGGATTTGGCGCCACTCAGCCATCTGATTGTGGCCAAGTTTTAACAATCCGGAAAATGTCTCTTGGGGGGGAGGCTGAATGCCATTTGCCATCAGGGGAAGAGTAGTTGGCGGGTCTTTAGCACAATTTCGGTGAGTTGGGGAGGAAGCCACCCAACAATAGACATGAGGGAAAGAAAATCTGAAAGCTACAATTAGACGTGTGATCGCTGTGAAGGGGGGGTGAAGATACTCGGTGTATCACTGAACGACGAGTGGTGATCTCGGCGATATATTAAAAAAAAAAAAACAATGTCTGCGTTAAGGGGGGAGAAAACACTTTGTAGAGCAGAAAGGAGGAAGAATGCGGGGAAGAGATACGAAGGAAATGTTGAAGCATGGAAGAGAGGGTGGTTCAGTTGGAAGATGAAACTTAGAGAGTTGCTAAGCGTGGAAGGAAAAGAGAGGTATTCGCAATTCTAGAGGGTTGAGAAGCTTAGCTCTTTTACAATGTTGAAGCTGTTATTTTTATCTGAGAATGTCTCTGCTATAAGAGTAAAATCCTAGCCTCCATCATGGTGTGGTAAGTGCACTCTTCCCATTTTTGAATGCGTATTTTAAAGCAGATCTCTTTTAGTAGTATCCGTTTTCCAGGAAATGCCATTGATGTTAAACGGTAGTACCTCTCGGTACATATACTATTTTATGCTGCCATAAAAACCATGGTGAATTCTAGTTATAGTTATAGTGCTTAGTAAACCAAGTGGATCTCCATAGAGTTTAGATAATTTATACCTTTACATCATCAGAGTTGTTGTCTCTGTGATCAGCGTAGGCAAAACCTATGGAATCGGTGTTGGCATCTCGATAGATGCTTGTTTTTTTTTCTGTTTGTTTTGTTTTGTTTAAAATAGAGAGAACCCTTTTCTTGTTTTGGTGGTATAAGTGTATACGCTAGATCCCTTCCGAGGGATTGACTCTGTACAGGAAGGCATGCCCCATTCTAGAGGCCTGATCCCCTTCATTTGATAGAAGTCGATGTTATTGCCTTATTTGTTATTTAAGTAGGTTAGAAATCATAAAATGGTGTGTGGGCGTGAAGCATTCTGTACGTATACGTTATTTTTCTTAGTACTAAATGGATCTCTGCATCCAGCGTGGTCTTGCTTAATATCTAATTCAGGATTGGATAGATCTGGTTCCTTTTTTTGATGGATCTGTGTATCCGACAGTATTTCTATTGATATCTTAAACTAATTTGAGTTCATCGTAAATTTATGAATATTATTCTTTTAATCGATCTGCCCTTAGCGAATGATTGAAATACGTTGTTTCTGGGTGAAGTCTGAAGCAGTTATCTTCTTTCTTCTTTCATTTTGATCTGACCCCTGCATCGACCTCGGTAAGGTCTGGGACTATTCCTTTGGTTCTATCACTGACGAGGGTGTGTTTTATTTCTGAGCAAGATCTCCTTTTAGCATCGACAGGGAGACGAGTTCTCTGAAGTCTAGGTTTAGATTATAAGTTGCCTTCATATTAATAATACAGATCGATTCATGAAAAGATTTTATTCTTATGCTGCCATCACATTTTTGTAATGTAGGTGGAACATCGATCGATCCATAAGATATGATATATATATATATTTACACTACCATATATGTTAAGAATCGATCCTTATGGATCTGGATTCTATGTTTTCAACTTTCAGCTATGGAAAGATATTTATTAATTATTGTTCTCGATCCCGATGGATCTCAACCTCTGTTTTGTTACTATACATTCCTGTACTTTGTTTACGGGTATATGCGATGCAGAATGCTAGGATATCAGCACTGTGTGTGGAAATCGAAGTCATGTTTTCCTTTTTCGAAACTCTACCTGTGTCTTTCCCTATAATATTCACACCAATTGCCATTACTGTGTATAGGCTCGAAGATTGATCTTTGGATCTTGATTTGTGTAAGAAAAAGGCGTTGCAAACTGATTTGGGTATATTCTCATTTTTTTTTCTGGGATTGTTTAGCTATTGAAATTGTTCTGGATATTTGTTACTTGGGTGGGATGTGCTACTGTCTAATTCGGCTGCATGGAGATGCGTTACCTTATGATCTTGCTGCAGCAATCCATATCAGGGTTAAAACGTAATTGCTTACCGCAATATGATTTTACTTATTATGTATTTAACATATATTGTAAGAAGAAACGTGATCTAGTTTTACATACTATCCATATGGTATGACTGGATAAGTGAAGTATGATCAGAGTTTACTTAGTCCGCATATGGCAGGTCGCGATAAGAAGGCTCCCAGAAATATCCTCTTTAAGGGAGGTCTTGAGAAAGTAGGACACGACCAATGTGTTACTGAATGTAACAACTTTTATAATAAAAGAACTGATGACCTCTCTTTGTGGACGTAGCCCAGGTTGGGGTGAAACACCTGAATATGCACTCTTCTTATGTGTGGTGGTTGCTATTTATCTAGATGTATCTTTATTGTAGCTTCTGAATATGCACTCTTCTTATGTGTGGTGGTTGCTATTTATCTAGATGTATCTTTATTGTAGGTTCTTAAAGGTCATGGATCTAATGTCATGGATTTGGGGTATGATAATATGGATAGTTTTAAATATATGGATTGAAAAAGTAAGAAATTAATAGGAATTGTTTTGGAATGCAAATGTTACAAGTGGATTACAAAGTAGCTAAATAGTATTTGTCTTTTACTAAATGGTTGTATGCATTTCTATTTATTTGCTTAGATATTCTCATAAATAGGGTGATCAACACTTTGAACGTTGTGATAAGAGAAGAACAAGCTTTATGTATTCTCTATATTTTTGGGTTACTAATCAAATTATGATTATGAGATCAGGAAGGACGATTAGAACATCTTTCATGGTAAGTCTGTTTTTGAAAAATCGTATGAGAACCAGTTGTAGTAATGGGTTCCAAAACGGTAGATATTCCTCCCTAGAAAAAATCTCACTCATTTACCTCACTAAGTTTTTACGAGTATAGCTTATTAGACATTGTCGAAGGATAATCATCTTAAATCTTTACCTAAATACTAACATGATTATTTTGGGCATGTTACAGACAGGGTTTCTCCTTGCCTAGGACATTTTGAACTGATAAGGAAAGCATCAGCGGTTTCCAATTCACTCTCGCTTGGAAGATAAGAATGCGATGAAGATTGTGTCAAGGTGACAGCTTGAGTCTGGACTTTCTCCAATGAAAGAGCGACATCAAGTGGAGATGAAAATGACTCGATCACTTCACTCTCGGAAGGGAGAGTGGGATCAATTGCAAATGAAACTGAATTGATCACTTGGTCAACTAGCAGGGGGTCGAGGGACAACTTACTATCGTTTTTTGGAAGCACCTGTTGAGAACTACTAATATCTTCCAACCATCGCGAAGCTTAATCCATGCTTGGACAAAGGAAAGTACGGTGCATACCCTTGCATATCAAAACATGGATATAGGACTTTACCCTTCCGGCCCTTCACCAAGGGGTCACTGGTTGAGGGAGTGTCATCACCATGATGGTCAGAGGTTGACGATTCAAGTGGTTTCGGGTTTTTAGACCACACTTCTGATACATGGGAAAGACCGGAGCAATCCTTGAGAAGGTGATCACCCTTGCAAAGTTTCCAAGGGAACTTGGGCTTACGAGGTGTTTTCATAGAAGAGTGCCATTAGAGGCAACTGGTTTACGCTTGGTCTCTTTCTTATCCTTCTTCTTCTTTATCTTCCTTTTCTTCTTCTTCTTATCCACCTGATTACTAACACTATTGCTTTGATCAGATGAGGAGGAAGAAACGGAAGAAGATGTATCTGACGAAGAAGGGGAAGTATTAGTTTGGGATTGACTCTCATGTGGTGGAGAGTTAACATTCGAAACATTGGTTACAACCGAAATCACCGGATTGAATAACCATACCGGTAATCCTATGGTTAATCCAGGAAGATTTAACATGGCAATAAAGGGAGGACCAATATATCCAACTGTAGGAACGACAAAAGGTACCCCTTGAGAAGGGGTCTCTTGATTGGTAGTCACAGAAGGAGCTTGCTCGCATGGAGATGGATTCACCATGGAAAAATACTAAGTGATGTGGACGGAGTCTTGCTAAAAAGAACTCAAAAACCCTCAAGCAACCAAGCATGCAAAAGCGGAGCTAGAAAAAGGCAAGGCTCATAGGCAAAAAGAGCAAACTCAAAAAACTATACTGAGGCCAGTGCCATAGTAAGTGAGTTGTACAACAAAACGACCAGAATGCTAATGAGCATCCCTACAAAGAAAAAGACCCTCTACAAGATGACATAGAAAGAAAAACCTCCTAACTAAGAGCTGGAGACCTCAACAAGTTGTATCTTTCGCAAGGTGATGCAATCCAAGTCGAACAATACAAAATGAGAGACCAATAATGGAAGTATATCCCGCTACCGAAAGGGATCCTGGGTAAAAGAGCCCTAGAAGAAAAGTCAGTAAGCTACCTCGTTCATGACACATCGGAGAAGAAAATGGCACTTCTGTCTTATCACCCTTGTATCACCAGTATGGTGGCCGGAAAATACAAAGAACATAATGGGTAGATGTCCTTAGGCGCTAAGTGGAGTGTGGCATTCCACAAAGTCCGTCCGGAATCTAACCTCGCGGCTTACCCCCGAAAAAACGGGAGGACTTCTCCACAAACTGGTCGATGACCATGTCAAAAAGTCCAAGAGGATTTTAGTACCCTGGAGGACAACAACTATGTCTCAGATGAAAAATGACAAGGGGGGATTATTTGGATGCCTATCTTCGGTGTCCTACCTAGCTACCAAGCTCTTTTGATTTCCTCAAGTGAGGTTAATGTTGGTTTAGTTAGGGAGATTAATTTTAGAGGTTGTCTTACACAATCAGGTTATGGAAGTGAAACATGATGGCATTGTGATGACTCAAACCATGCAAATGAAGATGAATCGAAATGAGCCTTTGTCTTCGATGAACATTGGCTAAAGTAAGGAAAAATTCTTTCCGTTCCCAATATGTACAACCCAATGCAAATGCAATTTTATTTCTTTTCAAAATGATAGAATGAAATAAAAGGTGTACCCAAAACTAACCCAAAGCAATAAAAATTTTCTTTATATGAACAACAAATGTAATAATTCTAATCCATTTCTTATCTTTTTACACTTGAAAAAGACACCTCCAAGCTACGAAGAGAAAGATTCTACAAATGTTTCCAATTAGATGCAAGACAAAGAAAAGCACTCAACAATTCCATCTAACTCGAATTCACACAAATCAAGCAATCCTTTCTTCTTCTTACAAATGTGGGACCAAAAATTTCAAATGATCGAATTAAAGCAAGAAGAATACTTGTTTTTTCCAGTTTCGTGAATATACCAAAAGAGTGACAAAATCAAGCTTTTCTTTGAACTAAAGTGGAAACAAGGAATCAATATTTCCCAAAAATCATTAGATAGCTCAGCATGTAAGAGAAACAAGATGCATAACCCAAGGAAAAGAGGTTGAAAAAGACATGGATATCCCACACCCAAGCAAACTAAAATTTTCTATTTTTTGCAGAGACTACCGCTGGTCTAAAGCCAAACCAGGCGCGGTAATATAGACAATACCGCTCTGAAGTCTATAGCAAGGGCATGGTAATATATACAATACCGCTCTTTAGTATATAGCAAGGGCGGGGTAATATAGAGAGTACCGCTCTTTAGTATATAGAAAAGGCGCAGTAATCTCCAAAAAAAAAAAGGTGGGATGTTTAGAAAAGTTATTAACCTTTCACAGGTTGGTCACCCAGAGGACTCACCGATCATTGATAGGGTTCTGAGACAGAGATGAGGGGGGTGAATGGAGGTCACAGAGACCAACTTTCACAACTGGTTTGAAAGAAGGGAAAATTTACAGTCAGAGATGAACGAAAGTAAAAGAACCCAAAATAAAAATGTCTCCAGTATGGTCAAAAGTTTTTGTTACAGATATTTCTCTCTATGGATAAAGAGAAACTCTATTAGGTCAGAGAGGTATGGATCAACTCTAAACTAAGACAAAAAGGAAACAAATGCTACCTCATTCCCTAGATCCTTAACTAGTGTTTTCAACTTCAATATATGAAAGATAAGAAAGAAAATAACTGACCTTCTGTTCCGATATTTATCCAATCGAGTCTTTGATCTTGAAGCTCTCACGATGAACCTGTGAGGATCAAAACAACAAACAAGTGCACAATATCTTCCAAATAATTGAATCACAAGTTAGATCTATATTCTACTGAATACAATTTATGTAAATGAATCATGATCAAAACACATAAATAGGGAAACAAGACAAGTTATACTTTTATTGAGAACTCAAGAGTGTTTACAAAATAGTTGCTTCATATCCAAGCCAACTCCAGCTCCAAGTTTTTCCACCTCTAGCTATCTCTGCAGAAGTCTCAAGATCATAGGTTGGATGCCCAAAAAATCCTCTCTTTGGCTCATGGAAGGCTCCTCTCTTATAGTGTTTAGGAGATTAACCATAAGGAGAAGAATATGGATCTAAGGAGTGTTTAGTGGATCAAGCCTACTAAATAGAGATAGGAGTTGAGATCGAATCAGAGGTGGCAATCCCAATGATATCTCTCGAAAGTCAAGATCCCAAAATCCAAGGAAAAAGGTTAATTTTGGATTACCGCTCCCTAGGGTAGGAGCAAGGCACAGTAACCCTAACTATCGCTCCCTAGTAGATGTGCAAGGCGCAGTAGTGTCTGCAAACAGGGTCAGAAAAAGTGTTTGCTTTCAGTGTTCAATCAATGGTTTTCACTCTACATGTTCAGATGATCTTCAAGGGGAACTATCGTTTAGGTTGTTGGTGCAAGGATACGACACTTAAGATGTAATGTGTAATATTGAGGTATAACAAGTAGATGAAGATTTAGTCTCGTACAAAGTTAATTGGTGAAAGAGCTAGGGTTTGCATTCTTGTTTTTGAATCAAGGGATTTGAAAAATTTCTTACAAACGATTTCATTAGATGGATCCTTAATGAAAGATCATTTAGAAATTTTTTGTTTACCAACCTTTCTAACTCGAACATTTGGGTATGTGACAAATACTAGTATATAAAAGATATTTGAATACCTAAATTATTTTCAGAAAAGTTGAAACTCAGTTTTGATTTAAAGAGACTTGTACTAAGAGTTTTAATGTACTTGTTATTACAGTAATTATAAATCATAGTTAGTTTATAAAGACTTGAACTATGTATTTGACCTTAATAGGGTTTGTGAAGTTAATGTTTAAATTTGAGAGAAAGCTCTCTATAATGTTGATGTATATGTAACTTCGGAATGTATTTCACATATATGTATATTGTATTCCTATAGAGATGTTATTATTCCTCTATACGGAAGTGTCGTCATTTATATTGTAAGTGTCATAACTTATACTTGATGGGTTATTAGACCACGTTGTTGGGGTCGGCCCTGTATAAGTCATGTGGGTCGAAGGGTTATTAGACCACCCTATTGGGGTTCAACCCAGTCAGCATTATATTATGTGGTTAAGTTAAGGCCAACCTAGTAAAGGTTATTAGGCAAGTCAAGTCAGGTATAAATAGAGTGTGGGAGGCACTCTATTTGATCATTGACTTCTCACTCATGCACTCATGAGAGAGTGGTGCACTTGTGGAGGAGGAGAAGTTGTTGCTAGGAGTCTATCTCTTATGCTTGGGTTGTATCATTGCTCTATCTATCTCTAAGGAAGTTATTAGGGTTTTTCACCTTTATGGTTTTCCCCAAGTAAACTCTGTGTCTCTTGTGTGCTTGCATTATTATGTCCATGATTGATATGCTATAGATATGCTATACATGTTGTTCTCTTAGTTAAGATCCTAGATCATATTGAAGTAAACTCTGAAAAACTAACATGGTATCAGAGCTAACATGAGAGGAAGACATTGTGCACTTGCAAAGCTAGGGCTTCATATAGCAAAAACCAGTCATCGTATCACTTTCGCTATAAATAAATTTCGGCGAGGTTTCAGGATCGAAAAATCGTACAAGGTGATTCTAAGATCCCCATGTACCTTGTGTCCAAAGAAAAACTGCTAATTGATTGTACTTTGTGATTTATGATCTGTACAATATAAGTTTTCTCCCTCTTCCATATCTCAGTCATAAACAAGTGACCTTGGAAAAAAGGTCATAACTTGGGCTAGGAAGCTCCAAATGAAATTTTGTAAAATGTGGCAGGTAGGGAACGGACTGTAATTTCACAGGTATCATTTTCAGAGGCCGAAAAGGAACCAGTGACATCTGGCACTCTGTACAAATTTGTTCTCTTGTTTCATCCCATAAAGAAGTCACGTTGCGACACTCCGCATAACTCTCTCTCAGAAAATAAATTTGAGGCCTGACCTATGGGGTTGGAAAGAAGATAGGTCAGGATATCACGAGAAAATGTTTCAGATCCCGTGGATCAAAAATTTCAGAGTTCCACCAGAAACAATCAGGTACATATTTCTGTCAAAACAGAATTATTTTTTAGCACCTTCATTCATGGCTTCCAGAATTTAGGGTTTTGGAGAAAGTTGGAATTTTTGTAATCGAAGACCACGGCTGGATGCTACTCATCAAAATCAAAATTTAGAGACCAAGATCATATTTTTTGGTTGGGCAGAAGGCGATCCTTGATAAAACCCCAATTCAGGACTTTGCTGAGAAAGATGGAAAATTAGGGCTTCTGCAAAAGATGGAATTTTGGAAATCTGTGACCACGGCTGGAAGCTCCTCAGAAAAATCGAAGCTTAGAGTTTTGAACCAAACCTTTTGGGTGGGTGAAGCTCCAGGAAACTCAAACCCTAATTCAGGGTCCTCTTGAGTGAATCCGAAAATCTAAAACGCAATTTTGAGGGGTGAAACTTTGCAGTTTTCAAATTTTGAGTATACCAGCTTGACCAGCTCAGAAAGGCACATATTTCTATCCTTTTAGAAGTTTGAAATTCAAATTTTGAATTTTTAGGGTTTCTCTAACAAACCCTAATCCAACTCCAGATCCAATTTCTGCAAATCAAGTGGATTGGGTTAATCCTAGAAGAGAATGGATTGGTCACCCCCATAAGTGAAGAAGTCCCTATTTCAGAGGGAGATGAGGCTAAGGCCTTACATAAGAAGATTACAAGCAATCCCGACAGGTATGAATTACAAGTATGTTTCGAATTTTGTTCATGATTAAGTTTATGATATGTTTGTCTTCATATTATTAAGGTTAGTACAATCTTGTTTAATTTTAGACTTGTATTACCACCCTAGTAAAAATATGAATGCATGTAAATGATATAAGACATTCATTGATTAGGGTTATGACACTTATGATTGTACTAATGCACTGTGGTGTTGTATGAGGTTTATGTTGTTCGCTAACATGAAAGGTACACCAAGAAATACAAATGATGTTCTACTTCAAGAACATATGGTCATGGTGACATGAAGACAAAGATTCATCCATTGTCATGGATCACATAGAAGATCTACTTACGAGGTATGCATCACTTGGTTCTACAATGGTTAACTTATGAGACATGCAAGTTACATGCAGGTTACTAGGAATCATGTTCTACTTCAAGAACATGTGATCATGGTGACATGAAGGCAAAGGTTCATCCATTGTCATGGATCACATAGAAGATCTAATTACGAGGTATGTATAACTTGGTTCTATAATGGTTAACTTATGAGACATGCAGGTTACTAGCACAAGTCATTGAAGAGAACAAGAAGACATCATGTGGGTATGTTAGACATAGCTAGCTAACATGCTAATCCAGGTATGTTTTTCCTATATCAAGATAGAATCCTACCTTTTGTTAGGATGTCTTATATAAGTATACTTGGCATGATTGATTATGATTATTCATTGAAGTTAGTAATCATGGGTTTAGGCATATTATGCTTCTTACTTTGATTGATGATATGACTAATAAGAAAAGTCCTATGGTCAAATAGGAATATGCATGAGTAAAAGAATTGTGATATATTATCTATTTATGAAATGATCTTGACCATCCATGTTTAAGATTATTTAGGATCGTAATGTTTTGATAGTATTGAGATTATACTAATGTATGTATGGCTATGGATGAGATCTTGAGGATGACACTAGTGCACACTCAAGCTTGCATAGTGGTCCAGGATGGATGTAAGGTCAAGAACAGGTAATCCAGGAAGCAAAGATCAAGAGGGAGCTCACTCCAATAGTTTATGCAAGGATGAAGATAATCAAAGGGAGTTGACCACTTCTCACTATCCACATCAGAATGAAGTTGCAGAAAGGAAGCAAAGACTAAGAGGGAGTCAACCCTACAACCAAACAAATATAAGTATTTTTTGTCATTTCTTGCATATTTGTTTGTTTAAATAATATTGTTTAATGATGTATATGCCTATGTTCCTAAACTTAGGGTGTGTATTATGCATATTAGAATAATTGCATTAATGAAAGAGTAAAGTGGATTCCAACCTTTACTACAAGGTTGAGGAAGGCAATCCAGTGATACTACTTTTGTATGTGGATGACCTGTTTATTACAGGTGAAGATAGATTGATTTCCGACACATAGCAGAAGCTTGCTACCAAGTTCGAGATGAAGAAGTTGGAGATGATGAACTATTTGTTCTTGGAATGGAGGTGTGGCAGAGTGCAGATGGAATCTTCCTTGGACAAGGGAAGTATGTAGTAGAGATCCTGAAGAGGTTCGGGATGATGGACTACAAGGACATGGCCACACCTATGGCATCGAACCTGAAGCTTCATCTGAGCTGGTTGATGTCACTATGTATCATCAGATGATTGGGTCCTTGATGTACTTGATGAACATGAGACTAGATATTTGCTTTGCGGTTAACACATTGAGCACCTGGATCCCAGAAATGTTCACCTGGTTATTGTAAAGCATATTCTAAGGTACCTGAAGGGTACAGTTGACTATGGGCTCAAGTATGATGCGAATCAAAAGTTTAACCTGTAGGGTTATGTTGATTCAAATTGGGTGGGTAGTGCTGCAGATAGGAAGAGCACTTCTAGGTGCTGCTTCAGTATGGGATCATGTGTGATCTCTTGGTTTAACAGGAAGCAGTCCTGCGTAGCACTGAGTACAGTCGAGGAAGAGTATATTGCAGCCTGTTCGGCTAGTTGTGAGGGAGTATGGCTATGGAAGCTACTGTCTGAGTTATTTGATCTACCATTGGAGGCTACTGGTATCTTTTGTGACAACCAGAGTTGTGTGAAGTTGTCTGGGAACCTGATGTTCCACGACAGGTCGAAACACATAGAGATCAAATACCACTATATCAGGGATATGGTGCAGAGAGGAGCAGTGAAGCTCCTGTATGTTGCGACGGATGAGCAGATTGCAGATGTACTGACGAAGCCACTAGCCAGAGTGAAGTTCAAGTACTTCAAAGAGAGGCTTGGTGTTCTTCAGATCGACGACACTTCGAGGAAGAAGCGATGGAGACATTTGCTGAAGCCATTCCAAGCATTTTGGAAGGAGGATCCTTCACATGGCTGTGGATGTAAGCATTGGATGATGAGCATCAGGATAATGATCTATTTTCTGTTATGTATGATCAGTTGGATCATTTATGTATGTATGCATCATGTTGATGTTGGATATGACCAATAGGATCATTTATGTATGTATGCATCATGTTGATGCTCGATATGATCAGTTGGATCATTTATGTATGTATGCATCATGTTGGATGCTGGATATGATCAATAGGATCATTTATGTATGTATGCATCATGTTGGATGCTGGTTATGATCAGTTGATCATTTGTATGTATTTTGTATATGCATCATGTTGGATGCTTGGACCATGTATCTATATATATATCAAGTGGATACTTTGTATGATCAGGTAGGTCATGTATGTTGATATGTATAAGGTAGATACATTGTGTGATCAAATTGATCATGTATCTATGAATGTATCAGGTGGATACATTGTATGATCAGGTGGATCATGTATGATGATATGTATCAGGTAGATACTTGGTATGCATGAGGTAGATGCATTGTATGATTAGGATGATCATGGTTGACAAGCTTCAGGATGTTGCTCCAGATGACTTGCATCAGGACGATGCACTGATGATGATTAGGATGATCATGTGTACATCAGGATGATGTATGGTGAGTATCAGGATGATACTCTGTGGCTGTGGAACAGGTTGTGTAGATGAGCATGTCTGGGAGATCCTATAGATCGGAGTTGTATACCCATAATAGCCTGGGATGCTCTTTCGAGACATTGCTCTGGGAGGACATATAATAGCACCCTGGGAGATCCTTCAGGTCGGAGTTGTGTACCTGTAATATCCTAGGAAGCTCTTTCGAGGTTTTGTCCTATGGCATATAATAGCGCCCTGGGAGATCCTTCAGGTCGGATTTGTGCACCCGTAACCTCCTGGGATTCTCTTTCGAGGTTTTTCCATGACCACATATAATAGTGCCCTGGGAGATCCTACAGGTCAGAGTTGTGTACCCGTAACATCCTGGGATGCCCTTTCTACGTTTTATGGTGGGGGTCACATGTAATAAGTCCTAGAGATCTAGACAGGATGAAAAAGGCCTAAGATGTTGTTTAGGGTTCTTGCTAGTCAAGAGACTCTTTTATGGTTTTGTGATAGTCACATGTAATTTGTGCCCTGGGAGATATGACAGGTCAGAGTTGTGTACCCGTAACATCCTGGGATGCTCTTTCGAGGTTTTTTGACGCACGTAATTAGTCCTAAGGATTTCACGGTATGGCCAATGATGATGAAGACCTGTAGGTGGTGGGCCTACATCCAATATGAAAAAGGGCTAGCTCTGTAGAACTTCCTATGACAAGTAGATTCATAGATTGATTGAGATAGAAGCAGCAGTAACAATGATGATGACTCAATGACGATTATCCAGTGACGATGATCCAGAGAAGAAGACTTGTGCTAGAAGACCTGTGTCGAGAAATATCTTCCTAGTTAAGAGGGAGTGTTGATGTATATGTAACTTCGAAGTGTATTTCACATATATGTATATTGTATTCCTATAGAGATGTTATTATTCCTCTATACGGAAGTGTTTGTATTCCTATAGAGATGTTATTATTCCTCTATACAGAAGTGTCGTCATTTATATTGTAAGTGTCATAACTTATACTTGATGGGTTATTAGACCACCTTGTTGGCTTCGGCCCTATATAAGTCATGTGGGTCGAAGGGTTATGTAACATCCCTCCAAATTGATCATTATTGTTATTACTTTACAAATGTAATTATGACTTTGTGTAAATAGCCCTGGTGAGGAGCTCAAGGCCAAGGCCCCACCAGTGACTTTGTGAGTATTGCTACTTTATGCTATTATATACTTAAGAGACTAAAAGATGACATAGACGACGAAAACTGACTTCACTAAGGAGAGGTAAGTGAGCATGTACTTAGCTTAAACTAACTAATCTCACTATATAAACTAGTTTATTGCTAAATCTATCTTAGTACACTTAGTGAAGCCTGTCTTATAAACAAAAGTTATGATATATTTTTATGTATAAATATTACCACTTTATCTATATCCTATATAGATATTTATGCATAAAAATAATGTATGATTCAAGTGACCTAGTAATAAGATAATGTTCTATTCTATAACAAACGATAGTAAAAAGAATTATCCTAGGAAAATTAAACAAAGAAAATAATTATATATATATATATATATATATATATATATATAATGTCATGCCTTCTAGAAAATAACTCGATTATAATTTTATTAAATAAGCTTGAAATTTTTACAAAAGAAGATTAGATATATAAAGTTGTGATAAACTATTTAAAGGCTATTATATGAGATTGTTTATATATATATAAAGTATTATATATATATATATTAAAGGAGTTACTAAGAATAAGTGAATAGAGTTAATTTAACATATATATGTATATGTGGAGATAGGCATATATAGGTGCCAAGAAGACAAATAATTTGAAGTATTTATATTATATGAATATTTAGTAAGCAAAAGTTATAAATATTCGTACATGTGTTACAAGAGCAATAACACATATAAAGGAAAGCTTAAATCTAATTTCGTCTTTATAAAATAAGAGTAGTCATTATTTAAAAAGAAATCATCAAAGAGACTTATATTAGAAGTTTAATATATATATATATATATATATATGGAGTTATGGTGAAATTATATTGAGGAGTTTATAAAGGAGCGCCGAGGCTTCTTCATAAGTAGACCGGTAAGTACACAAACAAAATAATAAATAAAAATAAAAAATAAAATCATCTGAATTTTGCATATGAATTAGAGAGGGTATTGAGTCATTACCCGAAATTTACCACTTGGCAAACAATGACCTGCCATTTGTCATATCGTTCTCGAAATTCCTTTGTTGAAAGGCGGATTTCCCCATGAAGGAGTACGACCTTTTCAGTTGCGTATACATACACGGAGTGATTTGGAGGGTGTTATGAAACCACTTGGCAAAACCTTGTGTTACTCCTAACCTTGTCCACCTCCACGCAGAAGAAGGAGTGAGTCTTACCCTATTCGGTGGATTATTCAAGGGAACTGGGGCCCTGAATATAGGGGTGGTTGCAGCTAAGTGTAGTGGGGAAAACAAATCCGTAGGGGTACTCTGCCTTTAGGAGTTACTGCGTGTTTACAACCTGCAGGTAGTGGAGCAGCGAACTACGTGTGAGGAGAGGAGTATGATTCAATTTAAATATCAGGAGGGTGTTATGAGAGGGGACGGTAGTTTTGGGGAATCATGTCGAATGGTAGAGGACCAAAGATTTTTGGTTTCTACCTCATTCGGTAGAAGGGGCGATCTCCCGGAAGGAGTTGGTTCTTCCAGATAACACTCCAGTTAACGTTAAGGGTGATCCTGGAGATGTGATCCCTATATCAGGGTTCTTGCCATGAGCTAAGGAGATCGGTGCCGATGTGATGTTTCGGTCAGGGTTCAATCTCAGTTGCAGATGGATGCAACCCATACTTGGTTAATTTGATGGACTACTCCATGTACGTGAAATCTCGATCCTTGTAGGTGATTCTTAAAGTTTATAGATGTATGTGTTACTGAAAATAGCAGTCCTGTGAAAATCCCCATAACTATTTTTGCTAAATATTTGATAACTTGTTTGGTCTCCGTATGATAGAGCCTCTGCATAAATATTTTTCTTTTACAACGACGAGTATCTTAGCTATCGAGTAGTTTAACAGGATTGGGTTGAATCCCTTTGAAACAATCCTTACGGTTTTACCATTGCTACGGCATCATTGTGGTACTAAAATGTTTCTCTCTAGTAGGATTAGTGCGTACAACCTAAAAGTATTATCCCGTCTCATATTTTGTTTGATTAAGAAATCTCAACAGAAGAGTAACGTCTTACTGAGTTTAGAAATCTCGAAGGCGAGGATCCCCAATGGCTGTTGCATTTTAGCTTCAGCAAAATGCCTTAAAAATTTCCCAATCGCGGCTGCGTTTTAGTTTCAGCAAACGATATATATATCTTGGCCTGAGGGCAAGTCTTACTTTTGAAAACCTTTAAGAGATAGTCGAAATATTGTGGATACCTGGATAAGAAACTCAGTCGGTAAGGGTTAAAGAAAGAGTTCATTCCCTTAGTGTTATGGCTGTTGTAGTGTTGTAAACTCTGTATGAGCTCTAGGCCATTGTTCTTGTTTTATTATTGCGTTGGATAAATTTATCAAGCAACGCAAGTATTGAGTAGCTTATGGTTATCACAACCCGTAACCCTTCTAACTTAAATGCTAGTATGAATGCATACTATGTTTCCTTGTTATACTTAAAGTCAAATGTTTGAACGGATTAAATTAAATAGGATGTATGGTTCTTTAATATATTAAAATATAATTTTAAAGGTATGTTGAAACGGATTAGATTGAATAGGATGCATGGTTCTTTAAGATATTAAAGTATATTTAAAAAAAATATGTTAGAAGTATAGGATGTATTCTTAGTAAAGATATTGAGGTATATCTTTAAAAGTATATTAGAGTATGGAAGGTTAATCTTAGTCAATATGTTGAAATATGAGATATTATTCTTAATTAAAATGATGAGGAGAAAATGAAAGGATATGTATTTTCCTTAGTGTAAATAATGAAAGGATATATATTTTCTTAATATATGTTTAAAAGTATGGAGAGAGGTCCTTAGTTTAATTATATATTCTTAATTATATGTTTGAATTATAGTAAGATGTCCTTTTGTATAAATATAAAAGGTATATATCTATATTCTTAATGTAATATTAAAATATAGAGAGATGTCTTTTGGATTAAAGATTGGAAAGAATGTATGTTTTAATGTATGTTTAAAAGTAGGGAAATGTTCCTTAGTTAAAATAGTAAATTTATATGTTTTTTCTTAGTAGAAATATGGGTTTATAGATATACCTTATATGACCGATGAAGAAAGGTTAAACCTTAGTAGTGAAGGAAACCTCAAAGTTTAGTATTCAAATTTATGTATAGGGTCACTAAAGGTTGCCATGTTAATACTTAACCATGAAAGGGTCCTCTCGAGGAGAGACTTAGGAAAATGGAAAACAATTGCCATACTGTACATACATTGTATTCCTTGATTTGATGAATAATAAAATAACACAACCCTTTTGTGGACGTAGCCCAAGATGCGGGTGAACCACGTCAAAATGTTCTCCTTGGTATGTATTATCTTGGATGTATATCTTTTTGATATTGTGTTTCAATTGTTACTTCAGTTTTTGTTTGCTTCAATATGTATACTTTATGCATTTTGCAAAATTATCATAGTTGTTAGTTATCGTTGTCCCTTGTTTACATATATAGTTAAGTTGAGGCTAATCGTTTATAAGTGTACCTCGCTGATCGCTTGTTCTATGTAAACTAGATACTTATATGGGTAAATTATTTCTCTAATGGAGGTGTCCCAAGTGTGATGGATATGCACATTTAAGCTAGAAATCTTCAAGTTGGATACAGATGAATATATTAGATAGAGTATTTCGATGGCTATGGGTATAATACATTGTTCATATTGTTATAAATGTTTAAACCAATAGAAAGAATTTGTTAGGATAGGACATTTGATAAAACATTATTAAGTTATGCCTTTACAATAAATTATATTATAATGGCTTGTGTATTGAAAGTTAGAGTGGCTTCTAAAAATATAGAAGACCTTTGTATCGACAAGTAAAGTTATTAATGATGGCAATTAAATAATTAATGTTAAAATGTTATGAGATGTTACAATGATGCTTTTATTTTATCTTCTGCATAACATTTAAGGACTATTTAGACGATTAGAAAAATTTTAAATTTTTACAAAATTTTGGGTATGTGACAGGTTATTAGACCACCCTATTGGGGGTCGGCCCAGTGAGCATTATGTTAATGTGGTTAAGTTAAGGCCGACCTAGTAAAGTTTATTAGGCAAATCAAGTCAAGTATAAATAGAGTGCGGGAGGCACTCTATTTGATCATTCACTTCTCACTCATGCACTCGTGAGAGAGTGGCACACTTGTGGAGGAGGAGAAGCTGCTGCTAGGAGTCTATCTCTTATGCTTGGGTTGTATCATTGCTCTATCTATCTCTCAGGAAGTTATTAGGGTTTTTCACCTTTATGGTTTTCCCCAAATAAACTTTGTGTCTCTTGTGTGCTTGCATTATTGTGTCCATGATTGATATGCTGTAGATATGTTGTACATGTTGTTCTCTTAGTTAAGATCCTAGATCGGATTGAAGAAAATTCTGAAAAACTAACATGTAATAGTTTGTAAGTATAGTTCGATACTGAAATAAATTATATTGATACACCAGAACTGCATTGTTTCTTTTCATTGATTTTCTATATTTATTTGTGATGATTTACAAAGAGATGAATGCATTGTTTTAATATTAAAATCCTAAAACATATTCTTTTATAAGGAATGCAGGTTTACTGTTATGAATGAAACTATCTATGAAATATTACAGAACTTTGTCGTTTGCATATTGTGTATAAAGTAAATACTATTTAACATAAATCTTGTACTCTAGAAGCTTATTTAAATAAAAGATAATATAGATAGTTCTAATCATAATCTATGTGCATGTATTCAATCTTTCATTTGAATCTATTTACAATGCATCAATATTCAAATCTATTTTTAAATACTCTTCCCTGTACTAGAGTACGACACCAACAACAGTGTGTGGAAAAATGCAAGGAAGCATTTAATTCTATCTCTATCATAAAAAATTTATTATCTACTTACAGTCATAATATACAGTGCAGAAAATCAGTTAGTTAATTAGGAAAGATGATGACTAGAAACATTCATCTAATAATCATAAATCAACAGTTATAAAAGTAATAAGTTATAACCATTTAGAAAATAAAATAGCAAGTAAAACCTGATAATGTAGATAGGGTGGACAAACACCCAAAGAGGCCTGTTCCTCCCAACCTTCTCTAGAAGAAGCGGTCAATATCACTTGCTCCTTTGGACTCCCGAGCATGTTTACTGAACCACTAGGTAGAAGAATCTATGTAGAAGCAAGGCACTTAGGTTGTATTTCTAGCAATCAATGGAGACTTGCATACACCTCAAAATAAACCTCTGCACTCAGCAGGAAAACTCTGCACTCAGTAGAAGTGAAACAGACTTACAATCCAACTCAAAACATAGCTTCCCCTCATCGAATCTCTTGTGTGCATACAATAGAACCACAAGGTAAATTTTTTCGTCAGAACAAGTGTGAGCTCTGCTCAAATTCGATGGCTTATAAAGATGCCTAGGTCTTCTAGAGGTCAATTTCCAAATAAATGAGCCTCAAGCTCCAGTCCCATATTTCAGAAAACTTACCACAATTCAAGGGAGTTGTCCCATAACAACAGCTAGTTACTGAGTTCCTGATGCTACCGCTTGTCCATTTCCTTCTACCCCAGATTCCATTCCACCTAGTGCATCAGTAAACACTCTTTCAACAGTCTCTTTGGGTGAGTGTCTCCTATTTTATTTTATTAAATAATAATATTGTGCAATTACAATCATCGTTGAGCACTTGGCGAAATATAAAACTTTATAATAAAAGTTATGATGATGTTTTTATCAAACACAAAATGTTTTCAAGTAATGGGTATGTTACATAATGCTATTGAAGCAATGTGGAGTGGAAAAGGAAGATAAGAAATTGATTCTATCCATCCTTACGAAGGTAGGAAAATATTATTCAGTTTTTGTTTCCACTTTCAATACGGGAAAGCTCACAATTCCTAATTGGAAGATACCTACCTTGAATGTCTTCATTGAATCCTTAACAAAAGAGCATGATAAGCTTATTCAAATGGGGACCATCAAAACCTCTAAAGATCAAGCCCCTTTTTGTTGGAGGATCGAAAGCTTCGAATGGAAAAGGGAAGCAAAAGAAAGAGAAGCCAAAGTGTAACATCCCAAAATTTACAAAAATTTAAAAAATTTCAATGTAGCTTTTAATGCATAATCTAACTGTGCGGAAATGTAATAAATGCTTATATGTTGTCTTGCTGTACTAAATGTTGTGTTGGTCAAAAGTGTAATGTTTGCGACAAGTTAATTAATATCTACACTTCAATGCTATTGAATGATCTTCTTAACTCAACTATATTTTCATATTACTTACGTTGATGATTCTACGATAAAAGGTTTATAAGTGCTAACTACTGCTCTTCTTTTTAATGATGAAGAAGTCCTAAGGATACCCCAAGGCTTACTTAGCATTCATGCTAAAGCATTTGAATCATACTTTTCGTAGATTACAGATAAGAGATTTAGCGTTTACGAAATGTGACCAAAGAGTTTCTAACCAGTTTTCAGTAATCTCCAAAGTCTTAATGGTTTTAGAGACAAAAAGTCGAAAATGCCACCGGGTGAAATTCTTCAATTAGCCTAGTCTTAAAAACAAGAAGTATGTCTAATATAATATTCACTTCACAATCCTATACTAGCCCTTTTCTTAGTTTGTTCAACCAATAGATAGGTTCATTACATCATATTTTTGCCTCAATATATTATTATCATGAGTTTCTATTTAATGCAAACTATAAGGATATACAACAAATCCTAGATGCAATGGCTAAGTGCAACTAATGTGCAATATCTATATGCAAATTCTTTGTATTCTCTATAGCCTAAGAATTATATGCAATAAATTATGTAAGTTTTATTTGAACTATTGACTTTATGCAATTTCTATTTAATTTCTATATTATATCAAAATATATGCAAAAGCTTTATGTAATGTCCTATGAACAATGATTATACACATATCGTGTGTGCATCACGTGACCCTTTAACATGATGGATTCCTAGCAAATGGAACCAATACAACCTTGACTTACCACAAGGTGTTATAATATGACAGCGTTGTGAACTTTACAAATGAACCGATACGTGACGAGCATGAGTATGAATTAATACCATGATGAATTCGTGCTGGCGGGCATTCTGGTTTACCTTTTGCATTTAAAACTCCAACAACTGATTCAATGGAATGTCTCCATGGATACCGTCATGATGCTAGACCCGTGAAGTTATGGGATGAGTCAGTCAAAGTGACGAGCTATAAGTGCTTTGGTTTTAAGGTTGTTCGAGTTGTCCTCCTTGGTGGCAAGGGTCATTAATGATGTCTTTACTATGGTGGTTTCTTGGGAGTACGAGATACCCTTCAGGTGATATCCACCGTTTATCAAACACAGGTCTTGGGCTTTGCGATCTAACCCTAATCACCACTATGTTTCAAAGTTATTGTTCCTTGGCATTCAATGTAATGTGTAGTGGCTCTGTGGAGAGACCGACAGGCCGAGAACCTTCAGAGTTTCGTTAGTAGGTGTTTGGAGTTTCCACGGTTCGAAACCATGACCTGTTGATGTTTAACTGGAACCTGTTGATGGATTAAAAGGTTGATACTCCTGTGAGGGTTTTACAGTAACGGTTTGAAGTTGAAAAGGTTCCAGGGTGAGTGACAGTTCTACGTGTAGGTTGATTCGATACTCGACTTTCCTCATTTGTCAAGTGATAGTTTTTCAGAGTGGTTCGTCCATCCTTCGTTGCATTCGGTGGTGGGGTGTTGGGTACAGTTTTGCAGTGGTTGAGGCGTTCTGCTCCGAAGATAAATAAAAAGGTAATGTCCTCAGGTTCGAACCTGGTCTCCTTCTAATATGTTAAGAGTTTTCAGTTAATAATAATCGCCATGTAACAACTTCTTTCATTAAACTTATTTTGACCATACCTTGTTTAAATGGTAGGTTCCTTCGTCAAACGACTTCCAGGCTTAGGTTTTGATAACTGGAAGCTGCAAAAAAGAATGGTAAGCTTCAGTGGTTACCTTGTTGCTTCGGTTAGGTGACTATAGGACCTTCATGTGTGTTAACACCAAAACTGATCCCCGAAGGTCGAATGAGGGTAATCTCGAGTAACCACTAACCAATCTTTAGCTTTCGTTTCTGATCTAACACAAACAGAGAGGGCTCTATCTAATATCTCGTGAAAATAACTGGAATAATCAAGATTGTCAATAGTGAAAAATAGATACCAGCATTCACGGCTAAAATATTCAATTACAACAATTATACAGAAGATCAGATCTCTTCCTGGTAACAAAAATAATTCGAACGGAAGTTTTGTTGGAAACATGTGAATTTAATTTGGGCAATGGAGTCATGCATAACAAATCTTGAAAAAATATTATTCGCAAAGATTCTGCACATACATTTTCACAAGGGCAAGGTAGCAAGCAGCTAGTAGTCAAAGAGCTTTAATTTTTTGTGGGATAGAAGAAGAAAGAAACAATCCATCAGTATAAGGAATCTAACAAGGATGAATCCTATACCAACTTTAGCAGAATATGTTTGGTGAAACACTTGGAATAAGCTAAGCAGAGCATAATATCTATGAATTCTACTTAACCATCACCCTGATCCAAGCATGAGAGAAATAACACAGCATGGAATAACAAACAGAGAAACACATTTCACATGTGAAAAAGAAGGAAACAGACTAATAGACTGATTACACAGGAATCCTTGTCAAAAAAACAGGCATCAAGCTCTGCAAACTTTATTAAAATAGCATCAGAAATGTCTCACAGACTGACTATCCAAAAATACCAAAAGTTCTTCAATAAATATTTTTTCCACCCTTTTTCTTCTATTACATCAGATATACATATCTGCTTGGGATCCTTGGGCTAATCTATACCGACATAAAAATAGTTACAACTATATACCATCTCACCGAAAAATGGGTGAGACAGTCTAACTGTTTCTATCCATATGTACCAGAATTCCCACTTAATATCAACTGACTGTTTAAAACAAAATACTGAAATAGTAAAGTTAGTTGTACCGGCTAGCTATTCCCAATAGCTGCCTCAAAAAATATTACAAATTATTTTCCAAAAATGGGAATGTCTTAAAGCTTTCCAATCATACATCAATCCTTCTAAAATAAAAGAACAAATAACAATTGCTAAAGAGTTTGAGATGAATATCTCATTCTCCCATACTTTTCCACCTGGGACCACTGGTCGGCTGTGATGCTTTCATGCACAGCTCCTCAGGGCTTTCTTTATCGCTCTCTCTCGAGCATTTAAGGAGATCAAGAATGGTCTGAGATTTGTAGCGATCTCTATAATGTCGTCCCAGATCAGATCTCTACATGTCTACATTGGGACATGCTCGGTTACTTGGGAGATGAATCGGTGGTTTGTTTCTACCAGCCCTTTATTCTCTTTTTGCAATTTTCTCACTTCTTCTTCTATATGCATATTCTGCTCTTCCAGCTTCGACGTTCTTTCCTTCAGTTCTTTGATCTCTACCTCTTTGAGACTAACCTGGGACATATCCCGTGAGAGGCTATAAGTAGTATCTTCCTCCTTCTCACAACTTTTCTAGGTAGGTCGCATGCCCGAGATGGGCAAGTTTTCTTTCAAGTCCTCAATTTTTTGCTCCAAACTTAACTTTTCCTTTTCCCAATCTTCTTTTTTCTCAGTTAACTTTAGCAATTCACAATGGTTTTCACTGAGTTCTTTGACCTCTTCGGGAGATTGGATCAGCTGAGTATTTGAGACCTTGGCTCTTTTCTGTAATGTCTGGATCAGGCTCTCTTTTTCTGTCAACAGCTTCTCAATAGCCTTACCGCCACCATCACTTGCAACCAGATCTAATTGTATTTTCTTGATTTGTTGCTAGTGCGCTTTGTTCTCCTACCTCTCTTGTCTCAACTGAATATCCATTTTATTGATTACTCCCTCCAACTTCTCCACCCTCAGCTTTTCCTATATATAGTCTTCCTAAATAACGTTCCCTAGTTGCTTATGCAGCTGGACTTTGTCGGGGGCTGATATTTTTCTTAGATCATACGTCACCTCGATTAGTTTGCTCGAAGTATCCAACGCCACATTTAAAGTACCTTCTCTCACATTTAGGTTGGCTACTAGGGAGACATCTGACTTTGATCAATTTCAAGCCTTTGGTAACAGGTCGAATATCTGTTGAGCCGAGGTTTGCTTGTCCCTAGCATATTTCTCAAACATCTCTTCTCTCGAAGAGAATTTACCTATATCTCCGCTTTCTTGGGCTTCTTGAAAATTATATTCTACCACTTGTACATTGGGAATTGGATTTCCCCCTTCTATATTATCTTCGACTTCCATTGAAACAGTCGCAACAGACTGAGTCCCGACCGATTCCCATTCCCCAACTCGGCACCTTTTTTCTTTCTCTTCATCATATTCTCCTAAGATTTTGTGCAAGCTTCTCTTTTCTCCCACTTTAGTAGTCTTAGGCACATTCTCCATTTCTATAGCCGTTTGTAGCAAAGCGAGATCCTCACCTTGCAAGACAGGGGTTGGTTCTACTTCTAGCTCATACTGTAACAAATTTCTTTTGTCTGATAACCCCTCTATTTCTTCATGTTCGAAACCCTTAGGTTATTCAGCTTTCTTCTGTCAGAGATGACATGATAAGGGTCATAGCTGGCTACCACATCTTTTTCAAACTCAAATCCTTCCATCAATCTCTATACCTCCATAATGGCCTCTTTTCTTTTTAAAATGAATAGGCCAACGACCCAAGGAAATTTCAAATCTACTTCTTTTTTGAATTTTGAAAAGAGCACGTCTTCCAGGATTAACTTCTGTCTGATAAATTCCAACGAGAAAATTCTAGATATCAAGAAGGCCAGTAGAATGTATAGTTCGTGCAAGAACCCATATAGCCTAATTACTGTAGACTCTCTGAATAAAAACCAGTCTCCCACTGCTACTTCTCATTTCAACTGCACCAAGGTTTTCATTTCAGGCAATAGTCTTGGCATTCCTTCTTCAAAAAATAATTTGCATAACACAGATAGCATAGAATTCATATAATTGAACATGTTGTCTTCCAGGTGACCGGTATAAAATTCTGGCGGGAATCCCAACTCATTGTGGTTACTGTCCATAACCAGTTTAATTAGATGGGCCTGGAATCGGAAACATCTTGTATTCAGAAAAGCCGTCAATTGGGTGTTAATGCTCTCTGCTATAAAGCTCTCAAACCTGAGACCAGGGATGCACTCATAATTGACCAAGGGCGGGCCGACGCTTATTCTATACAATAAGCTCAATTGCAACTCCGTTACCACCCTGTCACTATCAAGACCTAAAAACTGTGCAAGTAACGACAGAACCAATTGGGTATCGGTATTAAACAAGTTGACATCTACTGGGTAAGGGATTTCTTGAATTTCCAGGTCCGGTTTTAGGCAATTGGTCAAAAAGGCTTGCCGACTCTCGGGAGTGATTTTACGGTAGAGGGTTACCAGTGCTTTTTCGGAGAACTCTTCAGACTTGGGTGCGAGAAAACTAGGAACTTCAAACGACTGGTGCACCACCGACAGTTCTATAGAATAGATAATTCTATTTTGTTGGCTATTCATGACAACTCTCTGGGATCCCTCATAGTTAGACGCATACCAAGAGACGAACTCGGGAAATGACATGATCTGGTCTGGACAAAACAAAATGAACGACGACTGAAAGACTTTATGTACATCTGTACCACTATCCCGCAGGCATTTCATCCTTCGTTTTATTTCAGTTATGGGCAGTTGGAGAACTGTGTCAAAAATACTACCGTCCCTGTCTTCCAGGGCATTTCTAACTCTACTTGTGGCTACGGCTAAACCCTCTTCCATGATTCTACTGAATTAGCTATTTTACTAACGAGTTTCAATCGGAAGGGCCTACCTATTACCAACAAATCTTCTGGGATACTTCTGTCGAAAGCCCTGTCGCCCTCGTCGTCTCCCACACATCGAGAAGCTTCCTGACCTTGACAGCTTTCCAAATAAAAAAATGTCCACGACATTCGCCAAGGGTCTTATATATAAGTCTTATTTATTTAGCCATCTGTCTTATTCGCCACTTGGCTGATGATCTCGACCGTTGATTTCCCACGCATGACTCTTGGTCATCGGATCTAGATCTTGATCTCACCTTTTGATGTGACATTTCCTGCTTGCCCTTCGTCGAACCCCAGGTAGGACCCAATCTACGTTATTCCATTGCTTCCATGTGTTCGTGGAGCACCATAGATGTTTTCCTAGTGTGGTTTTAGATACCACTTTCCTTCCCACGATGATCTATGGCATTGACACCTGTCCCACAGTTTTCCCCATTGCGACCACCATCTTAAGTATCCACTATGCTATTTCTCTACGAGATTGACCTCCTAAACCATGGATCTAGGTTTTCTTTGCATCTACGGTGAGGAGGAGCTATACCTTTAATGTTCCCTCTTTTCCCGACGATGGTTCCCACTGTATAATCCTTCGTGCATCTTCCTTCCTCTCCACTCCATCGATCTAGGCTATCTTCTTTCCGCACCGTAGATTACTTTGTAACTCTACTACCCTGGTATCACGTGCCCCTCTGATGGTTTTTATTACTACTTTTCTCCTCCACGATGAGATCTCCAACTGCCATCTGTCCAGCGGTATCGTCCATCGCTACCACCTTCACGGGTATCTTTCTAGCATCTTGATTCCACGACGCTCATCCCGACCGTCGATCTCACGGTCCTTCCTGATCAACGGTGCTTCTTCTGGTGAGGGTTAATCCTTATAATACTTTAGGCTATCGGACATATGATTTGGGGGGTATTTCTTCGTCTAGAAGGTCTCCCACATACTTTTTTGGGAAATTTCCTATGGGGTATTCTTTTGCAATCCTTTCTACATTAATTTTCCATATTCTGGCACTCGACCATGGAAGAAGACTAGGGCTTCAAGCCCCTATCAGGTATGTTTATCCAACCTTATATCCTTCACACTTGATATTTATGATGTGTAAAAATCAAGTGTTAACAATGTGTTCTTGCCGAGACTTCATGTTTTTCTTGAGCTCTCAGAAGTGATCACCGTCGAAATACTTGTGAGCTGACTGGCAGCTTGGGGAGGATGAAATCGTAGACCCACTCGGCATTAAGCCTGTGTATTTGTTTTTCAGTGTAGAAAGTTGTAAAAGAATGTAACTAAGGAGGAGGTTTGGTCCCTCGACTGTCTTTGGTAAATAAACAAATTGTGTTTTCATACATTATGGTGTTTGTGTGGTTGAGACTGTGAGCGATGCTCTAGTTTTATGTAAAATGGAAATGAAGTTTATCATTTTGCAAACTGTTGTGTTTTTAAGGGATAGTTTGAGAGCTAAGGGTTTATCCTTGTGCTAAGCAGTCAAACCCTAACATGTAGTTTTCGATAGTAGTTTTTCTATGCTGGTAATGAATGTCGAGCTCTGAAAGTCGAATTCTAAATCAAGAAATCGTGTAGTTTTTCAGTTGATGGTTTTCAATAGATACGTGATATTGTTGTCTCATGTTGATGCCATGATACTCATTACTTCAGTCTTAAGGACTGTATAAGATAAATGTTTTTGTGACTAAAGCTTATGATGTTGAAATGATTTGTCTAGGTAGGCTATTCGTCAAGATGACTCCTGCTATGTTTGAGTAGTTTAGCAAGTATCACCTAAATCTAGCTTCTCTATTTGGTTTGTTAGTTAAAACGAAAATAGAAAAACAATGCTTATTCTGTTATTGAAATAAAGTCTAACGTAGAACAAGATAGGAGTTTTTAGGAAAGCATGGAGAAACAAGATCCTAGATTTTACTATTTTTGTCAAAAGTATAAATGAAATAAAATGTTGTAATTCCTATTACGTTTATCCTTGCAGCTATTTAAGGTATAATTATTAACAAAATAAGATATATTGAAAATGTATTATTATACTGTTTTGAGAGGGAAAAGAATATAAGAATGCATATCATGTGTATCCTTAAATGAAAATGTTTGTTTTAAAGTGGATAAACCTTAGGTTGTGTACAGAAATGAAATATTCATTTATCATAATATGTAACAGAAATTCTACAATGCCTACTTTATGTATACTATTTATACATCCCGAGTCTAAACATATAAATTGTATTATAGAATTACACTAAAATAAATATTAATGGTGTTGATGTATATGTAACTTCGGAATGTGTTTCACCCATGTATATTGTACTTCTATAGAGATGTTATTATTCCTCTATACGGAAGTGTCATCATTTGTATTTGGAAGTGTTGTCATTATTATTGACAAGTGTTGTCATTTGTATTGATGGGTTATTAGATCACCTTGTTGGGGTCGACCCTGTATGAGTCATGTGGGTCAAAGGGTTATTAGACCACCCTATTGGGGGTCGACCCAGTCGACATTATGTTATTTGGTTAAGTTGGGGTAGACCTAGTTGAGTAAAGGTCAAGTCAAGTTAGTGTATAAATAGAGAGTGTGTCTCTCTCATTTTATACATTGTTTCATTGTCTTACTTCGCATTAGTGAGACAAGAGAAGGGTGCGCACAAGTGGACGAGGAGCATGCTGTTGTAGATATCTATCTCTTGGGTTTGATCATGGTGATCATTGTATTGATGCTTATTCTATTTCTGAGGAAGTTGCGGGGTTTTTCACCTTCTTGGTTTTCGCCCGTGAAATGTTTTGTGTCTCTTGTCTCTTGTCTCTTATGTTTGTTATGTTGTACATGTTATTGGTTCAGTTAAGATCCTAGATCATAATGAATTAAATTTTGAAAAACTAACATGGTATTAGAGCTATCCTAAAGGAAAGCATGGTATGGCATTTATGAGACTTCTTGCACTTGAGACAAATTGGAAGCTAGGGCTTGATATAGAAAAAACCGGTCATCGTAGAACTTTCGCTATAAATCGATTTTGGCGAAGTTTCAGGATTTGAATTTTTTACAGGTCGTAGATAACATCACTATGTACCTTGTTCCCAAAGAACAACGTCTGATTTGTTATACGTTTTGTTTTATGGTCCGTACAATCTAGGGTTTATGCCTCTTCCAGATCTCAGTCATAAATAGGTGACCTAGGAAAAAAGGTCAAAACTTGGGATAGGAAGCTCCAAATGAAATTTCATAAAATGTGGCAGGTAGGGAACGGACTATACTTTCATAGATATGATTGTCAAATGCCGAAATTGAACCAGTGACATGTGGCACTCCGTACAAATTTGCTCTCCTTTTTTATCCCATAAACATGTCACGTTGTGACACTTGGAATAACTCTCTCTCATAGAATCCATTTGAGGTTACACCTATGGGGTTGGAAATATAACAGATCAGGCTACAACAGGAAGAATTTTCAGAACCTATAGATCTGAAATTTCGGAGTTACACCAAAAAGAATCAGGTGCATATTTCTGTCAAAACATAATTGGATTTTGAGCACCTTCATTCATGGCTTCGGGAATTTAGGGTTTCGGAGAAAGTTGGAATTTTTGTAATAGGAGACCACGGCTGAATGCTCCTCATCAAAATCGAAATTTAGAGACCAAGATCAAATTTTTTGGTTGGGAATAAGGTTGGGCTTGAGCAAACCCTAGTTTGGGACTTTGATCGGAAAGGTGGAAAATTAGGTCTTCTGTAAAAATGGAAATTTTTGAAATATATGACCATAGCTGGAAGCTCCTTGGAAAAATTGAATTTTAGAGCTTTGGATCAAACTATTTGGTTGGGTGAAGCTCCGAGAAACTCAAACCCTAATTCAGGCTCCTCCCTAGTGAATCCGGAAGATTGAAAAACAAATTTGAGGGGTGAAACTTTGCAGTTTTCAAATTATGAGTATACCAGGTTGATCAACTCATCAAGGCACATCTTTCTATCCCTTCAGAAGTTTGAAAGTCAAAGTTTGAATTTTTAGGGTTTCTCCGACAAACCCTAATCCAACTCGAGATCCAGTTTCTGCAATACAAGTGGATTGGGTTAATCCTAGAAGAGAATGGATTGATCACCTGCATAAGTGAAGAAGTTCCTATTTCAGAGGGAGATGAGTCTAAGGCATTACATAAGAAGAATACAAGCAATCTTGATAGGTATGACTTACAGGTATGTTTCGAAATCTGTTCATGATTAAGTTTATGGTATGTTTGTCTTCATTAAGGTTAGTACAATATTGATTAATTTTAGACTTGTCGTATCACCTTAATAAAATTATGAATGCATGATAGAAGATATTCATTGATTAGGGTTTTGACACTTATGATTGTACTAATTCATTGTGATGTTATATGAGGTTGATGTTGTCCAATAACATAAAAGATACATCAAGAAAGACAAATCATGTTCTAGTTCAAGAACATATGACCATGGTGACATGAAGACAAAGATTCATCCATTGTCATCGATCACATAGAAGATCTACTTACAAGGTATGTATAACTTGGTTCTATAATGGTTAACTTATGAGATATGCAAGTTACTAGCACAAATCATTGAAGAGAACAAGAAGACATCGTGTGGGTATGTTAGACATAACTAGCTAACATGCTAATCTAGGTATGTTTTTTCTATATCAAGTTAGAATCCTACCTTGTGTTAGGATCTCTTATATAAGTATACTTGGCATGATTGATTATGATTATTCATGAAGTTATAGGTTGAAGTAATCATGGGTTTAGGCATATTATGCTTCTTACTTTGATTGATGATATGAATAACCAGAAAATTCCTATGGTCAAATAGGAATATGCATGAGTAATAGAATTGTGATATATTATCTGTGTGTAAAATGATCATGACTATACATATTTAAGATTATTGTGTTTTGATAGTATTGAGATTATACTAATGAATGTATGATTATGTATGATATCTCGAGGATAACACAATGATGATACTAGTAAGTATGCATAGTGATCGAGGATCGATATAAGTTCAAGGATAGGTAATCCAGGAAGCAAAGATCAAGAGGGAGCACACTCCAGTAGTTTCTGCAAGGATGCAGATATTCAGAGTGAGTTGACCACTTCTCACAATCCACATCAAAATGGAGTTGCAGAAAGGAAGCAAAGACTGAGAGGGAGTCAACCCTACAACCAAACAAAGATAAGTATTTTAATTGTCATTTCTTGCATATTTGTTTGTTTAAATAATATTGTTCAATGATGTATATGCTTATGTTCCTAGACTTAGTGTGTGTATTATGCATATTAGAATAATTGCATTAATGAACAGTATAATACTAATATGCATGTGATGGGTAAGTGGCCTATGGCACTGTACAACATTCCATTGCTACCTATCTAGAATGAAACCTCTTTGATGACATGTTGGGAGTTGTGCACACTCTTAAAAATTTTCTGGTAGAGATTGGAAGGCATCTAGAAAGTTACGGGATATGGATAAATGTTGTATTGAAGCATTGGCTAAGATAATTGCATGATTGTATGACATATTTCTTTATGTGTAAGAATTTGTTCTGAAAACTATGAGATGTTTCTAATCATGCAATTTAACTTGTTTTGTAGGAAAGATCGTATACCATCACCTACAAAAGAAGGACTACAAGGAATCTGAAGTTCCTAGGATTCAGGATGCAGTAATGGAATAATGCCATGATCAAGGAATACTAGTCGATCATGAAGAATGATGCTTGGGATGTGGTCCCAAGACTAGATGGGAAGTCTGTTGTGACTTCAAAGTGGATCTATAAGATCAAGCATGCTATCGATGGTAGCATAGAGAAATACAAGGCAAGTGATGAATTGGAATATACACCAGATAGATATGGTGTAGACAAAGAGGCACCTTGTTGCCGAGTTCAAGATGAAGGAATTGGGGATGATGCACTACTTTCTAGGCATGGAGGTGTGGCAGAGTGTAGATGGGATATTCCTTGGACAAGGGAAGTATGCAGTAGAGATCCTGAAGCAGTTCGGGATGATGGACTACAAGGCTATGGACACACCTATGGCATCGAACCTCAAGCTTATGTGTGATGCTTCATCTGAGTCAGTTGATATCACTATGTATCGTCAGATGATTGGGTCCCTGAATTGATCCGTAGAAATATGTCTCTAAGAAGTGGTCCCTATTGGATGACAGGGATTGTATCATCACTGGACTTCTGTCCTTGAATTGATCCGTAGACATATGTCTCCAAAAATTGGTCCTTAGACTTTATCTAAGTGGGTGATAGGACTGCATCGTCCCTGAATGTTTAGTTCAAAATGTATGTGATAGGACTGCACCATCCCTGAATGTTTAGTTGAAAATGTATGTGATAGGACTGCATCGTCCCTGAACAGTTGGTTCAAAATGTACGTGATAGGACTACATCATCCCTGAACGGTTTGTTCAAAATGTACGTGATAGGACTGCATCATCCTTGAACAGTTGGTTCAAAATGTACGTGGTAAATCCTAGATTTGATCTAGGTCACATCGAGTATGAAAAAGGACTGGCGCTATGGTGGTAAATCCTAGATTTGATCTAGGTCACATCTAGTATGAAAAAGGACTAGGTCTGTGGTGGTAAATCCTAGATTTGATCTAGGTCACATCCAGTATGAAAAAGGACTGGATTTGTGGTGGTAAATCCTAGATTTGATCTAGGTCACATCCAGTATGAAAAAGGACTGGCTATGTGGTGGTAAATCCTAGATTTGATCTAGGTCACATCCAGTATGAAAAAGGACTAGTTCTGTGGTGATAAATCCTAGATTTAATCTAGGTCACATCCAGTATGAAAAAGGACTGGAACTGTGGTTGGGATTACATTGTCCCTAGACATGAGAGGTGTCTTAAAGTGAGAAGGATTGATCATCTTGTAAGTAGATCTGGATTGCATCGTCCATAGACATGAGAGGTGTCTTAAATTGAGAGGGATTGATCATCTCGTAAGTGAATTAGGATTGTATCATCCTTGGACTTATGTCCTAAAGTGAGCGGGATTGATCATCCTGTAATTGGATCATGTGTATTGCAGAGTATGCTGCTATGATGATGTTGTTGATCGAGAGGATCCAGATGTTGATGTTGTTGATCGAAAGGATCCAGATGTTGATGCTTTGTATGATCAGTTGTATCATGTATTTGTATATGCATCATGTTGCATGCTTTGTATGATCAGTTGGATCATGTATTTATATATGCATCATGTTGGATGTTGGATATGATCAGTTGGATCATGTATATGTATATGCATCATGTTGGTTGCTAGATATGATTAGTTGGATCATGTATTTGTATATGCATCATGTTGGATGCTAGATATGATCAGTTGGATCATGTATTTGTATATGTATCAGTTGGATGCATTGCATGATCAGTTGGATCATGTATTTGATATGTATCAGATGGATACATTGTATGATCAGGATGATGCAGTGATGATGATCAGGATGATCATGTGTGATGAGTATTAGGACGATGCTCTGGATGACTTGCATCAGGACGATGTAGAGATGATGATCAGGATGATCATGTACATCAGGATGATGTATGGTGAGTATCAAGTCGATACTCTGTGGCCGTGGACATGTTGTGCAAATGAGCATGTAAGTTGACCTGGGAGATTCGATAGGTTGGATGTGTTCCTGTAATAAGTCATAGGATACTCTTTTGAGACATTGCTCTGGGAGGACATATAATAGTGCCTTGGGAGATCCTATAGGTTGGGATGTGTTCCTATAATAAGTCATGGGATGCTCTTGCGAGGTTTTGTGGTGGTCACATATAATAGATCCCTGGGAGATTCGATAGGTTGGGCTGTGTGCCCGTAATCAGTCCTGGGATGCTCTTGCGAGGTTTTGTGACGAATGTAATAAGTCCTGAGGATTCCACGGTATGGCCATTGACGATGAAGACCTGCAGGTGGTGGGCCTACATCCAGTATGAAAAAGGACTGGCTCTGTAGAACTTCCTATGATGAGTAGATTCAGAGATTGATTGAGATAGCAGTAGCCATGACAATGACGATGATTCGATGACGCTTATCCAGTGATGATGATCCAGAGAAGAAGACTTGTGCTAGTAGATCTGTGTCAAGAAATACCTTCCTAGTTAAGAGGGAGTGTTGATGTATATGTAACTTCAGAATGTATTTAACCCATGTGTATTGTACTTCTATAGAGATGTTATTATTCCTCTATATGGAAGTGTCGTCATTTGTATTGATGGGTTATTAGACCACCCTATTGGGGGTCGGACCAGTCAACATTATGTTATGTGGTTAAGCTGGGGCCGACCTAGTTGAGTAAAGGTCGAGTCAAGTTAGTGTATAAATAGAGAGTGTGTCACTCTCATTTTATACATTGTCTCATTGTCTCACTTCGCATTAGTGAGAGAAGAGAAGGGTACGCACAACTGGAGGAATAGCATGCTGCTGTAGATATCTATCTCTTGGGTTTGATCATGTTGATCATTGTATTGATGCTTATTCTATCTCTGAGGAAGTTGCAGGGTTTTTCACCTTCTTGGTTTTCCCTAGTGAAATGTTTTGTGTCTCTTGTCTCTTGTCTCTTATGTTTGTTATGTTGTACATGTTATTGCTTCAATTAAGATCCTAGATCAGAATGAATTAAATTCTGAAAAACTAACAAATGAAATACAACAGTGTTAAAATATTCATTCATTGGCCATCTTCCTATCATTCATCTATTTAATCTCCTTCTCCGTACTAGAGTACGATGCAGAAAGATAGCATGGGGAAAAATTCAGAGAAATATATTTATTCAGTCATCTTACTTAATCAATATTATGCAAAATCCTAATTAGATCAGAAACTAAAACAAATGCATCTGTATGATGATAGCCTATAAACACTTAAATCAACAACTGGAGATAGAAATTTTAACTACTTAGAATTAGAAAAGACAAGTAGAACCTGTAAATGTGGATAGGACCGACAAACACCTAAGGAGGCCTGTTCCTCCCAACCTTCTCCATAAGAAGCAGCCAAACTACTTGCTTCCTTTGGATCCCCGAGCATGTTTACTGAACCACCAGGTAAATGGATGCTGTGTAGAAGCAAGACACTCAGAAAATTTTACAGACAGCAACCTTTTAAAACTTGCTCCTCAACTTTTATGACTTCAACACTCAGTAGTATAACTCTGCCTTCAACAATAAGACTTCTGCACTCAATAGTAATACTTCTGCACTCAATAGTATAATATGCAGACTTACACCATGTTCATAAAACTAGCATATCCCCTCATCGAATCTCTTGGGTGCAAAAATAGCAGAACCCCAAGGTAAATTTCCTCGTCAGGAAAAGTGATGAACCCCAGTTCATAATTCGATGGCTCTTATATAGACTGCCTAGGTCTTTAGTGGTCAGTTTTCAATAGATAAGCCTCAACCTCCAGTCCCATATTTCAGTGCACTATGACCACATTTCAAGGGAGTTGTCCAATACCAACACCTAGTTAGTTGCCTCATGAAGCTGCCATTTGTCCATTTCCTTCTACCTCAGATTCCATTCCACCAAGTGGGTCAGTAAACACTCTTTCAACAGTCCCCTTAGGTGTTTGTCTCCTATTTAATTTATTTAATAATAAAAAAATGTGCAAATTACAGTGATCCTTGGACACTTGTCCAATATAAAACTTTACAATAAAAGTTAAGATAATATTTCCAGCATAAAATGTTTTTTCAGCAAAAAGGGTATGTTACAAACACCCTTACTTAAGCTCAACATCAGGGTATTTTTTAAGGATTCTAATATTATACTTAAGTATAGTATCCTAGGCGATTATTTTGGATTGAAAAAAACATGTATATAGATATGTAGGCGAATATTAAATATGAAACATCCAATTTACTATTGAAATGTGTAAATTTTGGCGAATATTATGATAAAAAAACATATTTTATGTAAATATAGGCGATATTAGAGACTAAAAATGACCAAATAGCGAATTTATTTTTTGAAAAAAAGCCCGAAAAATAGCCAATTGGCGAAATTTCGCCCTTAAAATTTACCTTGCTCAACATCGTCCTTGATATTGCTTATTCTTCTTCAAATCCTTCCTGGAACAGATCTGGATATGCTGTCCGCATTTTACTTTCCAGTTCCCAGGTGGCTTCATCAGGGCTAAGGTCCTTCCATTGCACCTTTACCTGCCCTATGGTATGATTCTGGAGCATAATTTCCCTCCTGTCGAGAATACAGTTTGTTTCCACCTGAAAATATCCTTCGGGTTCCACTTGTATGTCATTCCAATTCAGCACATGAGTAGCATCGTGGACATACTTCTTTAAAACAGAAATGTGAAAGACATTATGGATTCTTAAATTAGATGGCAACGCCAACTGATATGCAATAGATCCAATCCTTGATAGGACTTCGAATGGCCCATAGTACCTTGGTGCTAGTTTAGCACAACTCCCAAGCTTTAAAGAGCTTTTCTTGGGTTTTACCTCTACAAAAACATGTTCTCCAACCTGAAATTCTCTTTTAGTGCATTTCAGATCTGTATAACGTTTTTGTCGATCTTGTGCAACTTTTAAGTTACCTCGAACCTGTTTCACAGTTACCTCCATTTCATTCAATAAATATGGTCCTCACATTAATCTGTCTACAAGGTTATCCCAAGAAATAGGAGTACAACATTTTCTTCCATACAAAATCTCAAAGGGGCTAAGTCTAGCAGATGCTTGGTAATGATTATTGTATGCAAATTCAGCTAAATGCAAGTAATCTTCCCACTTAGTTGGTTGATCTTTAACAAACATTCGTAACATATCTTCTAAAATTTGAATAACCCCTTCAGTCTGTCCGTCATTTTGTGGATGGAAAGCAGTACTGAAATTTAATTTAGTATTTAAACCTTTAAACAATGTTGTCCAAAAAGTTTCAGTGAACTTGGAGTCCCAGTCAGAAATAATTACCTTTGGAATTCCGTGCAAGCAGAAGATTTGCTTCATAAATGCATCTGCAATGTTAGAAGCTATAAAAGTGGTTTTGACAGGAATAAAATGAGCAGCCTTACTTAGTTTGTCCACAACAACCATTATGGAGTCATTATGTTTCTAGTTTTTAGGCAAACCTATAATAAAATCAATACTTATAATCTCCCACTTCCATTCTGGAATTGGCAATGGCTGCAATAGTCCAGCTGGGTGTTGATGTTCAACCTTAATGGTCTGACATTCAAAACACCTAGCTATGTATTCAGCCACTTCGTTCTTCATGTTGGGCCAAAAATAATCCTTCCTTAGCATAGTTATCATTTTCTGATAACTTGGATGTCCTGAATAAGGACTTTTATGAACTTCATCCAAAATTTACAGCTTAACCTTTGACACATTTGGTACATAAATTTTGTTTTTATAAGTCATTAAGCCCTTTTTATTAATGTTGTAATCTGTTATTAAGTTTTTAGATAGATTTTCAGCAACTTTACCAAGCAATTTTTGATAATTTTCATCTTACTTAATTCCTTCTTCAATTTGATTTTCCAAATCTATCTTAAACGTGCTGATTGTTGCCACAAAGCTTAATCTGGCATTTCTGCACAAGACATCAACAAATTTGTTTTCTTTACCCTTAATGTGTTGAATTTCGAAATCATATTCACTAAGGAAAGCTAGCCATCTAGATTTCCTTGCGTTTAGATTTGTTTGATCCAACAAGTACTTTAATCCCTTATTATCTGTCATTACTATAAACTGTCTTCCAATCAAGTGATGATGCCACATTTTCAGTACATGTATTACGGCTGCCAACTCAAGATCGTAAGTTGCATAATTCTTTTCATGGATTTTTAATTTTATAGACTCAAAAGCAATAGCATAACCTTCTTGAGTTAAAACCCCACCAAGTCCATCGTTTCACTCATCAGTGCATACAACGAAGTCCTTGTTAGGATCAATAATTTTTACGATGGGTGCAGTTGTTAACAATTCTTTTAACTTATTAAAGCTTTCTTGACACTTTTGATCCCATACAAATTTCTTCCCCTTCTTCTGCAAAGAAGTGATGGGATTTGCAATTTGTGAGAACCTTTCAATAAACTTTCTGTAGTAACCTGTTATCCCCATAAATGACCATACATCAGTTACGTCTTTAGGAACATGCCACTCATTAATTTCTTTTATCTTATCAGGGTTGATGGAAATCCCGTCTTTAGAGATTATGTGACCTAGGTACTGTATTTTATCTTTGTAAAAGTCACACTTGCTGAACTTAGCATAAAGCTGATGTTCTCTTAACACTTGCATAATTATTTTTAAATGTTCATCATGCTCTTCTTTAGTTTTTGAGTAAATCAGAATATCATCAATGAACACAACTACAAACTTATCCAAATATTTATGCAAAACGTTGTTCATTAAACACATGAACACTACCGGTGTGTTGGTTAGCCCAAATGGCATAACTACGAACTTGTAGTGTCCATATTGCGTTCTGAAAGCCGTTTTGAATATGTCTTCGTCTTTTATTCTAGCTTGATGATATATGGACCTTAAATCAATTTTAGTGAATATCTCTGCTCTGCGTACCTGATCAAATAGATCGTCAATGTGGGGCAAGGGATATCAGTTCTTAATGGTCATTTTATTAAGTTGACGGTAGTCTATGCACAAACGCATGGTTCTGTCCTTCTTTTTAACAAAAATAACTGGTGCTCCCCAAGGAGACACACTCGGCCTTATGTAGTTTTTATCTATTAATTCCTTCAGCTGAGATTTTAACTCATTTAACTCTAGAATATTCATCCTATAGGGAGCCTTTGAGTTAGGTACAGCTCCTGGTACTAACTCAATGGTGAAATCAAGTTCCCTTTTCGGAGTTTATCCTGGAATTTCTTCCGGGAATACGTCAAAAAAGTCCCTAAGGATGGGGTAATCCTCCATTTTTAACTTATCTTCCTTAGATGAACATTCGTCATTAATAACATTAACATCAAACATTTTACAGCCCTTTCTTGCAGCTCTCTTAACTTGTAAAGCAGAAATTTGTCTTACAGAAATCTTCCTATGAATTCCTTTTACCGTTTCAGTTTTACCTTCATTATTTAAACAAGTAAAAGACTTCTCATAACAATTAAGTACTACTCTATGTTGTTCAAGCCAGTCCATGCCAATCAACAATTCATATGACCCTAATGGTAAAACATTCAGATTAACTTGCGTTTTTCAGTTGACTCATAATTACATCACAATTTCTGACAAAATCTGTAACCTTTCTTTTAGTGCCTGTTGCTAGCTGAACTAGCCATGAATTATCGAATTTATCTACCTTTAACTTACATCTTTTCACTAATTCTGGTGAAACATAACTCAAACTTGTGCCTGGATCTATTAAAATGGAAATAGACCAGTTTTGTAGCATACCTTCGATTTCGACAATGGACGTTTGATGGTCTGCTTGACGATTTTCCAGCGCTGCATTTATCCTTGGCGTTTCTCTTGCCACATCACCAACTATTGGCTACGCTTGTATGCTATGAATATTTTTGACTCTCCTTTTTTTGCATGGGAAATCAGTTTTCCTATGTGGTCCACCGCAATCAAAACACCTCAAAGGTGCTTTTTGATCAGCATACCTATTGTTATTATTGCTGTTATTATTATTATTAGGTACATTTCTTGCAGCAGTAAAGTTCTGCGGTGCATTACCTCTGTAATTATTATGACTTGGAAAACTTCTGTTATTAAATTTTTTCATAAAATTTCTAGAATTAGGATTAAAGCTTTTCTTTTTATGCTCGAAATGATTAGACTTATTATTCTTCTAGCTAGATATTCCTTCTCTTTTCCTGCTTTGACCAAAACAGAAATTAGCTTTTCTCATAGCCTCTTCCAAAGTGGAAGGGTTTCCATACTCGATCCTGTCTTTTATGTTGAAAGGTAGACAACTTAAAATCCTTTGTACCTTAGGCTTCTCTTCGACCATGTAAGGTACATACCTCAGCAAACTAAGGAACTTGCTGCAGAACTCCTTCATATTCATATTACCCAGTTTTAAGTCATAAAATTCCTTAGATTTATCTTCATAGTACTGTTTTGACAAGAATATTTTCTTAAAAAGACTTTTAAACATACTCCAAGTTATGTTTCTTTCTTTTATGTTCTTAATTCTTTTAAGATCCTACCACCAAATATCTTCCTTCCCTGTCAGATTGTAAATAGCCCTCTTGGCCTTTAACTGAGAAGAGTAATCATAAAAATGGAAGTATTTCTTTATTCTAGACAACCATGCTTCAGTTGTCTCACCTTTTTCGGTTTCGCCATTAAAGGTTGGTGGCTTAATCTTTTTAAAATCTCTTGTGATTTGATCATGATGCTTATGCTTTCTCTTCTTAGAACAGTAATCACTATCAATGCTATCGTGAACAGAAATGTAATTACTTTGATCAGATTTAGATGAAGAGTAACTATTATTTTTACCATTTCTTGTTTTCTTATTTTTGCCTCAATATATTATTATCATGAGTTTCTATTTAATGCAAACTATAAGGATATACAACAAATCCTAGATGCAATGGCTAAGTGCAACTAATGTGCAATATCTATATGCAAATTCTTTGCATTCTCTGGAGCCTAAGAATTATATGCAATAAATTATGTAAGTTCTATTTGAACTATTGACTTTATGCAATTTCTATTTAATTTCTATACTATATCAAAATATATGCAAAAGCTTTATGTAATGTCCTATGAAAAACAATTATACACATATCGTGTGTGCATCATGTGACCCTTTAACATGATGGATTTCTAGAAAAGGGAACTGATACAACCTTGACTTACCACAAGGTGTTATAATATGACAGGTTTGTGAACTTTACAAATGAACCAATACGTGATGAGGATGAGTAAGAATTAATACCATGATGAATTCGTGCTGGCAGGCATTCTGGTTTACATTTTGCATTTAAAAATACAACAATCGATTCAGTGGACTGTCTCCGTGGATACCGTCGTGATGCTAGACACGTGAAGTTATGGGATGAGTCAGTCAAAGTGACGAGCTATAAGTGCTTTGGTTTGAAGGTTGTCCGAGCTGTCCTCCTTGGTGGCAAGGGTCATTAATGATGTCTTTACTATGGTGTATGCTTGGGAGTACGAGATACCCTTCAGGTGGTCTCCACGATTGATAAAACATGGGTCTTGGGATTTGGGATCTAACCCTAATCACCAATATGTTTCGAAGTTATTGTTCCTTGGCATTCAATGTAATGTGTAGTGGCTCTGTGGAGAGGCCGACAAGCCGAAATCCTTCAGGGTTTCGTTAGCAGGTGTTTGAAGTTTCCACGGTTCGAAACCGTGACATGTTGATGTTTAACTAGAACCAGTTGATGGCTTAAAGTGTCGATACTCATGTGAGGGTTTTACAGTAATGGTTTGAAGTTGCAAAGGTTCCAGAGTGAGTGACAATTCTACATGTAGGTTGATCTGATACTCAACTTTCCTCGTTTGTCAAGTGATAGTTTTTCAGAGTGGTTCTTCCATCCTTCGTTGCATTCGGTGGTGGGGTGTTGGGTACAGTTTTGTAGTGGTTGAGGAGTTCTGCTTCGAAGATAAATAAAAAGGTAATGTTCTCAGGTTCGAACCTGGTCTCCTTCTAATATATTAAGAGTTTTCAATTAATAATAATCGACATGTAACAACTTCTTTCATAAAACTTATTTTGACCATACCTTGTTTAAATGGCAGGTTCCTTCGTGAAATGACTTCCAGGTTTAGGTTTTGATAACTGGCAGCTACAAAAAGAATGGTAAGCTTCGGTGGTTACCCTGTTGCTTCGGTTAGGTGACTATTGGAACTTCATGTGTTCTTGCTGAGACTTCATGTTTTTCTTGAGCTTTAAGAAGTGATCACCATCGAAATACTTGTGAGCTGACTGGCAGCTTGGGGAGGATGAAATCCTCGACCCACTCAACATTAAGCATGTGTATTTATTTTTCAGCGTAGAAAGTTGTAAAAGAATGTAACTAAGGAAGAGGTTTCATCCCTAAACTGTCTTTGGAAAATAAACGAATTGTGTTTTCATACATTGTGGTGTTTGTGTGGTTGAGACTGTGAGCGATGCTCCAGTTTTTTGTAAAAAGGAAATGAAGTTTATCGTTTTGCAAACTGTTGTGTTTTTCAGGGATAGTTTGAGAACCAAGGGTTTAGCCTTGTGCTAAGTAGTCAAACCCTAACATGTAGTTTTCGATAGTTGTTTTGTTATCCTGGTAATGAATGTCGAGCTTTGAAAGTAGAATTCTAAATTGCGAAATCATGTAGTTTTTCAGTTAATGGTTTTCAATAGATATGTGATAATGTTGTCTCATGTTCATGCCATGATACTCATTACTTCAGTCTTAAGGAGTGTATAAGATAAATGTTTTTGTGACTAAAGCTTATGATGTTGAAATTATTTGTCTAAGTAGGCTATTCGTCAAGATGACTCCTATTGTGTTTGAGTAGTTTAGAAAGTATCACCTAAATCTGGCTTCTTTGTTTGGTTTGTTAGTTAAAATGAAAATAGTAAAAAAATGCTTATTCTGTTATTGAAATAAAGTCTAATGCAGAACAAAATAGGAGTTTTTAGGAAAGCATGGAGAAACAAGATCCTAGATTTTACTATTTCTGTCAAAAGTATAAATGAAATAAAATGTTGTAATTCCTGTTACGTTTATCCTTGCAGCTATTTAAGGTATAATTATTAAAAAAAGAAGATATATTGAAATGTATTATTATACTGTTTTGAGAGGGAAAAGAATATAAGAATGCATATCATATGTATCCTGAAATGAAAATAGTTGTTTTAAAGTGGATAAACCTTAGGTTGTGTACAGAAATGAAATATTCGTTTATTATAATATGTAACATAAATTCTACAATGCCTGCTTTATGTATAGTGTTTATACTTCCTAAGTCTAAACATATAAATTGTATTACATAATTACACTAAAATAAATATTAATGAAATACAACACTGTTAAAATATTCATTCATTGGCCATCTGCCTATCATTCATCTATTTAATCTCCTTCTTTGTACTAGAGTACGATGTAGAAAGATAGCATGGGGAAAAATGCAGAGAAATATATTTATTTAGTCATCTTACTTAATCAATATTATGCAGAATCCTAATTAGATCAGAAACTAAAACAAATGAATCTATATGATGATAGCCTATAAACACTTAAATCAATGACTGCAGATAGAAATTTTAACTACTTAGAATTAGAAAAGACAAGTATAACCTGTAAATGTGGATAGGACTGACAAACACCCAAGGAGGCTTGTTCCTCCCAACCTTCTCCAGAAGAAGCAGCTAAACTACTTTCTTCCTTTGGACCCCCGAGCCTGTTTACTGAACCATCGGGTAGATCGACGTTGTGTAGAAGCAAGGCACTCAGAAAATTTTACAGGAAGCAACCTTTTAAAACTTGCTCCTCAACTTTTATGACTTCAACACTCAGTAGTATAACTCTGCCTTCAACAATAAGACTTCCGCACTCAAATAGTAATACTTATGCACTCAACAGTAGGACTTATACACTCAATAATATGAAGACTTACACCATGTTCAGAAAACTAGCATATCCCCTCATCGAATCTCTTGGGTGAAAAAACAACAGAACCCCGAGGTAAATTTCCTCGACAGGAAAAGTGATGAACCCCCAATTCATAATTCAATGGCTCTTATATAGACTGCCTAGGAAAAGTGATGAACCCCCAGTTCATAATTCAATGGCTCTTGTGGTCATTTTTCAATAAATGAGCCTCAAGCTCCAGTCCCATCTTTCAGGGCACTATGACCACATTTCAAGGGAGTTGTCCCATACCAACATCTAGTTAGTTGCCTCATGAAGCTGCCATTTGTCCATTTCCTTCTACCTCAGATTCCATTCCACCTAGTGGGTCAGTAAACACTCTTTCTATAGTCCCCTTAGGTGTTTCTCTCCTTTTTAATTTATTTAATAAGAAAATATTGTGCGAATTACAGTCATCCTTGGACACTTGTCCAATATAAAACTTTACAATAAAAGTTAAGATAATGTTTCCAACATAAATGTTTTTTCAACAAAAAGGGTACGTTACACAAAGCTTGATCATCCAAAGCAAAAGGAGAAGACAAATCAGTCACATGAGCCATCCAGTTAAAAGAAAGACAAACAAAAGGGCAAAGAGAAGACTAAATGTTCTTATTGTAGCACGAGCTTTCATCCTAAAAGCTCATGCATGAAGAAGACCATAGATCAGATGGCCCTTCTCTTAGAAAAAAACAACATTACTCTTATTGATTGCGCAAGGAAGAAGGATAACAGTGATCATACAGAAAGAGGTCATGCTCTCATGGCTAGTGTTTTGAACTCTTCAACTCTTCTCATAGATTCAGGAGCTTCGAACCACATTGTTGATACAAAATACTCCTTCTCATCATTGGATTCTGATAGCTACATCTCCATCCACATGGGAGATGACTCTCAAATTTCTTCAAAGGGAAAAGGTACTATTCATTTAGAGCATGGCAGTTTCCAAAATGTTCTCTGTGTTCCCTCCTTAGATTCGAATCTACTTTTGGTGTATCAAATGACACACACTAGTTCACCAAAGAAAGTTTTATTCAGCCCCAATAATGTTGAAATTTTTTATATTTCCACCGAAAATCTCATTGTAGTAGGAAAGGCAAATCATGCTTCAAAAACATATGAGTTTTCTCACCTTTTACCACACTCAAAGCCAAGTGCCCTTCTGACTCATGGAAATGAGCTTAGTAAGCTATGGCATGAGAGGTTTGGACTCCTAAATTATAAATATTTGCAACTGCTACAAAATAATTTCATGGTTGAAGGCCTTCCGAGCATCAAATCCTCGAAAGGGATATGCAAGAGTTGCATCATTGGGAATCACCCCAAGCACAAGTTTGATCGAGGAAAAGCTAGCAGAGCTTCTTGTATTTTGGGGTTGATCCATTCTGATATCAGCGGTTCACTGCCAAATACCTCCATGAATGGATCAAGGTATGTTCTGGCATTTATTGATGACTTCTCCAGATTTACTTGGGTCTACTTTCTCAAAAACAAGTCAGAAGTGCTAGAAAAATTCAAGATTTTCAAGGCTTCGGGTGAGACTTCCACCGAGAGCAAGATCAAATCTCTTAGATCTGATAATGGAGGTGAATATATCAAATCCATAGATGCTGTAACTTTCTGCAGAAAATGGAATTCAGATCCAGAACACTATTCCCTACACTCCTCAGCAGAACGGTGTAGCGACAAGGAAGAATCGATCACTGAAAGAGATGGCAACTTGTATGATTGAGTCAAAGGGTTTGGGTGCAAATATTTGGGCTGAGGACGTGAATGTTGCTGCATGCATTAAAAATAGAGAACCACACTCCTCTGTGAGAGGTACTACTCCTTTCAAAGCCTATATTGGTCACAAGCCTGATGTGTCCAATCTTAGCGTGTTTGGCTCCACCGCATGGGCTAGAATTCTGACTGAGAAGACAAAATATTTAGATTCGCAAAGTACTGAATGCATCCTCATTGGATATACTGAAGAATATAATGGCTACAAACTCATGGATATCATATCCAAAGAGATATTCATCGAGGGAAGTGTAAGATTGGCAAAACCGCTTCAAGATCTAAAGCTAGTCGAGGAAGAAACTGTTGATATGCCTCCTCCATAAGAAGAAGATTCAGAAGAAGATGATGATAGTTTGTGTTCTAATATTTATGATATATTATCAGATGTCGATGAACATGAAATATAAGGTTTATATGCAAATCCAGATGAGCCCCAACAGTTTCCAAAGTGGGCCCAAAATACTCTCTAATCTGTTGGTTCAAACATTGGAATCCTGCCAATCCAAGAAGAACTACAACAGACTTTCAAAGAGCAAGTATGGCTCTTTCATATTCTGATCCTTCACTATCTGAATTTTTTTTTTTTATGATAGGTTTACATCCTAAATCATACTATCATGCCCACTGAGATCCGAGATGGAAAACTGCCATGGATGAAGAGTAGAGTTCTCTTAAGAAAAATGCTACATGGGAGCTAGTTTCTCTTCCACCTGGAAGGAAATTAGTCCAATGCAAATGGGTCTACCGAAATAAAGTTATTGAAGATGGATCAGCCTACAAATAGAAATCTAGGATGGTTTCAAGAGGCTTCTCCCAAGTCCAAGGAGTGGACAACACCGAGATCTTTGCACCAGTTGCAAAGATGGATTCTATCCACTTAGTTTTGGCAATTTACGCATCTAAGCACTGGGATGTGCGCCATATAGATGTGAAGAGTGAATTTCTTCATGGATATTTGAAAGAAGAGATTTACATGAAGCAGCCTGAAGGATACATATCAGATCCGGCATTAGTGTGCAGACTGAAGAAATCATTGTATGGTTTAAAACAACCCCCAAGAGCTTGGTATGCAAAGATGGATTCCTTCCTTTCGTCACAGAATTTTGCAAGGTGAAAATCAGATCCAAATGTGCCTACAGCAGCATGAAGGTAATTTGATGATCATTGTCCTTTATGTTGATGATCTTTTGATAACTGGAAGAAATCTTGCTTCGATCGACAACACAAAAACTGCTTTAAATCTAGCTTTTGACATGAGTGATTTGGGTTTGTTGAAGCAATTCCTTGGGTTAGAGATTGCTCAAACTTTTGACGGGATCACCATATCTCCGCAAAAATATACATCATACTTGCTAAACAACTTTAATATGTCATATTTTAAGGCAAGACCATTCCCATTTCTCTCGGGAATAACACTTGAGGATGGTGATTCCACACCATTGGTGGATTCGACACTTTATCGAAAGTTGATTGGAAGTCTTCTATACTTGACACGTTCTAGGCCTGATATTTCTTATGTCGTGAGTGTCATGTCAAGATATATGCAGCATCCCCATGAGCTTCATTGGAGGGAATCCAAGATAATCTTGCACTATGTGTAGGGTACTAGACACTTTGGCTTACACTATGCTGCAGATTCCGAGCTAGATTTAGTGGGATTCACTGATTTAGATTGCGAGGGCAATAGCATTGATCGGAAGTCCACTTCTAGATATGTTTTCATGATTGGCATAGGGCCTATTTTCTGGTCAAGCAAAAAGCAAGCTGCCATTGCCTTATCTTCAGCAAAGGCAGAGTAACGAGGAGCGATCAATGCTTGCATTCATGCAATTTGGTTGCAGGGTATTCTAGCAGAGTTTGATAATGGTAGCACCACTTCTACTGTCATTTATTGTGACAATTAGAGTGCTATCAAGATCTCGATGGATCTATTTCAAAGACAGAGGACCAATCATATCGAGATCCACATGCACTACATCCGAGAGCTTGTGCATGACATAACCATTGTACTGCAATATTGCCCTACAGAAGACAAAATTGCAGACATCTTCACCAAGAGCTTCGCTGAGAAGAAGTTCTCTTACCTCCATTCACTGTTGGGGGTGAGTTATACTATGGCGGAGACAGATTAGATCCTTTAGTGTTTAGCTTGAGGGAAGGCTTTCTTCCCACTAGGTTTTCCCTCTTTCCTCACTTAGATTTGTTCTAGCATTTTTGGATTATTTTCTGTATTGGGGTGGCCTTTGGTCTTAGTAACCAGGGCCCTATATTTTATTTTTTAACTCGTAGTAGAGCTTGTGGGGGAGTGTTAGGATATTCTCACCATCATATTTATGTTTGCATGCATGCATCCAGTCATGAGTATGGTAGTCTCCCAGTACCTAGTCCCTAGTTTACTAGCCCAGGAGCTTGTTTCTCCTCAGTTCAAACCCTCCTGGTCCATGATGCGCCTTGTTTTCATCTACTGAGACAAATTGTGCCCTCTCTTACCTACCACCAGTGACACACTCATTTAGCTGCATGATTTTTGGATCTGTTCCTTGATTTGAGGATGGATTGACTAGTTGACTGACTGAAACACTCCAATGGACTTCGAGAAAGACTAGTTTGACTATTGTAGATACTGAAAGCTCCTTATGCGCCCTCCTTGGATTTTCCTTCACTACATCAGTGCTCCATGCATCAGCTACACCTACCTACATTCAGTTAGAATCAGTTTGACGCCTGGTTGACCGTTACTTGTCCATTAATGACACTACTACTGATCTGATGATGAGGACTCCTAGTGCAGACCAACTACACCATGCAAGATATTCGAATGACCTCCTTGGTTAGTTCGAATTATTCGGTCATTATGACATTATTGTATTGTATTCTACTTTTGATTAAATCAATAGAGAACTGCTGCAAGCCTTTTGCATAGTTTTCACATATTAATCTTTATGCATCTCTTGTAACTATTTCTCTTGTTCCATAGATCTGTTGTGCTTGAATTTCACACTTTCTTCGTGCCCCCACCAATTCAAAGCGACTCCCTTTAGTGGAAATATGGTGATCTTGGACTTGGACTTGGAAGTGTACTCCTGTAAGATTAAACACATGTTTATCTCTTGCAACCATGATTCAGCTCGTATCGCTACTCGACCCCGTGAAAAACCTGGAAGCTGTATCTTCTGAAGCTCTCTTATGATATCCTGATGCGGAGGTCTCGGTACCCTGTTCACTACTACCTCAATAATTTCTTCCCTTAGTGGAGGGGCCTCCACTTCTAACTCTGAGGTAACACTTCCTGTCTGCAAATCTTAGAGTGTTTCATTAATTGCCTCTAGCGAGCACAATATAAGGACGGTCTCTAGCGATGGTGCCAGCATATTCAGCTCAGGTAATGCCATCGCTTGACCTCGCCCCCGACTTGCTCGCGTCCTTACCATGTTTATTCCTTTTGTTAAGTCAGTATTTTGTTTCTTCAAATTTGGTTTGATTTCCATTTTATTTCAAGTTATTTATTTGCTTTAACTTGATTTTTCCCTCTTTAGGAAATTTTCTTTAGTCTTTATATGAGATTTTGGGCTTGCTTTTGAGTTTTTAGGTTTTAAAACTTTAGGTTTGTTTTTTATGAGGGGTTTAAAAGGTCATTATATCAAATAAGGGCTCATAAAATTTATTCTGAGTAAATTCATGTACAATCCTGACCTTGATAGCTTTAAGATCCCATGCAAAATGATAAAAAGTTGTTAAAAAGCACCAAAACAATATCTAAGTTTTTCTTGTAGCGCTGGAGCTCAAAATCACCAAAGGTGCACTACAAGAATATCACGACTCCAAATTTGTCCGATTTTTTCAGTAAATTTTGGCACACTTGGGATAATGAATGACTGATTATGTGTTTTAGAGGATTCATTACGTGTTGATGTAGAAAACATCATGATTTCAGGTGGCTACACATCCTGAGGAAATCGTGCTCATCATCAGCCCAGGTGTAATTCATTTTGACAGGTATCCACATGGTTTGAGGTAATGTGGCATGAATTTTTTATTTACAAGCACATTCAAAGACGGAGGACTTAGTGGAGTAGCTATAACCACTAGAAAACCGGACATCGTTGCTGATTGAACAAGCGAGAGGTGTTGAGGGCTTCCTAATTCTGTTGCTAGCATCCAAATTGAAGGTTGGAGGATGTCTGTACAACCACGGTGACTCATCTGACAGCTCAGGTCATGATTTTAAACAACTACAGTGGTACAATTTCAAGGTATTCCTACAAAAACCCAATATAACAGTAAATTTGGGGTTTTTTCACTGGGGCGTACTCTGTCAAAGTTGATCAAAGGAAAGGTTAAATTGTGCTTTTAAACACAATTTTGACCAGGGAAATAGCTATTTGTTGATGTTCTGCGACACCAGGATGATTTTGTTTTTATGAAATATAACCCTGTCAAAACCAAGGTTTTAATGCTGTAAATAACCTGTACGTTCGACAGTATTTTTTAACCTCCTACAGTAATATCCTGCTTGCAAAGAATACAAAAGGATATCATTCAATTTGCAGTGATGGAAGAAGAATGGGCAGGAGTGGTAAAATAAACAGAGCTGAACCAACTGATGTAGGATGGATTGAAAAACTGCCTGACTGTGTTGAGCTGTTTCAACAAGCTGGTTGGATGGATTTTTTCAGGAAGATCGATGGGTATAATGCAAAGGTGTCCTGTGAGTTTGCCCAGGGTTTCAAGAATGACATGGTGATTTTTGATACTCTGAAATTGAAACTGATAGTAAAACTGATTTCAGAAGCCACAGGGATTAAGGATGAGGGCGAACAATGGTTTAAGAAACTGCCCTTTGACTTTGATCCTCAGAGATTTCTTTTATCAAATGTCACACCTGATTGGAATAAAGGTGTCCTTATCCAAAATGTCAGAAAGGAATGGGTTGAGCCAATCAGAATATTACAGAGCTATGTTACTTGTGAGGGAAGGTATGATTTTGTATACAAATATCATTTTAGATTCCTTCGGCACATGGTGGGGGTGTCCAAGATGAACCTGCCATTCTTCTTTTTGAAGAGTTTACAGAAAATGTCCAACAAGGTGAAATGGCCAATAGATCATTCTTCTCAGTCCATCTTTCACCATGGATTAATCAAGTTGATTATTAGTACTGTCTTGCAACATTAAGGAAAGACCTGGGACTTCTTCATCTTTTGGTCTGGTTTTGAAGATCAAAAATCTAAGAGGCAAGCAGATAAGGGTAAGGTCTTGTTGAGAAAATTAGGTCATAAGCCAAAACTTGAAGATAAGGAAGAGATCAAAATTGAGGAAGCAGCAGAGCATGTGGAGGAAGATAATGAACCAAAGACATTCTTAGCCAGCTCTAAAGGCAAGTATTCGCTGTTTGAAGATAAGAAGGAACATCCTGAACAGAACTTGGCACCTGTAGCAGATCATCATGAAGTAAAAAATGTTGATATTAAAGAGGTTGTTTTACCTAAAGAAGAAATTCACACTCGACAGAAAAGCCCTATCACCATTCTCTCCGATGATGAGGAGTATCTATTGAAAGAAGAACAGCCCATCTACAAAACAGAAGTCAAGATCGAAGTAGAGCAAGAAATCCATACTTCAGATAACAAAACAACAAAATCTAACAGGAAAAGGAATAAACTTGAAGTAGTGGAGTTGGCTGCTATCCAGCATCAAGGAAAGGAGCTGAAAATGGTGGGAGAAGCATCATCATTTTGGAGACCAAAAACTAGGTCAAAGAACAAGCTGAGATTGAACATGAAGAAATTGCTCAATCCCAAATTAAATACAAATGAAGTGACTGTCTTGGATGAGGTGTCTATGGAGGATAAACTAGAATTAGATAAAATGCAGTCACAGTTAAAAGAAGAAGCTCCTTCAGTTGAGGCAGCAGGTGAAGAAAATCAGAACCCTAGCATTGAAGATACTCCTACAGAACTGTTGATTGAAGAGACAGAAATCTTCAAGAAACTCGATATACCTTGGAGACCTGATGAAGAACAAGATCACACAATGGATAAATTAGTTAATTCTGACAGAGAGAATTTGCAGAAAACTGTTAAGCAATACAAACACCAGATGAATTACATGCAAGAGGTCAATGATGGATTAATGATGGCTAACCGAAGATTGAGAGAAGATCTACAAGATGTAAATGATAATTTTCAGGAGCTGATAGCAGATGCAAAAGAAGCACTAAAACAAAAAAGAGTTGCTGACATGCATTGCATAGAATTGGAGAAGACAGTCCCGGACCTGCAACAGAGAAACAAGGAGCTCATGAAGAAGATAAATGACATGGAGCAGGATCAGAAAAAGGCTAAGAGAAAAGATCAAGCATCAGATGGTATCGCTCTGCTGGATGAAGTGGCAAAAGACCTATGAGACAGTTGTACATTCAGTTAAGCATTCAGTTAGTTGTCATTAGTTAACAAACAAATATGTTAGTGATTTGTTATTTTTAACATATTTTGTAACTTTGTAAAGATTGTACTTTTACTTTACCTCATCGAATAGGTGGAAGGCAGTTACGGTTGAAACCCTAACTAATTTTGTAATGATTAGTATTTAGAGGGGTTAGAAAGTCGTTGAGAGGGTTCGATTTTTGGGAAGCTTCAGGAGGTCTCCAGATTATCTTTATTTTCAGACTTGCTCAGAGCTAAGTACAATGACTCTTGTATGCATTTGATGACAGACTATGAAATATATGACACTTTATACCCTTCCGAATATGTTTTAACTTCATTTTGAGTTTGTTTAACTACTGGACTAATATATTCATTGCTAGTTCATGGTTTCTTTACTTGTGATGCTTGTCAGCCTTGAATGATTTTTAAGATTATATTCTGATTGATATTTGTTGATTATATGATGCATCTTTGTCTTTATTTGTTTATAATTCAGTTTCTGTTTTAGTTCATGAGTGTAATCCCTCTTGATCACCAAATTTACAACCAAGAAAAATATTCCAGAAAACCTAAAAACCTAGTTTACTTTGTTGAGTTTTATTTGAGATTGTGTTGGCTTGTTTCTTTAGCCTTAGAAACAATTTCTGGCACAAACATCTTTGGCGCCGTTGTCGGGGACGAAGCTGAAGCATATCTTCCCTGGGATACTTATCAGTTTTACTGGTTTAAGAGGTGGACTTAAATTAGCTCTTTTTTAAGGCTATTTTCACCAAAAAAGTTGTCACAGTGGCTTCTAAAGGGATTGGAACCAGGAACAGACCTACTTCTCCATTGAAACTGGGTGTGACAGACCCTAATCAGATCTTGAAAACAACAAGGAAACTCAGAAAGTCTCAATCTTTGCCAGCCTCCTGTGACCCTGACCAGTTGGATGTTTCATTACATTCAGCTGAAACATCACCTTGGATAAAATCTACCATCCCTGAGAGTACTTTTCAGGTTTTTACTAATCCTCGAATTTTTTTGAAAGCTAAGACTTCTTCTCCTGATAAAATACCTATCTTTCAGCTGAAAGTAGGAAAGAATCCCTTTCAAAAAGGTTCTAGCCAAACTTCTACATCTTTCAAGCCAGTCAGTACCAAAATGGCAGGCCAAAACCCACCATGGATATGATGGACAGGATGGTTGCAGCTAGGTATGCACCACTAGTTTTACCTCAGCCTTTACATGCATTACCTGGAGGTGATTACCAGAAATAAACAGGGGGAAACCAGCATAGGTTCATTGGACAGGGGGAAACCACTGCTGAGGAACATTGGGAGGCTTTCCTAAGTTATGCTGACAATCAGAACATTGAGATTAAAGATGTGTGGATGAGGGTATTTGTTCAAAGCCTTGATGGGGATGTAAGAAAGTGGTTTAGAGAGTTGCCTGCCAACTCAATCACTATAATTGAAGAACTCCATGATCTTTTCATGAGGCAATGGGGAGATACAAAAGACCACACCTATTATATAACTGAGTTTGGAGCTCTCTGTAGGAAAAAAGAGGAGACTGTTGCAGATTTTTCAAAAAGATTTAACAAGATGTACAGTAGAATTCCTGCAGAAATAAAGCCCACAGAAACATCAGCTAAACTCACTTATGCAAATGCCTTTGATCACGAGTTTTCCTTATTGTTGAGAGAAAGAAGACCTATAACCCTGTTGAATATGCAAGATGCAACATTAGAGGTAGAATCTAATTTGCTAGCTTCAAACAGACTTAAGAAAGAAACAACACAGCAACTTTATGAAAGGAAAGGAAAGAAGGAGGCTATTTCAGCAAGTGTTGCTCCTCAGTCTGCTGAAACCAAGATAGATGAGATGGATAAGCTAGTTAAGATTCTTACAGTGAAACTGAATAAATTAGAGCTTGAGAAGAATTCTAGCAAACCTGCTTCAGAAGCTGAACGAAATCCAAATAACCAGAATCAGTTCAGAAGGCAGTTTGCTCCTAGATTTATACCAAGAGAACGAAGGAATGATGATATCTAGCGAGAAAGAAGAGAAAATGAGGACCAAAGGGTGCCACCACCTTTTCAAAACAATATGGTTGATGAAGAAGAAATTGATGATGAGTTAATCTTTCAAGAGAATAATCAAGATATGAATCATTTTGGAGAGGGATTGTCTAAAGGTTTTGTCACTAAGGAAGAATTTCTAAATGCAGAATACTATGATGCTGACATGTTTGAAACTGAAGAAGATTTAGGCTTGGAAAACACTGCTGCAACTGCTGATGTTCCTCAGAATGGACCTAAGAAGACCATGAATCTTAGATCAGGCCCAAAACAAGTTGTCCAAGCCTCGAAGAAGAAGGCACCTGTCCCTGCTGCACCTGTTCCTGCTAAGCAAATAGCTGATCCTGTCATGGAGAAGAGGCAATCTGCAGAAAAATCAAACAAGAATGTTGAAGTTGAAGAGGTAAATAAATCTGCCCAGAATTTTAGTTTGGAGAATGAACTAGGGAAGCTAAAGATTCCTGTACCTTTGACTGAGTTAATAAAGAATCCATCATATAAAGAAACAGTTCTGAAAGTGATGAATGTACCCAGTAATCAACTTGTTTCAGATACAGTTAACTTGCAGGAAGAAAACCCTATAATTTTCATTGGATCAGCTCTGGCTGAGAAAACTGAAAATGAAGCTGGTGCTTCTCCTCCATTCTATGTAACCTTGACTGTCCATGAGCGAATGATTCACAATTGTTTATTAGATTCAGGAGCATCCCATAACTTAATGCCAAAAGATGTAATGGAAGCCCTGGGCCTCAGTGTCACTAAACCTTACCATTATTTATATTCTTTTGACTCTCGAGCTGTGAAGTGTCTAGGAGTAATAAAAGACATGGTTGTCAACCTTGCTCAATTTCCCATGAAAAGTGTGATAATGGATGTTGTGGTAGCTGACATCACACCAAAGTTTGGCTTGCTTCTTTCTAGGTCATGGGATAAGAAGGTTGGAGGAAATTTACAGATGGATCTCTCTTATGCCACCATTCCTATTTTTGGAGGAGAAAATAGAAGACTTTACAGAGAGCTGCAGCTTGCTTACATAAAAACAGATGATAAAAATCCCACAAATCATCCAATGTATTATGTGGATAAAGACCTTGGTTCATGCATATTACAGTTCACTGAAGAGGATAATTCTGTTGGTCTACTACAAGTGGAAAAGGTAAATCAAATTAAACACGGCAGAGGAGAAGAAGATGCATTGTGGCAGTTGTATTTTGATGGATCCTCATGCAAAGAGGGTGCTGGAGCTGGAGTTTTACTCATTTCCCCTGGGGGTGAAACAGTGAAACTCATGTATAAGTTAGAATTTGTTACCACTAACAACATTGCTGAGTATGAAGCTATGCTACTGGGATTGAAGGATGCTAAAGATTTAGGAATTCAGCAGATTGCTGCATTTGGCGACTCTGAATTAGTTGTTCAGCAAGTGAAGAACAAATATCAAATAAAGCGGGGTTTGCTGAAAGTATATCGGAATGAGGTATGGGATATGCTTGAAAACTATTTTATAGCATTTAATATCACTCATATTCCAAGGAATCATAATGAGACCGCAGACTCATTAGCTTTAGCTGCCACACATTTCAGAATCCCTAAGATCACTCAGCTAAAGTATCCCATAGAGGTGAGGTATAGACCATGTGTACCTGATTATGTGAAACACTGGAGAGTTTTTGAAGATGACATTGAAATCAAAAAAAATTTAGAGCTTACAGATGAGTTTTCAAATGCTCAAATTGATCAGGAAGAGGATGAGGGAGATGAACAGTTAAATGAATTTGCTGTAGAAGAGATAGCAGGTCATAAAATCATTGAGTTGAAGAGCAATTTCATTCCTAAAGGTCTAGTGCCTTTAGAAAGAATATTCTCAAAGGATGATACACCTTCAAAGCCAGTGGTTCAATCTTCATAAGACAATGTAGAAGACTACAATATTGGTTCAGCAGAACATCGTAGGATGGTAAAAATTTCTAAATTTCTAACAGTGGAACAAAGGAATAGATATATCAAGCTTCTGGAAAAACATGTAGATGCATTTGTCTGGTCTTATAAGGAATTAAAAACTTATGATACAACAATTATTCAGCACAAGGTCCCTTTGAAGCCTAATGTTAAGCCTTTTCGACAGAAACTAAGAAGGATCAATCCAGCTTTGTTCCCTGTAATTGAAAAAGAAATAAAAAAGCTGCTGGATGCAAAGATAATAGTGCCTCTCAGGTATTCTTCCTGGGTTGCTAATCTGGTTCCTGTCAGAAAAAAGAATGGGGAAATTAGATTATGTGTTGACTTCAGAAATCTGAATAGACCATCATTAAAAGACAATTATCCTCTTCCCAAGATTGAACAGGTTTTGCAGCAAGTAGTTGGAGCTCAGAGGATTTCTATGTTGGATGGTTTCTCAGGGTACAATCAGATTGCCATGCACCTTGATGACAAGGAAAAGACAGCCTTTACAACCCCCCGGGGGACATTCATGTATGACAAGATGCCTTTTGGCTTGATGAATGTCGGAGCAACTTTTCAGAGAGGCATAGACATTGCATTTGTAGGAGAAAAGGATAAGTTTGTGGTTATCTATCTGGATGATATTACTGTATTCTCAAAATCTGATGATGAACACTTGAAGCATTTGGAGCAAACCTTCTTAAAATGCAGAAAATTTGGCCTGTCCCTGAACCCCAAAAAATCACATTTTGTTGTGCAAGAAGGTAAATTACTGGGTCATTTAGTATCTGCTGATGGCATCAGGATAGATCCTGAAAGAGTGAAAGAAATACTAAAGATTAGCTTACCTCGAAGTAAAAAGGATGTTCAATCATTTATTGGTAAGATAAATTTTCTGCTCTAGTTTATTCCCAACTTTGCTGAAACCATTAAACAAATCACAGCCATGTTAAAGAAAGATCATGAAGTAAAGTGGACTGCTAAGGCAAAGGTAGCATTTGAGAAAATCAAAGTAGCTCTTACTGAAGCACCTGTATTGGTAAGTCCTGATTTCACCAAATAATTCCTTACTTTTTCATTTGCATCAGAAGACACAATTGCAACTATTTTACTTCAGAAGAATAAAGAAGGATTAGAACAGCCTATTGCTTTCTTCAGCAAAACTCTCAGAGATTCTGAGTTGAAGTTAAGTATATTGGAGAAGCAAGCTTATGCTCTGGTAAAGGATTTGAAATTTTTCAGAATCTATATCCTGCATTCAAAAGTAATTTCTTTTGTACCTAATTCTGCTGTAAAGGATGTGTTAACTCAGCCTGATAGTGAAGGAAAGAGAGGTAAGTGGATTGCGAAGATTATGGAATGTGATGTAGAGATTAGGCCTACTAAGCTTGTCAAGGGACAAGGTTTATCCAAGCTGTTGGCTGACTCAAATTGTCAGGCTCTGGGACTGCATGTCATGGCTGAAGAATTAGTTCCTAAAGAAGATCAAGCACTTTTGGAAAAAGAAAAGATCATGGATTTTTATTCATCATCAACCTGGTATGCAGATATTGTTCATTTTCTATTATTTCTGCAATGTCCTGAACATTTGGATAAGAAAGTTGTCAAATCTTTAAAACTCAAAGCCACTAAATACTATTTAGTTGAAGATCAATTGTTCTGGAAAGATCCAGGGGGTATTTTGCTCAGATGTTTGGACCAATCTGAAATAGGAGAGGTGATTTCAGAATCTCATGAAGGTGCCTGTGGAGGGCACAAGTATTGGAAAGCAACAGCTTACAAAATTTTGCGAGCTGGATATTATTGGCCATCCTTATTCACAGATGTTTACCAGCAGGTAAGAGCATGTATTCCTTGTCAGAAATTTGCAGGTAAACAGAAATTATTGTCCTTGCCTTTAAAACCTATTGCAGTAAATGCCTCGTTTCAGCAGTGGGGTCTGGACTTTATTGGAGAAATAAATCCAACATCTTCAGGACAGCATCACTGGATTCTGACTGCAACAGATTTTTTCACGAAATGGGTGGAAGCCACTCCTACGAGGAATGCTACAGACAAAGTAATCATGGAATTCATTGAAGAAAATATTTTGAGCAGGTTTGGCTGTCCACAGAGATTAATAACAGATAATGCAAAGGCATTCAAATCCAAGGCAATGGTGGCCTTTTGTGAAAGAAATGGAATCATTCTGAAGCATTCAACTCCCTATTATCCTCAGGGAAATGGTCAAGCTGAATCTTCCAATAAGAATATCATTCAGAGCATCAAGAAGCTGCTGAAGCATAACAAAAGGTCTTGGGATTCAATGCTGAAATATGCATTAAGGGCAGATAGAATTACAGTGAAACAGGCAATTGGACTTCTCCATTTCAGCTTGTTTATGGCACAGAGGCAGTGTTTCCTATTCAATTAGGAATTCCAGTGATGAAATTCCTCCAAAATTATCAAGAGGAACCTAATGATATGCAAAGGATAATATTTGAAATGATAGAATTACAGCAAAATAGAGAGAAGGTGGATGAAAAAGCACAGTTGTACAGATCCAAGATTAAAAACAGATTTGACAGGAATGTTAAATAAAGTACTTTCATAGAAGGTGAGATGGTTCTAAGATGGGATGCAAGAAAGGAGCAGAAAGGTAAGCATGGTAAGTTTGACAATCTTTGGTTTGGCCCTTTTCTGGTATCAAAGGTTCTAGAAAACAATACTTTTATCCTGCAGTCCTTGGAAGGTGAGGAGTTGTCCAACCCTGTTAATGGATGATTCCTCAAGCATTTTAACAGTTTATAGGGACATTTTCACCGATCATTGTACATACCGGTGAGTGAATCATAATAAGACTCCATATCCCAATGGATAAGGCACTGGTCTTCAGGTTCTTGAAGCCTCGCAGGGAGGTCGTCATCCCGCAGCTGGAGTCAGATGTTAAGTTAGTATTTTGTTTCTTCAAATTTGGTTTGATTTTCATTTTATTTCAAGTTATTTATTTGCTTTAACTTGATTTTTCCCTCTTTAGGAAATTTTCTTTAGTCTTTACATGAGATTTTGGGCTTGCTTTTGAGTTTTCAGGTTTTAAAACTTTAGGTTTGTTTTTTATGAGGGGTTTAAAAGGTCATTATATCAAATAAGGGTTCATAAACTTTATTCTGAGTAAAGTCATGTACAATCCTGACCTTGATAGCTTTAAGATCCCATGCAAAATGATAAAAAGCTGTTAAAAAGCACCAAAACAGTGTCTAAGTTTTTCTTGTAGCACTGGAGCTCAGAATCACCAAAGGCGCGCTACAAGAATATCACGACTCCAAATTTGTCCGATTTTTCAGCAAATTTTGGCACGCTTGGGATAATGAATGACTGATTATGTGTTTTAGAGGATTCATTACGTGTTGATGTAGAAAACATCATGATTTCAGGTGGCTACACATCCTGAGGAAATCGTGCTCATCATCAGCCCAGGTGATATTCATTTTGACAGGTATCCACATGGTTTGAGGTAATGTGGCATGAATTTGTTATTTACAAGCACATTCAAAGACGGAGGACTTAGTGGAGTAGCTATAAACACTAGAGAACCGGACATCGTTGCTGATTGAACAAGCGAGAGGTGTTGAGGGCTTCACGGGAAATTAACGCTTCCTAATTCCGTTGCTAGCAACTAAATTGAAGGTTGGAGGACATCTGTACAACCAAGGTGACTCATCTGACAGCTCAGGTCATGATTTTAAACAACTACAGTGGCGCAATTTCAAGGTATTCCTAAAAAAAACCAATATAACAATAAATTTGGGGTTTTTTTGCTGGGGCGTACTCTGTCAAAATTGATCAAACGAAAGGTTAAATTGTGCTTTTAAACACAATTTCGACCAGGGAAATAGCTATTTGTTGATGTTCTGCGACGCCAGGCTGATTTTGTTTTTATGAAATATAACCCTGTCAAAACCAAGGTTTTAATGCTGTAAATAACCTGTACGTTCGACAGTATTTTTTAACCTCCTACAGTATTATCCTGCTTGCAAACAATACAAAAGGATATCATTCAATTTGCAGTGATTGAAGAAGAATGGGCAGGAGTGGTAAAATAAACAGAGCTGAACCAACTGATGTAGGATGGATTGAAAAACTGCCTGACTGTGTTGAGCTGTTTCAACAAGCTGGTTGGATGGATTTTTTTAGGAAGATCGATGGGTATAATGCAAAGGTGTCCTGTAAGTTTGCCCAGGGTTTCAAGAATAATAGGGTGATTTTTGATACTCTGAAATTCAAACTGATAGTAAAACTGATTTCAGAAGCCACAGGGATTAAGGATGAGGGCGAACAATGGTTTAAGAAACTGCCCTTTGACTTTGATCCTCAGAGATTTCTTTTATCAAATGTCACACCTGATTGGAATAAAGGTGTCCTTATCCAAAATGTCAGAAAGGAATGGGTTGAGCCAATCAGAATATTACAAAGCTATGTTACTTGTGAGGGTAGGTATGATTTTGTATACAAATATCATTTTAGATTCCTTCAGCACATGGTGGGGGTGTCCAAGATGAACCTGCCATTCTTCTTTTTGAAGAGTTTACAGAAAATGTCCAACAAGGTGAAAGGGCCAATAGATCATTCTTCTCAGTCCATCTTTCACCATGGATTAATCAAGTTGATTATTAGTACTGTCTTGCGGCATGAAGGAAAGACCTGGGACTTCTTCATCTTTTGGTCTGGTTTTGAAGATCAAAAATCTAAGAGGCAAGCAGATAAGGGGAAGATCTTGTTGAGAAAATTAGGTCATAAGCCAAAACTTGAAGATAAGAAAGAGATCAAAATTGAGGAAGCAGCAGAGCATGTGGAGGAAGATAATGAACCAAAGACATTCTCAGCCAGCTCTAAAGGCAAGTATTCACTGTTTGAAGATAAGAAGGAACAACCTAAACAGAACTTGGCACCTGTAGCAGATCCTCATGAAGTAAAAAATGTTGATATTAAAGAGGTTGTTGTACCTAAAGAAGAAATTCACACTCGACAGAAAATCCCTATCACCATTCTCTCTGATGATGAGGAGTATCTATTGAAAGAAGAACAGCCCATCTACAAAACAGAAGTCAAGATCGAAGTAGAGCAAGAAATCCATACTTCAGATAACAAAACAACAAAATCTAACAGGAAAAGGAATAAACTTGAAGTAGTGGAGTTGGCTGCTATCCAGCATCAAGTAAAGGAGCTGAAAATGATGGGAGAAGCAGCATCATTTTGGAGACCAAAAACTAGGTCAAAGAACAAGCTGAGATTGAACATGAAGAAATTGCTCAATCCCAAATTAAATACAAATGAAGTGACTGTCTTGGATGAGGTGTCTATGGAGGATAAACCAGAATTAGATAAAATGCAGTCACAGTTAAAAGAAGAAGCTCCTTCAGTTGAGGAAGCAGGTGAAGAAAATCAGAACCCTAGCATTGAAGATACTCCTACAGAACTGTTGATTGAAGAGACAGAAATATTCAAGAAACTCGATATACCTTGGAGACCTGATGAGGAACAAGATCACACAATGGATAAATTAGTTAATTCTGAGAGAGAGAATTTGCAGAAAACTGTTAAGCAGTACAAACACCAGATGAATTACATGCAAGAGGTCAATGATGGATTAATGATGGCTAACAGAATATTGAGAGAAGATCTACAAGATGTAAATGATAATTTTCAAGAGCTGATAGCAGATGCAAAAGAAGCACTAAAAAGAAAAAGAGATGCTGACATGCATTGCACAGAATTGGAGAAGACAGTCCACGACCTGCAACAGAGAAACAAGGAGCTCATCAAGAAGATAAATGACATGGAGCAGGAGCAGAAAAAGGCTAAGAGAAAAGATCAAGCATCAGATGGTATCACTCTGTTGGATGAAGTGGCAAAAGACCTATGAGACAGTTGTACATTCAGTTAAGCATTCAGTTAGTTGTCATTAGTTAACAAACAGATATGTTAGTGATTTGTTATTTTTAACATATTTTGTAACTTTGTAAAGATTGTACTTTTACTTTACCTCATCGAATAGGTGGAAGGCAATTAGGGTTGAAACCCTAACTAATTTTGTAATGTTTAGTATTTAGAGGGGTTAGAAAGTCATTGAGAGGGTTTGATTTTTGGGAAGCTTCAGGAGGTCTCCAGATTATCTTTATTTTCAGACTTGCTCAGAGCTAAGTACAATGACTCTTGTATGCATTTGATGACAGACTATGAAATATATGACACTTTATACCCTTCAGTATATGTTTTAACTTCATTTTGAGTTTGTTTAACTACTGGACTGATATATTCATTGCTAGTTCATGGTTTCTTTACTTGTGATGCTTTTCAGCCTTGAATGATTTTTAAGATTATATTCTGATTGATATTTGTTGATTATATGATGCATATTTGTCTTTATTTGTTTATAATTCAGTTTCTATTTTAGTTCATGAGTGTAATCCCTGTTGATCACCAGATTTACAACCAAGAAAAATATTCCAGAAAACCTAAAAACCTAGTTTACTTTGTTGAGTTTTATTTGAGATTGTGTTGGCTTGTTTCTTTAGCCTTAGAAACAATTTCTGGCACAAACACCTTTAACATGGCATAATACAACAATTAGCACATGACGACATCTTAATTAGGTTACTATTAAACTCATACTCAGACATATTAAAGTGTGAATTTTTTTTCGTTCTTCACCTATAAATGGGTTTTACTTGATACTGAGGCGAATGCCTGATCGAGTGAGGGTACGTGGTCTCTACTACATTCCCTAGTGGGTTTCACCATTGTGATCCCGCTTCACCATTGTGAGCCGTGGGTATAAGACACGATGTCTTAGTTGTGTGTGGTGTTGTGTCATCATCCTGCCTTTGGTAGTTATCGACATTCGCACCCACCGCCCGAGTCACTCTCAGTGCAATCCCTCGACGTAAAACTCTCTATCTTGCTTGCTTGACTTAGTCTTAGTTACCTCGGGTCGCCTTCAACCCGGTAACCCTGTTCACATGTAGTTTTATGTTGCTTGATTCAGTCGTAAACTCAACCTAACATGCAATTTTAATTAATTTACTTATTTAACCAATTTCATGATTTAATAAGTAAAATTCCATTACCTCGTTCCACATGAATAATTATTTATTAACGAATTTCCACATCAATTTACATTAAACCTAACTTTATTAAACATTATACTAGTATTATAATAATTAATTTATCCTTAACAATTAATGTACATTAGTATAATTAATCTACATTATACTAATTACATTAATAATTATAAGTTAATAATTAACCTTATAACATTTATTATACATTATATTAATTATCACTAATTAATAATTAGTCAGTATAATTGCGTTTTAACCTGTATTTAACATTAATTAATAAAGAATCTTAATTTCTTTACTTCATTAATCCATGATTAAATTTTTAACCTATCTATTCGCCCTAAGTGACCCGGATGAAAGCCAGGAAGACTCACCATGTTATGCACCATCCCATAATTAAATATTATTAATTTTTTCTATTTATAAGGGTCAAACCCGCGGTGTAGCTCATTTTCCCCATCCATTTTGATGGAGCGAGCTTTGCTCTACACCCCGAGCTCAGATCCAAGGAGAAGCTCCTCCCAAGCCACCATAGCTAGAGAGAGCTCCGCTCCATCGCAACAACCTGGTTGCAGGTATAGCTCTCTCTTGTATCAGTTTCTCCTTCACATTCCCTTTTTTTGTAATATTAGTTATTATATCTAAATAGATGTAAATATTATTATTATTATTATTTTTTCACAGAGAGAGCTTGGAGTGGCGACAGCCCAGCTAGGTGCCCCCTCCTCCCTCTCTGCACTAAATCGGGGCCTTCTCCACTGGCCGGTCACGCCATCTGGGCTATTGGCCCATGGCCATACTATTCAAGTCGTGCCCAAGCCGTGGCTCATGGCCACGCCCAGGACGTAGGCCAGGTTGCAAGCCCATGGCCGCGCTCAGGTCGCCGATCGAGCTGTTGGCCCATGGCCGCACCCAGGACACAGGATGGGCTGCTGGCCATGGCCGTAAGCCCATGACCGCTGGACGGCTATGCACATGGCTGGCCCATGGCTGCGCCATGCTTGGCCGTAATTTTTTTTTCTCCTGTTTTTTTACTATGTAATAATAATGAATTATTTTTTGTTTTAAATTTTTAATAATACTTTTTTGTTTGTTTACTTTATATAGTTCATATATATATTTTGTTTCGTTGTTTTTTTTTTTCAAATTTAAATTAAAGTAACCTTAAATTTAAATAAAAAAATTTGTTAGTATATATGTACATTTTGTTCATATAAAAAAAACTGTTTTAAATTTAATTTATATAATTTTTGTTCATATATATAATTTATGGTTTACATATATAGAACCCTTTCTTTTTTTGTGTAAACAGATTTTGTTATATATATATATATATATATATAAATTTTTCTCTATATTCGTAAATATATTTTTCCCTATAATTTTTTTTTATATAAACATTTTACCCTTCCTCTTTTCCAGCCAGTCGAGAGAGTAAAATTCGAATTAAAGTCTCTAATTATTTATTGTCTCTCTTTTGCAAGCGTAAAATTTGTCCAAGACTTATGACACGAAGTTGCTCAACATTTCTTTTGACAATTTTACACCCAAGAATTTTTCGGTTATTATTTTGTAAATATTGTGCTAATTAGCAATTAGCTTACGAATGGGGTAAATCTCCCTTTTTTTTTTTACTACAATTATTTTCACTATAGTGAGTCCTCTGGTTCCAGATTTGGAACCATGGCTTTGATACCATGTGTAGGGACCCTAACCTAGGTCCCCATTTTGTTTTGATATCTCAATAAAATCTATCTTTTACTGTTTACATTCTGGCTCATGTTTTTGTTTTCTAGTTTCTGTTGGTTCTACTGTCTGTAAAAAAGTATTTACAGGTTTGTAATAAATATATTTTCTAGTTACTGTTCTAACATCAATAACAAGTTTTCATTTTCAGCAGCATATATATATGCATCTAATTTACAATAATAATTTCTTAAGTTATATCTTTCACAACTAAAATTTACAGAGTTAGAAGGGATTTTATACCTATACAAGAATTACCTTTTAAATAGCTAGATGTTCCCTTTTCTGCTCCTCATTTCCTTTGTTGTATGTCCTACAACCAAAAGTCTTCCCCAAACCAGAAAAATAAACGAACCAAACAACTCGGTATGCCACCCTACCAACTGGCAAGGTCTCGCTGACCACCCAACTCCAAAAGTTCCCCCAAAAGTTCCCCTTTGGCCCCCTGAGCCCAAACTGAGTACAATCCCAACCAGCTTCTCATAACAGAATTCTCCAACACTTCCCCTCTGTTCTTCTCTGCACTTTTCCTATCTTTCTCCGAAATCCAAAGATCCCGTCTATCCCTTCCATTCTCCCCCTTATGCCCTCTTTGTCATCTCTTTCCCTTCATTACTACCCCTATCCTTTCCATTAATGAGGTCCCAACCCCTTCTTGTCTACTCTGTCAGGCTCCCTCGAACCAATCCATAAAAATAATATTAATTTAATATTCAACTCCACCGACAACCTTCTCGGCACAACTTAACAATTATTTTCTTATTTAAAAATATACTTTTTAATTAATAATTAATAAATGTTATATTTTATATAGTTTAAGTTTGGGTGTTGGTTCACCCACCAACCGTAAGTGTTTTACGCTTACATGTTTCACCACATTAATTACTAGCCAACCTTTGGTGACCTCATAATTCAATGTTCATTATTATAATTATTAATCTTTTATTAATTAAATTAAAATACAAAAATGTCATTATTTACTATGTTTTAACCAGAGAGCCCTAAATTATAATTTATCATAATTGATTTTAATAAACTTAATTGATCTTTATTTACTACCACATTCTAATTAATCATAATTAATCCTAATTAATTATAACTAATCATGATCATCATGGATGGAACTATTATAATTCATCTTTTAATTAGCATTTATTAATCTAGTTGTTAGTAACATGATTAGCAATAATCAACCACATTAATACTTATTTAATGACTTAATAACTATGTATTTATTCAACAATTTATTAAATCAAGAATTCTCAATAACATTAACAACATCATTAATCATTATTAATCAACAATAATTAATATTAATCAACATTGGAACTTGACCATCATTCATTACCACCTAAGTCACTCAATCAACCTATTAAATTATTTAATCGACAAGACCCTTATCATAGTCAATCATTTTCATTAATACCTTACCATAACCTAATTAATAGCCATTCTTTGAATAATTTCAACATAACGGTTAATTTAATTATTAATTAAGTACAATAAAGTACATAGTGATCATTTAGAATCACAACACATGAGCGCAATAATTCATTAGATAATTCATATATTCAAGTAGACGAGCTATGTAAGTGTAGCTAAGGCTTACATAGATCACTTAGGTACACTAACAATAATAAATCACACAAATCATCCATACTCATAAAATTTATTGTTTAATGACATAGGTTTAAACGCAGTTTGCAATGTACAATATTTTACCTAACTGTATCTTATTAACTTATGAACAATTCATACATTACTGAGTTACGACACTTAAATTATTCAAAGGTTTTCAACATGTACAGTTAAATCAAGTTTACTTCCCGACTTCAAGCTACACCTATCTACCTACATCATCTACCTAATTCACAACTAACTTCCACATCATATCCTTCCTCTACTAGAATACCGTGAAGTGTCAAGCCATGACTGGCTCTAGTTAGAACCCGCAAGCGGAAGTGTCGACTACATCGACCAAGCTTCCCTAGCAGGAAACCACTAGTCATCATCACACACATTTGGGAGCGCGCCATAGCACAACCCTCCCATGACTCTGGGTTTTGGGGATAAACGGTGGGTAAATCCTCCACCCCCCTAATGGAACAAGGGACTATGTCTACATCGACATAATAACTGCGTTGCGACTTGTACGCAGTTTGTCATCGTATAACCAGTATGGGAGGTTGGAGTTTCCTGAAACCCTACCCCACCCATACATCATGATAATCAACATATTAATAATCATGCGAAAATAAATAATGCATCACTTGCATACCATTTATCTTTTAGAGTCCATGTCCCTAAGGCACTCCCACCTCATAGAATCCAGCTATCATTTAACATTTTAACCTGTAAGTTAGTCTCTGACATATGATGTAGAATATCATGCAAAATCCTTGACATGTATACATACATTTTATCATTAAGAAACAATAATCATTTCATTTATATTCACCATGCACCTGGTATAAAATTTATCCATTCAACATATAAATTTTAATGGTATCCACGTACCCATCATTCAGTAATTTGCATACATGAGACATAATTAACACATGATATATATCAAAACATGACTACATATCATAACACTAACAATGCCACACGCACACAGATATATATCTCGGCAAAACAATAGAACCTTATGTCCGCAGTGTCGTCAAACTGACGAAGTCTCATAATCAAGCAAATACAAGATATAATAATAGTTTAGGTAGCAATGTCAAAACGGGGCATTACAGTTTGGCACATGTCCCTTTACTCCTCGCATCGGGACAAATCTATCTCAAAGTGACGCCTTGTTTATTAGTTGCATTTTTAAATGGGTTTTGGTTGTTGAGGTCATGGAGATGTCCTTTATGAGTCTAACATCCAAGCTCTTCAATCCTCAAGCTTTACATTGAAATCTTGTTCTAAAACCTGCAATTGAAACATGACCTTCCTAAAATATTTTGATTACAGATGGATAAATAATCAAACTGAAAGTACATGAACATTAAAAATAACAAAACTTTCAAATATCCAATTCATTCATGAGATTACTAGCAATATGGGAAATGAAATATTTTATTCATTGCAATAATGGCAACAAGCACATTTCACCTTGATCTACTCAAGCACCTCCTGAATACTATCCTTATCTCTCAGAGGTATGTTTCATGACTTGTCTACTAAACGTGTTCTGAACAATAAAGTCTTTAAAAATTAGGCTTAGAAATTTCAACTAGCTAATTCAAAATAGTCATCGTTACATTCGAAGTCTTTAACGCTCACCCTCACCTAAAAGTCCTAGAAAAATGAGGCCTAGAAATTTCCACTTAACTCATTCAAAATAATTCTTGCTACTCATTCGAAGTCTTTAATGTCACCCTCACATTAAAGTTTTAGAAATGGCGCTTAGAAATTTCAACTTGCTCATTCAAAATAATAATTGTTCCTCATTCGAAGTCTACAAATCTCACCCTCACATTAAAGTCGTTAACAATGACACTTGGAAATTTCAAGTAATTCATTCAAAACAGTGCTCGTTACTCATTCGAAGTCTTTAAATCTCATCCTCACCTTGCAAGTTCTTCTAAACGGTCATTGCCTCTCATTCCAGGGGCCTTTTATGTGATTTGCAGATATTTTATCTTACTTTACACTACTCAAAACTACGGACGTAACCTATAGTACATATTTTATCTTTTCCATGACTTGTGGTTTTTCAATTCCACTTTAAAAAAAATCTCTTTCAACTTTTTATTTATAACAGTGACCCTCTAAAATTTATAGGATCATCTCATTGTTACGTTTGAGGCGTTTAGAAATACTTGGCATCACTATTCAAGGTCTTTTCCATGAGTTGTAGATATATTTTTTTTTAATATCCGATAATCAAAGCTACCTAACCTCTCTTATCGTTTTTTTGTTTTCCACGACTTGTAGTTTGTCGATTCCCTCTTGAAAAATGATGGTATTCACTTTCTAAAATTTCGATGAGCTCAGCTCATCAAGGCGCTTCGAAATACTGATCGTCACTTATCCAAGGTCTTTTTAAACTTACTTTTGTATTGTTTTCTATTTTTTTGGTATTATGGTTATATAGAAAATTAAAATGTCTCGAATGCTGATTTTGACCATGCAAAGCAAAATAGTCATTTAAAGAATTATATATAATAAATAATTTTTAATCACTCAATCATTCAAAAAATAAATTTTAAGCTATTTCTCAAAATGTGTTATAATACTTGAATTTAGTTGGGGATTACTAAATAATTTTTCAAACTATTTCTAACAATATGTTAGTATACTGAATTCAGTTGTTGACTATGCTAATAAGTATACGTAATATATAGAAAAATGTAAGTTTTAAAAATAGGTTAGTATACTTGAATTCAGTCGTTGACTATGTTAATAAGTATATGTAATATGTAGAAAAATATAAGTTTTAGTATTTAGAAAAATATAAGTTTTAGTTACATGAAAATAAAGATGTTTTAAATGATATTAAGGACATCATTGAAATAGATAAACATTATTTAATGAAGATATTTTTATTTATTACTTAGATTAATGGATGGGATCATAAATATGTATGATGAATGATAAAATATATAGCGTAATGCCCTTTTATCTCTTATATTCCTTTAATTTTCTACCATGGTATTAGAGTAAGGGCATGCTTAAATCTCTTCCAAGGGGGACTAGATCATAGAATTATGAGGATGTAATTCTACACAACATTAGGAGTAGGAGTAGGAGTAGGTTAGGATTGAAAATGTTTAGTTTGTTAGTTTGTTCCTCTTACTGAGGATGATAAAAAAGTGTCTGGAAACAATTTTTTGACTGTAACATTAAGATTCTTTTTCCATCATTTATGTTTAGCATTACAATTGTGAACTAGATTATCAAATATGTGGATGTTATAATATTTAGATGTATTGTTGTGCTAAAGTTGTTTTGTGTGTGAAGAGAACAATAACATCTTGAAAAATGAAGAAGTCGCCATCAACGTTGGAGAGCACCAATGTCAAGGTAATAAGCATAGAAGATACCCATCTATTAGCAGATCATTGGGGGTGTCGATTAATCTGAAGAGAACATACATTAGAATAATTTGTTGTGATGCTGTTGGTAATTAGCCAGTTGTAGGTTATTATATATCTAGATGCAGATATGTTAGTAATGTTTCAATTGATCATACATGAGTGGTTGTGGGTGATTCCATGAAGATGGGTAACTCTTTTTGGCCAAATATGATGGTAAATAACAAAAATTTTACCCATGTATTAAATTGAAGCCCTCGAAACTCATATTTGCCAAATGAATTTTGACATGCAGTTGAAAAACGAAATGCAGAGAATTATGTTGGCTTTCCAATGATATTTTTTTTTAAATATACCAATGTCATTTATCATGTCGAATTTTCATTCAATGAAACATGTGTAATTAAAAATTTGAAAAGCAATTAACAAGTAGTTTGTGTGTGTGCACGATAATTTAATGTTAAAGTAATAATTTAAAAAAATGAAATATGTGAACATGATCTAGACAAAATTGCAGCTATTTAAGATATAATTATTAACAAAAGAAGATATATTGAAAATGTATTATTATACTGTTTTGAGAGGGAAGAGAATATAAGAATGCATATCATATGTATCCTGAAATGAAAATAGTTGTTTTAAAGTGGATAAACCTTAGGTTGTGTAAAGAAATGAAATATTCATTTATCATAATATGTAACATAAATTCTACAATGCCTACTTTATGTATAGTGTTTATACTTCCTGAGTCTAAACATATAAATTGTATTACAGAATTACACTAAAATAAATATTAATGAAATACAACACTACTAAAATATTCATTCATTGGCCATCTGCCTATCATTCAACTATTTAATCTCCTTCTTTGTACTAGAGTACGATGCAGAAAGATAGCATGGGGAAAAATGCAGAGAAATATATTTATTCAGTTATCTTACTTAATCAATATTATGCAGAATCCTAATTAGATCAGAAACTAAAACAAATAAAGCTATATGATGATAGCCTATAAACACTTAAATCAATGACTGCAGATAGAAATGTTAACTACTTAGAATTAGAAAAGACAAGTAGAACCTGTAAATGTGGATAGGACTAACAAACACCCAAGGAGGCCTGTTCCTCCCAACACTCTCCAGAAGAAGCAGCCAAACTACTTGCTTCCTTTGGACCCCCGAGCTTGTTTACTGAACCACCAAGTAGATGGACGCTGTGTAGAAGCAAGGCACTCAGAAAATTTTACAGGTAGCAACCTTTTAAAACTTGCTCCTCAACTTTTATGACTTCAACACTCAGTAGTATAACTCTGCCTTCAACAATAAGACTTCCGCACTCAAATAGTAATACTTCTGCAGTCAACAGTAGGACTTCTACACTCAATAATATGCAGAATTACACCATGTTAAGAAAACTAGAATATCCCCTCATCGAATCTCTTGGGTGCAAAAACAACAGAACCCCAAGGTAAATTTCCTCGTCAAGAAAAGTGACGAACCCCCAGTTCATAATTCGATGGCTCTTATATAGACTGCCTAGGTCTTTAGTGGTAATTTTTCAATAAATGAGCCTCAAGCTCCAGTCCCATCTTTCACGGCACTATGACCACATTTCAAGGGAGTTGTCCCATACCAACATCTAGTTAGTTGCCTCATGAAGCTGACATTTGTCCATTGCCTTCTACCTCAGATTCCATTCCACCTAGTGGGTCAGTAAACACTCTTTCAATAGTCCCCTTAGGTGTTTGTCTCCTTTTTTATTTATTTAATAAGAAAATATTGTGCAAATTATAGTCATCCTTGGACACTTGTCCAATATAAAACTTTACAATAAAAGTTAACATAATGTTTCCAACATAAAATGTTTTTTCAACAAAAAGGGTATGTTACACAAAGCTTGATCATCCAAAGCAAAAGGAGAAGACAAATCAATCACATGAGCCATCCAGTTCAAAGAAAGACAAACAAAAGGGAAAAGATAAGACTAAATGTTCTTATTGTAGCAGGGGATTTCATCCTGAAAGCTCATGCATGAAGAAGACCATAGATCAGACGGCCCTTATCTTAGAAAAAAACAACATTACTCTTACTGATGGCGCAAGGAAGAAGGATAACAGTGATCATACAGAAAGAGGTCATCCTCTCATGGCTATTGTTTTGAACTCTGCAACTCTTCTCATAGATTCGGGAGCTTCGAACCACATTATTTCTACAAAATACTCCTTCTCATCATTGGATTCTGATAGCTGCATCTCCATCCACATGGGAGATGACTCTCAAATTTCTTCAAAGGGAAAAGGTACTATTCATTTACAACATGGCAGTTTCCAAAATGTTCTCTATGTTCCCTCCTTAGCTTCGAATCTACTTTTGGTGTATCAAATGACACACACTGGTTCACCAAAGAAAGTTTTATTCAACCCCCATAATGTTGAAATTTATGATATTTCCATCGAAAATCTCATTGTAGTAGGAAAGGCAAATCATGCTTCAAAAACATATGAGTTTTCTCACTTTTTACCACATTCAAAGCCAAGTGCCCTTCTGACTCATGGAAATGAGGTTAGTAAGTTATGGCAGGAGAGGTTTGGACACCTAAATTATAAATATTTGCAACTGCTACAAAATAATTTCATTTTTGAAGGCCTTTCGAGAATCAAATCGTCGAAAGGGATATGCAAGGGTTGCATCATTGGGAATCACCCCAAGCACAAGTTTGATCGAGGAAAAGCTAGCATAGCTTCTTGTATTTTGGGGCTGATCCATTCTGATATCAGCGGTTCGCTGCCAAATACCTCCATGAATGGCTCAAGGTATGTTCTGGCATTTATTAATGACTTCTCCAGATTTACTTGGGTCTACTTTCTCAAAAACAAGTCGAAAGTGCTAGAAAAATTCAAGATTTTCAAGGCTTCCGGTGAGACTTCCACCGAGAGCAAGATCAAATCTCTTAGATCTGATAATGGAGGTGAATATATCAAATTCAGAGCTGCTGTAACTTTCTGCAGAAAATGGAATTCAGATCCAGAACACTATTCCCAACACTCCTCCGCAGAACGGTGTAGCGGCAAGGAAGAATCGTTCACTGAAAGAGATGGCAACTTGTATGCTTGAGTCAAAGGGTTTGGTTGCAAATATTTGGGATGAGGACATGAATGTTGCTGCATACATTAAAAATAGAGAACCACACTCATCTGTGAAAGGTACTACTCCTTTTGAAGCCTATATTGGTCACAAGCCTGATGTGTCCAATCTTAGGGTGTTTGGCTCCACTGCATGGGCTAGAATTTCGACTGAGAAGACAAAATATTTGGATTCACAAAGTACTGAATGCATCCTCATTGGATATACTGAAGAATATAATGGCTACAAACTCATGGATATCATATCCAAAAAGATATTTATCGAGGGAAGTGTAAGATTTGCAGAACCGCTTCAAGATCTAAAGCTAGTCGAGGAAGAAACTGTTGATTTGCCTCCTCCACAAGAAGAAGATTCAGAAGAAGATGATGATAGTTTGTGTTCTCATATTTCTGATATTTTATCAGATTTCGATGAACATGAAATGTCAGGTTTATATGCAGATCTAGATGAGCCCCAATAGTTGCCAAAGTGGGCCCAAAATTCTCTCCAATATGTTGGTTCAAACATTGGAATCCTATCGATCCAAGAAGAACTAGAGCAGACTTTCAAAGAGCAAGTATGGCTCTTTCATATTCTGATCCTTCACTATCTGAATTTTTTTTTTGATGATAGGTTCAGATCCTAAATCATACTATCATGTCCACTGAGATCTGAGATGGAAAACTGCCATGGATGAAGAGTAGAGTTCTCTTCAGAAAAATGCCACATGGGGGCTAGTTTCTCTTCCACCTGGGAGGAAATTAGTCCAATGCAAATGGGTCTACCAAAATAAAGTTGTTGAAGATGGATCAGCCTGCAAATAGAAAGCTAGGTTGGTTTCAAAAGGCTACTCCCAAGTCCAAGGAGTGGACTACACCGAGATCTTTGCACCTGTTGCAAAGATGGATTCTATCTACTTAGTTTTGGCAATTTACGCATCTAAGCATTGGGAAGTGCACCATATGGATGTGAAGAGTGAATTTCTTCATGGAGATTTTAAAGAAGAGATTTACATGAAGCACCCTGAAGGATACATATCAGATCCAGCATTAGTGTGCAGACTGAAGAAATCATTGTATGGTTTAAAACAACCCCCAAGAGCTTGGTATGCAAAGATGGATTCCTTCCTTCCATCACAGAATTTTGCAAGGTGAAAATCAGATCCAAATGTGCCTACAACAATATCAAGGTAATTTGATGATCATTGTCCTTTATGTTGATGATCTTTTGATAGCTGGAAGCAATCTTGCTTCGATCGAAAACACAAAAACTGCTTTAAATCTAGCTTTTGACATGAGTGATTTCAGCTTGTTGAAGCAATTCCTTGGGTTAGAGATTGCTCAAACTTTTGACAGGATCACCATATCTCAGCAAAAATAGACATCAGACCTGCTAAACAAGTTTAATATGTCATATTGTAAGGCAAGACCATTCCCATTCCTTTCGGGAATAAGACTTGAGGATGGTGATTCCACACCATTGGTGGATTCGACACTTTATCGACAGTTGATTGGAAGTCTTCTATACTTGACACATTCTAGGCCTAATATTTCTTATGTCGTGAGTGTCATGTCAAGATATATGCAGAAGCCCCATGAGCTTCATTGGAGGGAATCCAAGATAATCTTGTACTATGTGCAGGGTACTAGACACTTTGGCTTACACTATGCTGCAGATTCCGAGCTATATTTAGTGGGATTCACTGATTTAGATTGCGAGGGCAATAGCATTTATCGAAAGTCCACTTCTAGATATGTTTTCATGATTGGCATAGGGCCTATTTGCTAGTCAAGCAAAAAGCAGGCTGCCATTGCCTTATCTTCAGCAAAGGCAGAGTACCGAGGAGTGATCAATGCTTGCATTCATGCAGTTTGGTTGTAGGGTACTCTAGCAGAGTTTGATAATGGTAGCACCACTTCTACTGTCATTTATTGTGAAAATTAGAGTGCTATCAAGATCTCTATGGATCTATTTCGGAGACAGAGGACCAATCATATCGAGATCCACATGCACTACATCCGAGAGCTTGTGCATGACAGAACCATTGTACTGCAATATTGCCCTACAGAAGAGAAAATTGCAGACATCTTCACCAAGAGCTTCACTGAGAAGAAGTTCTCTTACCTCCATTCACTGTTGGGGGTGAGTTATACTATGGCGGAGACAGATTAGATCCTTTAGTGTTTAGCTTGAGGGAAGGCTTTCTTCCCACTAGGTTTTCCCTCTTTCCTCACTTAGATTTTTTCTAGCATTTTTGGATTATTTTCTGTATTGGGGTGGCCTTTGGTCTCAGTAACCAGGGCCCTATATTTTATTTTTTACCTCGTAGTAGAGCTTGTGGGCGGGTGTTAGGATATTGTCACCATCATATTTATGTTTGCACGCATTCTGCATGCATGCATCCAGTCATGACTATGGTAGTCTCCAAATACCTAGTCCCTAGCTTACTAGCCCAGGAGCTTGTTTCTACTCAGTTCCAGTCCTCCTGGTCCATGATGCGCCTTTTTTTCATCTACTGAGGCAAAGTGTGCCCTCTCTTACCTACCACCAGTGACACACTCATTTAGTTGCATGATTTGTGGATCTGTTCCTTGATTTGAGGATGGATTGACTAGTTGACTGACTGAAACACTCCGATGGACTTCGAGAAAGACTAGTTTGACTATTGTAGCTACTGAAAGCTCCTTATGCGCCCTCCTTGGATTTTCCTTCACTACATCAGTGCTCCATGCATCAGTTACACCTACCTACATTCAATTAGAATCAGTTTGATGCCTGGTTGACCGTTACTTGTGCATTAATGACACTACCACTGATCTGATGATGAGGACTCCTAGTGCAGACCAGCTACACCATGCAAGCTATTCGAATGACCTCCTTGGGTAGTTCGAATTATTCGGTCATTATGACATTATTGTATTCTATTCTACTTTTGAGTAAATCAATAGAGCACTGTTGCAAGCCTTTTGCATAGTTTTCACATATTAATCTTTATGCATCTCTTGTAACTGTTTCTCTTGTTCCATAGATCTGTTGTGCTTGAATTTCACACTTTCTTCATGCCCCCACCAATTCAAAGCGACTCCCTTTAGTGGAAATATGGCGATCTTGGACTTGGATTTGGAAGTGTACTCCTGTAAGATTAAGCACATGTTTATCTCTTGCAACCATGATTCAGCTCGTATCCCTACTCGACCCCATGAAAAATATGGAAGTTGTATCTTCTGAAGCTCCCTTATGATATCCTGATATGGAGGTCTCGGTACCCTGTTCACTACTACCTCGGTAATTTCTTCCCTTAGTGGAGGGGCCTCCACTTCTAACTCTGAGGTAACACTTCCTCTCTGCAAATCTTAGAGTGTTTCATTAATTGCCTCTAGCGAGTGAAATATAAGGACGGTCTCTAGCGATGGTGCCGGCATATTCAGCTCAGGGAATGCCATCGCCTAACCTCGCCCCCGACTTGCTCGCGTCCTTATCATGTTTATTCCTGTAACATGGCATAATACAACAATTAGCATATGACGACATCTTAATTAGGTTACTATTAAACTCATACTCAAACCTATTAGAGTGTGAAATTTTATTTCGTTTTTCACCTATAAATGGGTTTTACTTGATACTGAGGCGAATGCCTAATCGAGTGAGGGTACGTGGTCTCTACTACATTCCCTAGCTGGTTTCACCGTTGTGAGCTGCGGGTATAAGACACGATGTCTTAGTTGTGTGTGGCGTCGTGTCATCCTCCTACCTTTGGTAGTTATCGACGATTGCACCCACTGCCCAAGTCACTCTCAGTGCAATCCCTCGACGTAAAAGTCTCTATCTTGCTTCCTTGACCTAGTCTTAGTTACCTCGGGTCGCCTTCAACCTGGTAACCTTGTTCGCATTTAGTTTTATGTTGCTTGATTAAGTCGTAAACTCAACCTAGCATGCAATTTTAATTAATTTACTTATTTAACCAATTTCATGATTTAATAATTAAATTCCATTACCTCGTTCCACATGAATAATTATTTATTAATGAATTTCCACATTAATTTACATTAAACCTAACTTTATTAAACATTATACTAGTATTATAATAATTAATGTACATTAGTATAATTAATCTACATTATACTAATAACATTAATAATTATAAGTTAATAATTAACCTTATAACATTTGTTATACATTATATTAATTATCACTAATTAATAATTAGTCATTATAATTGCGTTTTAATCTGTATTTAACATTAATTAATAAAGAATCTTAATTTCTTTACTTCATTAATCCGTGATTAAGTTTTTAACCTATCTATTCGCCCTAAGTGACCCGCATGAAAGCAAGTCAGACTCACCATGTTGTGCATTGTCCCATAATTAAATATTATTAATTTTTTCTATTTTTAAGGGTCAAACCCCGCGGTGCAGCTCATTTTCCCCATCCATTTTGGTGCAGTGATCTTTGCTCTACACCCCGAGCTCAAATCCAACGAGAAGCTCCTCCCAAGCCACCATAGCTAGAGAGAGCTCAACTCCATCGCAACAAGCTGGTTGCAGGTATAGCTCTCTCTTGTATCAGTTTATCCTTCACATTCCCTTTTTTTGTAATATTAGTTATTATATCTAAATAGATGTAAATATTATTATTATTACTATTATTTGTTCATAGAGAGAGCTTGGAGCGGAGACAACCCAGCTAGGCGCCCCCTCCTCCCTCTTTGCACTAAATCGGGGCCTTCCCCACTGGTTGGTCACACCCTCTGGGCTATTGGCCCATGGCCATACTGTTCAAGTAGTTCCCAAGCCGTGGGTCATGGCCACGCCCAGGCCGTAGGCCAGGCTGCTAGCCCATGGCCACACACAGGTCGCCAGTCGAGCTGCTGGCCCATGGCCACACCCAGGACGCAGGATGGGCTGCTGGACATGGCCGCAAGCCCACAATCGTTGGACAGCTATGCACATGGCCGGCCCATGGCTGCGCCATGCTTGGCCGTAATTTTTTTTTTCTCCTTTTTTTTTACTATGTAATAATAATGAATTTTTTTTGTTTTAAATTTTTAATAATTCTTTTTTGTTTGTTTACTTTTATACAGTTCATATATATATATATATATATATTGTTTCGTTGTTTTTTTTTGTTCAAATTTAAATTAAAGTAATCTTAAATTTAAATGAAAAAATTTGTTAGTATATATGTACATTTTGTTCATATAAAAAAAACTGTTTTAAATTTAATTTATATAATTTTTGTTCATATATATAATTTCTGGTTTACATATATAGAACCCTTTCTTTTTTTGTGTAAACAGATTTTGTTATATATATATATATATATATATATATATATATATATATATATAAATTTTTCTCTATATTCGTAAATATAGTTTTCCCTATAATTTTTTTTATAATAAACATTTTACCCTTCCTCTTTTCCAACCCATCGAAAGAGTAAAATTCGAATTAAAGTCTCTAATTATTTATTATCTCTCTTTTGCAGGCGTAAAATTTGTCCAAGACTTATGACACGAAGTTGCTCGACATTTATTTTGACACTTTTACACACAAGAATTTTTCGGTTATTATTTTGTAAATATTGTGCTAATTAGCAATTAGCTTAAGACAGGGTAAATCTCCCTTTTTTTTTTTTTTACTACAATTCTTTTCACTATAGTGAGCTCTCTGGTTCAAGATTTGGAACCATGGCTTTGATACCATGTGTAGGGACCCTAACCTAGGTCCCCATTTTGTTTTAATCTCTCAATGAAATCTATCTTTTATTGTTTTCATTATGGCTCATGTTTTTGTTTTCTAGTTTCTGTTGGTTCTACTGTCTATAAAAAAGTATTTACAGGTTTGTAATAAATATATTTTCTAGTTACTGTTCTAACATCAATAACAAGTTTTCATTTTTAGCAGCATATATATATGCATGTAATTTACAATAATAATTTCTTAAGTTATATCTTAAGTAAACTTTACAGAGTTAGAAGGGATTTTATACCTATATGATAATTACCTTTTAAATAGCTAGATGTTCCCTTTTCTGCTCCTCCTTTCCTTTGTTGTATGTCCTACAACCAAAAGTCTTCCCCAAACCAGAAAAATAAACCAACCAAACAACTCGGTATGCCACCCTGCCAACTGGCGAGGTCTCGCCGACCACCCAGCTCCAAAAGTTCCCCTTTGGACCCCTGAGCCCAAACTGAGTACAAACCCAACCAGCTTCTCATAACAGAATTCTGCAACACTTCCCCTCTATTCTTCTCTGAACTTTTCCTATCTTTCTCCAAAATCAAAAGATCCCATCTATCCCTTCCATTCTCCCCCTTATGCCCTCTTTGTTGTCTCTTTCCCTTCATTACTACACCTATCATTTCCATTAATGAGGTCCCAACCCCTTCTTGTTTACTCTGTCAGGCTCCCTCAAACCAATCCATAAAAATAATATTAATTTAATATTCAACTCCACCGACAACCTTCTCGGCACAACTTAACAATTATTTTCTTATTTAAAAATATACTTTTTAATTAATAATTAATAAATGTTATATTTTATATAGTTTAAGTTTGGGGGTTGGTTCACCCACCAACCGTAAGTGTTTTACACTTACATGTTTCACCACATTAATTACTAGCCAACCTTTGGTGACCTCATAATTCAATGTTCATTATTATAATTATTAATCTTTTATTAATTAAATTAAAATACAAAAATGTCATTATTTACTATGTTTTAACCACGGAGCCCTAAATTATAATTTATCATAATTGATTTTAATAACCTTAATTGATCTTTATTTACTACCACATTCTAATTAATCATAATTAATCCTAATTAATTATAACTAATCGTGATCATCATGGATGGAACTATTATAATTCATCTTTTAATTAGCATTTATTAATCTAGTTGTTAGTAACATGATTAACAATAATCAACCACGTTAATACTTATTTAATGACTTAATAACTAATTATTTATTCAACAGTTTATTAAATCAAGAATTCTCAATAACATTAACAACATCATTAATCATTAGTAATCAACAATAATTAATATTAATCAACATTAGAACTTGACCATCATTCATTACCACCTAAGTCACTCAATCAACCTATTAAATTATTTAATCGGCAAGACCCTTATCATAGTCAATCATTTACATTAATACCTTACCATAACCTAATTAATAGCCATTCTTTGAATAATTTCAACATAACAGTTAATTTAATTATTAATTAAGTACAATAAAGTACATAGTGATCATTTAGAATCACAACACATGAGCGCAATAATTCATTAGATAATTCATATATTCAAGTAGATGAGCTATGTAAGTGTAGCTAAGGCTTACATAGATCACTTAGGTACACTAACAATACTAAATCACACAAATCATCCATACTCATAAAATCTATTGTTTACTGACATAGGTTTAAACACAGTTTGCAATGTACAATATTTTACCTAACTGTATCTTATTAACTTATGAACAATTCATACATTACTGAGTTATGACACTTAAATTATTCAAAAGTTTTCAACATGTACATTTAAATCAAGTTTACTTCCCGACTTCAAGCTACACCTATCTACCTACATCGTCTACCTAATTCACAACTAACTTCCACATCATATCCTTCCTCTACTAGAATACCCTGAAGTGTCAAGCCATGACCAGCTATAGTTAGAACCCGCAAGCGGAAGTGTCGACTACATCGACCAAGCTTCCCCAGCAGGAAACCACCAGTCATCATCACACACCTTTGGGAGCGCGCCATAGCACAACCCTCCCATGACTCTGGATTTTGGGGATAAACGGTGGGTAAATCCTCCACCCCCCTAATGGAACAAGGGACTATGTCTACATAGACATAATAACTGTGTTGCGACTTATACGCAGTTTGTCATCGTATAACCAATATGGGAGGTTGGAGTTTCCTGAAACCCTACCCCACCCATACATCATGATAATCAACATATTAATAATCATGCGAAAATAACTCATGTATCACTTGCATACCATTTATCTTTTAGAGTCCATGTCCGTAAGGCACTCCCACCTCATAGAATCCAGCTATCACTTAACATTTTAACCTGTAAGTTAGTCTCTGACATATGATGTAGAATATCATGCAAAATCCTTGACATGTATACATACATTTTATCATTAAGAAACAATAATCATTTCATTTATATTCACCATGCACCTGGTATAAAATTTATCCATTCAACATATAAATTTTAACGGTATCCACGTACCCATCATTCAGTAATTTGCATATATGAGACATAATTAACACATGATATATATCAATACATGACTACATATCATAACACTAACAATACCACACGCACACAGATATATATCTCGGCAAAACAATAGAACCTTATGTCCGCAGTGTCATCAAACTGACGAAGTCTCATAATCAAGCAAATACAAGATATAATAATAGTTTAGGTAGCAATGTCAAAACGGGGCATTACAGTTTGGCACATGTCCCTTTACTCCTGGCATCGGGACAAATCTATCTCAAAGTGACGCCTTGTTTATTAGTTGCATTTTTAAATGGGTTTTGGTTGTTGAGGTCATGGAGATGTCCTTTATGAGTCTAACATCCAAGCTCTTCAATCCTCAAGCTTTACATTGAAATCTTGTTCTAAAACCTACAATTGAAACATGACCTTCCTAAAATATTTTGATTACAGATGGATAAATAATCAAACTGAAAGTACATGAACATTAAAAATAACAAAACTTTCAAATATCCAATTCATTCATGAGATTACTAGCAATATGGGAAATGAAATATTTTATTCATTGCAATAATGGCAACAAGTACATTTCACCTTGATCTACTCAAGCACCTCCTGAATACCATCCTTATCTCTCACAGGTATGTTTCATGACTTGTCTACTAAACGTGTTCTGAACAATAAAGTCTTTAAAAATGAGGCTTAGAAATTTCAACTAGCTAATTCAAAATAGTCATCGTTACATTCGAAGTCTTTAACGCTCACCCTCACCTAAAAGTCCTAGAAAAATGAGGCCTAGAAATTTCCACTTAACTCATTCAAAATAATTCTTGCTACTCATTCGAAGTCTTTAATGTCACCCTCACATTAAAGTTTTAGAAATGGCGCTTAGAAATTTCAACTTGCTCATTCAAAATAATAATTGTTCCTCATTCGAAGTCTACAAATGTCACCCTCACATTAAAGTCGTTAACAATGACTCTTGGAAATTTCAAGTAACTCATTCAAAACAGTGCTCGTTACTCATTCGAAGTCTTTAAATCTCATCCTCACCTTGCAAGTTCTTCTAAACGGTCATTGCCTCTCATTCAAGGGGCCTTTTATGTGATTTGCAGATATTTTTTATTTCTTATAAGGTAGAAAAACTTTACACTACTCAAAACTACGGACGTAACCTATAGTACATATTTTATCTTTTCCATGACTTGTGGTTTTTCAATTCCACTTTAAAAAAAATCTCTTTCAACTTTTTATTTATAACAGTGACCCTCTAAAATTTATAGGATCATCTCATTGTTACGTTTGAGGCGTTTAGAAATACTTGGCATCACTATTCAAGGTCTTTTCCATGAGTTGTAGATATATTTTTTTTTAATATCCGATAATCAAAGCTACCTAACCTCTCTTATCGTTTTTTTGTTTTCCACGACTTGTAGTTTGTCCATTCCCTCTTGAAAAATTATGGTATTCACTTTCTAAAATTTCGATGAGCTCAGCTCATCAAGGCGCTTCGAAATACTGATCGTCACTTATCCAAGGTCTTTTTAAACTTACTTTTGTATTGTTTTCTATTTTTTTGGTATTATGGTTATATAGAAAATTAAAATGTCTCGAATGCTGATTTTGACCATGTAAAGCAAAGTAGTCATTTAAAGAATTATATATAATAAATAATTTTTAATCACTCAATCATTCAAAAAATAAATTTTAAGCTATTTCTCAAAATGTGTTATAATACTTGAATTTAGTTGGTGAGTACTAAATAATTTTTTAAACTATTTCTAAAAATATGTTAGTATACTGAATGAATTCAGTTGTTGACTATGCTAATAAGTATATGTAATATCTAGAAAAATCTAAGTTTTAAAAATAGGTTAGTATACTTGAATTCAGTCGTTGACTATGTTAATAAGTATATGTAATATGTACAAAAATATAAGTTTTAGTATTTAGAAAAATATAAGTTTTAGTTACATGAAAATAAAGATGTTTTAAACGATATTAAGGACATCATTTAAATAGATAAACATTATTTAATGAAGAGATTTTTATTTATTACCTAGATTAATGGATGGGATCATAAATATGTATGATGAATGATAAAATATATAGCGTAATACCCTTTTATTTCTTATATTCCTTTAATTTTCTACCATCGTATTAGAGTAAGGGAATGCTTAAATCTCTTCCAAGAGGGACTAGATCATAGAATTATGAGGATCTAATTCTACACAACATTAGGAGTAGGAGTAGGATTAGGTTAGGATTGAGAATGTTTAGTTTGTTCCTCTTACTGAGGATGATAAAAAAGTGTTAGGAAACAATTTTTTGACTGTGACATGAAGATTCATTTTCCATCATTTATGTTTAGCATTACAATTGTGAACTAGATTATCAAATATGTGCATGTTATAATATTTAGATGTATTGTTGTGCTAAAGTTGTTTTCTGTGTGAAGAGAACAATAACATCTTGAAAAATGAAGAAGTCGCCATCAAGGTTTGAGAGCACCAATGTCAAGGTAATAAGCAGAGAAGATACCCATCTATTAGCAGATCATTGAGGGTGTCGATTAATTTGAAGAGAAGATACATTAGAATAATTTGTTGTGATGGTGTTGGTAATTAGCCAGTTGTAGGTCATTATATATCTAGATGTAGTTATGTTAGAAATGCTTCAATTGATCATACATGAGTGGTTGTGGGTGATTCCATGAAAATGGGTAACTCTTTTTGGTCAAATATGACGGTGAATAAATAAAATTTTACCCGTGTATTAAATTGAAGCCCTCGAAACTCATATTTGCCAAATGAATTTTGACATGCAGTTGAAAAACGAAATGCAGAGAATTATGTTGGCTTCCCAATGATATTTTTTTTTAAATATACCAATGTCATTTATCTTGTCGAATTTTCATTTAATGAAACATGTGTAATTAAAAATTTGAAAAGCAATTAACAAGTAGTTTGTGTGTGTGCACGATAATTTAATGTTAAAGTAATAATTTAAAAAAATGAAATATGTGAACATGATCTAGACAAAATGTACTAGTGCTCACATATTTTTCTATTAATTTTTCTCGGAAAATTATATTTATTATTATTTTTTGAAACGGACCAATGAATATTTCAGTCGCATTTTGCATACATGTATGTGTGTGCACAAAATATTTTGATTATTTACATAATTTGCAAAACTAAAAATACCCTTTTGAAGAGGACGCATTTATCTAGTGCTTGTGTATTTTTTCAAATTTTTTGGATGTGTATTTTGAAGGTTATGGATTTATCTTTGAGCTCAATCGAAGTTGTCAGCAGGGTTTTTTAGGGCAAGTTTTAGTAGAAATTTAAAAACAAAAGACATAGGAAGATAAAAATTCGTAAGTTTTATGTATATGGATAGAGGATTCATTGACGAACCCAATGGTATCAAGTCCGCCCATTAATGTGCATTTAATGACATGGTTTAACCACGGAAAAGTTTAGGGGCGAAATTTCGCCAATTGGCTATTCTTAGGGCTTTTTTTCAAAAAATAAATTCGTGATTTGGTCATTTTTAGTCTCTAATATCGCCTATATTTACATAAAATATGTTTTTTTATCATAATATTCTCCAAAATTTACAATTTTTAGTAGTAAATTGTATGTTTCATATTTAATATTCGCCTACCAATCTATATTTATGATTTTTTCAATAAAAAATAATCTCCTAGAATACTATACTTAAGTATATTTTTATAATCCTTAAAAAATACCCTGGCTTTAACCCTCTGGAAGGCAGACAAAACTTTCATTCTGCAGTGAAAAGGGCTCTCGGCCTATTTTTTAAGCCCTTGATCGAGCTATTTGCTCGATCGAGGTATTTAAAATACCTCGATCAAGGGCTTAACAAGACCTCGATCGAGGTATGTTCAAGCCCTCGATCGAGATATTTGCTTGGTCGATGGTGTGTAAAATAAGCTCAATCGGGGGTTTGTCTGTGTAAAAAAAATATAAAAAGGAACCCGGGAAAGGATTTGGACAATTAATGTTTCCAACTACCATTCCCTCGTAAAAATATCAACCAACCTCTATATATTCAACAAACAATTCATCAAAAACACTAATTTAACTCATTGCTAGTTTATTTTCGATTAGAGCTTGTCATTTTGATGTTGTTGAATTAGAGCTTTGTCATTTTGATATTGTTGAATTAGAGCTCAATAGACATGTAAGATTTCTTTGTAGACATATTTCAATATTTCATACTAACATATTGTTGTTTGTTATAACAATTTGAAGAAATTTTTGTTTGTTTTCATTGTAGATTGATGGGGAGTCAAAGAAAAAGACAAAGAAAACATGTTAGACAACAAAATGACAACGAAGAGCATGAGAGGAATAGAGAACGAATGAGACAACAAAGAGCAATCTTGAAAGAAGAAGAAGATGCACATTTGGTGCAACAAATTCCAATGGAGAACAACCAAGGTAAATTATTGAATTACATGCTATCATAATTTAAATATCATGCTACATAATTTACAAAATTAGTAACAATTTTCCAATAAATTTAACTAAATTTCATAATTTAATTTGTTTCATATTTATTTGTAATGATAAATTCTTATTTATTTCATCCATTTGTTATTTAAATTTCAAAGTTTGCAACAATTTTTATGTTAAATGAACAATTTTCAAGTGGCTAACAAATGTTATTGGAACAATTTTCAAATGAAACATGTACATTTAGATTCTATTTTCATGTTAATATGTACATATTTTTAACTATTTTCAAATTATTTCAAATTTGCTAAGAATTTTCAAATTATTTCAAAGTTACTAACAATTAACAGTTTTCAAATTATTTCAAAGTTGCTAACAATTAACAATTTTCAAATTATTTCAAAGTTGCTAACAATTTTCAATTTTATTGTCCAACAATTTTCAAATGAAATGTACACTTGGATTGTATTTTCAAGTTAAAATGTAGTGTGCGTGATTTTAACGTGCGCACACTTTTAGTGCGTGCACGTTAATAGCATACACACTACTTTGTATATTAAAAATTGGATGGAGGCCCATTTCTATCCCATTCTACCCGACTCCACTAGTGTCCAAGCATCCAAAACTTCCATCTGACCGTGCGTGTGCACCAAATCCACCATCAACACTTCTAAATCATCATCCAGGTAGTATTTTTATCCATGATTTGTAATATTTTTTTGAATGATTTAAAAAAAACATTCTAAACATTATGAAAAATTCAACCAAAATTGAAACAAAATCATTTTTTTTAATTGCAGTTCATCTCTTCTCCATCGGAATCGCTGAAAACCAGGATCCAAACCCCCAAACAAACAACCCATAGGATAACCCAAGCACACAAATCCCCAAAGTAAACATTAACCCCGAGGAGAACCCAACCACAAAATCCCAAATTAACCAACATTTACACCAGTTAAGAACCTTGGTTCAAGAGCTTAGATGTAACATCCCAAAATTTACAAAAATTTAAAATTTTTTAAAGTAGCAATAAATATTGAAATTGCTAATGCGGAAAATAAAATAAATACTAATTTTTTAAATGATGACAAATTACGATAACGACAATTATACTTCTTAACACAAAATACATCTTTAGTTTTGCTTGTGTTTAAATGTAATCTACATGCTATAATTAAGTTTATCTTCTGATATCTTTTCTTCATAAAGTACTGACAGTTTGCTTTTGGATAATGACAAAGGGTTCCTACGAGGTAGCCTAAGGCTTACTTAGTTGTGATAGCTAAAGCATTTGAACCTGCTTCTTTGCACAGATACACAAGTAAGAGCGTTATGACAAATTGAGTGTTAAGAGTAATTCTAAAAATGTTTTTTAGTTAACCATCAAAGCTTATAGTAACTCTAAGAATTCCCTGCATGAGTTAATAACGGTATGGATCTTTGTCCTATTCCTTGTTTACATGATAGTTTACAAATTATGAGTGTTACTAGAATCCTGTCATTATTTCTCCATTTTGCAAGGAGTGGTAATATCATGAGCATTTTTCACGTGAGTAATTCAACTTATATGTTACTCTAGAAACATGAGCTAAAAGTTATTTAGACACTATTGACACCATGTTTGAGAAAACCTAAATCCTAAAAAGTTTTGCTAAAATGCCCAAAAAGAGAAGAAATTACCATAAAAGGGTTGAAGAAAAGGTTTAAAATGCAAAAAAAAACATAAAAGAAAAACCCACAATTGCAAAGTCCGAAAGCAATTGTGTGAAAGGATTAAATCCCAACCAAATTTCGATGGTGGAGATGATAGGAGTCAAGATCAACGGCTAATAGCATTGCCCGCATCGCCAAAGTGATAGGTTGCAAAGAGTTGCGGGCAGTTGCGGACTAAAAACCGCCGAGCACGTGTCCTAATCTCATTCCTCCGCATATGTGATATGGTGGTATCATAAACCACCATAGCGCCATGCGGAACCACCAAATCGAAAAGCGTCGGGACCAGAGCACGTGGCATGGTGGGACCTGATACGTGGCAGAAGGAGAAAGCATGAAGAGGTAAGCCATACGTTGATAGCAATCGAAGGGCCAATATAAATCTTAAATCAAATCAACGGCCATGGTTTCGTCCGCATCTGGGAAGGTGCAAACTTGATAATAGGAAGAGAGGTCGCGAAAAGCAAAACCACCCAAACAGGTGTTGCCAAATGATTGATCCGTGCCAGGAACAAACCGGAGAAAAAGACCGCTTTAGAGATCGTGGATACCACCACAGGGGATAAAAGGAGGCGAGATCTGACGGCCCAGATTAAAAGGTCGAGATCAACGGTAGGATATGATCTGCGTTCAGAGAAGTTGCCAGGGAGTTAATCAAAAAGGTCTTATATAAAACAAAAGGGGCCTCACATAACGGCATTGTGCATATGTGTTGTTATCGTGGAGAGCTCTGAAGACTAGTGGAGTGCAGCGATTGCGACAAAAGGAAAAAGGCGTGTACATACAGGTCATGTTGAAATGCGAGCCTTGGTAAAGGAAATGACCAACTATGACTTACCCACGGCCGACCAGTAGAATTATGTGGAAAAATATGGAAGGACAAGATATTTTGTCCATTCATAGATGCTTTCAAAACTCTTGCCAAGTGGCGAAGAAATGATATTCAAAAGTTTTGCCAAGTGGCAAAAAGATATTTTTATTTTAAATTTGTAATATTATTTGAAGACAGTTATCTATTGCTCGAAGACAATTATCTTTTAAGTTAAAATATTTTTAGTTATTAGTTAGAAGAAGCAGTTATGTCAAGCTTCTTCCAAATTTTGTATAAAAACAATGAGAGTCATTGTTGTAGGGGTTGGAAATTTTTTGAGAGACGGTATATGTTTTGAAGTCTATTTTTGATAAATAAAGGCAATACAGTGAAAATACCCATCTTTTGAGACCAGAGATTCATGTGTGATCAGTTTTACAGCCTGTTTATTCCTTTATCTTTATATGTGCATGTTCACCTTCTTTGTTATATCTTCCATTATGTCTTTCTTCTATATTTAAATGAACACTTGAAATAAATTTGAGATTCATACTGGTTATGCCTCGTTTTTAGCGCATTTAAATATTCACTATTTTCTCCAAAGTTGACAATGGATTCATCCCAGTTAGATGGCTGTTGTTGATGGAATGTCATTACTTCTTTCTTACCACCTGAAAAAATCAAATTGACTGTGATATGATTACTATCTTGCCTCTGTGAAAATCTATTTGGTATAAATTTCTTACTGGTATATTATATATTTCGAACTTTGACTCCATGCCCAAACGTTTCTTGTTTTCCTTTTCAACCAGAAAATCCTTTTGAGAAATTTTGAGAGAACTTTTATATTTTTCAGTCCTTGTATATATATCGTGAGAGAGCCCTCTCTGGTGGAAAAATGGCTAAGTTTTCTGCCTAAAGCTTGGTTTGAAATAGGTTACCTTAGGTTTTATTCTTTTACAACCGAGATAAAATCTAAGTGCTAACATTTTGGCGCCGCCGCCGGGGAAAGAAAGTGAAATTTTTGCTGGGAGAAACGACAAAGAAAGGTCAAATTTCTTGGGTAAGGAAGTTTGAAATAAGTTGGTTGTAGATATTGCCCTGGCGACTTCACTCGTGACAATTCCTTAAGGTTTTTTGAAGATATTCTGAGAAAGACATTGTGGCTACAAGAAGAAATCTCGGTTTGCAGTTCTTCTCAGGCGTGGATAATCCAGAAAAGCTCCTCAAGACAGATAAAGGCAAAGGCAAAAGAACGACGAAAGAAGGTATTTCTCAATTTTCAAATATATTTCCTTCTTTTCAACAAAATCTATTTGGGGAAGAAAAGATTGGTTCAAGTGAAATTTTTTTGCTTAGGACTAAGTCAGATTCTGATTTGAAAGAAACAAAAGTTGATCCAAAATTTTTGTGGGATTATTCTCTAAAATCTGTTTGGGAGAATTTACAAAAATCTGAAAGGGTAGAGTCCAAAATATCCAAAGCCCAAAGAATACCTGTGCAGAGTGGTAGACAACAGGCAGGGGTTGTTCCACCTTATAACCCACCACCCATGGCTACCAGATTTGCCCCATTGGTTTTACCCACGGCTTTACATGATTTACCTCAAAATTATGGACATAGAATTTTTACTTTTGATAATGAGGGTAATTATACAGCACAGCAACACGTTGATAACTTTAGTGATTTCATTGATTTAGAAGAAGTGGATTATGATGATGCAAAAATGAGGTTGTTTGCTCAAAGTTTGAGAGGTGAAGTCAAAAAGTGGTTTAGATCCTTAGCTGCAGGATCAATTGCTAGTTATGATGCTTTTACTACCCTTTTTATCGAAAGATGGGAAGACCAGAAAAATCCTTCATAGGTGTTGACCCAATATAACAATCTGAAAAAAGGAGGTTTTGAGTCAGTTCAAGAATTCTCTGCCAGATTTATGAAAGTCTATAATTCTATTCCTACAGATATAAAACCTCCAGTGGGAGCAGCCAAGTTACATTATGCAGATGCTTTTGAAGGTGATTTTTCATGCACATTAAGAGAAAGAAGATCTACTACTTTGGCAATAATGATGAAAGATGCAGTAGAAGTGGAAGCTAATATGATGGCTTCTGGAAAAATGAGACATAGAGATATGGACAGAAAGAAAATTAGAGAAGATAATCAAAATACAACATCTTCTTCTTCTTCCACAGATGTAAAGTTTGAAGCCATGATGAAAACTATGGAAAGGTTGTTAGAAAGGTTAGTGGTGGATAACAAAGCTCCAAATAAAGAACAAGCAGAGCCTCAAATCAGAAACCCAAATTTCAGGAGACCCTTTATTCTAGTTGCAAGACCTAGAGAACAGCGAAACCCAAGGAATGCAGAAGAAGATCAAATCAGACCTCCTTTCCCTGAAAATTATGTTGCCGGAGAAGTAGAAGATGAGATACCTGAGAGTGACATTCACCATTGTAGCAGTTCTGATGCAGAAGTGTATTTGACTAAACAAGAACATGATATGTTCCTTGTAGAAGGGTAATGTTATAATTTGGAAACAGATATTGATCAATACTAGATTGGTTACCAAAATCCTATAAACGATCTCCAAAGAAAGATAAATCTTAGAAATCGGGATGTTATAATAGACAAGGGAAAGGACAAAGGAAAAGAACCAATGGGAAAATCAAAAGGAACTGTGGATAAACCTTCTGTTAGTCATCATGAACAACAAACAAAAAGAAAAGAAATTTAAGATGTGCCAAAGGTAATTTCAGATAACAAGAAAGATTTGGTGAAGGAGGTTGATAAAAATTTGGTTCCTTTAAATATATAGAGTGAAGTGTCGAAAGTTAAGATTTCAGTACCTTTCCATGAGATATTAAAGAATAAAGAATACAAAGAACAAATCTTTAAGATGATGCAGGTAGAAAATCAAGTGGAAGTAGATACTTTGGAATTAGATGATGATACTCCTAATATCTGCTTGGGTTCAAGAATGGAGGATAATAGTGTTGACGAAGTTTCTCCTTTCTATGTGAACTTGAATATTCATGATAAAGTTGTGCATAATTGTATGTTAGATTCAGGAGCTTCTCATAATCTGATGCCAAAACTTGTGGTAGAATCTTTGGGATTGGAAATCACAAGACCATATGATGACTTGTTCTCTTTTGATTCAAGGAAAGTTAAATGTTTAGGGTTGATAAAAGATTTGATGGTCAATCTCAGTAAAATACCAGCCAAAGGTATTCTTATGGATGTGGTGGTTGCTGACATTCCATCGAAGTTTGGTATGTTACTGTCTAGGTCATGGGCCTCAAAGTTAAAGGGAACTTTGCAGATGGATATGTCTTTTGCTACTATTCCAGTGTTGGGGGTACACAGAAGATTATATGCTGAAAAGGTGGCTGCTTATTTAGTAAGTGATTTAAAAGAACCTGAGAAGCATGCTATATATGCAGTAGATACAGATTTGGGTTCTTGCATTTTGTACATTGATGTTGAATCTAAAGAAAAGATTGATTTGGTTGAACCAAAAGAAAACGAAAAGGAAGGATTGTTGAGAGAAAAGATCAGAAAAGAAAGAACCTGGACAATGCACTTTGATGGGGCTAGAAGCAGAGAAGGAGCTGGTGCAGGAGTATGGATAATTACACCTGATCGAGAATTCGTAATGTTTTCTTACCAATTGAATTTTGAATGTACCAACAATGTTGCAGAATATGAAGCTTTGATTCTGGGATTGAACGTGTTGAGAGATTTGAAAGCAAAAAGGATTGAAGTGTTTGGAGATTCCGAATTGGTTATAAATCAAGTAAAATCTATTTATCAAACCAAACATCCTAAAATGAGGTCATATAGAAATGAAGTGTGGGATTTACTGGAAAAAAATTTCGGTGAACATGATGTTGTTTCAATTCCCCGAGTTAGCAACACCATAGCAGATTCTTTGGCTGCTGCAGGAGCTGCATTCAAAACTCCCATCTTTTCTAAAAAGAAATATGATATTGAGGTCATACACAGACCATCTATTCCAGACAATATCAAACATTGGCAGGTTTTTGAAGATGATCAACAAATTAAATGCTTTTTAGAAATGACAGATGAATTCAATTACAGGTCTATTGATGCAGAAGGTGATGAAATTGGTCCAGATGAAGTGGAATATCCAGAAGAAACAGAAAAGTTCAAGCAAAAGATTGGAGGTAAGGATATAATTCAGCTGAAGAATAATGTTATCCCTAGAGGCTTAATTCCTTTAGAAAAATTATTTGATAAAAATGATGTGGTGAAAAATCCAAAGATAGAACCTAAACCTGAAGATGTAAAAGATTCCAATTTAGGTTCTGAAAAGGATCCCAAATTGGTAAAGCTTTCAAAGAAATTACCAAGAAAGGAAGAAGATAAAAGCATGGAAGTGATGAAAAGATTTTCAGATGTTTTTGCTTGGAGCTATGAAGATTTGAAAGAATATGATGTTTCTGTTATACAACATACAATTCCAATCAAACCCGATGAGAAGCCTTTTAAACAGAAATTAAGAAGAATAAATCCCAAGTTACTGCCAGTGATAGAAAAAGAGGTGAGAAAGTGTTTGATGCTAAGATAATTGTGTCCTTGAGGTTTTCCAAGTGGTTAGCTAACCTGGTACCAGTAAGGAAAAAGAATGGTGAAATAAGGTTGTGCGTAGATTTTAGAAATTTGAACAGAGCTTCTTTGAAAGATAATTATCCACTCCCTAAAATGGATCAGGTTTTACAGCAAGTTGTGGGAGCTGAAAGAATTTCCATGTTAGACGGTTTCTCAGGTTATAATCAAATTAAAGTTCATCCAGAAGATCAAGAAAAAACTGCTTTTACTACTCCATGGGGAACATTTATGTACGCCAAAATGCCATTTGGTTTGATGAATGCAAGCGCAACTTTTCAGAGAGCCATGGATATTGCGTTTGCAGATGAAAGGGACAAAATTGTGGTAGTATACATGGATGATATCACTGTTTATTCAAAGAATGATGCTGATCACTGGAAACATCTGGAAAGAGTTTTTATAAAATGTAGAAGATTTGGGATTTCCTTAAATCCAAAGAAATCTCATTTTTGCATGGAAGAAGGAAGATTATTGGGACACATCATATCAAAAGAAGGCATTAAAATTGACCCAGAGAGAGTATCCGCAATACAAAAGGTGGGAATCCCTAGGAGCAAAAAAGAGATTCAGTCATTTATTGGAAGGGTAAATTGGTTAAGAAGGTTCATTCCTAGTTTCACTGAAATTCTGAGAGACATAACTGAAATGTTAAGAAAAGACAAGGAAATTAAATGGACTGAAGAAGCAAGACAATCCTTTGATAACATTAAAAAAGCATTTACTGAAGCACCGGTGTTAATTAGTCCAGATTATACAAAGGATTTCATTATGTTTACTTATGCATCAGAACACACAGTAGTTGGGGTATTGTTGCAAAAGAATCAAGAAGGCGCGGAACAGCCAATTGCATTTTTTAGTAAGATTCTAAGAGATGAAGAATTAAAATACAACATCATGGAGAAAGAAGCTTATGCTTTAGTGAAAGCATTGAAATATTTCAGGATATATATTTTGCATTCTCATACAATAGCACATGTTCCATCAGCAGCAGTGAAAGACATTCTTACCCAGCCAGATCCTGAGGGGAAAAGAGCAAAATGGATAGCCGTGCTATTGGAATATGATCTGGACATTAAACCCACAAAACTGATAAAGGGCCAAGGTTTGGCTAAAATGATGACAGAAACCAATTGGGATTCTCTCGGTATGAATTTTATTTCTGAAACTTCGACTGAAAATGTTCCAAATTCACAGATAATTGAAGATTTCTCTTTATCCCCCTGGTACGTAGATATTGTATATGTCTTGCAGAATCTCCAAGCACCTGCCAATATGGAAAAAACTAGGGCAAGATCAGTAAAATTGAAAGCAGCAAAGTTTTGCATATTAGATGGAAATTTGTTCTGGAAAGATCCAGGAGGAATACTATTGAATTGTCTATTAGAGAATGAAGCGCAGCATATTATGGTGGAATTTCATAAAGGTATGTGTGGAGGGAATCATACATGGAAAGCTACAGTGAACAAAATTCTTAGAGCTGGTTTTTATTGGCCCAGCATGTATTCAGATGTATATAAAGAAGTAACGAAATGCCATGAATGTCAAATTTTTGATGGAAAAAGAGAACTATTGCCATTTCCATTGAAATCTATTTCAGTCGAAGCACCTTTCCAACAGTGGGGGTTAGATTTTATTGGTGATATTAACCCAAATTCTTTAGGGCAACATAAGTGGATTCTGACGGCTACAGATTACTTCACAAAATGGATTGAAGCCATCCCAACCAGAAATGCTACAGAAATAGTGATTATGAACTTTTTAGAAGAAAACATTTTGTCCAGGTTTGATTGACCTAAAAGGATAGTGATAGATAATGCTCCAGCGTTCAAGTCGAAAAAGATGATAAATTTTTGTCACAAATATCACATACATCTGAATCATTCAACTGCTTATTATCCACAAGGAAATGGGTTGGCCGAATCTTCAAATAAAAGTTTAGTGAGAATCATAAAGAGGTTGCTGGAAGATAAAAAGAGGGCTTGGCACACTAAACTGAAATATGCTTTGTGGGTAGACATATTTAGTACAAAGAGATCAATTGGCACTTCCCCTTTCCAGTTGGTGTACAGCACAGAGGTAATTTTCCCTGTTTCTTTGGGATTGCCAGTTATGAAATTATTACAAGAAGTCGATGAAGAACCAAATCATATGCAAAGGAGAATAAATCAAATGATAGAATTGCATGAAGTCAGAGAAAAAGCATATAACAAGACTCAAATGCATCAGGAAAAAATGAAGAAAACTTTTGACAGAAAAGTTAAGGAAAGGGATTTTCAGATAAATGATTTGGTTTTGAAGTGGGACTCCATAAATGAAGATCACCATGGAAAGTTTGAGCATTTATGGAAAGGTCCATATATTGTTGCAGGATGTCGAGGAGAAAATGCATTTATCTTAAAAAATTGCAATGGAGAATTTTATCCTAGAGGACCAGTCAATGGGAGACACCTCAAACATTATCTTTCCTAAAAACAGAAGTGAAAGAAAGTTTTTGTACAGTGTAAATATCCTTTAAAAAAAAAAAAAAATGGTTTGAATGCAGAACAATGGATCAGGCACTTGTTCTACGATGTTCTTTGCTACCTCACAGGGAGGATAGCATCCCCAGTTGGAGCCAGTTCTTGACACCATGTTTGAGAAAACCTAAATCCTAAAAACTTTTGCTAAAATACCCAAAAAGAGAAGAAAATACCATAAAAGGGTTGAAGAAAAGGTTTAAAATGCAAAAAAAACATAAAAGAAAAACCCACATTTGCAAAGTCCGAAAGCAAATGTGTGAAAGGATTAAATCCCAACCAAATTTCGATGGCGGAGATGATAGGAGTCAAGATGAACGGCTAATAGCATTGCCCGCATCGCCAAAGTGATCGGTTGGAAAGAGTTGCGGGAATTTGCGGACTAAAAACCATCGGGCACGTGTCCTAATCTCATTCCTCCGCATATGTGATATGGTGGTATCATAAACCACCATAGCGCCGTGCGGAACCACCAAATCGAAAAGCGTCGGGACCAGAGCACGTGGCATGGTGGGACCTGATACGTGGCATAAGGAGAAAGCATGAAGGGGTAAGCCATACGTTGATAGCAATCGAAGGGCCAATATAAATCTTAAATCAAATCAATGGCCATGGTTTCGTCCGCATCTGGGAAGGTGCAAACTTGATAAGAGGAAGAGAGGTCGCGGAAAGCAAAACCACCCAAACAGGTGTCGCCAGATGATTGATCCGCGCCAGGAACAAACAGGAGAAAAAGACCGCTTTAGAGATCGTGGATACCACCATAGGGGATAAAAGGAGGCAAGATCTGACGGCCCAGATTAAAAGGTCGAGATCAACGGTAGGATATGATCCGCGTTCAGAGAAGTTGCCAGGGAATTAATCAAAAAGGTCTTATATAAAACAAAAGGGGCCTCACATAACGGCATTGTGCATATGTGTCGTTATCGTGGAGAGCTCTGAAGACTGGTGGAGTGCAGCGATTGCGACAGAAGGTGAAAGCCGTGTACATACAGGTCATGTTGAAATGCGAGTCTTGGTAAAGGAAATGACCAACTATGACTTACCCATGGCTGACCAGTGGAATTATGTGGAAAAATATGGAAGGACAAGATATTCTGCCCATTCATAGATGCTTTCAAAACTCTTGCCAAGTGGCGAAGAAATGATATTCAAAATTTTTGCCAAGTGGCAAAAAGATATTTTTATTTTAAATTTGTAATATTATTTGAAGACAGTTATCTATTGCTCGAAGACAGTTATCTTTTAAGTTAAAATATTTTTAGTTATTAGTTAGAAGAAGCAGTTATGTCAAGCTTCTTCCAAATTTTGTATAAAAACATTGAGAGTCATTGTTGTAGGGGTTGGAAACTTTTTGAGAGACGGTATATGTTTTGAAGTCTATTTTTGATAAATAAAGGTAGTACAGTGAAAATACCCATCTTTTGAGACTAGAGATTCATGTGTGATCAGTTTTACAGTCTGTTTATTCCTTTATCTTTATATGTGCATGTTCACCTTCTTTGTTATATCTTCCATTATGTCTTTCTTCTATATTTAAATGAACACTTGAAATAAATTCGAGATTCATACTGGTTATGCCTCGTTTTTAGCGCATTTAAATATTCACTATTTTCTCCAAAGTTGACAATGGATTCATCCCAGTTAGATGCCTGTTGTCGATGGAATGTCATTACTTCTTTCTTACCACCTGAAAAAATCAAATTGACTGTGATATGATTACTATCTTGCCTCTGTGAAAATCTATTTGGTATAAATCTCTTACTAGTATATTATATATTTGGAACTTTGACTCCATGCCCAAACGTTTCTTGTTTTCCTTTTCAACCAGAAAATCCTTTTGAGAAATTTTTAGAGAACTTTTATATTTTTCAGTCCTTGTATATACGTCGTGAGAGAGCCCTCTCTGGTGGAAAAATGGCTGAGTTTTCTGCCTAAAGCTTGGTTTGAAATAGGTTACCTTAGGTGTTATTCTTTTACAACGAGGATAAAATCTAAGTGCTAACAGACACAATGATAAATCTTGAAGTCCTAACTATATGCATTTCTCAACTTATAAATGCATAAAACATCATATTAAAATAGCAATATTTACTATAATACTACCACCATGTTGACGATGATTATGTTGTGAAATTTCCATACTACAAGTTTATACTGTTCTAATTTAACACTTATGCAACTTTGTGAAAAGAGATAGCAATATAAACAAACAGTTCGATGAATAAAAGATGAATTCTAAACTATACACTATGCATTCGATCTTTGTCATAATATATATGAACCATACATTCGATTGACGATACAAGGAGAAGATATGGATAAAAGTTGTAACCCTAAGTATCTTGCTCTGACATATCAATTTGACAGGCATTGAAAGTAAACGCGTTAACATGCTCGCAGACTGTCGAAACCGGTCATAGTCTTAACTTCGCTTGCTTACTATGTTGTGTGCATTCCTTGTGAGTGTCATCATGGCCTGGGGTTCACGTTGTAGTAGTTCCAAGTACTACCAGTACGTCGAGATGGATACAGTGTTGATACTTGGTCTACTGTGCTGGCATCGTCATAATAAATGTGGCATTAAACATGGTTGTTTCCCAAACTTCGACATGCAATGCTGGCTTCTCCTCCATCATTGATCTCACGTGTTATTGGCTTTTGGAATGAAACCCTAAATCTTCATTATGGATTGCATCGAAATGGTTTCTCGGTTTTTATTTTTCTCTGGTAGTGGTAACGTGGAGAGGCCGACCACCTACTACAATCTAGGGTTAAGGTAGTTTAAGGTTTCGAGGATTCCTTCCTCGATTTCGACCCCTGGACCTGTGGGAAAACTTATCTGTTTCAGGTTTTGCTTTTGTTGTAGAGCGTAGCCATTTTGCAGTCTTGAATGGATTAATGAGAAAATAAGTTGAAATTTTAATACAATCTTCGAACCAGGGTTCGATTCTCTTGCAAGGATAGCCCGATTCTCAGAAATTGGAACCTTCTTCTATGTGGTTCGTAGATGGCTCCATCATTATTGTTCGCTTACGGTGTCTCTTGCTACAACGATGCAAACACAAGTAATGTCTCAAACTTAAGTGTTTATGTTATATATTTCACTGATATTTATCTCTGTAGTTTCTTGTTTGACCACCTGTGGGTTTTTGTGACGGGTTGTTCTTCTTCGAAGGTTACTATGCTTGAAGCTCGGTACGAGGAAGCTGATCAACCACCTGGTAAGCCTCAATGGTTCTTAATCCTCATAGGTACTCTTGCCTCGGTAGGCCGATGCTTACTTTTGACAAGAGTTGGGAATAACTGTCCCTAGCAAGCGTAATGGCCGAGGTTATGATGTTTTTATGGTAATATGATGCAAGGGGATAACTCCTCAACCTACTTTGCTATTCTGCCTAGTACTGTTCTGCTGTGGCGTTTGTTTAAAAGTGAGCTTCTTCTACGATGTAGTCACTAAGGGATGAACCCTATGTAGTTTAGGAATCTTGTAAGGTTTTCACTACAAACTCTGTCAATAATTTGACTATAATAATATAATGTAAATACTAGCCGAGAGCTAACTCGTTTCTGCAAAAACATGGATGGTCTTGTGTTATAATATTTATAATTTTGTTTCAGTGATGATAAGAAATTGAGTTTGCATAAAAGGAAATAGTTTTCCTGAACTGCTTCTATGTTGATAATTGGGCTGGAAAAATAGTGTTGATTTCGCTCGAGAGCTGTGGCTAACTTAATTCATGAAAGTGAAACCCTGAGTTCGTAATGTGTAGGTTGAAGTTAGAATGATGATGAGACTCAGTTTCTGTTTCGATCCACCATGTAGATAAATATCTCGACTGAAAAAAGGAAATAATAATATTCTTGTTTGAGTTTGTATTGTTCGAATGGATAACTATCGTGAAAGTGATAGTCGAACAATAATGTTGCGTTTGGTTTTATAATACAATAGGTTACGATTTTAAGTGTGGACTGTAAGCTGGCCAGAAAATGATCTTAGGGTTTTAAAACCGAATCATGTAGATGTTTGTGAACTTTTAAATAGTGGAAAGTTTTGTCTTGCAACCTCTGTTTTCCGAATGATAAATGTTTTTGTTTTAAATGACAAAAGAAAAAAATGCTAAGTTTTAATTCATGAATGTGGGAGGAAAGAAATGAAATGAGAAAAAAATGCATGCGTACTTTGAAAATGAAGTAGATGATTTCAAAATAAAAACTTAGAATAATTCTATCTTATTCTACGCTTTTGAATATGAATTAAATGCAGATGAATGTCTGCAAAGAGATTTTTCTATTAAGAATTAAAAATGAAATAAATAGAGTCGACTATACTTTAACTATTTGCACAGTAATGGGTGATTTTAAATGAAACATTAGGATTCTGTACAGAAAGTTTGAATTTATTTCTGATACTGTAAAATGTTATATTGCCTACATAATATGAATATCCTTTCATTTTTTAGACCTAAATTGTAAGATCAAATTGGTATAGTTATATCTTATAGGAACAATATAACTGACAAGAAAAATATTTAAGGAAATAAAACAGAATTAACTCTATCATTCTATACACATCATTCATTTGGCAATCAACAAATCATCTATCTTAAAATTTTCCTTCTCTATACTAGAGTACTATGCAGAAAACAACATGGGGAAAAATATAGAGAAGATGTTTAATCAGTCATCTCATTTACTTAACCAACATTATACAAAGTCATACTTAGGTTAGAAGATGAAACAATTAATTCTGTATGTTATTCTCTGTAAATACTAAATCTACAAATGCAGAAATTCCTATAACTGAAAATAGATAGGACAGAACAGTAGAACCTAGTGAATGTAGGAGAAACAAACAACCCAAGGAGTAGGTTCCACCAAACCTATTCCTGAATACAACCAAATTACTTGCCTTAGGACCCCTGAGCTTGTTCATTGAAGCACTAGGAAGAAGAATATGTAGAAGCTTTAGGTCATCAACTTGCAGCAGCAATTTGGATCATTCAATCCTATAGACTTAGCAGTCATAGAGACTTGCACTGGCACCTCTGGTTCCCTTCTCAGAATATTTTCAGCAGCCTCACAATGCACTTCCACTTAGCCTCCCTATTCGAATCTCTCAGTGATCACCTGATACACTTGAGGAATTATTTCTGCAAAAAATAATGTTGGAGCTCCCTGCTCAAATCAAATTGCCTTATCTAGGCTGCCTAGGCCTTTTTAGTGGTTAACCTGGTCATTAATGAGATAACAGCTCTGCTCCACCCACCTGGGGGATAATGCCACAATTTTAGGGGTTGTTGTCCCATAACCAACAGCTAGTGGTGGAGTGCAAATGCTGACACTTGTCCCGTGCTTTCTACCAGCTTCCATTCCTTCTAGTGGGTCAGTGAACACTCATTTAACAATTCCCTTGGGTGTTTGTCTCCTGTTTTAATTTATTAAATAATAATAATATGTTATTACAATCATCCTTGACCATATTTGGTAATAATTACAAAACTTTGTAATTATAATTTAACATAATGTTTTTGCAAAATAAAATAAATCGTCTCAAAATTTGGGTAGGTGACATACACCCCCCCTTTAGTCTCAACATCATCCTCGATGTTGTTCATTCATTTTCTGAGTGTTCCAGAAACAGAGTTGGGTATGCTACTCGCATACTACTCTCCAACTCCCAGGTTGCTTCTTATGGACTAAGGTACTTCCATTGCACCGTTACCTGCCCAATGGTGTGATTCCGGAGTAGAGTTTCCCTTCTTTCGAGGATATAGTCCGGTTCCACCTGAAAATTGCCGTCTCGTTCCACCTATACATCATTCCAATTTATAACATGAGTAACATCATGTACATATTTCTTTAAAACTGAAATATGAAAGAAATTATGTATTTTTAGATTTGCTGGCAAAGGTAGTTGATATGCCACAGGTCCAACCTTTGACAAAATTTCGAAAGGACCACAATACCTGGGTGCCAGCTTGGCACAGCTTCCCAATTTTAATGAGATCTTCTTTGGTCTTACCTTAATGAAAACATGCTCACCAACCCGGAACTCTTTATGAGTCCTTTTAAGATCTGCTTGGCTCTTTTTACTATCTTGGGCAACTTTAAGATTTCATTGTACTTGTTGCACAGTTAGTTATATTTCCTTCAACAATTTAGGTCCTAATATAACTCTATTAACTGGATCATTCCAAGAAATCGGTGTATTACATTTCCTACCATAAAAAATTTCAAAAGGGCTAAGCCTGGTTGATGCATGGTAATGGTTGTTATATGTAAATTATGTTAATTGCAAGTAGTCCTCCCACTTACTAGGCTGGTCCTTAACATACATTCTTAGCATGTCTTCCAATATCTGATTTACTCTTTCGGTCTGTCCATCTGTTTGTGGATGAAATGTTGTGTTGAATTTTAAGGTTGTATTCAACCCTTTAAACAAAGATCTCTAGAAATTTCCAGTAAACTTAGAATCATGGTTTGAAATTATCATTTTTGGTATTCCATGTAATCGAAAAATATGTTTCATAAAAATTTCTGCAATATTTGGATCCTTATAAGTATTTTTAACTGGTATAAAATGTGTTACCTTGCTAAGTTTGTCCACCAACACCATGATGGAATCATTTTGTTTCTGATTCTTGGGTAATCCAGTAATAAAATCTATGCTTGTGGTCTCCCATTTCCAACTAGGTAAAGATAATGGCTATAACAGTCCAGCCGGATGCTGATGTTCAACCTTTACTCTTTGACAGTTAAAGAATTTAGTTATATATTCTGCTACTTCAACCTTCATTCTAGGCCAATAATAATCTTTCCATAACATAGTTATGGTTTTCTGATAACCTGGATGACTAGCATAATGACTTTTATGCATCTCATCTAAAATCAGAATTTTTATCTTTGGTACATTGGGCACATATAATCTGTTCTTGTACAGCAGCAATCCATTTTCTATTAACCTAAAATCTTTCATAGAATTTTCAGAATTACTTTTTGTTGTCTTTTCATGTAAATTTATGTACTCTTCATTAGTTTTGAGCCCTTCAAAAATCTGATTTTCCAAATATGTTGTGTAAGAACTGATGGCTGAAATAAAATTTAACTTTGCATTTACGACTTAAGGCATCAATAACTTTGTTCTCTTTACCCTTTATATGCTGAATTTCAAAATAATATTAACTTAGAAAGGTAATCCATCTAGCATGTCTAGCATTCAAGTTCGTTTGATCTAGTAAATACTTCAGCCCCATGTTATCTTTCATCAAAGTAAATTTCCTGCCAATAATATGGTGACACCACATTTTTAAGGCCTGTATTACTGCTAATAATTCCAGATCATATGTAGAATAATTCTTCTCATGTATTTTCATCTTTCGACACTCATATGCAATAGCATGTCCGTCTTGTGTTAAGACTCCACCAAGTCCATCATTACATGCGTCGGTGCATACTATAAAATCCTTATTAGGATGTGCAATTCTCAAAATAGGTGTTGTAGTTAGTAATTCCTTCAACTTCTTAAGACTATCTGCACACTTTTGATCCCAGACAAACTTCTTCCCTTTCTTCTGTAAGGAGGTTATGGGGTTTGTCATCTTTGAAAAACCTTCTATAAATTTTCTATAATATCATGTAATCCCCATAAATGATCGAACGTCTGTCACATATTTAGGAACCGGCCATTCATTAATGGCTTTTATCTTATCGAGATCAACCGAAATTCCTTCCTTAAAGATTATGGGACCTAAATACTGAATCTTATCCTTGTGAAAGTCACACTTACTAAACTTAGCATATAACTGATGATCTCTCAGAACTTGTAAAATAATACGCAGATGTTCGTCATGTTCTTCCTTACTTTTAGAATATACCAGAATGTGATCTATGAACACAATGACAAACTTATCCAAATAATTGTGCATAATATTATTCATTAAACACATAAATACTGTCGGGCATTAGTCGACCCAAATGGCATGACTACGAACTCATAATGTCCATATCGAGCTCTAAAGGTTGTTTTAAAAATATCATCATCCTTCACATGAACTTGATGATACCCTGATCTCAAATCAATCTTTGAAAATATCTTTGCTCCATGCAGCTGATCAAATAGATCATCTATGCGGGGCAATGGATATCGATTCTTGATTGTCATCTTATTCAATTAGTGATAATATATGCAAAGTCTTAAAGTGCCATCTTTCTTCTTAACAAAAATAACAGGTGCTCCCCAAGGAGACACGCTGGGTCTTATATAGTTTTTATCAATCAGTTCCTTCAACTGTGATTTCAACTCATTTAATTCCAGTATATTCATCCTATATGGAGCTTTGGATTTCGGCACCGCACCCAGTATCAGCTCAATGGTAAAATCTAGATCCCTCTTCGGGGGTAACCCTGAATCTCTTATGGAAAAACATCCTGGAATTCTTTTAGGACATGTTTATCTCCTAGTTTCAGTTTTCCCTCTTTTGAAATTGACTCTTCATGTACTACATTCACTGCGAACATCTTACATCCTTTTCTAACTGCTATTTTTACTTGCATAGATGAAATCTATCTAAGTGATGTCTTTCTAGGAATACCCTTCACTTCTACTGTTTCTCCTTCATCATTTAGACAGGTAAAAAATTTATCATAACAATTCAAAATAACGTGATGTGCTTCTAACCAGTCCATTCCAATTAAGATGTCATAGGATACTAAAAGTAAAACATTTAGCTTGGTTCATGTCTTTAATTGATTCATAGATAAAACACAACTTTCAACAAAATCAGACACTTTTCTTTTTGTTCCTGTTGCTAGTCTAACTACTTAGGATTTATTAACTTTTTCTGTTTTCAGATTAAAATTTTCTACAATATCTGGAGATATATAACTCAGGCTAGCCCCTGGATCAATCAAAATAGAAACAGGGTGGTTTTGTAGCATACCTTCAATCTCTACCATAGAGACTTGATGCTCCGTTTTCCTGTTGTCTAAAGCTGCATTAATTTTAGGCATATCTCTTGCCAAGTCTCCTATAGTAGGTTCAGCTTGTATGGAATGAATATTATTGGCTGTCCGCTTCTTATTGGGACAATTTGATGCATAATGAGGACCTTGACACTCAAAAAATTTTATAGGCGTCCTCTGGTCATTAATTCTGGTAGCATTGGGTGTATTTCTAGGAGCTGTAAAATTTTGTTGCTGATTATTTTTGGGACTGTTTCCTTGGAAATTCCGATTTGAAAAGTTTTTCTTTTGCAAACTAGAATTTCCATTGAATCTGAAATTCTTCTTCTTCAGCTCAAAATTACTGGTTTTATGATTTTTCCAGTTAGACATCCCTTCTCTTTTTCGGTTCTGATCATAGCAGAAAGTTGCTTTCCTCATGGCCTCTTCTAAGGTATTTAGATTGTCATACTCTATTCTATCCTTGATGTTGAAAGGTAGACAACTTAGATACCTCTGATTCTTTGGTTTCTCCTCCACAAGGTATGGAACGTACCTTAGCAAATTCAGAAATTTGTTGTTCGGCTCTTTCATGTTCATGGTTCCCAGTCTTATATCATAAAATTCCTTGGATTTTTCTTCGTAATATTGTTCAGATGGCAACTTCTTCTTGAAGTACCGTTTAAAAGTGCTCCAATTCACATCCTTGTCCTTGATGCCCTTCACTCTTTTGATGTCCTGCCACCAAATGTCTGCTTTCCCTATCGGGTTGTATATAGCCATCTTTGCTTTCAATGATTCTGAATAATCATAGATTTGGAAGTATTTCTTCCTGTCGGACACCCATGCATCAGCTGTCTCTCCCTTCTCAGTTTCACCCTTGAAAGTTGGGGGTTTGATCTTCTTGAACTCCCCAGAAATCTGTTCATACTGTTTATGGCTTTTTCTTCTTGGTTTGTAATCCCCCTCACTGCTATCACTTGAATAATTACGTTTCTTTTTACGTATCTCATTTGCATCTCCTAATGATGTTGAACTGTTATTCTCATCATCAGTTCTCACTTTCTTACCCTTGCTTTGTTGAGGTAAGTCTTCATTCTTGGAGGCATTTTCAACCCTTCTATCTTGTTCGTCAGTTGGGCACTGGTCTAACAGTACTTGGTTCAGTTTTTCTTGTGCTTTCAAAATTCTCTCATTATCCTATTTAACATATCTTATTTCTGCTTTCAACTCCTGAAATGCATGTAACAATTTTGATGAATTATCATTCAATTCATCATGGACATCTTCTTCATAATGTTATGGTTGTTCGGTCTAAATTTGTCCTCCATGTGTTCAGCCGATCCTTCCATACCTGTAACTTAGAAAACAATTTTCTATATAACAAAATCATTTAACTTGAATTAGTAAAGATTTTTGCTATCATAAAATTTTTCTGTTCCGTGTTCTTTGGACCTTTTCAGGCCGAGAGTTCGAACATGAGCTCTGATACCACATATAACATCCTGAAATTTACAAAAATTTAAAGTTTTTTAAAGTAGCAATAAATACTGAAATTTCTAATGCGGAAAATAAAATAAATACTAATCTTTTAAATAATGACAAATTACGATAACGAAAATTATACTTCTTAACACAAAATACATCATTAGTTTTTCTTGTGTTTAAATGTAATCTACATGATGTAATTAAGTTTATCTTGTGATATCTTTTCTTGATAAAGTACTGACAATTTGCTTTTGGATGATGACGAAGGGTTCCTATGAGGTACCCTGAGGCTTACTTAGCCAGGATAGCTAAAGCATTTGAACCTCCTTCTTTGCGCAGATACACAGGTAAGAGCGTTAAGACAAATCGAGTGTTAAGAGTAATTCTTAAAATGTTTTTCAAATAGCCATCAAAGCTTATAGTAACTCTAAGAATTCCCTACATGAGTTAATAACGTTATGGATCTTTGTCCTATTCCTCGTTTACATGCTAGTTTACAAATTATGATTGTTACTAGAATCCTCTCATTATTTCTCCATTTTGCAAGGAGTGGTAATATAATGAGTATTTTTCACGTGAGTAATTCAACTTATATGTTACTCTAGAAACATGAGCTAAAAGTTATTTAGACACAATGATAAATCTTGAAGTCCTAACTATATGCATTTCTCAACTTATAAATGAATAAAACATCATATTAAAATAGCAATATTTACTATAATACTACCACCATGTTGACGATGATTATTTTGTGAAATTGCCATACTACAAGTTTGTACTTTTCTAATTTAACACTTATGCAACTTTGTGAAAAGATATAGCAATATAAACAAACATTTCGATGAATAAAAGATGAATTCTAAACTATACACTATGCAATCGATCTTTGTCATAATATATATGAACCATACATTCGATTGATGATACAAGGAGAAGATATGGATAAAGGTTGTAACCCTAAGTCTTTTGCTCTGACATATGAATTTGACAAGCATTGAAAGTAAAGGTGTTAACATGTTGGTAGACTATCGAGACCGGTCGTAGTCTTAAATTCGCTTTCTTACTATGTTGTGTGGATTCCTTGTGAGTGCCATCGTGGCCTGGGGTTCACGTGGTAGTAGTTCCAAGTACTACCAATACGTCAAGCTGGATACAGTGTTGTCCCTTGGTCTACTATGCTCGCATTGTGATAATAAATGTGGCATTAAACATGGTTGTTTCCCAAAATTCGACATGCAATGCTGGCTTCTCCTCCATCGTTGATCTCAAGTGTTCTTGGTTTTTGGAATGAAACCCTAAATCTTTGTTATGGATTGAATCGAAATGGTTTCTTTTTTTTTATTTTTCTCTAGTAGTGGTAACGTGGAGAGGCTGACCGCCTGCTATAATGTAGGGTTAAGTTAGTTTAATATTTGGAGGATTCCTTCCTCGAGTTCGACCCCTGGACCTGTGGGAAAACTTATTTGATTCAGGTTTTGCTTTTCTTGTAGAGCCTAGCCATTTTACAGTCTTGAATGGAGTAATGAGAAAAGAAGTCAGAGTTTTAATACAGTCTTAGAACTAGGGTTCGATTCTCTTGCAAGGATAGCCCAATTCTCAGAAATTGGAACCTTCTTCGCTGTGTTTGATAGATGGCTCCGTCCTAATTGTTTGCTTAAGGTGTCTCTTGCTACAATGCTGCAAACACAAGTAATGTCTCAAACTTAAGTGTTTATGTTATCTATTTCGCTGATATTTGTCTTTGTAGTTTCTCGTTTGACCACCTGTGGATTTTTGTGACAAGTTGTTCTTCGTCAAAGGTTACTACTCTTGAAGCTCAGTGGGAGGAAGCTGCTTAGCCACCTGGTAAGCCTTGATGGTTCTTAATCCTCATAGGTACTCTTGGATCGGTTGGCCGATGCTTACTTTTGACGAGAGTTGGGAATAACTGTCCCTAGCAAGGGTAATGGCCGACGTTATGATGTTTTTAGGGTAATATGATGTAAGGGGATAAATCCTCATCCTACTTTTCTATTCTTCCCAGTAGTGTTCTGCTGTGGCATTTGTTTAAAAGTGAGCTTGTTCTACGATGTAGTCGCTAAGGGATGAACCCTATGTGGTTTAGGAATCTTGTAAGGTTGTCAGTACAAACTCTGTCAATAATTTGACTATAATAATATAATGTAAATACTAGCCGAGATCTAACTCGTTTTTGCGAAAACATGGAAGGTCTTGTGTTATAATGTTTATAATTTTGTGTGAGTGATTATAAGAAATTGAGTTTGCATAAAAGGAAATAGTTTTCATGAACTGCTTCTATGTTGATAATTGGGTAGAAAAACAGTGTTGATTTCGACCGAGAGTCATGGCTAACTTAATTCATGAAAGTGAAACCCTAAGTTCGTAATGTTTAGATTGAAGTTAGAATGATGATGAGATTCAGTTTCTGTTTTGATCCACCATGTAGATAAATATCTCGACTGAAAAAAGGAAAGAATAATATTCTTGTTTGAGTTTGTATTGTTCGAATGGATAGCTATCGTGAAAGTGATAGTCAAACAATAATGCTTTGTTTGGTTTTATAATACAATAGGTTACAATTTTAAGTGTGGACTGTAATATGGCCATAAAATGATCTTAGGGTTTTAAAACCAAATCCGGTAGATGTTTGCGAACTTTTAAATAGTGGAAAGTTATGTCTTGCAACCTCTTCTTGTCGAATGATAAATGTTTCTGTTTTAAATGACAAAAGAAAAAAATGCTAAGTTTTAATTCATGAATGTGGGAGGAAAGAAATGAAATGAGAATAAAATGCATGCGTACTTTGAAAATGAAGTAGATGATTTCAAAATAAAAACTTAGAATAATTCTATCTTATTCTACACTTTTGAATATGAATTAAATGCAGATGAATGTCTGCAAAGAGATTTTTCTATTAAGAATTAAAAAGGAAATAAATAGAGTCGACTATACTTTAACTATTTGCACAGTAATGGGTGATTTTAAATGAAACATTAGGATTCTGTACAGAACGTTTGAATTTATTTCTGATACTGTAAAATGTTATATTGCCTACATAATATGAATATCCTTTCATTTTTTGAGACCTAAACTGTAATATCAAATTGGTATAATTATATCTTATCGGAACAATATAACTAACAAGAAAAATATTTAAGGAAATAAAACAGAATTAACTCTATCGTTCTGTACATATCATTCATTTGGCAATCAACAAATCATCTATCTTAAAATTTTCCTTCTCTATACTAGAGTACTATGCAAAAAATAGCATGGGGAAAAATATAGAGAAGATATTTAATCAATCATATCATTTAATTAACCAACATTATACAAAGTCATACTTAGGTTAGAAGATGAAACAATTACTTCTGTATGCTATTAACTATAAATACTAAATCTACAAATGCAGAAAATCCTATAGCTAAAAATAGATAGGACAGAACAGTAGAACCTGGTGAATTTAGGAGAAACAAACAACCCAAGGAGCCTGTTCCACCCAACCTTTTCCTGAAGACAACCAAATTACTTACCTTAGGACCCCCGAGCTTGTTCACTGAACCACTAGGAAGAAGAATTTGTAGAAGCTTTAGGTCATCAACTTGTAGCAGCAATTTGGATCATTCAGTCCTATAGACTTAGCAGTCAAAGAGACCTGCACCAGCACCTGTGGTTCCCTTCTAAAAATATTTTCATCAGCCTCAAAATGCACTTTCACTTAGCCTCCCTATTCGAATCTCACAGTGATCACCTGATACACTTGTGGAATTATTTCTGCAAAAAATAATGTTGGAGCTCCCTGCTCAATTCGAATTGCCTAATCTATGCTGCCTAGGCCTTTTTAGTGGTTAACCTGGTCATTAATGAGCTAACAGCTCTGCTCCACCCACCTAGGGGATAATGCCACAATTTTAGGGGTTGTTGTCCCATAACCAACGGCTAGTGGTGGAGTGCAAATGTTGAAACTTGTCCCATGCCTTCTAACAACTTCCATTCCTCCTAGTGGGTCAGTGAACACTCATTTAACAGTTCCCTTGGGTGTTTGTCTCCTTTTTTAATTTATTAAATAATAATACTATGTTATTACAATCATCCTTGACCATATTTGGTCATAATTACAAAACTTTGTAATTATAATTTAACATAATGTTTTTGCAAAATAAAATAAATAGTCTCAAAATTTGGGTAGGTGACATTATCACCACTAGGGAACCATTGAGACTCTCCTTAGCCTCATCCCTTAACAACGTCATTGTCTTAGTTGAAATTTTTGATGGTCAATTGGTGAGCATAACTGAGTATAGGGATAGGATGAGAGTGTATTCTTAGTATAGACCAAATCAAAGACTTGAATATCTCAAAAAAGACTCTAGTTAGTTATTTCATTGACCTCGGGACCAATAGACCCCCTGATCTACACAAAAGGTGACTTTGCATGGATTGGTGCACATATGAGCCATGGAGACAAAACTGGATGAGCCTATAGTTTATGAATTTCGACAAACCTCCTTGCAACAATAGGGAGGTTCCACTTTATTTTCTTCAGAAACTATATAAGGATTTCGTGTTGGGTCTACATGTCAAGTACTTTAACATTAGTGAGTTTCAGGGGGTTGGTATTGGATCTACCCACGATTGACCCACCACTAGGAATAACCCAATGAGATGGATACCTGCACCCAGGTGTATGCCTAACCCCCCCACAGAAACACCTCAGTTACTGGATCGCCTAGTCGAGACTGCCATTTCCATATCACAACTTACTCATAGTGTACTGTGTCACAATACATTTGTGGTATCATCTAGGAATGACACATCAGAGCAATACGAAGAACCATCAAGTGTAGGTCCTTAAATCCCCATTGGTCATGGACCATCCATGAAAACTAGTGGGGAAAATGATCCTTTTGATAACCAAGGATTACCCCATTGATGCACTCACTGCGCCAATACTTTCCATGGCCCTATGAAGGATCGTGCACGAGATAATTTTATGTCTGAGGTTAGTACATGATTTGTAAATGGATGATTACATTTTAGAATCGTTAGATGAACATTGATTAGTGTATTTAATGTGTAATTGATGTTTTTGGTATGTGTAGTTGTTTTGAGATGAAATATCAGAATGAAGGTGGGACGACATTACTGTTCCCAACCTTGATTCTACCATGTTGGAAGTGACAAATATTGTAGCACCTCACATACAAGTATCTAAAATAGTGTATGGTTGTAGGATTTAAAAATTGAGTTAGTTGCAATTGTCAGATTTTATATGAGAAATCAATATTAATGTTGTTGTGTTTTCACACGTGCATGTGGAAGATATTGAGCACAGGTCTTCACCTAGGCTGAGTAGATCATCTGTCATGCAGGTAAATTGTGTGAAATTAATTATATATTTGACGATAAATTCATTGTGTTTGTATGGTTAATTTACATGTTTTTTCTTCTAATTAAATGTATTTCATATGTTTATGTGGATTCCATATCATACCATACGATCACCATAAGTACACATCCCTACATATATTCTAAATAGTTCAGTTCTTCCACATTTCATGTCAATTCATGTGACTCGACACTCTTCCCCTGTGATCGACATACCCACACAACCAAATTTGAACCCAAAATCCGACGAAATTGACCTTGTCATCGGATTTCACCTTTATAATTGTGATTTTTCCCTAGTTTTTTTTTTAAATTGACCCCAGTAGTCATCGAATTTTCGAGGACCGTTGAATATCCTACTAGATTTGTCATATTTTTTAGTTATGAAGTCGAATATCCAACTACAACAGTTAATACATTAATGTCGTCGAATTTCCGACATAGCCAGGTTATAACGATCACTATGTTAACAACATTGGATATCCGAGGATAATTTATTTTTAGAAACTATAAATTATAGGAATATTTCAACATGTTTTCTATACAAGCAACAGTTTGCGGAAATTATAATCTTCGCACAGACTGTTTTCCATGCAAAAAGACACAATTATTTCAATTGTTAATATGATTAAAAATAGTGAAGTGTGGATCTTGATTTTTTAAGATCGATAATCATCGGTCAAGCTTGGTATCAAAAAATGTATCTAATTCATCAGTCAAGCTTTGTATCTAATTCATTTCATGTTTGTGGCCCTTTCCTTACTCAAAATCTAGTGAATGATGAGGAAGATTTGGTGGTGAAGTCCTCTACATCATTAAGAAAGGGAAATATTTTGAATGTGAGGGTTGATCTACGCTTATTCCATGAAGTAAATCTCTTATCGTTTTCTAGGTATGAAGACCCAAATTCATCGATTGAGTGTCTTGGTGATGAAGGAGTTAAAAAAAGATGTGGTAGTTCATCTTAGCAACAAAGTAAGCGGTGTGTCTGCAAAGGAGGGGAACCTAGTCCCTTGGGTTTTGGGGGATGATGTAAAATCCATCATTCCATTGGGTTGGATTCACAAGCATTGGTTGGACATTTTTAGGGTAAAAGAATGTGTGGGAAAAAAAAATAGGGTTTGGTTGAGTCAAGTCTAGAAAGCAAGCCTAGGTTATAGTCCATAGTTCCTCCTCCTAGTCAAATGGTGGATGGCTTTTCTTTTCCAATTTGGAATAGATGTGGAAAAAATATTGAAGAAAAGTTGGTGTTGGGATTCAAATCCCTTATTGCTTGCATGGATACAAAATTCATTAAGGGGATTGATAGTATGGAGGAATTGCCATATGCTAAATAACAATATTTAAAAATTTTAGTTTTGAAATTTCATTTACATGGATTTTTAATTTAGGGAAATATAAAAAAAAAAATTTATTGAGGAAACGAGGAAAGGATGAACATTTGGATGCCTACATTTCCAATCATCCTCGTTCTTCGAATTCACCCTCCTTGCTCTTCTAATTCACCCTCCCTCCACTTCTCCACGTCGACGTTGGGAGCTCTGATCGCTCAAGCGTTTTGGTTAATTCTGTGAATGAAAAGTGGACGCGGAAGTAGACTGTTTTTTGGATTTTAATATATTAACCATAACGCGCGTAGGTTATGTATCACAATAACGCTCGAGAGTTATAGTGATAATAGCGCTCACGCGTTATGTATTTCTATAACGCTCATGTGTTATTGAATTCATAACGCTCATGCGATATGATTTCATATCCTGTGTGTTAACTGACATGGCAGGCTCATGCCCGCCCATGCTTAGTTCAAAGAAACATGTGCACGTTTTTCTTTTACTAAACTTTAGCACGTTTCGTGAAAGCACAATTGCATCTAAAATTTCCCTCAACTTCGTGTGAGGGCCTCTACAATATTGTATAGTAGAAGATATAATAGACATGTAGATGTCTTCTTCCTTTGTACTCTAAGCCATGAGAACTACATTTTTTCAATAATTTTATTAATGGGCACATAAGGAAATGGGGAAACTTGAATTGTGTCACCATCATCCATGTATTTGACTATGAACATAGGTGTTGTCCCTATCATAGGTGGTGTACCTTTCTCTCCCTAAACCCATTCATACTCTCCCTACCCATAAACACCCCCTGATCTACCCCCTCTCTCTCCTGCTCCCCCTCCCCCTAATGCTCACTCTCTCTCTATGTATCTCCTAATCCCCCCCTACCACTTACCACCCCCTCTCTCTCTCTCTCACACACACACACACACACACATTGACCCTACCTTATACTCCCTGTTCTCTCTAATTGACCTAATCATCCCTAAACCCCTTGTGTGTGTGTGTTGCATTATTTAGATATAAATAAAAAAATACAAAAAGGTATATTTTTTCATAAATATTTGACAGGAATTAATGTGTTTCAAGTCGTAATGCCATCGTGTGTTATGTCAGTGTAGATGCACTAGAAATTTTAGGCATATATAAAATTAGAAATGATTTTTTAATTGGAGAACAAACTATTTTGATGTCTATGTGGAAAATATTGTTATGCATCGGTGCTTTGTATATAGTGGTATACCAATGCATGATTTTCATTTAAAAACACCAATAATAAACCCTCCACTAAATGTTTTTCCCACCCTCCTCGGATAAAGGGGGGGTTCTACAAGAACCACGACTAGAAGGCGTTTTCCTTGTAGTGTGAGAGGTTTCACTCAATGAACCTATGACATAGAACGTTCATTCATGAGATAAATAATTCTCCTAATTTCATTTAATACTAAGGAATACTTCCAAAAATAATTTTCTTGAACATCACTCCTAATATATCTTTTCAATTAAAAGGCTATATTTTCACTAGATATCTTATATATCCATTTTTTCCATAACATTTTTAAAACCTCTTTTTATTTATACCACTAGTATGGTGATATGACACAACCCTTATTAGCCTTGTAATATTATAGGGTGAAATATTAAATGTGTATGGGAGTAGATATTTCAAGATACATAAAAATCCTTGAATGTTGCTCGGTTTCACATAAAGTTGTTGTGATAGACTTCAAACCACCTTCACACATACATTATATATATGCAATTACAAGTATGACTTCATACACAATAAAATTCACACCACATTCACACATAGATCATACCCTTAACATGTAAAACCTTTAACTGCAAATCTTTGAGGAAGAATATTTGTGAAGGAAGGTATTATATTATGACCCAAGGGGGGTGTATATGAGGTTACATGTATATGATATGACCCCAACATGGGCATATATGGGGTTAAATATATATGATATCACCCCAAGAAAGCAATATATGAGGTTAAATGTATATGTAATAAGATCGATCTAATAAAGGACCCACATGTACAATGAGTGATTATGTATATATAGAGGTCATGTATTTATTATTGAGATGAACATGTGAATTGGATGTATGAATGTCTTATGGTACTGGAGGAGGTTCTCATATTGTTTAAAGAATTATTCTATAATCTATCTCTCTTACATATCTTGGAGTTGTAATCCATATTTAAATTTGTTGTACATTTAGTGTACTCTGAGTATTATGTTATCTTAAGTATCCGGTCCATAACATATTAAACTTGTGTTACTTTAAACTTGTAAATTTAATTCAATATAACATCAAGATTTATTTTCTAATGTGTGAAATATTGCTATTAATGAATTTGGAAAAAATCAATAATTCCTTAATTCAATATATCATACTATTTGAATTATAAATATTATTCTTTTAATTCTTAATATTTTAAATTTTTACTTATATTTTTAAAACCAATAATAAGTAAAAATATTTTATATATAAGGGATCCAATTATATAGAAATTTCCGAGGTCAAATATCTCACACAGAATGAGTCAATGAAATTTTTTGGGGTCAAGCATTCAATAATGAATCCTATTCATCCTTTACATTGATCTTATGGATCATTCGATAGGGTTTGTAGCTCAGTGGATTAGAGCTCATGGTTCCGGACCATGAAGTCAAGGGTTCAAATTCCTTCTAGCCCAAAAGATTTTATATTTAGAATGAAAATTCCTTCATTGCCCCTTCCTTACTTGTCTGCTCTTCCTTCTTTATGAATTTTAAGCTCAGTATAACGTACAAAATAATCGACAATTTACGAAGGAATTGACGAACAGGGTAGGATCGAAAACCCAATTAGTTCCACATAAATATTATTTTTGTAATTCTTAATATTTTAAATTTGTACTTATATTTTTAAAACTAAGAATAAGTAAAAAGATTTTGTATGTAAGGGATCCAATAATAACATGCCTAAAATGGGTTTGATTATAATAAATCGTGAATAATTCATATATTTTAAGAACATATTCAACACAAAAGGGAATGAGTTTTTTATTTGCATTCTTGATTCATCAAGCTAAATCTCTTTCCAAATATTGAATTTCTAGGCAATTTCTTATAATAAGCACTTATCCCCTTGATCCCACTTATCCCCTTGTCTGGATCCCACTTTAACTTTTATTAAACTTATTATAAGAACCAATATCATTTAAGTGATCAAACATCTCATCAACATATTATCCTAAACTCGTTATCTTCTTTGCAATTTCGTTATGGCCAGCTTAGGAACAACTATGCTTTATGAAGGATACATTTACACTTTTATTTTTACATGACATATGTTGTTGGAGGAAAGGCCTTATGTTGCGTGGAGTCTGATAGTTCTGCCAACACTACACCAGTTTTGTTTGATTGGACTGGTATCTCTTATCCTCAAGCCTGGCAAGTCAAATACAGTGAAATGCGTAATGCTGAGTCAATCCGAAAAGCTTTACATACTCGTACGTTAACCTTCGACCAGCATACCAATTCTTTTAGAGCTCCTGAACAAACTCCTGTTCCCAGATTCAAGCCTCCACTAATCATATCTGTGTCTTCTAACAGTTACCAAAATGCTCTAGCACAGGCTAGGAGCAATGAGCTCTCTTCCAGAGCTAATAAAGAATTGCCTTCCTCTTCTGCACAACCTTCCTTCTCAGGGTTGTATGATTCCGAACATCGTGGCCAACATGCAGAATGATCTACATGGAAGAAAATATTTCAGCGAATACAACATCAAAGGAACAAAGAAGCACCTACTTTAGGGATGTTCTCTCTCCCAAGGCAAGGGCATGAAATGGAAACTACCATAGGTGGGAATAAATCATTTATCCCTGGTAGACACCTACCAGAAGTTCCCTTTAGACAATTCGCTGCTGATGGCCAGAGTAAGAAAGAGTTTCTGCCTTACAAATCCTCTTCCGTAGACCAAATAGTCTCTGATGAAATCAAGCTTTCCAATTGGTGCAATATGCAGTCCGTCAAGAATGGCCAAAATCTTGATGATATGGCATGAGACATTCTTTGGTTAAAAGCAAATCAGATAGAGCAGAAACAACAAATACGAGTACTAGCTACCAAGCTAGAACTACTGGATCATGTCTTACATGATTCAGCTGAGATAAAGATTCACATTGAACAAGCCTCTGCACAGTCAGATAGGAGAATGGCTGTCCTAGAAGAACTTTTGACAAAAACACAAGAACTAAAGAAAAAATCTTATGTTGTGCCTGAACATGTTTTTGCCTTAGCTTCAAAAGGATACCGCAGAAAGGAGTCACATGGGAAAAGTTTATCTTTTGGGAAATTTAGTGTTGTAAATGAAGATGGTCGCCCTGAATATGATTTTGGTGCAAGCAAAGCAGTTGTTTTGGAAATTCAGGAATGGATTTCTGAATTCAAAAAGTTTAATCATGTTTTGAATCCCAAATGTCTTGCAGCCCTAGAACTTGGATTTCAAACAACAGATGCTTCCTCCTCAAATCTTCCCAGAAATCCTCCTCCTACTTTTGACACTCATATGCCTGATGCCAACCCTAGTCCTTCAGTCGCTCCTTCTTCCAAGCATACTTTAGGAGCCAATGCTTTCAATATCCTAATTTCCCAAATGCCAAAACAACCTGTTCTGAACATCCAGTGTCAGACCCGAAGTGAAATAAAGAATGCTTTGCAGTTAATGGGTCAATGGATACTTTATAAAAAGAATCAAGATCACAATATAACTGGTCAGTACCTTGGTACACAGCTAGTTGCTGGTCTCTCTAGTCTTGCTAATGAATGGTGGTGTTGGTTGCCTGCTGAGTCCAAAAATGAAATGTTAGCATCTGATGATGCTGATACTCAAATTCTGCAAGCCCTTGGCAGAGAATTTTATGGCCCAGAACAGGGTGAAGATTATGACCATTTAGCTTCACTCTTTATGTCTGCTCGGTTATGTGATTTGAGCAAAAGTGAAGAGTAATTTTGCTACATGCAAAACTTGTTAATCTCCTCTGGTAAGTCTGGGGATCCAGCCTATCTAAAACACTATCTAAGGAGTTATCCAGGTCATGTTCCTGATGTAGTGGAACATCATTTGAAAGATAAAAATATCACTCTTCGTGGTATGTCCTTAGCACAACTGCATGGTTTTATTATTGAAACTTGGCAAGAAAATTGTTTGGAACGCCGAGTTAGTAAAGACTTCAAGAGGCATCAAGGGATGTTTTCCACCTCTTTTTGCAAAGATGTTGCACATATTCCTGATTGGGGGTGTGGTGCACATAATCGTGGACATTTAAAAGAATCCTGTAAATGCAAGAAAAAGAAAGGATTCTACACTAGTAAGCCCATATTTCACCCTGATAAACCCTACAAGTACAAAAAGCATAGAGCTTTCAGCCATGATATAAAATATCATAAAAAGAAATCTTTTCCAAAAAGATATGTCAAAAAACGGGCTGAGAAAGGAAAAAGTAATGCTTGTTTTATTTGTGGTAAGCCTGGTCATTGGGCTGGTAAATGTCCAGAAAGAAGGTCAAAGCCAAGGCTTGTAGCCTTGTGTACTAAGTTAGATCCACACTGGTGGGATCTTTGTGAGCTCTCTATTGATGGAACTCCTCCATCCAGAGAAGTTATCTATCTACCAACGGATGTTGATGATGCTTCAGATTCTAAATCAAGTACTGAGTCTGATTTTGCTCTAAATAAATTTGCTCCTTCTTCTGATTCTGATTCATCTTCTTTTGAAGAAGCAAATTTAGGAGGGTGTGATTTGCTACCTTCCTTTGATTTCTCTCTCAATATGTTCTATGTTAGCCCTCAAAGAGAAACACAACAGTTTGAGCTTTAAAAACAATTAGCTCATATTGATGTACAGCTAAAAATTATCCCTGTTCACAGATATTTAGAAAGGAAAGATCTCAGGGATGAAAAGAGAAAACTTCAAAAACAGCTTGAAGTTTTGTCTGCCCAAAAGGGTAAAGAAAAGATGGTACATAAGCATATAACTCTGCAATACAATCCTGCAGAGTTATATAGATACTACCCAGATCATCATGAAGATAGACAATCTCACAGAAGAGATAAAGAGAAATTTCTTAGGCTTCAGATCAAAGAAAAACAACAAAGCCTTAAGAGCCTGATTGTTGAAATTGAGAGCTTGCAAGATCAGTTAAAAGTGGTCCTTACAGAAATCGACCAATCCTCGGATGAATAACTCAGTAAGACTTTCAAAACAGCTTTGGTAGACCGAGAGAAGAAAGAAGAGTCCCCTGTAAATTTTCCTTCTCCTTCCACTCCTTCTTCACCTATTTCCCAAGTCCCAAGTCTCTTAGGTTCTTTTGAAGGTCCTAAGATGTTTATTCAGTTAAATTTCTGTCCATCTAAATATAAGTCTTATAGTTTGTATTGTATGGTTGATAGTGGCTGTCAGTTGAACCTTGCAAAAAGATCAGCAATTCCTGATTTTTATTGGGAAGAAAGTAGTGAGCGTGGAAAATATATTGAAGGATCTCATGTATCCTTAGATGGTAAAGTGGATGATTTACCAGTACAAATTGGTGGTAAAAGTTTAGGTTTCCCTTTGTATATATTAGAACAATTGAAAGAAGATTGTGTTGTTGGTTCTGAATTCTTGAATAGAGTCAGTCCATTCTCAATTGATACTTCCAAAATTTTATTCTCTTGTACAGTTAGAGGAGAACGTGTTGTTTGTCCAATTTCTTTCAATCCTGTATATAAATGTTAGTCTAGTCATGTCCAGTCTACTCCAATTCCAAATCCTTCTGTTACAGCTTTGAATAAAATGGAAAGGTGTGATGCTTTCTCTAAAGCACACAAAGAAGAGTATCTTGCTAAAATCACTAAGAAACTGATTAGTGATTGTTGTTCCGAAAGTCCTAACACATTCTGGAAGAGAGAAAAATATTTTGTTTCTCTGTCTTTTGATCCTCTCCAGAAGATTAAGCCTATGAAGGCATCATCAAGATTAATGTCCCCAAGTGAACGTGAATTCTGTGCAGCAGAAATTAAAGATTTGCTCAGTAAAGGTTTGATTGAGCCCTCAAAGAGTCCTTGGGCTTGTAGAGCGTTTGTTGTAAACAAACACTCAGAGCAAAAAAGGGGAAAGCCGAGACTTGTGGTAAATTACAAACCTTTGAATGTTGTTCTGCAGAAAATACGATACCCTCTCCCTGATAAATCTAGTCTTCTGCAAAGAATTACTAGATGTTCTATATTCAGTAAATTTGACTTGAAGTCAGGTTTTTACCAAATCGAAATTGAAGCAAAGGATCGCTTCAAAACAGCCTTTGTTGTCCCCCATGGACAATACCAATGGAAAGTCATGCCTTTTCGCATAAATAATGCCCCTTCAAAAATTCAAAAACAGATGGAAGATATCTTTAGAGATAAGATTTGGGCATTAGTTTTTATCGATGACATTCTTATTTGTTCCAAGAGCCTACAAGAACATTTGAAGCATTTGCAGGTATTTTATGATTTGGTCTTCAAGCATGGTTTGTTGCTCTCGCAATCCAAAATGGAAATTGGAAAAACAGAAATGGATTTTTTAGGTTTTAAAATATCAAAAGGTCAAGTTTTCCTACAGAAGCATGTTCTTTCTATTTTCAATAACTTTCCTGACCAAATTCTTGATAAAACATAGCTTCAGAGATTCCTTGGAAGTTTGAATTATATCAGACCCTTCTATAGAGGCCAAGCAACAAATATTCAGTTGCTTCATCAAAGGTTAAAGAAGAATCCTCCTAAATGGTCCATTTCAATGACTGAAGCAGTCCAGTCAATAAAAAGTAAATTGCAGAATCTCCCTACTTTGAGCCTTCCGCAAGGCACTGATCAACTGATAATTGAGACTGATGCATCAGCAACCACATGGGGTGGTGTGTTGATTGAAAAGTTTGAGACCAGAGAAAATATTTGTGGTTATGCCTCGGGATCCTTTAAATCAGCTGAACTAAATTACCTGAGCAGTCACAAAGAGATTCTTGTTGTAAAAAAGACCGTTCTTCATTTTATTTTATTTTTTAAGACAGTGAAGTTTATAATTAGAACAGATCTTAAAATAATGCCAGGTATCTTTAAAAATGAGAACCTAATGGTTGAAAATAGTAGTAGGATTCTGAAATGGTTTGATTGGCTTAGTAGTTTTGATTTTGAAATTGTCTATAAGCCTGGTCACTTGAATTGTATTCCTGACATGTTGACAAGGGAAAAATCTCAGTCTGCAGATTCCAGTCCCTCTTTGAACATGTTCTCTCTTGGTCCAGCTAGTTCAGCAGACAAAGGTAAAGCCCCAGTTGAAACTATTTACCAACCCAGAAATTCCCTGTTTCTGAAGCCATGGGATGATTTGGTCACTCCTGCTGAAAGAAGACAACTCTTGGATTTTGCTGATAGAAGAGAAGTTGAACGATACCTTGATCTTTCTCTTATCAGACAAATTCACCAAAGTCCTTTGAAGATCCAGATTCTTGAGAGATGGGAAAAATCAGCTTTTACCAGCTTTGAAAATGCCCGTGAAAAGCTGAAGAAGTGCAGAGAACTTTGGATAGATTGCAATTATGAACCAGAAGGCCAGCCACTCTGGTACGTGGACATTGGAGATGGTAATTTGATTTGGTCAAGTTCCAATTTAATTCTGCAATTTTGCAGAGAAGAAACCACTATTGTTATATGTGGCGACCCAGGCAATTTAAGGAATAAAGATTGGTCAGGATGGACTGAGGTTCTGTTAGATAAATTTTTTCCTCGAAAAGATTGGATCAACAGAAGAGCTAAATTCATTTTGCATCTACAAGCAGATAATGAAGTTGCAGACCAGAACCATCAGTGGTTCAAGTTTCTCCTGAGACATCCTGGCGGACGTTATACTCCACTTGAGCATGTTGTGTATACACAACAAAAGTTTATTAAGCGTGACCGTGATGGGAATCATATTGATTAGAAAGTTCACATGAGAAGACTACCACTAAATTATCGAGTTAAATCACACTTTGAAGGATAGTTTTGCTGTACAGAGAATCCGATATTTCACGGATCAGATATTGAGAGGTGTTTCACCAATGACCTCTATCCTCCTGTTCTTCCTGATATTCCTGATGATGATTATGATAGGGCACTCAGTGATGAAATCAACGACGAAATCCTTGGCGGATTTGACTGTCCATGTGGTGAAATAACAATCGGTGATCGTGAAGTCTGCATTTGTACTTAAGGCCGTGATCCATATTCTCCATAGATTTTGAAAGTCGTGGTGGGCCAGTGTTTAAAGGCTCCACATTGTATTGTACATTTGTCAACCATTTGGCCATGAATCTTTCTTTTTCGTTGTGGGCCAGATTTTGCTCCACTTTGTACTAGTCTTCTTTTGATTTGTCGGCCATCTGTCGGCCAGTAGATCATCCGTCATCAAATTGATTATGGGTCCCCATATGTCTTTTGACTTTAAGGGACAATATAATGGCATGGTAGTCCACCTGTCACCCCGGGTATCTACTTTATGACTCATAGTTGTCAGTCTTCAGTCACCGGGTTATCGGTTGTAGTGCTATAAAATGAAGGTCTCGCTCTTCATTTTATTCATTCGAGTCTTAGCGTCCTCATGTGTTGAGAGCTCTGCAAGTCTTGGTCAAGAGCCGAAGCCTTATGCTCTGCAAGTTGCCCATGCTATGCAAGTTTCCCTAGCGTTATAACATTGCATAAGAAAGCTGAAAGCTCAGTCTGTAAAAAGAGTTTGTATAGGGGTGCTTGTTTGCATGCTTGGGACACCCAGAACCCTCAGAGTAAGTTAAAGTGGTAGCTTTTCCTAAAACGAAAAAGGACCCAAGTCCATAGTGCATAGGCATGTTAGCTAAGTATTGAGTTGTAGTGATGAGCTTCGCCCTCCGAAGCCAATCTGCTTTTGTAAAGTGATGCTGGTATTTTCTATAAAATATTTTCAGTTGGAAGTTTCCGCATGTTTGCATTGCAATATTAGGTCCTAGCATAAGTGGTATCAGAGCCAGTGGCATAGCCAAATATATTCTATAAGTTTCGTCTTATTTTAAGAACATCTACTAAATCTGTTGTTGTTATTGCTATATTGCTTCTGTGTTTGTCATTCTACAACTTAATCCTGTAGATGGTGGAAATGACCATTGAGGAAATTGCAAGGCGTGAGGGGTTTTGAGAATAATTGTCCGAAGTCAGAGGTCATAGCCGAGGGATAGGCGTAGTAAATCCTCAAGTTTCTGAAAACTTAGAAGAGTTAAAAAACCCCATAGATCTGATGGACCCTGCAATGGATCAAGTTGAGCTCTTTGTTTTAGACTGTCAAACCCAAAATGATGTAGAAGTATCATTAGCAGATCGTAGATCCTCTTTTATTAGAACAAGTACTTCTAAAGATAGTTCTATCATTCATATAAATGACGAAAATCCATCTCCCAACTGGCAGTTGCCAAAAATAGTCCCTTTTGAAGTTTACAATTTAAAGTGGTGGCGCTATCATAGTGCTAATCAAATCAAAGTTATGTCTATAGATGTTTCATTTTCAGATTCAAATGATCCTACACACATCAATTTACTTGATCAAACTCAGATCGATTGGACTCTTAAAGAAGGATATTCTTATGCACATCTGGGTGCAATTAAGTTAAGGCTCGACCCTCTTGTTCGTCCTTTCCTTCCCGTTTCTTCTTTGTGTGTCAGTTGCTACGTGTCATGTAAATTTTGTCGACGCTATAATAGGTGGTTTTTCTACTCCTCTGCATAATGGTCCCGCTCACGGTACCATTTTTCCCAAATTCTCTGTTAGTTTGAAAGACCCACATATTTATGATCTGTTAAAGGTTATATCCAACCCCGGGGTTTCCGAATGTTACCTGGTTCCAAGATTATTCAGTTAAAAGCTGCAGTTTGTGTCCGGTTTGGCAATGATACTCTCCCTCCTCTCCGCTCCAAATTCCATCAAAGTTCCTGCTTGCTAAGCATGCTGGAGTCCGATAGTTCTGCGAACACTACACCAATTTTGTTTGATTGACATTTATGCTGCACAACCCTCTGGTGGCTTTTGTGTGGCTGGGGCATTCATCGAATTGGAGAATGGTGATCTCATTAAGTTGTGCCTTCATGGTGGCATTGGAACTAATACAAAGGGGGAGCTATTGGGACTTTGGATTGTCCTATTTTTTTGGACTGGGTACGTATAAATCTGGCGCAAATTGTAGGTGATTCCATGGTGATTGTAACCTCGGCTAATGATGCTGCTTCCATCAACTCTTTGGCACTTTCTTCATGGATGGACCAGATTAAATCACTTCTTGGTCACATTCTGGGGACATCTATTATCCACATCTTTAGCAAACATAACTCGGTTGCAGATACTCTCTCTCAACGTGGATTGGTTGCGACAGCTGGTATGATTTTCTATGAGATTATTGAAGGGTCCCGTGATCCAATACTGAGCTGCTGGAACATTTTTGGGGTGTAACTATTTTCGTTTTGGTATTTTCTTTTATTTTCAGGACCATTTTATATGGCTGGTTGTTTTTCCTTGTGTGGTATACACGATTGGTGTATGCTTTTTCCTTGTTTTGAGGGATTGGTATATCCCGGTCTCACTTGTCTTTTTCTTGGAATGGTTTCATGGGAGACGGATGGTCTCGGCTGTTGGGCTTCAATCCACTAATGCAGATCGAACCTTAAATTTATATCAATCCGGGTCAGTAAACTTAGAGGCATATCCAAGTTTTAGGACTTAGAGCTAGACTTGTTTGGTTAACTTAATTCTCTGTAAATTGAATCTACTGTCAGATGAGAAATACCATAACTTAAAGATACAAAAATCCTTTTACAGGTATAACTTCGTTTGTTTCTTTTCAAGTACACAGCAATCTATTTAAGAAAGCAATCTATTGGTGAAAGAACTGAGATAGTGAAAGCAATTTAACAATAATTCTAACCCTAAGATAAAAACTACAAAGTTCTGCCTGACATCCCAGTGCTGAATGAACAATTAACCATTAAATTCCCTTACAGGACATTTTTCGTAATTGATAATTGTTCTAAACACTTTATCTTCAAATGAGCAGCAATGTATGATATAATAAAATCACAGTCTGAACCGTTCTTTTAACATTTAACAAAACAGAAGACAAAGCTCATAAAAAGGTAAGTGATGTGTAGCACAATGAAATCGTAGCTTGAACCATTAAATGAGATAACAGAGTTGTTATAAAACCAATTAAAACTAGCTGAATTCGTTCTGCAATAATAAACTAAATACTACAGGGATTAACACATACCAATGGCACAATCTAAATCGCCTGCATCAAATCAAATCACTGCAAACATCTAAATCGCATTCACTGGCAATGTAAGGGTGTGCGAACTCAACAATGGGGGCCCTCCAATGCCTCGTTCCACACACAGTTGAAGATTTACAGAACTGAAACTTTAAATGTATTCACCATAAATCAATTACACAGTAAAAACCACGCAGTTCAGAAGCAATATGCGTTCTTCCCAAAATAGTGATTATTGATGCAATGCTTTGTAAAGTACTTATACAAATTCGAAAGAAAACTGGAAATGCTATAATCCTGTAAACTAATTAATGAACATAGCCATCGAGATCCTCATTCAGAATCATGAAACTCAATAGAATCCAAACTGCCCTGCTTTTGTGCTGAGTGGTAGCACAGGTGGTCATCTTTGATCGACTTTGACTTGCCACTTGTGAGAGCCACATCATCTATTCGTTGGAATTTCGTCCATCCTTGGACACTGAGGATCTTTCCTCCATCTTTTAGTTAATGCCTAGCTGGCTTGCAAGTGCTCAACTTTGGAGACATTACGGGAAGTTAGCACATCCTGTAATTCTGAATAAAACCTTCGTTTAAATGCTCTAAAAATCTCAAAATTCAATTTGTTAACAAGCAATGACATTAATACCTTTTTAAACAAAGTCTGTGGTGAACTAAAAGCTTTATAGATCAGTATGAGGGTTTTATGGAGGAAAATGGAGGTTATTTAGATGACAAAAAGAGGTCAAAATGGTGCCCAACATCTCCCCCAAGAGGAAGCTATTGCATGTCCCCATGCCAAAAATATTTTACCTTGTTTTGAAAACCAAAATTTTGCTGCTGGCCTTCTTGCTTCTAATCTCCTACGGAGATGATGCATATGTTGAAGTTGGAGATGCATAAAGGACCTTCAGTCTCTCATACTTAGCTTTGTAGGTCTTCTTCTGTTTATACCATCTGGATGCATTCTTAGAAATGTGTGTCCTCTGAATTCTTAGCTTCCGATTGTCTTTTCTCAATTTCTCATTCTTGAGCTCCAATTCCTTTATTTCAAGTTTCAACCTCTTAATCTCTTTATTATTCTTGGAAGTTTTCTTCTTCTTCATTGAAAGCTGGACAGAATTGGTGTCCATCCCTAATTCTTCACTTTCCTATACTGAACCCTCTTTCTTTTCTTCTTGCACAGTTTGTTGCTCTGAGGAAAGAGAAGCTGAGTCTTTTAGTACTCCCTATCTTGACTACTTTTCCTTTTCCTTCTCCTGCTGATCTAAGAAGAGATTGATTTTCTTTGTCTGTTTTATCATCTCATCAGCTTCTTGGGTTCCCTGTCCTATTTCACCTGCTAGGTTTTCTTCTTGACCTTCCAAAGTTTGTGTGTGTTCTTCATCTTCTAATGGCTTTTCTTTTTCTTTCTCTTGCTGATCCAAGAAGAGATTGATTTTCTTTGTCTGTTTGATTATTTCATCAATTCCTTGGATATCCTTCCCTTTCTCACCTGCTAGGTTTCCAATTTGACTTTCCAGGGTTTGTATGTGTTCCTCGTCCTCTAATGCTGACTGGCTTCGAACTTGCTTATGCTTCCTTGGCTTCTTCTGGTAAGTGGTGAAGACTTGCTCTTGTTTTTGAAACTGTTTATCTTCTTTCATTACACTCCTAGTTCGTATCCTTCTCTGAGGCTGTTTTGAACTTGTTGCCTCAGAGTTGTCTTCATCATCAGTAATCAGCAATACCTCCTTTTTCTTCTTTTTCTCCTTTGGCAGTTTTGAGCTTGTTGCCTCAGGGTATGTTATCATCAACAATTCACCTTCTTTTGAAACCTCTTCATGCAATTCTTCATGTTCTTCAAATTGATTGTGGATTAAAAATTCTGTCCATGTCAAATTCTGCTTTCGTAACTCATGCTGGATGATGATTTTGATGAGTCCACAGTGAAAAAGACTTCTCAATTTGTCTTTTTCACGCCTTTGGACAGACTTAGCCATCTTAGTTAGACTCTGCGACAGGAAATAGGGCATATTGATCTCACATTCACCTTTCAAATGCTGCAACAGCTTGATGTGGTAAAGGTAAACAATACTGAATCTCCCTTCACAGGTGATGAATCTTTGTATGATGTACACTATTTCATCCCAGGGATGAACTAGCCAGCTCCTTGGTATACCTTTCTTCCAGTTTACTGACCCTGCTCTTGATCTACACAAAAAGGGTATCCATGATTTCTCTTTGAATTGCTTGGTTTTGAAAAACCTTTCTCCTTGCTGTGGTAGGCCAATAATTTGTGCCAAAATGTCTTCAGACAGTCTGAAATTTAAATTCCCTACTGTAGGCCTCTCTCCATCGAACGAGCCAGCAAAGGCTAGGCTAACATTATCGTTGTGCCCATCAAATTTTTCAAAGAAAGACACCCATTGATTTTTTTCGAAAATTTCCAGGCATTTTTCATGAATGTATGCGGGCTCAAATTCCTCTGGTTCCAGTCTAGATGACATTTTGAAAAATAGAAAACAGGAACCTTTCAACTTTTAACTCTGCCTTTGTCTTCCTATCCCCACAACAATACTCTGAAATTGTGAAATTTCTGTTGGTTTGAGTAGAGTATTCAACAAAGAAAAGGGTTTAAATTTTTACCTCTTCTCTAGTGCAACTGTTTTTACTTCCTTCTGCACGATTTCCATAGAGATTGGTGTATTCATAGCTTCCTTCTCACTGATTGTCTTTCTGCCTACGCGATTTCTTCAACAAATCGTGTATTCACACTTCCTGTAACCCACGGCCCCTTCTCACTGTCAATTATCTTCACACAGCAGTCGATTTTGTAGATACAACAATTGGACTCAGCCTCAGGGAGAATAACACAATCGTGGTTCCTAATTTTATCAATACATCATGCAGGAATTTACATGTTGTCGTGGGCATCATTCCATGTTTTCCTTTCTTCATTTCATAACATGCCACTTCATTTAATTAAAAAAATGAAAGGTAAGGTTTTGGTTTATAAAACACTTTAATCCTTTTTATATGCCCAACGTTTAATGCATAAACTGCATGATGCACTAAATACATATATAAAAGAAACTTTTAAAATTCCTTTATGTCAATATTTCGCTTTTTGTTGAGAAGGAGACCCTGTTTGTCTTTAAACCAAGAAGAACACTATATCTGTAGAATGCAGTATTTATCCTGTAGAGTGCAATATATGTCCTGTAGAATGCAGTATTTAAAAATTTCCCTTGGGTTTGATCCTGACAACCATTTTGACCCTTAGGGTGGAAAAATGAAGTGTTGGAAGAGACTATGAGGCTAATGGAAGGTAAGTAGGGTACTGGTAGAGACTATCAGAGTAATGAAAAAAATAGGCAGTCAAGCTTTACAGTAGTTGGTAATATGCCATTGCTTAAAAACAAAGAATTCTGAAACTTTTTAGAAACATAAAAACTATAAATTCTTACAGACTTTGCTTGATGTCTCTGTATGATGAGCTTGTTGTCTGATGAAGTTGGTTTGTATCCTGATTCATTTCTATCCTCCTGATGTCTTCTGTCTTCCATCTCAAATTCTTCAGTTTTACTGAAAGTTAGGTCCTTCTGTAGATTTCTTCTGCCTTATTGGAAATCAGGTCCCTTCTGTATTATGAAAAATCACTTGTATTGCTGGAAATCAGGTCCCTTCTGCATTATGAAAAATCACAATCCTCTACATATGGAAAAGACTTGGAGGGTTCATGAAAATGCTTATCCCCCTCACAGGCCTACCTTTTGACTTGTCCTCAAGTCAAGCAAGATCTTCATTATTTGGAAAACAAAACAGGAAATTAGAAAAAGATTTTTTTGTGAATTTTCAATGGCCAGGTAAACCTGGTTTTCCAGAGAAAATTCAAGTTTATATTGTGCCAGTGAATTGGTTTTCACAACTAAACTTCCTTTTTTTTTATATTTTTATATTTTTATTTTTGTTTTTTTTCGATTTTTATTTTCTTTGTATCTTTTTGTTTTATTTGCTTGCTGTATCAGATCAGCTAAGGAGCAGGTGAAGGAGAAACACTGATGTGTCTATCCAGCACTTGCAGTTCCTTTTGCTATGAAATATGTTGTATAAAATCTGCCATGTTGATAGGTTTGTTGTACAGATTGAGCCGGTAGCCATTGACCACAAATTTATGTGCTTCATCATCTATGGTTTGAAGTTTTACTGAACCATTGTCATAGACATCAACAATCTCATATGGACCAAGCCAGTGAGTAGTAAATTTGGCTTTGAAGTCTTTAAACTTTGAGTCAAACAATAGTGCCCAATCACCGATGTGAAATTGCTTCTTTTTGATAAATTTGTCATGCCATTGAGCTCTCTGTTGTTGTATCAGAATATTGTGTTCTATGGCAGCCTGTCTCATCTCATCTAGCTGATTCAACTAAAGTATTCTTTCTTGCTGAGCTTCTGAAAGATCCATGCCCAAATCTGCTGCTAACTTGAAAGTATGAACTTGAAACTCTATAGGAAGGAGGACTTGCTTACCATAAACAAGTTGATAAGGAGAAAAATTAGTGTTGTTTTTCCAAGTGATCCGGTATGCCCATAAAGCTTCAGTAAGCTTAGCTGACCAATCCTTCCAATGCATTTGGACAGTTTTGGTAATGATTCCTTCTAAAGTCTTGTTTGTAGATTCCACTTGGCCATTTGCTTGTGGATGGTAAGGGGTAGACTTCCGATGCTTAATCTTATACTTTTCTGCTATCTCCTGCACTAATTTAGAGGTAAACTGGGCACCCTGATCAGTTACAATCTCTCTAGGCACCCCAAATCTGACAAAGATCTCCTCAAAAAGAAAGTTTACCACAGTCTGTTCGGTGGCTCTTGGCAATGGTTTGGCCTCTACCCACTTAGTAACATAGTCTGTGCAGACCAAAATGTATTTCTATCCATGTGATGGTGGATGAATGGGACCAATGAAGTCAAGGGCCCACTTTTCAAATGGTTCAATGAGGATTTGGGGTTGGAGTGGCATTTCATCAGACCGGACTGGCTGTCCCATGCGTTGACAAGTATCACAACTTCTAACATACCTCTTAGCATCTTTGAAAATGGAAGGCCAATAATACCCCAAATTGAGGATCTTGTATGTTGTCCGTTTGTCTGCAAAATGGCCACCACACGGTTCATCATGACAGGCCTTTAAAATATCTAAGACTTCATCCTGTCGTACACATCTTCTTATAATTAAATCATATCCTGTGTAAAAGAGATCACCATTAACCCATATATGCCTAGCACTCTGTTTAATAATCTTCTTTTTTTCTTTAGATGTCATAGATGGGGGTAGTTGGCCTGATGATAAGTAATTGGTAATGTCAGCATACCAAGGAGTGATAACAGAAATTGCAAATAGGTGTTCATCAGGAAAACTATCTAAAACCGGAACAACCTCACCAGTATTGTGTAAGCGAGACGGGAAATCCGCCACTTGATTTTCTCGTCCAGGCCGATCTAAAACAGTGATATTGAACTCCTGCATTAATAACAACCATCTAGTAATCCGACCATTAGTGATAGATTTATTCATTAAATAGCGTAAGGCTGAATGATCTGTATGAAAAAAAATTTCATAGCCAGTGATATAATGACGGAATTTGTTTACAGCATGAACCACTGCCAACATCTCTTTTTCAGTGACTGTATAATTCAGCTCTGCAGGTGTCAGATTTTTACTAATGAAATAGATAGCATAAGTCAAAGTATGTTCTTTCTGGCCCAATGAGGCTCCTATTGCAGTAGCAGAGGCATCAGTTGAAATATGGAAATGCAATGTCCAATTTGGTCCCCTTAAAATGGGAGCAGCTGAGAGTTTCTCTTTAAGTGACTGAAATGCAGATTGGCAGTTAGTATCCCAATTAAAATTCGATCCTTTGAAAGCAATTTAAACAATGGCAAAGCTATCTTACTAAAATTTGCAATAAATCTACGATAATAGCCTGCGTATCCTAAAAAGCTTCTGACATCTGTTTGAGTTGTTGGTTTAGATAAATTTGTAATGACTTGAATTTTAGCAGGATCTACTTTTATTCCAGAGGAAGAAATGTGATGCCGTAAAACGATCCCTTCAGTCATCATCATAAAACATTTTTCATTACTAAGGGAAAGGTTTGAGTCAACACACCTTTTTAGAATTTTCTCCAAATTTGCTAAGGAATCTTCAAAGGTACGTCCATATACAGAAAAATCATCCATGTAAACCTCAACACACTCATGAATTAGATCGGCAAAGATGGCCAAGACAGCCCTCTGAAAGGTAGCTGGGGGATTACATAAGCCAAAAGGTAAAACTTTGTAGGCATAAGTGCCCCAGGGACATGTAAAGGTGGTTTTGTCTTGGTCTTCGTTTGCAATACTAATCTGATTATAACCACTGAAGCCATCTAAAAATGAAAAATATTCCTTTCCAGCTAAAGCATCCAGCACTTGATCAATGAAAGGCAATGGAAAATAGTCTTTTAAAGTTGCCTTATTCAACTCCCTGTAATCGATACATATGTGCCATTTACCATTTTTTTTAGGAACAACAACCAAGGGTGAGACCCATTGGCTGTCGGAGATGGGGTAAAAAAATCCCACTTTTAACAACTTTTGCAACTCGTCTTTGACTATTTCCTTTAGCATAGGGTTCATTCTGCATTGCGGTTGTCTCAGAGGTCCTATTGTTTCATCTAGGTAAATGTGGTGAGTGCATGTCTCAGGATGAATACCTGGCATATCAGTGTACTCCCAGGCAAATGCATGGGAATATTTATTCAGCAATGTAATCAACTGTTCTTCCTGTGATGTGGTAAGATGTGCACTTATTTTCAGAGTTTTGCCTGGACTGATTTCAACCGTTTTACTGTGAATATCGGTGATGGAATGAACATTAAAAATGTCATGAAGTGCTAATGCTAGGGAATGAACATTGCAATTTTCTTGAAAATTATAACCCAAAACATGATCTGCTACAGCATATTCCATATCTCGTAATTCGGCACAAATATTAGGTTCAGCAATGAAATAATCTAGCAGATCTTCGTGGTTATCTTCCTGAAAATCAAAGAACTGATTTATACTCAGAACATGCTAAATCACGTCTTCTTCTTGTTCTTTGGTTTCATTAATCCATGACAGCTGATCTAATGTAGAAGGTCTTTGGGCAGAAGGGTAAAGTGCAATCTGTTTTCTCTCTGTCCCGTGTGAAATGAGCATACTTCCTGACCTACATCCTATGAAAGCATCTGCTATTGCCAGCCAGGGTCTGCCAAGGATCAATGGGTGACCTCCTAAGTTAGATTTTGGCTGTAGTACTATAAAATCAACAGGATACTCCTAGGAGTCTAAAGAAATAATAATATCTTCCAAGACCCCTTCAGGTGTAATTTTAGACCTATCAGCTAATTCCAAGACTGTTGTGGTGGGTCTGAGATTTGTTAAGTGAAGGTAATTCATTGTCTCTAGTGTCATGACATTAATGGCAGCACCTAAATCGATCAATGTTTTTGGGATTGAAAAGTTATTAATAGTAAGTGTAACCATTGGAATTCTAGGATCTACATACTTTTCAATGAAAACAGTGTTGGACATTAATCCCACTAGATTTCCTACCACATGAATTTTCGATGGATCCTTCCTTCTTTCATTAAGACATAGTTCTTTAACTGCTTTAGTGTAAATTGGAATATCTTTTATAGCCTGCAGTAGAGGAATTTTGACATATACATTTGTTAACTCGTTCAGAACATCGAAATCAGGTAAGGAAATCGAAGGTTTTTCTTTGACTAACCTTTCAGGAAAAGGAGGTGTATAAGATACTGTTGTTTTCCCTCGTTGACTGTGATTTTCTGACTGAGATTTTTCTGTATTTAATTTTTTTGGAGTTTTGTCAGTTTCCGGTGGTTCTTCTAACATAACAGGAGATTGTTTTTGTAAGGTTTTCCCAGATCTCAAATTGATATTTTGCAGTGGGAGAATGGAGTAGGGAAGCGCCGTTCCATCATCAACATTATACACAGGTCTGTCTGTTTTATTATTTGGATTTGGAATTGGATGAGATGGCAGTTGTGTAGGCCGAGGTGGAGGTGGATTGGATGGCAACTGAAGTTGTTGAGGTGGTGTACCCAATTGAGGAGCCATGTTATTGGGTTGTTGGAAAGATGGATTTTGAAAAGATGGGGCTTGGACTTGATTCTGCTGATATTGAGGATAGGTAGAAGGTTGTTGATAGGGCTGCATATAAGCCTGCTGATATGTCTGGTTACCATGGGCATACCCTCTCCAATTTGGAGCAGATTGAGCTAATGGAGGAGACCAAGTTTGCCAAGGCATGGGTGCATTCCATGAGTTCTGAATAGGAGTTTGATAATTTGTATTAAATTGCTGCATAGGATCTTGAGACATACCTGAGAATCATGGCTGCCAAGGTCTCCATTGTCCGATGAAGTAGAGAGACTCCAGGCTGTGATTTTCCTCCATTCGAGCTTCCTGCAATTCCTTCAATCTAGGGCAATCATCAGTTTTGTGATTAAAAGTGCATAAGCCACAAATTTCAACAGTATTTAAAGGACATTCTCTAAGTGGGTGTTTCTTTCTACATTTAGGACAAAAAATAGACAAAGCCTGATCGTGTTGGTCCTGTTGTTCTTGCCTCTTCTTGGTTTTTGTTGCTTCGACTTGTGTGCCCAAGGTACTTAATAAATCAGTCTTGAAATATTCTAGCAGATTTCCAAGCTCAGCTCTAGAAATACCACTGTTTGCAGATTTAGTTGCTTTGGTATTGCTATCTCTTTTTCCAGTTCAAGCCTTTCCTCTTGAATATTTCTGACATAAATCTTGTATCTCATCAAAGGGGAGGTAAGAGATGTCACCTTTGCCCATAACATTCAAAATGTTCAAATACTCTTCTCTTATTCCTTTCAAAAATATTGTTCTAATCATTTCAGGTGTTAAAGAATTGTATTTACATTTTTGTAAGTTGTATGAGAATCTTTCCAAATACTCCTCCAAACTCTCATCTTCTTGTTGAGTCATGCCAAAAATGTCATCTTTCAGACCCTTTGATATGCAATATGCCTGATATTTTCGAAGAAAGATTTTCCTCATTTCATCCCAGCTAGTGATAGAATGTTCTCCTAAACCCATGAACCATTTCAAGGCAGCTGATTTAAGAGTAGTAGGGAAAAGACGGAGCTTATGGGTGTCATCGGTATACCCATAAGTTCGACACAAGATGTCAAATTCGAATAGGAAAGAGTCAAGATCTTCAGAGGTCATGCCATAGAAGTTTGGTAAGATAGATGGTGGAATATTCTTCATTTTCACCTCTTCTCCTAGGATAACGCTAGTGTCTAAGATAGGAAATTTAAAGGTGGCTTTCTGACCTTCTGCTGTTCTGTCATCCCTCTCATGTCTTCTCTCTCCTGTCTGCGTTTGTTTTCTATTTCCAACATCCTCTCATACTCCCTTCTCTGTTCTACAGTTGGACCTTTTGATGTTTCTTCCTCAGACATTTTGAACTTACCAACTGTTGAGATGAATCCTTTTGGAAGAGAAGCTCCTATTACTTCTGTTTTTGGGGGGTTTTTAAGAAATCTTCCTTTCTCATCTCTTAGTCTTAACATAAAAGTAAAATCTATTCTGTGTTTTTGTTTGAAATTTTCGTTTTTATTAGAAAACTAAAGTTCCTAAGCCTGCTTCTACAATGCCTTCCCGACAATGACGCAGAAATGTTGGGCTTCAATCCACTAATGCAGATCGAACCTTAAATTTATACCAATCCGGGTCAGTAAACTTAGAGGCATATCCAAGTTTTAGGACTTAGAGCTAGACTTGTTTGGTTAACTTAACTCTCTGTAAATTGAATCTACTATCAGATGAGAAATACCGTAACTTAAAGATACAAAAATCCTTTTACAGGGATAACTTCGTTTGTTTCTTTTCAAGTACACATCAATTTATTTAAGAAAGCAATCTATTGGTGAAAGAACTGAGATAGTGAAAGCAATTTAACAATAATTCTAACCCTAAGATACAGACTACAAAGTTCTGCCTGACATCCCAGTGCTGAATGAACAATTAACCATTAAATTCCCTTACAGGACATTGTTCGTAATTGATAATTGTTCTAAACACTTTATCTTCAAATGAGCAGCAATGTATGATATAATAAAATCACAGTCTGAACCGTTCTTTTAACATTTAACAAAACAGTAGACAGAGCTCATAAAAAGGTAAGTGATGTGTAGCACAATGAAATCGTAGCTTGAACCATTAAATGAGATAACAGAGTTGTAATAAAACCAATTAAAACTAGTTGAATTCGTTCTGCAATAATAAACTAAATACTACAGGGATTAACACATACCAATGGCACAATCTAAATCGCCTGCATCAAATCAAATCACTGCAAACATCTAAATCCCATTCACTGGCAATGTAAGGGTGTGCGAACTCAACAGTGGGGGCCCTCCAATGCCTCGTTCCACACACAGTTGAAGATTTACAGAACTGAAACTTTAAATGTATTCACCATAAATCGATTACACAGTAAAAACCACGCAGTTCAGAAGCAATATGCGTTCTTCCCAAAATCGTGATTATTGATCCAATGTTTTGTGAAGTACTTATACAAATTCGAAAGAAAACTGGAAATGCTATAATCCTGTAAACTAATTAATGAACATAACCATCGAGATCCTCATTCAGAATCGTGAAACTCAATAGAATCCAAATTGCCCTGCTTTTGTGCTGAGTGGTAGCACAGGTGGTCATCTTTGACCGACTTTGACTTGCCACTTGTGAGAGCCACATCATCTATTCGTTGGAAATTCGTCCATCCTTGGACACTGAGGATCTTTCCTCCATCTTTCAGTTAATGCCTAGCTGGCCTGCAAGTGCTCAACTTTGGAGACATTATGGGAAGTTATCACATCCTGTAATTCTGAATAAATCCTTAGTTTAAATGCTCTAAAAATCTCAAAATTCAATTTGTTAACAAGCAATGACATTAATACCTTTTTAAACAAAGTCTGTGGTGAACTAAAAGCTTTATAGATCAGTATGAGGGTTTTATGGAGGAAAATGGAGGATATTTAGATGACAAAAAGAGGTCAAAATGGTGCCCAACATCGGCAATGGGCATTTTTTTGTTACTGGGATATTTTCAAATGTAATACTTTATACTTTATTAATATAAATATGTCGTTTTCTATTGAAAAAAAAAAACATTTATGGGGTTCAAGCGCCATTAACATGGCCTTTAGCCCACCACATACGCACTTTTTAGAAGTATTTTACCTATGAATGAAAATATAAAAAGCATTGAGAAAGTCTAAGCAAGAGGAATAGGTCTTAGGGCCTTCACAATCATTAAGGTAAGAAATTGAAACCACAAAGATTAAAAGAAATTTTAAGGAATGAATATTATTTTTAAAGCCCCTTTAAATTTATGTCACAATTCATTAGGAAATTTAACTTCTTAAAAAAAATGTGAGTTTGTTTTATGGGCTTCACTTACAACGTTGTTTTATGTGTTAAAAGGACTTTTTTACAACCATGTTTATATTGGTTTTTAACTTGTTTTGATTTCACTTACCAATTCATCACAATGATTTATAAAGTTGTTATTAATATTGTTACTGAAAGGTTTATTATAAAATTAATTATAATATTTTTTATAAAAAAATTAAAGTATGATTAAAATTATATAATTTACTTAATGAATACATATCATATATTATCATATATCATTTTGTCATTTACAAATATATTATTTACAAAAATTAAATTTAGATGAAGAAGATAACAATAATAACTATCAGATTAAGGACTGGTGGTGGCTTATTTGAAAAGTTGAAGCACGAATTTCTCATTGGGCATATAGATTGCTCTCTGTTGGTGGCAAGCTTACTTTGATAAAGGCGGTCCTTTTGGGGATACCTATCTATTGGATGTCTCTCCTTGAGATCCTTGTCTACATTTTAAATGTTATCAGGAAATTGATCTTCAATTTTTTGTGGACTGGTGGAAAAGATCACGACTATCTGGTTATGACAGGGTGGGATTCTGTCTCCAGGCCTGAGAGATTTGGGGGATGGGGGATAAAGGATCTAATTTCTTTCAGCATGGCCCTTAGAACTAAAAGTCTGTGGAGGAGTCTATTTAATTGCAATCTTTGGTCCAAGATTGTTTTTGTGAAGTATATAAATATGGATTTGGTAGCTTGGATCAGATTGTCAATGTCTTCAAGAGTTGTATGCTCTCCTATGTGGCGTGATATGCTTAAAGTCTCGGACTGGATCATTGGTGACTTGAAATGGCAGCTGGGAAATGGTGAAGTCATCAGGGTTGGTAAAGATAAAATTTTGGGTATTGATGATTCTGTTTGTCTTTCTAATAGAATTCCGGAGTACTTAAAGATTTATGGGATAACAACTTTAAAGAACATCAGGAACAGTTCTGGTAATACATATTGGCTAAAGTCCATTGACTTGGAATTGGATGGAGATGATGCCACTATGTGGGATAATTATATTAATGCTCTTTGCTCGGCTGGATGTACATTAACTGATCAAGTTGATAGATTGCTTTGGAATGGGAATGTAAAATCTGGGAAGGTAACAGCCAAAACAGCATATGATAGAACCATGCAAGAGAAATATATTTTCCCCCATAATTGGTGGTATAAGCAGATCTGGAAGTGGAATCTTCCATTAAAAATCAAGTGTTTCTTATGGCATGCATTGCAGGGTACCTTGAAAACCTGGGACAATCTTCTGAGGCGTGGTTGGTGTGGTCCAAATTGGTGCATCTTATGTAAGGAAGATTCTGAAAATATCAATCATCTGTTTGTCTTTTGCTCTTTTGGTAGAAGAGTTTGGAATTTTTGTTGTACTAAGTTGACAGTCACCAAGGATTGGGAAGATGGTGATTTTGGTCAGTCTCTTCTAAGTTGGTTTAGATCTTCTAAAGATACTTTACAGGTCCCTATTTTTATTTCTTGGGCTCTCTAGTACTTTCGAAATTTGGCCACTTTTCAAGGAAAGTTGCCTGAAGTTGAGGTTTGTGGCCTTATTGTCTTAAAATTAGCTCAGCAATTTAAAGCAGAGCCTATCAAAGTTGCTGACAGGAGGATTGGTCAGTTTTCCTTTATGGTGGATCAGCCCATTCTTTTCTTTGATGGGGCTGCTCAGCAAGGTCTTTGCGTTGTTGGTGGAGTTATTTTTTTGAATGAAGGTCACTATTTCACACTCCGGCTCAATTGCGGCATTGGAAGTAATATGAAGGTAGAGCTATTAGCTTTGTGGTGTGTCCTGAAATGTGCAAACATTTTTGGATTGGTAAATTTAAAGGTCTTCCGAGATTCTCATGTTACCATCAAATGGGCAGTTGGAGAATTTGATTTAAATTTATTGGCTTTTAATCACTGGTGTTTGCGCACTAGAGAGGAGATTGAATTGCATGATCATCTCACTTTTTCTCATATATTTCGAGAACATAATGGACAGGCTGACAATTTATCTAAGCAAGCACTTTTGGGAACTGAAGGATTTCTAGTTTGGGAGGAATGGATGCATTCCAACTTGCTGGAAAGTGGCGATGTCTTTTTCTTTTAAGTTTCTCAGTCCATGACTTGACCTAATTTTGCATAGCAGGATTTTTGTAATATGTTAAAGATTCTCAGCTATGCATAAGTCTATTTTTGATAGTTTTTTGACATGATAGAAGATGTGGAACTTTCTGGCTTACAGTCATTACGATGATGAAAAAACCTTTTTTAAGAAAGGGTGAATATCTTTGTACTATTTGATTCAATGAATAGCAATAGTACATTTTTTCGGTTGAAAAAAAAAAACAATCATTCCTTTCAACCACCTTTTTCATTAACAATATTTATATAATTCACATTTCGGATAAACTTTCTTTTCATAACCATACGAGTCTTTATTTAAAAAACACCATATTCGAATTCAAACTCTTTTGAACAAAACCTACCAATTCATAATAGCGATTAATAAATGTTTATTTGTCATGTCCCTTTTAAGTCTTTACTCGAACACATCATCCCGTATTTACCCAAACTTACCTAATCATAATAGCGATTCACATATCTTTGTCTTATTTAAAAGACTTCATTATCGTTCCAAGAGTCACCGTACACATTCATATTCAAGTGTCTTTATTTTTGAACAATTCATTTTCACTTTTGTGAATTTAATTAAAGAATTATGGTAGCGTGTGTGGAATTTTGTCATAATCATCTTCAAACTCGTCAATTTGACAGGGTATGTCATGATTTTTAATTGTGCAACGATTTGTTACATGAAAATTTCTTTTTCAATCTCGATGCTTTATATTGATAAATTTTATGTAAAGAGATTATATTTACAACTCGATAGAATTAATAAGTATTTTCTCTTTTCATTAGAAGAAAAAATAGCTTCTTGATATTTAGACTGAATAAAAAAAACTACATGAAGTCATTTCAATCTTTAGGATATAAATTGTTCTAGACTAACTATATCATTTTAGAGAGACCTTCTATTGGATGTCCTTCTTTACAACGTTTAACCAAAAATACATAAATAAAAACATGTGAATAAAATCCACAATGGTTCTCGACATTTTTTAGTGTAGATCGAAAAATAAACATTAGGGAAGACTTTGTTTTCCAATAGTTTCAAGGACTTATGTTCACATCATAGAATTGTGTCCTTTGTATCTATTCTATGCAGATATACGAAGAAATTGCCATACAGTTTGAAATCAGATAAGAAAAAACCAAACTCAAAGTGAGAGTCGAGCCTTCTACCAAGCTTGAATGGTGCCTTCAGTCCAAGTAGCATTTATTCATAAAAGATCAGGCCTTCCTGTAGTCCTATGCCCCTTTTGATAAGCCATCAACTTTAAGGTTATAATTTTCGAAGATGTTCATAAAGTTGATTGAAACAAAACTCCTTTGTAGGGTATTTATCCTTGTTTTCTATTGCTCTAAAATTGAAATATAAAGATTGCACCTTCCATTAATCTAGTCAACGACAACTCTTGAGTCACCCATCAGTTGTAAATAAAGCAAAATTATAGACTTTGCAAAGAAGAGGAGGCCCTAGAGTGCTATGAGTTCATCTCTTGTATTAGAGCCCGATCTGCAGCTCATCCAAAGCAAATAAATATGCTCTTTATTTAAGAGAAGATGTATTCCAACCCTATAGTTCCCCCGCTCAACTACTTCGTCGAAAAATCCAACTAGGCCCTATCTCGAGAATAGCGAAGGGGATCTAAAGTTTAAACTTTTGCTTGTCTCGCCTTTATAGTGTCCAAAAAACATACTTGCAATACTTCTACAAGATCTGTCTAGGGTAAATGGAATGTCTTCAAACAGTATGAGGTTTCAGGCTCTCCAAATTCCCTAGATGAAGAAAAGAGGAAGCAGGGACTTGTACAATCTCACAGAGAACTAATTGTGTTGGCAAGCATCAAGTGAACGAAGGTCCCAACTGACAAATTGGTTGATTTTGGTCGAAATTTTTGACCAAACAAGTTGAGTGATGTGGCAATGTACTAGCAAGTGGTCAATGGATTCTAAGGCTCTTCTACACAAGGGACATCATGTAGAACCAATGACACCTCTTTTCTCAAAATTCTTACCAGTCATGATCTTGTTTTCCAATGCTAACCACACAATGCACAAACCTTTTAAATGTGCCGACCAATTCCATAAATGCAGAAATCACCATTTCTGTCTAAAGTGAATACAATTGAAGGATATGGATTCATATGTTGACTTTGTGTTGACTTTCCCATTCGCATTGATCCCAGGCCACACAATAATATCATATGAATTGTCTAACTTGATCCCGCCATGGCTAAGAAATTTAACATATATGCTCCATTCTTCTGCACAAAGACCTCCTAAATTCAAATATGTGGTTGTGTACCAATAACCAATCCCTTGTAATCCTGCATCGACTCTTTTGGCATAGTTTAAATAATAAAGGCTTCTAGAGTGCATTTCCTATATAGTTTCATTTGAAAGCTTAAATCCCTCAAATCCTCCAATAAATGGATCAACCTCTAATCTCACTTGGAAACTATTACCGACCTTCCATCCCAACCACCTATTCAGTTCATAAAAGGCCTCAAGTAACCCACACCAAATGTAAGAGATCGGGATCCCCTTGTATTCTTTCATAATCCATATGATATTTGAATTTAGGAGGTATTTCATACATTAATTTGATGCATTTCATTTTTTTGTCGTGTTCATGTTCACTTCAAGGGAGGTGGATTGGTTTGACACATTTCATGTTGTTTTTTTCTCTTATTCGTCTTCACTTCAAAGGAGGTGGGCAATGTTCAAATTTAAACCCTTCTCAGCCCTTCCAAAGGGTTCCATCCCTTCCTAGAAATCTAAAGTTAAAATTGCTCTTCAAAAAAAATTTAAAATCTGAATTTTACCCTTCGAATTAAGAAGGACATAATTTATATCAACATTTCAAAAGAAGGGCAACATTTGAAATTACCCATTTGTATAAATTTCAATTTCTAGGTTGAAATTCCTATGCTATAAAATTTGACTCATCATTCAAAATATTCCAAATATCATAAATTATAATCACTCACTCACTCACGTCACGCACTCACTGCTCAACTATGCAAGATGGAGAGTGATGACTGATGACTATGAGGCACTAGCCACCGGGATTTGACTCTGACTCTCGAGTCACTTCATGCTACGATCTAAGGTGTGATAATGTGTCAACGACTATAGCTGTAACAACAAATAACCACTACTAGTCTACTACTAGGCCCAAAATGAACCCGAAACTTTGTGCCTACTACCTATGTGAAGTTGTCTACCAGTGTCCACACTTTTTTCATCAAAATGAAATTCAAATGGCTGGTTTGATGAGTCCTCCTCTACAAGACTTCATTCCTTGCATGAATGTCATAGACTCATGGCAAATCTAAACAACACTCAATGGCATGCAACTACAAATAATGGCATTCAACTAGGATCACAAATCGTGTAGAGGTCAATTTATGCATTGATATAGAGAAGTGGCACTAGGCACACTATATGGAGAAACAATGAGTTAGAAAAAAAATTTGGACCAAAGCACCACAATGGTTATTAATAAAATTTTAAAAAATGGCTCAGGAATAGTCTCAATTTGATGGGTGGAATGATCATGACGTAATCTCCCTCTGTCCTTCCAAACATATGTGGTTTCTCATCACATTTGTCTTCAATGCTCGCCACCAAAATACACATAAAAATTACATGTCTTTACATCCTCTTCTCTTTAAATCCTCATCTCATAGTCATAAGTAATGATTATTCTCACCAGATTTGTCTTTGGCACTCACCACCAAAATATGTATAAAAATTACATGTCTTTACATCCTCTTCTCTTTAAATCCTCATTTCATAGTCATAACTAAGGATTATCATGCATGAACATCCTCACCTTATAATATCAATTGGGTTAAGGCGCAAAGAAAACCATAAAATATCAAATGTGTCAAGATGCAAAGAGTAAGAGACAACTATAAGTAAGTATTATATTAAATTTACCATATAAGTATTTAATTGACACTATTGAAACTAAGATTTGACACGTTGGATTGTTGTGATCTTCTTATAACTCCTTATCAATGTGATTGTAAGGCACTCTTTGAAGGTGAAGTCCACAATTTTAAGTCTTCTTCCTCATTATCATGCCTTTCGGTAAGACAATAAGGAGGGTAGTGGCCCGCATTAGCATTGAAAATGGTTTCAACATAGAGATAGATACGTTACTTATTTTCATAAAATAACTTAAATTTCATGCCAGTGACCGTGAATTCGTCGAATCGTGGATTGGTGCAAAACACAACAAATCTTAGAGCTTCGAGCTCTTAATTACTTACATATAGAATTGTCTCAAATCCAACCATTAACAAACTTCTCTTTGGTGTTCTAGTTCAATTTAAAAGGAAGATTGTTGAGATTCAAACATGCAGCAAGTTGCAAGGCTCTAGTTGACTTAGGATTGATTCCATTTCCTCTCTATCCCATACCTGTATGGTGTTGCGACAAGTGTTGAACAACAAAATTATATGCACCGACCCCCGTGATGCTAGGGTTGCTGACTTGCTTGGTATGAATTTTTTTTTTAAATATTTTACGAGTTATGTATTATTTTTTCTTAAGCACCTAATGCCCATGATTCTTACATCTCTCGGGCTTGAATGGATTCCCTCTCTCTGGTTTGAATTAAGTTTTTGGTTGGTTTTATATGTATTTTTTGGTTGTAGGTTTATTATAGCCTCGCTTTGCTTAGTGCCTTCCTTTTGTACATAGTTAACAGTAAGTAATTTTCTCATGGTCCCAATTTTATTTTAAGACTATATATGGTTAGAATGTCCTACACTATCTATAAGATCATGGGGATGCCACAATATGGTTATTGAATTGTCTAAGTAGTTTTTATGTATAATGAAATGTGCTCCAACCTGGAAAAATACAACATAATAGTTGTTATTTTAATGAATTGTAAACTTAATGTTACATATATGACAAATTAATGTATTCAAATTATGTTTTATTGAAAAGATATCGTTTTCATGTAAATATTAAGGAGTGCTTATTTGTTCATGATTGTAAAAATTTGGATGGATAATATAATATTTTTTAAATTTAAAAACATTAATACAAACAAATCACAGATTAAAGTTATATTAATATTTTGAATTACAATAATAAATTAAAAGTCAAAGTTTGAATTATGAAATAGTAAATTATTGTATTATTTATTGGTAATTTGGGTTTCAAATTTATATTTGAATTTTTTATAACTTCAAAATTTACTCATTGTATTCTTGAATTTGATGTTTTAAAATAATTTAGTATTTTTAAAAATAATTCATATATTAATAATATTAAATATTGATATCAAAACAATAAAACAATTCAACAAACTCACATCTATTTATTTATAGTGTAATGTATGCATTTTTTAGGAGAAAAGTTTAATTAATTTATACTTGTTGATTGAACTATAATTATTTACATTGCAACAAATGCCCACCCACCCTTCAAATTTGATCACTCTAAGTGGGTTGACTTAAATTGACTTAATGACACTTGAAACTTAGATTGACTTTGATACTTGAAACTTAATTACTTAATTTACAATAAGTCTTATAGGATAAATATACTTAAGATTGAATTATCTTTAAATGATGCACTAAATGATAAATTTACCACATTATATTATTATATTTTAAATTTCATTATATTAATACCCTATATTAAAAAAAATTACACTTAATATACAAAAATTGAGTTTCATAATTATGTTATACATTATTTTATTATAAAATTATATTTTTCTCTCACATTTATGTTTGCATTTAAAGTTTTTATAATATATTAGGACTGGTGCAAGCTAATGCTGGCCACTCATGACGCGTTAGTCGCAATGGACTTCTGGAAAATAAGAAATATGAACGTCCAAAAGCAATATTGGAGCTACCTACACAACTTTTTGGAATATGGCGCAAGAAGATGAAACGTAGACAATCAGATTACCTTCCGGAATATATAAATATTATTTATGGAAATTAAGTATAACTCCCCAAAAATGAGGTTCTCCTAAGGTTGGTATGTTATTTTTTTAAGAAAACATAATGAATATGTTTTCGTTAGCCCTCGGGTTCGGTATTCAAATGGTAGATTTTTGTTAAAAAAATTATATATAGTCGTAAATAAAAGGCCGTTCTAGTGCGGTGTTATTTTTCCATATTTATTTATGTTAAAAAAAAAAAAAATTAATTAAGGAAGCCATCCCATCCCTAAAATGACTAGGTTGAGCATTAGCCCTCAATATCATGGTCTTAACATAATCAATAAACATTTTTTTTTTTTAAGATGTAGGTTTTTGTGTGTACTTGAGTGGGTTCTTCTCCGTTTTAAAAATAGGTGAGCCAATAAAAAGTTATAGACGAAAGAAATAACCTACTTTTTGTGTAAGATTGACGTTAGTGCAATTGAAATTAACTAAAAAATAGGAACAAATAATAGATTTAATAAAAAATTACATATTCGGAATCTGCACACATAGTTCTACAAGTGTGTGCAATTTCATTACGAGTGGACAAGTGTAGCATACACAGAATCATGCTCAAAACAGAAGAAGTTATAGAATAAGACGTATTTTTTTTTTATTATTATATGTATTTTGGCAACCCGGACCTAAAACCATAGCAGCCAAATCATCCACCACGTTGGTGGGAAACGAATTACCCCCCAAAATTTAAAAATTACACTGGCGCATGCGCATGTATTAAAATAGTGCGTACACACAGGATGGCGCGTGCGTGCAAATTGGCGCGTACGCGCATAATGGCGTGTGCACGTTGTTTTTAATAAAGTTTTACATTTGCCATAGTGATGAAATAATTGTAAAAATTATATACTTTTTAATAATTACTAATGTTTTAAATTGAATTAAATTAAATTCATATGATAATGATGATGGGGATAATGAGAATGAGAATGATGATGAGGAGGAGGAGGATGGGGATGGTGAGAATGAGGATGATGAGGAGGAGGAGGAGGATGGGGATGATGAGGAGGAGGAGGAGGATGGGGATGATGAGGAGGAGGAGGAGTATGGGGATGATGAGAATGAGGAGGATGATGATGAGGAGGAGGAGGATGGGGATGATGAGGAGGAGGAGGAGGATGGGGATGATGAGAATGAGGATGATGATGATGATGCTAATGATGACGAATATGATTATGATTATGATGATGATCATATTCGTCATCATCTTCATCTCCGTACTCATCTGCATCATCATCATCATCATTGATGACGAAGATGATGATGATGATGTCATCATTGATAACGATGATGATGACAACGATGATGATGATGAGGATGGATGATGATAGATGATGATGGCGTTGATGATGATGATGTTAATGATGAAGATGATGGCCAAGATGATGATGATGATGATGATGATGATGATGATGATGGGGATGATGACAAGGAAGTGGGTGATAACGATGATGATGACGATGGAGATGATGATGATGACGAGGACGATGACGATGATGTGGATGATGATGATGAAGATGATGATGATGAAGATGATTATGATGATGATGAGGAGGAGGATGATGAGGATGACGATGATGATCATATTCGTCATCATCAGCATCATCATCTTCATCTTCATACTCATCTTCATCATCATCCATCATCTTCATCAACATCATCATATTTGCCATCATCATCATCATGAAGAAGACAATGACAACGAAGATGATGATGATGTTGACGACAATGATGACGATTGAAAATGATGATCATGATGAACAAGATGATGATGATGATGATGATGGTGAGGAGGAGGAGGAACAGGGTGATGACGACGATGATGATGGTGGAGATGATGATGATGATGATGATGATGATGACGATGACGATGATGGATGATGTTGATGATGACCAAGATGATGATGATGATTATGATGATGGGGACGAGGATGAGGATGAGGATGATGATGATGATGATGATGATGGGGATGAGGATGACGATGATGATGAGGAATTGGGTGATAATGATGATGATCATCATCATATTCGTCATCATCATCTTCAACTTCATACTCATTTGCATCATCATCCATCATTTTCATCATCATCATCATTGATGACGAAGATGATGATGGTGATGTCATCATTGATAATGATGATGATGGAAAAGATGATGATTTTGATGATGATGATGATGAAGATGGATGATGATGACGTTGATGATGATGATGACGATGCTGATGATGTTAATGATGAAGATGATGGCCAAGATGATGATGATGATGATGATGATGATGATGGGGATGATGGCAAGGAAGTGGGTGATAACGATGATGATGAAGATGGTGACGAGGATGATGACGTTGATGTGGATGATGATGATGAAGATGATGATGGTGAAGATGATTATGATGATGATGATGAGGATGAGGATGAAGATGAGTACGAAGATGAAGATCATGATGTTGACGATGACGAATATGATCATCATCGTCATCCTGAAGATGATTACAAAGATGAATATCATGATGTTGATGATGACGAATATGATCATCATCGTCATCCTCATCATCCTCAGCATCATCTTTGTCATCATCATCATCATGAAGAAGATGATGACGACAAAGATGTTGATGATGTTGACGACGATGATGACGATTGAAAAAGATGATGATGACGAAGAATATGAGGATGAGGATGATGATGGTGAGGAGGAGGAGGAACAGGGTGACAACGACGATGATGATGGTGGAGATGATGATGATGATGATGACGATGACGATGATGGATGATGTTGATGATGACCAAGATGATGATGATGATGATAATGATGATGATGATGATGATGGGGATGAGGATGATGATCAACATCATCATCTTAATCCTCGTACTCATCTGCATCATCATCCATCATCTTCATCATCATCATCATTGATGATGAAGATGATGATGATGATGTCATCATTGATAATGATGATGATGACGAAGATGATGATGATGATGATGATGATGATGATGATGATGATGAAGATGGATGATGATGACATTGATGATGATGATGGAATTGATGATGATGATGGCATTGATGATGATGATGATGATGATGATGATGTTAATGATGAAGATGATGGCCAAGACGATGATGATGATGATGATGAGGATGGGGATGATGACGAGGAAGTGGGTGATAACGATGATGATGATGATGATGGAGATGATGATGATGATGAGGACGATGATGATGATGTGAATGATGACGATGAAGATGATGATGACGAATATGATTATGATGATGATGAGGAGGAGGAGGAGGATGATGATCATATTCATCATCAACAACATCATCATCTTCATCTTCGTACTCATCTTCATCATCATCCATCATCTCCATCATCGTCATCATCATCCATCATCTTCATCATCATCATCATCATCATCATCATCGTCGTCTTTGTCATCAAGTCCCATTATCAATGATGATGATGAAGAAGACGATGACGACAAAGATGATGATGATGTTGACGATGATGATGACGATTGAAAATGATGATGATGACGAAGAAGATGAGGAGGAGGAGGAGGAGGAGGAGGAACAGGGTGATGACGCTGATGATGATGATGGAGATGATGATGAGGAGGAGGAGGAGGAGGAGGAGGAGGAGGAGGAATAGGGTGATGATGACGATGATGATGATGGAGATGATGATGATGATGATGATGATGATGGATGATGTTGATGATGACTAAGATGATGATGATGATGATGATGGGGATGAGGATGACGATGATCATGAGGAATTGGGTGATAATGATGATGATGATGATCATATTCGTCATCATCAGCATCAACATCATCATCTTCATCTTCATACTCATCTGCATTGTCATCCATCATCTTCATCATCATCATCATTGATAATGATGATGATGACGAAGATGATGATGATGATGTCATCATTGATAATGATGATGACGACGACGACGATGATGATGATGATGATGAAGATGGATGATGATGACGTTGATGATGATGATGATGTTAATGATGAAGATGATGGCCAAGATGACGACGACGATGATGATGATGATGATGAGGATGGGGATGATAATGAGGAAGTGGGTGATAATGATAAGGATGATGACGATGATGTGGATGATGATGATGAAGATGATGACGAAGAAGTGGGTGATAACGATGATGATGATGATGGAGATGATGATGATGATGATGATGATGATGATGATGATGATGATGATGATGGTGACGAGGATGATGATGATGATGTGTATGATGATGATGAAGATGATGATGAGGAAGATGATTATGATGATGATGACTATGATGATGAGGATGATGATGATGATCATATTCGTCATCATCGACATCATCATATTCATCTTCGTACTCATCATCATCATCATCCATCATCTTCACCATCATCATCATCATCTTCCTATGAGGAGGAGGAGACTCCTTGTAGAGGGATAGTGTCATGGATTTTATGTGTTATTGATGATGCGTGAGGTCTATAATTTTCAATTAAGGACCAAGTGGAATTCAATTGAGCTCAATATGCTTCAATAAAGATCTCGAGGAACCTGTTTTCATTCTTCGATGAAGTTCATGGCTTTTCAACATATCCACGGTCTTGCATGGAAGGCTGAGGATGCATTCATGGCATTTGGTCTTTACAAAATATTTTTTTTTGTCAAAATGAAATTCAAATTGCCTCTTTGATGAATCCTCCTCTACAAGACTTCATTTATTGCATGAATGTCACAGACTCACCAAAACTCTAAACAACACTCAATGGCATGCAACTATAACCACAAACCAAGCAGAGGTTGATTTTATGCATTGATATAGAGAGGTGGCAGTAGGCACACAATATGTAGAAACAACAAGTTAGAAAAAACATTTGGACCAAAGTACCACAATGCTTATTAATAAAATTTTAAAAACAATTTTTGGCCCAGGAATTGTTGTTTATCACTACATTTCTCTTCGACACTCGCCATCAAAATACGTATAAAAATAACACGTCTTTATATCCTCTTCCATTTAAATCCTCATCGCATAGTCATACATAAGGGTTATCATGCATGCACATCCTCACCTTACAATGTCAGTTGGGTCAAGGCGCATAGATAACCATAAATTATCAAATGTGTTAAAGAGTAAGCCCTTTTAATAAAAATTAACACCCACCCTTCAAACTTCATCCCTGAGTCCAATTTATGCAAATATTTTCGATGTGGGGGAAGGTTTGGCATTAAATGGTGTAAACGTTATACAGGGGCGCATGCGTGCTTCTGACATGTACGCGCGAAAATCATGCGTGCACGTGTTTAAACACGCGGGCGCGTTATTAAACATGCATGCACGACCCTATTACTACTTAAAACAAACAGAGTTCTCTGTTTCCCGAGAATTCCACAAAAAACACGAGTTTCACTTCTTCCGCGGCTTTCAAGCTCTCACAGGGTTCTCATTGGCTCACACTCATTGATATTTTGGACACTCTTTGATCTATTGGACACAAAATCACCCTTGGAATCTAACAAACATCTTCAGTGGTCTTGGAATCTAGTGGATTCATTCAAGCTACCAATTTCCATTGCAAGTGGAGATTATTACTATAGAGGTATGGTGAATTGTCAATAAGTCTTTTCATTCACAAGATTTGAGATGAGCCCATGCCTTGTTGTTTTTATCACATGCCCACAACAATATCCATGCATAGACAACAATGAATTTGACAAGAAGATTTCCCAAGTTCACATCTAAAAAAACTCATATGAACACTAGACAAGATGGAGTATGCAACCTCCTCATTGTGTAATTAGTTCCCAAGATAATTTTGTAATAGAAAAATCATTTTGCAAACGTTAAGGGAACATCTTGTTTTGTTTCATTTGGAATTTTGCAATTAGTACTCCATTTCTATCAAGAATCTCACATGCATTATTTTCAAAATAGAATTTATATCCCTTTTGTAGTACTTTACCAATGATAATTAGATTGTGTTTAAGATTAGGGACATAATACACATTTGGAATGTGCTTGTTTTCTCCTTAGTTTTAATCTTTATGCTACCTATGACCCATGACAACTACTTTGTTATCATCTTCCAATTTCACTTCTGACTGCACAGATTCATCTATGTTTGCAAACATATCCTTGTTTCCATTGATGTGGTTACTATAGCCACTATCTAAGAACCATACTTATTTTGGGCTTTCTTGTTTAGTATTACAAGTAATAAACCTAGCATTACAAGTAATAAACATTGAATCATTATTTTCAGTGTGATTTTCTCTTGAAACATTTGCATTCTTCTTATTCAAATCAAACTACTACTTTCTACATTAAGGTGCATAATGAGCATATTTTTGACAAATTCATGGCATTGAATATGTGATGTTTTGTACCTTTGTCCTTGGCCATGGAATTCATGAGAATGATTGCCAACTCTAACTCTTCTACTTGCGAAGAAATTAGAATTTGTTCTTACTTTATGAGAGTTGTCTAATCTGCCAGCTTCATTATGATTGCTAGTTCTTCCTCTATCAAATCCTTTTGCACTTTTATTAATGATTCTTCCTCCTCTTGTGCCTCTGTTGTTGCCAGCTTGCACTTGTGATTTGAATGCATTTTCCATGGAGGAACCAATTGATCTATTGAGTCTTTCCTCACGGGTTTGTAAGGACCCCATAGGTCCATCAATAGAAACTTGAGACTTTATTTGATTTGAGTGCATGAGTGAAAAAATCGTTTATTATCTCAAAATTTGTCATTTGAAAATTTTCAAAACCTCTTCTAAGCATTTGTAATCTTACCAACTTGACTTTGCTAGTACCTTTATATGATTTTTGTAGAGTGCCCCATGTATGCTTGGACCTTGTAGATGTTGCAACCCATGGGAAAATTGACTCTTCCATTGCTCATTGTATTAAAAACAATGGATTTACATCCTTCTTCCTATAGGATCTGTTTGTGTCTGTGATAGGGAACTATATGCTACTTGATCTGTTGGCTCTATAAAACCAAGTCCCATAATTCTTGTGAACAAAATAAAGTCTTCATCTTAATGCTCCAATATTCATAGTTTTTTCCATTAAATTGTGCAATTTGGGGTTTAGTGAGACTACTGCTACTCACACCCACCATACTTCAATTAATTTACAACATAATATAACACTTTCACAACACTTTCTTAACACAACTTAGCACAACCAATTGAAATTGATTATAGCACCATACCAAAATGATTTATGTGTCCCAACAACCTTTTAATAAAATTATGGTTGAAGCATAAAACAAAAGTGGACCAAAGACTATATAAACTTCTCGAAGGTCTATGAAATAACTTTGTACTAATTGTATCACTAGTGACATTCAACATACTCCATGTTAATAAACCAACATAGTATGTAGTTGTATATGTTAATTTTTAAAGTGGTAAGTTATGTTGGAATGTGTATGGTTGATTGTATAATGGCACTAATATCTTATTTGTTATTTCTTTTGCAGGGGTAGGCCTGATAGTTGTGTTAAAGAGACTTTTAGAGATGGGAAACTCACGAAACGCAAAAAAAAAAAATAGAAGGAATCTGCCCATTGAAAAGTTCAATGACTTAAGAGAAAAGGCTAGGTTGGGAATGGAAAGATTGAGACATGGTCCTATCATTGCCTCGAATCCTGCCACTAATCCTAACAGAGTTGTTGACATGACAACCTCTTGTTCAGAACCATGGGTAAAGCAGTCGCGTCCAACGAACCCAACTCAAATTCCAACATCAACACAATCTCCAACCAACAATCCATCAACGAGTCATGTTGAAGTTCCTCACGACACAAGAATTTTGGGAGATGTTGCATGTGTAGAGATGGACATACAAGCATTGTTTAATTTGCAATCTCCCCAAGAAGACCACAACCATGTCGACCACACTCCCATTATGGCCTAATCTATGAACGAAGCACCACAACAAACAAGCTCTGATATTCATGTCTCATGTCCACCATCCCTACCTTGACTGTCCAGTGCAAGAAGAAGAACTCCTAGCCGTATTCATGTGGATGAGAGTGCTATGTCGGGGCTTGAAGGCAAGTTGCCAAAACGCACTATCGAATGGCAATGCAACAAAATTGTCAAAGAATATTTTGAATCCAAAGGGGATGCAAGTAAATGTCAATTATTGCCATGTTTGTTAAAGTCACATTGTTTAGTTGTTGTTAGGAGAGTTTTGGGAATAAAGATGCTTAAAAGTTCAGAGGTCAACAGTCATATTGTTAGAAATCTCCAATCTACATTTAATGCGATTGGGAAGATGTCTCATACAAAAGATCTTTGTGCAGCTCATCGTGTTTTAGCGAAATCAGTTGTAAGCAAGTCCACAAGGCAACGTCGCCTGCTATCACACACTTCTCACATACTCAAATTAAATAGAAAGACTATAAAAAAGTACTCTGTTATAAGAGAAAATATTGACACTCCGTGTGGAAATGATTGTTGGGATTTTGTTGGTAGGTTTCCTCATGCAGATAGGAAGCTAATTGATGCTATTAAGGAATTAGTACAAAAGTTTTGGCATGATCATACTAGACCTTCATCAAACCAAAGAGACATGCTAAAACTGAGAAAAGGTTCTACCGAACGTGAACCCCATGTTAAACACTTCATTAACACCACACAGACTGAACTCTATGAGAGATTCAAGAACCAGCACACACAATTGAACCTGGGCCAAAGGTCCTTTGAGAAATGAAAACCATGGTACGTTCGTATATGCATTGATCGTAACACTTGTTGTTGTAGATACCACGTAGAATATGAATATTATTATGACACATACAAACATATATTTTGTGATTTGCATACTAACATTGCGTAGAGCTGCAATGAATCCATACTACCACCGAATGCATCAAGAGACTTTATCCACACCATCATGTGTCCAAGGCCTGAAGGACAAAAGTATTATCAAAAATCGTGTCTATAAGGGACATGTTCTAGGTGCAGTGGGTTTTCTCTTTTGAACCATTGCATTCATGAAAGCAAGGAGCACGAATTTGGCATGATGGGCGTGGAGATGCATAGATTCAAGTACGTGACCTATCAATTAGATAGTGCCAGAGAAAGTAAAAAGATTGCATTGGTGAAGTCACAAGTACAAATGAATATTGCATATTTTTCATATTACACGTTCAATTTATGACATATACATTTTTCCAAACACCACATTGTAATATTTCCCTTGTTTCCATGGTAACAGGTACTGATATGTGACTTCTTGACAGAGTTCTATGAGAAAACAGAGCAATATGTTCAACATGTGCATGTAGCGCGATGGCAAGATGAGCAGTACATAAAATGCAGGGACGCATTTCCCATTGGAACCATAGTGTCAATTGTGGATTTTGCATAAAATTACACCCTTCAGCCACAAAATGAAATCGAGAGTCAATACTACCATTCAGACCAAGCTAGCATCATGGTACATATTAAGTATAAGCATGGGCCAGAGAGAAACAATGACAAGAGGATAATATTGAAGGAAACAAACTTTTACATAAGTGATGATAGAACCCATGATATGCATTATGTGCAACATTGTTTTCGAATTTTCTATGATCAGTTGAAGGAGAGAGATATACAGATGGATCAGCATTGGATATGGTCGGATGGTTGTGCCGGCTAGTTGAAAAATGCTCGAGTATTCCAATGGATGAGTACTTTGCATAAGACTTATAGTGTGTCGCATATCTGAAACTATTTTGAGACCGGGCACGGCAAAGGAGAGCATGATGGGGCCGGTGCATGCATTAAGACCACACTACGAAGGGAAGAGATGAGGTTTGACAGGGAACCTCATATCCGAGATGCAGAATCCATAGTTCAATGGTGCTTTGCAACAATGTCAGACCGAGCAAGAGATCAGCAAACATAATCAGTGGCAGGACGTGTGGTAAGAAATTTTTGGCGGGTGGTTGACATAGACCGATCACATTCCTATAGTTGCGGCACAGTACAAGGAACACATGGATTTCATTCAGTTCAAAGCTCAAACAACCCCTTATTTGAGATATGGACGTGAAAGCTTGCATGCTTTTGCATCCCTTGCAGCAGTGGCGAATGGGATGAATGCGAATGAATGGAATGGGTTGATGAATGGGATCATGTTTCACTTGCAGTAGACCAACGTGCATTTCTTGAAACAACCCAGTTAGAGGAGGGTCAGTCAACGATTTCGACAGACTACGACCATATCTCAAATCTTGTACATCCAGGACACATATACGTAGTCCTTGCCTCGAAAGGCAATGAATGGGTCACAGATTATTGGTTGGCACGGTGCATTCAAGGTAAGCAAACCCTCTACGCATCATTGATCGACGATGAAGGCATTGAATTTCCTATTGGCTCAATGGTGGTTAAGGGGGAATATCTTACACTAGATGGGAAGTCAAGAAAGACTAGTGGGCATGTATTCATGGATTACAGACCAGGTTCAGTGGTGTATCACTTCACAAACTTGATCATTGGCACAAACATCCATCTTCAGACAATGTCAAGCAAGAGCTCAACCAAGGTACGCTACTACCTACCTCATTCAAAGAACGAGAGATTGATGGAGACAATTAGAAACAAAGAGGATCCAGATGGATTTATTGAATGATGCCAGTCAACTTTACATAAGAGAAAGAATTGCATCAAAGAGTGTTATGTTCTACATCGAGGTATTTGTAATTTTATGTTATTTCATTGGTACATGCATTTCTTGTTGATACATACATACATACATGTCTTTGTTGTACATACATGGATACATACATAGAGATACATACATTCAGATACATACATACATAGAGATACATACATAAATACATAGAGATACATCCATCTGCCATGTCATCATTTCACCCTTTTGTTGGTCTCCCTATATGTCAATTAATTATAACTAGCATACAGGATGAACAATATAAATTTTCAAACCCAGGGAAGTCTTTTATCTCAATGGTAATAAGCACTATCTATGCATAAACATATCAGCAGTTGAATTAACTAATGGAATTGAAAATCCTACCTAAATGTTTCAGCCGGACTCTTTCCTCTAAAATGCTAATATATTCGTAATCCTAAGAAGCTCAAAGTACAGCTATCTATTTGCGGGAATCCTCTTAAGAAATTCAAGATACAATTACCTATTTGTAGAACTCAATTCAGGAATTAAAGCACATTCAATTATCTACAGGAATCATCTAAGAGCTAATTACATGAGAATGGAAATATCTATTCTACTTTTGCAAGAAGTTAAAACCTATAGTTATCAAACTACCCTATCTGACCTTTACCAGAATGATCCATCCATTGACTACTGTGACTCAATCCTACCCTGTTAATTCTATGAATTCAACTCTACCTGCTACTGTAACTCAATCTTATGTTGTTAACTCTATGAATGCAATTCTACCAACTACTGTAACTCAGTCTTATGTTGTTAACTCTGCGAATGCAATTCTACCAACTACTGTAACTCGATTCTATGCTGTTACTCTAGGAATGCAATTCTACCAGCTACTGTAACTCGACTCTACGTTGTTAACTCTACAAATTCAATCAAAGGTAAAGCAACACCCAAATCAATCATAGGATGATAATCCTAATTAAAAACTACTGGAAATCATGAGAAAGGATAAACAAATGAAAGGCTATTGGAACTGAGCTTGGCTGTCACAGCTAATCAAACCACATATGCAATTGATGAAATTAACCTACACAGTTGACTGTCACACCACTCTGTTACAGCTAATCAATCATGCAATGAACTACCAAAGGAAAAGCAATTATAAATTCTCTGTTGCAGCTAATTAATCATCTACAACAATTCCACACCACACAACGAAAAGAAACTAATTAAACCTATCTACTTAAGTCGGCTATCTCTATGAGAAGGCAGGCCCTGGCCTCCTAATAGAGATGCCGTGAATCACACAAGCTAAAACACCAGAATGAAGAACTCTTCTCTTTTATTAATGATGGAATTCGATAGTCTCAGCTCTCTGTTACAGATTACATAAAAAAATAATTGTCCAACCCTAGGCTACGAAAGCCTTCAGGGATTTATACCAAGAAAATACAGTTTCAGTTCCCTATATTCATGCAGCAATGAAGATCTATGATATTCATGCTACGTCTTTACAGCTAACTGATACAGTCGTATTAAACGGGGCTGTTAGTCATGAAGGATGTTGTTCCCTTGGTAATTAATAGACCAACAAACCCAACGCTGGCATGCAACCTATCTGTAGCAGCTAAGCCCTAATTCAATGAAGTCTATTACAGTAGGAATCTGATATAGTGGAAATCTGTTACAGCTGACGTGGAAGATGCGTTGTCCTTTGGAACATGATGACTCGGGCCTGGAAGAGTAGCAGTTGGCACGAATTGGCTGATACACCTGTGCTTTGGATTTAACTATATGAAACTCACAGATGTTAGCATAAATCAAAGATTAGGATTCAAAACTATAACAATCATAGGCATAATTGAATGAAGCAATAATAATTTATACCCTGTCAAGAATTGTTAATTGTTCTGAGAAAAGCATGTATATGGCTTACAGTGGTAAGGTAAAGTTGGGAAAATTGATGAAATAGGAAAGGTTAAAAAGGGCATTTCCAGGGCCCAACATCTCCCCCCAAGTATCCATCTGCATGTCCACATGCACGAGCTGATTAGTCTGATTCTGAGGCCAACCTCTGTTTGAAAAATTTTCCAAATCAATCAATTGGAAATGCTGGTTCTTGTGTAACAACACCTCCTTGCCTTTGGCAGCTTCAGTCAAGATTGTGTTTCCCACAGAATTTTTAAGGTGGATGGTTCTTATGTGACATCATCCTTTTTCTGAATGACTTTGATTTGTTGGACTGACTAGCCCCCGCAGGTCCTTGAACTGCTAGGTCTACCACTGTAACTTTAAGCCCGGCCAAGTTAAAAATATCTCCACACTTCGGACATATGATCTCTTACTGTACTCCAATTCCCCTAATAGACAGTAAACTCTCCAATTGATCTGCAGCTTCCGCCCTCGCATCCACATTCTTCCTTGCCTATTTCTTGCATGTCTCCTTTCATTTTTCTAGTTCTGCGTGGAGATATTGCACTTCTGATTTCAGCAACTCATTTTCAAATAGGAGATTGTCTAATTGAGGTTCTTCTCCAGCAGGTTCTTATGCATCAGCAGGTGGTTGAGATATAAAAATAGGAATCCCATTGTCTTCCCTAACCGGATGATCTGCTTCTGTTGTAGTGGCTATTTCGATTCTCCTCTTTTTTACTGAACGAGATGACTGGCCCATGCTCATCAATTCTCCCTTACCTCCCCTAGGCGAGGACAATTCTATTGTCTTAGGGGCAAGGTTCATTAGTTCCTTCTGATTTAAAATCCTTATAATTGAAGGAGAAGATTCTACGTTCAGGGTTGCCTGCTCATCTGCTGATATTGCCTTTGATTGAGATTTTTTCGTTCCCCATTTCAGCATCGGCTGCCCTTGTTTCATTTTCTTCTGTTTCTATCTCCTCAGATGTCCCAACTTCTCTCCCCCCAACTGAACTTGAGGAACTCGAGTCCTCATACATGATTTGTAAAGGCATTTCACGCGGGAGGTTAGGTCGGGCTAGGAGTTGATCCCATGCCAAATTATGTTGTGCAAGGGCACGTGAGATCAATAATTTAATAATCCCATGATTTGTGAGGGATGATAAGGGATGTTGAGCATTCTTAACATAGTGAGCCATGCGTTGCAGAGATTGAAAAAGGAAGTACAGTATATTTAGCAGCCGGTTGTGTCGTAAATGTGATAAAAGCACAAATTCATTGATATAAACAACACTCTACCTCCACTCACAAGTAATGTATTTCTTCAGGAAGATTGCAACTTGGTCCCACAGATGTGGAATAGTTTTCAAAGCTTTCCCCCTACACAGTGGTTGGACATTTTCCCCAACTGCAAGAAAGTGTTTGACTACGGTTGGATGGTAGCATTTCCAACTGAACCAACATCATCCAGTTCTGGGAAGTCCGGTTACATCTGCCAAAGTCGATTCTGAAACATCTACCCTTATTCTGCGAACCTCTAAATGAGTGTTCGTCAAATTCTGGGCGAATTCAAGAGTTGTTTCCTCATGAAAGCCACTCAGGCGTTGGAAATAAGTTGTCCATCCTGCTTCTTGAAAAATGGCAAAAACATCTCTGTTCCTATATAGGGATTCTATTGTCAGGTGTTCATGCCTCATAGGGATGCCCATATCGTTAAAATTCTACGGAAGGTTGTAACAGTTGTTGCAATCACAGTCCAACTATCGACTCTCTGTATGTGGTATGGTTGACGGATAGTCCAAGATTGAATTAGGTCGTATTTTAAAGGTGAGATCGTTATTTTCAAGGTGATATTTACGGATATATTATCGCACGAGAGAAATAGTATGAAAATGATGATTAGGAATGCAGGCAGCGGGTTTAAACACAAGTTCATCAAGATAATTGGCAGGGATGATTGGCGGGAATGATTGACAGGCATCACCATTATTAATTGCGATGTCAATAAATGCATATTCGTGATTATAGTTAGAATCCGTACCTCCTTGCTATGCATCCGGTCAGTAAGTTAATCATCAAGGTGCACTAACCGTTAGCCTGTCTTCATCATCACCTCCATTTAAAATGAATGTGAATGCACATGTGATGAAATGATGTGGCCATCCCACGCAAGCTGACAGGTCCCACAAAATTCGGATGATTTTCTTCATGGAGGACGGCGATTGGACTGATGATGAGAGCGACTGAAACTGACGTGCAATTAGATCATTATTAATGGCATCATTCAAAGAGCAGACAAGCTGGCGGAGTCACAGCTATGATTTCAGCAGAAATGGCCCATGTGGCGGAGTATCAGCTTGTACGGATCAAGAGTAGGCAGACGAAAGGAATGACGGAGTCACAGCTGCGGAGAGGGGTAAAATTGGGATGAAGGTAATGAAGTAGCAGCTGTTGAACTAAGAAATGTGGGCGGAAATAGCGGAGTCGCAGCTACTAAATTTGGTGAAATGAGCGAAAGTGGCGGAGTCGCAGCTGCAGAGAAATGAACTAGAAGTGGAACGGAAATAGTGGAGTCGCAGCTTCTAAATTTGGTGGAATGGACAAAAGTGGCTGAGTCATAGCTGCTAAAATTGGTGAAGTGGAAAAAATGACGGAGTCGCAGCTGCAGAAAAGTGGACAAAAAGGGAAATGGCAGAGTCACAGCTGCATAGATTGAAAAGATAAGCAGAGCAGGTAATCGCAGCTGTGTAAGAATGAAGTAACGGGTTATGAATCATCCATCTTTTCAAAGAGCTTTATTAAATCACAAAACAATGTGAGGTATCTGCAATCATCTGGCCCAGTCATGATTGTTCTTCCTCCTATCAGTTCCTACACACAGTTCTTCAAACAAACCGATCAAATGCAAAAGTAAAGTAAAGATTAAAAATAGATAAAATACAGAATGAAAGAAAAACGATTATTTATATACAAAAATGCATGGAAATTGCAGCTCTTAGGAATTCACATGGTTTGAGAAAGATCCCTACCCTAGCATTAACCGATACTCTGGGTGTGCTGCAATATTTGAAATAAAAGCATCTCTTAAGATCGGCTTGTGATACAGTCGCAGCCTATGACCATCTGTGAATAATGGCGTCTTGTTCTCATCAATGGTGATTAGCCGAACTATTCCATTGTCAAATACTTGCTCGATCTGATAGGGTCCTAACCAATGCGTGCGTAGCTTGCCTTTGAAATCCTTCTTGAACTGTGAATCGTATAACAACACCCAATCTCCCTCCTGGAAGACCCTTTTTTTTATAAATCTGTCATGCCATTTAGAGTGCTGCTGTTGGACCAAAGTTGTATGATTAACTGTTGTTGCGTGCTTCTCATCCAATTCGTTAAGCTAATTCAATCGGTTCTTTTGTGCCTCAGATAAATCAAGGTTTGCTTCCACTGCTGTCTTCAGTGTTTTAATCTCGAACTCAATTGGGAAGACAACATTATTACCATATACTAACTCATACAGGGAGAAACCAGTGGTGTTACGCCATGTAGTGCGATAAGCCCATAGTGCCTCTGGAAGTCTCTCAGCCTAATCCTTTCGGTGGCTTTTCACTGTTTTTGTCAAAATAGCCTCTATAACTTTGTTTGTGCTCTCCACTTGGCCATTAGCCTATTGGTGATAAGGTGAGGTTATTCTGTGATGAATATGGAATTTCTGTAATAGTGCTTCCAACTTATGAGACACAAATTGCGGTCCACCATCTGTAATGATTTCCTTAGGCATTCCAAATCGGGTGAAAATTTCTTCATAGAGGAAATCAATTACAGCCTGATCATTAGCCTTAACCAAGGCTACAGCCTCTACCCATTTAGTTATGTAATATGTGCAAAACAATATGTGAACTTTTTGTTTTGAAGGAGGATTGATAGGCCCTATGAAATCTAGAGCCCATCTGTCAAATGGTTCAACCACCAACTGTGGCTGAAGAGGCATCTCATCTAATCTGTTAGATTGGCCCATTCTTTGGCAGTTGTCACATGCCTGAACATACTTCTTTGCATCACTGAATAATGTGGGCCAGAAATAACCTATTCTTAAGACTTTATGACCTGTCCTTTTATCAGCAAAGTGCCCCACACAAGGCTCATCATGGCAAGCTTTAAGAATGCTGAAAAACTCATCTTCTCTGACACATCTTCTAATTTCTAAATCAGGCCCTATGTAGAAAAGGTATCCATCAATCCAACAATACCTAGCACTCTGTTGTATGATTCTTCTTTTTTCTCTCTTGGAAAGATGTGCTGGGAGCTTGCCTGCAGCCAAAAAATTAGCATTATCTGCGTACCATGGGGAGTGAGCTGATACTGCAAATAAATGTTCATCAGGGAAGGAATCTTCAACTGGTAGATTATCATCATTGTTAGTAAGTCGAGATAAAAAATATGCAACCACATTCTCCTTCCTTGGTCTATCAATAATTGTGATATCAAATTCCTGTAACAGTAACAGCCATCTAGTAACTCTAGCATTCGTAATTGGTTTATTCATTAAATACTTGATGGCAGAATGGTCAGTGTGCACAAAAGTGGAGTATCCAGTAATGTAATGTCTGAATTTGTTGATGGTGTAAATTATAGCAAGGAATTCTTTTTCTGTGACTGTGTAGTTTAGTTCAGCAGGGGATAAGTTTTTACTGATGTAATAAATTGCATAGGGAACACTACCTTCCTGCTGTCCTAAAACTGCTCCAATGGCAGTGTCTGAAGCATCTGAATAAATATGAAAAGGCAGAGCCCAATTGGGCCCTCGTAGGATAGGTGTTGTGGATAGTCTCTCCTTTAGTTCTGTAAACACTGTTTTGCATGCATCATTCCAAACAAATTGTGCATCCTTTGTTAACAATGTGAACAAAGGAGAAGCTAGCTTGGAGAAATTTTCTATGAATCTTCTATAATAACCAGCATGCCCTAAGAATCTACGTACATCTTTCTGCGTCCTGGGAGTTGGTATATCTTTAATCACCTTGATTTTAGATGGGTCTACCTGGATACCCTCATAAGAGATGAAGTGCCCTAGAACTATGCCCTCACTCATCATCATATGACATTTTTCAGTGCTCAAAGAGAGTTGGCTTTGTTCACAGCGTTTCAAGACCTTATCCAAATTTTTCAGTGCTTCCTCATAACTATTGCCATATGGAGTAAAATCATCCATAAAAATTTCCATGCAATCATTTACCATCTCTGAAAATATCCCAATCACTGCTCTCTGAAAAGTTGCTGGTGCATTACACAAACCAAAAGGAAGGACCCTCTATGCAAAAGTACCCCATGGACAAGTGAAAGTGGTTTTATCTTGGTCTATTGGAGCAATCTGGATCTAGTTATAGCCACTAAAGCCATCCAGAAAGAAAAAATACTTTTTCCCAGACAGGGTATCAAGGACCTGATCGATGAAAGGTAAAGGGAAGTGGTCCTTCTATGTTTCCTTATTCAATTCTCTATAATCCACAAAGACTCTCCATTTCCCATTTTTCTTTGGTACAATCACGAGTAGAGAAACCCACTCACTATCGGAAATTGGGTATATAAATCCTGCCTCCAAAAGTTTTTGAATTTCCTCTTTCACTATGTCTCTTAGATTCGGGTTCATCCTTCGTTGTGGTTGGCACACAGGCCTGGAGTCGCTTTTAATATAAATGTGATGGGTGCATAGATTAGAAGTAATTCCCTTCATATCTGTGTATTCCCAAGCGAAGGATCCCCTGCGCTGTTTCAGCAGAGTGATTAGCTGTTCCAGCTGATCAGGCCCAAGGTTTTGATTGACATTCAATGTTTTCCCTGGTTCGATTTCTACTGGATTACTTTCTGAATTTTTAAGTACTGGAATTGTATTGGCGTCACTGATTAGAGTTTCCTCTATAAGATTTTCTTGTTCTATCTCATCTAATGTACTGTTAAGAATCTGGTAGACATGTTTATTGACTGATGTGGGCTCATTGATGAAACTATTGATGGAATCGTCCTCTGTTTCATCTTTAAATGTCAGGGCTCTCCCTATCGTTAGTAATGGTTGGACACCTTCTTCCTCCTCCAAATCCACCCAAAGTGGAGTGTCAGCTTCCGTGCTTGGTCGAACTGGAGGATATAAGGTGAGGTTTTTGATCTATGTCCCATCCAATATGGTCATAGATCCTGACCGACAGCTGATACAGACATCTACTGTGGCCAACCAAGGTCTCCCCAAAATCAGTGGATGTCCCCCCAACTGAGACTTCGGCTGTAGCACCAAAAAGTCTGCCGGGTATTCCCATGAGTCAACAGATATTACAAGGTCGTCTAGGATCCCCTCGGGTATGATCGTTGATCTATCAGTGAGTTCAAGAATAGTAGGGGTAGGCTGAAGGTTTGTGAGTCCCAATTTTTTTACAGTTTCTATGGTCATGACGTTAATAGTTGCACCTAAATCTATCAGAACATTGGGAATTTGTGTGTTCCCTATATAGACTGTAACAATCAGATTTCCAGGGTCATCGTATTTTGCTACAGGGGTCCTTCCCATTATTAACTCGAAAAGTTTTCCCAATACATGGACAATGGGAGGATCCCTAGGTCTTCTTCCTGGTTTCTTGATAGACAAATCCCTAATAGTTTTGGCATAAATGGGCACATCATGGAGGGCTTGTAGCAGCGGAATATTAACATATAAATTTTTCAACTCTCCTAGGAGATCGAATCTAGGATGTTCCACTGTTTTCTGCGGGGCCAATCATTCAAGATATGGCGGTTCTCTCATCAAATGTGTAGGTTGTGATTTATCATGTGTTACTCTCTATGTTTCAACTACTGTTTCGGTAGGAGTATCAGCATCCTCAATAGTGGGGCTTGTTGATTTAACAATATTCTCGTAGTGCTGATTCACTTCAGTTTCAATCACTGGGGATGAAACATCCTCAGTAATAATAGGTTCCACCACTCTCCTTGATCGTAAATGTATGTCATTGCAGGGAACCTGAATGATGGAATACACAGGCATGTTGGCAATCTCAAACTGGTGGACTGCTTTATTGTTTGGGTTTGGGTTAGGTGGTGCAGGTAGCTGTGGTCGGAGTGCTGCACTAACAGGTGCAGCATTGTTTTGGAATGGGAGTTGTGATTGCTGATACTGTTGATGCTGATACTATGGGAGCTGATACTGTGGTGGTTGATACTGTGGAGATTGATAATGTTGATACTGAGTCGGTTGATAGGGAAAATTATTCCCTTGGTAGGATTTTTTCCAATTGGAGTTCTAGGGAGCTTGATGGGTTGACTACTGGGACCATGGCGTCCAAGAACTAGAATTTTGCATTGGGTTTTGAGATGGGTGCCACTGGTTAAAATGATGTGAAGGGAATTGTGTATTCATATTATTCATGTTATTCATTCCATTCATATTCTGGAAAAAAGATGGGTCTTGATTCATACCTTGATTACGAGGCTGCCAAGGTTTCTTTTGTGCAATGAAATATGCTGGCTCTACCTCTGGAACAGATGTCTGTAGGACCTCTTTTACCTTAGGTAGTGAAGGACATTCCTTAGTATCATGTTCAAGTTCACATATCCTACACATCTCTGCTTTATCAAGAAAGCATTCCTTTAGTGGGTGCTTTTTCCTGCATTTAGGACAGAATACACCAAGTGTAAGATCTTCTACTACCTGCCTCTATTTTTCTCTTAACACATACAACTCTGAGGAAATGGAGCTCATCATGTCTATTTTAGAATTCTCCAGCAGGTTGCCTATTTCTGCTCGAGTGGCTCCTCCACTGGATGAATTTTGTGTTCTAATGAAGACATCTTGATCTCGGTCTTTATCTCGTTTGCTAGTTCTAGAGCATCCCCTGGAGTATCTTCGACATAATTCAACAATCTTTTCAAAGGGTTCCTTTGAGATATCTCCTTTTCCCAGCAAATTCAACATATCAAGGAAATCTTCCCTAATTCCTCGTAGCAAAATTATCTTAAGCACATCTTTTCCAATATCAACATGTCCAGACCTCTATAAATAATACAGCAGTCTTTCCAACAAGTCTTCCAAGCCTCTTCATCCTTCTGAACCATTTTAAAAACTCCTCTTTCCTATCTCTAGTTCTGTAGTATTCTTGATACTTAGAAAGAAAAGTCTTTTTCATTTGGTCCCAAGTGGTAATAGTTTCACGACCTAGACACATGAACCAGCGTAGGGCATTCCCTTTCAAGGTGGCTGGGAATAATTTTAGCTTCTGAGCACTAGAGGTATAATCATAGCTGCGATAGAGGATATCAAATTCAAAGAGGAATTCATCAGGATCCTCAGAATATTTTCCATGGAAATTTGGAAGGACTGATGGTGGGATATTCTTCATGGGAGCTGCTCCAGGTGTTTGGAGGATGGGAAATTCTAAGGTGGCCACAGTATCACCAGGCTGGTTATGTTCCATTTCCTCTTCACCCTCTTTATGTTCATTCTCCCCTTCTTGCTGTCTATCAGCCATGGTTCTGGTCCAAAATTCGATGGCTTCCTTTAAACGTTCTTCCTCTGCTCTTGCTTCTTCTTTTTGCCTCTTTTCTTCTTGTTGTGTCCTTACTTTCTTGTCTTCTTGGCGAGCCTTATACCACACTTCCTTTGTAACTCTGGTTCCGTTGATATGGTAAATCTCCTCTCTATCTGGTACACCCACAACACTTCCTTTGTCTTCAGGAGGTATCTTCTCTGATATAGGGGTAGATGGCACCATTATCTTCTCCACTGTTGATGCTGAAATTTCAAAATTGGGAGGAGCAGAATCTCCTCTTCCTGTAGATGTTCATGGTGGTCTGGTAGAAGAATCATCCTTGGCTATTATTTCATCAATAAAAGTTTGTCTTCCTTGACCTACGTTCCGAACTCGACCTCTTCCACCTGCAGTGTTAGTATTCACAGGGGGTTCCCAATTTTTTTTCCTTGTATTCATGCATACTGTAAGCAAGTAAACTAAAATGAAATCAAATTGAAATCAACTACTAACTATGTCTACCAATCACCATCCCTGGCAACGGTGCCAAAATGTTGGTCTCCCTATATGTCAATTAATTATAACTAGCATACAGGATGAACAATATAAATTGTCAAACCCAGGGAAGTCTTTTATCTCAATGGTACTAAGCACTATCTATGCATAAACATATCAGCAGTTGAATTAACTAATGGAATTGAAAATCCTACCTATCTGTTTCAGCCATACTCATTCCTCTAAGAAGCTAGTCTATTCATAATCCTAAGAAGATCAAAGTACAACTATCTATTTGCAGGAATCCTCTTAAGAAATTCAAGATATAATTACCTATCTGCAAAACTCAATTCAGGAATTAAAGCACAGTCAATTATCTACAGGAATCATCTAAGAGCTAATGACATGAGAATCGAAATATCTATTCTACTTTTGCAAGAAGTTAAAACCTGTAGTTATCAAACTACCCTATCTGACCTTTACCAAAATGATCCATCCATTAACTACTGTGACTCAATCCTACCCTGTTAATTCTATGAATTCAACTCTACCTGCTACTGTAACTCAGTCTTATGCTATTAACTCTACGAATGCAATTCTACCAACTACTGTAACTCTGTCTTATGATGTTAACTCTATGAATGCAATTCTACCAACTATTGTAACTCGATTCTATGTTGTTACTCTAGGAATGCAATTCTACCAACTACTATAACTCGACTCTACGTTGTTAACTCTATAAATTCAATCAAAGGCAAAGCAACACCCAAATCAATCATAGGCTGATACTCCTAATTAACAACTACTGGAAATCATGAGAAAACATAAACAAATGAAAGGCTATTGGAACTGAGCTTGGTTGTCGCAGCTAATCAAACCACACATGCAATTGATGAAATTAACCTACACAGTCGACTGTCACACCACTCTATTACAGCTAATCAATCATGCAATGAACTACCAAAGGAAAAGCAATTATACATTCTCTGTTGTAGCTAATTAATCATCCACAGCAATTCCACACCACACAACGAAAACAAACTAATTAAACCTATCTACTTAAGTCGGTTATCTCTGTGAGAAGGTGGGCCCTGGCCTCCTAACAGAGACGTCGTGAATCACACAAGCTAAAACACCAGAATTAAGAACTCTGCTCTTTTATTAATGATGGAATTCGACAGTCTCAACTCTCTGTTACAGATTACATAAAACAGTAATTGTCCAACCCTAGGCTACGAAAGCCTTCAGGGATTTATACCAATAAAATACAGTTCCAGTTCCCTATATTCATGCAGCAATGAAGATCTATTATCTTGATGCTGCGTCTTTACAGCTAACTGATACAGTCATATTAAATGGGTTTGTTAGTCATGAAGGATGTTGTTGCCTTGGTAATTAATAGACCAACAAATCCAACGCTGGCATGCAACCTGTCTGTAGCAGCTAAGCCCTAATTCAATGAAGTCTATTATAGTAGGAATCTGATACAGTGGAAATCTGTTACAGCTGATGTGGAAGATGCGTTGTCCTTTGGAACATGATGACTCACGCTTGGAAGAGTAGCAGCTAGCGCGAATTGGCTGATACACCTGTGCTTTGGATTTAACTATATGAAACTCACAGATGTTAGCATAAATCAAAGATTAGGATTCATAACTATAACAATCATAGGCATAATTGAATGAAGCAATAATAATTTATACCCTGTCAAGAATTGTTTATTGTTCTGAGAAAAGCATGTATATGGATTACAGTAGTAAGGTAAAGTTGGGCAAATTGATGAAATAGGAAAGGTTAAAAAGGGCATTTCCAAGGCCCAACACCTTTGTCATTAATGCTTAGAAACCTAATCTAGCTCTAGAAACTTAGTCTAGCCCTAGAAGCACTAATATAACCCTACAAACCTAATCTATCCCTAGAAATCGTAGAAATCTAAACTGACCCTAGAAACACTAATTTAACACTAGAAAACTGAGCTAGAATACTATAAACCTAATCTAGTCCTAGAAACCTAAACTAGCCCTAGAAACACTAATCTAACCTAAACTAGCCCTACCACTTCGCTCATTTGGTATGAGAGAAGTTGCTTTAGACCTACCTCTCTCATGTCAATGCTTGAGTTTTTGGAGGATGATCTCCCACCCCACAAAATTATACTTAGCAATATACATATTCATAGATTAGGTTCCCCATGCTCAAATCCAAATCTAGCTAGATTTTGGGTTTTTTCCCTTAACGAAGCATCGTGTCATCAACCTAGGGTTTCCACTAATATATTCTAACTAGATACTAGAGTCTCCTTGACCAAAATTTGATGGAAAAATGCATAGAGATCTTCGAGACTCTTAGATATATACCCTAGCAAATTCCTTCTATAACTCTAGCCCTAACCCTCACCCAAACCCTAGCATTAAGCCATCTTCTTCATCCTCATCCTCACCATCACCATCATCATCACCATCAACGTCCTCATCATCATCACCATCTTCACCATCACCATCAATGTCCTCATCATCACCACCATCTTCATCATCATCATTAAGAACTCTAACTCTAATTCAATTTCCTTCTATAACTCTAGCCCTAACCCTCAACCAAACCCTAGCACTAAGCAACCTTCTTCATCCTCACCATCACCATCACCATCACCATCACCATCAAATTCTTCATCATCACCGCCATCTTCATCATCATCATCAACAACTCTAACCTTAATTCAGTTTCCCTCTATAAGTCTAGCCCTAACCCTCTCCCAAACCCTAGCACTAAGCCATCTTCTTCATCATCGCCATCACCATCACCATCACCATCACCATCAATGTCTTCATCATCGCCACCATATCCATCATCATCATTGACTCTGACTCTAACCCTAATTCAATTTCTCTCTATAACTCTAGCCCTGACCCTCACCCAAACCCTAGCACTAATCCATCTTCTCCATCCTCACCATCACCATCACCGTCATCATCAACGTCTTCATCATCGCCACCATCTCCATCATCACCATTGACTCCAACTCTAACCCTAATTCAATTTCCCTCTATAACTCTAGGCCTAACCCTCAACCAAACCCTAGCACTAATCCATCTTCTTCGTCCTCACCATCACCATCGCCATCATCATCAACGTCTTCATCATCACCACCATCTCCATCATCATCATTGACTCTAGCTCTAACCCTAACTCTAACTCCAACTCTAAATCTAACTCCAGTTTCCTCATCAAAGCCTCCATCATCATCATCTTCATGACCGTCTCCATCACCATCACCATCAACCTCTTCATCATCATCACCATAGAGGGAAATTGACTGAGCAAAACCCTAGTTTCCAAGATGGACCTGGAAGGTGACACTGGGGCCACGCTCCCAAAGGAGAGGGGCACCCTTGGCACTATCCCGACATCCTAAATCCAACGGAGTCGACGGTTCGTCGATCGGAGCCACAGTTGTCATTCTATGGCTCGTTCCGTCTCGCATCCAAAAAGCCTTCAAGGACACCTTCATTTTGCATTTGTTAGATGAAGAAGACCAATTTTTCTTTAGATGAAAATTGTAACAGGATTTCCATTTATAATACAGGCATATTTTTTATGGGTTTCGTCAGGATAAAGGATCATTTTCAAAAACAAGTGGAACCAGCAAATCCTCCAGGTGTCCCTAAAGGGCCCCGAGGTGCCTGGCTAGAATTCCTCTAGCACCCGAACCATGGCTCGGTTCACGAATCTGTCGATTCCGGTGAGTCCGGGGTGGTGGGTTCCAATTAGGGGACCCCCTACAGTGTCCCCTGAAGACCCGAAAGCGATGCCAACGTAATATCTCCGGAGCTAGGGTTTTGCTTAGTGATGGGCATTCCAAATTCGCTAAAGGGGGCCATTTCTCGTCTGGAGGCCCCCGGGCATGCGTGGCCACCGTGGAGAGGTCCACAATGGCCGCGTGGACCTATGGGAGCCGATGGAATCCAAGTTCGCTCGCCGGTTTGGGTTCCGTGGCCTCGGGGCAAATCCTTCAGGTGTCCCTGAAGGGCCCAAGGGTGCCCGACTAGAATGCCCGTAGCACCCAAACCGTAGCTCGGTTCGCGAATCCATTGGTTCCGGTGGGTCTGTGGCGGCGGGTTTCAGCTAGGGGACCCACCACAGCGTCCCCCAAAGACTCGGAAGCGGTTCCAATGGGCCATCTCTGGAGCTAGGGTTTTGCTCAGTGATGGGCATTCCAAATTCGCTAAAGGGGGTCATTTCTCGTCTGGGGGCCCCCAGGTGTGTGTGGACACCGTGGATAGGTCCACAATGACCGCGTGGACCTATGGGAGCTGATGGAATCCAAGCTTGCTCGTCGGTTTGGGTTACGTGACCCCGGGGCAAATCCTTTAGGTGTCCCTGAAGGGCCCCGAGGTGCCTGACTAGAATGCTCGTAGCACCCGAACCATGGCTCGGTTCGCAAATCTATTGGTTCCGGTGGGTTCAGGGTGGCCGATTTCAGCTAGGGGACCCCCTAGAGCATCCCCCGAAGACCCGAAAGTGGTGCCAACGGGCCATCTCCGGAGCTAGGGTTTTACTCAGTGATGGGCATTCCAAATTTCCTAAAGGGGGTCATTTCTCGTCTGGAGGCCCCCGGGCGTGCGTGGACACCATGGATAGGTCCAAAATGGTCATGTGGACTTGTGGGAGCCGACGGAATCCAAGCCTGCTCACTGGTTTGGGTTCCGTGGCCTCGGGGCAAATCCTCTAGGTGTACCTGAAGGGCCTCGAGGTGCCCGACTAGAATGCCCGTAGCACCCGAACCGTGGCTCGGTTCATGAAACCATCAGTTCTGGTGGGTTGGGGTGGCAATTTTTAGCTAGGGGACCCCCCACAGCGTCCCCCAAAGACCCGGAAGCGGTGCCAACGGGCCATCTCTGGAGCTAGGGTTTTTCTCAATGATGGGCATTCTCACTCAGCAAAACCCTAGCTACGGAGATGGCCCGTTGGCACCACTTCTGGGTCTTTGGGGGATGCTATGGGGGGTCATCTAGCTGAAACCCGTTGCCACGGACCCACCAAAACTGAGGGATTCACGAACCGAGCCACGGTTCGTGTGCTACAGGCATTCTAGTCGGGCACCCCGTGGTCCTTCAGGGACACCTGGAGGATTTGCCCCGGGGCCACGGAACCCAAACTGGCGAGAAGGCTTGGATTCCGTCAGCTCCCACAGGTCCATGCAGCCATTGTGGACCTATCCACGGTGGCCACGCACGCTCGGGGGCCCCCGGACGAGAAATGACCCCCTTTAGCAAATTTGGAATGCCCATCACTGAGCAAAACCCTAGCTCCGGAGATGGATCGTTGGCACCACTTTCGGGTCTTCAGGGGACGTTGTGGGGGGTCCCCTAGCTGAAACACACCACCCCGGACCCACCAAAACCGACGGATTCGCGAACCAAGCCAGGCACCCCGGGGCCCTTCAGGGACACCTGGAGGATTTTCCCTGGGGCCACGGAACCCAAACCGGCAAGTAGGCTTGGATTCCGTCAGCTCCCATAGGTCCACACGACCATTGTGGACCTATTCAGGGTGGCCACACATGCCTGGGGGCTCCTAGATAAGAAATGACCCCCTTTAGCGAATTTGGAATGCCCATCACTGAGCAAAACCCTAGCTCCGGAGATGGCTCGTTAGCACCACTTCTGGGTCTTCGGGGGATGCTATGGGGGGTCCCCTAGCTGAAACCCATCGCCCCAGACCCACCAGAACCGATGGATTCGCGAACCGAGCCACGGTTCGGGTGCTACGGCAATTCTAGTTGGGAACCCCGAGGCCCTTCAGGGACACCTGGAGGATTTGCCCCGGGGCCACGGAACCTAAACCGGCAAGTGGGCTTGGATTCCTTTGGCTCCCACAGGTCGACGCGGCCATGGTGGACCTGTCCATGGTGGCCACGCACACTCAAGGGCCTCCAGACGAGAAATGACTTCCTTTAGAGAATTTGGAATGCCCATCACTGAGGAAAACCCTAGCTCCGAAGATGGCCCATTGGCACCACTTCCAGGTCTTTGGGGGGCGCTGTGCGGGGTCCCCTAGCTGAAACCCATTGCCCCGGACCCACCGGAACCAACGGATTCACGAACCGAGCCATGGTTTGGGTGCTACGGGCATTCTAGCCAAGCACCTCGGGGCCATTTAGGGACACCTAGAGGATTTGCCCTGGGGCCACGGAACCCAAACCAGCGAGCGGGCTTGGACCTATCCACGGTGGCCACGCACGCCCAGGGGCCCCTGGATGAGAAATGACCCCCTTTAGCGAATTTGGAATGCCCATCATTGAGAAAAACCCTAGCTCCGGAGATGGTATGTTGGCACTGCTTTCGGGTCTTCTGGGGATGCTGTGTGGGGTCCCCTAGATGAAACCAGCTGCCCTGGACCCACCGGAACCAACGGATTCACGAACCAAGCCACGGTTCGGGTGCTACGGGTATTCTAACCAGGCACCCTGGGGCCATTCAGGGACATTGACAACATCACCATGAAGCAATCTTTTCTTTACGGAGAAAATATATCTATGATTAAACTTACATCTTGTACCTAATGGAGGTTCTAAATTATAAAATTATATAAGCTTGGAAAAAATTGAAAAAAAATATCAATCAAGAACTTTGTTTTCTATCACACCTCTATTGATTTGGTGCTTGATCGCTTCACAATAAAAATTTCACTTTCAAACACAAGATATGTATATTGTTTTGAAATCTAAAAATATATTGTTCATGAACAAAGCTATACCTATGGGATTAAATATATATAAATTGCTTAAATTGAAAGGATGTTTCTTCCATGTGCATAAGTGATTTAACCATTTATTAAAAGCATATGTTATATGACATAAAGAATAATTTTTTATCAAAACATGCTAAAGTTTAAAGTTCCTACGATAGGGTTTTGGGATGTCGATCCAAGTCTATGGTTTGGATTTGATTTGGCATGACATTTGTTAAAACGAGGGAAGGTGTCATGTCCCAAATTTGGCATTGGGTCAAAATGGCCTAATAACATTGGCCCTATTCATTAGAGTTTGTCAAATTGATGCTAAAGGTCAAATAATTGCCAAGGAGGAAAATTACTAGTTTCCTAGGTTTGGGGTGGAAGCTTTGGGATTTGGAATAATGGGGATAATAAATGATGTTTGAACATTAGAATGGCATAAATATTTAATAAAGGAGATATATAAATATATACAAGTGAAAATCAAAGTGGAATTTGATCATGAAGACACATGGAGGAAGTGGGACCCACATATGGCTAGATTTCCCCACTACACTTGGCATCATTCTCTCACCAATTCGAATTCAAGGTGAATGGTAACATACTTGGGGGATTCCAAAAGGTATTATTCATGGCATGACTCATCCAAGGTCGAAATATAGAGGAAGAGTAACTCCCATGGAAGATGAAGAGGCAATTTGGAGCTAGTGAGACACTTGGGCTAGATTCCCTAGCTCTATGACAACAATGATGAAGATGTTATGACACCTATGACAAAAATCATACCTGAAGGCTGACATATGACATATATGACATGTCAGGGCTAAAAATAGACTCCAAGAGGGCTCTCAAGGGTGTGAGGGAAGCTAAGATGCTTCCACATGTGATTTGGTGGAAGTGGGAGACTAGGAATTGGTGTACAAGTGGTGTTCTTTGGAATCTCTTCCCAACTTGAGTTGGCATGAGTCTCTTGGAAGGAATTCGACCCATGGAGGAAATTAGAACTTTATAAATGTCAATAACAAAGAAGGAAAGCAGCTTTTTATCATTTGTAGAATTTGCAATTGCATTTGTGAAGAGGGAGAGCTAGTGGATGACTAGTTTCTTGCCTTGGCCAATTTCGAGGGTGAAAGATTCCCATCCAAGTTGGTAATTGGAAAGGCCATTCAGACCTTTAATTTGGAGCATTAATGGAGTCTTTATTTGCAGGTGTAAGCTACAGGGAAGCTCATGGTTTCTTCTATTGCAGCTCACTCCTTCAACCATTTCCAGTTTTGATGGCATATTCTTGATCCTTGAGGGAGGGCGTTTTTGGTGAGATATTGTACTCTTTGGGGGAGATTTTAATGCACCATTTATTTTTTAATATGAATTAAATACTCTTTTCTTCATCTCCAGAAAGTTTCAGGTCGAAATTCCAAGTAGAAATGTATAAATCTCAATTTTAATGAAAGAACAGTGCCATTTCCCCACTACCTTGTTGTGAATCAATGTAATGTTGATGATTTCGAATGAATGGATTATTATCTGATATATTTGTGATAAATATACTTCCATGGATGTCTTATACAAGTTTCATGTACTGTACTTGAGCATTTGTAGCATTTTTACTCAGTTTAGTTGTATTGGGAGGTGAAATAGTGCCATTTCCCGAAGGGTCGAATTGGGGATTTTTGCAGTTGAATGGGAGAGGGTGAGAACAGTTTTAATAATCCATTAATGGTGCATATGAGAATTTAATAACATACTTAACACCTTACATACATCTGTTCATAAATTTGAGTGGGTTCGGAGGCATTTGGGAAGCCATTTTCAGTACTTACCCCATGGGGATTTGAACCCCAAATTACTAGTAAAATTGCATAATTGGTCCAGAATCTTAAGAGAGTTTACAGAGGTCTTTTGGTGGCCATATGTCATCCATAAAAATAATATTCAAGTTCTAATATAATTCATACACCTTCCTTGAATATTTGAAGGCATTTGGAGTCAATTTGAGACCTAGAGACCAATACTAGTCAAAGGGAAATCACTAGTAAAGTTACCTACATTGATCAGAATTGAAAGAGGATTTGTAGAAGTATTTTAAAGGTCCAAAGGCATCCCTGAAACACATATTTATGTTCTCATATCATTCATATACCTTCTCAGAATATTTGGGATCATTTGGAGCAAATTTGGGACCTAGAGATCAAAACTAGTCAAAGGTCTAACTAGGGAAAAAAGTGAAAAATTGCCATTTTAATAAAATTCCTAACAAGAGACATTACAGAAGGCTTATGACTACGACCCTCCAATCCATGTGAATACAAATATTTACATTTAATTCAATGTCAATGTGGCGAGTAATAATTCATAAATTTTGTTCACCCATGATTCAAATTTCACACATTTTTTCTTATGGCATTGGGTATGATGATGGTTATTATACCTCTTGTTGTAGCACTAGGGTTTCTACCCTAGTAGATGAATGGAGATTGGAGCTAACAACTTACATGAAGTTGGAGCCTTGTTCTTGTGGGTTGTCAGGCTAGGGAAAGATCATGGAGAGACTAGCTTGATGAGTCTTGAGCTTGGTGTGATGCCTTTCTTAGAAGAAGACTTGGTTATTGTGTTCTTGATGTTCCATGGAGGTATTGGTGCTTGTGTTGATGGAAGAGTTGGAGACTTAGGATTTGAGGACTTAAACCCTAGGATGGACATGTAGACTTGGAGACTAGTGCAAGAGTTAGAGTTAGAGTTAGAGTTAGATTTAATGATGATGATGAAGACAATGATGATGATGATGAAGATGGTGATGGTGATGATGATGGTGAAGAAGATTGTTCAGTGATAGGGTTTGGGTGAGGTTTAGGGCTATAGTTATAGAAGGAAATTGAATTAGGGTTAGAGTTAGAGTTAATGATGATGATGAAGATGGTGGAGATGATGAAGACATTGATGATGGTGGTGATGGTGATGGTAATAGTGGTGATGAAGAAGATGGTTTAGTGCTAGGGTTTAGGTGAGGGTTAGGGCTAGAGTTAGAGAAGGAGATTGAATTAGGGTTATAGTTAGAGTTAATGATGATGATGAAGATGGTGGCAATGATGAAGACATTGATGGTGATATTGATGGTGATGGTGATGGTAAGGTTAAATCTAGATTCAATGATGACGATGGAGATGGTGGTGATGATGAAGGCGTTGATGCTGATGGCGATGGTGATGGTGAGGATGAAGAAGATGGTTTAGTGGTAGGTCCTTTGGGTGAGGGTCAAGGCTAGAGTTATAGAGGGAAACTGAATTAGCGTTAGAGTTGGAGTCAATGGTGATGATGAAGACGTTGATGGTGATGGTGATGGTGACGGTGATGGTGATGGTGAGGACGAAGAAGATGGCTTAGTGCTAGGGTTTGGGTGAAGGTCAGGGCTAGAGTTATAGAGGGAGATTGAATTAGGGTTAGAGTTAGAGTCAATGGTGATGATGGAGATGGAGGTGATGATGAAAACGTTGATGATGACGGTGATGGTGATGGTGAGGATGGAGAAGATGGCTTAGTGCTAGGGTTTGGGTGAGGGTTAGGGCTAGAGTTATAGAGGGAAATTGAATTAGGGTTAGAGTTCGAGTCAATGATGATGATGGAGATGGTGGCGATGATGAAGACGTTGATGGTGATGGTGATGGTGATGGTGATGATGAAGGAAATGGTTTAGTGCTAGGGATTGGGTGAGGGTTAGTGCTAGGGTTTGGGTGAGGGTTGATAATGCATTTATTTTTGTTTTGTCTCATCGGTGTAGAAAATTTTTATAATCTTAGTTTATCAATTTCATTTGCTTAGCTAGTTTTGTTTTTTTTTGTTTTTTTTTTTTCTTCTGTTAACTTAATTTTGTAGTTGCCCAAATAAGTTCACATGGAATTTGATGTCTTTCAGTACAATGCACCACTATGCTCACTCACCATATTTTTTAGTCATTAATATTTGACATGATGATGATCAATTTTGTTATATAGGAGAGGACGTGACATGGAGAGAGTGAAACTATCAGGCAGTTCCCAGTGATCAACCTGCTGTATCGAAGCTCGTTTATTGGATTCAGGGGGATACCTTTGCTTCTAAGGGTTCGACTCATTTGACAGAGCAAGTTTATCTTGATTCTATGCTAAACCTAGGTCCAATGGGATATTTGTAGTGGTGATTCATTTGTTGAAAGAGAATGTTGAGTAGTTCAAGAATTGAGATGGATAAATTTAATGGTCAGAGCTTTGAGCTTTGATTCTCAAAATGGAAGATCTACTTGTAGATTGAGAATAGTGGGTTGCTATGGATCTAGGTACACAACCTAATTCTATAGAGAAATAATATTGGGAGAATCTAGAAACAAAGGAAAGAAGTACAGTTAGAGTTTGTTGGAGAAGATAGCACAAAGAAGTTGTGGGATAAGTTAGGGAGTTTCTATCAGTTAAAGTACCTTTCAAACAAGTTGTTTCATTGAAAGAAGCTATATCATATTTGGATGGATGATAGTGACTCAATGTCATATCTTCTAAATTTATTTAATACTTAGGTATTCCAAATTTTCTCTGTTGATATTAAAATAAAGGAAGAAGATAAATGTAATACGTTATTTCATTCATTGCCAAATTCTTGGGACAATCTAATTGTAGCAATTGGTAGTGCTACTCAAACTACATTATAGTTTGATGATATAGTGGCCTCTTTGTTATCATCGGAATGAGGTTGATTGAATTAGGTGCTTCTTTTCTGATGACTCCTCATGCGGAGTGATTTTCTGAATATGAGAAGTATAATGGAGGTGATGTTTTCTTAGGAGACAACTCAACAACCAGAATCATAGGACACAAAAGAGATAACTTGTTACTCAACGATGGAAGTATTAAAACTCTCCCTAGGGTTTCACACATTCTAGAGCTGGATAAAATCTTGGTATCCATCACTAAAATGGATGATGTAGGTGTACATACTATGTTAACAAGTTATACAACTTCACGAGAACTTTATACTCAAAATGAGAACTCTAGCCATAGGAACTCATAGTTTTGCGTAAAAAACACCAAAAGACAACTCTAAATAAAAAAATTGGTGCTACCGGTAGCATCACTTTTTTTTTGGTTAAAATGATGATGATGGATATGGTGGTGATGATGAATACGTTGATGATGACGGTGATGGTGATGGTGAGGATGGAGAAGATGGCTTAGTGATAGGGTTTGGGTGAGGGTTAGGGATAGAGTTATAGAGGGAAATTGAATTAGGTTTAGAGTTAGAGTCAATGATAATGATGGAGATGGTGGCGATGATGAAGACATTGATGGTGATGGTGATGGTGATGGTGATGGTGATGGTGATGGTGATGGTGATGATGAAGGAAATGGTTTAGTGCTAGGGTTTGGGTGAGGGTTGATAATGCAATGTTTTCAAATATATTTGGTGTATGCTAATGGATGAGGATACAAGTGCAAATATGAAGAATTTTGCATATGTATACTATGACCTATTACTTCATGGTTATTATGAGTGATTGAACTACTAGATTAGGTAAGGTGTTATATGATGGGTTCACATATGGTTGAAGTTCGTGCACATAAGTTAAGTGGATGTATACATGGGGTATCACAGGGTGGATGTGGTTGTTATGAGCCTAACTAAGTGGATGTTGATATAATTGAGATATTCTCTCAACTAAGTATGTGTTAGGTGAGTGTTTTTATGATTAACTTTTATAATATCTTTGTGTTTAGGTTGAGTGTTAAGTTATTAAGAGATTTTCACTCAACTTGTCTTTTTGTTAAGGAAGTAGTTACATGTCCTTAATGTACATATACATTCAATAAATGTGCAATTGTACATATAACTGAATAAGCATTGACCTGATCACTGAATAAGCATTGAATTTTGTTGAGAATAAGCATGGTGGAGATCACTGAAGACAAAACCATGTATGCAAAAATGTAATCAAAGAGAAACTCATATACAGAACTGCAAATCCATCTATTAATATGCAAAAATTATCCAATCATTTACACTTTTTGGAAAAATGGAACATCATTCCCAACGTCTATATAATGGCAACTTGTGCCCCATACAAAAAAAGGCAACTCGTGCCCTATACAAAATATGACCCATGGTGCCCTATACAAAATATGGCAACTCGTGCCGAAAATGCCACATCGTGGCTAGTGTACATAGGAGGGTCTCTCAATTCTCCTGCCTAGCCTCGGAGCTCCCAGGTGCATCTCTGAAATTGATCTTCCTCTTCTTCATGCTAGAGGAAGCTGGGTCCTTGTGGCGTCTTTGAGCACATCCCCCTGAGCCCTGAAACGACAACAATAATATGTCAACTTTTCCTGGCAATTATACAAGTATAAAACATAATTTCAAAATAAAAATAGTTTTGAAATCTTGGATAACTCACCGCAAGAGAGACTGTAAGTTGTGAGGGTCTCCCTCCTCCGTGACCCTAGTCTCTCGACAATGCCACCCTGCAACATTTAGAACAATCAGATAAATGTTGAAACTAGATGCATATAGTAATTTTTGTTAAAATTGAAAGATATTTTCATAAACTAGTCAATCTCACCGTGAACAAAATCGGCTGGTCTTCGGGGCTGGCGGATGGAGCAATCGGCCACCAACCTACTCCAATGCTTGGGTGGATGGTAAAGGGGAGGATGTAGCCACATCGATGGTGGCTACACCACTGGAGGGAACAGTGGAAGGAGGTGGGGTGGGAGAAGGAGGCATGGATTGGGGTGGGCAATGTGGAGAGGGACGTCTAGGGCTATAAACCCCAACTGGCTGCAGTATGGTTCGGGGAACCCTATAGTGGGAAGTGAGTGTGGTGGGGGAATGTGGGGGAAGCCGAGTTCTGTGTTGTGGTGGAGGGATGGGTGTCTGTGGATGGGTGGTCACCCGTGGTTGGATGGGGGAGGGTGGGAACATGGGAAACTGATAGGCAGGTGGAGCTGCATATGGAGTGTAATGGGGAGCTGGATGGAACTGTGGGGCCATAAAGGAGGGGGGTGATGGATGGAAGGGGTTGGGGAATGAGGCATGTATGTCAGGGGATGTAACTGGCATATATGGTGGCTGGAAGGTGGGGGGGCGGGGAATAATGGCAGTGGCAGGCCGAGGTGCTCGCACCTGCATAGACATTTATAACCTCATAGATTAATATACAAAAATATAAATATACACAGACAAGTCATCGTATTTGAAATTAAATTTATGCTTTAATACACATGATACCTGCGCACGTGGAGAATGGATGGTCCCCGGTGGTGGTGGCTGGTTGATGGAGCCTGTAGACAGCTGTGCGAACACTACAATTTTTAGACTAAATTTATAAAAACAATATTAACAATATTCAACACAATGCAAATGAGAATGACAACGACGGTACTTAAACAACATGACTGCAATAAATTTATATTCAAGTTAGATGATATTCAATATTCTGAAAGGATAGAAGGTGGCATGGCATGAAATTAAAACTAAATAAGCTGAGAGGGCATAGAAGGTGATGCCAAATTAAAATTAAATTGATGCCAAATGTTTTACCAAGTTGTATTTGAATCAAGATAATAGAAACGCCCCATAGACCATATTTATAAGATTATCGCTCTTCCTTATGGGCCTTACATCATTTTCAAAGACTTTAGTGACAATACATGTGTGATAAGTTGTTTTACGTTGTTTATAAGTCTTTCCTAATAGCATGTTCTAGGAGTAGTAGTATGATTACTTTCAGTCTCAAGTATTAGAATAAATTGGAAATCCCGTGATAATTAACTAGGGTAATAAGGACATGAGAAACATCAGGTTCTTGAATTTCTAGAAGCTTGGCCACCATGATTCTCTTTTTCCCGAGAGTTTTGCACAATGGAGAGAAATTTCATAGAAATAAATAGTTTTCCTATTGGTCTTGGTGGATGCGAAAGTGACAAGTACAACATCTCAGTGAACTCAATTGATGCAACAAAGTTAGCAGAAGCATGGAAGTGATTTGACCACCTTTACCATTAAAATAACCTATTAGTAGAATACGAGGGAAAGTGATAATTACAGGGTAATATATTCTCAAAGTTTAAGCTTGAAGAACACATGGCATAAGGGCATGGAAGCAAAGGTTGATTTGGTGGACAAAGTGATGGGCATTGGAGCAATTGGCACACCTATTGAGCCAAGAGTCAAATGACCCATACCGTGGTCATTTGAAGATGATTTGGACAAGGAGCGTACATGGCAAAGATAACTTGGATGACATGGTGACAAATGGCAAAGCAACAATAACACACATGGCATTGGTCTAGCACGAGAAGAGCAAGAAAGCATTGGATGGTAGTCTGAGGATTCCTTAAGGACACTGTGGACATCACCAAAACCCCAGCTGCGGACTCATCATTGGTCAAGTAAGAATGACAGATTTTGGAAATTTCTCTCCCATTTGTATACTCATCGGAGGTCTAGGATGCCTAAAGTGAACATGGACAAATGTTTATAGTTTTCTTAGGTTTTCATGTTTTATATATCATAAAATTTAATATTTTTATGTTTTGATAAAAAAAAAATACATTACATCAACTTCTTTTTATTTGATAAACCATAGTTGAACAATAATTTTTAAACATATGAAAACATTATAAATTTGAATAATTTTTTCAACACATGCAATGAATACAAAGAATAATGAGAGCAAGAATAATTGCATCTTGGGGCTTCGCTTACAGCTTCAAGAAAACTAACCAAGTCATGGATGAAAGCAATTATTTTATAGCGACATATTCAATAATGCATACATTGCCTTGCAACTACACTTGTACGATAGTAAAATTAAGTTAACAACAGGTTTCATTTTTTCGGTGGGATTATATGAATTTGTAGCTCTCAAAAAAATTAGACAATTTTATAAACACAATTGTAAAATACAATGATAATATGGTAATTACTCAATGCTAATTAATTTGAAATTATTGAACACAGATTACTCGTAACTGGATCTAATTATTCAAAGTAAAGAAGTTACATGTGCGTATGGTGTCGCGATCTCCTCTACTGTCGCCATGGCTCCATCAAGGTCAAAGGAACCGATGTCCTCCCACCTGGGGGATGGAGACCCAGCCCCGAATAACAGTACATTAAAACAAATAGAGTCAACAATGTGTAATTCAAAGTTAAATATATTAAACAATAGGATATCAAATAAAATACAACAAATACTTGAACATTAAATAAAATAATAGCAAACCTGATCGATGAAGCTCCCTGTGGCATGTTGTTGCGTATCACCATGGCAAGAGTGACCACAATGAGAACAACGATGTGCCGTTGTTCCAACAGAACTAGAAGGCCCTGCTTGGGTTCCACCTGTACCCGGCATGTCCCAGCCACCACCCATAGATTGTGCAGCTGTCTGTGTCTCATCGATGTCCTCTCGGCTCTGAGAATACATGGCCACAAATCTGGTATGTCTAAGCAAGTCATGTGTGGCATGTGTGATAGAGTCATGGATCTCATGTAGGCCGCTACCAAACCCGGGTGGCTAAGGAGGGGGGTTTGGCTCTCTCTTGGGTGCAGGAGGTCCTCTAAGTGGGTTGTAGTGGGCCTGAGGTCGATCTTGGGCAGAGCCAAGACTGACACCCTGAAACTCAGTGATGTCAAAGTAGTTGACATGATACCCTAACTCAAACTCAACCCACAATTTTCGAAGGAAATATTGTGGGACCTCCAAATTGTTGCATGGGGGCCTGTCAAACACCATGAACCACCTCTTTCTCTAGCTGTCTCTCCATGGCTGGTAAATGCACCAATCCATGCAAACCCGAGCCCTCGTCATAGCAGGAGGTTGTCCTGTCGAGGGAACTATGAACTTGCTATACAACTAGGCTTTGGTGATGTTGAGGTCTTTTATCTGCTCTTTGGACAACCCAGTGGAGTAGAATTCCCTCATTCGAGCCCTGTATTCACTCAAGTTTGTTATCTCATTTTGTGCAATATTGATTGATTCACTAATGTTTTGAATTGATGAAGCCAACGAAACCTGAGAGGGTTCCTTGGTATTGTTCAATTCATTACTTAGTGCCCTCAATTGACTTAAGTCTTGGTGTAGTTGATGTTCGGGATTTTCATTTGGTTCATTGTCGGTTGCCATATTGTCTTCTGGAGGTCGGGTTTCATTGGTTTCATTCGATGGTTCAGGTGTGTCGGACATCTTGTTGGGTGTATATGTCCTGCAATTAAATTCCCTTGGTTTTTTAATAGATTGTAAATTTTTTTAAAGATTAAAATTCAAATGAAAAACAAAAACAAAAACAAAAAAAAACACAACTTGGTGGTTTGAGGAGCACCTACTTGGAGAGATGGATGGAACCGTGGAGTAGGGGCAATTGCTTGGTGTTGAGGGCGACTTGGGTGCACAAAGACCCGTTCGTGGGCTCGAATTGTGCGCTCGCGGGTTCAACAGTAGGCTCATGGGTCTGTCGAAAATGACAAACCCGTGAGCTCTATTTTTTTTTAATAAAAAAACAGAGGCACGCACGCGGCAATGACGCGTACGCGCCAGTTTGTGCGTACGTGTCAAAGGCGCGTGCGTGCCCCTTTTGTCCATGTGGGCTAACCCACGTGGATGTTCGGCATTGCCGAAGCAACGACGTGTGCGCGCCTTTGGAGGCGCGTGCACGTCGTTTTATATTTTCCGCTCATGCACTTTTGTTGCGGTTATTTTGGGTACCAACTTCGTGCAGGTACCCATTAACATTAATCTTACAAATTTCATTAAATTTATACACTATTTTTACACTTAAAATTCAAATTTAAATTAAAGGCATTACATTTTTATAACATTATATCACTATAACTTTATATTTCTCTCATGTTTATTTTTACATTAAAAGTTTTTCCAAATTCATTAAATTCCCTAAACCTAATAAGCAGACCAACCTTAATAAACACACCAACCTTAATAAACACACCAACCTTAAGGCAAGAACCCTAAATTAAATTATTAAAACTAAGAATCATTTTTTCATATATTTATGGATGTTTCATGGGCGTCTTTATCCTTGCAGGCTTCAACTGTCTCGTGATGATGAGCCAGAGTATGGATCGAAACTTTAAATTTCAAATTCGTTTAAGGCAGCTCCTCTTCACTCATAATTATTCCTGCGTAATGACTGTTTTCAGACATGAAATAAAATGATTTTGATTTTTTATTAAAATAAAATAAAACGAAACAAAATTACATATTACCACTCAAAGAAATATTAAAAAGAATCATAATAACTTTGTTGGATAGAATTGTCCATTGAAAAAATAATAAATTCAATTGATTCATGCATGAAATAGGCGTATTCAAGAATGAAAAAGTTTTTTCGAAGAGCCATAACAAGTTTGGTAAAATGTTAAATCTATGTTTCATAAATTAGTAACTACAAACATAAAGATTAAATTTTAAATTTGAAACCATAAACATAAAAATTGAAACTTCAAAATTTTAAAATATTTGTACAATTAAATTACAAAAAGCTTAATGACCTAGGTAGTGAGTTTCATTTTGACTTGCAAGATGCGCAACCAGTCAATTAATTTGTAAAGAGTACCACCAACATAAACCGCGGAACTTATCTACATCATCATCCAATCCATGATTTGATTTGCTCGCCACTCTGCATTCCATCCATATCCACAACGTGCCAACTTATCTTCCAACTTTTGGTATGTTGCAGCTGTTATCGCTCCACTCCATATCTTTGGGTTCACTCCATTCCAACGATGAATAGACCGGGGCGGCCAACACATCCCTTTCGATACCAATCTCATTTGAAATTGAAGTAGAAGCAATATTCTCATGTTTGATAGCCTCTTTGAGATCTGCCACTATCTCACTAACGCTCGGCCTAGAAGACAGTTCAGACTGAACACATCTCATGGCTACTTTTATAACACCACTAATGGATTTCATGTTGTAACTTCCGCCCAACCTCTTGTCTATGATTTCTGTTATTTTTTCATCATTTTCACCCATCTCCATTAGATACGGTGTGAGCTGTAATTATGCCAATAATTATTGTTAGCCGTCTAGTAGAAGGTGAACAACTAAATATTTGGAGTTGTCTAAGCCTTCGACGATATCGCCCGTCCGGCGAAATCGTTCCGGCAGAATCTCTTTCCACGGTATCCTCGCCGCTCGGTCCCCTCGGTCCACTCATCTCCATCATCGGGAAAACCAAGGCCGGAAAACGCCACTCTTCATCTGTCGTACAGGCCCCTTCTCTGAAACTCGTACAGTTACCTGTTAAGGGGTATACTCGTACCATGCGATCCATAACATGTATGGATTACCATCCATGTGCTGGATTCACAAATTCAAATTTTGAAGGTTGGAAAGAGGGAAATGCAAATTCGAATTTTGATGGTTGATTGTGATTCAAGATAGACACACGTGAAGATTTTTCATTCATTCTCATCTCACCTCTCTGCAGATAAAAAGCCTCTGCCAGATTTTATGTGGCTCTTGGATCCATTTTTTTGTGCAAGCAAAACCTCCGCCAAATTGTATGTGACCCTTGGATCCATTTTTCGTGCAAGCCAGAATACTTTCAGGAAGCCAACAGATACGATTCCAGGGAGTCGTGGATATCCGACTGAATGATTCCTCTCACACATATATTCTAATTGCCTGATCAATAATATATTTTCTGGATTTAGTTCACAACTTCAAAGCAAGGGCTTTATTTCAAGATTGTTTCCTCCACAGACGCTCAGGTAATGGCTATCCAGAAGATGACAGCCCAGAATATGCAGTGGATGGAAATCGCTCCTATGCAGTGGATGGAAATAGTATCATCTATCTACTTGTATTAGTAAAATGGAAAGTTTCCAGGGCTCACATTCAGCCCGGAAGTTATTTCTGCTGTTTTTCTTGTTTATATGTTGTACTGCTGCACAGGCTCTCTCACTATATCCCCCTACAATGATCAGTAACCACGGCCGAAAGTTTTTAGCTTTAGTCCCGTCATCACCTCTCGTATTACAATATCACAAGGGACCCCTTCTCATAGGAGCCAGTAGCATCAACGTCTATCTTCTCTGGTATGGCAATTTCAGACCCCTCCACAAGGCCACGGTTTCTGATTTCTTCGCCTCCGTTCGAGCAAACGTTCCAAACCATCCATCGGCGAGCAGTTGTTGGGCAATCACTAAACAGTATAAAAATTCAGCCAAACGAAGCGTTTCGCAGATTGTTAGGATTGGAGGCCAAACCTCGGATGCCTTGTGCTCCCGTGGAAAGAAGCTGATGAGAAGCGACATGGCACTCCTAGTAAGGGGTGGGCATGCTTTGGCCACGAAATTATTTCCCACTGATGCCAAGGGAATTTACATTGTTCTCACGGCAGCCGATGTTTACGTACAGAGATTTTGCATGGACTCGTGCGGTTTTCATGATTCAATTCCCATAGCTAGTTCTAAAGCCGCTTTGAGGATCTTGTTGGCGTGGGTGGGTAACTCTGGCGTTCAGTATCCGGGGCAATGCGCTTGGCCTTTTGCAACTCCAGTCTACAGCCCTTCGACTCCGCCTCTTATTCTGCCAAAACGGAGACGTGGGTTTGGACGGGATGATAATAAACATAGCGACCATTCTGGCGGGGGCGGCCACGAATCCCTTCAACACAACATGGGGTACTATCAAGGAGATGCTTTGGCTCCCCTGGAGACAGTGACCACCTGCGCTGGCATATTCGGGAAGGGCGCATACTCTGGCTATCCCGGAGAGTTGTTGGTCGATAAGAAAACCAAGGCAAGCTACAACGATTATGGAGTCAACAATAGCATGTTTCTTTTGCCAAGCATGTGGGAGCCCTCTAAAGGGATAGTATGGAGTTTCTCCAATGAAAGTCCAACTAAGTTCCAACTAAGTTTTCAAATGAAAATAATTTAAATTACACGAAAAGAAATATGAGATGAATCCCATATGATGTCTAAATGCTGAACCAATATGCATTGACCACTTTGAACTCATTTCTATCTTCGGTATGCAGATTGATGTCTAAATGCTGAACCAATATGCATTGACCACTTTGAACTCATTTGTATCTTCGGTATGCATCAAAATCTGCATAGAGCCCTTTAAATCAGGATCACCTCATGTCATGTGCTATACTACCTATCTAGGTAGCCTGATAAAAAGATCGTTGCACTCTAAATTCTAATCTGAAGAATAAAAAATGAAATGAAAACTATAAGCAATGTGATTGTGATTTGGGTGACTTATAACACTAACAACAAAAGCTGTAAGTTTTTATAATGTTTATAAAAAATTATAATTTTTTATAATGTTTATAAAAAATTATTATGGGTTATTATGGCTCAAATCCAATTTAGTAAAAATTCAAATATTTTTATAATGTGTATAAAAAATTATTATGAGTTATAATGTTTATAAAAAATTATTATGACTCAAATCGAATTTAGCAAAAATTCAAATATTTTTATAATGTGTATAAAAAATTAGTATAAGTTATAATGTTTATAAAAAAATATTATAACTCAAAATATTTGAAGATCTTTTAATTGATATAAAGATGGAAATCATAAAGAAATGTCCTTCAAATATAATCCAAAAGAGGTAATCCAAAGTATGATTCTTAATAACTTATCCCTTCTCCTAAAAGAGAAATCCCTTCAACCACTTAGAAGAGCACATAGTGTTTTATACTCACATAGGGATAAGGGTTTTGTTTAAGAATATATTGGCATATGCCATGTTTTGAAGAGCACAAAGTGTTTTATACTCACATATGGATAAGATTTTTGTTTATGAATATTTGAAATTTTAGAGTTTTAAACTGAAGTGAGGAATTTTAATAAGCAAAGTTTTAATGAGAGAAATATCAACTAGGAACACTTTAATAAAAAAGTAAAATTTCTCAATTAAATATGTTCAATAGTGAACATGTCAAAATTGAATTTAGGAGAAGAACCTAGCATGTCATGTCATGTAACATTCTTAACATTCTTGTCTAATAATAATTTATTAAAGTTTATATTCTAAATGGATTATATATGTTGTTTTTAAGATGAATAACATGGTAAAAAGATTATGATTTTACTTTGGTTTTTATGCATTAACACATTTTAGATATTTATAATGTTACAAATGTTTTGATATTGGGATGTAAAATTTGCATGTCTTCTAGTAATAGTGGAGATAATATTTGTCCTCTAAATTCAAGTTAATGACCACTTGATTGTAAATCAATTTCATTCAATCTCCAAATTTTCTTTTAAAATTATTTGTGTTAGCATTATTAATGTTGTTGATATTATGAAGGGCATCCTCTTCCATTATCCCCAAAAATGAAGCCATGAGGTGGCATCTTTAGATCATCATCTACTGGTTCATGAATGTATTCTAATGTTTGTTGATGTGAAAGGGAACATACCATTATTCATGTTAGCCAACTTATACATATATGATAAGCACCATAGTAGCACCATACCACATCATGACTCTCAATAGGTGAGAGACCAACTTTTATTTAAGAAGGAAAAAGTAAGGCGAAATCCTTTTAATTTTAAGATTGTTGATTATAAAATGATTATGGATTTGGTTAAGACTTTAAGTCGATATCTGAAAATTGAATATATAAGGGACACCATCCTCTACATGTCCACCAAATATAATTAAAATATATTGAGTTTAAGTATCACATAGATATCTAGAGCTACCACATATTAATTTCTTCGTTTATGTAGTAAGAAGAGTTTAGTATTTGGACCAATGCATAGTTAATAATTGGAGTTAGAGACTAAATTTGTATATGTTGTAGAGGATATATTTCTCTACATTCACACCAAATTGTATGACGCAAGGCATCTTATTGCAACAAGGTTCTTTCTTAGCAATACACACGACACGACCGTGATGCTTACACAGATAAGGTGCAAACAACATGCCAGAAGCTGGCTTATATTACTTCTACCAATCGGTTACAATGCGGAACAACTATAAAAGAAAATAACTAACTATCCGTCGGCCTCAGCCGTTACAATATCGAAGTAACTACGGTATGCTCTCTCAGTGTGTCAACCTCACCCTCTCCTGGTTCGCTATGGAACTCTAAGCTATGGCTCAATCTTCTCGGCTCTGTAGATGTGTGACTCTCCTAGACAATCTACCAGAATTCTCTTGAGTTCTACTTGACTTCCCCAAAAATGCCAATTCCTCGTCCCCCTCAACTGATCCAAACTCTTTGGTCTTCTACTCCACTATTGCTGTTCCCGATGTCCACTCCAACACCTGAGACACACATCCTCTGTCAGTGGATCCTTCCGCGATCCTACAAACCCACAATTGTCAGCGCCCCTGCCGTGCTGCACAACCTCTTCCTATGATGACATCTGTCACGTCCTCAACCACCTGCAATAACTGCCATTAACTTCCTTAGCAACCCTGAAATGTTTCCAAGTACTCTCCTTGACTTCTTCACTTCCTTCTGACCTGCTACAGTAAACCATCACGTCGGCCATACTGCCTTCCGTCGGCTTCGACTCATCTGTCAGCTTCACTTCTCAACCCAAGGCTTCGCCAATCCGCCCCTTCCTCCTCGCTTTGCTCTGCCAAAACTTGTCGACATCGCGGTTCGACAACATGTCGACCCCACTGTGACTTTGCGACAACTCATCGCCTATCGACTATCGTCTGTCGACATTGACATGTCGACTCTTGACCTTCTTCTCTCATGTCGACTACTTTGATAGCTTCCTACTCGACTTGTTGACTTCGATAGCCAACCTACTCATCCGCACCAGTGGTCATCGACACTCCCTCTTGTCGTCTCCCATATGTCGATCAACTTTGACTGATTCTCCTAGGCTCTGATGCTCCTGCATCATTTTATCAAAATACATGGAGAATAGGAGGTGCACTTAAACCATACAAAAAGTGCAACAAAAAACCCAAACTACAATCTGCACGTTCTTTTTTTTCCAAGTAAACTTTGACTATTCAAACCATGAAGCCCAGGTTGTATTTCATAGTTAAAAGAATTAACATTAGCTATGAATATATGGTATTAACTAAGTAAATGTATGGGTTATGAAAAAACTCGGTAATTGAATAGTAATCCTTGCAAAGTTTAAATATTTGAGAGTTTTATGTAATGATAGCCTTTTGGCTTTCCATGGTTTGGGTTTTCTGTAGTTGTTGGTTATGTGTGATCCAAATGCCCTATTAGTGGCTCTATGAATGTAATAATGCTTGATAGCATTGGCCATTTATTCAATAAAGTTTGTGTCATGTTCCCTCCCTAGTGGCCATGGTCACAACTTGGATCCTCCCATCCCTAGGGGGTCAAGGTGATTAATTAAGTATGAATTAATTCTTTGGGGATGATTTTGAGGCAAGTACACCTTCGGAAATAATTAATTATCAAGTTATTTAATTAATTATGGAAGTCAGAATTAATATTTAGAGGTATTTTGGTAATTTTAAGATTTAAATGCTAATAATTGTTTCCAAGTGGATAATGAAGCCTAGGAGGTCGAATTGGTGGCAAGTGGGTAACCTTGCCCAAGTGGAGAATATCTCAAAAAGGAAAGAGAGTCAGAATGGAATTAGAAACTGACAAAAGCTGGAAAAGTTGGCAAAAGCAGGAAAAGAGAAAAGTGAAGATAATGGAAAGAATCAGGAAAAGCACTCAGAAGATAATTAGCAACATCCTGAAAAGCAACTAGGGCGCACTTGCTAATTCTGACTGAAGGAGGATGAGGAAAGAAAGTGGAGAAAGCTTGGAAGTTTCTAATCTCAGAGAGAATGCGCCCTACCTCCTCCACATGTGTGGGTTGGCTTGCCAAGCAAGCTATCTCATCTATTTATTTAGGCATGTTCTCAACTCCATTGAAGAACTTTTGTCATTTGCAATTTTGGTTTGAGAGCTCTGAGCCTCTCTTGTTGAGTGATGTGCCTCAACACTTCTTCTTGGGAGATGTGCCCCAACGCATTGTGAGTTTCCTATGAGTGTTTATGCAGGTCCAACAAATAATATTACAGCCAGTGACATTCATTATTGAGCAACAGAGAAGATCCATTGTCATATTGGAGAGGAGGCTTCCATTGGAGGTGTTCTACTATTCAGTTTTGAGGAGGAAGCACCATAGATGGAGATGCATATGAGAAGGTGCTCTCAGAAGATTCTATGAGGATTATCAATGGTTAATTGCAGACATTAGAGGCTGCCATATTTCATATTAATAATATCAGATCGAATCCCCACACTTCTCTCTCTTCTACTCTACCCGCTGCCGGATTGGAGATGACTTTCCTAAGAGAGGAGGAATGATGATCATAGCTCCCATTGAAGATCATTAAATTCAGTCTGCAGCAAGTTTAGTCATCTAACAAGTAGATGGACTGATAATTATTTCCAGATAGATAAATAGTAATCCTCTCCCACTCTACTCTGTTCTCTATCACATGTAAGGAGAAAATAGCCTGTGAGGCATTGTCCATTGAAAAGCAAGTAATAGAAGTTAAGAGGACTATTATGAACTATTTATTTGATGTTTAATGATTATAATAATTCATAGCAGAACTAAAATAAATATCAGAACAGATTTTGTATTCCTTTTAAGCAGTTTGTCATGATTAAATCCAAGACTAGCTAGTTTAATGCCAAAAATTGACTAGTTTTTCCATTTTTCCAATAAAATTCATTTTGTGCACTCTTTTGCTATTCCGTCAGTTGGAGCAGGTCCTTAATACATCCTAGTACCCTGAACTGCCCTCAATTCCAGAATTCAGTTGCCTTTAGAAAACCTTTGTAAATTTTTGAAGAAGACTAGATCCACAATCCTGGAAGAGACTAAAAGCCCCAATTCCCTGCAAATTCTCCCAAGGATGAACTCTTATCATTCTGAACATAACCAGAAACCCATGGATTGTCATAAACCTTGATTACCCTCCCTGATCTAGTTTGTATATGCGGATGTAACCAGAAAGCATTGCGGTAGGCTTCAATGGTAGATGATGTCCGAAACATAAATGGTCTCCGTGCATTGTACAAAGGATCCAATTTCCAATGTCGAAATTTGCTGCTGCACATAACCCCTTATAAATTCCAAAACTGAAATTCCATCCTACCAAAATCAGTCTCAAGTCTCCTTACTCGTCACTTACTTTCTGCTCTATTAGATGAATTGAATAAAAATTGTCAAGTGAAGTTTATTAAAAATTCTGAACTTAAGATAATATATGGGTTAATTATTTCCTAGGATATTACAGTCGTATCAAAGCATGGTCCTCTGAACCTGCTCTTGAGTTATTTGTTATGAGTCCAAAGAGAATTCCAGTCCCTAAAGGAAAGAACCCCAAATATCCATTGGTGGAAGAGGAGGTGGAATCCACTGGAGGAAAAAATCAAGGGGGGTATAACATGGCTGAAAATGATGACAAAGATAAGGAAGAATTCAGATTTTTTATGGAGAGTATGTTAAAAGGGCTGCATGACATATCCCATAACATCATCCAGTCTGGGCAAGAGACTAGAGAAGTTTTGGCCAAGTAGATAGGACACAAAGAAAAAGAAGGGAGTTGTAGTGGTTCTCAGAATGAGGAGAGAAATATCACTGGTGGAATGATCTTTTCTAGGACTGGTCCCCATAATAGACCCCATGAATTCAAAGATGAGTCTAAAGATCATACCCGACAGACCATGCCAAAATTCCTTGATGAACATAGGGAGGAACAACCTGAGACACATACTTAATCTGCCAATGCTTGGGAAGATCAGTATGTAGAATACCAAACATTGAGTGAAGAGTGCAGAAGAGCTCTGCCTTTCAAAGATTTCTGTGAAGCACAATATAGAAATCAGCCACGGAGTGGGCATAGGCATCCAACATATAATTATGAATTGAGAAATTCTATTGGTAAGGTTCAACTACCTTTCTTTGATGGGTTAGCAAAATGCACTGCTAACTCATGGGTGCAGAAAATGGACACATATTTTCAGCTGAATCCAGTGGCTGAAAGAGATGCCATCAGAATGGCAACTCTGCATCTACAAGATGAAGATAATGACTAGTGGTTCCATGGAATGAAGACTTTAGGCCATGACCAAGTGACTTCATATGTAGAATTTAATAGAAGGTTGATGGAGAGATTTGAAGAAGGGATCCTGAAATTGCATTCAGGGAACTAGCACATGTTAAGCAGACCGGGACCCCAGAGGCTTATATTTCTGAGTTTCAGAAGTTGGCAGTAATGGTCAGTAATATATCTGAAGCCCTCTTGATTCTGTTGTTCATGGGAGGATTAGCAGAACCACTAAAATGGTTGGTTAAAGCCTACCGACCAGCAACTCTCCAAGAAGCACTAAGCCAAACTAGAGATTTACAAGATGCATTTCCTAGGACTAAATACCCTCCGAGATTTAGTGCACCTATTAAAAATCAGAACCAAAGGCCACCATTCAGAAATGTGGCTGGACCTAACAGGAAAGATTATTCATTCCGAGATCGGGATGAGTTAAGGAAGAAAAAGCTTTGTTTTTCCTGCTAAGAACCGTAGGTTCCTGGGCACAAATGTGCCAAGGGTAAGGCTCATTACATAGAAGTTTTTAATGAAAGTGATGAGGAAGAAATGGGTGCTGAAGTCAGAGAGGAAGAACCAGTAGAAGAAGTGTATGACATAGCAGAAGAAGAAGAACCTTCACAGCCAGAAGGAAAAATTGTTGTTTTAAGTGGAGTTCGCCGCTACCACACTATGAGATTTAAAGGAGTGGTAGAAGGGAAGAAGGTCTCAGTATTGGTGGATGGGGGTTCCACACATAACTTTATAGATGCAGCCATGGTGGAGAGAAGGAAACTCAAATTAGAAAAATTTGGGGGTTTCACAGTCATTATACCAGGAAAGAACAACACCATGCAGTGTACCCGATGGATTCCCAAGCTACAACTGACTATTGGAGACCATACTGTGACTGACAGTTTTTATATTGTTGATGTAGCTAATACTAATGTTGTTTTGGGAGTGCAATGGCTATTTTCCATTGGTGAACATGTAGTTAATTACCAAATTCCTCAAATGTGCTTCAAAAACACTGAAGGGAAACAAATGGTTTTGAGGGGTGTTAATACCTACCCAAAACAAATAATTTTTGCACATAGTATGAGGTCTGTCCTGAGGCATGGTGACATAGAGTGGGCTGCAGAATGCTTTATCAGTACCAAAGGGACCACCATTGATGTGTCACAACATCCAGAAGATATCCAAAAATTATTCCAAAAACACAAAAGGGTGTTTGAAGATCTGCAACATGGGAGGCCTCCTGATAGGGGTACTGAACATTGGATAGAGCTGGAACCGGGTACTTTTCCTATAAAAATCCACCCCTATAAACATCCTAAGAGATTCAAAGATGAAATAGAAAAAACTATAAAGGATCTGCTTGAGATGGGCTTCATTAGGCCAAGTTCCAGCCCCTTTGCCTCATCAGTAGTCTTGGTCAAAAAGAAAGATGGTACAATGCGCATGTGCATTAACTATAGAGCTTTAAATAAGAAAACCATTAAGAACAGGTATCCTATCCCAAGGATAGATGAACTAATGGATGAATTACATGGAGCTAAGTATTTTTCAAAAATAGACCTCCGATCTGGTTACCATTAGATCATAATGAAAAGTGAGGATATCTAGAAAACTGCCTTCCGGTGCCATTTTGGGCACTTTGAATTTTTGGTCATGCCTTTTGGTAAGACAAATGCACCTGCAACATTTCAGTCATGCATGAACAGAATATTCAGCAAACAACTTCGTAAGTTTGTACTTGTATTTTTTGATGACATTCTTATTTATAGTAAAACTTGGGAGGAACATTTGCAGCATTTGGATAGTGTTCTAACCCTTCTTGCAGAACAGACATTCTTTGCTAAACTATCCAAGTGTGAGTTTGGCATGAAGGAGCTACTCTATCTTGGCCACATCATTGGGCAGGATGGAGTTAAGGTACACACAGAAAAGATTCAGGCCATTCTTGATTGGCCCAGCCCGAAAAATATAACAGCTCTATGAGGTTTCATTGGCCTATGCACATACTATAGGAAATTTGTGAAGGGATTCTCCAAACTCACTTCACCCTTAACTAACCTCACCAAGAAGGGAGCCTTTTGCTGAAATGAGGAGGTTGAAAAAGCTTTCAGCAGAATGAAAGAAGTAATGAGCAACTTTCCGGTACTTGCACTTCCAGATTTCAGCTTTTCTGAATTCATTATTTTTGTTATTGAGAAGAATTAGGTTGTTGTTGATCATCATTTCCTCTACGATTTCTTTCATTGTTGATGTAGCCTTATCCTTTGAGAACATTGACATATCTTTTACGCTTTTCTTCATTATCCTTGCTTACATCTTCTTCATGGGTCTTCTAATTCTTGTCATAGCCATGACTGGTTTTGAAGAATGGTGACCTTGTTGGGTATGTGTTATATTCTCTGCATAACTACCCCACTTCTGGTTTGGGAATTATAGTTTCAGAGGTTGGTGAATTCCTTATATTTTATTGTAAACAGTTGAACTAATACAATGAATAAATAAATAAATAGAGCGATGAAGCTCTAAGTTAAGCTGGTTTTTCCCTTTTAGGTTTCTAGGGTAATTTTTTGTGTACTGTGTGTGAATGCCATTGTTTACGTTATATTTTTCTTAAGAATTATATGCATTGTTACACATAAACATGTTTAGAAATTTCAGACCATTGGTAACTGAGAATCTCATTCAAAGTTTCAGTTCTCTTCAAACTTCTATGTAATCTAGCATTTCATTTTTCCAATTTCTTTATTAATGAGACAACTTCAGATTCTAGCTTCTCATGCATTTCCTTCTTTTCTTAGAGATGACTTCTCACTACTCCTTCTATCCTTTTTGCCTCTTCTAACTATTCCTGTTGGGCAAAGTTCCTAACAGACATAGTTCCTCTTGGGAAAAGTTCCTAACAGGCAGAGTTCTTGTTGGGAAAAGTTCCTAAAAGGCACATGTCATGCACAATTTCTGTTAGGCAAAGTTCTTGTCAGGCACAATTCCTGTTGGGAAAAGTTCCTGTCAGACAGACTTCCTGTTGGGAAAAGTTCTTGTCAGGCACAATTCCTGTTGGGAAAAGTTCCTGTCAGGTAGACTTCTTGTTGGGAAAATTTCCTATCAAGCACAACTCCTAATAGGCACAGTTTCTCTTGGGAAAAGTTCCTATCAATGGTAGCATTAAAGTTCCTATCGAACAAAGTTACTGTCAAGCACAGTTCTTTTCATGCACAGTTCCTGTTAGGCAGAGTTCCTACTAGGAAAAGTTCCTAACAGGCATAGTGCATGTTGGAGAAAGTTCATAACAGGCACAGTTCCTGTTGGGAGAAGTTCCTAACAGGCACAGTTCATGTTGGGAAAAGTTCCTAATAGGCACAATTCCTGTTGGGAAAAGTTCCTATGAGGCACAGTTCCTGTTGGGAAAAGTTCTAATAGCCAATGTTCTTGTTGGGAAAATTTCCTATCAGGCATAGTTCCTGTTTGGAAAAGTTCTTGTCAGGAAGACTTCCTGTTGGGAAAAGTTCCTGTCAGGCACAGTTCCTAATAGGCACAGTTCATCTTGGGCAAAGTTTCTAACAGGCACAATTCTTCTTGGGAAAAGTACCTATCAATGGTATCATTAAAGTTCCTATCGAACTAAGTTCCTATCAGGCACAGTTCCTATCATGCATAGTTTTTGTTGGGAAAAGTTCCTATCAGGCATAGTTCATGTTGGGAAAAGTTCCTAACAGGCACAATTCCTGTTGGGAAAAGTTATTGTCAGGAAAAGTTTCGATTGGGGAAAGTTCCTAACAGGCACAGTTCCTGTTAGGAAAAGTTCCTAACAGGCATAGTTCCTGTTGGGAAGAGTTCATAACGGGCACAGTTCTTATTGGGAAAAGTTCCTAACAGGCACAATCACTTTAAACTAGAGGGTTTCCCTTCAGCAACAAAGAAAGTTTAATTTGATTCCTCCATGACCATGAACCATGAAAGTTCTCCAAAAGGTGCATGGTATTGTCAAAGTAGATCCACGTTGAAGACTGGATGCAGACCCATGAAAGCTCTCCAAAAGGTGCATGGTATGGTCAAAGTAGATCCACATTGAAGACTGGATGCAGACCCAAGCATGCAGGAATGTTGAGCTGGAAAGCGTTTTCTCCAATCTGTCGAAGAATACTGTATGGACCATATCGCAAAGGCTTGAGCTTCTTGAATGGACCCATGAAGCATTCCTTCTTAAGATGTAGCTAGACCTTATCCCCAATTTGGAATGTATGAGGAATACGATGCTTGTCGTTTCGGGCCTTAGCTTTCTGATTTGCTCTGTGCAACATTTCATGTGCTTGTTGCTGGATGTCACAAATCTATTCGCGAAACTTGACTGCTTTATCAACTTCTCGCTGATTGTGGTCTATGTCGTAGTTTGGTTGTGTTGAGGAGATGATCAAGTACATAGGCACTGAGGGATGAAATCTGTAACATATCTCAAATGGACTCTTGCCTGTAGAGTTGTGCTGAGCACGATTGTAGCCGTGCTGAATGTATGGAAGACTTTCATCCCATGTGCGTCGATGCTGGTGATTGTACATGCGAAGCAGTTGTACTACCAAGCGATTCACAACTTCTGTCTGTTCGTCGGTCTGAGAATGGAAAGTTGTCTCCGCTTTTCTGCATATTTATCAAGAGGTTCTCCCACCAGTAGTGCATGGAGGTTGACATCTTTAAGGACGCAATGGTGAATTTTTCATCTTTAGAGAGTTGATTTACAGCGTAATAGGATTCCAATTGTTGCACCTAATTGTCGATGGATTCCTCGTCAATCTTACCTTCAAGATTCAGTATGTCTAGATTCATTTGCACTTTAAAATGACTGATTTTGTCGTAGTGAGTTCTCGTCGAGGATCCTCCGGATGTTGAAGCGAATCACAAAAGAATCTCGTTGAACAGGGTGAACATTTCAGTCCGTTGTCGAGCTAGAGCTTGCTCAATAAGTTGTGATGTCTTGTTGGTTTCATGTATATCGTCTGTTTCTTCTGTCATGTCTGGAGATCGCGTCTGCTTGGATTGATGAGATTGTGAGCGAGTTTGAACTGACATAAGTCAGGTAACTTCGAGAGAAGTGTATACGCAGAACTTAATCACGCAAAATTGAGTGCGCTCTTATACCAATGATCCGGGTCGTGTCCAGGAAGCATGAGGGGGACAACGGTTCGGCTGAATGAGTCGGCTCTGTTATGGCAGAATCTTAATAAACAGAATGAGCAAAAAGCAGGATTACACAATACAACTAAACACAAATATGCACAGACAATATGCAGGAATGCGAATTGTTCTTCTATTATGTGCAAACATATCAAAAACTGATATATGTTACAATGTTATACATGCTTATATAGAATTCTGAGATGCTTGGGTGCCTTCCCGTTACGTTCCGTTACAAAGAAGAAGTTAGAACGATTTCAACAGTTCAACCGTTACAGTCGACTGGAATACAGAGAGACAATCTGTTGAAGTCGACAGTCGCTGGTGGCATGTCGACGCTGCTTGTCGACGTCGCAAACTGCAAGATCGTAGAACATGTCGAAGGTGCAGAACATGTCACAATATGTCGTAGTCGAGACTTGTCGAAGTTGTATCGAATTCGGAACCTGTCGAAGTGCTGAAGTTGTCAAAGTCATGTCGCGTCAAAACTTGTTGAAGTTGTATCAACAACGATGACTGGTCGAGGATGTGTCGAAGTTAGCATCCGACAAAAAATGCCAACTGCAATATGGATTAAAAAAGTAATTAAGTGTCAGTGAAAATTATTGCCCATCATTGAATTAATCTAATTAGTCAAGCTACTAATAATGTAGAATTGCAACTTTATAGTAGACTTGTATACTTTTGTGGTGTGGAAAATATTTTAAGTTTAACATATTTTTATACAAGAAAAGATATTTGATTGTTTGATAATATTTGATAAAATGACATTGCTTTTTATTTTTTATAGAGATTGGTGAAAATTAACATGCCTAAGTAATCATTTTTTAGCAATATTCATTTGTCACACGTTATCTTCAATAGTTTATGTTTAGGATGATCGACTTATGCCTTCTATCAATTGGATTGTTCAAAACCAATAATTATTTTTTAATATATTTATGTTCTTACAATTTTCTTCAAATTTGGCCCTTAGGATAATGATATATCATATGACCTTGCATGACATTACATTGTAACAGGGGTTCTACCTCTTATTGTCATGTATGGTCCAAGTAAGTTGGGTTGAGTTGGAACTTGCAAGCAATCCAAAACCAGGTTGCCTTCATGATGACCTCGTCAGGGAGGAACTAAGGGTTCCAAAAGGGAATCAAATTGTTCAGCCATCCTTGGACTTGGAGTAAGTCTATAGAATGATTTTGGTTGGCAGGCTACAATAGAGATTGCTAGGATCTTGAAAAGATCACAATGCACTAGCCATTTGGTAGGAGGGGCAGCCTATAAAGAGGTATCAACAACCTTGGAATCAATATTGACCAGGTTTTCTAGGAATTTCAATAACCTCTCGAGCTATTTCTTAAAATGCAACATTTGTCAAGTGCGGTAGGATGCGATTAGTTTTCTCCTGCTTGGAGGAAAAAAAAATTCATTCATGCTTAATTTCTTATACAACAATTTTCATTCTCAACTTTACAAAAAATGACATAATTGAATGTGGCATAGTTCGACACATTAGTGGATTATCATCATTTTAATGTGTAGCCATACTTACTAACACGCCTTACCCCATAATGCAATATATTTTACTTTCTCACAACATGGAGATGATGTCAACCAAAAGAACTCTTATAGAAACAACATATTATGCCATAATGTTAATAAAACCAAAGATCAATGATATATTGAACCAAAAGCCTCAACAAACACATGAGAACACAAATGCCTAATAATATAAAAAAATTATTGAATATTGTTAAAATTGAATTTAAGAAAAAACCTCCTTTATAAATTTAGTAATAATATCATCAATTTACATTCCTCATCCAATTGTTAATATTTGACTCATTTATTATGCTTAGATCAATATCATACATACTACAATTAACACATATTTTTGTGCCATTAAAAATAATTTTCTTTTTAATCCTTCTAATAAAAAACACCAATATGGGTTTGTAATGATACATTATACTTACTATTTTCAAAACAATTTAAAAACTAAGTTGCAATTCTTTGAAACATTTTAAAACTAAGTCAATATTATGTATTAATGAATTAAAAAAAAACTATAAAAGATTTAATTCAATGTAGATAGTTAATAATTATGTATAAAGTTATAAATATTAGATTATTTAACAGTTAAATATAAATAATTTTTAACTAAGTTACACTTTAAAAAACTAATATTTTGTGAATTTTTAATTCAAAATGCTAAGAATTATATTAAATGTGTAACTGACAAACTAAAAAAATACTAGCCAAACAAACTAACCATTTTCTATATTTTACTAAATAATTTTGAAAAATATTCCATTAAAAAAATATAAGCTACCAAACCTCTCTCAAAAAGAATGTAGTGGTGCAGCTAAATTTGCTTTCTTCCCCATAATTATTTACATCTAGTGGTGCAACTAACTTTGCATTCTTCCCCATAAATATTTATTATTTATTATGTTGATGGATAATCTAATTTTGTATTTAAAAGATTAAATATTCCAATTTTATGAAACAGAAATTTTTTATTTGTAATTTTTTAATATAATTTTAAAAAAATAAAAAATTCTAATAGTTTGGATATCCATACTTTGTTAAAGTTTGAGAAACTCTTATCGCTCACAGAAGGATTAAGATCATTTTCACTCAAAAGGTTCTCAAAATTTCAGATTTCATTGTAAATTTCAAATTCCATTGTCGTGGGGATGTAAATTTTATATAATTGTAAATTGCTTGTAAATTCATGGAACTGTTGTAAATTCATCGAAAAACAGATCAAAAAACCTTAATACCTGTAGTTGGTAACATCCATATTACAGTGATATTTAGATCTGAAACAACAAATAAACAAATAGGAAAAACATGAAAAAGAAACTTGATTGAAACATTGCAGAAGGAAACGACTGTTTTAAATTGGACAGTCCGATAGTCATCACATGAAATCGCCTATAGGCTAGAGTGAAGCCAGCTTAAACTTATAAAACAAAACTCTGTAGACGCCCCTTAACTGACATCATGGAATAACCATATGGTTGTAAACTTGTATGCTGCAATTTTTTTTATTGTTTGGGAAAATTTCAAAACATTAAATTGATTTAGAAGTCCACAAAATCTCTATGAACATAGAGATTATGTCGTGACACATTTCCATTAAAGTTTACCATCAATTTTTTTGCCAAATTTATAACCTGAAATTTCACCAAAATTCAACATTTAAAATTCATGGTCAATAAAAAACTGTAACACCGATCTTTCCTCAAAATCTCCTAAACGCGCTCAGTCGATTCACGTTTCCAATATCCATGCTCTCGCTTCTCATCAGCTTCTTTCCACGGGAGCACAAGGCGTCGGAGGTTTGGCCTCCAATCCTAACAATCTGTGAAACGCTTCGTTTGGCTGAATTTTTATACTGTTTAGTGATTGCCCACCAACTGCTCACCGATGAATGGTTTGGAACGTTTGCTCCAACGGAGGCGAAGAAATCAGAAACCATGGCCTTGTGGAGGGATCTGAAATCGCCATACCAGAGAAGATAGATGTTGATGCTACCGGCTCCTATGAGAAGGGGTCCCTTGTGATATTGTAATACGAGAGGTGATGACGGGACTAAAGCTAAAAACTTTCGGCCGTGGTTACTGATCATTGCAGGGGGATTTAGTGAAAGAGCCTGTGCAGCAGTACAACATATGAACAAGAAAAACAGCAGAAATAACCTCCGGGCTGAATGTGAGCCCTGGAAACTTTCCATTTTACTAATACAAGTAGATAGATGATACTATTTCCATCCACTGCATAGGAGCGATTTCCATCCACTGCATATTCTGGGCTGTCATCTTCTGGATAGCCATTACCTGAGCGTCTGTGGAGCAAGCAATCTTGAAATCAAGCCCTTGCTTTGAAGTTGTGAACTAAATCCAGAAAATATATTATTGATCAGGCAATTATAATATCTTTGTCAGAGGAATCATTCAGTCGGATATCCATGACTCCCTGGAATCGTATCCGTTGGCTTCCTGAAAGTATTCTGGCTTGCACGAAAAATGGATCCAAGGGCCAGATACAATTCGGCGGAGGTTTTGCTTGCACAAAAAAATGGATCCAAGAGCCACATACAATCCGGCAGAGGCTTTTTATCTGCAGAGAGGTGAGATGAGAATGAATGAAAAATCTTCACGTGTCTATCTTGAATCACAATCCACCATCAAAATTCGAATTTGCATTTCCCTCTTTCCAACATTTAAAATTTGAATTTGTGAATCCAGCCCATGGATGGTAATCCATACATGTTATGGATCGCATCGTACGAGTATACCCCTTAACAGGTAACTGTACGAGTTTCAGATAGCCTCCGCACATGGAGGGAAAAAACGTCTTTGAGCGCGCTCGAGGGCACCCCTGAGCGCAATTTTCGCGCATTTCCAGCAGACCCACCTACAGCCTGGGCTTGCCTTCAGGCACCGATGCGCTCTGACAAAATTTGACAGCTACAGTACAAAACTGACAGCTGAGGTGATCTCCATTCTCCCACGACTGCTCAAGGCCTGTGGGAACGTCTTTTCATGACGGACCTTCGTGTAAGCTTCGTCTTTTCATATGCGCGAAGGGGAGTTTTTAGCCCCGTTTATGTCACGTAAGGGCGCCCCCCGGGGCGCCCTTTTTACCTCCATGTGCGGAGGCTAAGAGAAGGGGTCTGTACGACAGATGAAGAGTTTTCCGGCCTTGGTTTTCTGGATGCCGGCGATGAGTGGATCGAGGGGACCGAGCGGCGAGGACACCGTGGAAAGAGATTCTGCCGGACCGATTCGTCAAAGGCTTAGACAACTCCCTAAATATTTTGATGGTAAGATAATGATGTTTTGTTCATGTGCAGGCAATTTTATATCTATAGGTGATCCACCGCATATGATCTCTAGCAAAACCACTCCAAAACTATATACATCGCTCTTTTCAGTCAACATTTGAGTGTTGTAATACCTGTCAAAGAGTTAGCCCACAAAAACGTATAAGTTAATAAGTTCGATGGAAATAAAAAAAAATGAAGTTGACAGCTATTCTTAATAATAAATGAATTCGCTTAATATAAAGAATATTACAATTCATTTAACATCAATAATATTGCAAGATGCGTGATACAGCAGTCGTAACATGAGTAGCCTCCCCCATCAATTGTCATCCTTGAAAGACCGAAATCGGCCAATTTTCCATTCATATTGCTGTCTAAAAGTATGTTGGTGGTTTTGATGTCCCTGTGAATTATCTTTGTGGTGGAACACACGTGCAGGTATTCCAGTCCTTCAAATACAAATTGCAGGTAAATCAGATGAGATCTATGATTACCGATGATTTATCCTTACTACTTTAGATAGAGTAGAAATCAACTGTGATTTTCCTGTAATCTATACTAATAAAACAACCACCGTTTAGAGGAAGAGTTACCCTGTGCACATCTAAAGCGATTTTGAGCCTCGTTTTCCAATTTAATCCGGAATGTTCTGCACTAGGTCCTGGAAAAAATATAAAAAACAAATGCATGTTGGTTACCTTCCCTATTCTATCAACTGTAACAAACGTATCTCTATGCAAATATAATTTACCATAAAGGTGGTTCCATAGGGACCCTCCTGGCATGTGCTCGTAGATAAGCATAACTTCTCTGGTTTCGTTACAGTATCCCAACAAAGATACCAAATTCCTGTGATTGATTTTAGAAAGAAGATCAACCTGTTCATCAAGTCAAACCAGTGGCATGAATTTAACGATAAACATAATATGAATGCAACAAAAACTGTTTGTGGTTACAGATTGTTAAAATGGATTCAAATTGAACCGTATTAGATGGTAATATATGAGAATTACCTCATTCAAGAACTCTTGAACTCCTTGGTGGGAGAACAATGAGAGCACTTTGACGCTATATCCTTTCCTTCGGGCAATATACCAAAAAACACCGATCCAAATCCCCCTCGTCCAATCTCCTGACTAAAGGTTTGTGTTGCAGCTACCATTTCATCTAGAGTGACTGCACGGCACGGGACTTTGTTGGATTCGGCACCATAATCATTGAGTAGTCTACACGCGTTTAATGGAAGCTAAAGTTAGTTAAAAACAATCATTCTAAACAAGTTTCATTTACGTAACATATTATAATATTTCTAATAATTATGTCATAGGTGTAAACAAGTTTCATTTACGTAACATATTATAATATTTCTAATAATTATGTCATATGTGTTTTATTTCAAAATTTGGGGTTGGGGCTGGGTTGTTGATTTTTATTTTTTTATAAATAGATGGCCAGACTTCAAGGATGTTGGAATATGTTTCGTCTTGTCCATAAGTCTTGTCCATAAGTCAAGCATATTTACTCAGTTAACTTAGACTCATATTTAAATCTAATGGACACCCATAGTTATTTAAAATAATTTATTGAAATGCAATGAAATGCAAAGTGATTGTGCTCCATTACATATATTGGTGCCCATCCATTTCTCCACTCCTCTAATTCATGAGTCCGCTCAGCTCCACTCCCCCACAGTCCTGTAAATATCCGCTCCGGGTGGGTGCTGCGGATTATGAAATGAGTTTTCTTGGAACTGCTGCCTCATATCGAGAGAAGGAGGACTTCAATTTCATGTCCCGTACCACACGATGGAGATATTAAAAAGAAAAAAATTCTGCAGCTATCAAAGATTGAGCACTTGCAGATTATATGCGCTACGAATATCAAATTCTTTAGTGGCCATCACATATTAAAAAGAAAAAAATTGCTGCAACTATCAAAGATTGAGCACTTGCATATTATATGCGCTACGAATATCAAATTCACCAGGGATCCGCCCGTCCTCGACATGAACATAAAATTCGATAATGGACTACAGGTTATTCCACATTAGATAAAATATCCTTCTGTATTTTCAAATCATAAAGTTTAATCTATACTGTTGTTTGTTGTTGGAAATATTGTTAGTATTTATGTAGCCGCATTTATATTTAGAAAGCTCATAACTTCTTAGGTAGAAAATTATTACAGTCTTTAATGAAACCCTATAGCTTCTACGAAAAGCCAAACCTAGTTTGTGTATAAATGAAAATCACTCTCAAAACATTAGATAGAGATGATAGAATAAGAGATGTATGTGAGAGGTAGAAGAGAAGAAGAGAAAAAGTAAAAACCTATGAAGTGTATGAAGAGCCCAAGCTTGGTAATATTGTGAAAGATTGAAGTAAATTTCATCTCTATGTAAGTGCGGCAAAGTTACTATGTTTTACAGTGGTAATATATTTAAGTCTTTAGTTTTATGTATTCATTCTCAAGAATGTTGTGAAGAACCTGCAACAATTAATTAATCAAAAATACACAATATAGCAGCAATAACAGAACTCGAAATCACTTTTATATTGATCACATGCCACTTCGAGGGGCAACCTCCTTTGAGCAAGCTCAATACAAATAACTTCACGATGCCTTCATAGGCCTCAACACACACTTATATACTAAGTCTAGGCGCCAATACCATGAGTCAAAACCATGGGCCAATACAAATTATGGATCAACATAACTATGGGCGACTTACAAAGCATATGCGCCAACAACAATAACACAAACTATGGATCAACAAATACTACATGACGACTTACAAAGCATATGCATCCAACAACAATATACTAACAAAGTAAAGACATGGGTTCCTAACATCCCCTCTCCCTTAGAAGAATCTTTGTCCTCAAAGCTTTGGATGTGGAAATTGATGCAAAATCTAAAGGAGTGGTTCCCTTGTAGCATCCTTGGGTTGCATTCCGGGTCACTGGCACCTTTTGAGTTTCAGGGAGGAAGGCGATAGATGAAGAAAAACCATATCAACTACGCGAAAAGTGCGTGCAGAATGGTGTTGATCGGCGTGTTGTTCCAGTCGAATTCTTGCCATGTGAATATTGTCCTGCAGAATGAGAAGAAGCCGATCACGGTTTCGAAGGATTGAGTCAATTGCCTAAACTGGGGAGCTGCTGAAGCTGTATGGAAGAAGAACTGGCGGTGCCTGTCCATAGACTGCTTCATATGGTTTCCTTTTAGATGTGGTACTGTACCACTGGAGCGCTTCTAGGAAATTCATAAAAATAGTTGTCCATAGCTGTGTAGGGATGGGAAAGGGTTCGAGTAGGCCCGAAAGGAGTGTCGTTTCCCCCTTGTTGACTTGGCAAGTATCACAGTCAACCACCATCCGTTGAATTGTCATTTTCAGTCCCTGCCAAAAGAACTTACATTGGTCCTGATCATACATTTTGAGGAACCCAGAGTGCCCTGCCGCTGAAGAAGCATGGATTTCATAGAAGGGATAACCCCGTTGAATAGATTGCAACCAATTTGGAACAAGTAGAGAAATAACGGTAAGAGAAATTGGGTCATTAAATGTGTGAGAAGGAGCATCTGCCACCATATTGTCCTTACCCTTCTGGTAAGTGGTCGCATAGTCATAACCCATGAATTGGATAACCCATTTCAGGTGTGCTGGGGAGGAGACCCGTTGTTCCAGGAAATTTTTCAGACTTTGGAGATCAATCTTGATGCAGAAATAATTCCACAATAGGTATGAATGCCACTTATGTACTGCATGCAAAATAGCCATCATGTCCTGCTGAGATGTAGATGTGGCTCAATGCTTACCGAAAAGGTCTCTTGAAGGCGGCAATCCCACTGGTGCAACAAAGACACCTGTATATATAGCCAAGGAAGTAGGGGAGACCGTTGGTGGGTGCATCTGAATGGAATGGAGCTGAGCGATGACACCATGTGAATTCTTCTTAAGGATCTTTCCCAAGCAATGTGAACTGATGATGTGGAGAGACCCTAGTTGTAAGCCCTTAAATTTGTGGTGTTTCCCATTGACTAAAAACTGCATCCAAAGGTCAGCAAAATACCATAAGATGGGGCCAAGTGTGCATAACCATTGAACGCCCAAAACCACATCACATCCGCCTAGGGACAAGGCAAACATGTCAGAGCGTAGGTTATAATCTTCCAGAAAGAGACGCACATTGTGACACTTCTCCTTGCAAGGTAAGGTGCTCCCATTGGCAACCATGACTTCAAATTTGGAGCAAGGATGAACAAAACAATCAACCTGTTTGGCAATCCGAGGGTCAATGAAGTTATGAGTGCTACCAAAATCAATGAGTATTGTAAGAGGAAGCTTCTTGAAGAAACCCCTGACCCGCATTGTTTGGGGGGGTGGTGACGCCAGATAAAGCATAGAGAGATATCTCTGCGTGGTCTTCCTGAGATGGGAAGTCAATAGGCGGCTCCTGAATGTTGACCTAATCATCCGGTGTATCTGGAGTGTCTTCACCAACTTCAGAGGCGGGCGAAGAATCCACATCTAAGAGATAGAGCTTTTGTTGAACACATCTATTTCCCGGAGTGAATTTTTCATCACAATTATAACAAAGCCCCTTTTCTCTGCGTGCTTGCATCTCTGTTTCGGACAAATGCTTGATAGGAGTTGGTCGAGGAGCTGGCGGGATGGGAGGTCGTTGAGAACCCATATTTCAGAAGGGAACAAAAGTGGGTTTAGAGCATTGTTGGCCGACAATCTTGTCTTCTGCCAACTTAGCCAACTTTAGGGCTTCCATCATTGTGTTGGGACAGAACATTTTGACCTCTGGGCGGATTTCATCCTTAAGACCATTGATAAAACAACTCATGTAGAAGTCATCAGACAATCCTTCTTTGTGGTTGGCTAGTTTCTAAAATTTTGTCTAATACTCTCGCACAGTGCCAATTTGACGAAGTTTAGTGAGTGCTCCGGTGACGTCATCAAAAGAACTAGGACCAAATCGTTGCAATAGGAGTTTGCAAAAATCTATCCATTTTGGCTCGTCATGAGCCTTGATGTACCAACGGTACCATTGAAGGGATTCCTGTTCCAAATGAAAGGATGCAAGTGGAACTTTTTGGACATCAAAAGTGTTGTGTAGACCGAAATACTGTTCTGCACAATAGATCCATCCAGGTGGATCAGTCCCATTGAAGCAAGGAAAATCAAGCTTCGGATCACAGAAATTGATGGAAGAAGAGAACCCATTGGTTGCAGAAGCTTCTTGTTGTTGATTATTGTTCATGGCTAAATGCTGAAGATGGACGCTGAGAAATTTTTCATTCAGATCTGGGAGTTTGGTTTGGATGGTTGCAAGTGCTTTCTCCATGGTTGTTGCTTCTTTGTGGGTGACAAACATAACCAGGAGTTTTTTTTTGGGGGGGGGGGGGATGGATAGAAAAACACAAACATAAGATTATTTAGTAAAGGGAAATTTGGATTTGGGAAAAGCTCGGATGAGTAATTGGGATTTAACTGGGTTTTGGACACTTTCTGATGGATAGGGAAGCAGAAAATGAGGATTTCAGAAGCGGGGTGAAAGAATGAGAAATTTTTTCAAAGAGAGACAAAGAAGCAAAAATAAAGAATGGACACGGTGGCAAAATTTGAGGGCGATTGGGTGAAAATCAATGGAGTTATGGCAAACCCTAAAAATAGACAAATGTGAGATTTCTAGCTTTGGGAAGTAGAATTTGGGATAGGGTCTTCAGGAATGAAATATGCAGAATGGGATTGCAAGGTGTCAGTGAAGTTTCAAGGAAAACATAGTTGAAACAAGGGAGATATGGCCGAAAAACAGAAATTTTTTATTTTTTTTCAGGAATTGATCGGCAACGGCGTGGAAGGAATCGAAAATAGATAGATCTGTGGAAGGGATCAATAACAGATGGATCGGAAATGACGTCGAATGGATAAAAAATGGCTGGATCTGAAATGGCTTTCAGAATAGATCTGACACAGCTATAGCTGGAACGACTATCAGAATGGATCTGAAACAACTAGATCTGAAACAACGGGGAACTGATCGGCAACAGTTCAGCTGAAAAATAGATATGGACCCCAGGTATGTGTGGCTTCCTATCAGTTCAGGGGATTCACTCGGCCACCAATGATGTCTGACAGCTTGCGTATTGGGGCAGTACCCCTCACTCCACGGCTCAGGTAAAACTGATAACCACTTTGCCAGAAATGACAGCTCTTGGTTTACCTCGTGGGTGGGAACTAGTCAATCAGGTAGGGGTCGTTTCCCTTTTCGCTAGCAGGTCCTCTCAATAGGCCAGCTACTTTGGGGTTCCTATGGTACTCCTCACAATGAGTTTTATGGCTTATGCCCAAGTACTTCCCACAGTTAAGCGGATAAGGATTATTCCCAGATCCGAAGCTGCAAAAAAAAAATTGACAGAAATTTCACCCAGTGAGCCCAAGAAAGTGCTCTGATACCAGATGTGAAGAACCTGCAACAATTAATTAATAAAAAATACACGATATAGCAGCAATAACATAACTCATAATCACTTTTATATTGATCATAGGCCACTTTGAGGGGGAAACCTCCTTTGAGAAAGCTCAATACAAATAACTTCACGGTGTCTTCATAGGCCTCAACACACACTTATATACTAAGTCTAGGCGCCAATACTATGAGTCAAAACCATGGGCCAATACAAACTATGGATTAACAAAACTATGGGTGACTTACAAAGCATATGCGCCAGCAACAAAAACACAAACTATGGATCAACAAATACTACGGGACGACTTACAAAGCATATGCATCGAACAACAATATACTAACAATGTAAAGACATGGGTTCCTAACAAATGTTGGTTTATGCATCCCGCACATCTACATCATATTGACCTGCGTAAATGTTGTTTACATTTGTGGTCTGTAAATCAAATCAAGATTCCAAGTATTTCAAGGTGGTAAAAGCCCTAGTTTAACTGCACAGTAACTTCATCATATGTTTGGGTTCTTATGTTTTAGCATTAAATACATTTATCCAAAGTTTGTTTAAGATTGGATTGTGCACAGCTAAATAGGTGTGTGAAGGTAACTTCTGCACAGTTAACCTTCGTAAAGTTAAAAGAACTTATACAAAATTAATTTTTATGAAGTGCGAAGCTTGTGCAAAGTAAAGTATTCCGCAAGGTTAGAGAGTTGCACAGTAAAGTTCACCTACGCAGTAGAAAGTTGAAATGCATAGGTAATCACCGTGCAGTAAGAGGTAGAATCGCGCAGTTAATATGCGCGCAGTAAGAAGTGGAATTGCGTAGGAAATTTCCACGCAGGTGATTTGTGAAGAAAATTATTCAACAAAATAATTTAGAGCAAAGTATTTTCTAAGTGGAGCACAGGTCCTAAAGCAAAGAAAAAAAGATATTTATTTACCATGCAGGTCAATTATTTTTGACTGCGCAAGTTGCCCCCTTTTCCCTTTATTTTCTATGATCTTTCAACTGAAGAGAGAGGCCATCCACTATAAAAGAATTGGAGATCCTATGCATGTACAGTTAATTAAGGGGTACCGATGGAGAGACTAAATTGTTAGAAATAGTAATTACTTCTGTTAGCTTTCTTTAGCTTTAGCTTTTACTTGAGTTACTATTTAGAAGTTCAGTTAATAAATGCTACAACATGCTTTGCATGCATGCAAAAGCTAGGTTAGACTTTTTAGGGTTTCCATAAGTGTTTAAATACACATTACATTTTGGTTTGAAACACATCAGTTGATCTTGGTTTATGAATAAATATTGAAGAGCTGTAGCTCATTCTGCATAATCTTTTTTTTTTATTTTCTGCCTCCAACCTTCAGTTTGGTATCAGAGCTTAGGAGAAGATCGATTATGAGTTCTGGAGAAGCTAAAGTCGTAGATTTGAAGAAATCAACCAAAAAAATAAATATTTTTTTTGCAGAAATTATCGCGCCATCCCTATAGTCTAAAGCGCGATAATTTAGGAAGGGGATTGTTTTAAAAAAAGAGAGGAAGGGGATTGTTTTAAAAAAAGCCAGTGAAAGACTCCGCAGTGTCTATGGCTTCTAGTAGCAATTAGTCTCATATTTCTCCTCTTATGGGGAAAAAGGACTATGATGTCTGGGCCACAAGGATGGCGTTTTATCTCAGATCGAAAAATGTGTGGGAATATGTCGTGAATGGCTATTCCGAACCAGTAGATGATGCAAACTATCAAGCCTTAACAAATAGAGAAAAGGATGCCCTAAGAATTCACAGGAAGAAGGATGTAAAGGCACTGCATCACATAATGAATGCTTTGGATAACAACGTATTTCCAAAGATATCAGCTTCATTACATGCCAAAGAAGCATGGGAAACCTTGGTGACCAGTTATAAGGGTACTGGTAAGGTACAAACAGCTACACTCCAAAACCTAAGAAGAGATTTTGAAGATCTGAAGATGAAAGAATTAGACTTAGTAGATTCTTTCATGACCCAAGTCATGGGGATTGTTAATCAGCTGAATACCTATGGTGAAAAGATCTAAGATCAAAGGGTGGTTGAAAGGGTTATGAGATTCCTATCCCACAAATTTAATCAGAAAGTTGCAACGATTGAAGAAGCAAAGGATCTAAGTACTCTCTCTATAGACGAATTGACCAGATCACTACTATCATATGAATCCAGAATCAATAGGAATGAAGAGTCCTCTCTGGAGAATGCTTTCAAAGCACAAGTCTCATTCTCAAAAGGAAGAGGAATAGGTAGAGGCAGAGGAGGATCAAGAGGAAGAGGCAGAAGTGGCTGAAGCAATGGCAAGGAAGATAAAGATCATGATCATAACCATGAAGGCGGGAACTACGAAAAAAAAAGGTCAGATAAATCTGATGTTAAGGGTTATTATTGAAGTAAGTTTGGCCATTATGCTCATGAATGTAGAAGGAAAAAGTTTGATCAGAAAAAACAGAATGCTAATGTGACTAATACCTATGAGAATAAAGAAGACATGCTATTTCTTACATGTCATGCTGCACACGAAATCCCAAAGGGACTTTGGCTTTTAGATAGTGGCTGCAGTAACCATATGATAGGTGATAGAGGTCTAATTGCAGACCTAGATGTATCAGTGAAGACAGAGGTCAAAGTTGACACAGATGAGGTAGTTCCAGTTCTTGGCAAAGGAGTGATCAACATCTTGACCAAACAAGGCCAACAAAAGACAATCACAGATGTATATTATGTTCCAGGATTGAAACATAATCTGCTTAGCATCGAGCAACTTACTGAAAAAAAATAGACTTGTCTTTGATGGATCAAACTGTGAAATCTATGACAAACCCCCAAATAGACAGTTGATCATCAAAGTACAAGTGACTAGGAACGAGATGTATCCACTAGTCATGAATTGCAGCAGCAAGGTAAGCTCTTTTGCTCACAAAGCCACATGCATGGATAATTATTGGCTATGGCATTTCAGATATGGACATCTTTACTTTCGTGGTCTCAAGTTGTTGCAGCAGAAAGGGATGGTAAAAGGATTACATCCTATGAAAGAGCCAACAAACAATTGTGAGTGTTGCATCATTGCAAAGCAACACAGGGATAGCTTTCCTAAATGTATGTCTCGAAGAGCACATACACCTCTAGAACTTATTCATACTGATCTGTGTGGTCAAATGCAGAAACAGTCAATTGGTGAAAGCTATTATTTTCTCACATTTATTGATGATTTCAGTAGAAAAACATGGGTGTATTTCCTTCGTCAGAAGTCTGAAACTTTTGGCAAGTTCAAGGAATTTAAGGCTCTGGTTGAAAAATAGAGTGGTTATCAACAAAAAATATTGAGATTAGATGGAGGGGGAGAGTATGACTCAAAAGAATTTCATGATTGCTGCAAATATCATGGAATCAAGAGGTAATTCAATACAAGATATACACCTCAGCAGAACGGTGTTGCAGAATGCAAGAACAGAACCATCATAAATATGGCAAGGAGCATGTTGAAATGAAGAAACTTGTCCCATGATTTTTGGGGAGAGGTAGTGGCTTGTGATGTTCATGTGATGAACAGATCTTCCACCAAAATTGTGAAGAACAAAGTACCAGAGGAAGCATAGACAGGTATGAGTTGTAATATTTCTCATTTCATAATATTTGGTTGCGTTGCTTATGCTCATGTTCCTAAACAAATAAGAAAAAAGCTAGATGACAAGAGAGAGAAATGTATCTTTCTTGGATACAATGAAGAATCTAAAGTCTACAAACTGTATAACCCTATTATAAAAAAGGTTATCTTTAGCAGAGATGTGTTGTTCAAGGAGGAAGAGTCATGGGATGGAACCATATACAAGGTTGTGGGAGCTACAATACCCCAACAAGAAGATGAAGAAGAAGAGGAGCTGATTGGACAACAGGATCCAGTAGCATCTTCACTAGTAGCAAATACTCCAGCAAGAACACTTACAAACTCAGTTCGAGGTGAAGCATCGAGTCCGCAATCAGGTAATGAACTTGATCACAGTAATAAAAATACTAGAAGATTGGAAGATATTTATGATGAATTGGATGCAAATACCAATTATGCTTTTATTGCCAGTGAACCTGTGTTTTATGAAGAAGCAGTAAAAGAAGAGCATTGGGTAAAAGCTATGGACGAAGAGATAGATTCCATTGAGAGAAACGGTACATGGGATCTAGTTGACCTGCAAAAAGATAAGAAACCCATTGGTGTGAAGTGGGTCTATAAGAGAAAATTCAATGAAAAATGTGAGATTGATAGGTACAAGGCAAGGTTAGTAGCAAAAGGTTTCTCGCAACAACCAGGAATTGATTTTGGAGAAACTTTTGCACCAGTGGCAAGACTAGACACAGTAAGAGCAGTCCTAGCAATAGCATCCCAAAACAGATGGAAAGTGTATCAGATGGATGTCAAGTCGGCATTCTTGAATGGAATTCTTGAAGAAGAAATTTATGTGGAGTAGCCACATGGGTATGAAATCAAAGAACATGAAGAGAAAGTTTACAATTTGAAGAAAGCTCTATATGGGATCAAGCAAGCTCCAAGAGCTTGGTACAGTAGAATTGATTCTTAGTTGATCAAAAATGGTTTTTGCAGAAGCAGCAGTGAACCAACACTTTACACAAAGGTAAATCAACAAGGACAGATTCTGATAGTTTGTTTATATGTTGATGATATGGTTTTTACAGGTGACCTGTTAGTAGATGAGTTCTAGGAAGCTATGAAGAAAGAGTTCGAGATGACAGACCTCAGATTAATGAAGTTCTTTCTTGGCTTAGAGGTATAACAGTCAGAAAAATGTATATTTATTTCTCAAAGTAAATATGCTAATGAAGTTCTTAAGCGATTCATAATGCTTAATTGGAAGCCGACACCTACACCAGTGGAAACAGGTACAAAGTTGAGAAAAGAAGATGACAGTCCCAAAGTAAATCCAACATTGTTTAAGAGACTTGTAGGAATTCTCATGTATCTCACAGCTACGAGACCAGATATTATGTTTCACTGTCAGCTTGATTTCCAGGTTCATGGAGTCCCCCAAAGACTCGCATTGGCAAGTTGGCAAAAGGATCTTACGATATGTTGCAGGGACTTCAAGCTATGGAATTTTATACTCAAGCACTGAGTATGATGTTTTGACAGGTTTCACTCACAGTGATTTTGTAGGAAGTGTGGACTACAAGAAGAGCACTTCCGGTCATGTTTTTCATCTTGGATCAGGGGTGATTTCATGGGCATCAAAGAAGCAGCCCATTGTGACACTTTCATCAGTAGAAGCAGAGTATGTAGCAGCGACATCAGCAGCATGTCAAGCAGTCTGGTTGTAATGTCCCCTCCTATCATACCCACATGATAGAGAGGACGTGATGCTAAAACCAGGCATCTAGCCCCATGAGCTTATTAAATAAGCATTCACATAATAAGCTAAGACCTATGGAAGTGCATAAATTATAAGAAAAACATAGCGGAATTAATTTCAATAATACATCCATCATTCATTCAAATATTCATCAAATAGTAATTGCAAAGTTAACACAAGAGAATACTTATCTTGACAAAGTAGTCCCAAACAACCAGCTATGCATCTGCAACGTTCCACCCAACCATAGGCTAGTTGTGCTTATCAACCTCTTGATACAACTGCCACCCCCGAGCCAGGCATGATCTCTACAAGGAATCAGAGAACAACAGACTCACATATAGCCAAACATACACCAAATTCAGCCAAGCCAATCAGTAGTTGGGTTTCTCAGGCCACTAGGAGGTGGAAAGGAAGAATTGCTAAGCTAGTGAGCTCAACCACAGAGCTATGGATACCTCTACCAGATCTATTTAGCTTGGCACCCACAATTCCTACACACCCCACTCAAGGAAGTATTCCCTTCACCAATTCACAGTCCCTCAGGCCATATCTTCCAATTCTAGAGTGTCCCAGGTGTGCATAGAAGAGTAGCCAGCCCTCTTGATCTTCTTGAGAGGTTACTCCCTTCACTAGGTTTATCAAGCCAATTCTGTCCACTACCTCTCCAAGTTTCCTGCTCACAGGTTCAAATCAAAACCAGGATGCACATAACAACAGAAGTATGAGTGCTGGGAATGAAGAAACGTTTTTACAGTGAGATGCCAAAAGATGGGGGTTTCATTAGCTTCAGAAAAATGTGGGAAACCCAAAAACGAAACTGGAAGATGCGGAACAACCATGGAGAGCAGAGATCGTTTTCAGAAAAACGTCCATGGGCATTTTGGGGCAAAAACGACCTCCATAACAGTCCCAAAATCGTGGCCCTTCTCTCCCAGCTGCTGTATAATGCAAAAACGACTCCCCGACATGGAAAATGCAGGAAAAATGGTGAAAAACGTGATGGGGAAAGACCCAGTAGTTCAGACTTTGTGAGAGAGGAAACACTACCTGTTCAGAATGGCTTTGGGCACCATTTCGTGGGTGTTTTCTTGCCCAATGAGACAAAATACGATTTTCCAGGTTGATGGCTTGCCCATGCACGAAATTGGATGCCATACCTCTTCATTCCCAAGGTATTAACTGCCTCAACCAATTTCTGGAAGAATTAAATGATTGGGTCCATAACCCAAAATGGGTAGTTGGTAGTTTATGAGTTTTCTGATTGACACATGGATTAACACCATTGGCTCAAGGGTTTGAATAATTTCCCCCCCTATTCCTTGTAGAATCATTCCCCATCTCTTTGTTGCATTGCATAGCTAGTTGTGAGTATTTTCATTAAAATTCGTATTTACATGATGTCTTATTTACATTGTGCCTATCTAGCACAAGAACCATAGGCATCTATTTCTAATTGCCGATACATAAAACGCTAAATCAATAGTGGGGCCTTGGCCTTGAGCTCCCCACCATGATCAAATAACAATATTTACATCATTTACGATTTAATACAAAGGGGGTCAAAATGGGAACATTACACTGGTTATGCAGAGTTTTAAAGGGTCTTCAACAGAAACAAGACGGACCAACAACAATCTATTGTGACAACAATTCAGCAATCGCTCTATCCAAGAACCATGTTTTTCACTAGAAAAGCAAGCACATTGATACCAAATATCACTTCATAAGAGAACTTGTGAACAATGGTGAAGTTCGTGTTGAGCATTGTAAATCGATTGACCAATTGGCTGACATATTCACAAAGCCATTGGCAAAAGAATTTTTTGAAACCCATAGAAGTAATTTAGGCATTGTAAAAGCTGCATTAGTCAACATTAGTAATTAAGAGGGGGTGTTAGAAGTAGTAATTACTTCAGTTAGCTTTCTTTAGCTTTAGCTTTTACTTGAGTTACTATTTAGAAGTTCAGTTAATAAATGCAACAACATGCTTTGCATGCATACAAAAGCTAGTTTAGACTTTTTAGAGTTTCCATAAGTGTTTAAATACACATTACATTTTGGTTTGTAACACATCAATTGATCTTGGTTTATGAATAAAGATTGAAGAGCCGTAGCTCATTCTTTTGTTTATTTTCTACCTCCAACCTTCATAAATGTCCATGCTAGATGTCCGTGGAGTGGTAGTGAGGCTCTAAAGAGAGAACTCTTTGAATATGTAGACTTTATTAGGGCACCAAACCTCATCGCCGCCGACTGATCCTTTCTTTTAAATATCCTCATCGTCGAATTGTTGAATCTAGCCACTTTATAATATACCCAACATGATCTACTTAAAAGGAAAATCTGCTAATGCATTTACTAATGTTGACAAAATTGACATTTCTTGCCATACAACTTCAGGAGGCCATCGCCAATGGCGAGAGAACTTCAAAATCTCGGCAGGATGATATGTCCTCGTCTCATATGGTTTATCCGGACCTGCGTCTTCACCGGATTGGTGCCTGATATTTGATTTATTTTCCCTCTTTCACGAAGAACTAAGTTGTTGGCCTTGATGATTTATGAAAGATCAATTGACTGTATGAGATATAACATTACAGACCTCGAGAATGAGTTATTCCCACCCATAACCCATTTCTTCATGAATTATTTTGCTAACTACATCATTAACTCCCTCATTGTGTAACTTAAATCATAGATATTCTGTGTAATTATGCCCATGTATCATCTTGAAGTTAGAAGATTGTATTTTAATCTTGATGATCCTTGAACTCTTAAATATGTCGTGTGTAATTATGCCCATATACATCTCAAAGTTTAAAGAGCGTTTCATAGTGACTGATGAACAACTTAATTAATAATTGATTAACACAATAATGACCGGCATCCTCCACGTATAAACAGGCACTCCGCACTAACCTCATGTGAATTACTGCGGTTTCCAGGTGTGAAGTGAGGGCTTCCAAATCCAAACAAAATCCTAACGTTTCCCTCTCCACTATCAACTCAATCTACGTCATTTCAATTTTAAATCCTTCCAACTGTCAATGCTCTTTGTACAGATCCTCTCCCTGTTTACACTAAAATGCATTTACATTGTGGCAGTTTAAAAGAAAGATAGAGGTCTCGAAATGTTCCCAGTAATATCTATGAGATGCATGCAGTATTGAATCCCCTAACTATTCGTATGCTCCAGTTATTTGTCTGATTTTTAGTGGGTATTTGCATCAAGCCAAATGAGAGAATTGACAGATGAATGGAATGAGAAAGCAAGGATTAACGTTTTGGAAACGGTGTTGTCTTAAGGACCAAGAGAATTATCGCTTGCATGGGTGGACGGTGCTAACCTTTTGCAAACTGTGCTGTGAATAATTGTGCGCAAACGGTGTTTAGAGTAATTGTGTTCTTATACCCCGGCAGAATTATTGCTTTGCATGGGTGAACGCTGCTGGTATGATACACATTTTTTTTCTTTCAAAGTGTAGATCTTACGAGGCATCCAAGATTTCTGCAACAATGTTATTTGTTTTTAATAGTTTTGTTTAAAGTTGAAATCTTGTAAATAGAATCGAGAAATGGATGCTTATTGTCTCTTATCTGGACTGTGATTCAGGATTAATTTAAATTGAAAGCTTTTTAGAAAATGTATGGACTGGAACACCCTCAAGGGTGTGTCAATTATGGACTAGAACGCCCTCAAGGGTGTGTCAATTAAGTTTTTTCTCTTATCAATGACACAAATTACAGTCTCCTAAAAAAATACAAGAAAATTGAATTAAAAAATTAAATACAAAAACAAGGGTGTGTCAATTAAGTTTTTTCTCTTATCGATGACACAAATTACAGTCTTCTAAAAATACAAGAAAATTAAATTAAAAAATTAAATACAAAAACTAGTGTTGTTTTCTTACATTATGTATTTGGTTTATGCAGGAAAATTTGGAATAAGAGAGGCAGAAAATGATACTTTCTTATTACAATGACGTCTAAATTTGCGACCTCCACATTGGTATACATGAGTCATTCGTATGCATGAGTCTGGATCCGCGTTGATGTGAGAGCTCACGTGATTCTGTTTATTTCCATTTATTTCAGTTTAATCTTAAGAAATCCAAATCTGTGAGTATACATGAGACAACCGTGGTCTCAGACTCTCAAATATAATTTATCCCTGATGATTCAATTTATTTCAATTTAATTTTATATTAGAAACTTAATGTTTATTTTGAATATTTTAATTGTTTTTTATTTTAATGAGAAATGTCTTCAAGTGTTTCACACATATTTGATACATCCATAAAAGATCCTGAATTTAATTTTATGAAATCTAATATACAGAGCACTGAATGTTTATTTTAAATAATTTAATTGTTTCTTTTAATTTAATGAGAAATGTCTTAAAGTGTTTCATATAACATAAAAGATCCCGACTTCATGATAAAGCAGTTGTTACAATTTGTGTTTAGAAAACATTAATAATATTATAGTTACATATATAAAAGATCTAGATTTAGATTTAGAGATAAAGAGGTTGTTACAATTTGTGTTTCAGAAAATATAAATTTATCATGATTTATTATGTTTGAAAAAAACTAATTTATTAAAGTTATTTAATTGATTTAATTTTATATTTTTATGTTTCAGGGCGAGTGCACGAAGATGGTCTCTAAAATAGTTGCAATGGGGGCGCACTAGCAGAAAAAAAAAATGATGCGTGTGCGCCTAAGGCAACGCGCACGCACAGCTAGGTTCGGTACCGAACCAAGGCGCGTGCGCTCACCTGGCACGTACGCGTGTTTGGCGCATGCGCGCAAAGGTAGCGCGCACGTGCCCCTGTTAAAATAAAAATAAAAATAAAAACCACAATTTCCGCATTGTTCCCTTTGGTCGACCGAGCGTGACTTCTACCTCCGCGTACGCATCGATTCAACCTCCAAGGGTGCCCAAATTGACTCCAAAACCACCCAACAACACCCACTAACTCATCAAGAGGGCGATTGATAGGTAAATATCAAGTTTTGTTTGCATTTTATTCATTCTTTGTATCATTTTTTTGATTTTTTTTGTTTATTGAATTGTAAATAATTCCCAAATTTTGAAAACAATGAACCAATTTTCTATTGCAGATTGTAAACTAAGACAATGAGTGGACAAGATGTTAACCGTGAGTCCGATGGAACACAAGAAAACCCAAACCTTGGACCCAATGCCGAACAAAACCAAAACCCCCAACCTAATTTTGAACAAGATGACCTTAACCATTATGTAAATGAAATGCGAGTGCACACACTACAACATTTTGACCCAAAATCCAACGGCTGTATTGTCGGATTTTCGACATTTCCCTGTCGCATGTACGACACTATGTTTTTTTTTAGGTGTCGTTGGATTTGTGTCGGTTAACCGACACCTCTCCAAGTCGTCGGTTCAGCGACGGTTAATCATACCGTCGGTTAACCGACGCCTTGGAAAGGTGTCGGTTAACTGATGCAAATCCAGCGACGCCTAGAACAATTAAAAAAAAAACGATGGCTTCTTACCGATAGTCTGTAGATGTTCTAGGTGTCGGTTAACCGACAGTCTGTAGATGTTCTAGGTGTCGGTTAACCGACAGTATGTAGATGTTCTAGGTGTCGGTTAACCGACAGTGTTATAGGTGTCGGTTAACCGACAGGCTATAAACGTTTTTTTAAAAAAAATTAATAAATATATACACAGCGACGGAGGTTAAGCGCCAGAACAGATCAAGAGCTGTAGATGGAGCGCTAATTTCTACCAAGATCTGATGGCTCAAATCTTAGCGGATAATACATCTATCATGAAGGTTAAAGAAAGTCCGTTTTCCGCTGAGATGTGACGGGTGCTACGTGGTTGTCGCTGAGTGGAAGCGGAAAATGGATACCCGTACATAAATGTACGATATTCTATTTTTCGCTGCGGTCTAGCCATTTTATGGTTATGTTACCGTCAAAGACCGCTGAAAGACTGTTTCTGCCATTTCTGCTTGGAGATCAAGGTTCAATTGGTTCGGCTGCTACAGATACCAGATATACTATCAACATTTCAACTGTGAGTAACTACAGTCAGCCCTTACCCTCAGGTACACAATTTCTGAGTATTCCTCTGTTGAATTACCTGCTTTCACCATGTTTACCACTGTAAAAACCTTAGATTCCTCCGAAGACCTGATTTATGACCATTGCTGGGATGTATATGACCCAATTTCAAAACTCTTTGATATCATTACTAGTCACAATGACCTCAGTACTGCTTCCCTTGACAATTCCGAGTTCCATACCAAATTGTACAGTACTTTGATCCCTTCTACATTGTATCCTTTACCTAGTTGCCCGAAATTTGTATCCTTATGTGTTGAACAGTTTTCAACCTCAGAGGGAGTAATTATGAATTACCAGGGTGACCGAATTATCTGCAAAGTAGACCCTCAAACCTTTAGGGAAACCCTGAAATATTCTGCTGATTTCGTTTCAACTTCTATCTCTTTTAATGAAGTTGAAATATCCCAGATTTACAAGAAATTTTCTAGTGAGGATAAAGAACGAATGTATCAGAAGGTTTTGTTGAAACCAGTGGAGAACCTGTCTGTTCCTTTTTCATCTAAACTTTGTTTACCAGTTATTGCTGCTGCTGTAACCCTATTAAGTCAAATTTTAGGGTCGGACACTAGTTCGAAGGTAACTGAAGCAATGTTAGGAATTTTTCTATACCTAGATAGACCTGGAACAACACCCCTTAGGTTTGATGAATATTTTGCCAAAGAAATGTGTTTTCAGTTGTCCAATTTCTCCAAAATCTATCATTTCAGGTATCAGGCATACTTATATGCTTTGATAATTCATGCTGAGTTAGGGCACTAGCCATTACAGACTCAGAAACCTTCAAGAAATGGCCTCCTTCTTCACCATTTTACCATGCCTGGTCTTATGCCAAATTCATGGATTTGATCGTACTTAATCTATTTAGAGTGTTTAATCCAGAGATCAGCAGAATTTCAAATGACTTGAAAGAAATCCTAAACCCTGATTTGATTGGAGATTGGTTCCTGGCAAAAAAATTCTCCCTTGTCAGAGTCTTTGGATTCATTGGATCACCATATGTGTTGCCTATATTTTTAACTACCAGTGTATTTGCTTTAGAGGTAATGAGGCAAAGGATCTCTGCAGATAAAGAACATTTCACTGCCCCATCATTGAAAAGGAGTTCATGGATAAAATATCCTATGACTGTGGGAAATTTCATTTTAAAGAAGGAAGCAGCATTGCCCATTATTGAAGAAGTTCTGAAGCAGCTTGATTTCCCTCAAGTACCACCTGTAAAATATGACCCTAAACATGTTATTTCACAAAAGAGACAGGAGTATGGCAGAGGTATATTTCAGCACAATCAGGCTGAAACTTGGATGGGAGAGGCCAATTCTCTTATATACGATCAGATCTGGATCAGTGAGCCTTTAAAGGATATTGTAGAGGCTAGAGATCATATAGATTTTTCACAGTCAAATACTGCGCAGGGAAAAGTGGAGCAGATATCTACCAAGAAAAGGTCAGAACCAGAGGCCACAGAGATGGATACAAAGGAACCTGAGACATTTAAAAAGCAGAAAACTGCCATGGATACAGAGATCATTTATGTTGATATGATAAGTGAGCTAGTTATCACCCCTACTATTATTCAAGAAGAAGTATCACAGACTAGAGTTGAAAATACTACTGCAAACCCTGAAGAAAGCAGTAAACTACCCCCTGTACCGGTCCTGCTATACAAGAAATATAGCTATGCTGCAGTTGCTGAAGGTCAATTTCAAAACAAGCAGAGTCTCCTCAAACATTACATTGATTAGAGAAATAAGTCTGTAATGCAAGAGCAAAAACAATTGAATGAACTCAAAGAAAAATCTGATATGAAGACAACATTGATGACAGTGAGGGATTCAGCAACTGGATCTTTAAGTTTGGCCATCACTGATGATGAAAAGGCTTCTGAGATTCATTTAGAAATGGATCAATTACCAGCTCCTGACAAGATTTGGTTCCACAAACAAGCCAGTGAAGTCCTTTATGCTAACTTGACTAGGGAGACCTTGGCACATAAGAATGCAGTGCAGAAAATAAAAAAAATTGGAAGCTCACTTGTAGCAGGAGAAAGCTGCAAACAAAGCATGGTCTACACAGGTGGCTTATTTACAAACTGAGTTGGCTTCATATAAAGAGTTGCCACCTGCACAAGGGGAAGAAACCCAGCCAACAATCAAAGTAAAAACTATTAAGACAGTTAGAAGGAGGGATAAAGCTGTAAATGTTAATGTTGATACTACACTTTCACCTAATTTGGTTAAGTTGCATGAAGAGATAGCTGGTTTGATGCAAAGGTTGTGGAAGATAATGCCAAAATTCTAGTCCTTCAGGAGTAGAAGGAGGCATTGGAGAAAGAGAAAGGTAAATTGCTTCAAGAAATTGAACAATTGAAATCAAACGGGGGAACTAGTCCTTTGTCACCAATTGACCAGATCATACATGACATTGCAGATATGTATGTACATGAAGCTGAAATTGAGAATTTTAAGGAGAAGATTTTAGACTTAGAGGACACAATTTCTGAACTTAAAATGCAAATTGAAGAGATTAAAGCTCAGGATCCTAGAGAGCAGGAAATCATCAAGCTCAAAGAAGAAAATGATAAACTGAAAGATAAGATTTATAAGTTGAAAGAGAAAACCAAGGGAGTTCTGCCACTGGAAGGTGCAAAGCATTTGCTTTGGGATGAATTGATAGCAGATATCAATGCTTTCAGGCCTCAATTGATGATTGTGGAGGAGCATGAGAAGGCATTGGGAGTGGCATCCAACAAATGTAAATTAGTTGATGAAAAGTTAATTAACAGAACTCAAGAGGTAGCTCAAAACGCAATTATTTTCCTCAGTAAAGCTCCTGCTTCTGAGTTACAGGTTTTAAAGGTGAGTAACAGAACTGTTCTGTTAGTAGATGCCAGGAGGGTGTTGCAGAAATATACTCTATTGAATTCAGTCAGAGGAAAGATGTCCCAAATTAAAAAGCAAGTGTAGGAGTTCAAGCAAGCCTTTTTACCATTGATTGGTTATGGTTTACCATCCTTTTGGGATGATGAGAATATGCTAATAGCATGGCCTAAATATAAAGAAATGTTGATTAAAGCCATATCAAACCATAGCAAATTTAATGATATGGTAAAAGGACTTAAAGGCATGGTGGTAGTAAGCAAAATGAGGCAGGACTTTGAACTTCCATTACTTTTCAGGGAGGTTAAATCTAAATTGCCTGTCTTTACAGAAGGTCTTTTAATAGAGCTTGATGTGCTGATGGAAGAATTATCTGATGCTTCTGTTCCAAAGGATGATGCTTGGAATGAAGTATTCAGGGTGGGAGCACGAGTTCTTATACCAAGTTCAGGTCCAGGAAGTGCCAGTTAGATGTCCGTGAAGCATAAGTAAGTCAAGGTTATCAGATATTTGATACTGTTGCTAAGAAGTATAAATTTTAGATCCTGCAAAAGAATTTTTAGGGAGTCCATGATGCTAGCTTGCTGTCTGCAGTTACTACAGTAAACAACAGTCACATAGATACTTTATTTACATTTGTTTTGGAAATATTCAGAGGAAGATAACAAGTTAATCAAGTGAGCCTGTTCAGACAGTATGCACCTTTGAAGGCTAAAATTATCAAAAAACATCGATGATATCTCTTCCCATCCTGGAAATGAATAGGATATTGTTGATCCTAAAAGGATTATCGACCTCATAAATATTCATACAGCTGTCATTTCTATTTTTAGAGTTGGCTATGTAATAGATGGTCACTATGCCATCTCTTTTAGAAGATAGGATTTAAGCTATTTTGCTGGGGCATGATCCCCACGTATGTAACTGTTTCCTAGTTTTTTGCATCTCTCCTTTGAATAGATTAACTACAAATAGACCCTACTTCGATAGGGAGAGGGTTGGTCTTTGGTCGAAGAAATTCATATTGTAAAGAAGAAAAGACTTGTGTATCTGGGATTTTGTGAACTTCAATGAAAGAACAGACATACAGGTTTTCTCATGTTTAAGATTCCTTCCATGTTTTGTTGCAGAATGTCTTCTATGTGAAATTCATTCATCTGTGTTATTTCCTCTTCTTTACTGTTAATTTAAATCTTTGGAATTCATGCTTCCATGCTCCACAGTATTTACAGTAAATACCATTGAAAGATAAACTGTAATAGAATTCATCGTTGGTGTTTTGGTGCTCTATTATAATTTACTTTTCCCTGTCTTTCATAAGTCTTTCCTGTTTATTTAAGGAATTCATAGTCACATGCTCCTGAAAATAAACAATCACTTCTCTACCTTCTGCTATCACCTTTAAATTTTAATGATCTGTGTGAAATGCATGCAAAAGGCCTTAAACCTCTGTGACCTGATTTACTCTTTCATTTGATTTAAGCCTCAATCCTTGACTCCATTGCCCAATGTTCTTTACTCTTGAACTTTCCCAACACCTTGATCACCATTGAAAACACTTGTTACCATGAGAATCTGGCCTTGTTTCTCCTATTCCTTGATACATTTATCATACAATGACAAAGAGAGAGCTTTCTCTGGTTGGCTGAGTCAGACAGTCATCCTAAAGATTTGTTGTAGGTTACCTTTGGGTTTCTTGAACACAGCCTCAAGAAATTATGGAGTGATAACATCACCCATGAATTTGAGAAGAGGAAGGGGGGGGCATCTCATTTCAATCCCTTTAAACTTTATGGGACAAATGAAGAATGATGTTCAAACAAACATGAAGAATAAGAAATTCTTACTTTGATCCCATTCCAATTGGATGTCCAGATGGTATAATCCCAATTGCAAACATGAGAAGCTGTTGGAACTTCCCTCAAATACCTTGAAAATACACTTTTGTTACAGCTATAACTAGGAGAATATCAACAGCAGAGGTCAGGAACAACAGAGTTCTACACGCATAGAAATTGCAAGAGGAAGCATACTACACATATAGTACACATGTCATCCATTCATACCAAGCCCTTACATACATAACTACATATGACAGAATATTCAAAAGCAGGTCTCAGCTATGCATAAGTCAGTGTTATGGGCAATTTCAATCAAAGCCACCACATATATTAAATTATTAATTTAAAAATAGGACAAAAATACAAGACTTATCGTATTGTATTTCTCGATCATCACAAGTCCTCACTGGGTTTGTTGACAACATGACCTTGTGCTGGTTAACAAGATATTCTAGGGTCTTCTATACCCTGGGACAGATGAAATGGTTTAAAGAATGACAAATCACCATTATTGAGATTTGCAAGCTCCACCTTATGAACGTCTAATGACAACCCACTAATCATATTAGCAAACCAATTCCAAATTATCAATGTGAGAACTACCATGAAATTTACCTTAGGAACTTCGTTAGTTGCAACACACTAAGACTATATAAAACCTCAATACCTCTGCTACAGGCCTGCTGTTCATCCACTGGCTTTCATCTATTTCTTGGGAATGATTTACTGAACCCTTCTTTTCTACTTCACATTGAAAAATCAATAGAAAACCTAAATTAAATTGAAGGATGGGTACCTCTTCATATTTGTGGATTTGGAGCCAGATGTAGAGTTTGCAAAAGATGTTGAGGTATTGATGCACAGAATGGATTCCAACGATCCTCATCCTGAGACTTTGAAGATCTTCCAAACCAGAAAGCCATCCCATCAAGATTCTCACTCTGCAGTATAAAGAAAATGCATGTCTATAGTTAGCTAGAAGAAAGAAACAACGTATCTGGTCATAAGAAAGAAACATTGTAATAATGCATGCATTTTACCTTATTGAGCTCCTCTCTGTTTCGAGAATAGTTTAATATTCTCTACTAAATAGGGCCAACCACATGAAGGTGGAAGCTCATATGGCCCCTCCCCCCCCTCACATCACTCTCAATTCCCCATACCCAATGCACGTGCTTGGAAATAAATGATCTTTTGTGCGAACATCGTGACTTTCTTGTCTTAAAGGAATTACGTGCATTCGATCATTAATTAGTTTATAGCATTCATTAATTAACTCATTCATTCATTCGTACATAGAAAAAAATAAATAGTTGAAGACATTACTCCATAATATCAAAAATAATATCCGAGGACAATGCATAAAAAAATAATGTAATAGTGTACTTATTACAATCACTACTTTTTTTGACGCTTTTTTCTCTCCACAAATTCTCTAAGTGTGACATCCTCTTCTACCAATTGTTTTTTGTTTCCTATGCCCTCTGTAGCTGCCTGTGATCGTGTTTGTCGACGGGTCGTGTGCTCACGACGTGTATGCTGCTGCTGTAAGGTGCCAGGATGTACTGAAAAAATGAAGAAATATTAATTACTTGACGTGTTTTTACTATTATAATCATTGTAAGTCCTTCATTAAGAAAAAAACATTAGAGCGGTGCTTTGTACCTGGGAACTCATGGGTGACATGAATTTCCTGCATTTGATCTTCTGCTGCTGCCTCAAGTTGCACATGAAGACCCTCTGCATTAAAACATCAACACTTACAACAATATAGTATTTGCAATTTAATATTTGAGACTTTAATCCATGCTAGTTTTTTTTTAACACAAGAATATTTATTACCTGGATTTCGATCAACATGAACTTCAGTATCTCTTTCTCCTCCATCCTCTGCATTTTCTCTACTTTCGTTGTGCGGCTTAACACAAAGAGACTCAATATTTTATGTACTAGTTTATTAATGAATATAGAACACAATGAATCAATCTTAAATAGAATTTGTTTATTGTAGTTACCTGTTCGCAGGATGGATCACTGGAAGAATTTGCTTGGCTACCATGGCTGCTTGTTCGATGTTCAACAACACCTGAAAACCCGCATTGGTATCCGATCCTCATGTCTTCCTCCGTTGGCAAATCGTGGAATCTTTGAGCCTGTAATTTTCAATTAGATCATCATTGTTGTTGTTATATCATCATAAAAACAATTTTAAATGCAATCTATAATTTCTATACAATAAAATAATTATTGATCATACTTACGATTCGTGCTTGCAGGTTGGAATATCCACCAGGGCCAAGCTTGTGTTGCCCATGTTTTTCTATTCTTGCCTCGGTGGCCTTTGACGTATCTGGTATCCTATAAAAGTATTTTTAAATACATTAGACATTGCAAAAAAATGGAAAATAAAGTGTAATAAACATATAATTGCATTGCTGAAAGTATTGCATACCTTCTAGCTGACTCGGGTACTGGCTTGCCTGCTATTTTCGCAGCTTTCTCCCTTGCATCATCCAGCAAGCCTTTCCACTTCGTTGTTGGAATCATCGGAGGGCGCTCATACTTTGGATTATCTGCTAAGCTGTTCCGATATTGCTCCCGTACATAATGTAAATGTTGGCCAGCTTTTTCGAGAACCTTTTTTTGGTTAAGGTTTCGGCACCAAAAAACCCAACCAAGCGAGCAATAAGCTCATCTTTCAAAACTTTACTCTGCCGGTTCCACCATGTGCGGATAGTGGGCCCAAACAGCTCTAAAGACCAATCATTAAGATGTTTATAAAAGACATCATTTCCTACAAAAACGAGTATGTGTTAATTAGTGTAAAAAGAATGATGCATAATTACATTCCAATAAAATTATAATATATAGCTAAAACATTTTGTAAATAGTACCTGGAATCTTCTCCATCTTGTAGGGAATGAGATCTTCGTCCACCAAAAAAGTAGTCTCAAATGTTCCCGTGCTAGTGACACGGAAATATCCAAGAAATGCTGGGACGGCAGCATCAAAGTCATGCTCTTCTCCATGTACTGGCCCCTGATCCTGATCGGCACTCTCATCTTCCGTCTGGGGTGTCTCATTTTGTGTTTCCGACTGGCCAGACGGCAATGATACATGATTAGTGGCGAAGGGGGTGTCATGCTCAATGGTACCAGCATGCCTCTCACTGGGGAAAAAATATTCCTGTAGAAACAAATAATATTTTAGTTACTCATATATGAATAGGAAAAAAAATTGCATTTGGAATAGACTTATAATGAAATAGTTTGCAGCTTACATCCAAGCGCTTTACTTTAAGCAACACACGATCTATCTTTGCTTGAGTCTCATCCTGCGTCATTTGCGTATTTGATATAAGCAGATTGACGACCTCCTGATTTAATTTTGTTTTTGCTTTTTGAACTGCATCCTAGATATTCTTTGAATTCTTGAGGTCAACATCATCAAGAATGTGCCCCAAATCCATATCCTTTGGATCCATCTATAGATAAGTATCATCCGACATAAAAATAGAAAACATTAATATCAATTTGAAATCATTAATATAATTAGATAACATAAATATGTATAAATATAGTTTCTGAAATTCACAACGTGCTATATACCTGCTCATGACCCGATGAGCGTGGCGTGCTAACATCTGTCGACATATCATCTGTCATGGGGATCCTACCTCGACCCTCAGCCTACAAACAAAATATTGGCCACATTGAAATCATAATTAAACAACTATACTTTCTAAAGAAGCAAGTAATTAAAAATGTGGTATATATACCTGTTGCCTATAGGGGGGTGTCGGCCTCCCAGGCTCCATTGGGGACTTGCCCCGATCAGCTGACTGCAACAAAGTAATTAAAAACATTAATTTCGCACTGAAACCAATACACGGGGAAAATCTTATTTAAAAACATATTTAAATATTGACCACGTTGATATCATAATTAAACAAATGTACTTTCTAAAGAAGCAGGTAAGTAAAAATGTGGTATATATACCTGTCGCTTCTAGGGGGGTGTTGGCCTCTCAGGCTCCATTAGGGACTTGCCCTGATCAGCTGACTGCAAAAAAGTAATTAAAAACATTAATTTCGAACTGAAACCAATACACGGGGAAAATCAGGGGTGAAGGGTGTTGAGATATCTTGGCTAATGTTCACTTGTGGCCATGTGCCAAACCACCAGGTGGGTAATTGAGGCCCTTAATGGGTGGACCTGTGGGTGGTTGTGGATTGTAATCATCTCATTCAATTGAATTATTCATCATCCCAAGGGCATCCTATCTATTGCACACTCTCTTGAAGTCTTTATATGTGTTTATGGTATGCGATACATCTATCTTGTGTTTATCTTATTGGGATAGGGTATTTATTAAATTAATCACAGATCCTCTATCTCATGATTTCTAACACAACTTTGCTGCACTAGTCACAAAGTCCTTAGAGATCATTTTGGAAGGATGTGATGGCATCGGTATAGGGTGACATAAGTGATGCAGGAGCATAGGCTCATGAAAAAGAAGTCACCCATGACTTCATCAAGGTCAAGAGAATTCAAAGAGACCTAGGGTCTCACATTTGTGTAAATTGTTATTTTTGTGAAAAATTTGAATAATGGTCAATGATTCTAGATCCTTTCCGCTTGTAAAAGATAAGATAGGGTTTGTTAATTGTTAGTGAGTCAATGATGACTCGCAGGGGTCAGTTGAGGTTATTAAGGACTCTGTTCCTTAATCATAGGATCTGGAAATAGAAATCCATTGTAAATAAATGCAGTCTTTATTATTTTGAATAGGTAGCTTAGCCTAGATGAAGGTTAGCTCACAGAGCTCGAGAAGAGAGAGCAGGGTGTAGAGTGTGATTGATTACATACAGTGAAATCTAATAAAATGATGGAGAATCATTAAATTTCCTCTCTACTGTGTAAAATCTCAGTATATATGATTAATCTCATCTGTATATGTTGTGATATTTCTGTTATCATTGGTTGGATACATATGATTCATCAATTTCATCTGAAAGCATCGAGTTTAAGGAATAGTGAAATGAAGTGTGAATTATTGGAAACGTTACAGTGTATATCATAGGGTAAAATACAGTCTATATATATGTTAACATTCTGTTCAGCCGTGTGGGATTTGATTAGCCTTCTATTTCGAGTATACATCTGATTCGTTAAGGGAAACAACGATTCCATGGAATATTGTAATGGTTTGTGAGTCATCATAATTGTCACAGTGCAGAAGCCCTAGCTCACATGTACAGTCTATAAGTGGCGCTCATATGTATAACATTTGGGGATCAACGATCGAGAACAGAGAGGAGATTGATGAGCTAAGTAATGGATGGTTCTGATCACATAGGAGATTAACGATCAGGATGAGAGTGGAGTTGTGAAGTCAGAAATCAACGATCACGATCATAGCGGAAAGTGACGGTTCAAAGCTCGAGGCAAAGTGGAGTTTTCCGCTGAGAGATACGTGTCGTGCATTGGGTGGAAGCGGAAAATGAAAAGAAGGTACAATTGGTACGATAAGTGATTTTCCGTTGGGGCTTAGGTCATGACGAATGGTCATGTGGCATTTAACCTTTGAGTGTAAAGTAAATTCCGTTGAGGGCTAAGCAAAAGGTAAAGTGTTTAATTCGCTAATAGAGAAGTCTTGCTCAATTTTGATAGAATTGCCAAGTATAGTGACAGTTATCTATTTTTAGTTCTGTCACATAGTTAATTGGAAACTAAGAGAAGAATGGTAAAGGATTGTATTAAGTGAAGATTCCAGTACAGAAAATTTGGGAATCAAGGGTCTTCTTAGGTATTGCAGGTGGTGCCTACATCAATAAGCCAATTTTCTAGTTGGAGGACTTGGACCGGCTACAGAATGAACATTTATAGATGTAATGTCCCACACAATGTACATATCAGGAAAATGAAGCTATGGATGAGAATGTCACTTACTGAAGACATTTGGAATGGAATGGTAGCTCCAAATCAAAATGGCTGAATGGACTGAGCTTCAAATCGAAATGGCTGAATCGACTGAGCTTCAAATCGAAATGGCGGACTGAGCTTCAAATCGAAATGGCGGGGATGAATGGACTGAGCTTCAAATCGAAATGGCGGACTGAATCTTCTCCAAATCAAAATGGCGGACTGCTCCAAATCGATGAAATGGCGGACTGCTCCAAATCGAAACGGCAGACTTCTCCTGCTACCTAGTTTGGTTCTTAAACCCAAGATATATCCACCTCTATTCTACCTATTAAAGCTCAACATATTGCATTGCATCTGGTACTGCTTATGCGTAAACAAGGGAGGAAAAGGAACGAATGCTGTGTGGGTCTAAAACCTATAGCTCTGCTACTGTTCGCACGGGACTGTTTAAACCCTATAGCTCTGCTATTGTTGGCATGGGTTTAAAAACTTTTATGTTTTAAAATATGTAAAAGAGTAGAATTTTGGTGGGTAGCATATGGTTGTAACCATAATTTAAAAACAACATTTGTTATGCCAAAATGAATAAGGCGGACGAGTCGAACCCGTGACCTATCCTCCCACTAAGTCTTATCCGCATGATACTAGCCAATAAATCCGGGAGCTCGACCTTGTTTAAAACTCTGAACATTAATGCTATTTCATGTATTTAAGCAAACTAGTAAAAGCATTACTCTACAATATTATACTTTACCTTCCTTCCAGCTCTTAGATCATGTCTAATAACAAACGACCAACCCTGTCTAGCAGGAAATTCTGAGTAAAATACCTTAACAAGCTTCTCTTTGTTTCAAGAATATCTTAATAGTCTCTACTCAACAGGGACAACCGCGTGAAGGTGGAAGCTCATCTTCCCCCCCCATCACATCACTTGGAATGAAGTTCAATGCACTTCATGATCATCTTCTACATCCAAGTCTGCATCTGTATCATCTGATCCAGATTCAACATTATAAGGATTAGAGGCAGCTATATCATCATCGTCGTCGCTGTAATTAGTTTCAATAAATTGATCATGATCGTCAATATCATCTTCATCATGATCATTTTCTCTAACATCATCTTCTTCAACTAACTCTTCAACATCTTCCTGCGTAACATTCTGATCATCAACATCCAACTCATGTTGATCCTCTACATGATCACCTTCTTCTTCAACACCCTCTTCAGCTTCCTCTACAATATTATACTTTACCGGCCTTCCTCTTGGATCATGTCTAATAACAAACGACCAACCCTGTCTACCAGGAACTTCTGAGTAAAATACCTGTTCACATTGACTTGGAAGAACATAGGGCTCTGACGTTCGTGACTCAAGCGACCTTGTATTGACCATGGTAAATCCATTAGCATGTTCAATAATAGTTCTATCGGGATCAAATCGATTCAATCGTAGCCTGTACCATTTTGCAACAAAAAGAATTATTTTGAATGATTTAAAGTCACAGTCAATGATATCTTCCAAATATCCATAATATCGATTTTCTGACAATTTTGGACGTCTGTCACTTCTAGATGAAACATTAGTGACCTCAAAGACTGCACTTATCCCAGAATCACATGTTTTCCTTGTGTCATCCAACTTTTTAATGCGATATTTACGACCGTTGCACCACATAGCCTTGTGGTGTATTACCTGAAATTGATAATGAACTAGTAAGTATTTTATGTTCTTAAAGTATGCAAATAAAATGAAATTAATCAAGATGAACATGAATATCGATGTAATTGAAAATATTAGGGCTTATATATTTATAATATCATGCTTACCTGTTTATCTTTTAAACATATGCTAAATCGATTTCCCTTTCTGTTAGATTGACATCTCCATTGCGATGTGCTTCTTTAACCAATGAAGCCACACCTTCCCATGATAGTCCTCGACCAGATTGATTACATCGTTCAATCCATACCTTCATCCAATCAAGATTGTTTGCGACATACAAATGTAGTGCATCCCACTCGCGACCAACTGCATGAAAATAAAATTACATAAATTAACTCAAAAATTTATAATTACTTAACGCAGTGTAACATTATAAATATTAATGATGCATATCATTAATGAATATTAAAAATGAAATAATTATGTACGATACTATTAAAATGTATTAACATTATTAATCTATAACACCATTTAATAATTACCTTTGACCTTCCTCGATTTACCTTTCCCCATCAGGTACTCTCCTTCTAATTTCTTCGTGGACTTTGGATCACCAATGCATCGATCTAATTCGGTCTTAATAGACCCCAAACCTGGAAGATATTCAACAATATACACCATGGCGTGAAATACCATATATCCCTCCACCATAGAACCCTCTGGACGTGCTCTTTGTCTAACTAAATCCTTCATAAATTTCAAGTGCCTCTCAACCATCCACATGGACCTTGCATGTATAGGTCCACACAATTCAATCTCCTCAACTTGGTGTATGAGGTAGTGTTCTTGTGCATTGAAAAATGCCAAAGGTAGAAATCTCTGCATTTGACACATTAAACGAGGAATTTCTCTCTTCTAATACTTTATATCTTCTTTGTGGATTTCTTTCGATGACAACCATCTACATGTAAAGCAAGAAAATAATGATATCATTTAACGACGAAAATTTAAGATTGTAGTACAAATCTACATGATTGACTAAAACAAATGTCAATTCATATAAGTTATACAATGAATTAAACAAATTACATGATGATGCATGAAAAATATTGTTTCTAATTACCTCATGTATTTTCCAAGATCATATATGACCTATTTGACATTATTGTCAAAGTTGTCTGGGAGAGATACAGGTAGAACATACTGTAACAATGAACACGTCTCATCAATATTTCTTCAAAATTAAGAAAAGAAGTAAACAAAAAACATGCAGTATTGTAATATACCAATATATATACCAAAAATATAATTACCTTAATGAAGATATGCCAATCATGCGTTTTTACCCTGCTACAATCACCTTTCCTTGTTAAGATATTCTTTATGTTCGAACAAAATCCTATGGGAAATTTCATTTTTTGTATCACTTCTTTTACTGCATTGATTTGTTGCTCAGTCAATAACCATGGAAGTGACCTTATATTAATTTGGTCTCCATCGTTGTTTAAATGTTCAATTATATCTTTCATTGCATGATTGGATTCATGAATGTCACTGCAAATTTTGACAATTTTTTCTTTGTCACTCCTTCCGTCTAATATTCGCGATAGTGTTTCAGTTACATTCTTTCCGATATGCATTGTATCAAACAAATGAACAACTAGTAAGTGCTCATAGTAAGGAAGCCTACTAAATTGTTTCGGATAACTTTTCATTCCTCGTGGAATCCCATTTACACCTTCATGATGTTCATGCAGACCATTAGTAATCAATATATAAGTTAAAGAGATTAAAATGTAGTATATTACAGTAAAAAAAATTAATACAATCAAAAATAAAACATTAAAAACTTATAAGAGATGATCAATACGAATATATAAGATAGATAAATTGAATCATACCTTGACGATTTCTATTATATTGCAACTTCCATATGTGAGGTGTCATTCTCTGTGGTTTTAATGCGGTCTCCTCTTTCCCATTAAAAAGATGTTTTTCGGTAGTTCGATACCTATGATTCTTACATAGGAAGTGCCTATACTCATCAAACACTACCTTTGACAAACTCTTTGAATGACGAGATTTCATCTTGGGACCACAAACTAGACATGCAAATTTTTCCTTTGTTTGAAGACCACAAAAATGTGTTAGCCCTGGAGCATCGTGAATTGTCCAGGCAAGCATTGCATGGAATTGAAATTCCCTTTGCCCTACTGGTCTAGAGACATCATACATAGTGACACCATTCCATAGCTTAAGTAGTTCATCAACAAGAGGCTCGATATATACATTCATATCTTTAACTTGGAACTTACGTAAAAGAAAACAACAAATACAATACATATAAGTAAATGAAAAATATATATGACATGAATATGCAACAATATTGATCTTCATGACAAATTAAATACTAATGCATTAAAAAAAAATTGTTCTAAAGTACAAATTATACCTGGAACAATCATTGCCAACATTATATGCTCCCTCTTTATTGACATCCATGGAGGAATGTTATTGTTGATAACAAAAACAAGCCAGACCGAGTTAGTAGAGGTCATCTCTACAAATGGATTGACACCATCCACTTCCAAAGAAAGTCTAGCATTACGAGGTTCTTCTTTAAAGTGTGGCCATTTTTCCTCCATGTTTGTAAATGCAAAAGCATCTGCAGGCATTCGAAGAATATCATTGCCACTTCTATTTCGTGCATGGTAATCCATAAATTGTGCTATGTTTTTGCACCTAAACAGTCGTTGCAAGCGTGGAATAATGGGAATATAACGAAGAACCTTACGAGACACCTTTTTGGTTAGTTGATCTGTTCGGTATCTACTGCTATGACATATAGGGCATTTTGTTGCAAGCTCATACTGATTATAATATAAAATATGATCATTAGGACATGCATCAATTGCTTGATACTCCATTCCAACATATTTCATGATGGAAGTTAAATCTCGATATGTGTGAGGTAATTTATTTGATGCCGGTAAAAAATATTCACCTATCAAGCTGTTACAACAAATTTAAAAAAATGGTTAGTATAAATATTTGAAGAGCATAATATTAACGACAACAAATACATCCTTATTTTTTGGAGTATATTATAAGATCAAAGTGGTTTTGATTGAAAGGTGTGACATAGTTTTGGAGTATATGCACTAAAGTTGAGATCCGACAGATCACATATAATCACATGCGTACCTTAACACCAGCGTGATGGATGTGTTTGAAAAACCATTCATAACCTTCAAGTTCATTATCAGCAACACAGCAGAGAGAACACTTATGCGGGAGCCTTCAAAAAGCGGTTCCGTCGCCTTCTCAAGTGTAGGTAAATCAATAATATCTTCAAAGTCATCAATTGGCGGTGCATGATGTTGATCATCGTCCATTCTAACATTAAATGCATCATTGATTAATGTATTTGCACCATCATCCTCAATTATGTTATCGTCATGATCATCGTTTAATTCCATATGATCATCATTAACTTGATCATGATCAGTATTCGAATGACCTGCATATTGTTCTTCCTGCGCTAGTTGTTCCGCAATTACCACATTCTCCATGTTGGGAACAACCCTAGGAGGCCCTTGCTTTATAATTACAATTAAAACATCAAACAAAGAACGTTAGTCATGTCGATTAATAAGTAACAAAAATAAAAATGATACAATATACAGTTACAAAAACTCTCAATATAAAGACCGTGTTAAGTCATGAACTTCTTTCCTTCGATTTTATATTTTGATTGTGATTTTGATTTTAATTTTGCTCATTTGCTAAATTTTTCTCATTTTGCTTCCTTTAGGAAATTTTTGATTTTCAAATGAAATTTTTAATTTTTTGCTTGCTTTTAGATTTCTTATTATTTTCTTTTAGGATTTGAAGGGATAAATAGGATTTATATTAAGTAAGGATGTCACAAACATACTCAAAGAGTGTGGTTTATCATTTAAACTGGAAAAATAGTTGAAATTGGGCCAAAATTTGAATGCAGATTATTCTTGTAGCACAATCATGAAAAGTTAATACAGTGGCGCTACAAGAATATCGCGCCAGCCGAAATCATTATTTGTTAATCTAAATTTTTGCATGGTTTCATTGCTAAGTGACTAATCACATGAATGAAGGCTATTGATACGTGTTGCTCCAGTAGTAATTATGAAAACAGGTGCTGCTGGATCGTGGAAGAGATCGTGGAGATTATTAGTTGGAACAGTGCATATCATGACAGGAGGAGGTGTTAGATGAATTTGACGTGAAAGAATTTATTTCACAGATACATCATGAAGCTGTAAAATAGGTGGAGAGAGGACAGGTGCCTGAAAGCCAGCAGTTGCAGTTACAGAGAAATTAGGGCTTGCTCGTTCTACCAGCTGGTAGCGAATTAAAGACCTGAAGAGACTTGCACAGAGGAATTGAACAACCAGGTACCTACAAAATTTAAACATCCACAGCAAAGCGAGAATAGGGTATTCCGCATTAAACCGATAGCGGCTGCTAAATTGGGGTTTTTTCTCAGAAAAAGCTTGTTTTCTTAAAATTCATTAGAGAAAACATGAATATAGGTTCTAAACAAAGCTCCTATCAAAAATAAATCAGTTTAAGATTTCTTTGAGATTCTGTGACAAGTGGAAATTTGAAATTTAGCGATACATTAAGCCACTACTTCTTCAAAATCTGAAAGCAGCCTGTTAGCTCATCAATAGAACTCCAAAAGTACATAGGTTTCAGTTGTTGAAAGCATATGGGTAAAAGTGGCAAAACAAATAGAATCGAACCCACTGAGCTAAATTGGATTGACAAATTTCCAGATTGTGCAAAGCTTTTTCAAAATGCTGGTTGGTTGGATTTCTTCAGGAAAATCAATGGCTATAACACTAAGGTTTCTTATAAATTTTCCCAAAGCTATAAGGAGGAAATGATAGTATTTGATACTTTAAAGTTTAAACTGACTGTGGATTTAGTTGCTGAAGCTACAGGAGTCAAGAATGAAGGTGGAATGTGGTTCAAAAAATTGCCTTTCACTTTTGATGATCAAAGGTACCTTTTACCTGGTATTACTCCAGACTGGCGCAAAGGGGTGTTAATCCAGGAGGTCATGGATGAATGGGTGCAGCCCATTAAAATTCTACAAAGCTATATCACTTGTGAAGGCAGATATGCTTATGTTTTCAAATATCATTTTAGATTTCTATAGCATCTGATTGATGAATCCAAAATGAACCTTCCTTTCTTCTTATTCAAAAGTCTGCAAAATATGTCAAGCAGTATTAAGGGGCATCATGATCATGCTACACAATCCATCTTCCATCATGGTCTGATTAAGCTTATTATCTGTAATGCCTCTAAAGGGCATTAAGAATTTTAAACTAATTAAATATCTATTTTATTTATTTATTTTTGAAATGTATAAGAGTGTCAATACAAGCTCAATATACATCATGTAACCCTAGTAGCATATAAACAACACATAAGCAAAATATAAGCATTTGGCAATAGCATCAAATAACTTAGAATTTTTGAAACTTCATTGGTGATTCACACAACATAAATTAACATCCTAAATCATGTAGAAATAGCATCATATGATAATTTTACAACAACATATAAACAATTTAAAATCACAAGAAAAATACCTTGTTATAAGGATGGTGACGGAGTCCAAACTGAGCAAGCTTTCCTCTTCTTCTCCTTGAGTTGCTTCCATCTTTATTGCCCAAAGCGGGACCACTGTTTTACCTCCCAACCAAGTAGGGGCCTAGCCGGCTCCCTAGCCCCAGGAGACCATTGAACGGTCCCATCCAAATGGCCTCCTGGCCCTCCGTGCCCGAGACCCCCAGAGAACAGAACAGTGATGCACCAGTAGGCTATGTATCAAATCTTCCAAGAGTTCTCAAACTCTTCCAACTCTTCAAAACTTCTCATACCCCAAAATACCCAAAATTCTCCATCCTAGAATACTCTCACCAAAATAATCTTCAAGAGAAAAAGAACCTCCCTCCTTCCAGTCTCAAGTCTCATATTTATATAAAAAATCCTCATCCATCAATAAATTCCCATAAATAATAGTCATCAATCAATAAATTCATTTTCTCCAAAAAAAAAAAGAAATTTGTCATGCTTCCATATTAATGCAACTATGACAACCAATTTCTAAAAATTTGTGCAAATCCTATCTATCCATTTTTATTTATATTATCCTTTCATTCATAAGTCAAATAAGATATTTTCATATACTATATTATACTATGACATATTTTATATTATATGTATATAATTATTTATGTTATTTAATAATCCAATCAATTTATATAAATCTAAATCATATTAAACAAGTCAACAAACTCATACTCTCAACACACAAGTAATGCTTTCATCAATTCGTCAACCAAGTTACTAATAGATAATATCATCATATTAATTTATTCATCGATCGACCAATCATAGTAATGTAATCACGAATTGACGTATGCATGGCCAGTGCACATGTCTTAAGCGTGCGTACTAATAATCACATTTAATGCTCCTAATAACTCATTATTACATCCTCTCAAACAACATATAGAAGAACAATTAAACACTGCATCATTCATCATTCATAATCATTCATACAGAAACAATAAGACAAAATTAGATAAACATAATGGTGAAATCAAACATATAATCATGATGGTTAATAACAATCAAGAACACCATCCATCACATCAATAATCCAACCCCTAAATCACCACTACTTCCATCTCCTAACCTCACCATCCCGTCCTCTGCTGCAATATACTGTGGAGTCGACTGCACGACCTAACCACATATAGAACTCGTAAGCGGAAGTGTCGATCGACCACATCGACCAAGCTTCCCCAGCAGGCATCTGCTAGTCGTCATCACACGTCTAGGGGAGTGCGCTACACAAACCTCCCACGACTCCAGGTTTCGGGGGATAAACGGTGGGAATTTCCTCCACCCCCCCTAATAGAACTAGGGTCAACACCCTACATCAACCATACTGTGCCATCACTGTTCTAAGGGGTCCCGTCATTGAAAAACCACTTTGGGAAAGTCACAATTCCTGTCAAAACTCACACTCACCCACTAGTCATAGAAATATCGGAATTCATAATTAAATAGCATGAAATTTGATATAACATCATTATATTCATGATGTTTAATACATCTCGTGGGCCTTGGCAATATAGGAATCCGCCTATCTCATAGCCAATCAACATGTGGAATAGTTCATCATTAACATGAAACATATATATATATAGCCATAACCAACTCTTTCAAGTGCCAATCCATATCACTAATACGACATTTACAAATAATCATGTAAGTTATTTTTGCAAACAACTAAATTAGCATTCTACATATGGATATTCTATATTCAATTTCGCATGTTCGAATGAAATAACATATTCATCGTCATTAATAAATTAAAACAATATTTTGAATTATCATACATGCCTCAAGGGAGTCCACATGTCCGCATAACAATCATCTTGATCAATCTATCTTAGTAAAACATACAATAAGAAAATGCATTGTTAAGCTAATTCACATTTAGAGTTTTTAATTAAAGACTATCAAAATATGGGGCGTTACATTATCAGTACAGTTCTTCAACGAGAAGGGAAGACATGGGAGCATTTCTTGTTTTGGTCTGGTTTTCAGACCAAGCAAAAAGAGCAGCAAGCTAAAAAGCGTGTAGACAAAGGTCAATCTCTAGTCAGAAAACTAGGTCAGGAGAGCAAGTCTGAAGACAAAAAAGAGATTAAATTTGAAGAAGAACCAGAACCTTTGAAGGGTAACAATGAACCTCAAAGGGTTGTAGCTGACAGTAAAGGTAAATATTCATTGTTTCCACAACAAGAAGATCAGCCTGAGAAACACATGGCGCCAACAGAAACTCTCAGTGAAGAGAAAATTGTTTTCACAAAAAGGGGTGCTCTAGAAAAAGAGGACATTCAGGTTCAACGAAGAAGCCCCATCACTCTCCTATCTGAGGATGAGGGATATTTACTAGAAGAGGATGAATTCACTCTCAAAACTGAAGCTGGGATGGAATACACAGAAAAGTACAGTGAAGAAGATAAAACAAATAAGCCAAAGAAAAAGAAAACCAAAATCGAAGGTATAGAGCTAGCCACAATTAAGCATCAAGGAAAAACTTTGAAGATGGTAAAAGAACTTGTTTCAGAATGGAGACCAAAAACCAGATCTAAAAACAAGTTAAGGTTGAATATGAAAAAGTTGCTAATCCCTAGAATGAAGACAGAAGAGATAAATGTACTTGATGATGAATCTTTAGATGAAGAACTCAAGATCAAGAAGGAAGCAGTTATAAACAGTCTAGTTTCTGAGCATACAAAAGAAAAAAGGTCATTGAAGTCAACAGAAGATTGCAGTCTCACTCAAACAAAATTATCTGCTGTGTTTCTGGAATTAAAAGATGAAATAATAAAGGAACAACAAAAGAAGGAAATTGAGGTTTCTTATTCTGAATATCAGAACTTGATAGATGAAACTACACCCATTGAAACAACAAGTCAGGAAAACCCTATTTTTCATGGTGTATCTTCAGAGCTGTTACAGGAAGATGAGGATATTTTCAGAAGACTGAATGTCCCTTGGCTGCCCAGTGAGATGCAAAATACCATAACAGGGAAGGTTTTTGACTCAGACATGGAGAACCTGCAAAGAACCATCAAACAATATAGGAATCAAATGGAATGCATGCAAGAGACTAATGATGCCCTAGTCTTAGCAAATAGAAGGCTAAGAGAAGACTTACAAGAAGTGAATGAAAATTATCAAGAGCTAATAACAGTGTCTAAAGAAGCCTTGAAGAGAAAGAGAAGCACATATTTGCATTATGTAGAATTGAAGCAGAATGTCAAAGACTTGCAGCAGAAGAATGAAAAGCTTACAAGGAAGTTAGCAGAGACAGAAGCTGAGCAGAAGAGAGATAGAAAAAAGGCTCAAATCTCGGATGGAATAGCCTTACTAGTCGAAGCTGCCAAAGACCTTTGAGTTGGTAGTTAGTCAGTTACTTATGGAGCTTTTAATAGATGCTTTAATTAGTTAGTTTTTTAGTTATGTTCTAGAGGAAAGAGTTTATTTCACTTTAACCCATCGAGGATTTGGTTGAAAGCAGTTAGGGTTTAGACCCTAACGAATTTTGTAAAAAATAGTATTTAGAGTGAGAAGAAAGATAGAAACAGAGTTCAATTTTTGGGTGGCTTAAGGAGGTTTGTGACTTGTTTATGAGCTAAGTACTGTAACTCTCATGTGTATTTGCTTAACAGAATTATGAAATATATATGATCCTTTTTACCCTTCAGTCTGTGTTTTGGCTTCATTTTTAGCTTGTTTAGTTACATAATTGATAAATTCATTGCTGGTTTATGGTTTGTATGCTGGTAGTGCTTGTCTTTTATGAATGAACTTCAAAATCATATTCTGTTGGATACTGGTAATTATATTATGCATCTTTGTTCTCTTTTGCTTGTGATTCAGTTCCTATTTGGCTCATGAATGTATTACTTATTAACTTATTTTATTGCTAATTACTAATTACTAATACACTATACAGTAATGTAATACTGTAAATTTAAAACTTTAGATTATACAACTTAAAAGTTATACACCCATTAGAATGCTTGCCAAACTAAAGATTCAGGTTGCTCATGTCAAAGGCTGGCCCAATATACATGGTGTTAATGAATGGACATGACTCATAAAAACAACTACTACAACAGCTTTGTCTCATAATTTCTGTTGTTTGCATGGCTGTAATTAGAGAACATGCATGAGAACTGCCTATTAGAGTGCTTTTACCTCATTCATTTAGCTGTCTTTCAGTATAATAACTAATATGTTTACAAGTATCATCACATCACACTTTTTCCAAGGTTATGCTATGTCTAATCAGCACACCAAGCTTAGTATTGTTTCTAGGATAGCAATATTTGACAAACTGCCATCTCACTGTCATATATTCAGTCCTGCTGTAATCTAATCACTTTAACAATTTCCCCCGAGAATAAAGTTCTAAGGTCAACACAACTTGTCAGTTATGAAATCCACTCATGGAGTAACATTGACAATTCAGGAATCCTAACCCACATGAAAAGGAGATTGAGTTCTAGGTTGGAATGGCCAATTTCACTTAAGGTTTCAGAATAGCATGTTTTTTTATGACTTTAGCTTGGTCAAATCAACATGCTTTCCAACCACAGTTAACCAACTAAGCAAGATAAATTGCAGCTTTTATTCAAGGCATGTTTGTAGCTTTGGTAGGATTAGCATAAATGCTAATTATAATAAGACAGTCAACTTTCTTTCCCGTTTGTCAAACCTAGTAACAGAAAATAGGATTAACTTGGCTTCTTGACAAATTGGTAAAATGAATTAGGGTCCTTAAAAATCCAATTATCAAGGATGCCACATTGCCAACTACAAATCAAGGCGAGTTTAATGTTTAGGAAAATCAACCTAAGGTTTTTAGCATGATGACCTTTTGCAACCTCATACTAATAGTTAAAACACGTCTGCATGAGACATTTCAAAAGGACAAGTAGGCTTTTACAGCTTTCATAAAATGGAGCGCACTAACAAAAAGGAAAAAAGCATTTGAATGGAATCAAACATGGATGGGTATAAATCAAAAGGTAAACAACAACTAGTGGCCGAGTTCCTTGATATGGCTACAGACAGATTATCATAAAAGAAAATGTTCCTGCAATAATTTTAAAGTTTTTCAATTTTAAATTTTTTCGTATTAATAATTATTAATTTTAATTTAGCTTAATTTTTAGTTTTATTAATTATATTTATATTTAATTATAAATATATTAATATAATTATTAATTATAAATTTATAAAATTATATCTATATATATATGTCTATAGTACCCCGACGTACCCAAGTACCCTATTTCAAAAAGTGGCGTACCCGTACCCGTACCCGTCCCACTACCCAAGTACCCTGGCAACTTAGCCTAAAACCTACTTTTACTTTATTGTATTTTTGAGATTGTGTTGGCTTGTTTCTTTGTGGCCTGGAAACAATTTCTAGCACAAACGGACCGCATGATATATAATGAATTATGACTTACCAATGGATGATATTCATGCCCCCCCTCAACATGTCCATGTTCCCTACAATGTTTTTTAGCTGTTGAGATCAGTAACCTTCACTTATTAAAGCCCCTACATCGATTGCAAGGACAATAACATTTTCCATCACCACTTCTTTCCACCCCATCCCACAACCTAGCAAGCAATTCTCGATTTTTTTCTAGATGATCTTGATGACCTATAACATTATTGTTACATGGCATTTTATTACTCAAACCCTAAGAACAAAGTACGAGCAAACCCAAGTATATGATGAGTCTTCTTTTCCACAAGGGTTAGAACCAAATCCACAATATATGAGTCAACCCTAACTCAAGACAAGACCAAGTATATAATGAGTCTTCTTTTCCACAATGGTTAAAATGAAATCCACATGAGTAAACCCTAACTCAAGACAAGACCAAGTATATGATGAGTCCTCTTTTCCATAATGGCTAAAACCAAATCCACATGAGTAAACCCTATAAAGTACTCAAGACAAGACCAAGTATATGATGAATCTTCTTTTCCACAAGAGTCAAAGCCAAATCCACAAGAGCAAACCCTAAGTGAGGGTAAACCCTAACTCAAAACAAAACCAAGTATATGATGAATCTTCTTTTCCACAAGAGTCAAAGCCAAATCCACAAGAGAAAACCCTAACTAGTGAGGCTAAACCCTAACACAAGAGGACAAACTTTCTCCAAGAAAGATTTACCAATGATAAACCAAATAGAAATTAACCAAGAGATACTTCAAGAGAGAAGTCACCAAAGAGCAAGACCAAAATCTGAGACCAAGTGGGAAGATCCCCACAAAGGCACAAGGCCAAAAACCAAACCCTAAACCAAGAAATTAACCAAGAGATACTTCAAGAGAGAAGTCACAAAAAGAGCAAGACCAAATTCCAAGACCAAGTGGGAAGATCCCCACAAAGGCACAAGGCCAAAAACCAAACCCTAAACCAAGAAATTAACCAAGAGATACTTCAAGAGAGAAGTCACCAAAGAGCAAGACCAAATTCCAAGACCAAGTGGGAAGATCCCCACAAAAGCACAAGGCCAAAAACCAAATCCTAATACTCCTTATGAATTTCGCATTTCTTGTCCAAGAGATTTGTGCGAGAGTGAGTGTGTGAGATTATGAACCTAGGCCTACATCTCTATTTATATGAGTGTTTGCAAATAATGGCCACAAGCGTCGAATATGCGACGGCGAGTTTAGGACGCGTGGATTTAAACAACGTCTCTTTTAGTACACGTCGGCTATGCGACGGCTATACATATTTCATATATCTGACCTATTAAACGTGCTCTCTTAACTGTCGCTTAACCGACGTGTAGTAAAAGAGACGTCGCTTAACCGACGTTTACTAAACGCACCGTCGCATATCCGACGCTTGTTGCCACATTTAAAAAAAAAAATTGTACACTTGTGTTTTTTGGTATGTTTATAAAGATAAATCCATGCACCGTCGGATTTTTCCATCAGATTTTGGGTCAAAATGTAGTAGTGACACTCACGATCTTCGAAACCCGGGGGAACCATCTCGATTGTCTCTTGCCACATCAATTGAGAATTCAATTGATTCCCTCATCTATGCACACCAACAATTGACCGACATGACTCAATTTAGAGCTAGGATGTGGGACTACTACTCCACGGGCATCTCCAAGGAAGTAATAAAAGATTTGAACATTACAAAATCCCAATTATATAGTATGTTCACTGATCCGAAAACAAACCAACCACCGAAAATTACAAAGCCACGTGTATGCATGGATTGGTCTCATTACCAACCCTGGAGGGACAATTGGATGCGGAGGTGGTTCATGGTGTACGATAAACCTCCCTACAATAATAGGGAGGTTCCATAGTACTTCGTTCACCAATTGTGGGCTGAGTTTTGTCTTGGTTTACATGTCAACTATTTTGACATAACCGAGTTCCAGGGTGTTGGGCGTGGCTCTGCCCAAGATGGACTTGCTACCAGGATGAACCCAATTAGAGGGCCACCATCTCTGAGGCGCGACCCCAACCCCTCTCCCCAGCCACCTCAGTTGCCCCATAAGCTTGATTAGATCGAGGTGGCAATGAGGAATGTTGCCTGTGGTCTCCTCAGACACACCTCCTTTGTAGCAACGACTACAGTGGAGAGGTCGGGTGACCTTGATAGAGATCCAGGTGTAGGGCCTTCACGATAGGGCCAGGATACACCCATGATCGATGGTATCCATGCTGGGCATTCCAGTTCGACGGGGACAATGCCACATCTTTGTCCCCATTGCAAGCACACTTGCCCTGGCCCAATCAAGGGCTGTTATATGGATCAGGTTAGCAATTTTTTTAATGTGTTTTCAATCATCACTTGATAACTTGTAAATTATTTTTAAAGTATTTTTGTTTGACTTAAACTATTATTTCAATGTACAGTTATTCAGAGCTGATACACCAATATGGGAGAATGTAGGATCTCCCAACTTGGATGCAGCAATGGAAGCTACAACTGAAATTGCGGCACCCCACACAGAGGTATTTTCAGTCCCTGACACAATATTGTTATTAGTTATGTCATTTATATTACTAAAGTATTTATATTTATGGCATACACATTGATAGTTGTACAATGTTTTTGAATATCTTGATTTCCTAGATAATGACTTGTTTAACATGTTCATAACATGCATGCATTTTGTTGTCCACAGGTGTTCTGGGACTATGGTGATCAGCCACCCCCGCCAGGGATTGGCACATCATCACCATATACAAAGGTACAATATGTAGTTATAAGCATGCTTTTAATTTGATTTGTTACGACTTACTATGGTTTAATTTATTGTTTGTTTATTAAATTGTGATATTACAAATGTATATGTAGGTTCGACCAGCAGCTCCATCTCCCCATTTCAGTCCTGTGTATCCACCCTCTCCCATGATTCCACTCCCCTCACTTCCATCTAGACCCCTCCCTACGTCCACCCCCTCCCTTCCATCCATCCCCCCCTCTCCAGCCATACTCCCCCCTCCATCCATCCTCCCCCACTCACCCACCCCCCTACATCCATACATCCTCCCCAATTTATCCACACCCCCATGGGTATCCATCCTCCCCCATTCGTCCATGCCCTCGCTTCCTTCCACCTTCCCCTCTTCATCCACAACCTCCCATTTGTCCATCCTGCTCCTTCCATGCACCATCCCTCGACACCCCCCCTAGCCCTTTCTGTTCGATACCCTCTATCCTACAACCGCCAGGGGTTCATCATCCACATGGTCCTCCTCCACCCCATACCACCGTGTCTTCTCCCACGATATCATCCCCACTTCCTGCCACTATTGTGGCATCTACTCTCCCAATATCCACATCAGTATCCCCAGTGGTTGCACCTGTAGTGGCTGCCACTATATCTGTGCCCCCCCCCCCCATCACTGCATCGAAGCTAGTTGTCCGGCCATCTGCTCCACCTGCTAGCCCAGAAGGCCAACCATGTCCATCGTCGGAGGTGTTCACGATGAGAATCAAGCTAATTTATGAAAATATTTTGATGCATTAACAAAAATTAATTTAAGCAATTATGACTTTTCAATGAAATGATTGTTTCAAATGTTGTAGGTTGGAATTGCTGAGAGGCTCCGCAGATCCAAGACACCTATCCAACGTTTCCCACTCATGTCAGAGGTGATTTATTTAAGATTCAAATTATACACTTGTTTTAAAAATGTGGTAAATGTTGCAAATGCTTGAAAATGACGATATCTTATATCATTTGTTCCAGATCCTAGAGAGATGGTCTACTCCTAGACGGAGGAAGACCCGAGGCACCGGTAGCTCGAAGAGTAGGAAGATCGACTTTGGATCTGCACCTGGGAGTGATGGCGGTGGTCACAATGCTTGACACACCATGTGTTATGTACATTAGCCACGATGTGGCACTTTTGTGCACCAGTTTTGATGTACTTTGTATCTACGGCATGAGTTGCCATGTATTTTTGTATCTACGGCATGAGTTGTCGCATTTTTTGTAGGGCACGAGTTGCCATTGTATGTACATTGGGAACCATGTTTCACTATTCGCTAGAAATTGTATATGTTTGGATGAGTTTTGTAGCCTCGATGTACATGTATTTTCAGTTATAGGATTTATATATCTTGTTGTCTAATGTGGTTGTCTCATGTTGTGTGTATCATGATGTGATGTTGTGTAAATTTGGGTTTTACCTATATCTTAGAAGAGAAGTTGGATATCGTAGTTCAGCTTGGTTTATCTTTCCACACGTAAAATTTTCTAATGGTATCTATGTTAAGAGAACATTGTAAACATAGGCTAACTCAAACAAAATCATGTGTGAAAATCAATCTAAAAACAAACAGAATAAATGGATGGACAAATCACACCTCATGGCACATAAGATATATATTGGGAACTTGAGTACTAGGAAAAGAACACTTAAAAATAGAAAATGTCCATTGTCATCAAAAGGTTAAAATGAGATCCAACATGATTTTTAATAGCTCTACATAATGAGATCCAAAAAGGCCATACTCTACATAATGAAATGTCATCACTAGTATTTATTTTGACCATTTTGTCCACTTAAGATCATGCAACACATTAATAACCAAGTTATAGAATCATTTCTTAATCAATTGTCACCATACAAATAGGACAACCTTGAGCACGATGTATAGCTAGCTCATTAATTCTCACGCACGGATATAGCCACCTTTGATTTGATGACCATCACATCCACTACCATTTACAATTAGGACTTCCTTAATTTATCATTATGTGATAGCGATCTAATTTTATGTAGACACGTTGACTTAAACACATGTATAGTTGACATTACAATAAATGACTACTATGAGTTGTATTTTTGAGGCTATATCCACCTCAACACACCAGCTTGTTACCCCAATACCCCAAATGTTGTTGGACACTCAAACACTTGTTAAAGACATTTAGGACAAGTTCATTTTATCAATGGAGTCACAAATACACCCTCATCAAGTTGCATGCATCCATTATTGCGCCATCAACACTAGAACATGTAAGCATTACTACATGTTGGAGTAAGATTTACTAATGTTATGATAATATTAGGTTTTCCATCCATTGAGAAGGTTGCCATAGGTGTGCATATGCACCATATAAAAATATTCTTGGTACAACCAATTTCAAACCATTACATCTATAAATTAGGTATCTGGTGCTAGGTACAACGGTTTTCTAGTTGTATACACCCTTGCTATATAGATGAGAAACTATGCATGTATGTGTATAGTGGTTTGGATTTAAATGTATGCACATGAATATATATGTACAATGAAAATGATTTAATCTTTACATGTATTATAATTTAGGGCTAGATCTTAGGCTACATAATAGGGTTTCATTGTGATTAGAATACAAACTAGGGTTTTTAGGCTAGGCTCTCGTGTTTCTAGGATAGGATCCAAGCTCTAGGGTCACCATATTAATGTTTAATTCCACTATCATGTCATAATTGTCACCAATACCATGCCCACTACTACAATAACATGTTATACAATTTGACGAGAACTATTTACTCAAAACGAGAACTCTAGTCATAAAAACCCATATTTTTGCATAAAAAAACACCAAAAAACAACCCCGAATCAAAAAGTGGTGCTACCAGTAGCACCACTTTTTGATTTGGGGTCAAAAACATAGAATTGAACCAAAACATTTGTTTTTGTTGTTTGCAAAAACCTCAAAATCAAGCTCTAAATTGAAAACACTTGCTACCAGTAGCAAGCTTTTTCAAAAAATGACATTTTTATATGATTTTATCAAAATTGAAAATTGTGCTTATTTAATCTATTAGTAACTCTGTATAAAAAATGCATTGAGTTAAACACAAATTATTCAATAACCACTCTTTTCATATAAAATACAAAAAATTAAGTAATTCATCAGAAAATCATATAATAAACCATAAGATATAGAAGTAATTTATATCAAAATTGAAGCACTCGTTTAGAGTTGCCATACAAACAATGGCATATTAATAAAAGTTAACAAAATGTTTCATGTGCGAAATTTCAAATCAACACATGGATTCTGACACACCATCAGAATATACATTTTCTTCAGATGAATGACTGGATGAAGATGTAGATGACCTGTATTCTTCTCTAGTATCAACGAGTGCACCATCTGAATCTTCATGTACACCCAACATTTCATATGCCATATTCCTTCTAGATCTATGCCTTGGTTTAGCAGACTCCCATGTTGCAACTATTTTCGGTGCCAACAATCTTTTGATAATATCTATACTCTTGGAGCGAAGAGTGCCTTTCCTTGTCAACTGGAAGTCATAAACTAGTATGTCAACATCCCCTAATTTCAAAATGTCTATTCGACGATGATTTACAGTTTGACCCTTTCTTTTTCTCTTTTTGCAAACCCTTTTCTTGATCACCATCTCCGGCTTGTACACACCATGAAATGGGTGTGTGTCTGTTGCATACCAGTGTGCTTCAATAGATATAACTTATTCATTTTCTTTATTGACCTTCATAACTTTTGCAATTCAGAATGGATAACCACGTGGATCTTCTGTGGCCAAAACTGCAATCATGCAACCCTCCTTAATATCTTGTACTGAGCCTCTGTAAAGGTCTTCCATCACCTCCTGTCGTGCAGTTGATCTTCTAGACCCAATGTACATTTCCCTTTCTTCTAGTTGAGAAGGCTCAACACCTTTAGGCTGAACATTTCTCTCCTCATTTTCATTTGACATACTTTGTGGCCAACTAAATGGAGTCTTTAGAAAAATGTCTCCATTTGTAGAGTTTGAAATTATGTCATTTTGCTCCATAAAAAATGACTCCCACCAAACAGAATCGGCAACCTCGAAATAGTCATATGTATCTTTTATAGACTTTTTTATTTCTTCCAAGCATTGAGAAGAATCAACATCTCTATTGTGCCGGCGTGAATTTTGAATCTCAACAGCTGATTGCAACAACGATACCTTTGAAGCATACATTTGACGACCTGGGATGAATTTCAGAAATGTTAAACCTGATGTAGGCCCCCATTCTGCACTTGTTGAGTATTTCTTACCCCATAGTAGTGTTTTCCCATCAATTTTTTTTATGCGAAATTGATGTTGAAAGCTAATGTCATTAAGTTTCTCAATGCACCTTTCTTCAACATGCGATCCCAAAATAAATCTTCGCATGTCAATAGTTTCCTCCAATGTTAGCACAATAGGTTCTGGATTATATGTTTTTCTAATAATTTCAGTTAATGATGGCAGGCTCCCAACATTCTTCCTCCCCATTGTCACTGCAAAACGGCTAAACATTTGATCAATATGGTCATGTGTATGCCCAACAAGAAGGAAACCAACTTTAACCTTCTGAAAAATTCCCAATTCAACAAGCATGTTCAGATAACCAAACATGATCTGATTTTTGTTTTCCCGGCTGGTGTTGTGCAATTGCAGATATAGAACTTGAGGAAGATTACCAGACCAATGAGTCAGCACATGGTGAATTATGGTAATGGTCAGATTTGCATCATTATGAATATTGGGAGCTGTAAAGTAAACTTTTGGAGACATTTGACCATTAAAAACCATACAACCAACCAAGTGAAACTGAATAAAATTTTACTCCTTTAAATTCTTTGGTACACGAACAAAATGTGGCAAAGGTGATTTTTTCTGATCCATGCCATCAATTATCAAACCCATATACTTATGTGGTTCATCATAAAATTTCTTGCGATGTTTGTATAACTTTTTTCATTCAACTGATTGTTGATTGCGATGTGCTTGAAGTTCTTTAACAACAGAATCTACAAATAAAAAAAAACAAAACATTGATGAGCTTTCGTAATAGATATTTATTGCAAAAAAATAAAGTTGTTAGATACATACCTCTCTCTATCCCTTCCGATTTATCCCTTCTTTGCTTAAGAGAAGCACATATACTGCAAACCCCCATCCTTGACCTCTTAGGAATACGGACATTGTTGAACTTTGTCTTACATAGTCTTGTAAAATATGGATATCTAATGAAATTGTTATTTCCTTCAGCATCTTGAACAAATGCCTTGTACAAGTTGTAGATTTCTAGCCTTGAGAAATTATCTGGAATGTGTATGGTTTCTCTATCCAGCATACTCTCTCCATGCTTAGAAAAGAAGTCACGCATCCATGACATTGCAATGTTTGTTAATGGCCCACTAGCTCGTGCATGATACTCTTTAGAATAAAATGTAGGATCCTTTTCTAGCCTTGTCTGGATTCTTGATAGTCTAAGATTACCAATTGAGTGGATTCTTTTGAATGCCCTTCTGCAAAGCATAAAACTTCCAATTCGATAATCATAACCTGTCTTTGTATGTATCATGCACCCTACCAAATATGAATTTTGAATATTTTTGTTCATTGATAGATATGCTCGTCTTTTCTCAAAAGCCTGATTGTAGTGTATTTTTTTCAAACAATTTTTTTGGCAACACTCACTTGAAATCAAATCAGTAATAGAACTAGGACTTGTGAGCAAATATTTCCTAGAACTTGTATAACTAGAATGCTTTGGATTGATATAAAATGGCCTAGTCCTACAATTAATCTTGCTCATTGGTACAATTTTCATTTTTGTTTCATCAACCATTAAACGATCCTCATTAGAATGAATATCCTCATCAATGTGAGGAATATAATCCCTCTCATTGATATTATCATCACCAAAATTAGTCGGAGAATGAGTATCTGCACTAGTATCAAGTTTATCACTTGAGTTCAAATCAACATCATTATTGGGTTCATCCTCCCCAAAATCATCATGTGTCTCATTAAAATCCTCGCTTGGAGGAAAATCATCATCAATGCCATCAAGATCCTTGCTTGGAGGAAAATAACCTTCATCATTATTGGTTTCTGCATCGTCACCAGAATCATCACCTGTCCCTTTAAAATCCTCACTTGGAGGAAAATCATCATCAGTGCCATCAAAATCCTCACTTGGAGGAAAATCATCATCGGTTCCATCGAAATCCTCGCTCGGAAAAAATTCATCTTCACCATTATTGGTGCCCTCATCCTCACCAACTTCATCATTCGCCTCATCAAAATCCTCGCTTGGAGGAAAATCATCATTGCTGCCATCAAAATCCTCACTCGGAGGAAATTCATCTTCACCATTATCGGTGCCCTCATCTTCACCAACTTCATCATCTGTCCCATTAAAATCCTCGCTTGGAGGAATATCATCAGTGCTTCCATTAAAATCCTCGCTTGGAGGAATATCATCTGTGCTGCCATTAAAATCCTCGCTTGGAAGAAAATCGTCTTCTCTACCATCATAATCCTCGCTTGGAGGAAAATCATTATCGGTGCCATTGAAATCCTCACTTGGAGTTAAATCACCTACACCATCATTAGTGCCTTCATACTCACCAAAATTATTATCCATCCCATCAAAATCCTCGCTTGGAGGAAAATCAATTTCGTTGTCTTGTAAATCCTTGCTTGGAGGAAACTCCTCGCTTGAAGGAAATTCATTGTTTGTGCCTTGGAAATCCTCACTTGGAGGAAAATATTGACTTGAAGAAAAATCATTGTTGATGCTTTGAGAATCATTTCCTTGAGCAAAATCATTAGTGGTTCCATGGAAATCGTCACTTGGAGGAAAATTTTCATCATCTTCCTCAGTGTCTTTAAAATCTCCAACTGAATGAAGCTCTTCATCATCATAATTAATGCCTTTAACATCTTCACTTGAAGGTAAATCACCATCGATGCCTTTCAAATCTCCACTTAAATCACAATTTTCATATTCTTCAGACTTTGAGATTGATTCAGACGAGTCCATGACTTCTCACTAAAAAGTTTAAGAGAATGAAATTTTCTCACACTCCTCAGCCAAAAAATAAAATGGTGCATCTATCAACCCCAACAATATTATAGCTAAAAGAACGAAATTATCCCTCCAAAATTTCACTTCAAAATTTTCCCTCCAAAAATTTCCTACAAAATAAATCACACATTTCAAACACAATTCTAACATTTGTAAATGTAATTTAATTTATCATATAACAATTATAATAATACTAATAAAATGACATTTAAACAATGCTATCCAAACTACCTAATACAATATTAGTTATTTATATTAATTTTTAAAATCAAAAGTCACAACAGTAGTCAAATTTCATTTAATGTCTTCTTCTCTATATTTAGAAATAATGCATTATCTAATTACCTAGTTTCTAATCCCACATTCATAAAATGGTAAAAAAAAACCTATTTTATGCTATATTAATGCGATTTGGTTTTCTATAGTCACCATTTACAAAGAACGACCCAGAAGGCTTTGGAGACCATTGAACAACTCAAGCATTTTCAAGGTTAGTTAAATTATGTTTTTTATGTTTTAATGCAATTTTTTTTACTTTGTGCTCTAGCATGCCGTCTGCAAAACCCGGTTTTTTTTTTTGGAGGGGGGCTAGAGCATAGACAACTTAGCCCCAATTCCATAGCACAATGGCCACCGCCATTTGCATAGATTGTGGGCTATGCAACGGCCATTGGCCGTTGGCCGTTGGCCATTGCATAGCCTGTGGGCTATGCAATGGCCAACGGCCAATGGCCAATGGCCATTGTCGTTGGCCATTGCATAGCCCATGGGCTATGCAATGGGACGCTCATAGGGTGCCCATTGCATAGCCCGTGGGCTATGCAATGATCACCGGCCAACGGCCATTTGTGCAACCCAAGGGCTATGCAAACGGCTGTGGCCATTGTGCTATGGAATTGGGGCTATAACCCGTCCATGCCCATTTGCATTGTCCACGGGGGCACCAATACATGTGCCAAGGGCTATGTTAAGCCATTAAATTCCTAGTTCTTTGGTTACTATACGTTAAAAATTGATTTATATTGTAATTTTTTTTTTAAAATATATATTAATTTTGTTTTGTTTTGTTTTTTACTATAGGGAAAATGACATCGAGAAAGCTATATGTAAACATATCTAGAGCGAGATCGTCGATGAAGTCATGGAAAAACATAGTTGAGCCATTTGACAATGTTGTGCGTGATGAAGTTGTTCCCAATGATGAATTAAAAGCCAAGGATGTTAGAGAATGGAAACATGCACCAACTAAAGAGAAACTTGACTATTCTTGGTACCTGAAAGAGAAATATCAAGGAAACTCAGACAGTATTCACCTATATTGTGCTGGATTTGAATATCTTAAAAATGATTATCACTCTTTGGGATTGTTTCGAGATATTTGTTCGATGCCAGGTAAAGGCATTGTTTATGCACTAGTGAAACAAGCTAAAACCTTTGTCAAAATTCGATATTCTCTGAAGGTTTCAAACTATAAGATTGATGAAATTTTCACAGAATTTTGTGCAGCAATCGTGCACGAAATTGAGAGCAAGAGAGTAAGTTTCTACATTTTTATATCTTTTTGAATTTCTTATACTTTGAATTATATGACAATGTAATAGATTTAATGAAATAATGTTTTTATTTTGCAGGATTTTGCTATGCCACTTTCCAATATTCTGAAAGGAATTTATTCTACAGAATAAAATCCGATCGATGTCATAAATGACTCTCTTCATAAGGGAGAACCACCAAAGCAAAATCGAGTGCAAAATGTTCTTGGAGAATTACAAGCACGGAAAGGAAAAGGAATCCAACAATCAAATGAAGTGGCTAGGAAAGTTACATTCAAAAGCATATCTCGCCCAGTTGAACATGATCGACGAATTGTTAGTGATGACAGCGTCGCTCCTGCTGGTAAGAGAAATAGACAGGCTTTTAAAAGACCTATGGATGAGGATGTTTTCATTCTTGATCAACAAGTTGTTCGTTTATATATAACTACGTCAAGAAATAAAAGGAGAAGAGAAAATGTTCAATCCAATGTTGAAAATCATAGTGAGAACTCAGGGGACTGTTTGGAAATCATTACTCCAGGTGGTGATCTGGATGATGGTGTTGTTAAGACAACACAAAATACTATTCAAGATCGATTGAGGAGGGATAAGTTGGTTCATAATGGACATACATTTGATTTAAATGTAAATCAACTTTATAGACACACAGAAGGCCAAGAGAAGTATAAAATTAGGAAACCACATCGTTTGCATGTTCATAACTTGAAAGCATTGATGAGGCATAATCCCTATGCACATGTGGTTGACTACCTAGTTCTTGTTGACCCAAAAGATGTTCCTGTTAGAGATGCACTTGAAGAATCAAAATGTTTTGATTACAACTACTATGTTTTGCGGGGGAATCATTCTGTGGAGGCTAGAAGAGAATTAATGCAAGAGTTTCCAAAAAATCCTATTTTTCAAACAGTGAAATGCATCATTTACGCTGGTTTAACAGATGTGGAAGCAAAACTATTGGCATGGGATCACAACACAGATAGTGACTATAGGATGTCCATGACATTCATTCAAAGAGTTATATTTATCCATAATGAATTTGAACAAATCTGTGGTGGGGATAGATCGAAAGTTGATGCAGATTTCTGGAAACAATGTTGTATGGAGATAGGAATTCCTATTAAAGAGGACAACGTGAAACATAAAGGTTTGAAAGGAAGTGATGCATTCGGAGATGTAGATAACTATTTCCAGTTGGAATTTAGATCGGGCCCCATATGGGATCTGATTGATGACATATTTAGCATGTGGGAGAATATTGGTGTAAAAAATCAGAAGGTAAAAAAGGTAAACCAGTTGCATGGAGTGGTACTCAAGGAGGTCCCGATGTCAAGAACTTGCCAGAAGATATGACTATAACACCTTGGAGATCATTGCAAGGTGTGAAGGATGAAACACTTATATCTACGATACTATCACATGTAAAGTTAGGTGAATTATCCATGGAAGAAATGTGCAATGATTTAGAAAAGTAAGTTTGTAAGCTGTTTTTATTTTTTTAAGTTTAATTTTTGAGTTTATGATTTTTTATTAAAAAAACATTGTGTTATTATTAGATATCATTGTTAACGCCATTGATTTTTACATCATGTATTCATAAGGTTTACATGAAAATACAAGAGGATATGGTTATAATGTTGGGTGAAAAGAGTTGGGATGATGTGAGATGCAACTATCCAGATTCAAGCTCCATGGAAAGCTTAAAAGCCTTTTTTGTTGCATACAAAAAGGTATGATGGTTTATGATTTTTTATATTTTTTTTATTTCTAAGAGAATTCATTTGAATTTTATTACTTATATAATTTTTTTCTTTCAAAGATGTCAAAGAAGAATTCAGTACCAGATTCTTTCAAAATTCATATTCAAAGAGCCAAAATAGAACGACAAAGAATACAACGTCTTGCAAATGTTGAACTTGATGACACCCTTGATCATCACGTTTGGAATGGGCTCGACACTGTGCAATATAAAGTGATTTTGGGTGATTGTGCAAACATTGCAAATATTGTTCCCCAAAAGGAGTACTCCCTGGTTATTGCAGATATCCCTCATGGATTCAATATCAAAAACAATATTTATGCTTGTGAGCCTTATACATACCAGTCATTCAAAAATGTGGTTTCGGGATTTCTGAACGTCACAACATCACCCCTATGGAGATTTCTTGTTTTCCATTCAGATGTACAAGGAGGAGCAGTGCTAACAACATTCAAGGATAAAGCAAGCCTAAGGAAACAACTGTATTGGTAAGATATTTGTAGTATATTATTAAATATTTGAATTTAGAAAACATTACATTATTTTTCTATAAGTTAATTATATTCTTATCTATTTTTGTTACAGGCATAAGCCTACCATTCGTAGCTCCAACACTGATCCATTTATGAGTGATACTGAAAACGTACATCTTGCATGTTGGACAAAAGATGAGACCTATGATACTCTTTTAATCAATGAAAAGAGTGAAGGCAAATATAGTCAAATATTGTCTTATAATGCCGTGGTTAACAAGTTGACATGTGAAGAAAGAGATTTGAAAGGAGAGACTGTAAACATCTACCAGAAGCGACAAGCATTGATTAATTATCTCATAGATACTTTTTCAAGTGAAGGAGATTGGGTTTTAGATTTGTTCTCGGGATCAGGTAATATTTATGATGTAACACATGAAACTAGTGCCATAATCTATATTCAATAATATATATATTTTAAATTTATCACTCATTATGTTATTTAACTTTTTTTGCTTTGTATGTGTTGATTAGGTACAACAATAGCATGTTCATTACAAAAAGGAAGAAATTGCATATCCATTGAGAATGATCTACTGCAGTGCAATTATATCAAACAAAGAATTAATGCTATGAAGGTTCTTCCAGATGAAATGCAGGAAATTGGTTTGAAGAAAGGAGAATTTAGTAAGTCACTTGTGGCAAAGATGTCAAGAGAGCCTCATCCTCCTTTAAAAGGGATGTTCAGAAAAGATCACTTTGGCCATTTTGCAGAAGTAGAGGACCCAATGGAAGAACACATTGAGGTCCAAGAAGAGAGCCAACCAGTAGAAAATGTCAATTTCAATGAAGAGTTCGGGATGCAGGATATTCTTGATTAGTTTGATATTGTTAAGGAAATGTCAAAGTTGACAATTTTTTGATAAGAAATTTTGTAATGTTTTTGAATTGAAGATTTTATTTTTATAGTAACTATTATGTTTTTAATATGCTATTTAGAAATATGTGGTATACTTTTTGTTGAGTTTATGTGAATCATCACTTTATGGAAAATAATGTTAAAGAGTATCATTTTTATACATCAAATAACAGAAAATACGTTAAAAAATGGTTTGGAATGTCTTTTTGTTCGCATTTTGTATAGAAATTTGCCCAAAAAATGACTTCTTTAAGATAAAAGTTTAATGAAAAAACTATGAAAATGCATGTATTTTTCGTTCATAGTAGCTTCTAAATCATACAAAAATTCAAAAATGTGTGTGTTTTTGTACTATACCTAGCTATTAAATGTAGATTTTTTGGTAAAGTTTGAAAAATGACCCTTTTTACTAAGAGTTCTAATTTTCTTATGACCAAGAAGTTTCAAAATCACGAAAAAGGGCTCAAAATGAAAAATGGTGCTACCAGTATACACCCTTTTTGAAACGGAGGTCAAAACAACAACTAAAATTGACCCCCCCAAAAACGAGAACAATGAAGTGTTCTCGTCAAGTTGTATAACATGTTCAATCACCATCAAGCCTCTCAATCCCACTTTGAACATTTCCCATACTTCCAAGTTGAGAAATGATAGGTCTTGTTGCTAAAATATTTTCACTTATCTATTCACATAGACAAATCCAATCCTGTGAAAGATTTGTTGTAGCTTCGTACGTGCAAGCTCACATGCAATAATACTTGAGAGATCATTTTACCCCATGATCCATGGAATATTCATTGGAGTCATATGAACCTCATTGTCATCACCCCACCCATGGTCAAGACGCCAAGATCCATCCTTAGTAGACAAAACCTCATGTTGGCACCCATACCACACTCAAAGATAAAAAATTCTTTGAAAGGGCATGTTTGGGGGTTGAGGGAATCTTGATTTTTTTATAATCACACACAAGAGGTTCTTAGAGTCAAATACATTGGATATAAATAAATTCCCCAACGCCTTCATCATCTTCATCATCATCTTTATCACCATCGCCATCATCATCAACACCTTCATCATCATCACCATCTTCATCATCATCACCATCACCATGACCATCAACTTCACCACCATCACCATCATCATCAACTTCACCATCTTCATCATCATCACCATCTTCATCATCATCGCCATCTCCATCTTTTGGAAGTGAGACGGAACCATCACCATCTTCATCATCACCATCACCATCACCATCAACCTCACCACCATCACCATCATCATCAACGTCACCATCTTCATCATCATCACCATCTTCATCACCATCACCATCTCCATCTTTTGGATGCGAGATGGAACCATCACCATCTTCATCATCACCATCACCATCACCATCAACCTCACCACCATCACCATCATCATCCATGTCACCATCTTCATGATCATCACCATCATCGTCATCATCACCATCTCCATCTTTTGGATGCGAGATGGAACCATTACCATCTTCATCATCACCATCACCATCAACCTCACCACCATCACCATCATCATCCACTTCACCATCTTCATGATCATGACCATCCTCGTCATCATCACCATCTCCATCTTTTGGATGCGAGACGGAACCATCACCATCTTCATAATCACCACCACCATCACTATCAACCTCACCACCATCACCATCATCACCACCATCACCATCACCATCAACCTCAACCAAACCCTAGCCCTAACCCTCACCAAAATCCTAGCACTAAGCCATCTTCTCCATCCTAACCATCACCATCACCGTCACCATCAACGTCTTCATCATCACCACCATCTCCATCATCATCATTGACTCTAACTCTAACCCTAATTCAATTTCCTTCTATAACCCTATCCCTAATCCTCACCCAAACCCTGGCACTAAGCCATCTTCTCCATCCTCACCATGTCCATCACCGTCACCATCAACGTCTTCATCATCACCACCACCTCCATCATCATCATTGACTCTAACTCTAACCCTAATTCAATTTCCTTCTATAACTCTAGCCCTAACCCTCACCCAAACCCTAGCACTAAGCCATCTTCTCTATCCTCACCATCACCATCACCGTCACCATCAACGTTTTCATCATCACCACCATCTCCATCACCATCATTGACTCTACCTCTAACCCTAACTCTAACTCCAACCCTAACTCTAACACTAGGTTCCTCATCAAAGCATCCATCATCATCATCTTCATGACCATCGCCATCGCCATCACCATCACCGTCAACCTCTTCATCATCATCACCATCATCATCATCATCATACGTTCCCGATGGAAGATTTTTCACAGTTGACCCTGGTGTGCAAAAATTGCACACTCCCTCACTGAGCAAAACCGTAGTTTCCAAGATGGACGTACAAGATGAGGGTGGGGCCATCGGGCCAGGGGGGGGGCACCCCTAGAACTATCCCGGTATGCTGAATCCAACGGAGTCGACGGTTCGTCTATGCGAGCCACGGTCTTCATTTTATGGCTCGTCCCATCTCGCATCCAAAAGGCCTTCAGGGACACCTGCTGGATACCTGCTGGGGGCATAGAACTCCAACCGTGCAACAAAACTGGGTTTCAGGGAGTCATGCAGACGTGTCTAGGAAGGTTCGGGTTGGGAACGCTAGCCACAAGTGCCCGGTGGAATATTTTCCATAGTTGACCCCCGTGTGCAAAAATTGCACATTCCCTCACTGAGCAAAACCCTAGTTTCCAAGATGGACGTACAAAATGAGGGTGGGGCCACCGGGCCAGAGGGGAGGGGCATCCCTAGCACTATCCCAATGTGCTAAATCCAATAGATTCAATGGTTCATCAATCCGAGCCACGGTCTTCATTCTATGGCTCGTCCCATCTCGCATCCAAAAGGCCTTCAAGGACACCTGCTGGATACCTGCCGGGGGCGTAGAACTCTAACCGTGCAACAAAACCAGGTTTTGAGGAGTCATGCAGGCGTGTCTAGGCAGGTTCTGGCTGAGAACGCTAGCTACAAGTGCCTGGTGGAATATTTTCCAAAGTTGACCCCCGTGTGCAAAAATTGCACACTCCCTCACTAAGCAAAACCCTAGTTTCCAAGATGGACGTACAAGATAAGGGCAGGGCCACCAGGCCAGAGGGGAGGGGCACCCCTAGCACTATCCTGGCGTGATGAATCCAATGGAGTTGACTGTTCGTCGATCTGAGCCACGGTCTTCATTCTATGGCTCGTCTCGTCTCACATCCAAAAGGCCTTCAGGGACACCTACATTTTTCATTTGTTAGTAGAAGAAGATCAATCTTTCTTTTGTTGAAAATTCGAACAGGATTTCCATCTATAATATAGGCATACTTTTTACCCGAAAGCAGTGCCAGTGGACCATCTCCGGAGCTAGGTTTTTGCTCAATGGTGGGCCATCCAAATTTGTTGAAGGGGGCCATTTCTCGACCAGAGGCCCCCCGGTGTGCGTGGCCACCGTGGACAGGTCCGCAATGGCCAGGTGGACTTGTGGGAGGTGATGTAATCCAAGTCCCCTCACCGGTTTGGGTTCCGTGGCCCCGGGGAAAATCCTCCAGGTGTCCTTGAATGGCCCCGGGGTGCCAGACTAGAATGCCCGTGGCACCCGACCCGTGGCTGGGTTAGCGAATCCGTTGGTTCCGGTGGGTCTGGGACAGCAGGTTTCAGCTACACGATCCCCCACAACATGCCTCGAAGACCTGGAAGTGGTGCCAGTGGGCCATCTCCGGAGCTAGGGTTTTGCTCAGTGGTGGGCCATCCAAATTCATTGAAAGGGGCCATTTCTTGACCAGAGGCCCTCGGGCATGCATGGCCACCATGGACAGGTCCGCAATGGCTAGGTGGACCTGTGGGAGGCGACGGAATCCAAGTCCCCTCGCCGGTTTGGGTTCCGTGGCCCTGGAGCAAATCCTCCAAGTGTCCCTGAATGGCCCCGAGGCGCCCGACTAGAATTCCCGTAGCACGCAAACCATGGCTCGATTCGTGAATCCGTCAATTCCGGTGGGTCCGGGACAGTGGGTTTCAGCTAGGGATCCCCCCACAGCATGCCTCGAAGACCCGGAAGTGGTGCCAACGGGACATCTCTGGATCTAGGGTTTTGCTCAGTGGTGGGCCATCCAAATTCGCTGAAGGGGGCCACCGTGTACAGGTCCACAATGGCCACGTGGACCTGTGGGATGTGACGAAATCCAAGTCCTCTCGCTAGTTTGGGTTCCGTGGCCCTAGATCAAATCCCCATCACTGAGCAAAACCCTAGCTCTGGAGATGGCCCGTTGGCACCGCTTCTGGGTCTTCCGGGGGACGCTATGGGGGGTCCCCTAGCTGAAACCCGCCATCCCGGACCTACCGAAATCGACGGATACGTGAACCGAGCCATGGTTTGGGTGCTATGGGAATTCTAGTTGGGTGCCCTGGGGCCGTTCAGGGACACTTAGAGGATTTGCTTCGAGGCCATGGAACCCAAACCAGTGAAGGGACTTCGATTCCATCGCCTCCCATAGGTCCTCCTGGCCATTGCGGACCTATCCACGGTGGCCATGCATGCCCGAGGGCCTCTGGTCGAGAAATGTCCCCCTTCAACGAATTTGGATGGCCCACCACTGAGAAAAACCCTAGCTCCAGAGATGGCCCACTGGCACCGCTTCCGGGTCTTCGAGGCATGTTATGGGGGGTCCCGTAGCTTAAATCCGCCGTCCTGGACCCACCGGAACCGACAGATTCACGAATCGAGCCATGGTTTGGGTGCCACGGGCATTCTAGTCTGGCACCCCAGGGCCATTCAGGGACACCTAGAGGATTTGCTTGGGGCTACAGAACCACATCCAGGAACCGCTCAGCAAACTTTGAGATAGAAAGCTCTATAATTTCAGGATACTGATTCACCACTCATACAGTTTCTCACATTCTTGAGGATCTAAATTTATAATTTCCTTCTAGGTAGATGCAAGCATGGAATAATATTTGGCGGCACTTCGAAGCTCCCCAGACCATTTGGTCAGCCACAATATGTGCGACTCCTTTGAGGAAAGATAAATTCTGGTGTGGATGGCAACATTTGATACACTAGCCAAATCAATGTTGCTGGAAGAACTTACATATTTCAAAAAACGAGCGTTTTGCAGGTGACTTGGAAACCACTTCCAATTTTCAGCAATAAAACAAAGAAGTTAAACGTACAGATTTTCAAGGAAGCTTGTCAACCAATCAGACAACCGAATACAGGGAGATAACCACGCCCAAAAAATTCAAGCTCTTATAAAACTCTTGTTTATCAAGATAAGGATGGAATATGTGTGCATTACGAGGAATATGAAACAGAAGGTACCTATAGACCCAATTTTTTGATGATAGAGGTGAATTACCACTTACCAGAGCATGAAATGTTGAACAAAGGGCTAATGGAACACAACGAAGGATTCCCTGGTTCCACAGTTTGGATCATTTCTCAAGTGGAACCAGGGAATCCTTCGTTTTGTTCCATTATCCCATTAGCTCCATAGATGGCCCGTTGGCACCTCTTCCGGGTCTTCGAGGCACATTGTAAAGGGTCCCCTAGCTGAAACCCGCCATCCTGGACCCACCGGAATCGACAGATTTGCGAACCAAGCCACGGTTCGGGTGCTACGGGAATTCTATTCGGGCACCCCGGGGTCGTTCAAGGACACTTGGAGGATTTGCTTCGGGGCCACGGAACCCAAACCAGCAAGAGGACTTGGATTTCGTCACCTCCCACAGGTCCACCTGGCCATTGCGGACCTGTCCATGGTGGCCACGCACGCCTAGGGGCCTCCGGTCAAGAAATGTCCCCCTTTAGGGAATTTGGCATGGCCTTCACTAAGCAAAACCCTAGAGCTGGAGATGGCTCACATGCACCGCTTCCGGGTCTTCACGAAACTAGTAAAAAATATGCCTGTATTATAAATGGAAATCCTGTTAGAATTTTTGTCGAAACAAAGATTGATCTTCTTCTACTAACAAATGCAAAATGCAGGTGTCCCTGAAGGCCTTTTGGATGCGAGACGGGACGAGCCATAGAATGAAGACTATGGCTCGGATCGACGAACCCTCGACTCCATTGGATTCACCATGTCAGGATAGTGCTAGGGGTTCCCCTCCCCTCCATCCCGGTGGCCCCGCCCTCATCTTGTACATCCATCTTGGAAACTAGGGTTTTGTTCAGTGAGGGAGTGTGCAATTTTTGCACACGGGGGTCAACTTTGGAAAATCTTCCACCAGGCGCTTGTGGCTAGCGTTCCCGGCCAGAACCTGCCTAGACACGCCTGCATGACTCCCCGAAACTCGGTTTTGTTGCACGGTTGGATTTCTATGCCCCAGGCAGGTATCCAGCAAGTGTCCTTGAAGGCCTTTTGGATGCGAGACGGGACAAGCCATAGAATGAAGACCATGGCTCGGATCGACGAACCGTCGACTCCATTGGATTCATCACGCCGAGATAGTACTAGGGGTGCCCCTCCCCTCTAGCCCAGTGGCCCCACCCTCATCTTGTATGTCCATCTTGGAAACTAGGGTATTGCTCAATGAGGGAGTGTGCAATTTTTGCACACGGGGGTCAACTGTGGAAAATATTCCACCAGGCATGTATGATGATGATGATGGTGATGATGATGAAGAGGTTGACGGTGATGGTGATGGTGGTGGCGATGGTCATGATGGAGGCTTTGATGAGGAAGCTGGAGTTAGAGTTACAGTTGGAGTTAGAGTTAGGGTTAGAGGTAGAGTCAATGATGATGATGGAGATGGTGGTGATGATGAAGACGTTGATGGTGACGGTGATGGTGATGGTGAGGACGGAGAAGATGGCTTAGTGCTAGGGTTTGGGTGAGGGTTAGGGCTAGGGTTATAGAAGGAAATTGAATGAGGGTTAGAGTTAGAGTCAATGATGATGATGGAGGTGGTGGTGATGATGAAGACGTTGATGGTGATGGCGATGGACATGGTGAGGATGGAGAAGATGTCCTAGTGCTAGGGTTTGGGTGAGGGTTAGGGCTAGGGTTATAGAAGGAAATGGAATTAGGGTTAGAGTTAGAGTCAATGATGATGATGGAGATGGTGATGGTGATGATGAAGGAGATGGTTTAGTGCTAGGGTTTGGGTGAGGGTTGACAATGCAATGTTTTCAAATATATTTGGTGTATGCTAATGGATGAGGATACAAGTGCAAATATGAATAATTTTGCATATGTATACTATGACCTATTACTTCATGGTTATTATGAGTGATTGACCTACTAGATTAGGTAAGGTGTTATATGATGGGTTCACATATGGTTGAAGTTTGTGCACATAAGTTAAGTGGATGTATACATGAGGTATCACATGGTGGATGTGGTTGTTATGAGCCTAACTAAGTGGATGTTCATATAATTGAGATATTCTCTCGGCTAATTATGTGTTAGGTGAGTATTTTTATGATTAATTTTTATAATATCTTTGTGTTTAGTTTGAGTGTTAAGTTATTAAGAGATTTTCTCTCAACTTCTCTTTTTGTTAAGGAAGTAGTTACATGTCCTTAATGTACATATACATGTAATAAATGTGCAATTGCATTGAATTTTGTTGAAAAACATCTCCCTGTATTTTCTAATAAATCTGACAAGAGAACCGGAAGCAAAGTATATTTTTCATTGATAATTATGTTACATAGTGTGTTTCTATATTCTATGGTTTTCCTATGATGTCATTGGTTCTATGTTTTTTCGAGGTTATTTGTTGCAAAATAGTAGTCATTGTCTATTGGTTTGATGCAATGCACCGTATAATGAGAAAATATTCTACAAGATGATACTAATATTATGTTTTATGAAAGAATTATCATGGAAAAGTTGCAAATAAGTACCACTAATGATGTGCTTGAGTTGAATGTGATTCCCAATTATTATGTCATTGTTGGGATTTTGTAGCTGTGAAGAATAATTGTAATAGATGGGGGGGTTGAAGATATGAATCAACAATATTTTGTCCCAAGGAAGTATTGGTCTCATTTTTTTTTACTTATGCGACATCACAATGGATTGAGTAGTCATGATTGATCATATGTGTTTATGAATTATTAGACAATTGCTATGATTATTATGACCGTAGTGCATAAAGCATGGAGACTGAGCTACATAAGGAATAGAGGTCATAGAGGTTGTGTGAAGGAAATGTTGAATGTTGTTTCTAGCTCTTGCATGTATTGTAAGGAGAATCATGCTTGAGTGAATCATGCATGGTGGAGATCACTAATTAAGCATTGACCTGAAGGATTTTGCATGTTTATTTTGAACATGATGCATGGTTTTTGTGTATGTGGCTCTTGGTGAGATCATGAAGAGAAAAAACCCTTTGACTTGGTGGACTATTCCACATTTACAAGTCAAGTAGAAAAATTCAAAAGAGGTGTAAATGAGATGAAGCAAATGAATCGCATTGACGCCAATTACAGTTGCAAAATTAGAGCAATCAAAGCTCTCAATATCGCCGATACCATTCTGTCCCTGAAGAAGATTTCCATATAAAGTACCTGGATCATGACCAAAGGAAGTGACTACTCCCAATCCAGTGACAACTACCCTCCTCTGATTAGTAGCACTTAGTTTTTTTCCTGCGCAGCCTTCACAGGTTGCAGAGCAATGGCCGTTGCTTTGCCTAGAGGTTAATTAGAGTGTGTAAGATAACAAGTGTTCTCCAAGCCGGATTTTTGGGCATTTGATTAGCGGCATATAGGCTATATAAGACTGGAAATGATTCAATGTGACTTGGACCCTTAATACACTGGGTAACAAACCCTTCTAATAGTGATCCTATCCCACTTGGAGTGTTTCTAGGGTAAGTTTAGCTTTCTAGCATTTCTAGGGCTAGATTATGTTTTTAGGATTCTAGATTAGTTTCTGAGGGTTAGATTAGTGTTTCTAGGGTTAGTTTAGCTTTCTATCATTTCTAGGGCTAGATTATGTTTCTAGGATTCTAGATTACTTTCTGAGGGTTAGATTAGTGTTTCTAGGGTTAGTTTAGCTTTCTAGCATTTCTAGGGCTAGATTATGTTTGTAGGATTCTAGATTAGTTTCTGAGGGTTAGATTAGTGTTTCTAGGGTTAGTTTAGCTTTCTAGCATTTCTAGGGCTAGATTATGTTTCTAGGATTCTCGATTAGTTTCTGAGGGTTAGATTAGTGTTTCTAGGGTTAGTTTAGCTTTCTAGCATTTCTATGGCTAGATTATGTTTCTAGGATTCTAGATTAGTTTCTGAGGGTTAGATTAGTGTTTCTAGGGTTAGTTTAGCTTTCTAGCATTTCCAGGGCTAGATTATGTTTCTAGGATTCTAGATTAGTTTCTTAGGGTTAGATTAGTGTTTCTAGGGTTAGTTTTGGCTTTCTAGCATTTCCAGGGCTAGATTATGTTTCTAGGATTCTAGATTACTTTCTGAGGGTTAGATTAGTGTTTCTAGGGTTAGTTTAGCTTTCTAGGATTTCTAGGGCTAGATTATGTTTCTAGGATTCTAGATTACTTTCTGAGGGTTAGATTAGTGTTTCTAGGGTTAGTTTAGCTTTCTAGCATTTCTAGGGCTAGATTATGTTTTTGGGATTCTAGATTAGTTTCTGAGGGTTAGATTAGTGTTTCTAGGGTTAGTTTAGCTTTCTAGCATTTCTAGGGCTAGATTATGTTTCTAGGATTCTAGATTAGTTTCTGAGGGTTAGATTATTGTTTCTAGGGTTAGTTTAGCTTTCTAGCATTTCTAGGGCTAGATTATGTTTCTAGGATTCTAGATTAGTTTCTGAGAGTTAGATTAGTGTTTCTAGGGCTAGTTTAGCTTTCTAGCATTTCTAGGTCTAGATTATGCTTCTAGGATTCTAGGTTAGTTTCTAAGGGTTAGATTAGTGTTTCTAGGGTTAGTTTTGCTTTCTAGCATTTCTAGGACTAGATTATGTTTATAGGATTCTAGATTAGTTTCTGAGAGTTAGATTAGTGTTTCTAGGGTTAGTTTAGCTTTCTAGGATTTCTAGGGCTAGATTGTGTTTCTAGGATTCTAGATTACTTTATGAGGGTTAGATTAGTGTTTCTAGGGTTAGGTTAGCTTTCTAGCATTTCTAGGGCTAGATTATGTTTGTAGGGTTATATTCGTGCTTCTAGTGTTAATCATGCATGAATAAACACTCACATGGCTATAAATCATAACTTAATCATAACTCAAACATCAAATAAAAGATATAAGATAACGATATCAAATAAACCATGTAACATGAATAACATTAACCGTGCATGAATAAACAATCACATGGCTATACTATGTACCTCAATCAATTAGGCCTTCTGGATCCTCTCAGTTTTTTATTGTCTCAAACAACCTCTCATGCTCCGCATGAGGTAGTAAGTAGCGTACCTTTGTTGATGACTTCGTTGACATTGTTTGTAGTTGGATGCTTGTATCCACGATCAAGTGCGTAAAGTGATACACCCACGACCCTGGTCTATAATCTGTGTATGTGTATCCATTGCTCTTTGGTCCCTTTCCATCCACTATAAGATATTCCCCCTGAAAAACCATCAATCCAGTCGGAAAGGTAATGCCTTCGCTATCCGTTAATGATGCGAGGAGGGTTTGTTTCCCCTAGATGCATCGTGCCAACCAATAATTCGTCCCAATTGCACTGTCTGTCGAGGCGACAACTGCGTAGATGTGTCCTGCAAAAATGCATTTTAAGGTCATATTCCAACAAGTAGTGGTTTGATAACTTGGATAATTACAAAAACAAGGAGGGAACTGGGATATGCATGCAGAAATGTTTACCTAGTTGTACAAGATCAGATATATGTTCATATTCATTCGAAATAGAGGATTGGCCTTCCTCTAACTGGATTGTTTCAGCAACTGCACGTGGGTCCACTGCAAGTGATACATGATCCCATTCATCAACCCAATCCATTGATTCACACTCATCCCACTCACAACTGCTGCAAGACCCACAAAAGCAAGCAAGTTTTCGCGTCCATATTTCACATAAAGGATTGTTTGAGCTTCGAACTGAATGAAATCCATGAGTGCCTTGCACAGTACTACAACTATAAGAACGTGATTGATCTATATCAACTACATTCTAGAAATTTCTGACAACATGGCCTCTACCTATTGGTATGTGTTGCTCTGTGGTTCGATCTAACATTTTTTCTTTGTACCATCGAACTGTGGATTCAGGATTCTGAATATGAGGGCCTCCCATGCACCTCATCTCCTCCCTTCGTAGGGCAGTTTTGAGACATGCTCCAGCCGCGTCATGCTCTCCCTTTCCATGCCCGGTCTCAAAATAGTTCCATACATGCAGCACATCATAAGTCTTGCGCAACATACTCAACCACTGGATAACACGTGCATTTTTGAACTGGCCTGCACAACCATCTGACCATATCCAATGCTGGTCCATATGTATACCTCTCTCCTTCAGCTGATCATAGAAAATTTTGAAGCAATGCTGCACATAATGCAGGTCGTGGCACCTATTGTCACTGATGTAGAAGTTGGTCTCTTTCAATTTTATCCTCATGTCATTGCTGCTCTCTGGCACGTGCGTGTACGTGATATGGACCATTATGCTAACTTGGTCTGAATGGTAGTATTGACTTTGAATCTCATTCTGTGGCTGTAGGGTGTAGTTTTCCGCAAAGTCCACAACCGACAATATTGTGCCCTTGGGAAAGGTGTCCCTACACTGTCTGTACTGTTCATCCTGCCATCGTGCTACATGGACATGCTATACATAATGCTCAGTCTTTTGGTAGAATTCCTTCATGAAATCACAAATTTGTACTTGGTGCCACAAAACCAAGGGCATTAATACAACGTGAAATTTTCAATCTGAATATATATGTACAAATTCAACATGTACAGTACGAAAGCATGCAAACTTAGATTACCTGTGACTTCACCAATGCAATTTTTTTGCTTTCTTTCGAACTATCTACTTGATATGTTATGTACTGGAAGTTCTGCATTTCTACTGACATCCTCCCAAATTTGTGCTCTGCGGTTGCGTGGATGCAGCGGCTCAATACTGCAAATCCACTACAACTGGAACATGTCCCATATAAACATGATCTTTTATAATATTTTTGTCCTTCGGGCCTTCGACACATTATGCTATGTATAAATTCTCTGGATGCATTCGGTGGCTGTAAGGAAGGGAAATCCTGCACAATGTTAGTATGCAAACCACAAAATATATGTCTATGTGTATCATAATAGTACTCAAATTCTACATGGTATCTACAACAACATGTACTACGATCAATGCAAATTCTAACATACCAGGGTTTGCATTTTTCGAAGGACCTTTGGACTAAGTTCAATTATGTGTGCTCATTCTTGAACCTCTCATAGAGTTCTGTTTGTGTGGTGTCAAGGAAGTGCTTGACATGGGGTTCACCCCCCCTAACACATTTTCTAAACTTTAAAACATCTCTTTGATTCGATGATGGTCTAGTGTTATCATGCCAAAACTTTTGCACTAGTTCTTTAACAGCATCAATGAGCTTCATGTTTGAATGAGGTAACCTACCAACAAAGGCCCAACAATCTTTTTGGCTCGGGGTCTCAAGTTTTTCTCTAATGGCATAAAAATTTTGAAGAGTCTTTCTATCTACTTTAAATATTTTACATGTGTGTGATAGTAGGTGACGTGGCCTTGTGGATTTCTCTACAATTGATTCCGACAGTACACGACGGGCCACATTAAAATCTTTTGTGTGAGAAGTTTTTTCAATTAAATTAAATGCAGATTGTAGATTTCTAACAACATGATTGTTGGCCTCTGAACTTCTAACTACCTTTATGCACAAAATTCTCCTAACGTGAGCTAGACAATGTGATTTTAACAAAGCAAGAAACAATTGAAATTTTGCTGCATCGATTTTCGATTCAAAAAATTCTTTGATTATCTTGTTGCAATGGAGATCAATAGTGCATTTGGGCATCTTACCTTCAAGTCCTGAAAATGAACTTTCATCCACATGAATACGTCTAGGAGTTCTTCGTCGTCCGGTTGTTAGTTGAGGCAAGGGAGTCGACAAGGAAGTACGAGTATCGTCAACGGTTTTTTGTGGCCCTTCGTTCGGTAATTGGTCCTGCAATGGAGTGTGTTCGCCAGGTGGGTGCTCTTCTTGGGGTGGTTTCCAGTTAAGAATGTGTTCAACATCCATCTCTTCATACTCGACATCAGGCAAGATTTGATTGACTTCAACCACTTCGTCATTGCTTGTTGATGGATCTAAGGCACTAACATTTTGATTTCTATGGTTTTGCATGTACAACCTGGCCTTTTCTCTTATCTCATGGGCCTTTTCAGGGGGCAGCTGCGTCCTTCTAGACTTTCTTTGATTATTGCATATGTTTCCCATATTCAATGCGCTTTTGGAAAAATGAAAATATGACCCCTGCAAGAATGAACAACAAACAAGATATTAAAACTCGATGTGCATGATTATTAAAGCTCGATGTAGCAATTGATTATGTACAACAACATCTAGTGATAATGTTTTCATATAATCTTAAAAGCTATTGGGAATGCCCTACATATAAAGTTACAACATGACCTCTAGGAACTCAGTAAGATGGTGTTGGATGGTAGTATGAGATGTCAGTAGTCCAGTAAATTCCCTACAAGGGAGAAGCTCATATCACTTCATTTTCATGGTATGGATGAGGGAAAATAGCCACAAAAGACTAAGAGTTTTCAATTGTTTAGGGGTTTGTGTGAGTTGTTGTAGTGAAACCATGAGGAATTCAACAAATGTTTGTCTACTAGATGGAGGAGTGTGATTATGAAATGTTATTGGTGGTGATGCAAGTAATTTTTTTTTATTATCTTCGTGAAAGGTTGAAAGCATTGCTTGGTGCATGTCGTAGTTTTTTTTTAGTAGTATGTTTTTATTGTCTATGTTGAAGATTAAGAAGACTAAAATAGATCTATCATACAATTCATGAGGAAAAACCAAAATAGATGCCATTCAAACAAGTGAATGAATACTAAATTACATTTAACAAGATCAAATTTTTAACATACCTCAAGGATTATGATTGCTCTGTGCCTCAAATGTCAAATGCTCTTTTGATGTGTCCACTATATGTAAGAAGACTTCATGTGTATCCAAGTAGCATGAGAATTCAATCCAAGGTTCCAAATAGATTCCAAATGTTGTGTAATCACTCAATTGATCCAAATAGAGCCCAATAGGTGTGTATTCAATACAAAGAGCCAAATAGAGCCCCAAATATTGTGTATTTTATCCAAATGGTGTATGAATTCAATCTACCATGAAAATGCTCGTTGGACTATGCGTGAAACCAGCGAAGAGAATGCGATGAATGAGGAAAAAAATGCGGGAGAAAGAACGCGGGTGATTTTCTAAATTTTATGTTCAACAAGGATGCGCACACGCCCTTGGTGCGTGCATGCTAGAGGTGTGTGCGCGCATCTAGTGCGTGCGTGTCCTTGCTGAATGTTGTAATGGTTGGTGGGTAATGTTCATTGTATTTATTGCCCAACAGATATAAATGTGTCGGGTTATGCCTAGAGCGCCTCCCCATAAAGACCTTTAGGACCTCTTCTAACCCATAATCCCTAAGTTCATTTAAGTGCTTCTAGGTGTTTGGGGGTTTAAGGGTATATTTACAAATTTGTGTATTTTGATTTCAAAACATTAATTTAATTTTCACTTAGAAACATATGTATTACATCAAGAATAATTAAAAACATAGTAGATATATATTAATGCTGTATAAAGACTATTCAGAGGTGCGATTATTGTGAGATCGCAATATGTCAGATTTGTTCATAATCACCATCAGATTTTATTCTCTTAGGGCAATGCATATGTGAAATCGCAGTATGTTGGAATTGTTTTGTTATCTCATTTTAATTATTATGGTCTTTTATAGATTCAAATCTTCACATTATGTTTGTAATTTGTGTTGCTCATTCATAACTATTTATTGAAGCTACATGGATATGAATAGTAGAATGTCACAAACATTTGGCATTTGTTCTTACAAGAATTATCATTCAATTCTTAGGTTCAGGTATCCATTGTACAATTGTTTTTCAATTTGCAAGGTTCATGCATACATATATACCTTGAGCTCTCTTGCACTTCGTTCCTAATATGTTTTGTTGATGTTGTGAACCAAACTCATGTTGATCGGTAGTGAAAATGCCACCATGCGATCTACATAAAATGAGTGCCACAACCCAGGCTCTCGTAGTAGCCTTGAAACTTTGTGGCCATACCCACCTCCAACAATATGTTCGATGAAGGTGAGTATTTGGTACAAACCCATAAGAGTCATTCTCTGTCACTTTCTAATTTCAACAATAACGAAAAAAAAGTAATAGAGTGATATTATCTATTGTGGCTCCAATGTTGGGTCTTTTTGGGTCTTTTTGGCTTCAGTAATAGAGTAATATTATCTCCTGTGGATTCAATAACAAAAAGACAATAATATACGTTAGTTTTATTTGCTGGGAAATATTTGCCTGGTTAATTTATGGGGAAGGATAACAGTCTTGATACTCCCACCCCTATGGAAGGCTGGCAAAGCATAGCATAGAAGGTATAAGCTTGGCTTCATGTAATATGCAGAGCACTCTTTTTTACATTGTTGTATTAATCAAAATCTAAGGCACCTGTTATTTTTTGTCTCAGTGTAGGATGAAGATGATGAGATGCAAAGGATCTAATCAAGTAGTCATGGAGGGCCTCCTCATCGTGGAAGATTTTACGAATAGTGTTCATCTACTGTAAGTGGAATCACAATTGCAATAAAATAAGGTTTTTCATCATGATGATCTGATGATGATGATGATGAATATCATGACAAAGATGATGATGATCACCAAGATGGTGATGATGATGATGACTAATGGAGATGATGATGATGATGATGATGTTGACGATGATGTTGATGATGAAGATGATGATGAATATGCAACACATCATCCTCATCATCATCAACAACATGATCATCATCATCACCATCATCATTGTCATCATCTTCATCATCATCATCATTGTGAGGACGAGGATGATGATATGATGACGATGATGGTGGTGGATGATGATGAATATGAGTACAATGATGATGATGATGATGATGGTCATGATGACGATGGTGATGAAGATCATGATGATGATGAAGATGGTGATGATGATGATGATGACGATGAAGATGGTGATAATAATGATGATGATGACTAATGGAGATGATGATGATGATGATTGATGATGATGATGATGTTGATGATGAATATGATGACGAATATGTATCACATCATCATCCACAACATTATCCACATCATCATCATCATCATCATCATCATCATCTCCATCATTGTCATCATCATCATCATCATTGTGAGGAAGAGCATGCGGATGATGATGATGATGAAGATGATGATGATGACGACGACGATGATGAAGATGATGACTAATGGAGATGATGATGATGATGAAGATGCTGATGAATATGCAACACATCATCCTCATCATCCTCATCATCTTCATCATCATCAACAAAACGATCATAATCATCACCATCATCATCTCCATTAGTCATCATCTTCATCATCATCATCATTGTGAGGATGAGGATGGTGATGATGATGATGATATGATGATGATGATGATGATGGTGTTGGATGATGATGAATATGAGTACGATGATGAAGATGATGATGATGATGATGAATATGATCATTGTCATCAAAATCATCATATTCGTTGTCATCATCTTCATTAGTCATCATCCTCACCATCACCATCATCATCATATGATCATGGTCACGATGATCATTGTCTTCGTCATCTTAATCGGCATCTTCATCATCCTCATCATACTCGTCATAGCCATCTTCATCATCATCATCATCATCATCATCATGAAGATGATGATGAAGATGATGATGAGGGTGAGGATGATGTGCAGCATATTCATCATCATCTTCATCATCAACATCATCATCATCTCCAGTACTCATCATCATCATCATCACCATCTTCATCGTCATCATCATCATCATCATCATCATCATCATCATCATGACGATGAAGATCATGATGATGATGATGTTGATGATGATGATGATGACGATGATGACGACCAATGGAGATGATGATGATGATGATGATTATGATGTTGATGATAAAGATGATGGCGAATATGCAACACATCGCCATCATCATCATCTTCATTAGTCATCATCATCGCCATCTTCATAATCCTCCCCATCACCATCATAATCATATCATCATGGTCATGATGATCATTGTCTTCATCATCATAATTGACATCTTCATCATCCTCATCATACTCGTCATAGCCATCTTCATCATCATCATCATGGTGATGATGATGAACATGATGATGAGGATGAGGATGATGTGCAGCATATTCGTCATCATCTTGATCATCAACATCATCGTCATCTCTAGTAGTCATCATCATCACCATCACCATCTTCATCATCTCTAGTAGTCATCATCATCACCATCACCATCTTCATCGTCATCATCATCATCATCTTCATCATGATGATGATGATGATGATGATGATGATGAAGATGATGATGATGATGAAGATGATGATGATGATGATGTTGATGATGACTAATGGAGATGATGATGATGATGATGATGATGATGATGATGATGATGATGATGATTATGATGATGATGATGATGATGATGATGATTGTGATATTGATGGTGAAGATGATGGCGAATATGCAACACATAATCATCATCCACATCATGATCATCATCGTCGTCGTCATCATCATCGTCATCATCATAATTGTGAGGATGAGCATGAGGATGATGATGATGACGATGATGATGATGATGACGATGACGAAGATGTTGTTGAAGATGATGACGAATATGCAACACATCATCTTCGTCTTTGTCATGATGATGATGATGATGGTGGTGGATGATGATGAATATGAGTGTGATGATGATGATCACTAATTTGGAGATGATGATGATGACAATGATGATGATGATGATGAAGGTGACAAGGAATATGCAGCACATCATCAACATCTTCATCATCATCATCATCAACTTCCTCATCATCATCATCATCATCATTGTGAGGACGCGGATGATGATGAGGATGATGAAGATGATAATCATATGATGATGATGATGATGATGATAGTCATCATAACATTCATCTTCATCATCCTCATCGTACTCATCATCACCATCATCCTTATCATGATGATGATGATGATGATGAAGATGGTGATGATGATGATGATGATGATGATGATGATGATGATGATGATGTTAATGATGAAGAAGATGGCGAATATGCAACACATCATTCTCATCATCATCATCAACATCATGATCATGATCATCATCTTCATCATCATCATCATTGTGAGGACGAGGACGATGATGTTGATGATATGATGATGATGATGATGGTGGTGGATGATGATGAATATGAGTATGATGATGAAGATGATGATGATGATGACGAATATGATCATCATCATCAAAATCATCACATTCGTCATCATCATCATCTCCATCTTCATCATCCTCACCATCATCATCATCATCATATGATCATGGTCACGATGATCATTGTCTTCGTCATCATAATTGTCATCTTCATCATCCTCATCATACTTGTCATCGCCATCTTCTTCGTCATCATCATCATCATCTTCGTACCGTCATCATTTGATGATGATGATGATGATGATGACGACGAAGATGTTGTTGATGATGATGATGAGGAAGAGGGTGATGACAAAGATGATGATGATGATGATAATGATGGTGGATGGTGATGAATATGAGTACGATGATGAACATGATGATGATGTTGATGATCATCATATTCATCATCAACATCGTCATCATCATCTTCATCATCATCTCCATCAATGTTGATGATAAGGATGATGATGATGATGACGTTGAGGATGAAGATGATGACCTAGATGTTGATGAAGATGAGGAAGAAGGACGATGATGATGATGGTGTTGATGATGACAATGATGATGATGACGAAGATGATGATGATGATGGTGATGAGGATGAAGAAGATGATGATGATGGAGATGATGTTGATGTTGGTGAGGATGGTGATGAAGATGATGATGATGAATAAGATGACGATGGTGGAGATGTTGATGAGGAAGCGGGAGATGACAATTATGATGATGATGGTGATGGTGATGATGATGATGATGATGATGATGATCATCATCATCATCATATTCATCATGATCATCATCTTCTTCATCACCATCATGATCATCATCCTCGTCACCATCATCCTCATCACCATCATCATCATCACCATCATCCTCGTCGTCATCTTCATCACCATTGCCATCATCATCATCACCATCACCATCATCTTATCATCATCACCATCATCCTCATCGTCATATCCATCACCATTGTCATCATCATCACCATCATCACCATCACCATCATCATCAACATCTTCAACATCATTGTCATCTCCCCCTTCCTCATCAACATCTCCATCATCGTCATCTTCATCAACTTCATGTATCCCCTTGACAAAGGAAATTAAATAAACCATACAAAGGCATACAATAGCGTGTACGCGCAAGGATGCGTGCATGATGTTATTAATGCATGCGCGTTGTTAATCACACGTGCGCGTACTTGTGCACGCGCATGTTTGAATTCAAATTGTTTTTGGTGCCCTTGCAGGCTTGGAATTAGCTTCGGATTGCACCTTTAGGCTCGGTCTGATTTATCCCTAGTTTATAGCAGAAAACATCAAATGCTGTAACTTTCAGTTTTTCACAACTAGTTCCACATAAGCTCCACGAGTGCACTGCAGATGAAATTACACATGCTTGTCGAGCTCTGTGTGCAGATTCTAAATATGTAATTTTTTAATAGATCTATTGTTGTTTTCTATTTTTAATTCATTTTTAACTAGACTCATGTCAAATTTGTAAAAAACATAGGTCGTTTATTTTGCCTATAACTTTTGATTGGCTTACCTATTTTGAAAACGAAAGAGAACCCAAACAAGAGCACAAAAATACCTACAACCTAAAAAAAAAAAAGTGTTTTGATTATTTTTATACCATGATATGGTGGCTCAAACCTTGACCATGTCGTTTTAGGGCTTCACTGACTTCGGTAATTTAAAAAAAATATAAAATTGGCTTTTAAAATTTTGGAAAAATAACCACTCACAAGATTCTTCTGTTGCCTACGCCTCTACATATTTTTTTTCTTGTAAATTGAAAATTTACATAGCGAATGGGTGGGTCAACTAAAACATGTGCATTATGTTTGAGAAAAAAAGTAACATACCAATCTTCGAATAATGACATTTTGGAGTGGTTATACTACTTTCCCATAAATAAAAGTTATATATTATGGAAGGTCATCTGTTTTTCTACATTTCAACTGTTTACACCTAATCCAAAAAAAAATTGTATGTACCTCTAATAATTCATTTTAATGATAATATTTCTATTTTTCTAGAATGTCATTGCAACTAACGTGCCATAATTGGGTATCATTACCTTGCACCATCCCTTCATATATATATAAAGTTAAAGTTATCATAATTTAGATTAAAGGTTTTATTATTTTGGGATATTCTTTAACAAACTGATTTTCTACTTTAAAATAGATTAAATCTTTTAAGCTTAGATTTTACAGTGGGTTTTTATTGGAACCAGGTAAGTATTTAAATTGTGTTTTTGAATTTACAAATAAATTCAACATCGTCTAAATTATGCAATTTTCTTAGCTATTATATGTGATTTTAATATTTTTAAAAGATTTCCAACTATACTCCCAACAAAACAACACAATGCTTGGAAAATGTTGAAAACTTAGAATATTTAGACTACAACTTCCAATATTATTAAGTTTTGTTTCAAAAAAATTTCAAATTCTTTTAATAACTTTGTATATGATATTAATAATTAATAATATAAATTTCTTATATTATATGATTATTATGTAAACCATATTATTAATATTTTATGTCATTAATAATATTAATAATAATAATGTAAGAAAATATTAAAATTAAAAGAAATAATAAAATTAATCTTTAATATTTATAATATAGAATAAAATTTATACTAATTTTAATATTGATTTAAAAATATTAACATTAATGTAAATATTAATATTATTATTATTTTTTTTATAATGATTATTAATTTTTTTGTATTAATGTTATTATTTAATATTATCTATTAGCCAATCTTGGCCACATTATTCTTTTCCCACTTTAAATAAAGAAATATTATATTAAAAATAATCTTTTATTATATCATATTATATTAAAGTTATTATATTATATTATATTATTATAATAGAATATAATACAATAATCTTTCTCAATAATAATAGGATATTGTTCTTTTCCCACTTTAAATGAACAATAATGTTTTTATTATATTATATTAAAGGTAATATTTAACATCATATAAATTATTATATTTTTAAATAACAAAAAGATTTTATTATTTGTTTATATTTTTATATTTATTTATTTATAACATTATTATATTTAAATAACTTTTTAATATTTAATATTAAAATGATATCAATATAAAAATTACTGCATTAAATCTTAATACCTATTTATTTTATTTTTTAAACATATAATTTAAAATTTTAATTATATAAATAAGTAAATAAATTTATATATTTATATATATACATAAATATAAATTTTAATTATTTTAATAAATAATTTTTTTTTTTTATATATAATTATATATATTTAAATATAAAGTAATTTAAATTTCACATTATAGAGTTATTTAATTATCGATTTTTCTCTTTCTATATATAAAATAATATTCTATATTATAATGATTAACCATATTCAACATTTATAAATAAAAATTAATATTTTATATAATAATGATTTAATCATACTTAACATTTATAAAAGTGTTTCCATTAATATTTTTATTATATATATTTAATATCATCAAATTTTTATTATAAGAAATATGAATTATTATGTTATTGTGGTTTATATTCATTCAAATGTTTTCATAATTATTATTTTTTAAATAAATTAAAATATTTAATATATTATTTAAAAATACTAACAAATAACAAATATTTGATATAATTAATTTTTTAATAATAAATAGTAAGAAATATTTAATGTATCAAGATGCTCTACAGTATAGATTAAGATAGTTTTGGGACAGTGTTCTTTTATATTTTTAGTGCAAATGTTTTGATGTATAATGCTGAAAATTCATGCTAAAAGGAATTCACATTGATGACAACTTATTTGAGTTGCATGTTTTGATGTGATGACTAAGTAGAACTCAATGATGACTCTCTTAGAGGTCTTATATATGAGAGCACTTTATTGAAAATAAACTTATATAAAATATGAATTTTTCCTTTCCAATATTATATATAATGCTAAATTTGAATCCTTTATAAAAAATAAAATTGCATGTTATATTGGATAGCTGTATTTTTTAATTTTAAAAACATTAAATGAAAATATATAATGTTGTACTTATTCATAAATAACTACATAAGTAAGTAAATATCTACTTTTTCATAATGAATGAGTAAATATTTACTTATTCATAATATAAATAATATGGTGATAACATATAAATTATAAAGTTGATTTAATTTGAACATAGTTAAATATGGTTAACGAGAAAGAACCATCATTAATATAAGTAAACATAAGGAAACCATGAATAACAATAGTGAACTATAGCAAACAGTGATCAAATATAGTTAACAATAGTCAACCATGGTAAACCATTGTCAAACATGAACAATCACACTCATCCATAGTCAACTATGAACAACCATGGTCAACCTGCAACTACGGTCAACCATAATCAACCATGACTGAATAATCATGTTTTACCATGAACAACCATAGTTAACCATAGTCAATAATCAGCAACAATGGTCAACCATAGTGAACCATGAACATCCATCATAAACCATAGTCAATCATATCTAGCCATAGTCATCCAACTAAGGTCAAGCAAAGTCAAACAAAGTCAACCATATTAATCCAAAGTTAACCATGGTCAACCATGGTCTACCATAACCAATCATGAATAACCATGTTTTACCATGAACAACCATAGTCAACGAAGGTTGATCAACAATAGTCAACCATAGTCAATCACGGTTGAATAACCATAGTCAACGAAGGCTGATCAACAATAGTGAACCATAGTCAATCACGGTTGAACAACCATGGTCAAATGTAATCAATTATGAGTAACCATGGTCAACCAAAGACAACCATGGTAAACAAAAGTCAACCATAGTCAACCATGATCAACCAAAGTCAACTATAGTCAACCATGTTCAACCAAAGTCAACCATGGTTAACCAAAGGAAATCATGGTTAACCGTAGACAACCATGGTGAACGAGGGTCAACCATAGTCAAACATCGACAACTATATTTAGATTCAAACATGCAGAACCAAAGTCGAATATTGGAAACCAAAGTTAGACCAAAAGTAAAACATGTGTACACATAGTCAACCATGGTCAAACATGGGAAACCAAAAGTCAACCATGGTCAACCATGTGTAGGAAAAAGTCAACCATGGTCAAACATGTGCAACCATAGTGAAAATTCTACCAAACTTTATACATGCACAACCTTAGGCAACCATGCTAAAACATGCATAAGCGGAAGTCAACGAGGGTCAAACATGCGCAACCATAGAGAAACTAAAAGTCATCCATTTTCAAACATGCATAAACATAGAGAACCTTGAAACTCAACCATGCATAACCATAGAGGACCAAAAGTCAAACATGCCCAACCATAAAGAACCAAAAGTTAAACATGCACAACCATAGTTAAACATTGATAACCATGCTCAAACATGCACAAACCATGGTCAACCAAAGTCAACCATATTCAACCATATGGTTGACGATGGTTATTTAATAGTAATAATAATTTTAATAACCAACTATGGTTGGTCATTAATAATATTAATATTATTAACCATGGAGGACTATGGTTGACCATGGTCAACCATGGCCAACCATAGTCAACATGGTCAAGCATGGTTAAACATAGTAAATAATTGTCAACCATGGTAAACCATATTCAACCATGGTCTAACATGGTCAACCATGGTTAACCAAAGTTAACCATAGTCGACCATGTTTAACCAAAGCCATGTTCAACCATGTTCAACCATAGTTGGTTATTATATTATATTAAAAGTAACCATGTTTAACCAAATCCATGTTCAACTATGTTCAACCATGTTCAAGCAAAGTCAAGCAAAGTCAACTATGGTCAACCATGGTCAACCATAATCAACCATGGTCAATCATAGTCAACCATGGTAAATCAAAGTCAATCATCATCGACCATGGTCAACCACAGTAAACCAAATGCAAACATAGTCAACCATGGTTAATTAGGGTCAACCATCGCCAACCATGGCCAACCAAACATGCACAACCGACATACACAACCATAGTGAAACATCCACAACCAACATGCACAACAATAGTCAAATATGAACAACAAAAGTCAAACATGTGCAACCAAACATGCATAATTAAAGTCAAACATGCAAAACCAAATTCAAACATGGGAAACCAAAGTGAACCAAAAGTCAAACATGTGTACACATAGTCAACAAAAAGTCAACCATAGTCAATTATGCACAACCAAAAGTCAACCATGGTAAAATATGCACAGCCAAAATTCAACCATGGTCAAAGATGTGCATCTAAAAGTCAACCATTGTCAAATATGAGCAACCATAGTGAAAATTCAACCAAAAGTCAAACATGCACAACCATAGCCAACCATCGTAAAACATGTGCAAGCAAAATTCAATGGTTTTCAAACATGCGCAACCATAGAGAATCCAAAAATCATCCATGGTTAAACATGCATAAGCATAGAGAACCAAAACTAAACCATGTGCAACCATAAAGGACCAAAAGTCAAACATGCACAGCCATCGAGAACCAAAAGTAAACCAAGGTGAAACATGTGCCACCATAGAGAAGCATGATCAAATGTGCACAACCATAGTTAAATATGGATAACCATGGTCAAACATGCACAAACCATGGTGAACTAAAGTCAACCATTATCAATCAAAGTCAACCATAGTCAACCATATGGTTGACCATGGTTGATTATGGTTATTTAATAATAATAATAATAATAATTTTAATAACCAATTATGGTTGATTATTAATAATATTAATATTATTAACCATGGAGGATTATGGTTGACCATGGTCAACCATAGATAACATCATCAAGCATGGTTAAACATAGTCAACCATTGTCAACAATGGTAAACCATAGTCAACCATGTTCAAACATGGTAAACCACGATCAACTAAAGTTAACCATAGTCAACCATGTTTAACCAAATCCAACCATGGTAAGCCAAACTAAACTATGGTCAACCATAGTCACCCATGGTCAACCATGTTCAACCAAAGTCAACTATGGTTTACCAAAGTCAACTATTGTCAACCATGGGCAACCATCAACAACCATGGTTGACCATGGTCAACCATAATCAACCATGGTCAACCATAGTAAACCTTGGTCAACCATAGTCAAGCATCGTCAACAAAAGTCAACCATCACCAACCAATGCAACCATGGTCAACTAGGGTCAACCAAAGTCAACCATGATCAACCAAAGTCAACTATGGTTAACAATATTCAACAAACCATGGTCAACCATAGTCAACCTTGCTTAACCATGGTCAACCATGGTTAACCACTATATTTTATTATTATAATTATTAACCATTGTATTTATTATTATTTAATTATATTTAATATTTTTATTTTTATTTTTATAAATAATTATTATAACTTTTTATAATAATAATAATAATAATAATGATGATAATAATAATAATAAGGGGACAATCCTTCCCCGCACGTCGACGGTCAACTAACAAGCCATATTAATATTAATAATATGGCTTATATACGTCGATCCACGTATATCAACCACATTTAAATGTGTGGCCTATATACATCGATCGACATATATAAGCCATATTATTAATATTAATATGGCTTGCTAGTAATAATAATAAGGGGACAATCCTTCTCCGCATGTCAACTTTCAACTAGCAAGCGATGTTAATATTAATAATATGTCTTATATACACCGGTCGGCGTACATATCAACCACATTTAAATGTGTGGCCTATATACGCCGATCGACGTATATAAGCCATATTATTAATATTAATATGGCTTGCTAGTTGGTAGCATTTCGTGACCTTGGTATATGAAATGTTTGAATTCCTTTTCCATCCCACTGCTTTGGGTGGATACCCTCTCTTCTTTTTTGGTCTTGACTTTTTTGCGATACACAACAATACCCACTATTAATGCCAAAGCGATGATTAGAATTCCGCTGAGTGTTATTCGAAGGACAACTTTCAATTTTTTCTTATTCTTCTTTGAATTCTGTCGAATACATCCCCCTTATCAATAAGCAGGTAGGGGTTTCCACAATAACTACAACACAACAAAGAAAGAGATTTTGCAGTGAGATTAGTTTAGATTTTGAACTATTCATTATTATTATCTAATATTTCCGATAAAGAAAATAAGATTAAAATTCCAAACCTCAGAATCTTAAAATAGGATTTGTGTCAACAGTTAATGAATATAAAATAAGATATGATTACCTAAGTTTCAACAAATCCTTGAGGAAAAGTTGCACAGGAATTAAGCCGCTGAAATTATTGTTTTCTAAATTCATGTCATAATAAATTTAAAAATAGTCCCATGCTAAATATATTAGTTAATTCCATTTAACATTGAACAAGAACTGAAAATGGAGAAAATAGGAAGACGTATGGGTACCCGCGCGAAGCTTGTACCCAAAAGGGTCACAACAGTAGCACGTGAGTGGAAAAAAAGTCGACGCACACACGCTTCCAAATGTGCACACGCGTCGTGGCTTCGGCAATGCCGAACATCCACGTGGTTGAGCCCACATGAAAAAAAGGCGTCTGCACGCATTATTAACGTGTACGCCCAAAGACACGCACACACGTTAATGACGCATGCGTGCACCCTTGTTTTTTATAAAAAAAATAGAGCTCACGGGTTTGTCATTTTCAACAAACCCACGAGCGCACGGTGGCCAAACAAGCACCCCGCGAAAGCGTCCTTGAGCACCCAAAGGCCTCCTCAATGCCACCATTTCACAACTCCACCACCTTGCCAACATTTTCTCTGGGTAGGTGCTCGTTGAAGCATGAATTTGTTGTTGTTTCTGGTTTTTTTTTTCCATTTCAATTTTAATTTAAAAAAAAATTACAATCCAATAAAAATTCATTGTAGGCCATCTACACCTAACAAGATGACAAACACACCTGAACCATAAGATGAAACCAATGAAATCAATGAAACCCGACCTTCAGAAGACAACATTGGAATGGACAATGAATCGAATGAAAACCTCGAAGATCAATTGCACCAAGATTTAAATCAATTGAGGGTATTAAGCGATGAATTGAAGAGCACCAAGGAACCCTCTCGGGTTTCCTTGGCCTCATCATTGCAAAAAATTATTAATTCCATCAACATAACACGTAGTGAGATCACAAACCTAAGCCAATACAGGGCTCGAATGAGGGAACACTACTCCACTGGGATGTCTAAAGAATAGATAAAAGACCTCAACATCACCAAAGCCCAGTTGTATAGCAAATCATAGTTCCCTTGACATGACAGCCTCTAGATGTGAGGAAGAGACGATTTTACATGGATTGGTGTATTTACCAACCATGGAGAGATAACTAGAGAAAGAGATGGTTTATGGTGTTTGACAGGCCCCCATGCAACAATTTGGAGGTCCCACAGTATTTCTTTCAAAAATTGTGGGCTGAGTTTGAGCTAGGCTACCATGTCAACTATTTTGACATCAATGAGTTTCAGGGTGTCGATCTTGTCTCTTCCCAAGATCAACCTCAGGCCCACCGCAACCCACTTAGAGGACCTCTTGCACCCAGGAGAGAGCCAAACCCCCCTCTTCAGCCACCCAGGTTTGGTAGTGGCCTAGATGAGATCGATGACTCGGTTAGACACGCCACACATCATTTGATTAGACATACCACATTTGTGGCTATGTATTCACAAAACTGGGAGGACATCGATCAGACAGACACAACTGCACCGTCTATGGGTGGTGGCCGAGACATGTCGGGTACAGGTGGAACCCAGGCGAGGCCTTCTAGTTCTACTGGAACAATGGCACACCGTTGTTCTCACTATGGTCATTCTTTCCATGGTCCTACGCAGTACCATTCCATAGAGAGCTACATGGATCAGGTTAGCTATTGTTTTATTTAATGTTCAAGTATTTTGTGGTATTTTATTTGATATCGTATTGTTTAATATATTTAACTTTGAATTACACATTGTTGACTTTATTTGTTTTAATGCACAGTTGTTCAGGGCCGAGTCTCCACCCTCTAGGTGGGAGGACATCGGTTCCTTTGACCTCGACCGATCCATGGCAGCAGCATAGGAGATTGCGGCACCATACACACATGTAACTTCTTTACTTTGAATAATTAGATCCTGCTACGAGTAATTTGTGTTCAGTAATTACAAATTAATTAGCACTGAGTAATTACCATATTATCATCGTATTTTACAGTTGTGTTTACCATATTGTCTAAATTATTTGAGAACTATAAATTCATATAATCCAACCAAAAGAAATGAAACCTTATAAAACATGAAAACCTAAGAAAACTAGAAACATCTATTCATGTTCACTTTAGGCATCTTAGACCTCTAATGATTATAGAAATGGGAGAGAAATTTCCAAAATATACCATTCTTACTTAACCAATGATGAGCCCGCAGCCGGGGTTTTGGTGATGCCCGCAGTGTCCTTCATCCTCAGACTACCATCCAATGCTTGCTTTCTCTTCCTGTGCTTGACCAATGCCATGTGTGTTATTGATGCTTTTCCATTTGTCACCATGTCATCCAAGTTATCATTTCGATGTACTCTCCTTGTCCAAATCATCCTCAAATGACCACAGTATGGGTCATTTGACTCTTGGCTCAATAGGTGTGCCAATGGCTCGAATGCCCATCACTTTGTCCACCAAATCAACCTTTGCTACCATGTCCTTATGCCATGTGTTCTTCAAGTTTAAACTTTGTCATTAATGTTGTCATCAATGACAATAATAGACAACCATATTCATCAAGATCTCCTTAATATTCACACATTGCTTCCTTAAAAATGAAACTTGTCTTCTATTTATGCTCTTGTCTTCTATGAAACTTGTCTTCTATTTATAGTTTTATCATTAAGATGATTAAATAAATCAAATATGATTTATTTAATGATGGCCATTCCATGTCACCTTCTATGCCATGTCACCTTATTTAATTTTAATTTCATGCCATGTCACCTTCTATCCTTTCAGAATATTAAATGTGAGACACACATATGCCCTTAAGATGCCTGCAATGGACTCTTAAAAATGCCCACAGTGGGATCCACTTTGATTGTTGCAAGGGCCATCAACACATTCCTGTATTGGTCTTGGATTATGCATGCAATGGTCTCATGTAAATTCCCACAGTCCCTTATCAATATGCCTGCAATACACCACAAATGCCGCAGTGGGTGCTTCAAAGAATTCCCGCAGGGTCCTTTTGATTATGCCCACAATGGTGCTTTGAAATTCCCGCAAGAGGCCTTCCAAATGCCCACACATCTTCCTTGTCCACCTCATCATCTTGTCTTTGTCCTCTAATATTATGTTTTCCAATTCATCGTCCTCCATGTCACCAAGTTATCAATCCTTCTTGTCACCAAGCACGCCCTCCTTGTCATGTTCCATGTCATCAAACACCATGCTTGACAAGTCATCAAGCTTGCTTGCTTGTCACTTGTCTTTGTCTTGTCCTTAGCTTTCGATGTCCTTCTTCCATGTTTGCCATGTTTGTCATACTTGTCACCTTTTCCATCCCTCAAGCCATGTCACCATCGCCATTGTGCTTGCCATAATGTGTATGCTCCATGTTCTTAACTCTTCAATGTCTTTGTCATTAATGTATTGTCATCAATGTCATTATCAAGTCCTTGTCATCAATCCTTTGTCATGTCTCCACTTTGTCAAGTATTCTACACTTGTCATGCTTGCTTGCCACTTGTCAAGTTATCAAAGCTTGTCATGTTTACCATTTTTCCAATCAAGTCTTTGTCATGTCATCACTTCCCCCTTTGTCCTTAACGTGTTGTCATCAATGACAACTTTGGCCATCAAACACTTCAAGCATAAATTGTCAACCTTCTTTGCCAAATTATCATCGGCCCAATCCATTGTGGGTCAAAGGACATGATCCCCACAACCATGTTCTTTACCAAGTCTTGAACAAATGGACTCCACCAATACAATAAAAATGTTATATAATATCCAAAGCCCATCAAACCACTATCATCTAACTTGAATATAAATGAATTGCAGTCATGTTTTTTAAGTACTATCATTGTCATTCTCATTGGCATTGTTTTTAATATTGTTAATATTGTTTTTATAAATTTAGTTTAAAAATTGTAATGTTCGCACAGGTGGCTGCAGGATCCAGCGACCAGCCATCGCCACTGAGGATCAGCAGATCTCCACATGCGCAGGTATCGTGTGTATTAAAGCATAAATTTAATTCCAAATATGATGACTTGTCTGTGTATATTTATATTTTCTATATTAAACTATGAGGTTATAAATGTGTATGTAGGTGCGAGCACCTCGGCCTGGCAGTTCCATTATTCCTCCCTCCCCAGCCTTCCGACCACCATATATGCCAGTTGTATCCCCTAGCATACATGCCCCATTCCATGCATCCCTCCCTAGACCCTTCAATCCAGCCCCCCCTCCTATCCAGCACCACAGTTCCATCTATCCCACCCGTCCGTTTCATATCATGCTTCCCATCACCCCATCCCAACCTTTCCACCACCTCCATATCAGTTTCCCATGTTCCCACCCTCCTCCTTCCGACCATGACACATCACCCATCCCTCCACTGCAACACAGACTTCGCCCCCCCACATTCCCCCACCACACTCGCTTCCCCTTCCAAGGTACCCTGATCCATACTACAACTAGCTGGGGTTTATCGCCCTAGGCCTGCATCTCCACTTCACCCACCCCAGTCCATGCCTCCTTCTGCCACCCTCCCTTATTCTACTCTACCCTCCAGTGGTGTAGTCACTGTCGATGTGTCTACATCCTCCCCTATACCATCCACCCTAGCATCGGAGCAGGTTGTCTAGCCAACTGCTCCATCCGCCAGCTCTGAAGACCAGTCGGTTGTGTTCACGGTGAGATTGACTAGTTTATGAAAATCTCGTTCAATTTTAACGAGAATTACTATATGCATCTAATTTCATCATGTAACAATAAAATAATAATAATAAATTAATATTAATTTATTATTATAGTCATGCCCTTTGGTGAAAAGGTGCAAGACAGTCTTATTTAAGCCCAACCAATTGTATTCATTTATCATCTAAACTATTATTATACATTTTTCTGCATTTTCTGCTTCTATATATGTTTCTTCAAGCTCCATTGGTATCAGAGCATCTTGTCTCTTGGCACCAGCCCACCACATTGCATCCTCCACCACTCCCACCTCCTCCTTACCTTCACCTCCCTCACACTGTCCTCCACCACCAGCTGCCACCTCCCCGTCTTCTCCTCTGCTTCCTTCCATCCATCCGTCACCCCCCTCGCTCCCAGACCACTCCATTGCTCCTCCCTCCCTGTCGTCCCCCTTCACGCTGCATCCTCCCACACCACTCCATTCACACTGCAACTTCCTCCTTCACACTACAACTTCCCCCACTCCCCCGCTACTCCCCCACGGCCTCCTCCTCCACACATCCTCCGTCATCCCTCCTTCTGCTACCTTATCTCATCAACTTCCGCTTCCTCCAGGCTGCCTTTCCCTTCCACACACCCTTCCCCATCAACCTCCATGCCGACCATCCCAAGCGGCCTCCGCTTCGGCCTTGGACTATTTTTTTTTTAATATTAATACTTTAATATTAATAATATTTATTAATATTATTGTTCATTAATATTATTATTAATTTTAAAAAAAACTATATTATAATAATTATTATTATTATAATTACTTTAAAAAAAAAGAGAATTGTGGTGAGATGGATTCGTACAACAAGTAAAAATAAATCCACATTCAGCACCAAGAAGATTCCAATCACCAGATCAATGAGTGAATTAAACGCCTGGTTCTATTCAATCAATGAGAAGATTAACAAGAACTACGAGGAACTCCAGGCAAAGATCAAACAAACTAGTGACAATTTGACATCAACTTGGACACAAATCACGTCACGAATGGAGAACACCGTTCTCACTCTAGTACAAGAAGACCAAAAGAAAAATCAGGCAGTTTTAAATGCCATCTTGGACAGATTACCATTACCAAAATATCCGCAACCAAACTCTCCCAGAACACCGCAGCAGTTGGATCCCTTCAACATGTCGCCATTGTACTCATATACACAAGGACACCAAATACGGGTGAAAGTCGAGCTACCCAAATACAACGGGGATGAACGATAGTGTATAGCGTGGATTAACAAAGCCGAGGAATACCTAGACATCCACAATATCCATTACGAAGGCGAGAAAATTAAATATGCCTCCATGCATCTAGAAGGAAACACTTACAACTGGTACTTATGGTGGAAGAAAACTGCAAGAATTTGTTCTCACAACTGGGTTAGTTTCAAGAACGACCTCATCAAAAGATTCGAAGGCATTGAAGAAAAAGACTTCTTTGCCAAAATCATAAGGTTACAATAGAAAAGCAGTTTCGATGAGTACACTGGTGAGTGGGAAGCGCTGTCGACTCGAGTTCCAGAGCTAACCGATGATCAACGATTACAGACCTACATACACGGTCTAAAACAACACATCCGTGATGAACTAGAGTTACATAACACCTCAAACATGGGGGAAGCCCGACATAAAGCCATGATAATTGAAAGTAAATTCAAGAAACTTGTTCATACAAATTTCGATAAGGACGACTACAAAAGGAAGCCCTTCCAATCAACATAGACAGGAAATCCAAGATATACACTGCCACAACTTAGGGAAGGAACGAAGCCCAGTTTAGAGGCCCAAAGAATAAGGGAAGGGTAATGCAAGTTCTGTGGAGACAAATGGGATCCTAAGCAGAGATGCTTACAAAAGAAATTGTATGCTTGTGAAGCAGAAGAAGCAGATTTGGAAGTCAAGGAACCAGTTGAGAACAATGCGAAGAGTCAACAAGAGTACCACACAAAAATCGAGGATGACACCCCACAAATCTCATTAGTCGCTATTACCATAAACTCCCAACCGCAAACATTGAATCTTAGAGGACATATCAAAAAGAATAATGTCACAATTCTCATTGACTCTTGCAACACCCATAACTTCATTAATGTCAACCTTGCTAAGGTATTTAACCTATTTTTTTTTCCAGTACCTAACATGAAGGTTATGGTAGAATATGGAAAGAAGATTGATAATGTAGGGAAATGTCACCAAGTCAAGTTACAAATACAAGAGTACAACTTAGACCCAGATTTCTTTGTGGTATCATTGGGAGGAGTCGACGTAGTATTAGGAATACAATGGTTACAGACCTTGGGTACATACTCTGCAAATCACCAAGAACATTTTATTGAATTCCATGTGTTCGGGAAAACACACAAATTATATGGGTTCCAACCTCCTCCGACACAGCTGGTTACATCACATCAGATGGAAAAGCTACTTCGGAAGGATGCACCAACGTACATACTTCAATGTCAAGAAATGAAGCTTCTAACAAGTAAAGGAGATAGGGACAATCAACTAAAGATACAAAAGATGATTCAAAAACATCGCAAGGTGTTTCAATAGCTACCTATGGAGCTCCCACCAAACAGAAAAATCGAACACATAATCAAAATAGAACCAGGGACAAAACCCGCCAGTAGCAAACCATACAGGAGTCCACATCAGAGACGATGCAACAGTTTACGTAATGATTGTCATCAAATAAGGTTTGAGGACAAAGCTTCCCTTAGGGGGAAGGCAATGTAACAATAAATTAATAATAAATTAATATTAATTTATTATTATAGTCATGCCCTTTGGTGAAAAGGTGCAAGATAGGCTTATTTAAGCCCAACCAATTGTATTCATTTATCATCTACACTATTATTATACATTTTTCTACATTTTCTGCTTCTATATACGTTTCTTCATGCTCCGCATCATTTATCTGATTGTTCTAAATGTTGCATGGTGTCATTGCTGAGAGACTGTGAACACGGAGGAGGGAGAACCCCTAACGACTTACAGTCTCGCATGAGTTGAGTTATCTAAGATTTGAAAACTATTTTTTCTTTTAAATTATGTTTTATACTTGTATAATTGCCAAGAAAAGTTGACATATTATTGTTGTTGTTTCAAGGCTCAGGGGGACGTGCTCCAAGATGCCTGAAGGACCCAGCTTCCTCTAGCACAAAGAAGAGGAATATCAATTTTGGAGATGCACCTGGGATCTCCGAGGGTGGGAAGGAGGATTGAGAGACCCTCCTATGTACACTAGCTACGATATGGCATTTTCGACATGAGTTGGCATATTTTGTATAGGGCACCATGGGCCATATTTTGTATAGGGAACGAGTTGCCATATTTTTTACAGGGCACGAGTTTCCATTATATAGACGTTGGGAACGATGTTCCATTTTTACAAAAAGTGTACATGATTGGATAATTTTTGCATATTAATAGATGGATATGCACTTGTCTATATGACTTTGTCTTTGATTACATTTTTGCGTACATGATTTTGTCTTTGATAACAATGTTATGGAAAAGTTTTCACATACATATAGATGTTATTTCTAGACACCAAGTGACCTCAATATGAGTCTCTTGTATTTGAATGGGTCTTGCATCTTTTCTTTTCAGCAACAACATACCTAACCAAGCAAACTAAGGAGTGATATTTACATTACAAAGTGTTGTGACTTTAGGGCTACTAAAACAAAATAGGAGACAATGACTTCTTCCATACTTAACCTTGTAATGGTTATAATAGTCAATTCTAACAATCATTGCATCACATATTAGATCAAATTAACCTAGATATATTAGAATTTCATATCTGTGCTTGGATGGAAGGGTTAACCATATCACTTGAATTAGTTCAAACATGAGGGGTGTGCATAGGTGCAATTGGATTGAGCAATAAAAGAGAATTGTTAATGTTGTTACATATGGTTCATTCTTTGTGTGTTAGTATGTGTCTTTAATGAAAGCATGGTTAATGTGTTGAACAACTACTTGCACAAGTTGGCATAGACCCTTAGTGTTGATAATGTCTTCAATGTTTTGATAATATTGATAATCACTCTTTGTAATTTAAGTATCTTGGATTTTTTGATGTTAAGACACATATTGAACATAGTCAACTCAATGGTTCAAGACATCATTTTACCCCATGATCCATGGAAGATTCATTGGAGTCATATGAACCTCATTGTCATCACCTCAACCATGGTCAAGACGCCAAGATCCATCCTTAGTAGTCAAAACCTCATGTTGGCACCCATATCATACTCAAAGATAAAAAAATTATTTTAAAGGGCATGTATGGGGGTTCAGGGAATATTGATGGATAATATCCTTAAAACATTTATATTCGATTTGAGGCCTCATATGTCCTCATCTTATCATTGTCAATACCTACAGACCCATCCTTAGTGCACAAAACCTCCAAATGGAATCCATATCCAAAACAAAGGCCATGTATGCTGTCTAGAGAGCTTCTGCAGTGATTCAAAGACTTGTTCATGGCTCATGAGCATGCAGATATTCATTTAGGTCCTAATAACCTTTATATTTTTTAATCACCATGCTCGACGTCTAGAGACCCATCCCTTGTGTTGAAAATCCTCTATTGGCATTGTTGTAGGACACATAATGACACATATCGGTAATACTAATTACGACACATATTGTATAATGGATGCATACATGCATATATGTTGTGTGACAAGGAGACTATTTAGTGGTGGGAAAGTAAATTGGAAAATTACATGAGAAATTATGCAAGAAGGAATCAACTAACTATTGCACATGCTAGGGCATGATTTTTTATAATCACTCTTGACAGGTTCTTAGAGTCAAATACATTGGATATAAATAAAATCCTCGAGATAAATAATACATGACCATAGAAGAATATTGAAATTTGAGGTCAAAACTAATTAATGAAGGTAGAATGAACTTGGAGTGATAGATTGGGAAATTTTTAGATGAATTCCTAGAGGTCTACACACAAGTTAAAGAAAACAAAGGAAAAACTCCCAAATTGAGAACAAATAGCCAAAACCAACAATGCAACTAGAACACAATGACCAAGGGAACTTCAAAATGCAACACCACTCCACAAAACAAGTTTCCTTAGACCTACCTCATTTGGTATGGGAGAAGCTACTTTAGAGACCTAGAGACCTCCCTACCACTTCTATCATTTGGTACAAGAGTAGTTTCTTTAGACCTACCTCACTCATGTAAATGCTTGACTTTTTGGAGGCCAACCTCCCACCCCATGTCAATGTTTGTTGATCCGATCCACGATCATCATTCTACGGCTCGTTCCGTCTTGCATTCAAAAGGCCTTCAGGGACACCTGCTGGTTACCTACCGGGGGCACAGAACTCCAACCGTGCAACAAAATCGGGTTCCGGGGAGTCCTACAAGTGTGTCTAGGAAGGTTCCGACTTGGAACGATAGCCATAAGTACCCGGTCGACGATTTTGCAAAGTTGACCCCCGTGTGCAAAAATTGCACACTCCCTTACTGAGCAAAACCCTAGTTTCCAAATAGACCTACCAGGTGACACCTGGGCCACGAGACAAGAGGAGAGGGGCACCCTTGGCACTATCCCAACGTCTGGAATCCAACAGATTTGACAGTTTGTCGATTTGAGCCACGATCGTCATTCTATGGTTCGTTCCATCTCGCATCCAAAAGGCCTTTAGGGACACCTACTAAATACCTACCGGAGGCAAAGAACTCCATCCGTTCAACAAAACCAGGTTCTAGGGATTCCTGCAAGTGTGTCTAGGAAGGTTTCGACTAGGAAGAATAGCCATAACTGCCTGGTCGATGATTTTGCAAATTTGACCCCAATGTGCAAAAATTGCCCACTCCATTACTGAGCAAAACCCTAGTTTCCAAGATGGACCCACAAGATGACACCTGGGCCATGGGACAGGAGGAGAGGGGAACCCCTATCCCTATCCCGATGTCCTGACTCCAATGGATTTGATGGTTTGTCGATCCGAGCAACGGTCATCATTCTACGGTTCGTTCCGTCTCGCATCCAAAAGGCCTTCAGGGACACCGATTGGATACCTACCGGGGGCATAGAACTCCAACCGTGGTACAAAACTGAGTTCCGGGGAGTCCTGCAAGTGTGTCTAGGAAGGTTCCAGCTGGGAACGATAGCCATAACTGCCCGGTCGACAATTTTGCAAATTTGACTTGAAGGTGCAAAAATTGCCCACTCTATTACTGAACAAAACCCTAGTTTCCAAGATGGACCTACAAGATGACACATGGGCCACAAGACTTGAGGAAAGGGGCACCCCTAGCACTATCCCAGTGTCCTGAATCCAACGGATTTGACGCTTTGTTGATCCGAGCCACGTTCGTCATTCTATGGCTTGTTACATCTTGCATCGAAAAGGCCTTTAGGGACGCCTGCTGGATAGCTACCTGGGGCATAGAAATCCAACCGTGCAAGAAAACTGGGTTCCACGTAGTCCTACAAGTGTGTCTAGGAAGGTTCCCACTCGGAATGATATCCATAAGTGCCTGGTCGACGATTTTGCAAAGTTGACCACCGTGTGGAAAAATTACACACTCCCTTACTAAGCAAAACCCTAGTTTCCAAGATGGACCTACAAGATGACACCTGGGCCACAGGACCAGAGGAGAGGGGCACTCCTAACACTATCCCGATGTCTTGAATCCAACAGATTCAAAATTTTGTCGATCCAAGCCACGGTCGTCATTCTACGGTTCGTTCTGTCTCGCATCGAAAACCGGGACACCTGCTAGATACCTACCGGGGGCATAGCACTCCAACCGTGCAACAAAAATGGGTTCTGGGAAGTCCTATAACTGTGTCTAGGAATTTTTCAGCTGGGAACGATAGCCATAAGTTCCCAATCGATGATTTTGCAAAGTTGACCCCCGTGTGCAAAAATTGCACACTCCCTTACTGAGCAAAACCCTAGTTTCCAAAATGGACCTACAAGGTGACACCTAGGCTACGGGACAAGAGGAGAGGGGCACCCCTAGAACTATCCTGATGTCTTGAATCCAATGGATTCGACGGTTTGTCGATCTGAGCCACGGTCGTCATTCTATGGCTCGTTCTGTCTCGCATCCAAAAGGCCTTCAAGGACACTTGTTGTGTTGAAATATTGTAACTTCTAAGAATAGTATATTTGTATTATTCCAGAGATGTTTCATTCCTCCGACGGGACCCTATTGTATATCCGGAGATGTTTATTCCTCCATTGGATTGTGGTAACTAGGGTTATTAGATCTCCCATGTGGGGATCGGCCCGAAATTAATTTATTAGAGGTTATTAGACTCTCTTAGACAAGTCGGCCTCAAAGGGTAAAAAGTCAATCGGAAAACAAGTATAAATAGAGGAGGTTGTTCCTCACTTATCTCATTCATTCACACACTTGTGTTGTGTGCATAGGAGAGAGAGAGGTCTGCATAGGAGGAGAAGGAGCTCTTGTTGAGTACTACTATCTTGTATCGGGTTGATTATCTATATTGAGGAAAGCTTTGTTGGGTTTTCTACCCATGAGGGTTTCCCAGGGTATATATGTGTCTATCTTGTGATTGTGTTTCTTTGAGTGATCTTGCTTGTTGTATTTAGGCTGAAAAACTTAACATGGTATCAGAGCTAGCCTGAATAGGACATCTTTCACAAGTTGAAAATCTCTCTCTCTCTCTGGTGAAAATTAGGGTTTCTACAAAAGTTGGCATTTTTGAATTTTGATTACATGGTTGGATATCCCTTCTCAAAATCAAACTTTTCATCCCTAGTTCGAACTTTTTGGTTGGGTATAACTCCGGGAAAGTCAAACCCTAGTTTGAAAAAAAGTGTGGAAAACCAGAAAACCAGAACCAGAATTCTACAGCAGGTCCAAAGTTCGCTGGTCAAGTTTGGAGGCTGAAAAATTGAAGTTTCCAGAAAGTAAGTACATCAGTCACCTCGCCTCAGTCAAGACAATCTCCAGGTAAGGTCAGTTTTTCATTTTTGGAATTTTCAATTTTTGGTGACCCCGTGGGTAAGATGGCCCCAAGTACTAAGCTTGAAGACAAGCTAAAGGGTATAGAGAATTTCCGAGCATGGAAATACATAATTGGTCTCATTCTTGAAGAGAATGATCTTGCCCATTATGTCAAAGATGAGGTTGCAGAACCTACAGAAGATGAAGCTAAAGAGAAGTACAGGAAGGATTTGATTAGGGCAAAGAGAATCATTGTTGATTCTATTAAAGACCACTTGATTCCCCAAGTGGAATCCAAGAAGACTCCAAAGGAAATGTATGATGCTCTTTCCAGAATGTATGAAGGAAAGAACATCAATAGGAAGATGAATCTAAGAGCTCAATTGAAGAGCACAAAGATGAACAAAGGAGAATCTATTTAAGACTATTTCTCAAGGATATCCCATCTCAAAGAACAACTAGATGCTATTGGAGATACCCTTGATGAATATGAACTAGTCATGACTGCTCTAAATGGTCTCACTAGACGATGGGAGTCATTTATCCAAATCATGTGTGCCAGAAAAGAAAGCATGAAGTTAGATGTGGTATGGGAAGATTGCATCCAAGAAGAAGCTAGGGTTTCTAATAGAGAATCCCTGCTCAAAGAAGATGACCAAGCGTTGGCTACACACCCAAAAATATTACTTCAAGAAGGACAGTCACAAGGAGTCTCAATCTCCACAAATATTTCAGAAGGAAGGAAGAAGAAAATACTCTTCTTTCCAATGTTTCAATTGTCATAAAGAATGACACATTGCTAGATATTGTCCCTCAAAGAAGAAGAAAAATCTTCACCATAAAAGACATCAAGCACATCTTGTAGAAGATGAAAGTGAAGAAGAAGAAGAAGAAGAAGAAGAAAGGCCCCTCTTCAAGAAAAGATCTAAACGGAATGACGAAGAAGATGTAGAAGAGTATGCTCTATTCTCTACACTCCCAGGATCTATATCAACTGGAGAAGATACATGGATTATTGATAGTGGTGCTTCAAAGCACGTTACTGGACAAAAGAAAACTCTTTCAAAACTGGAAGAGAAGACCTCTGCACAAAAGGTGTCTTTAGGAGATGACTATCAATATCCCATCAAGGGAATTGGTGAAGCAAGCTACAAGCTTGATTCTGGAACACCATTGAAGATGAAAGAGATATCATATGTCCCAGGATTGAAGAATAACTTACTTTCTAGCTTATCTCTAGATAAGAAAAGTTATAGGGTTGCATTCATAGATGGACAAGTACTCATGTGGTCCAAAGGAAAATCAATTAAGGATGAAATTGTTATTGGTGAAGAGGAAGGAGGTCTATACAAATTCAGGGGACATCCAAAAGATGCCCTTGTTCATGAAGCCACTAGCCCTAATGAACTATGGCATAGGAGGCTTGCTCATATTAACTACAAAGCACTACCTCATGTGGGTAAGGTTATCATAGGACTACCGGATTTGAAGATTGGTCATGATGACACATGCAAGGGGTGTGAAAAAAGGAAAGAATATCAAGAACCCATTTCCAAAGAGTGAAACAAAGACCAAAAGTATTTTGGAATTGATTCATTCAGATGTATGTGGACCAATACCCTCCACATCTTTGAGTGGATATGAATACTATCTCACATTTATTGATGACTATTCAAGGAAGAATTGGATATACTTTCTAAAAGGAAAGAATGAAGTCTTTGGAAAGTTCAAAGAATTCAAAGCATTGATAGAGAATCACTCAGAAAAGAAAATCAAAATACTCAAAACAGATAATGGCGAAGAATATACTTCAAAGGATTTTGAATATTTTTGTAAGGAAGTTGGAATCTAGAGGGAGCTAACCACTCCCTACAATCCCCAACAAAATGGGGTTGTGGAAAGAAAGAATAGAACCATCATGGAAGTTGTAAAGACAATGATACATGATCAAGACCTACCCATGTATCTATGGGTTGAAGCAGCTAGAACAATAGTCTATGTACAAAATAGACTATCCCACAGTGCTTTTGATTTCAAGACTCCAGAACAAGTGTTCACAGGAAAGAAGCCTGAGGTAAGTCATCTCAAGATATTTGGATGTCCTATGTACATTCACATTCCAAAAGAAAAGAGAACCAAGTTGGATCCTTCTGAGAAGAAGGGAATATTTGTTGGATATTGCGAATCATCCAAAGCATTCAGAATTTACATCCCAGGTTTTCATCATATGGAAATAAGTAGGGATGTGACATTTGATGAAGAAGCATCTCTCAAGAGATCTAGGAAGTGCCAACATGAATAAGTATATGAAGAAGATGAACCTCCCAGAACCACAGAGGTTGTTCCCATCCCTGAAGATGCTACACCACAAGACCATGACATATTAGAACTAGAAGAACCCCCCATTACAAACTTATCAAGAAAAAGAAGGCCAGCATGGGCCAGAGACATTATTCAAGGAGTTGAAAAGTATGGAGCTCCTGAAGGCTCCACTAGAGAAAGGAAGAAACCAAATCTAGTATCCAACTATGTGGCTTTGATGTGTGATCTTGTGGATCAAGAACCTATAAGCTATGAAGAGGCAGTTCAGAAGAAAGAGTGGGTAGAAGCAATGACAGAAGAATACCAATCAATAATGAAGAATGATGTTTGGGATATAGTTCCCAAACCAAAAGACAAAAGTGTGGTATCCTCCAAATGGATATTCAAGATAAAACATGCTGCAGATGGTAGCATTGAAAAATATAAGGTAAGATTTGTAGCCAGAGGATTCTCTCAAAAAGAGGGAATTAACTATGAAGAAACATTTGCACCAGTTGTTAGGTACACTTCCATTAGAGATATCATGGCACTTGCATCTATGATGAAATGGAAATTACACCAGATGGATGTTAAGACAACCTTCCTAAATGGTGTAATTGAAGCGGAAGTGTACATAGAAAAACCACAAGGATTTGAGGTTGAAGATGGAATAACACATGTATGCAAACTGAAAAAGGATTTGTATGGATTGAAGCAAGCTGCCAGAGCTTGGTACAGAAGGATTGATAGTTTCTTGACAAGCATGGGATTTACCAAGAGTAAAGCTGATCCTAATCTCTATCTCAAAGTTATGGATGATGAACCTGTTATATCACTATTGTATGTAGATGATCTATTTCTGACTGGAAAAGAGAAACAGATTATCGAGTGCAAGAATAAGCTCTCTTTATAATTTGAGATGAAAGATCTCGGATCGATGCACTACTTCTTAGGTCTGGAAGTATGGCAAAACCCAAAAGGAATCTTTCTAAATCAGGGTAAGTATGTTGTGGAGATTTTGAAAAGATTCAATATGTTGGGTTGCAAAGCTATGGCCACCCCCATGGACTCCAATTTGAAGTTATTGGTTGATGACTCATCAGAGTTAGTGGATATAACTCTATACAAATAGATTATTGGGTCATTGATGTATTTGACAAATACTAGACTAGACATATGATTTGCTGTGAATACCTTGAGTCAGTGTCTAGTGGAACCTAGAAGAGTTCACTTAATAGATGCAAAGCATGTAATGAGGTACTTGAAGGGTACGATAGATTTTGGTCTATATTATCGTGGAGATCATTATTTCAGATTGTATGGTTACACAGATGCTGATTGGGCAGAAAGTGTATCAGACAGGAAGAGTACATCGGGTGGATGTTATTGTTTGGGATCTGCCATGATCTTGTGGTATAGCAAGAAGCAGTCTAGTGTGGCTCTCAGCACAGCTGAAGCGGAATACATAGCTGCTTGCTCTACCAATTGTGAAGCGGTATGGCTTCATAAGTTATTATCAGGATTGTTTGACATAGAGATGGAACCCACTGTGATTTTGTGTAACAACCAGAGTTGTATCAAGATGACTGAAAATCCAATATTCCATGATAATTCAAAGCACATAGAGATCCGATATTTCTATATATGGGATATGGTGCAGAAAGGAGCTATCAAGCTCGAATATGTGAGCACTGATGAACAAGTTGCTGATGTGCTGACCAAACCTCTATCTCGTATAAAGTTTGAGCATTTCCAAGACAAGCTTGGTGTAGTTCAAAAGGACCCTCCTCAAAAGGGGGAGTGATATGGTCGATAAAGATATCTTTGGGTACTGGTATCGATGTGGATACTTATATTGATGATGAGATTGCCTATTTTGATTGATGATATGTATACTTGTATTGATGAGGATACTTGTATTGATGATATGTATACTTGTATTGATGAGGATACTTGTATTGATGATATGCATACTTGTATTGATGCGGATACTTGTATTGATGATATGTATACATGTATTGATGAGGATACTTGTATTGATGATATGCATACTTGTATTGATGAGGATACTGTATCAATGATGTGTCTACCTGTTTCGACGATGAGGTTGATGTCTAAGTGGACAGAGTGAGGATTGTATCATCGTTGGACTTCAGTCCTAAAATGAGCCGCAGAATATATGTCACCGAGAGTGAGGATTGTATCATCCTTGGACTTCAGTCCTAAAATGAGCCGCAGACTATATGTCACCGAGAGTGAGGATTGTATCATCCTTGGACTTCAGTCCTAAAATGAGCCATAGACTATATGTCACCGAGAGTGGGGATTGTATCATCATTGGATTTCAGACCTAAAATGAGCCGCAAAATATATGTCACCGAGAGTGGGGATTGTATCATCCTTGGACTTCAGTCCTAAAAATGATCCGCAGACTAATGTCTCCGAGAGTGAGGGGATTGCATCGTCCCCGGGCTTCAGTCCCCGAATTGATCCGTAGACATATGTCTTCGAGAAGAGGTCCTTGGACTTTGTCTAAGTTGACGAGTGGACTGCATCGTCCCTAGACATGTTATGATGTTTTAAATGGATCATGTGTATTGTAGGGTATGCTATTGTTGTGCTGATGATCGTGTGATGACAATGATGATGATCGTGTGGTGATGATGCTGACGATTGTGTGATGATGATGCTGATGATCATGTGATGACGATGCTGACGATCGCGTGATGACAATGTTGAGGATCGTGTGATGACGATGCAGACGCTCGTGTGATGACGATGCTGAAGATCGTGTGATGAAAATGATGATGATTGTGTGATGACGATGCTAACGATCATGTGATGACAATGCTGATGATCATGTGATGACGATGATGATGTAGCTGTTCGAAGTGCTGTAGAAGATGAAGACTCAATACTGTGAAAATCCTCACAGCAGATCTAAGAGATGATGTATCTCACAAGAGAATAATGGATTAAGCAAGAAAATAGAAGAAGATTGATACATGCAGTATAATGAGGAAAAGAATAATATGGTACAGTAGAACTCGGATAGAAGCAATAATACTTCAGACATGCTAAATTATTAATAACAAATGGACATATAAATAATACAATGCATGAGGAATTCGAATTCCTAAGGATGTAATTCGAATTTAGCCTTCATGGAGTGATCAAGAGATCACTGGAGAGTCATCAGAGCACAACTAGTAGTCTATCTCATCATCGGGGAGTCATCAATGCACAAGTAACTATCAACCATTAGTCAAACTGAGTGTAAGTGCAACTCAGTGTAACTGAGTGTAACTGGCTGTAACTGGCTGTAACTAAGTGTAACTGAGTGTAAGTAAGTGTAACTGAGTGTAACTGGTTGTAACTGAATGTAACTGAGTGTAGCTAAGTGTAACTCAGTGTAACTGTGTGTAGCTCAGTGTAACTGTGTGTAACTCAGTGTAACTGGCTGTAACTGCACATGAAGACACTAACTTAATGAAGGAGGCTCAGTGGAGGGCGCAAGAGGAGCTAACTAGAGTCAGAATGGGAAATCTAGTCTCACTGGAGGTCTATCGGAGTGATATGGTCAGTTAAACAAGGAGAGAACTCAGTTAACTTAATGTAACTAAATGTAACTGAAGATAACTGATGGAAGGGCGCCTTTCTCATGCAATAACTGAAAGAAGGGCGCACTAAGCTCTAGGAGGGCTGAAACTGATTCGAGAGAAGCTCCTGGGTGCTGGTAAACTGGGGCTAGGAGGTGGGATTGATGACTGGGATGCATGCAAACCCTAATTTTGCATGCATGACATAAAATGTAAATGATCAAAATACTGGTGGGACTAGGATGGAGTATAGGAATATCCTAACAAATATTGACGATGCTGATGTTCCAGTATTGATTATGTTCCAGTAACTATCTGAGTTACTGATGACGATGTATAAAGAGATCTTCCAATGATTTATAGATATATCATGTATTATGTAGTCGATGTCTCCTTGCTCCTGCAGATGTTGTTATAATATCCTTCTCGTTAAGGGGGAGTGTTGAAATATTGTAACTTCTAAGAATATTATATTTGTATTATTCCGGAGATGTTTCATTCCTTCGACGGGACCCTATTGTATATCCGGAGATGTTTATTCCTCCATTGGATTGTGGTAACTAGGGTTATTAGATCTCCCATGTTATTTATTAGAGGTTATTAGACGCTCTTAGACAAGTCGACCTCATAGGGTAAAAAGCTAGTCGGAAAACAAGTATAAGTAGAGGAGGTTGTTCCTCACTTATCTCATTCATTCACACACTTGTGTTGTGCGCATAGGAGAGAGAGAGGTCTGCATAGGAGGAGAAGGAGCTCTTGTTGAGGAATACTATCTTGTATTGGGTTGATTATCTATATTGAGGAAATCTTTGTTGGGTTTTCTACCCCATGAGGGTTTCCCAGGGTATATCTGTGTCTATCTTGTGATTGTGTTTCTTTCAGCGATATTGCTTGTTGTATTTAGTCTAAAATTAACATGTTGGATACCTACCGGGGGCATAAAATTCCAACCGTGCAACAAAACTGGGTTCCGAGGAGTTCTGCAAGTGAGTCTAGGAAGGTTCCGTCTGGGAAAGCTAGCCATAAGTGCCCAGTGGACGATTTTGCAAAGTTGAACTCAATGTGAAGGTCATGCCAATCTTGCTCAAGGGGGCCATTTCTCGTCCGAAGGCCCCTGGGCATGCGTGGCCACTGTGGACAGGTCCACAATGGTCGCATGGACCTGTGGGAGCCAACAGAATCCATGTCTGCTCACCGGTTTGGGTTCCATGCTCCTAGAGCAAATCCTCAAAGTGTCCCCGAATGGCCCTGGGGTGCCCGACTAGAATGCCCGCAACACCCAAACCGTGGCTCCGTTCATGAATCCGTCGATTTCGATGGGTTCGGGACGCCGGGTTTTAGATAGGGGACCCCCCACAACACGCCACCAACCCCCAAAAATGGTGTCAATGAGCCATCTCCGGAGCTAGGGTTTTGCTCAATGAGGGCCATGCCAATCTTGCTCAAGGGGTCCATTTCTCATCCGGAGGCCCCCGGGCGTGCGTGGCCACCGTGGATAGGTCCACAATGGCCACGTGGACCTGTGGGAGCCGAAGGAATCCATGTTTTCCCGCATGTTTGGGTTCCGTTCCCTTGGAGAAAATCCTCAAAGTCTCCCCGAATGACCGTGGGTGCCCGACTAGAATTCCCGTAGCACCCAAACCGTGGCTACGTTCATGAATCTGTCGATTTGGTGCATCCGGGACACTGGTTTTCAGCTAGGGGACCCCCACAGCATGCCGCCAACCCCTGGAAACAGTGCCAATGAGCCATCTTCGGAGGTAGGGTTTTGCTGAGTGAGGGCCATGCCAATCTTGCTAAAGGAGGCCATTTCTCGTTCGGAGGCCCCCGGGTGTGCATGGCCACTGTGGACAGGTCCACAATGGCCACATGGACCTATGGGAGCCGACGGAATCCAATTCCTCTCACCGGTTTGGGTTCCGTGCCCTCGGATCAAATCCTCAAAGTGTCCCCGAATGGCCCCGGGGTGCCCAACTAGAATGCCCGCAACACCCAAACTGTGGGTTCGGTCGTGAATCCATTGATTCTAGTGGGTTCGGGATGCTGGGTTTCAGCTAGGGGACCCCCGACAGCATACCGCCAACCCCTAGAAACGGTGCCAATGACTAATCTCTGGAGCTAGGTTTTTGCTTAGTGAGGGCCATTTCTCGTCCAGAGGCCCTCGAGCGTGCATGGCCACTATGGAAAGATACATTATGGCCATGTGGACCTGTGGGAGCCGACGAAATCCAAGTCCGCCCGCCAGTTTGGGTTTTGTGCCCCTGGAGCAAATCCTCAAAGTGTCCTCGAATGGCCCCGGGGTGCTCGACTAGAATGCCCGCAACACCCAAACCATAGCTCCATTCGCAAATCCATCGATTTCAGTGGGTCCAGCATGCTGGGTTTCAACTAGGAGTCCCCCCACAGCGTGCCTCAACCCTCGAAAATGGTGCCAATGAGCCATCTCTAGAGTTAGGGTTTTTCTTAGTGAGGGCCATGCCAATCTTGCTCAAGGGGGCCATTTCTCATCCGGAGGCCCTGGGTGTGCATGGCCACCTTGGATAGGTCCACAATGGACATGTGGACCTGTGGGAGCCGACAGAATCGAAGATCGCTCATCAGTTTGGGTTCCGTGCCCCCAGAGCAAATCCTCAAAGTGTCCCCGAATGGCCACGGGGTGCCCAGCTAGAACGCCTGCAACACCCAAACTGTGGCTCCGTTCGTGAATCCGTCGATTTTGGTGGGTCTGGGGTGTCGGGGTTCAGCTAGGTTACCCTCACAGCATGCCTCCAACCCCCAAAAACGGTTCCAATGAGCCATCTCCGGAGCTAGGGTTGTGCTCAGTGAGGGCCATTCCAATTTTGCTCAAGGGGGGCATTTGTTGCCCAGAGGCCCTCGGGTGTGCATGGCCACTGTGGATCTATTGCAGCCTTGCACAATGTTAGTATGCAAATCACAAAATATATGTTTATATGTGTCATAATAATATTTATATTCTATGTGGTATCTACAACAACAGGTGTTCTGATCAATGCATATACGAACGTACCATGGTTTGCGTTTCTCAAAGGACCTTTGGCCCAGGTTCAATTGTGTGTGCTCATTCCTGAATCTCTCATAGAGTTTAGTTTGTGTGGTGTCAAGGAAGTGCTTAACATGGGGTTCACGTTCAGTAGAACCTTTTCTCAGCTTTAGCACGTATCTTTGGTTTGATGAAGGTCTAGTATGATCATGCCGAAACTTTTGTACTAACTCCTTAACAACATCAATTAGCTTCCTCTCTGCACAAGGAAACCTACCAATAAAATCCCAACAATCGTTTCCACCCGAAGTGCCAATATTTTCTCTTATAACATAGTACTTTTTAATAGTTTTTCTACTTAATTTGAGTATGTGAGAAGTGTGTGATAGCATGCGGCATTGCCTTATGGACTTGTTTACAACTGATTCCACTAAAACACGACGAGCTGCACAAAGATATTTTGTACGAGACGTCTTTGCAATCGCATTAAGCGTAGATTGGAGATTTCTAACAATATGACTACTAGCCTTTGAACTTTTAACTATCTTTATGCCCAAAATTCTCCTAACAACAACTAAACAATGTGACTTTAACAAACATAGCAATAATTGACATTTACCTGCATCACCTTTGGATTCGAAATATTCTTTGACAATTTTGTTGCATTGCCATTCGATAGTGCATTTTGGAAACTTTCCTTCAAGCCCCGACATAGCACTTTCATCCACATGAATACATCTAGGAGTTCTTCTTCTTGCACTGGACAGTCAAGTTAGGGAGGGTGGACATGAGACATGAATACTAGAGCTTGTTTGTTGTGGTGCTTCGTTCACAGATTGGGCCATAATGGGAGTATGGTCGACATGGTTGTGATCTTCCTGGGGAGATTGCAAATTAAGCAAGGCTTGTATGTCCACCTCTACACATGCAACATCTCCCAAAATTCTTGTGTTGTGAGGAACTTCAGCATGACTCGTTGATGGATTGTTGGTTGGAGATTGTGTTGATGTTGGAATTTGAGTTGGGTCCATTGGATGCGACCGCTTTACCTTTGGTTATGAAAAAGAAGTTTTCATGTCAACAACTGTGTTAGGATCAGTGGTAGGATCCGGGGCGATTATAGGACCATGTCTCAATATTTCCATTCCCAACCTGGCCTTTTCTCTTAAGTCAATGACCTTTTCAATGGGAAGATTCCTTCTATATTTTTTTGTTGCATTGCGTGAGTTTCCCATCTCCAAAATTCTCTTTAACACAACTATCAGGCCTACCCCTGCAAAAGAAACAAAAAATAAGATATTAGTGCCATTATACAATGAACTTGACACATTCCAACATAACTTACCACTTTACAAATTAACACATACAACTTCAGACTATGTTGATTTATTTGTGTTCAAATAAACATCATTATCCCTTACAATTCCAATCAATATAGATGATGGTTGGTCAAGTGTAGAGTGGAGAAACTAGTGTCTTGCCGAGCCATGAATTCATAAAAATTATGGTAGTAACACCCTACAGCAGAGATGGCTAGAGATGCCTTGGGAATAGTTTGATAGTTTTTCTACATCAAATAAGGTAAAGAGAATAAGTTTACTAATTACACAATGAGGAGGTTGCAAATTCCCCCAAGGAATTCTTATTGGTTTACATCATATTTTTCACCTTAATTAGTTGCATTTTTTGCTTTCTCCCTTAATGTTATCAATTCTAAATTTTGCACCTAGTTTGATTGCTTTGTCTTCATAATGGAATGGTATATCCTTCCATTTGAGGAAATGTCCTTTACCATCATAAATTACTAGGTTATATAACACCTTAAGGAGTTGAAGAAACAACAACAAACTATTTACTTATCTATAAACCTTGAGATGATAGAATGTGATTTTGAGTTTAAAATACCCATGGTTGAATTCAACAATGCATCACAATAGAATGAATGTATACTTTGTATTGTGCAAAACCTTAAGGAGGATGCAAAGGTTTCTAACAAGGATCATGGTCTTGGGAAGGGTGATTAGGGGGAATATAATTTGACCTTTCAATCTGCAATATCCAGGGTAGGGAGGTGTTGGAAAGTGGGGAACTAGGGACTATCCCAATGATCATGATGGATAGAGCATGAAGTGGGAAATTCTTGGTTTTTGGAAAAAAAAATCATTATTAAAGGTGAGGGGATATTGTAAGGACGGTAAATATGGATGAATATTATCATATTTGGATTCATAGAGAAGGGAAAGGTGCATATACTTACAGATATCCTCATTCCATACAATGGTATTGAATAAGAGATGCGAGAGTTGAGGTTTTGTGGATGAGTTGAAGTGATATTTTTAGTCATGTTTAGTGAGTGTGTAGTATTTTTGCTAGCATAATATGAGGTGAAAAGAACAAAATTAACTTGGGAACTAATTACACAATGAGGAGGTTGCATACTTCATCTTGTCTAGTGTTCATATGAGTTTTTTTAGATGTGAACTTGGGAAATCTTCTTGCCAAATTCATTGTTTTCTATGCATGGATATTGTTGTGGGAATATGATAAAAACAAAATGGCATGGGAGAATCTCAAATCTTGTGAATGAAAAGACTTATTTAAAATTCACCATACCTCTATAGAAATGATCTCCACTTGCAATGGAAACTGGTAGCTTGAATGTATCCACTATATTCCAAGACCACTGAAGATGTTTGTTAGATTCTAAGGGTGATTTTGTGTCCAATAGATAAATGAGTGTCCAAAATATCAATGAGAGTGAGCCAATAAGAAACCTGTAGGAGCTTTAAACCTGTAGAAGAAATGAAACCCGTGTTTTTTGGTAGAATTCCTAGGAAACAGAGAACTCAATTTTTTATCTAGTAATAGGCACATGCACGCATGCTTAAACATGCGCACGCATGTTTTTAGCACATACACACCACTAGCGTGCATGCGCTAAAACATGTGCACGCGCCCCTATATAACGTTTACACCATTTAATGCCAAACCTTCCCCCACTTCGAAAATATTTGCATAAATTGGACTCGGTGATGAAGTTTGAAAGGTGGATCTTAATTTTTGTTGGAAGGGCTTACTCTTTACGTCTTGACACATTTGATAATTTATGGTTGTCTATGCGCCTTGACCCAACTGATATTGTAAGGTGAGGATGTGTATGCATAATAATCCTTATTTATGACTATGCGATGAGGATTTAAATGGAAGAGGATGTAAAGACATGTTATTTTTATACGTATTTTGATGGCGAGTGTCGAAGAGAAACGTGGTGATAAACCACATATGTTTGGAAGGATGGAAGGAGGTTACATGATCATGATCATGCCACCCATCAAATTGAAGACAATTCTTGAGCCAAAAATTGTTTTTTAAAATTTTATTAATAACCATTATGGTACTTTGGTTTAAATGTTTTTTTCTAACTCATTGTTTCTCCATATTGTGTGCCTACTGCCACCTCTCTATATCAATGCATAAATCAACCTCTGCTTGATTTGTGGTTATAGTTGCATACCATTATTTTTAGTTGCATGCCATTGAGTGTTGTTTAAAGTTTTCGCGAGTCTGTGATATTCATGCAATAAATGAAGTCTTGTAGAGGAGGACTCATCAAAGAGGCAATTTGAATTTCATTTTGACAAAAAACATATTTTGTAAAGATCAAATGCCATGAATGCATCCTCAGCCTACCATGCAAGACCATGGATATGTTGAAAAGCATTGAACATCATCGAAGAATGAAAATAGGTTTCTCGAGATCTTATTGAAGCATATTGAGCTCAATTGAATTCCACTTGGGCCTTAATTGAAAATTCTAGACCTCAAGCGTCATCAATAACACATAGAATCCATGACATTATCCCTCTACAAGGAGCCTTTTGCATATGAATTGAATATTGCTGCCATTATAATGTCTTGGACATCAAGGATTTATCTTGGCTCCTTAACCATGGCTAGTGGAGGGAAACAAGAGCCTCCAACACTAACTCTTGCTTCTTAGGCACAAAAACCATAAATGAGTCCCTGGACCACCACATATGAAATATATAGGGTATTAGTCAACTTCAAGTATGTTATGTGTGCGATGACTAGGTTAGTTGTGAACCAGAAATGCGTCTCGAGGTCTGACCAAGGTATATGGACAACAAGAAGCTTCTCATGCCTTAAATGAAGCTTCTCTGGCTCAAGCACCATGAACAAAACCTACAACTCAAGAATCTTCTTAGGATACGATGTTGAATGCATCTTAAAACCACCACACATAAACCTTATGGGGTATCTCTAGCAAATGTAGAGGGATACATATACCATGATTAGGCTAGATTGCGTGCCTTAAACAAGATGGTGATGATGATGATGACGATGATCATGAATAATATCGTCATCATCATCATCATCATTGTCGTCGTCGTCATCATCGTCTTCATCGTAATCATCGTCACCATCATCACTATCATCATCATCATCATCATCTTCATCATCAACATCATATTCGTCGTCATCATCATCATCATCATCCTCATAATTATCATCTTCTTCATCATCCTCATCATCATCAACATCTTCATCATCATTATCTTCTTCATCATCATCATTGATAATGATGATGACGACGATGATGATGATGATGAAAATGATGGATGATGATGAAGATGAGTACGAAGATGAAGATGTTGATGCTGATGATGATGAATATGATCATCATCATCATCCTCATCCTCATCATCATCATAATCATCTTCGTCATCATCAACATCATCATCATCATCCTCATCATCATCCTCATCATCATAATCCTCATCATCTTCATCATCCTTGTCATCATCATCATTATCAATGAATATGATGAAGAAGATGATCATATTCTTCATCATCCTCATCATCCTCATCCTCATCATTGTAATCATCCTCATCATCATCATCACCTCCATCATCATCATCATCATTATCAACCACTTCCTCATCATCATCATCATCATCATCATCATCATCATCTTGGCCATCATCTTCATCATCAACATCATCGTCATCGTCATCATCATCGTCAACATCATCATCATCATCTTCATCATCATCATCATCATCTTCTTCATCATCATCATTGATAGTGACGACGACGACGATGATGATGATGATGATGATGATGAAGATGAGTACGAAGATGAAGATGATGATGTTGATGATGACGAATATGATCATCTTCCTCCTCCTCCTCCTCCTCCTCCTTATCATCATAATCATCTTCATCATCATCATCATCATCCTCATCATCCTCATCATCCTCATCCTCATCATCGTCATCATCCTCGTCATCATCATCATCTCCATCATCATCATCATCGTTATCACCCACTTCCTCATCATCATCCTCATCCTCCTCCTCCTCATCCTCATCATCATCATCATCTTTGTCATCATCTTCATCATCAACTTCGTCATCAACATCATAATCATCATCATCAACATCATCAACATCATCATCTTCGTCATCTTTATCATTATCAATGATATTGATGATGAAGAAGATGATGATGATAATGAAGATGAGTACGGAGATGAAGATGATGATGTTGATGATGACGAATATGATCCTCCTCCTCCTCCTCCTCCTCATCATCATCATCATCATAATGATCATCATAATCATCTTCGTCATCATCAGAATCATCCTCATCATCATCATCATCATCATCATCATCCTCATCATCCTCGTCATCATCATCATCTCCATCATCATCATCTCCATCATCATCATCATCGTTATCACCCACTTCCTCATCCTCATCCTCCTCCTCCTCCTCATCATCTTGGTTATCATCTTCATCATCATCTTCATCATCATCGTCATCATCATCATCATCAACATCATCATCATCATCTCTGTCATCATCATTGATAATGATGATGATGAAGATGATGGATGATGATGAGTACGAGGATGAAGATGATGATGCTGATGATGACGAATATGATCATCATCATCATCCTCATCCTCATCATCATCTTCATCATAATCATCATCATCATATTCGTCATCATCAGCATCACCATCATCATCATCCTCATCATCCTCGTCATCATCATCATCTCCATCATCATCATCATCATCGTTATCACCCACTTCCTCATCATCATCCACATCCTCCTCCTCCTCCTCCTCCTCATCATCATCTTGTCCATCATCTTCATCATCAACATCATCATCGTCGTCATCATCATCATTATCATCATCATCACCGTCATCATCATCATTACCCATCAACATCATCATCTTCTTCATCATCATCATTGGTAATGATGATGATGACAAAGATGATGATGATGATTATCCATCATCATCATCATCATCTTCTTCATCATCATCATTGGTAATGATGATGATGACGAAGATGAAGATGATGATGATGATGAAAATGATGGATGATGATGAAGATGAGTACGAAGATGAAGATGATGATGTTGATGATGATGAATATGATGATGATCATCATCATAATCATCTTCATCATCATCAACATCATCCTCATCATCATCATCCTCATCATCCTCATCATCATCATCATCTCTATCATTATCATCATCGTTATCACCCACTTCCTCATCATCATCTTCATCCTCATCCTCATCATCATCATCATCTTGGTCATCATCTTCATCATCAACATCATCATCATCGTCGTCATCATCATCATCGTCGTCATCACCCTCTTCCTCCTCCTCCTCCTCATCATCATCTTCATCATCAACATCATCATCATCAACATCATCATCATCATCTTGGTCATCATCATCTTCATCCATTCAATAGGATTTTTGTATGGATGCATATCTGCTTGAGCTATGGTTTGGTCTGATTTTACTAAATAGCGCGTACGCACTACATAGCGCGTACGCACTACATAGCGCGTACTCACTAGATAGCGCATACGCACTATTAGTGCATACACGCATTTAAATAAATGCACACGCGCCATTTAAATTTTTAAGTTTTGGCGGGTAATTCCTTTCCCACCAACATGGTGGATGACTTGGCCACTATGGTTTTAAGTTCGGGTTGCCAAATACTCTGTTATAACAAAAAACATCTTATTCTATAACTTCTTCCGTTTTGAGCATGATTCTGCGTATGCTACACTAGTCCATTGCTAATGAAATTGCACACACTAGTAGAACTATGTGTGCAGATTTCAAATATATAATTTTTTATTAAATCTATTATTTGTTCCTTTTTTTAATTAATTTCAATTGCACTAACGTTAATCTTACACAAAATATGTTATTTCTCTCGTCTATAACTTTTCATTGGCTCACCTATTTTGAAAATGGAAAAAAACCCACACAAGTACACACAAAGACCTACATCCTAAAAAAAAAGAAGTTCATTGATTATTTTAAGAACATGATGTTGTGGACTAACGCTCGACCTAGTCATTCTAGGGCTTGGCTGACTTCCTTAATTAAAAAAAATTAAAATTAATATAAATAAATATGGAAAAATAGCGCTGCACTAGAACGGCCTATTATCTACGAGTGTATATAAATTCCACCATTTGCATACCGAACCAGGGAACTAATGCAAACATATTCATTATGTTTTCTTAAAAAAATAACATACCAACCCTAGGAGAACCCCATTTTTTGGGAGTTATACTTAATTTCTATAAATAATATTTATATATTCCGGAAGGTAATCCGATTGTCTAAGTTTCATTTTCTTGCGCCATATTCCAAAAAGTTGTGTAAGTAGTTCTAATATTGTTTTTGGATGTTCAGATTTTTGTTTTTCGAGGAGTCCATTGCGACTAATGGGTCATGAGTAGCTAGTATTAGCTTGCACCAGCCGGTACAACTCTTAAAGGTTTTTCAGATAGCCACTCAGGAACACAACAGCTCAGGTTGTTGTTGAATAATAACCAAAGTCAATTTTGGTTTTGTAAAATCCTTTGGATTAAGACGAAAATGGACCAAATGGAAATGAAAATTCATGTTGAAAAGAAACTTACAATCTCTCCAACGTGGTTAAATTAAAAAAAAATTGGCAAGGTTCCTATCAAATGATTATTGTTAAGTGACCTGCTAAACACTAATCCGTAAATTGTTCACATATTTTTATTGTCTGTTATACAATATTGAAATATACGAGAGACATTTCAACTATAGTCTATAACTAATTTCACTAGGAAATTTCTTGTATGTGTGTTATCAGTCACCATTGGTATTTGTTAAATCGAATTCTCTTACACATTAACTAATGCCGTTAGCTATCCAACATCCTTAGGTACCGATCCTGTAAGATTCCTACGTGACAAATCACTGGTAACAGGAGGATTATATTTGACGTATAAGATTCAGTCAGTTTTAAGATTTCATCTGTAAAGAAATCGAAAAATTAAACTTACAGTTCTGAAATTCTTATTTCGGAATTGCTCTTATTACAGCCAATTTCTTTCCACGGGATCAAATAGCAAGGATCAGCAATCCAATCTTTTATGTCATATCTCTCTTTGATACCATCCAAAATATCAACTGCAGTTTAACGAACTATTTGTTAGGCATTGAACTATAATATCTGAAATTCATCATTAGAAATTTATTGAGTGCACTTACCATCCTGTGAATATGTTGTCGCTTGCATGTTAGCTACAAAAAGATGCTCAAAAGCGTTGATTATAGGAGGATGGGTGGAGTTAGTGACCTTCACGAGTTCAAACGTCTGATATGATTTATTTGAATCATTGAAAAGGAATGATAGCTCTATAGCAGAATAATTTGGCAACAAAGTAATGGTTTCAGACCGTATTACATCATTTATCTTGACGTAAAACGATCTGGATTCAGACATATTGAGATTCTCGATCTCTGCGAAATACTCCCTTGGTTTGCCTCTAGATTGAATCGTAAGGTCTCTGAGCTGTTTCCATGACCGCAGTTGGAGGAATGTCTTTGGTATTCTTTAGTGAAATGGGCTCCTGGGCACTTACACGCCGAATACTATTAAAATAATTAGTATCCAAATCTATAGCCGTTATACAGCAATCTTACGAGGTAAAGCACATCGGGTGTTACAGGCAACTTATAGCAAGATTTTTTGAGAGGTTTTGGAAAAAACCTTAGAGTCTGCAAGTATGAACCATCGGCCTGTTCAATGGCGTTTCCTAAGTCTGCTGTCTCACCGACGCCTATGTAATTAGCATCAGTGACCCATGTTATATTGTTTTCGTTAGTGTGATTTGCTTTGCCTCCACAAGCAATACTCAGAAATCCTGTCACACCTCCATAAAATAGTTAATAAAACAATATTTAATAGCCAAATATTGAAAAAAATAGATCGATGACTGCTATAAAACCGGTGGACAAAACGGAATTAATATCTACCTGGTCGTTGAGCTGTAATCACAGCGAATAAACTGAAAAGCAAGCTTACTGGCGGTATCTAGCAACCCCATTTGCCATAATGACTTCTCGCCATGGTTCCAACAGTTTTTAGAAATTGCTCCGCAGTTCTCGGAGTAAATGAAAATAGGATTCGGACTGATCTGCTTTTTCTTTTAAAAAAAGTTGGAACCGTTATACATCAGCACGTGTAGGTGTCTTGTACATTGCCGTTGCCGTGTTTCACTAAACTCTTTCTTGCTAAACATTTTCTTTTCGTTATTAATTAATCTACTCATCTTTTTGAAAAGTCAATTAATTACAACTATATTTTAAATATGTAGTTGATATATGTAAATAGATTTTATTTTGTATTTCTTTAATAATTGATTTATGTGGTTCTGCCCATTTTTAAAATCTAATATCGATTTCAAAATTAAAATCAAATAATTTTTGACTCGTTCAAAATTATTTTATTTTATATTTTAATATATATATAGATAATAAAAAATGTAATGTCGACTTTGTAAACTTTCCACGACCATCTTAACTTAACTTGTCAAGGTCTCCTCAGTATTCAGGATCCGTCTCTGTCGGGGACTTTGACAAGTCATGATCCGTCTCTGTCGCCCATCTCTGTACGGGACTTATAATTACGCCGTAATTACCCTCTCGTCATCATATAATTTCTGGCCGTAATTTGTTTCGGGTGTTTGGATCCATGCTGATGCGACGACTATCCAAACACTCGAGATCGTTTATCTTTTGTGCGAACTACCTGATCTGTGTGATGACCATGGCTCGAATCTTACGCGTCTAGAAATCGAAAAAGCATTACTTGATCCTTGTGACGACCATGGATCGAATCGCAAGCGTCGGTAAATTGAAAAGACACGGATCGAATCTCACGCGTCCATAAATCGAAAAGCTTTGCCACATATGTTAATCCATATGACAAATTAACAAGGCCGCCAAAAGATTATATGATGCAGAGGGTAACTAGCACTTGTCCCCCCAAAAGGCAAAGTATGCTGATAGGTAGTTGGAAGGTGAAATTACTGAAAAGAGTAAATTGAAATCCAATTATTGTTTTTTTTAAACAATGAGGAATTTGTCTCTCTTAATTACTTAATTTCAGTGTAATAATGATGCCACACATATCAAGTAAATCCTTGTAATAATGATGCCACATATCAAGTAAATCCTTATTTACTCAAAGGAGAGAAATTAATATCGTTCAAAAGAGTGAAATTAGTATCATTCATGTTTTTAGATTAGTCTTATTAATATCCGAGTACATGGTAGAAATATTTATGTTTTCTTAAGTTTTTATGGCAAAGTTATAATTTTTCATATTAATGTATTTAAAAACAAATATTTATTTCAATGCTCATTGGCCTTTGTTGTTAAGGTCGGCTTAGCCTTGATTTTTGGTGCCCCGGCCTGGGTGGCCCCTAAAGTCACGAGGGTGTGCAGAGTGTACCAACAATGACCAGATCATTGTGTCTAATTTGTTCAACATGATACTCTATGTTGTTGTGAAGCCACTGGAATAAATGCGAATGTGTTGAGTAAATGTGTGAATAATGTTGGAAAAATGTAATTACGAGCTGATTGCGTATCTAGTTCGCGTGGTTTTTTAAGTCATTAAGTCAGTACGCAGTGCCGCAGAGATGTCAGATAGTCAGCAAGTCTATCAGAAGGCTTCCTGCACACTTGGTTGTATTTATTCAGCCGAGTTTGTATTCCGCAAGTCAAATTTCTTAGATACAAATTAATTACAGTCTTTAATGGAACTTAGTAGCTTCCATGTGAATCCATCTCAAGTTTTTGTATAAATGAAAATCAAACACAGAGAAACAAAGAGAGGTGTGTGAAAGAAAGGAGAAGAAGAATATGTTCCTGATCATCTCTGTGTAATGCTACAAGTTGCTCCGTTTTACTACAGTAATATATAAGTCTTTAGTTTTATGTATTCATTCTCAAGAATGTTGATCATTGCATTCGGCACATCTTCTCCAGATTTACTTGTCTAAATGTTGTTTACATTTACTGTATGTAAAAGAAATCAAGTCTTTCCCAAATATTTCAGGGTGGTAAAAGTTGTGTTTTGAGAGAGTAACTTTGACATAAGTTTTATTTTATGTTTTTAGATATTTTAATATAAGCTTGTTTAAGAGTGCTTGGCGAAGTGAAGTCTTTGGAGAAATAAAAGTTGGGTTTCCGTCAAAGTTCTAATGGGAAGAAAATCAATATTTATTGTGTAGTTAATCTTTAATTGATTGCGGGGTGTTCTTTTCCCTTGACCTGGTATCATAGCTTGGTTTACGGAGAAAGGAAATTCTATTTACAAAAAGGGAAAAGTGATTAAGAATGGCTTCCACTTCTCGTAATTTGCAAACTCCAATATTTTCACCTAAAAATTATGAATATTGGTCTATAAGTATGAAAGCTTTGTTCAGAGGTCAAGATGTATGGGAAATAGTCCAGAATGGCTATGTAGAACCAGAAGATCTGATATCATACAACAATCTCACACAAGCTGAGAAGGATGTCTTGAGGGAACAAAGGAAGAAATATGGAAAGGCGTTGTTCTACATACATCAAGCGACACATGAATCCATACTCCCAAGAGTAGCAACAACGATGTCAGCTAAGGAAGCGTGGAACACACTAGAAACTTCCTATCAAGGCTTGAACAAGGTAAGGACTGCCAAACTACAAATCCTTAGAAGAGATTTTGAATTTCTGTCGATGAAAGATATAGAGTCAATAGAATCATTCTATACTCATGTTATTGGTCTGATTAATCATATAAAGTTTCATCGAGAAAATTTGAGTGACCAAAGAGTTGTTGAAAAACTTCTTGGAGTTCTTCCAAAGAAATTTGAATCTTTAGTTGTGACCCTAGAGGAAAACAAATATCTATCCTAATTTACTATTGATGAATTGTAAGCCTCACTCCTCAATCATGAACATAGAATCAGCAGATTAGATACATCATTGGAAGGTGCATTCGCAACACAGTCATCCATAAGCCGTGGTAGAGACAGGGGAAGATCAAACTCTAGAGGCAGAGGAAGAATTTCTTTCAGAGGAGGTCACAGCAGTAGCCCTGCATATGTCGCTGGTAGAAGTCAAAATCAGATCCCCAGTCCGCCAAGTGGAGAGAGGTCTGATAAATAAAAAATTCAATGCCATTACTGTAAGAGGTTTGGACACTTTGCATATGAATGCAAGAAGAAGCAGTATGAACAAGGAAAGCAAGTTCAATCGCATTCAAGCAACACTAGCACTTTGGCAAGATCATTGTTCTTAGCTTGTGCATCGCCACTTGAATGCAATGCTGTCCAAGAAAGTCAAATGACATATGGTATTTAGACTTAGGCTGTAGCAATCATATGACTGGTAATTTAAATATACTCTCTAGTCTAGATAAATTAGTTCAAATTGATGTCACTTAGAAACAATATTCAAGTCACTGTTTTGGGTAAGGGTACTGTTGATATTCTAACCAAACAAGGGGAGCCGAAATTTATGCTTGATGTTTATTATGTTCAAGGTTTGAAGCATAATTTTATGAGCATTGGACAACTAATAGAAAAAGGTTACAGAGTTCATATGATAGGCAAGCATTGTCTGATCAAGGACATATATCCAAGCAATCGCTTAATAACGGAAGTGCAAATGACAAGCAATCGCTTGTTTCCTTTGAGGATAAGACCAATCATAAAAGGAAAAACAACTGAAGTTGTTCATGAAAGTCAGAATGGAAGTTCTGGAGCTGCATTCAAAGCAGAAAGAAAAGAAACAATCATTCACTGCGACAAGAATGAAAAAGATAGCGACAACAAAATACAAGCAGCGTTTCAATCCGAAATACGAGATGAATCCTAGTTGTGGCACTTCAGATTTGGACATCTGAATTTTGGTGGGCTAAAGCTACTACACATGAATTACATGGTGAAAGGATTTCCATTAATTGAAAAACCAGAAGGAATTTGTCAAGGCTGTATTTTTGGCAAACAACACAAAGAGATTTTTCCAGTAGGAAAGTCATATAGAGCTCGCACATCACTTGAAATTGTGCACTCTGATCTTTGTGGACCGATGTAAACACCGTCCATGAGAGGATGCACTTACCTTCTCACATTTATTGATGATTTCATAAGAAAAACCTGGGCATATTTTCTAAAACATAAATTTGATGCGTTTGGATGTTTTCAGCAGTTCCAGGCACTTGTGGAGAACTAGAGTGGTTACAGTATCAAGATCTTAAGAACACACAGAGGTGGTGAGTATGCTTCAAATGATTTCTTAAACTTTTGTAAAAATCATGGCATGCACAGGAAATTCACTGCGCGGTATACACCACAGCAGAATGGTATTGCAGAGAGGAAGAACATAACCATTATGGAGATGGCGTAGAGTATGTTGGTAGCCATGCATATGTCAAATGAATACTAGGTTGAGGCAGTGGCAACTGCTGTATACATCATGAATCGATGTCCGACTAAGAGTGTGAAGAACAAAGTTCCGCAGGAAGCTTGGACAGGTATAAAACATAGTGTTTCACATTTAAAAGTTTTTGGTTGTGTCGCATATGCACATGTTCCAAATGAGTCAAGAAAGAAATTAGACAACAAAGGACATAAATGCATTTTTATTGGGTATTCTGAAGACACAAAAGCATACAATTTGTATGATCCTATCGCAAGAAAATTTATCATCAGTCGAGATGTTCAGTTTGTAGAAAATGAAGCATGGAATGGAACTATAGAGAAGAATGTTAAAATCGTGTCACATGTTGAACATGATGACATCGCAGAGGATGTGGTTGAAAATTCGCATGCGAATCAGAATGTCGCAGCGTCATCTACTCCCAGGACACTGCGACATGTTTCAGCACAAGGTACTCCAACACAAGTCGCAGCTCAAGCTACTCCGACAAGCACAGCAAGAGCGCAACAAAATCCATCAAGTAGTTCGTGGATTTCGACACCAACAACTCCGACAAAGACAAGAAGTCTGCGTGAGATATATGAGACTGGTACACCCAATTCATTCTCCGTTTTTGCATTATTTTCTCAAATTAATGATCTGTTAACATTTGAAGAAGATGTAGAAGATAAAGTTTGGGCACAAGCCATGGATGAAGAAATATAATGCATTGAGAAGAACCAAACATGGGATTTAATTAATGTTCCTATCGACAAGGATGTGATAAGCGTCAAACAGATTTATAAGACCAAGCAAGATGCTGATGAAAATGTACAGAAGCACAAGGCAAGATTGGTAGCAAGAGGATTCACACAGCAACCTGGCATAGACTTCAATGAAACTTTTTCACCTGTAGCATGAATGGACACTGTCAAAACAATTTTGGCCATTGCAGCACAAAAGAAATGGCCTGTTTACCAAATGGATGTTAAGTCTGCATTTTGTGGAGCAGCCATAAGGCTACGAAGTCCTAGGAAAATGACACAAAGTATACAGGTTGAAAAAGGAACTCCATGGTTTGAAGCAAGATCCTAGAGCTTGGTACAGTCACATTGACTTTTACTTCATTCAGAATGGATTTCACAGAAGTGAATGTGATCCAACGCTGCACACAAAAATCAACAAGCAAGGTAATAAGCTAATTGTCTGTCTATATGTAGATGATTTAATATTTACTGGTGATTTTGGCATAGAATAATTTAGACCAGTCATGGAAAGTGAATTTGAAATGAATAATTTGGGGCTTATGAAGTATTTTCTGGGCATTGAAGTCCAACATATTGAAAATGATATATTTATATCTCAGTCGAAGTATGCAAGTGATGTATTGAACATATTTAAGATGTTAAACTATGAGACAGTTCCAACACCAGTGATAATAGGTTTGAAATTAATCAAGGATGATGATAGATCCAATGTAGATCCTAAGCTGTTCAAAAGGCTTGTTGGTAGCCTTATGTATTTTACAACGACAAGGCCAGACATCATGTATGGAGTCAGTTTAATCTCAAGATTCATGGAGTCACCAAAATAATCTCATTGGCAAGCAGGTAAAAGAATTCTGAGGTATGTAAGTGGAACAAAAGATTTTTGTATTTTGCATTCAACTGAATAAAATTTCAAACTCATTGGATACACTGACAGTGACAATGGATGCACCATAGATGATAGAAAAAGCACGCCTAAGAATACATTTCATTTAGGAATAGGTGTTGTATCATGGGATTCAAAGAAACAACCCATTGTAACTCTTTCTTCAACAAAAGCAGAGTATGTCGCAGCTACAAGCGTTGCATGTCAAGCCATTTAGATGCAGAGGATGTTAAATGATCTGTCGCAGAACCAGCAAGAACCCACAACCATTTATTGCGACAACAATTCAACTATCGCACTATCAAAGAATCATGTGTACCATAAGAGAACCAAGCACATCGACACAAGGTATCATTTTATCAGAGAATTGATAAATAATAAAGAAATATGTTTAGAATTTTGCAGGTCTGAAGATCAGGTAGTAGACATCTTTACAAAATATTTGGAAAGGGACACATCCCATTATGTGCGAAGTTGTTTGGGAGTGGCAAGTTCTGCATAGTGAACTTCGTCATGCACATAGCATGTTTCAACTCTAAAATATTTTGTAAAATTTTATTTTTGTTTTTAATGATCCCCATTTGCTCATAATTAAGGGGGAGTGTTGGAAAAACGTAATTACGAGCTAATTGCGTATCTAGTTCACACTAGATCTGTAATTCAGTTAGTCAGTCCTTTTGTCAATCCACAGTGTCACAGAGATGTCAGACATTCAGCGAGTCTGCCAGAAGCAGAGTAATTTTTAGGGGCGAAATTTCGCCAATTGGCTATTTTTTGGGCTTTTTTTCAAAAAATAAATTCGCTATTTGGTCATTTTTAGTCTCTAATATCGCCTATATTTACATAAAATATTTTTTTTGTCATAATATTCGCCAAAATTTACACATTTCAGTAGTAAATTGCATGTTTCATATTTAATATTCGCCTACCTATCTATATACATGTTTTTTTCAATAAAAAATAATCGCCTATGATACTATACTTAAGTATAATATTAGAATCCTTAAAAACTACCCTGGCCAGAAGGCTTCTTGCACATTTCCTTGTATTTATTCAGCCGTGTTTGTATTCCGCAAGTCAAATTTCTTAAGTAGAAATTAATTACAGTTTTTAATGGAACTTAGTAGCTTCCAGGTGAAGAGATCTCAAGTTTTTTGTATAAATGAAAATCAAACACAGAGAAACAAAGAGAGGTGTGTGAAAGAAAGGAGAAGAAGAATATGTTCGGGATGCGTTTGAGAGCCCAAGCTCTACAAGAAGTGAAAGATCAAAGTGAAATTCCATCTCTGTGTAATGCGACAAGTTACTCTGTTTTACTGTGGTAATATATAAGTTTTTAGTTTTATGTATTCATTCTCAAGAATGTTGATCATTGCATGTCGCACATCTTCTCGAGATTTATTTGTGTAAATGTTGTTTACATTTATAGTATGTAAAAGAAATCAAGTCTTTCCCAAATATTTAGCGGTGGTAAAATTTGTGTTTTAATGCGGTCGACATAAATTATATTTTATGATTTTAGATATTTTAATAGAAGCTTGTTTAAGAGTGGGTTTGTCGAAGGTCAGAGTATTTCAGGAAGTTAAGAGCTTCGTATAAGTGCGAGCTCCGCATAAGTGAAAAGTAAATTTAGTGCATAAGTAAATTTATGCGAAGTCAAGTTGTGCAAAGTTAAGTTCCGTTAAGTTAATCTTCCCAAAGTAAATGCTCAGCGAAGTGAAGTCTTCAGCGAAATAAAAGTTAAGGTTTCCGTCAAAGTTCCAAAGCGAAGAAATTAAATATTTACTACGTAGTTAATTTTTAATTGACTACATGGTGTTCTTTTCCCTTGAAATAAGCCTTCTGTTTACTTGCATCATCTGTTCTGGACGCTCAATTTCAATGTTTTTCCCTTTGGTTGCAAAGGCGTAAGCAACAACGTCTGATTGTGTGGATTTTCTCATGAATGTACCTAACATGCATCTCTAAGTCTTGCAAGTGACGTCTTCTCGACTCTAGAGAAATGAATAGGCATAAGAGTTGCCTTAAGATTTTGATAAATTACAATCAGTCTGGGCTTATTGTTCTGAATGCTTATTTATGTATAATGCCAGACAAGCCCAAGAACTTCAATTTTTTGTATTAACGAGTCCTTTGCCAAACAAGTATTTAATTTATTCTTTGCATAATTTATGCTCATCTGGGCTTATAAGTATAGCTAAAGCTTTCTGACGGTTGTTTGGAGTATTCGACATATGGTAGGTAGATCATTCATTTTTTCCCTGGTGGAGAGTGAGGTGACTATGCCCAAATATTACATGGCCTAGTTTGGACTAAACACTAATATTTAAAATTACCTAGACTGTTTTTATTCATGACAATTATACTAAAGGGGGCATGCCATTACTCCATATTTCTCTTCATACAGGTAATGTTCTCATTATAATCTTGAAACTTGTTACAATTATTTTGCTAGGTTCTTATAATCTATATCTGTCTTTTCCTGAGTAAGAGACTGGACTATTTGATTACGGTTATCTCATGCTCGTTTTTGCTTAGTGAAATAGTAAATATATGTTAAATTGAACTTACCATGTTTGAAGAAATTTTACAGTATTTGTTTTCATTATTGTAATTAAGAAGGTAGGAAGGAACCTCTTTCCATTTGGTTCATACTTAGACAGTCGAGTGTTTATTAATAGTATCTTTTTTCTATGAGAGGGTAAGCCTCTGCGTATTATTGTTTGGAACTCAAGAAAAGATTCTCCCTCAATTGATTCTGAGGGTCTCGAATGAGGATAAGTTCCTCCGTCAATTGTAGTTTTATTTATTTATTACAACTCAATAATTTCTTTGTCATCGTGGTCTAATGTTATGCACGGTTTGTTTCATAGGGTGTGAGACTGAATAGGCGTGTCCCTCAAGCTGGTAGCACCGTAACTCAGCTCCCTTCTTCCAAATTTACCTTAAGATTTAAGTGTTGATTCTAAAATACCCTATCTATTTACCAGGGTTTATGCTAGCAACTGAGGGATTTCATTAACTCTCTGTTTTCCCGCACTACTTAACTAAAATAATCATGTAAGTTTGATAATGGTTTTTGTCTTTAGCAATGGTGTCTGAGCTCAGAGCTCAAGACATAAGGCATTTGTTAATCAAGGCAATTGACGTCTGAAATTTTTTACTCAAGCACGAGTTATTTATTTTTAATTTACCTATAACTTAGTTGGAAGGAGAAGACTTTAACTTTAGTCTTTGACGCGATGTAATTTTCTCTTTACATAGATTATTAAAATATAATTTTCTATGATTTGTTTGAGTGTGGAATTTTGACAATGTCATCCTTGGTATGTTTCTTGTTCTTTAAAATCCAAACCGTTACTTTTAATATTGCCCATGCACATCCCATAAACAAAAACACAAAAATGCCAACATAACCTAAAAATAAAAATACTAAGCTAGTTCTCAAACAATAAATCCCCAAGCTAGTTGCTATGTTAGTTCTAATAAAAAATCCCCGCATTAAAAATCCCCAAGCTAGTTGCTATGTTAGTTCTAATAAAAAATCCCCGCATTAGGCTAGCTGTAATAAGAAATCCATTATTGAAGCAATCGATGACAAATTTGTGAAATATGAATGCTTACCTTGTCCTCGAAGAGAATTGGTTCATTATGTCCTCTAATTCCAATCTGCTTATCTTAGTGACCATTTCTTTCTAGGTATTATTTTTTTTTGTTAATTTCTTCCTTGTTTTGTTGTCAAATCCCAAAAGGAATATTGAACACCCAACTACTTGCTTTCCCTTGAATACAAGGACCGAAAACAATTTTGCAATGATATATATTTCATTATGTTGCGGCGACATACATTTCATACTTCAAATACAACAGAATGACAAATCATGAATAGTTTTCCAGCTCTCGTTGGATTTAGAGAAGTGGTAAAAGACGAGCAGTCTCTTATTAAAATAAAATTTACCTTTGAAACTTGCACGACAAAAGACATTTACGATTGAAGGACACATTCAATGGAATCCAGGCAGCACCTTTGGACAATTGGAAAAGGAAAATATATTTGAGACACTTATGGTGGTCTATGGGACCATGTATCATTTTAATGTTAAATCAATGTGATTTTTAATAAAAGAATATAGATATATTCGGTTGAAAATTGATATATTAAATCTTTCTAAGAACACAAGTCTCACTCGTTTAGTTAATATATTATATTAATATATTTTTATATATTTGTTATTATATTTATAAAACCTATAGTATTTTGGATATATATATATATATATATATATATATATATATATATTATATTTTAAAGAAATATATAATATTTATGGCTATTATTTTTATTTTTTAAATTTTTATATATATCATATTTATTATTATTTTTTAAATTTAAATTAAGCTATTAATTTTGATTTTATTTTATATATTTGTTATAATTTTAAAACTAATATGTTACTTGAAGTCCCTTACATTTAGCTTTTTTAATATAATTGTGTTAAATCTATCTTAATTTAGCGATTTTGTATCATTTTAAAGGTAATTCTGCTTTTTTTTTGAGAGATGCAAATGATTGATTTTTCAATTAAATTACAATAAGGATTGAATTTTTAATTAAATTATAATAAATAGTTTATGATAAATTTTAAATCAAAATTTGAAGTTATTTGAAAATAAAAGATTTTAATTAGTAATATTTTATTTATTTATTTATAAGATTTAATTTAAAAATCATTAATTTCAATAATGTTAATAATATAATCTTGATTAATAACTTTTTATTATTATAAGAATAAGTTTACTTCAAGTTTCTATTTAGATATTGTTTTTGGTTTCTATCCATTCATACCAATGCAATGCCATAGACACCACTATGTTTGTCTTGAATCTCTGGTTTATTAACACTAGTTTTGTGGATATTGATATTTTTATAAAATTTATGGTTAAAATGGTCAAACTAATAAACCCTAGTTTTAGAAGAAATATCTAATATTCTTATTGATCAACAAATCAATTACAAGGTTGAATTGTTTAATATCTTCATTTTTATGTTCTTCATTTATATCTATGTTTATATGGGTCTATCAAGCACCGAGAGGAATCCAATTTCTTGAGGTGTATTTCTTTTTTTAAGTTTAAAATCAAGAAATTTGATCTCTCTTTATTAATATAATATTTTATTTTATGAATCAATATAGATTTTTTTTAAATATTTTATTTTATGAGCTGACATGAATTTTTTTTAAATTACTTTTCATAATATTTTATTTTATGAGCCTACATAAATTGTTTTAATTATTTTGTTAATAACAAACGTTACATCACAAACATTACAACATCTCCCCCATACTAAAGAATAAAGCAACACATATACCAAAACTAAATTTTAATAGATTTTAAATTAAAAATATATGAATATAAACCTTCCAACTAAACTTTAAATCATATTAGTTTTTTCATCGTTCATGTATTGATCAAGTTTTAAGAAATATTTACAAACGGATTAACCATAAATTTATATAATATTTATTTTCAAAATTAAATTATATTACATTTAATTAAAAATTATTAAAATAATATATACAATATAGTAAAAATGTAAAAAACAAATATAATATATTTTTTAAATATATACTAATTAATTATATTTTTAATTTATAACTAGTAATATAATGCGTCAAGTATTACTCATTTTTTAATATTTAAATTAAATTTATTTACATTAATATAAATGAAATTTATATACATGTGATATTATTTAACATTAATAAATTATCAACCTATGATATGACTATTATTTAATATTAATAGATTATTAACCTATGATATGAATTTCAAATTGTTTATAGTATTTTTTTAAAATATAATTAAGTCTTATAAAAACATGTTATTAAAAATAGTATAATTTAATAAACTTTTAATTGAATACAAAATAATTTTAATCATTTTTTTAATTTTAAGGAAGGTAAGAAGAAAAGGGAAGGGACACCCTACTGTTGGATGGTCATTGTAAGGGTGAAGAGACATTGATTTTCTTATATTGTGAGTTTATCAAGGGATCTTGGTGGGGGGAGCCCACTTCTAGATCCCTGGTTTATGTATGTGAGCTCTACGGCCCCATTGCTCGGGGTTTCGAGAAGAAGAAGAGTATTCCCGGAATTGGTAGGGAGGTCAATCGAGTGGTCACTTGGATGTCTGGATCAAAGCGACAAGGAGGTACAACTACACCAATCTTCGACGAGTGGATTCACCCACAACCATCGGAATCAGGTATATTATTCCCTTTTTATTTGCTAATTTAAAAATTTGAGTTAATTTTTGAGTTTTCTATCATTGGTAAGATCTAAACTGTTTTATATTATGTTAGAAATTATTTAGATAGCCTTTTGGGATGGCCCAGAAATGGGGTCCCTACATTTTGGATGTTAATCATCATCATCATCTTATATATGTATGTATTATGATGATAGATATTAATTTGTTAAGATAAAATTTGATTACCTTAAAAATATGAGTCATTTGATTTTATTTAAAAAAAATATGTTATGCTAAGAAAACTTTAAAAAAACTTTTATTTATCTTAAAGTTTTCTTAGCCTAAAATATTTTTCACTCTCTCTTCCCTACTTCTACACCTCTCTCTCTCTCTCTCTCTAAACCCCCTCTCCCTCTACCTAACCTCTCCCCCATCCCTAACCATCCTACTCTTTCTATATCTCTCCTACTCCCCCTATACCTAAACCCCCTCCTCTCTATCTCTCTCCCCTCCTCTCCCTAGCCCTTACTAACCCCCTCTCTCAATCTCTCTCTCTTCCCTACACATGCACCTACCTCTGACCACACCTCCCATCTCTCTTTCTAACTCCCTACAACTAACACCCTCTCTCTCTCTCTCTCTCTCTCTCTCCCCCCTAACCATTACTAACCCCCTCTCTCAGTCTCTCTCTCTCTCTCTCCCCCTCGCTAACCCCCCTACTAGCCCCTTACCACTAACTAACGCCCCCTCTCTCACTCTCTCTTCCCTGCTTCTACACCTCTCTCTCTCTCTCTAAACTCCCTCTCCCCCATCCCAAACCATCCTACTCTTTCTATCTCTCTACTACTCCGCCTAGCCCAAAACCCCCTCATCTCTATCTCTCTCCCATCCTCTCCCTAGCCCTTACTAACCTGGGCTCTCTCAGTCTCTCTCTCTTCCGTACACATCCACCTACCTCTAACCACACCTCCCATCTCTCTTTCTCACTCCCTAAAATTAACTCTCTCTCTCTCTCTCTCTAACCATTACTAATCCCCTCTCTTAGTCTCTCTCTCTCTCTCTCTCCCCCTTGCTAACCCCCCTCCTTTCCCTTACCCCTAACTAACCCCCCCTCTCTCACTCTCTCTTCCCTACTTCTACACCTCTCTCTCTCTCTCTCTTCCTCTCCCTAACCTCTCCCCCATCCCTAACCATCCTACTCTTTATATCTCTCTATTGCTCCCCCTAGCCAAAAAACTCCTCCTCTCCCTAGCCCTTACTAACCCGGGCTCTCTCAATCTCTTTCTCTTCCGTACACCTCCACCTACCTTTAACCACACCTCCCATCTCTCTTTCTCACTCCCTACAACTAACACCCTTTCCTCTCTCTCTCTCTCTCTCTCTCCATCCTCTCCTCCCCCTTAACCATTACTAACCCCCTCTCTCAGTCTCTCTCTCTCTCTCTCTCTCACACTAATCCCCCTCCTAGCCCCTTACCCTTAACTAACCCCCCTCTCTCACTCTCTCTTCCCTACTTCTACACCTCCCTCTCTCTTTCTTTGTAAACCCCCTCTCCCTCTCCCTAACCTCTCCCCCATCCTAATATTTCTATCTCTCTGCTACTCCCCCTAGCTCAAAGCCCCTTCCTCTCCCTATCCCCTACTAACCCGGGCTCACTTACTCTCTATCTTTTCCCTACACCTCCACCTACATCTAACCACACCTCCCATCTCTCTTTCTCACTCCCTACAACTAACATCCTCTCCTCTCTCCTCTCTCTCTCTCTCTCTCTCTCTCTCTCTCTCTCTCTCTCCTCTCCCCCCCCAACCATTACTAACCCCCCTCTCTCACTCTCTCTCACTCTCCCCCTTGCTAACCCCATTCCTATCCCCTTACCCCTAACTAAACCCCCCTCTCTCACTCTCTCTTCCCTACTTCTAGACCTCTCTCTCTCTCTCTAAACCCTCTCTCCATCTCCCTAACCTCTCCCCCATCCATAACCATCCTACTCTTTCTATCTCTCTGCTACTCCCCTTAGACAAAACCCCCCTCCTCTCTATATCTCTCCCCCTCGCTAACCCCCTCCGAGCCCCTTACCCCTAACTAAGCCCCCCCTCTCTCTCTCCTACTCCCCACCCCTCTTGCTCTCTCCTAATCCCCCTTCCCCTACCACTAACTACCACCCATCTCTAACCCCTAAGCCCCTTGACCCCTTAGCCCCTAACACCAAATCCCTAATTAACCTCCTAACCCATAGAAACTATTAAATAAGGCTTTGATGATTACCTTAACACTACCGCAATTTCGGATGTAAAAATGCTCGTGCATTTTTTTCCACGAGGCGTTATTTAGCCGTGCACCAAACATATTAAATACCTAGGATTTTTTTAACATTCAAGAAACATGCGCATGCTTTGTGTGTTCATAACACTAGCATGTTTTGTGTGTCCATAACACTAGCTCGTTTTGTCTGTGCAAAAATTCAGCAGAATACTTTGCCCATTTAGTACCCGGAATTTTTTCGTTTTGTCTCCCTGTCTCCCCTACAACGCTGCAAAAAAACTTCAAACTCTATGTTCACAATCAACATTCAAGGCAATTGAGGAAGCTTGACACTCTATGTTCACAATCAAAAAGCTTGAAGATGATTCTATAGTTAGCATTGGGAATTGAGGATTCTACATTCACAGTTAGCAAGATTTAAGAGGATTCTACATTCACAATTTCAAGCTTCAAGAGGATTCTACATTCACAATTTTAAGATTCAAGAGGATTCTAGTTTCAAGCAAGCTTGAGGAATCTATATGAACACAGTTGAAGAAGAATCAACATTCACTATTGAGCAAGCTTGAAGAGTCTATATTCACAAATGAAGAATTTTCTATATTCACAAGTGAGGTAGAAGTTACTTTCACATTTGAGCAAGATTGAAGAATCTATATTCACAATTGAGGAAGTATCTATATTGACAATTGAGCAAGATTGAAGAACCTATATTCACAATTGATAAAGAATTTGGATATTTGAATAGTTGAGCACACCTCTAGAATCTATTTTCTTAGTATTACTCATTGTGGTCATGGGGAATTCATGCAATCGAAAAAGTAAATCGGCAAGGAAAGAGAAGCCTCAAGAAACCATGGAAGAAGTTAGAGAAAATAAAATATTGGACATGTGGAATCGAAGGCATTCCATGAAAACTCATCCAATTCCAACCGTAGATGATTCCATGGTTGTTCCTACCCATCCACCTAAAAAAAAATGGAAAAATTCACTATATGGGCCCTCAATTTCAACAACATTTGATGAATAAGCACCCCATGGCACTAGTCAAGAAGTAAGACGTAGGTGCTCATCGGTGGATTTTTCAATTCCCACATCAAGTCAACCTCAGAATATGGTAGAGAATGACTTGTTGGGTAGTGGTTATACAAGTGACAAAGTTAGAGGGACATTGAATGAAGGATTTACAATGGAAGAAGCAAATGTTATGGAGATCGTCCAATAGAAAGTCCAATCTCCCACATCCAACTACCAACAAGAGAATGAAATACAAGAGGCTCATATTGAAATGCTGAAGCGTCCTAGTGATGTTGTACATGCTCTAGTTCCAACACCCTTACCTCCATTAGAAATTGCATGGTGAAGAACTCCAAAACGTCTATAGGTTGATTAAACTCTCATTAGTTCACTTGAAGGTACGTTGTCTAAACGTGTTATTGCTTATCAAACTCGACAAATACTTGATGAATTTTTTGATTCTAAATGTGATGAGGACAAGTGCAAATTATTTTTATCATTATTAAAATCTAGGTCTATGGCTGTTGTTAGAAGAATGTTAAGGATAAAGATGAGCAAAAAGTTAGAACCAAGTTCTCATATTGTTAAAAGTTTAGTAGATGCATTTTGTACAGTTGGAAAGAAATCTCGCTCAAAGGATCGCAATGCGGCTCGTTGTGTGCTGTCACAATCAATCATGAACAAAAACACTAGGGCACTTCGTTTTCTTAAACCTACGTCCAAAATTATTAATTTGAATGTGAAGACACTTCGTAGGTATTTTGTTAGAAGAGAACAACTTGAAACCAGTCAAACAGATGTTTGGGCCTTCATTTGCAGGTTGCCATGCTCAAATATGATGCTCATTGATGCGGTAAAGGGATTAGTGCAAGCTTTTTGGCATGACAACACTAGTCCTTCCAACCAAAAATATGTATTAAAATTCAGAAGGGGTTCAAAGGATCATGAAAAACACATTAAACATTTTCTTAATATGGCACAAACAAAATTATATGAGAGATTTAGGAATGAACATAACAAACTTAACTTGGGCCAAAGATTCTTTGAAAAATGCAAACCATGGTATGTTAAAATAAACACAATTCGTAACACATGTTGTTGTTGATACCACATTGAGTATGGTTACTAATATGACACATATACATATATTTTTCTTGTATTGCATAAAACTCTTGTGTGGGAATGCTCAGCTACATTACCACCAATGTCATCTAGAGACTTTATTCATAGCATTTTGTGTAGCATGCCAAACGATTGCACATTTTATCAAAACAATTGCATAGATGGGACATGCCTACGGTTTGGTGGATTGGCATTATTGTAAAAATGCATACATGTGACCGATGAGCATGAACTTGGGAGGCAGGAGGTGAACTTGCAGTCATTCAAATATGTCACGTATGATATTGATGGAGGGAACGAAAGAAAAAAAATACAATTGGTCACTTCTCAGGTTGGTAATGAGTTATTGAATACTATTTTTTCTTCAAATTGCATTTTCATATGTAAAAATCTATTGATATATGTCTTTATTGTCGATCTACTAGGTACAGGTTTGCGACTTCATGGAGGAATTCTTTGAAAAGACATAACAATATGTAAAGCATGTACATGTGTCTTGTTGGCAAGATGAGCAGTTTAGAATGTGAAAGGATACATTTCCTATTGGGACTATCTTGTTAGTGGTCGATTTTGCAGAAAACTACACTCTTCAACTGCAAAATGAGATTCAGAGTCAATACTATCACTCAGACCAGGTAAGAATAATGGTCCATATTACCTATAGGCATGGGGCAGATAGTAATGAAGACAACAAGGTTATATTGAAGGAGTATCACTTCTACATAAGTGATGATAGGTGTCATGAATTGGATTTTTTACAATACAGCTTTCAAATGTTCTACAATCACTTGAAGGATACCAATATACAGATGGAACAACATTGTATTTGGTTTGACGGTTGTGCAGGGCAATTAAAAAATTCCCATGTCTTCCAATGGTTGTGTATGCTCCAGAAAAGGCAGAAGGTGCCACATATTGGGAACTATTTTGAGACCGGACATTGAAAAGGTGAACATGATGGAGCAAGTGCGTGCATCAAGACTGCATTACGTAGGAACAAAATGAAGTTCACAAATGTATCACTCATCTGAGATGCAAAAACCATCATTGAATGGTGTGCTTCAGTCACAGGGGAGGGAGCAAGAAGAAAGGAAGATCACTCAACCAAGAAATCCCATGTACATAGATGTTTTTGGGAGGTGGTGGATGTAGATCGATCAAATTTATATGAGTGCAAGACCATCCAAGGAAATCGTGCATTTCATTCAGTTAGAACGTCAAACAATGCTATACTTGAAATGTGGACAAGGAAACTCTCATGTTTTTGTTCTCCTACAATAGTGGTGAATGGGACGAATTTGAATCCATGGATTGGGTTGATAGCTGGGACAGTGTATTACTCCCCATTGGTCGATGGATAAATAAATAATTATCCCAGTTGGAGGAGGACCAATCAAGTATTTCACCAGACTATGACTACATATCAGATCTCGTACAACCAAGTTTGATTAATATTTTGATATTTTTGATATTTTTGACAACTAGTTGTGTCTAATTAGTTGACTGAAACGTTGGCACTATATTTTCTCCAGGGCACATATACGTAGTGGTTTTCCTGAGATGCAATGCATGGCACACCGGCTATTGGCTGGCACGTTTCTTAGAGGGGAAGCAAACCCTAAATGTCCCATTACGGGACTCTGAGGCCAATGATTTTCCGATTGGGTCGATGGTTATAAAAGGATAATATTTGAACCAAGTTTCCCACTCAGCAAATAGAAAAGGGTATACATATGAATATTATAGACCAGGTGAGATTGTATACCATTATAAAAACTTAGTTATTGGCACAAACCTCCAGCTGCAAACAATTCCAAGGAATAACTCATCCAAGGCACGATACCTATTGCCTTACTCCGAGCATGAGAGGTTAAAGGAAGCCCTTGGTATTCGAGGTGATCCTGATGGTCTAGTCGAATGACCATAGGCAGGTAATATGGTATGTGGTTTGCATGTTTTATTTTGTACTATGTTATAGGTATGTGGTGTGCATGTATGCTATGATTTTTTTTTTGTGTTCTCATTGAGTATTGAAATTAATATTTTGACTATTGCAGCCATATATTGATAGCTTGATAGATTGATAAATTGCATACACTTGGTACAGCTTGATAAATTGCACAAGTTTCATCATGGATTTGTTTTTTTTTTTCTCCCATCTAAGTAAACCATAATATCTGCATCCTCATGCCCATTTTCATTCTCACTAGCACCATCACCATCTCCATGCTCATTATAACTATCCCCATGTGTTGATGTATATGTAACTTCAGAATGTATTTCATATATATATTTATTATACTCCTGTAGAGATGTATTATTCCTCTATACGGAAGTGTCGTCATTTGTATTGACAAGTGTCGCAAGTGTACCGATGGTTTATTAGACCACCATGTGTGGGGTCGGCCCTAATTAATATAACTTGAGGTTATTAGGATGAGTTAGACAAGTCGGCCTCATAAGGTTATTAGGCAGATCGGACAAGTATAAATAGAGATCGGGATATCTCTATTTAGATCATCTCATTGCTCACTCTTCCATCACTCGGAAAGTGGCGCACATGTGAGGAGGAGGATCAACACATAGGAGAACACTATCTCTATGTACTTGGGTTTTACTATTGCTCTATCTATCTCTGAGGAAGTTGTGGGGTTTTTCACCTTAGGGTTTTCCCCGTGGAAACTCTGTGTGTCCATTGTCACTTATGCTTTTGCTTCTTGTGATGATTGACATGCTTGATATGATTGATATGCATTGATATACTGTACATGTTATTCTCTCAGTAAATATCCTAGAGCATATTTAATTAATGCTTAAAATCTAACATGGTATCAGAGCTAACCCGAGAAGAAGACATTGTGTAGTTACGGAAACCAGGGTTTCTTGTTTATTGGGTTTCTCTCCACATATTTTGGAAAAGTAGTATAGTATATTGACTCTACTCATCAAGGAGAATCCATCTGTCCAATCATAATTCAATTCTGAGTTGTTTCAGTTTTGGCCCTAAAGATTAGGGTTTCCAAAAAAATAGGAATTTCTGAAATCTGAAGACATAGCTGGAAGCTCCTTGGAAACATCAAAGTTTAGAAATTTGGATCGAGATTTTTGGCTGGGTAAATCCCCGGGAAACTCAAACCCTAATTCAGGGTTCTCCTTAGTGAATGCAGGAAGACTAAACGACATTTCTGAAGGGTGAAACTTTGCAAATCTGAATTTACCAGGTTGATCAGTTCATCAAGGCACATCTTTCTATAATTTCAGAAGTTGGAAATTCAAAGTTTGAAACTTTAGGGTTTCTCTGAAAAACCCTAATCCGACACCAGATCCAGTTTTCAACAAATCAAGTGGTAAGACCTAAATCTTTTCTATTTCCATTTGAAGTACTCTTTAAGATGTCTCACCACACCAAGCTTGAGGATAAGCTTGAAGGGGTTGATAAATTCTGAGCATGGAAGTATAGGATTGGGTTAATCCTCGAAGAAAATGAGTTGGATACTTACATAAGTGAAGAGGTGTTATTGGAGAAACTTCCTATGGCTTTGGGGCAGACCACAACAGACAGATGACTACCATAAATAAACTCTATTCTCAATTCAATTCTATAAAATTGACAATGCAAGGATAATGAAGAATATAACCAACCTTGATCCAATGTTTGAATTAGATCCCCGTTGAAGCTTCGATCCACGTATGCTTTCAATGAGTGCACTTGAGCCTGCAAATTAGTATCGGTAGCAAATACAAGACAAGTACATACAATATATGAAAGACATAAGCATTATCAACAACAATGGTCCATAATATTATAAGCAAATGTAGCCCAATGTAATATAAATGACATTAACAACATTGATGGATGAGAATACGAGTATTTCTATTAATAACAAGAAGAAGTACAATGAAATACGACCTCTTGTCAGCAACCAGTCCGAACCAAGAACTAGGTCAATCCACTTGCACCTCCACCACTTCAATCCTCCATGAAAGGCAAATTGAAAATGAGATGAGAGTTTGGAAGGTGAACATAAAGGGTTCACAACAACTAGGATCAATTAGTGCAGACTCAAGATGAGGCAAAAATCCACTAGAGTTCTCTTGCTTTTCTCCCCTCTCCTCCTCCCTTCCATATGCCATAAATGCTCAATATATAGCCTTCCAAAGGTAAGTGAAAGGACACATTGAGGCGTTACTTGGGAAAATGGAGGGCCAAAGGTCACCCTAAGACCGCTTTTCGGGAGTAAACGTAACTAATAAGTATTTTTACCATTTAACTTGATACGCGCGAGCTATAGTGATGCAGCTTGCGTGTACGCGGTCTAGCAAGGTTTAGCCTGCGTATAGGAATAAAAATGTGGAATAATAGGGTTCTGAAGGACATAAAATGTTTCTGAGTCAATAACATGGATCTAAAGGGCCAAATAGTGCTGATACTCACAGGGTGGAAGATTACGCTGTAACAGATGCCCCCTAATGTGTGAGGTCAAAGAATGGTGCTACGATGGCCGAAATACATTATAAATCTCAGAAGTGGAGTGATGGGGACGCAAGTGGACAGATCAGCTCACTCGTCATAATACAATGATATTTCTGATACATATCGGTGGGATACAACAATCTGATACAATGGCCATGAATAAGCAGTACATAATGAATACATGTAATAGGTGATGATAGCCATGATCTCTCTACAGTAAGATAAGGTCCCTGCTGAAAAGGAACAACTAGTGCAAACTGGAGGTACAGACTGCTGAAGTCTGAGAGGTGATATCTCAGATGTAAAGTCACGATCATATGTAGCATATTGAATGCCACTGTCTCCTGGGGTCTTCTACGCAAATTGTCTACGGTGCAAGTCCCATCAAGTGAATAAAGGGTGTTGAAGTCGAACCTGATGTGACATCATCTGTTTACCAGCCAATGATGTAAACTGTTAACAGATGCGAGATAACCCACCGATAATGAAAATGGGCATCAAGGCACAGAGTACAATCGTCAGAGTGTGAATAAATGTGGTGAAGTCGAACACTAAGACGAATCCATCGATCAGGGAGCATTGATGTATCCCCAAAACTGTCGATGGCGAGAGAACCTGCCACTAATGACTGCAAGCGTCAAGGTACTCAACCGAACTCTAAGCCTCAAGTCCTGGAATAAATGGGTTGAATTCGACGGGACGAGACTTGCTGGAGGGAAGGCATTAAGGCATCCCCCATCGACCAGCACGAGGTACCAGCTACGCTGAAAGATTTGGAAGAACTCAAGTAGATCAGACTGACTCAATAAGGATGGCCGACATGCAATAGTCAAGAGATCTGAGGAGTGGCCGACACTAGTTCAAGAATTCCTTTGAACAAGAGCATGAGCAGATGGATATACTGAGGCAGCATAGACTTGATATAAGACTGTGTGACGCAGGAGGCATCGATAAAAGGGGCTCCATAATGACTGGAAGCTTAACCAGTCGGTGGAGTTGACTGCAAAACGAGTATAGATCCTAAGGTCCAACTATAGTCCTGACTCAAGATGAATGGAGTGAAAGGAATGCTCTGTTCAAAGGCGACGCAACAACTTCCAACAAGAAATAGTAACCATAATCCCATCCGTCTTTTTGGAATATTTGATTTTTTTGGTCTTTTTCATAGTTGGAAAGCTTGAAAAAGAATAAAATTGCTTATAGTACAATGTTCGAGGGAACGAGTGTCAAAGCTAGCAGACTAGTTCCAAGTAGTGGAACATACCTATGATCAATGCAAGGAAGCACATGCAGGATGTGGACACTCGGGGGGGTGTTCCCTCAGGGTCAAAAGGTCATCAAATTGTGAAGGATATATGTAGGCTCTGCAAGGCTCGACAGGGAAAGTGCTCAGGCACCAGTTTAATAACTAAATAGGCGGGAGCCAGCACAAGGCTCAAGCGACAAGCAGGATGATGCAATGCAATCACAACTTGGAATACTTCAAGGTGGGAGTCCCGATAGGAGGTGGCCAGCATAAGAGAAAGTAGAGTATGAGTCTTTATCGCAATGTCATGGCGTGAATACTAAGGAATCCCGTTCCTAGAGAGAAACAATGGCATGGGCGCCGAACGAAAAAAACGGGTTCTAACTAGGGCACCCATGTTTGGAAAGGTCCTACCGCTTAATAATGACACTTCTATAGCAGTATGAAGGTTCCATGTCAGTTAAAAATAGGGGTCGCACCTAGGGTAAGTGAAAATGGTCGACAGGTCAAATGCATAATGCAGGTGAAAATGTCATCAAACCTATATGACAGGCATGAAATATACCTTCGGTACATCCGGAACGGTAAAAAAAAAATCCCGTCGAAGAAATCTGGTAAAAAACACTACTCAATAACAATGTATTAGTCCATGTCAGCATATAACGGTAAAAAACTATATCAAAGTGGGTTTAAAATCTATAAATAGTAACAAAAATTACTATTTACAATTTCATTTTTACTATTTGACAAATTGGAGTAATTTGGGAAGTTTTTACCTCGATCTTCAAGTGCTGATTCTAGGAGTTAGGAGCAACCAATCGACGAACCGTCAGGTGCAGGTAGGTGGTGTCATCCCCCTCTATCATTTCAATGCTTTTATTTCATTTTTCAGCGGTTAGATTTTTCAGGTGACTAAGCACTAAATGGCCACGGTCGTACCCGCGGGCAACAAGTATGCGGGTCGCGGGTAGGGCCTGCTAAACGTGGTCAACACATGCGTTGACCGCAGGTAGCCGCCGCTGTTAGTTCAACTAGTTGCGGGTAGGGCCGTGGATGTTGTTTTTTAAAGAAAATTGACTGAAAAATGTAATTTTTTCTGCTCCAGGATGATTCTAGAGTGGAGGGAGATTTACGTAGAGAAGAATATGGCTAATATTTCCCCCACTACGACAATCAACATCTCTTGAACTCCTGTGAAGATTGAAAATGTTTTCATTGGTGATGATTTGAATCCTGAAGAAGTTGATATTTACACCAAGGTTTTCATGGAACTCCGGGAAGCTCTCACCTGGTCATAGGAGGAGATGCCAGGAATAGACCCTAGTATTGTTGAACACGAAATTAAAATGTATCCCAACGCTAAACTGGTTCGACAATGTTTACGTGATGTGAATCCTAGGAAGGCCGCCATTATTAAGGCAGAGGTGGAGAAACTACTTAAGGCTAGTTTCATCTACCTGGTTCCTCTTACCGAATGGGTATCCAATCCCATTCCTCTAGATAAGAAGCAAGGAACTATCCGCGTATGTACGGACTTTCATGATCTGAACCATGCGTGTCCAAAAGACAACTTCCCTACGCCATTCATTGATCAGATATTGGATGCCTGTGTGGGGAGTGAGATTTTTTCGTTCACGGACGGATTCTCAGGGTATAACCAGATTCAGATCAAACTCGAGGATCAACATAAAACTGCTTTAATTTGTCCTTGGGGAACATTTGCACACTGGAAAATGCCCTTCGGCCTTAAAAATGTCGGAGCCACGTTTCAACGTGCCATGACCTATGCGTTCCATGACCTTACAAGTAATTTAGAGGTTTTCTTGGATGATCTTGCAGGCCATTCTCGGGTAGCCGCCACTGTTAGTTCAACTGGCCGTGGGTAGGGCTGTGGATGTTTTTTTTAAAATAAAATTGATTGAAAAATGTAATGTTTTCTGCTCCAGGATGGTTCTAGAGTGGAGGGAGAGAGAGCATGATGAAATTGATGATGTCGTGCGCAATGATCCACCCGATCAACAAGCATTGCAAGCGTGTGGGCTATACAAATATTGGAGTGTTGGGGGTTTAAGGGCCCAAAACCAACTCTTCCGGTGTCGCATCAACTACTGGGATATGGAGGCACAGAACTTCAATAGGGTGGTGGCCGTCAGACGTCACCGTTTACTGATGAGTTCTTCTCCTGGTGGGACCGACAGGTCATTGCCATTGAGGATTATCCCTATGCTGGGATAGATTATAGGCAGGATAGTGACATTTCGTTGTCCCCAGGAGCAACATTTGGAGACATCGGTAAGTTCTACTCTTTTTGTATTTTCAACATATGAAATTTTTAGGATTTTTTGATTATAAATGTAAATGCAAAAAATATTTTTGGTGACAATGTCATGTACTAAAAATGACTGTTTTCCTGCAGACAAAGGTCCAGTGAGGCCTCAGGGTTTCCTGCGACATCATCGACGGGGCAGGGGTGAAGAGGCAGGTGCTGCACCCAAGCGCACATTACAGACTCTGAGGGGCAATGTGTCCCGACTAGTGAGTGGGACACCTACTGCTGATAGAGCACGAATCCCAGAGGAAATGCAGCGCAACGTGGTGGGTCTACCGAGTACGTGGGTACGCCTATTGTAGCGTGTGGCGACTACAACTCGCTACTACTTAGAGACTCATCTTGCGGAGGCTAGGCCTCCCACTAGGGTATAGACATTGCAGTTCCTTATTTTGTATCGATATGTATATTTTTTAGGGCTACAGGCTCCAGTTTTGTATCATGACACTATCTATTTTGGACATGTTATTTATATATGGCGGTTTTTCGGTTCTACTATCTGTGTATGTACAAATGTGTGAATGTATCATCTTATTTGTGTGCTTCACATGGATGTTATGTATGTGACAAATGCCAATCTAGGACATAATTAGCGTATGCATCTGATATATGATTAAAACTTCTCGGAACATGAATGTATGTAATTGAAACAAATTGACATTCCAAGAGTCTTACCTTTAAGAATCTTCGTAGTAAAGTAGGATCTCTAACACGGTACCGACTGTTCAACTGTGACACTACTAGTTTTGAATCCAGGCGGACCTCTAGACGTTGGATGTTATGTGAGATAGCATCCCGAAGTAGTTCAACCACGGCACTGTACTCAGCCACATTGTTGGATGTAGGACCGAGACAAGCACCTCCTGATGACACAACTAGATGGTCAGGTGAATAAATGATCCAAGAAGCAGACGTGAGTCGCTGCGTGTGACGGCTAGCACCATCTGCGAATCCTATAAATGTAGACGACTCCGCTGACATCTGTCAAGCAAATAGAAGCTAATCAGCAGACCTGGAAGACTAAATTCAATCTATCCTATGTACAGTAAAAATTATACAATAGTATACAAAGGCGTCAGCTCAAACTAGAAGTTCAAGCATAATACCGCTTGAGATAGAGCCCATTTCTAGGCTCCTTCAAGACGTTCCCTTCATAATCCTCTAACTCATAGGCTCCTTTTTGCAGAACACGCCTCACGATGTAAGGCCCGTGCCACATGGGATTAAACTTGCCTACCCCTAGGGGTTCCTTAGCTTGGTCATATAAGAGAACCAAGTCGCCTTCAGCATATTGCTGGGGATGGACAGATCTATCATACTGGACCTTGACACGACGCTTATTGGCCTCAATAGCCATGGTGGCATCTCGACGCTGCTCGTCAAGGTGTTTGAGGTGTACTAAACGTTGCTCAATACCCGTCGTATCAGAGAGGAGCTCTATGGAAATCTTAAGTGAAGGGATTTCGCATTCAATCAGTAAAATGGACTCCACACCGTGTACCATCCAGTAGAGCAAGACCAATTGGCATATCATGTTATACCCTACTCTCTGGGCTTACCGTACTGCAGTTAAGACTGCCACCGGGTTCTCTCCATTTCAGCAGGTACATGGTGTGGAGTCCATTTTATCGATTGGATGCGAAATCCCTTCACTTAAGATTTCCATAAAGCTCCTCCCTAATACGATGGGTATTGAGCAACGTTTAGTACACCTCGAACACCTTGACGAGCAGCGTCGAGATGCCGCCGTGGCTATTGAGGCCAATAAGCGTCGTGTCAAGGTCCAGTATGATAGATCTGTCCATCCCCGGCAGAGTCACCATTTCTATTATTGGGGAAACTTCCTATGGCTTTGGGGCAGACCACAACAGACAGATGACTACCAGAAATAAACTCTATTCTCAATTCAATGCTATAAAATTGACAATGCAAGGATAATGAAGAATATAACCAACCTCGATCCAATTTTTGAAGTAGATCCCCGTTGAAGCTTCGATCCACGTATGCTTTCAATGAGTGCACTTGGGCCTGCAAATTAGTCTCGGTAGCAAATACAAGACAAGTACATACAATATATGAAAGACATAAGCATTATCAACAACAATGGTCCATAATATTATAAGCAAATGTATCCCAATGTAATATAAATGACATTAACAACATTAATGGACGAGAATACGAGTATTTCTATTAATAACAAGAAGAAGTACAATGAAATACGACCTCTTGCCGGCAACCAATCCGAACCAAGAACTAGGTCAATCGACTTGCGCCTCCACCACTTCAATCCTCCATGAAAGGAAAACTGAAAATGAGATGAGAGTTGGGAAGGTGAACATAAAGGGTTCACAACAACTAGGATCAATTAGTGCAGACTCAAGATGAGGCAAACATCCACTAGAGTTCTCTTGCTTTTCTCTCCTCTCCTCCTCCCTTCCATATGCCATAAATGATCAATATATAGCCTTCCAAAGGTAAGTGAAAGGACACATCGAGGCATTACTTGGGCAAATGGAGGGCCAAAGGTCACCCTAAGACCGCTTTTCGGGATTAAAAGTCATTAATAAGTGATTTTTACCATTTAACTTGATACACACGAGCTATAGTGATGCAGCTCGCGTGTACACGGTCTAGCAAGGTTTAGATCGCGTATAGGAATAAAAATGTGGAATAATAGGGTTCTGAAGGACATAAAATGTTTCTGAGTCAATAACATGGATCCAAAGGGCCAAATAGTGTTGATACTCACAGGGTGGAAGATTACCCTGTAACAAGAGGTCCCTGTCCCAGAGGGAGAAGAGGCTAAGCCTCTTCACAAGAGGAACTTGGTTAAGGAAAAGAGGATCATTGCTGATTCTATCAAAGATCATCTCATACCCCATGTGTCATCCCTAAAGACACCGAAGTAGATGTTTGACTCCTTGACCAAATTATTTGAACGCAAGAACATAAATCACCCTGAGGAATCAATTGAAGAATATCAAGATCCAGAATGCAGAGACTATGCAGTCATATTTCTCAAGGGTCTCCCATATAAAAGAACAACTTGAAGCTGTGGGTGAAGATATAGAGAATTGAGAAGTGGTGATGACCACACTTAATGGCCTTCCTAGGTCATGGGATTCCTTTATCCAAGGGATTTGTGCTAGGAAGAAACTTATCTCTTTCAGTAGACTATGGGAAGAATGCTCACAGCAAGAAGCTCGAATTGTAGCTCGAGAAGAGAAGATGGGAAATGAAGACCAAGCTCTCACATCACACTCCAAAAGACATGGTGACAAGAAAGCTCACCATCATGGCAAGAAAGAAAGACATCACCATCAGAACCAAAGAGGTATTCCCAAACCTCGAAGGAACATGTCCTATGTCCGTTGCTATACATGTGATGAGAAGGGACACTATTCCAGAGATTGTCCCAAGAAAAAGAAAGAAGGTTCTCACAAGAATAAGAACTTCAAAAGAAGACATCATGCTCATGCTGCAGAGGATGATGAACCTCCCAGGAAGAGGGCTAGAGAAGATAGTGAAGATTCTTCTAGTGATGAAGAATATGTTTTGATTTCTGCTCTCACTGGAACCATTACTCATGGAAGTAATGATTGGCTTATAGACAGTGGGGCTTCTAAACACATGACAGGATTCAAAGAATCCTTTCTGAATCTATCTGAACATGATTCACCCCACAAGGTGAAGGTTGGGGATGACTACCAGTATCCCATAAAAGGGAGTGGTGAAGCCTCCTATAAACTAGACTCTAGAAAGTCTATGAAGATGAAAGATGTACTTTATGTTCCAGGTCTCAAGAAGAATCTACTCTCCATATCTGCATTGGATACAAAAGGCATGGGGGTTGCATTTGTAGATGGCCAAGTCCTAATGTGGCCAAAGGGTAAGACTATAAATGATGCAGTTGTGATTGGAGAGCAAGAGGGAGGATTATACAAATTGAAGGGCCAACCAGAACAAGCCATGGTCCATGACTCAGTAGAGCAAAGTGAACTTTGGCACAGAAGGCTTGTACACATGCACTATAAGGCATTACCAATTGCAAGCAAAGCTATAGAAGGTCTTCTTGAAATTCAGACAAAACATGAAGGCATTTGCAAAGGTTGTGCAAAGGGAAAGAACACAAAGAAGACATTTCCACGTAGTGAAATTAAGGCAAAAAGAATCTTGGAAATCATCCACTCTGATGTATGCGGTTGGATGTCATCCAGTTCTCTAAGTGGGTATGTATACTATGTCTCATTTATTGATGATTTCTCTAGGAAGACTTGGGTCTACTTCCTAAAGAACAAAGATGAAATGTCTAACAATTTCAAGGAATTCAAAACCTTGATAGAAAACCAAACTTACATGAAGATCAAGATCTTCAGATATGACAATGGCGGAGAATTTACTTCAGGAGACTTCAAGAAGTTATGCAGTGATTCAGGGATTAAGAGGGATTTGACTACTCCTTACAATCCACAACAGAATGGGGTTGTCGAGAGGAAGAATAGAACAATCATGGAAGCAGCAAGGGAAATGCTTCATGACCAAGACTTACCTATGCACTTATGGGTTGAAGTAGCAAGGACAGCTGTATATGTGCAGAACATAACACCCCATAAGATACTTGACAACAAAACACCAGAAGAAGTGTTCACTGGTAAGAAACCAGAAGTTAGCCATCTCAGAATATTTGGTTGTCTAGTATACACTTACATCCGAAAAGAAAAGAGGTCAAATTTGGATCCTTCAAGAAAGAAGGGTATATTCGTGGGTTACAATGAAAGCTCCAAAGCTTATAGAATCTACTTCCCTGGATTCAAGAAGATCGACATCAGAAGAGATGTAACATTTGATGAAGGCTCAACATACCTAAAATCTAGAAAGACACCTATTGAAGATAATGAAGAACCCAGAATATCCAGAACACAAGACACCACTATGAATGAAGCAACTCCTGAAGAAGATCGAGAAATGGAAGATCCACAAGAACCTGTGGATCCACCTCATGAGAAGAATCCGCACAAGAGAAAACCAACATGGGATAGAGAGCTCATCCAAGATGCATAAAGATATGGCATTGCAGAAGAAGAACACAGAGAAAGGAAAAGGACAAGGTCACATCCTAGTTATGTTGCTTTACTCCATGACATTATGGATAAACAACCTTCCAGTTATAAAGAAGCTGCAGAAAAGAAAGAATGGAAGGATGCCATGATCGAAGAATACCAGCCAATTATGAAGAATGATGTTTGGGATGTGGTCCCAAGACCAGAAGGGAAGTCCGTGGTGACTTCCAAATGGATCTATAAGATCAAGCATGCTGTAGATGACAGCATAGAGAAATACTAAGCTAGGTTTGTAGCTCGTGGCTTCTCCCAGAAAGAAGGAATTGATTATGAAGAGACTTTTTTTCCTGTGGCCAGATACACTTCCATTAGACTAGTACTTGCTCTGGCTGTAGTGATAAAATGGAAGGTACACCAGATGGATGTCAAGAAAAATTTCTTGAATGGTTTAGTTGAAGAGGAGGTGTATGTGGAGCAGCCACTCGGGTTTGAGACACATGATAGAGGAACTCATGTGTGCAAAATGAAGAAAGCCCTGTATGGTTTGAAACAGGCACCCAGGACCTGGTATGGTAGGATAGATGGATTCCTTTCTGGTTTGGGATTTACCAAGAGTAAAGTGTATTCCAACCTTTACTACAAGGTTGAGGAGGGAAATCCAGTGATACTACTATTGTATGTGGATGAACTGTTTCTGATAGGTGAGGATAGATTGATTGCCAACACAAAGAGGAAGCTGGCTGCCGAGTTTGAGATGAAGGACTTGGGTATGATGCACTACTTTCTTGGTATGGAGGTGTGGCAGAGTGCAGATGGGATCTTCCTTGGACAAGGGAAGTATGCAGTAGAGATCCTGAAGAGGTTCGGGGTGATGGACTGTAAGGCCATGGCCACACCTATGGCATTGAACCTGAAGCTTCTATGTAATGCTTCATTTGAGCCAGTTGATGCTACGATGTATCATCAGATGATTGGTTTGTTGATGTACTTGATGAATATGAGGCCAGACATTTGCTTTGCGGTTAACACCTTGATCCAGTATCTGACAGATCCGAGACATGTTCACCTGATAGCTGCAAAGCATGTTCTGAGGTACCTAAAGGGTACAGTTGATTATGGGCTCAAGTATGAGGTGAATCAAAAGTTTAACCTGGAGGGTTATGTTCATTCGGATTGGGCAGGCAGTGCCATTGATCGGAAGAGAACTTCGGGGTGCTGCTTCAGTATGGGATCAGGTGTGATCTCTTGGTTTAGCAGGAAGCAGTCCCTTGTGGCACTGAGTACAACTGAAGCAGAGTATGTCATAGCTTGTTCAACTAGTTGTGAGGTAGTATGGCTTAGGAAGATACTGTCTGATTTGTTTGATCTCTAGTTGAGTGCTACTTGTATATATTGTGACAACCAGAGTTGTGTGAAGTTGTCTGAGAACCCAATGTTCCATGACAAGTCGAAGCACATTGAGATCAAGTTACACTATATCAGGGATATGGTGCAGAGAGGAGCAGCGAAGCTCCTGTATGTTGCGACAGACGAGCAGATAGCCGATGTGTTGACCAAGTCGCTTGCCAGAGTGAAGTTTGAATACATCAGAGGGAGACTTGGTGTACTTCAGATCGAGATGCCTTCCAGAGGGAAGTGATGAGTCCGGAGACATAGATGCACACAGGGCCATTCTCACATAGTGGTAGGAAAGTCCTCCTATGCTGGTAGATGTAAGGGCTGAGCCATTCTTACATGGTGGGAGGAAATTCCTCCCATGGTAAGATGTAAGGGCCGAGCCATTCTTACATGGTGGTAGGAAATTCCTCCCATGGTAAGATGTAAGGGCTGAGCCATTCCTACATGGCGGTAAGAAAGTCCTCCCATGGTAGGATGTAAGGGCTGGGGCCATTCTCACATGGTTAGAGGAAAGTCCTTCCATGGTGAGATGTAAGGGCTGGGCCATTTTCACATGGTTAGAGGAAAGTCCTTCCATGGTGAAATGTAAGGGATGGGCGGAGCCATTCTCACATAGTTAGAGGAAAGTACTTCTATGGTGAGATGTAAGGGCTGGGCCATTCTTGCATGATCAGACAAAAGTCGTTCCATGGCAAGATGTAAGTGCTGGGTGTGGATTTTCCAACATGGTCAAAGGAAATTCCTTCCATGGTCGTGTTGTAATTTCTGAGCTTTTCCGACATGGTTAGAGGAAAGTCCTTCCATGGTCGTGATGTAATTGCTGTACCCATTCTGACATGGTCAGAGGAAAGTACTTGCATGGTCGTTGATGTAAGTGTTTTGAGCCTTTCCCAGATGGTCAGAGGAAAGTCCTTCCATGCTGGTGAGTGTAAGTGTTGAGCCTTTCCCGGATGGTCAGAGGAAATTCCTTCCATGCCGGTGAGTGTAAGTGCTGTGTGTGTGTGCATCTGGGTTGTGCTTCATGGACTATGTGATGATCTGAAGACATTGATATGATAGTATGGTACACAGGTTTTGCAAAGGCATATGATTAGTCCTGAGATGCTCTTACAGGTTTTGTAGTGGCAGTGTAATCAGTCATGAGAGATCTTGCAGGTTTTGCAGAGGCAGTGTAATCAATCCTGAGGTATACCTACTTGATGGCTTGCTCGCAGAGATGATGATGATCCGGATGATCATGTGATGATGTATGGTGAGTATCAGGTTGATACTCTGTGGTTGTGGACAGGTTGTGTAGTGGCATGTAAAAGCTCCTGAGAGAATCGATAGGTTGAGTTGTGTGCTCGTAAAAGGCCTAGGATGCTCTTGCAAGGTTTTGTTGACACATGTGATGAGTCCTGAGGATTCCATAGTATGACCAGTGATGATGAAGACCTACAGGTGGTGGGCCTACATCCCGTATGAAAAAGAACTGGCTCTGTAGAACTTCCTATGACGAGTAGATTCGGAGATTGAGCGAGATAGCTGCTGTAATGATGATCCAAGGAAGAAGACTTGTGCCAGATGATCTGTGTCGAGAAATACCTTCCTAGTTAAGAGGTAGTGCTGATGTATATGTAACTTCGGAATGTATTTCATATATATATTTATTGTAGTCATGTAGAGATGTATTATTCTTCTATACGGAAGTGTCGTCATTTGTATTGACAAGTGTCACAAGTGTGTCGTGTTAGAAAAACAGGATCGCAGAACAATAACAATAAACAAAAATGCAAATATAATCACACATACACATTACAAGAGAGACACAGATATATCATGGTTCACCCAACTTGGGCTACATCTACACTAAATTTTCCAGTCCTTATTATTATTACCGTCCAACAAGGTGAAGGGATACAACCTACAGCACAACCACTGCACTTCCTCTTCACTGTCTCACAGTCTCTCTCCTGATCTCAGATATCTTTACAATGCATAAAGCCTAATACATCATGCCCTAGCCGTATTAAAGTTTCTTTATTTTATAAGGAAAATACAATGGGAAAATACCACGGGATACCCAAAACCATGGGCCTGAAAACAACTGGTGAAAACAACCCCAAATTTTTTTCTTAGGGGCGTTGCCCCCCGAACCCCCATTTCTCAGGGGTGCTGCCCCCAAAACCCCATTTTCGAGGCATTGCTTCGAATCCCTAAAAACTACAGAATGGGTGTATAGTCCTCTGAGGTGTACAACTGAGACATTATCATCTATGAGACTAGAAGATCTGGCTCCACAACCAACAATCTCCCAGTTGGAGACTGATCACAACAACTCCAACGCTGTCGCACTTGCTGGAATTGGACTTGGCAAATTTCTCCTCTTCACCTTCATGCTAGAAGGCCAACTAAAACCGAGCAAGAACTCAGTTTCTCTCTGTTCACTACCTTTGTGAACATGTCTGCAGGATTCTGGCTAGTATGTGTCTTTTCCAGCTTCAACAGTTCATCTTCTAGAACAGAGCGTATGAAATGGTACTTGAGTTGTATATGTTTAGTACTGGAATGGAATGCTGAGTTCTTTGCAAGATGAATGGCACTCTGGCTATCACTATACAACCTGCTATCCTTCTGCTTCTTACCCACTTCCTCCATAAACCTCTGCAACCAAATCACCTCTTTACTAGCCTCTGTAATGGCAACATACTCTGCTTTCGTTATTGAAAGTGCAAAAACCTTCTGTAGTTTCGCAATCCAGCTTACTGCTGTTCCACCTACAATAAACACATACCCTGTGGTGCTTCTCCTGCTATCCTTGTCACCTTCCATATCTGCATCAACATATCCCTGTAGAACAGTGTCTGAACCTCCAAAACATAATGCCTCAGTGGTAGTACCTCTCAAATACCTGAGAATCTACTGTACTGCCTTCCAATGTTCTTTACCTGGATTGTTCATATATCTGTTCACAACTCCCACTGCATGTGCAATATTTGGTCTTGTGCACACCATGGCATACATCAAGCTTCCAACTGCTGATTGATAGGGAATCTTGGACATGTAATCTGTCTCTTCTTGTGTCTTGGGACACATTTCCTTACTTAGACTGAAATGGCTGGCCAAAGGTGTACTTACAGGTTTTGCATTCTGCATTCTGAACCTTTCCAACACCTTTTGTATGTACTCTGTCACGTCCCCATTTTGACCCCCTTTGCATTAAATCGTGAATGATGTAAATATTGTAACTTAATCATGGTAAGGAGCTCAAGGCCAAGGTCCCACCCCTGATTTAGCATTTTATGTACTGGAAATTAAAGAGATAGATGCCTATGGTTCTTGTGCTAGAAGGGCACGATGTAAATAAGACACCATGTAAATACGAATTTAATGAAAGATACCCACAACCAGCTACGCAATGCAACAAAGAGATGGGGGCATGATCTTTACAAGGAATAGGGAGGGAAAATAACCAAACCCTTGAGCCATGGTGTTAAGTCATTTTCATTGAGGAAACCCATGAACTCTCAACTACCCATTTGGTCTCATGCACCCAATCATTTAATTCTTCCAATAATTGGTTGAAACAATTAATGCCTTGGGATGGGAGAGGTATGGCTGTCAATTTTCATGTATGGGAAAGACAGCAACCTGGGAAATCGAGTTTTGGTTGGCTGGGCAAGAAAACCCCCACGAAATTGGCCCAAAGCCATTCTTCACCCATGGCATTCTTCCTCTCACGCAGTCTGAGCCTGTTGGGGTTTTATCCTTCACGTTTTTCACCATTTCCTGCATTATTCCATGCCTGCAAACTCATTTTTGGTTAGCTCATTGGATGGGAGAAGAGATCCACGATTTTTGGGGTTAGGGAGGCCGTTTCTGCCCATGAAATGCCCATGAGCATTCTTCTGAAAACGATTCTGCTCTCCTGGGGTTGATTTCCCATTTTCTCCTTTTCATTTTGGTTTCCCACGTTTTTTTGGAACTGTTAGAAACCCATTGTTGGGAACTTCACTATAGAAGCGTTTTCTCATGCCCAACACTTACACTTTTGCTGTTATATGCATCCATCTCCTAGCAGCCTCAGAAAACCCAACTGCGGGTGGGTATGGCTGATTCTAGTGTACCATGGTTATGTGAGACCCTGTTGTTCCCTAGTTCCTTGTGGAGATCATGCCCAGCTCGGGGGTGGAAGTGGTGCTGAGAGATTAAGGAGCACACTGGCCTACGGTTGGGTGGAACGTTGCAGAAGCGTAGCTGCTTGCTCAGGGATTACTTGGTTTAAGATAAGCATTCTCATTTGCTAAATTGATATTGTTTATATTGATAAATGGCATGAATATACTGAATGTATAATGGATGTGTAATTGTTTATTTTCGTTGTGTTTTTTCTTATAATTATACATCCCATATCTCTTTTAAATTATGTGAATGTATGGTTAAAAGTTTATGGGTCTAGATGCCCGATTTTAGCCTCACGATCCTCTCCATCTAGCTGGTATGATGGGAGGGGATGTGACATACTCACTTTGAGACAATGTCAATTTGTGATTTTTCCTGTCTCTCGTTATTCTCATACCAAGGATTTGCTTTGCAGCATCCAAATCCTTCATCACAAATGAATTAGCTAGCTTCCTTTTGAGTACATTTATATCCTGCATGTCAGACCCTACAAAAAGCATGTCATCCACATACAATAATAACAAGATAATATATCTTTCATTGTCTAGCTTCTTGAAATAAACACAGTGGTCAAAATGACATCTACTATAACCTTGTTATGTCATAAACCTGTCAAACTTTAGATACCACTGCCTTGGAGCTTGCTTCAAGCCATACAAGCTCTTTTTCAACCTGCATACCAGACCCTCCTTACCTTTGACCTCATACCCTTGTGGCTGCTGCATATATATTTCTTCCTCCAAATCCCCATGGAGAAAGGCTGTTTTTACATCTAGCTGTTCAAGATGCAAATCTTCTACCACCACTAGACTTAAGATAGTACTAATTGAAGTTATCTTAACAACAGGAGAAAATATTTCATCAAAATGTATACCTTTCTTCTATGCAAACCCCTTTACAACAAGTCTGACCTTGTACCGCTTCTTACCTCCTTCTTCTTCCTTCAGCCTATAAATCCGTTTGTTCTGCAATGCTCTTTTTCCAGTAGGCAACTGAACCAGATCCTAAGTCTAGTTTCCTACCAATGAGTCCATCTCCTCATTCATGCCTTACTCCCACTTCTTTCTAGTTTCCACCTGTATTGCTTCTTCATAACATTCCGGTTCACCAGAATCAGTCATCAATAAATAATACATTGAAGGAGATTATCGTTCAAGGAGTCTACTTAACCTAGTAGATCTTCTTGTAGTTGCAGGAGTTTCAGGTACTTGTTGTTGTTCTTGATTTTCTGGCACCTTTGGGACTTCATTTTCTTAAATTTCATCAAGTACTGCGTACTCTGTGTTTTCCTTTTCCTGTTTCTTTCCCTGCAACTGATATTTATACATGACCTTTTCATTGAATATCACATCTCTACTCCTGATGATTTTGTTATTTTCATAATCCCATAAACGATAACCAAATTCATCAACCCCATATCCAATAAAGGTACATTTCTTGGATTTAGCTTCAAGCTTTGTTCTATTTTCTTTATCAATATGGACAAATGCTTCACAACCAAACCTTCTCAGACATGAGTAGTTTACCTTTTTATCTGTCCATTCCTCCTCTGGAACACCACCATCCAAAGCACTTGAAGGTCCTCTATTTATTAAATAAACAACAGTATTTACAGCATCCGCTCAAAACTGTAAAGGCAACCCTGCATGCAGTCTCATACACCTTGCACGCTCCATGATCGTTCTGTTCATCCTTTCTGACACACCATTTTCCTGTGGTGTTCTTGGGACTGTCTTCTCTCTACGAATCCCATGGTATGAATAGTAACTATCAAAGTCCTTGCCATATTACTCACCTCCATTATCAGATCCGAGACACTTCAATATTTTTTCTGTCTCATTCTCAACCAAAGCTTTCCACTTCTTAAAAGTAGCAAACACATCAGATTTTTGTCTAATGCAATAAACCCAAGTTTTCCTAGTTGCATCATCAATAAATGTAACATAATAATGAGAGCCACTAAGAGATTGTACCTGAGCCGGTCCCCATACATCTGTATGCACAAGCTCTAATTTTTCATTCTTCTTCTATTTCCCAACCCTGAGAAATCTGACTCTCTTCTATTTTCCATAAACACAGTTTTCACAGAATTCCAAACTTACCTGCTTCAAATCTGGCAGCAACTTCCTTGAGTGGAGAATCTGCATCCCCTTCTCACTCATGTGGTGAAGCTTATGATGCCACAATGCTGTATCTGTTCCTGTGGAAGCTAAAGAGATAGAATGGTTAGTATTATGAGGACATAAATACAACGTACCTATTCTTTCTCCTTTTGCTATCACCATTGATCCTTTAGTGATCTTCCACCACTTTTCTCCGAACGTAGATAGACAGCCGCCATCTCCCAACTTCCCTATTGACATCGGATTTATTTTCATAGCAGGAATATGCCTAACTTCTTTCAACAGCCAATCAGTTCCATTCTTAACTTTTATCCATACCTTACCCATTCCAACAATTTTACATGGCTCATCATCACCCAATAAAACATGTCCAAAATCGCCTGGAACATACTCATGAACGTATTTCCGATGGGGTGTAGCATGACATGAAGCACCAGAATCTACTACCCAATAATCACTAGTATTATCTAATGCAAGAATCAAAGCATCTTGTAACACATCACCTGCTATATTTGCTTCCTGGGTAGTTTCCTTCTGTGCATCTCCTTTCTTCTTTAGAGATTTACAGTCTTTCTTCAGATTCCCTTTCTTTCCACAGTTCCAACACTCTTTCTTTCCCAGTCTGGACATGGATCTGCCCATTTTAGACCTTCCATGATTACCTTGGCTCTTTCCTCTCTCCTTTTGTCTTCCCCTGCTCTCCATGTTCAACGCATTACCTGATGTCTCACCTGTGCTTTTTCTTCACATTTCCTCGCTAAGAATAACACCAATAACATCATCAAATTTCAAGTTGTTTGAACAAGAGACAGAGTTACTTATAGCCATGACCAAGCTATTCCAGCTTTCTGGCAATGAACACAAGATTAGAAGAGCCCTAACCTCATCATCAAAGTTCACACTTACAGAACTTAGTTGATTTGTAACTGTATTAAACTCATTTAAATGATCAGTAACGGATCCACCTTCAGACATCTTCATATTAAATAAACACTTCATTAGAAATACCTTGTTGGAGGCCGAGGGTTTTTCATACAGCTTACCCAATGCACTCATCAATCCCTATGTTGTCGTTTCTTTTGAGATATTGAAAGCCACCGACGAAGCTAGGCTCAACCATATTGTTCCCAGATCCTTTCTGTGAAGAACCTCCCATTCTTCATCCTTCATAGCCGTCAGCCGCTTTGCTTTTCCTCCCAATGGTAGGAATAGATCCTTCTGGTACAGATAGTCCTCCATTTGCATCTTCTACAACTGGAAGTTTTGGCCATTAAACTTCTCAACCTTCAACTTTCCTTCTTCTTCCATTGCTCCCACTTGAACCAGAAACCCTAGCTTCCTACGGGTTTAACTACCAAATAGACCTTTGGCTCTGATACCAATTGTTAGAAAAATAGGATCACAGAGCAATAACAATAAACAAAAATGCAAATATAATCACACATACACATTACAAGAGAGACATAGATATATCGTGGTTCACCCAACTTGGGCTACGTCCACACTGAATTTGCCAGTCCTTATTATTATTACCGTCCAACAACGTGAAGGGATATAACCTGCAACACAACTGCTGCACTTCCTCTTCACTGTCTCATAGTCTCTCTCCTGATCTTAGAGATCTTTACAATGCATAAAAACTAATACATCATGCCCTAGCCGTATTACAATGTCTTTATTTTATAAGGGAAATACAATGGGAAAATACCACGGGATACCCAAAACCATGGGCCCAAAAATGGCTGGCGAAAACAGCCCCAAAATTTTTTCTCGGGGGCATTGCCCCCGAACCTCCATTTCTCGAGGGCGCTGCCCCCAAACCCCCATTTTCAGAGCATTGCCCCGAACCCCTAAAAACTGCAGAATGGGTGTATAGTCCTCTAGGGTGTACGACTGAGACAATATCATCTATGAGACTAGAAGATCTGGCTCCACAACCAACATGCTGATGGGTTATTAGACCACCATGTGTGGGGTCGCCCCTGATTAATATAACTTGAGGTTATTAGGCTGAGTTAGACAAGTCGGCCTCATAAGGTTATTAGGAATATCAGACAAGTATAAATAGAGATCGGGATATCTCTATTTAGATCATATCGTTACTCACTCTTCCATCACTCAGAAAGTGGCACACATGTGAGGAGGAGGATCAACACATAGGAGAAGACTATCTCTATGTACTTGTGTTGTACTATTGCTCTATCTATCTCTGAGGAATTTGTGGAGTTTTTCACCTTAGGGTTTTCCCCACAGAAACTCTGTGTGTCCATTGTCTCTTATGCTTTTTCTTCTTGTGATGATTGACATGCTTGATATGATTGATATGCATTGATATACTGTACATGTTATTCTCTCAGTAAATATCCTAGAGCATATTGAATTAATGCTTAAAATATAACACCATGGTAATTGTCGCCATCATCATGCCACGATGAACATCACCACCATGCTCTTCCTACCCATGTTGTTACCATCACCATCCCATTTTTAACCAGAAGATTCTCATCTAGAATCCACACAAATATAACCGTTAGATACCTAATTTAGAAACCTAGAAACCTAGAAACCTAGAAGGAAGGTTTAATGCTTGATGCTCTTGTTTCCCTCCCCCATGTAGAGTTAAGGAATTGAGACTTATCCAAGACACCCAAGACTTGATCATGGTGTCCATATTCAAATTGAATAAACAATATAGTAACATGCATGAATAAAATATAGACATGCATGGTGTTCGGTTGGGCATGCATGAATAAACAATATAGTAACATGGTTAAATAATATGCATTGTAATTGTTGAAATAGTTACCTCTGTATCACTTTTGTCTATTACATATGTGGCACTAACTGCAACATCAATGAACCTTGCTAGGTGAGGGGTAGATGGATCTCCTGTGTGTCTGCTACAGAGGACATCCACACCCTTTCTAGGAGAGGAGCCTCTCTTATACACTTGTCCCTTTTGCACATTTGGACTCAAAGGAGCGGAAACTGCTAACTGTCTCCTAAGTATAGAGGCTAGTGGCTACAATCACCAATTACTAACGTAGTTAGAAATGCATTCGTCAATGAAATAGAATGTATTAACAAACTAACAATGATGAAATACATATCGATGTACTGTATACTTCAATCAATTCTAAGAAATGTTCTTTGACCCGTTGTGTCTCTATGGGCATGCTATCGCTTGTATTCCCATGAGGGGGGAGCTCACTAGATGAAATCATTTCCCTTTGAGGGGGATCTACAACCTACAATTTAGAAAATTGTAAATATTAGATCGTGTATCATTAATTAAGTAACATGCGATAACAAACTAACATGTATTAAAATAATGTCATGTTAAAATAGTTACCTCAGCGTGAGTTGTTGTCGCTGAAGGTATGGCAACATATTTTACAATAGAATATTCTGATGCATAAGCCTCTTGCCCCTCATGCCCTTCTTGTAGCAACTACAAGTTTTAAAATCATTAAAAATATTAGCAATCTATATATGTGTATAGTAAGGAAAAATAATTTACAAATGACACTAAATTTTTAACCATTTACTCATGTATTAAAATAATGTCATGATGAAATAGTTACCTCAACGTGAGTTGTTGTCGCTGAAGGTATGACAACATCTTGTACATCAGAAGGTTCTGTTGCATGAGCCTCTTTCCCCTCATTCCCTTCTTGTAGCAACTACAAGTTTTAAAATCATTAAAAATATTAGCATTCTATATATGTGTATAGTAAGGAAAAGTAATTTACAAAGGACACTAAATTGTTAACCATTTACTCATGTATTAAAATAATGTCATGTTGAAATAGTTACCTCAGTGTGAGTTGTTGTCACTGAAAGTATGAAAACATATTGTACATCGGATGATGCTGGTGCATGAGCTTCTGGACTATCCTCTGCATCATCAGTGGAAAAGTCTTCCCCCTCATGCCCTTCTTGTAGAAACTACAAGTTTTAATATCATTAAAAATATTAGCAATCTATATATGTGTATATTAAGGAAAAGTAATTTACAAATGACACTAAATTGTTAACCATTTACTTACCTGTGTAAAATACTGTTGGCCTGATTTTATGAATCAGAGCCAATAAGGAGGTTTTGTCCACACAATCAGCTTAGAGCAGCGTCCGGTATGTTTGGTTTAACAAAACCTCGCAGGTTATGGTCCTGCTACCAGCTAGTTTGTCTCTTAAGGAGAACTTAAAACCAGCAAAATCTAACTTATTCTAATATCTATCCTACCTAAATATCTACAAATGTCCTAAAGTTGCTTTCGTAAGGAAAGACTTCGATTTTTTGGGAAATTTTGTAAATATGAAAACTTACTTATAGTATGCAGAATGTAACAGGGCTAAATCAATAAAACTTTAAAACTAATTAATCTATTTATCCTATTTAACTCTATCTCAGCTGAGAGCAAATTTGAAACTAATATTAATCATTAATCAATAACAGAAAATTGAAGTATGATATAAACAAAACATATTTAAATCATAACGACAGTAACTATGCTATATAGAAATGGAGATGAGATCTAACCTAAAACACACAGTCAAATTTCACTTCCAAAACTGATTAATAATTAACTCTCAAGACAGTCATTTGAATTTGAAATAATGCTTATTTAAAATTCACTGTTAACATACAAATGAAATTTTAAATAAACAGAAAAGTATATCATTAAAACTGATGTTTATAGTGAACACACTAATAAACAAAACCATAATGAAATATTTATTCAACAACTAACTTGAGATGATAAAGTGAGAAAAATATTTAAACATCAATGTGTCACAGCACACAGAGTTCACGTATAAACAGAAGATAACAAACTGAAATATATGTATATATATATAAATCCAAAAATGAAATACCAGTCACAGTATCATTTGCAGATGTCCAGTATCATTCATATGAAAGCTTCAGCTTCAAGTATGATGTAGTACTAGTAACAAAATATATTTCAAATGAGTTTTCTTCACCACTCCATCCTGCAGAGAAATACAACGAATCCTCAAAAGACAAAGCTCTTCATCTCCATCGATCTGCCCTGTCTGGCAGCAACGTTTACAGAACACAGAAAATAACACTTCCTTTGCTCTGTCACATGCGCCTCCTTCCTGGAAGTGTCTCTTCTTCTTTTTGCAACATAAAATTTACAAAAGGAAACAGAATTGAAGATCATAAAATTTCCTCTCTTCTGCTAAGAAAACCCACCCCCCCCATCGTAGTTGAACTCCTGGTCCATTTATAAGCGATTCAGTCTCATCATGTATCAAAACTACAGCCTCGAATATCTCCATCTTCCTCGTCATCTTAACGGGTTGGTCGCATTTCTGGTGAGTTCTTCCCCGATGAATTCGCTCCACTTTGATCTGGTAATTGTATTTTATCCCTCCTCGTCAAACCTGCACATTAAACCATATATTAAATAACACTGCAGATTATAAAAATAAATATCAACTGAGAAGAGAAATGATAGTTCAAAGGAGAAGAAGAAATGATTTTAAATGGTAAAATAATAAATATTAATGAATCTCCCTTCTTCCTTGACTTCAACGATCTCCTCTTAACATGCCAATGGTTGGGCGAACCGTTCTGATCCGAGGCTTTCATGATCATATGCACAACATAACTGCGATATTAAGATTTCACTTGGGTGATACAATATCTCCACCAAAACAAACATTGCCTTGGATTCTCCTCTCCTTCTGCGCATTTGTAGAACTGCACCAATAAAACTATCCATCTGCTGATCTAATAATAAGCATATCTCATGAATCACCATCGTATGTATTCGTGGCTGATCTTTCAACAAACATGTGACAGCTTTGTAAACTGGTGGCACAATCCTCTCATCGCTTTTAATGTGGCAAACTGTCTCGATTAAGAGACAACAATATTTCAAGGAGATATCATTGCATATTACAACAAACTCATTTCCCAATCCTCCACGTTGCGGTGCAGGTTCTATCTTCTCTATTCATGGCGATATTCCCTCTCTGAGCATTCTGTTTTATGAGACTACACTCTATATTTCCAAGTGGCATATGGACCAAGTTATCCATTGACGAGATAACTATGAGAAGTTTCTATTGATTCTGACAACTTTGTGTCTTGCATGCACTGGGCGTCTAATTCTTTAAGTGATAGCACAAACCTGTACCATTTAATGAGAGGATGTGGTTGTTTTCGAAATATTAATCTCCCATATGACACTTAAACCTTATGTTAGCCAAAACGATTCAAGAAATGAAAACCTTAAGTGGAAAAAGATATAAGCATAAATGCACATGATTCCAGAGTTAATTTCAAACGAATTCAATTCTATGACTTTATCCAAAAGCATATTATGGTGAGTAATAAAGTGAAGTATGAGATTCAATATGTTGCATAACATGATTAAGAAAAAAAATATATATATCAAAAACATTTTTGATATATTATGTTTACCTTTTTCCAATGGTATGAATATATAAAATCTTAAACTTAGTTTGTGATAGACTTGAAATATGTGTAATCAAAATGTAAATTTAATCTCTTATGAAAAATCGTATAATTTATAAATGAAGCAATACTTTGGAGAATTTATACGTAAAGATATGAATATTTTCATTCCAAGGATAAAATGAATATAATCTTCATTTAAGAATATTTTAATTAGAAAGTCATAAGAGTTGTGAATTCATTACACATCAAATTCAAATTAAGTAAATTGCACAATGCAATCATTTTGGATAAGTTTATGTAAGCTTTGTTGATTGTAAAGAAAATCAGAAGACCAACACGCATAGATCAATTTGAACCATCAGAGCTTCATTGTATTAAAAGCAAGCCAAAGAATGAGCAGTGTCAAGATCAAAGAAAAGATCAAAGGAAAAGAGCCATGAAATCACCTACAAAATCAAGAAAGCAAACCATAAGTTAAGTATTTACAAATTTTTAATGGGGTCCCTTTATTTTGTGCAAAAATTAAAGGGAGTTGTTGGGGTTCCACCAAATGGCGACATGCTGGGCGAACCAATTATCTTTGTATGTTTACTAGAAGATTAAAAATATAGGGAAACAAAATCAAGTTTTTCTCGAAATATCAAACTTTCACACCACATGACATTCTCACATCACTAGCCTATATAGTAAAGTTTAAACTTAAAGTGCTGTCACACTCAAATGAATTGTCACAACTATTATTCAAAGATTTCATAAAGATGAATGAGTTTGAAATATATGCATAGCAAATAAACTTTATCAAGAATGCCTTCTCAACAGTTAAGGATAATCGAATAACACTAGCATAAAGATATGACCTCCATATCTTAAGAAGATATCTGGATAAGTTCCCCATCCATTAAATATAAATAATTGAAAGATAAAATTTGTTTTTCTCTTGTTATTTTTATTTTATTTTTTATTTTTATTTATATATATATATATATATATCTTTGATTCAAGACTACTATCCTGGCTTGGTAACCAGCTATTGATAGCATCATTCACGAGAACTGTCAGAGATAAACAAGCCGGCTCGTGATGAGACCTCCTGTCCCTTGATCTTATGACCAAGAGCCATCACCCTGGTGATCAGAAATGATGTTATCCCTGAGAGGGCTGATGATCATGATTAGGTCGGCTCGTAATGAGACCTCCTATTCTTCAATCAAAGTTTAGTTTAGTTTTAAATTTTTTCAAATGGATGAGAAACAAATCCAGATAATACCCCTATAATAACATGGAAGGCCTAAAGATGACTAATGCCATTGATTTATAAAGATTCTGAGAGAAAAGTTTCCCAACAAGTTGACTTGCCTAGCTAATGATATCATTCTCAAAACAAAGTCCAAGAATAATAATCGTGAGTTCAACTGACTGATTAGCTAAGTTCATAAGAAATCTTTCAAGGCTAGGAATGATTCAATCACAGTAAGAACATTTGATATGGCAAGAAACTCCTTACAATGGTTTCCCTTAAAAACAAAGAAGAAAATCAAAAGCTTGAAAAATATTAAATTTACTACTGAAACCAATCAACCCAACAAAAATCACTAATAAAACACTCAAAAGATAGAATCCGATCAAATCCAAAATTCAACCAAAATGTATGTATTGAAATCCAAAAGAAAAATTTTAAAAATTTATCGAAACTTTAACTGAGAGTCGAAGATGGTCAATAACCTCAAAAATCAAAATTCAAGATATGATTACTTTCTATATGATGAGCTATATAAAATAATGTAAAAATCATAAAATTAAGACATACGTAAGAAAGAACGACAAATCTCCTAAATGCCATATGAAAATTGACCACAATATAAAGATCTAAAAATAAATGTCAATATAAAATAGAAAATAGGAGACATAAATATGTATGTCGAAATGGTGATTTTCACAAAACGTATCATAAACTTATTATTGATGTAAAGTTTCTTAAAATATTTCTTCATTATTTTTAGGACTCAATTAATTAGTGAGAAGATTGAGTAAGTCGAATCCTTTTATTCATCATTATTTACAAAAGGAAAAATGAAAAATTTTAAGTTGTAAAGTTTCGTGGAAATAATTACAAAGTGAGCAAGATGTAACAATTACAACTCTTTATTTTGAAAAACAAAACTAAATGAAAAACCTAAAAGAAAAATGGTCACAAAAAAATCTTCTAAATCAAAAGATAATCAAAAGAAATAAAGAAGGCTTGTAAGAAACCAATTATTTCAAAAAGCAAGATTTCAACTCAAAATCTAGTCAATATGTACAAGGTTGAGGTAATAAGAAATCCAATCATTTAGGTCTCAAAAGTGAAAACCAGAAGTAATCAAGTGAAACCAAACTCAATATTAATTTCCTTTGATGATTAAATTGATTTGTGCAAATCATTATTAATTTCATGTCACAACTTCACTAAGCATCAGAATTGAATGAAAGAAAATTCTTAAATCGAAGATCAACATGTAATAATATTTTACAAGATTTAATTGATCTGAAATTATAAAATAATTTTCAATACCCTCAATTAGATTTATCTTAATTTGTGGTTATGATAATATCAAGATAAGACCTTTCTTTAATTATAAATATGGTAAGTATTCATAGAAAAGCCCAAAATTATTAATTTTGAAAAAATGATCGATTTACAAAAATTTAGAGAAATATTCATCAAAATAATCTTTATGAGCAAAAATCAAGAATTGGCATGAATGATTTAGAAATTTCAGGGAGTTGATTTGTCAAACTCATTTCAAGAGAAAATCAAAATTCAAATGATAAAAGAAATAATCGTAAGGTTAGTCTACACATTTTAAATAAATTGATGAATGTCACTGTAATAATTTAAATATAGTCTAAAAGTATATAATTAATGACATCATCCCACAATCGTGTAAAATAACCTAATGATAGATTTATCATTACTGCATTATTAAAATTTATGATTTCTCACCAAAATTGAATATTTCAAAGTTTTAAAAAGATAAATAACAAGTATACAAATTTTGAAATGGAAATAAGATAAAGAATTCACTTCCCTGATGTAAGGCCATCTCGTATTCATGCATTCTCGATTGTATCACTTGCTTCAAAACGATTTCTAACTTGTCAATCCAACCAAGTGTACCTGACCAAAAATTAAGTAGAGATCAATTTATCCTTAGCAGAAAACTATCGAGCTGATTAATAAATATATACATTCTTATATTTACTACTATGTGTAAAATCAAAACTAAGAAATAAAGAAAAAGAAAAGAAACTACTCTATCTTATTCCTAGTCTTTATTTTATGTACACTAAAATCAAACATTCCATCATAATCAAGTAAAGTCAAAAAGCCAATGAAACCATTGAAGCATTTGTAATCCTGCAAAATAAAACATATCGAATAATAATAATATGAATTGAAATGCTTCATACTGAAAAATAGAAAGAATTAAATTAGAACTTATATTTACAAAAGAAAGAAGAAGACGACATGAAAATATTTTAAAATATGACTCTTCCAACCATGCATAAACTGGATCATCAAAAGAAGATTGGAGGAGATCTAGTACTTGCAAAGATTCAATGGAATGTGTGATAACAAGTTCATCAGGATAGTAATCAAAAAGTGGTATGTCAAGATTATGATCAAAGGATCCATGAGACGTTAAAGTAGAGGATATATTTTGTAAGGAAGTATCATCACCATAAATTTGAAAATCAAAATTTGACATTACCTTAGTGTAAGCACTTTTCCCTTGAAATTCATGAGATTTTGACGATTCGATTAGTTTACAAGTGAAAAGATTAGTATCGCCAACATTATAAGAAATGGTTTTATCTTCTAACTTAACTTCTTCAATATTATTGTATGCATGAGATTCATGAGCGATATTTATAAGATTATTTTCCTCGTCAATATCTTGAATAGAAATATTTTCCTCATTTTTATACAACAAATCACTTTGCATAGAAACTGACCATAGTGTTTGTATATTAGTATCTGGACTTGAATTATAATCAGTAAATAGATCCGGGTATAAAGCATGATAACTTTCCAAATGTTGAGAATTAGATGTTCTTGTTTGCAAAGGACAATCTTGATTAACTGATTCAAGAGGAAAATCATTATCCATATTTTGATTTGCTGACATATTTTTTGAAGGAATGAGATAATTTTGTTCAATTTGAGAGGAAGAAAATGCAAAATCATGATTTATGCAATGCTCATTCAAAGATTTGGTTTTAGGTCCTAAAATCATCGATTCCTTTTCGACTACAATTGTTTGAACAAGAGAATGACTTTTTAATGTAAGTGTTGAATTTAAATTCTTTTGTTCTTGAAATTGTATTTTAGACGATCCTAAGATTTGTTGATGTTCAACGATTTTAGTGTTAGAATTTGGATCAATAAAATTAGACCCTGAATCAGTATTAACCGATGAAGTGATGCAACCATCAACATGCATATCGTCAATTTGAAGCTTATCATGATTTGTTTGATTAGATAAAGTTAAAAGAGAATCAAGAGATAAAAATAAATCTGTTATTTCTTCTGCAGAAAATTGATCTTTCTCATGAAATCGAAAATGCATTGACATAAATCTTGAAAAGAAAGCACTAGTAGATTCACCTTTTTGTTTGCGAAGATTTCCAATCTCATACCTCAACGCTTGATAATTATAATCCTCATGCGCATCAATGAATAACTCCATAAAATGTTTCCATGAATGAATGGACTTAGCGGGTAACATTTCGAACCAGCCTCGAATTCTTCTTTTGAAAGTGACAGTAAAAAGCCTCCAAATCGTACTCTCACATAATATACGAAAATGGTTACAAATATCTATAAATTCAGTGAGATGTTTCAAAGCAGTCATTTTACCTTCTCCATCAAAACTTAACCTTTGAAAGAGTTTTACTGCACTTTCAGAAATACCTCCAGCAGGCCCAGGCATGCTGAAAGCATGTTCTAAAACAGTAATATGAGCCATTTTTAAAATAGATCAAAATTTAAAAGAAATAGCTCAAAGGGCTTACTTGCCGATCGGCCCTCCTTCTAGCGCCATTTGTTGGCCTGCTTTTATGAATCAGAGCCAATAAGGAGGTTTTGTCCACACAATCAGCTTAGAGCAGCGTCCGGTATGTTTGGTTTAACAAAACCTCGCAGGTTATGGTCCTGCCACCAGCTAGTTTGTCTCTTAAGGAGAACTTAAAACCAGCAAAATCTAACTTATTCTAATATCTATCCTACCTAAATATCTACAAATGTCCTAAAGTTGCTTTCGTAAGGAAAGGCTTCGATTTTTTGGGAAATTTTCTAAATATGAAAACTTACTTATAGTATGCAGAATGATTTAACAGGGCTAAATCAATAAAACTTTAAAACTAATTAATCTATTTATCCTATTTAACTCTATCTCAGCTGAGAGAAAATTTGAAACTAATATTAATCATTAATCAATAACAGAAAATTGAAGTATGATATAAACAAAACATATTTAAATCATAACGACAGTAACTCTGCTATATAGAAATGGAGATGAGATCTAACCTAAAACACACAGTCAAATTTCACTTCCAAAACTGATTAATAATTAACTCTCAAGACAGTCATTTGAATTTGAAATAATGCTTATTTAAAATTCACTGTTAACATACAAATGAAATTTTAAATAAACAGAAAAGTATATCATTAAAACTGATGTTTATAGTGAACACACTAATAAACAAAACCATAATGAAATATTTATTCAACAACTAACTTGAGATGATAAAGTGAGAAAAATATTTAAACATCAATGTGTCACAGCACACAGAGTTCACGTATAAACAGAAGATAACAAACTCAAATATATGTATATATATATAAATCCAAAAATGAAATACCAGTCACAGTATCATTTGCAGATGTCCAGTATCATTCATATGAAAGCTTCAGCTTCAAGTATGATGTAGTACTAGTAACCAAATATATTTCAAATGAGTTTTCTTCACCACTCCATCCTGCAGAGAAATACAACGAATCCTCAAAAGACAAAGCTCTTCATCTCCATCGATCTGCCCTGTCTGGCAGCAGCGTTTACAGAATAGAGAAAAATAACACTTCCTTTGCTCTGTCACACGCGCCTCCTTCCTGGAAGTGTCTCTTCTTCTTTTTGTAACATAAAATTTACAAAAGGAAACAGAATTGAAGATCATAAAATATCCTCTCTTCTGCTAAGAAAACCCACCCCCCCCATCGTAGTTGAACTCCTGGTCCATTTATAAGCGATTCAGTCTCATCATGTATCAAAACTACAGCCTCGAATATCTCCATCTTCCTCCTCATCTTAACGGGTTGGTCGCATTTCTGGTGAGTTCTTCCCCGATGAATTCGCTCCACTTTGATCTGGTAATTGTATTTTATCCCTCCTCATCAAACCTGCACATTAAACCATATATTAAATAACATTGCAGATTATAAAAATAAATATCAACTGAGAAGAGAAATGATAGTTCAAAGGAGAAGAAGAAATGATTTTAAATGGTAAAATAATAAATATTAATGAATCTCCCTTCTTCCTTGACTTCAACGATCTCCTCTTAACATGCCAATGGTTGGGCGAACCGTTCTGATCCGAGGCTTTCATGATCATATGCACAACATAACTGCGATATTAAGATTTCACTTGGGTGATACAATATCTCCACCAAAACAAACATTGCCTTGGATTCTCCTCTCCTTCTGGGCATTTGTAGAACTGCACCAATAAAACTATCCATTTGCTGATCTAATAATAAGCATATCTCATGAATCACCATCGTATGTATTCGTGGCTGATCTTTCAACAAACATGTGACAGCTTTGTAAACTAGTGGCACAATCCTCTCATCGCTTTTAATGTGGCAAACTGTCTTGATTAAGAGACAACAATATTTCAAGGAGATATCATTGCATACTACAACAAACTCATTTCCCAATCCTCCACGTTGCGGTGCAGGTTCTATCTTCTCTATTCATGGTGATATTCCCTCTCTGAGCATTCTGTTTTATGAGACTACACTCTATATTTCCAAGTGGCATATTGACCAAGTTATCCATTGACGAGATAACTATGAGAAGTTTCTATTGATTCTGGCAACTTTGTGTCTTGCATGCACTGGGCGTCTAATTCTTTAAGTGATAGCACAAACCTGTACCATTTAATGAGAGGACGTGGTTGTTTTCAAAATATTAATCTCCCATATGACACTTAAACCTTATGTTAGCCAAAACGATTCAAGAAATGAAAACGTTAAGTGGAAAAAGATATAAGCATAAATGCACATGATTCCAGAGTTAATTTCAAACGAATTCAATTCTATGACTTTAACCAAAAGCATATTATGGTGAGTAATAAAGTGAAGTATGAGATTCAATATGTTGCATAACATGATTAAGAAAAAAAATATATATATCAAAAACATTTTTGATATATTATGTTTACCTTTTTCCAATGGTATGAATATATAAAATCTTAAACTTAGTTTGTGATAGACTTGAAATATGTGTAATCAAAATGTAAATTTAATCTCTTATGAAAAATCGTATAATTTATAAATGAAGCAATACTTTGGAGAATTTATACGTAAAGATATGAATATTTTCATTCCAAGGATAAAATGAATATAATCTTCATTTAAGAATATTTTAATTAGAAAGTCATAAGAGTTGTGAATTCATTACACATCAAATTCAAATTAAGTAAATTGCACAATGCAATCATTTTGGATAAGTTTATGTAAGCTTTGTTGATTGTAAAGAAAATCAGAAGACCAACACGCATAGATCAATTTGAACCATCAGAGCTTCATTGTATTAAAAGCAAGCCAAAGAATGAGCAGTGTCAAGATCAAAGAAAAGATCAAAGGAAAAGAGCCATGAAATCACCTACAAAATCAAGAAAGCAAACCATAAGTTAAGTATTTACAAATTTTTAATGGGGTCCCTTTATTTTGTGCAAAAATTAAAGGGAGTTGTTGGGGTTCCAACAAATGGTGACATGCTGGGCGAACCAATTATCTCTGTATGTTTACTAGAAGATTAAAAATATAGGGAAACAAAATCAAGGTTTTCTCGAAATATCAAACTTTCACACCACATGACATTCTCACATCACTAGCCTATATAGTAAAGTTTAAACTTAAAGTGCTGTCACACTCAAATGAATTGTCACAACTATTATTCAAAGATTTCATAAAGATGAATGAGTTTGAAATATATGCATAGCAAATAAACTTTATCAAGAATGCCTTCTCAACAGTTAAGGATAATCGAATAACACTAGCATAAAGATATGACCTCCATATCTTAATAAGATATCTGGATAAGTTCCCCATCCATTAAATATAAATAACTGAAAGATAAAATTTCTTTTTCTCTTGTTATTGTTATTTTATTTTTTATTTTTATTTATTTATATATATATATATATATATATATATCTTTGATTCAAGACTACTATCCTGGCTTGGTAACCAGCTATTGATAGCATCATTCACGAGAACTGTGAGAGATAAACAAGCCGGCTCGTGATGAGACCTCCTGTCCCTTGATCTTATGACCAAGAGCCATCACCCTGGTGATCAGAAATGATGTTATCCCTGAGAGGGCTGATGATCATGATTAGGTCGGCTCGTAATGAGACCTCCTATTCTTCAATCAAAGTTTAGTTTAGTTTTAAATTTTTTCTAATGGATGAGAAACAAATCCAAATAATACCCCTATAATAACATGGAAGGCCTAAAGATGACTAATGCCATTGATTTATAAAGATTCTGAGAGAAAAGTTTCCCAACAAGTTGACTTGCCTAGCTAATGATATCATTCTCAAAACAAAGTCCAAGAATAATAATCATGAGTTCAACTGACTGATTAGCTAAGTTCATAAGAAATCTTTCAAGGCTAGGAATGATTCAATCACAGTAAGAACATTTGATATGGCAAGAAACTCCTTACAATGGTTTCCCTTAAAAACAAAGAAGAAAATCAAAAGCTTGAAAAATATTAAATTTACTACTGAAACCAATCAACCAAACAAAAATCACTAATAAAACACTCAAAAGATAGAATCCGATCAAATCCAAAATTCAACCAAAATGTATGTATTGAAATCCAAAAGAAAAATTTTAAAAATTTATCGAAACTTTAACTGAGAGTCGAAGATGGTCAATAACCTCAAAAATCAAAATTCAAGATATGATTACTTTCTATATGATGAGCTATATAAAATAATGTAAAAATCATAAAATTAAGACATACGTAAGAAAGAACGACAAATCTCCTAAATGCCATATTAAAATTGACCACAATATAAAGATCTAAAAATAAATGTCAATATAAAATAGAAAATAGGAGACATAAATATGTATGTCGAAATGGTGATTTTCACAAAACGTATCATAAACTTATTATTGATGTAAATTTTCTTAAAATATTTCTTCATTATTTTTAGGACTCAATTAATTAGTGAGAAGATTGAGTAAGTTGAATCCTTTTATTCATCATTATTTACAAAAGGAAAAATGAAAAATTTTAAGTTGTAAAGTTTCATGGAAATAATTACAAAGTGAGCAAGATGTAACAATTACAACTCTTTATTTTGAAAAACAAAACTAAATGAAAAACCTAAAAGAAAAATGGTCACAAAAAAATCTTCTAAATCAAAAGATAATCAAAAGAAATAAAGAAGGCTTGTAAGAAACCAATTATTTCAAAAAGCAAGATTTCAACTCAAAATCTAGTCAATATGTACAAGGTTGAGGTAATAAGAAATCCAATCATTTAGGTCTCAAAAGTGAAAACCAGAAGTAATCAAGTGAAACCAAACTCAATATTAATTTCCTTTGATGATTAAATTGATTTGTGCAAATCATTATTAATTTCATGTCACAACTTCACTAAGCATCATAATTGAATGAAAGAAAATTCTTAAATCGAAGAACAACATGTAATAATATTTTACAAGATTTAATTGATCTGAAATTATAAAATAATTTTCAATACCCTCAATTAGATTTATCTTAATTTGTGGTTATGATAATATCAAGATAAGACCTTTCTTTAATTATAAATATGGTAAGTATTCATAGAAAAGCCCAAAATTATTAATTTTGAAAAAATGATCGATTTACAAAAATTTAGAGAAATATTCATCAAAATAATCTTTATGAGCAAAATCAAGAATTGGCATGAATGATTTAGAAATTTCAGGGAGTTGATTTGTCAAACTCATTTCAAGAGAAAATCAAAATTTAAATGATAAAAGAAATAATCGTAAGGTTAGTCTACACATTTTAAATAAATTGATGAATGTCACTGTAATAATTTAAATATACTCTAAAAGTATATAATTAATGACATCATCCCACAATCGTGTAAAATAACCTAATGATAGATTTATCATTACTGCATTATTAAAATTTATGATTTCTCACCAAAATTGAATATTTCAAAGTTTTAAAAAGATAAATAACAAGTATACAAATTTTGAAATGGAAATAAGATAAAGAATTCACTTCCCTGATGTAAGGCCATCTCGTATTCATGCATTCTCGATTGTATCACTTGCTTCAAAACGCTTTCTAACTTGTCAATCCAACCAAGTGTACCTGACCAAAAATTAAGTAGAGATCAATTTATCCTTAGCAGAAAACTATCGAGCTGATTAATAAATATATACATTCTTATATTTACTACTATGTGTAAAATCAAAACTAAGAAATAAAGAAAAAGAAAAGAAACTACTCTATCTTATTCCTAGTCTTTATTTTATGTACACTAAAATCAAACATTCCATCATAATCAAGTAAAGTCAAAAAGCCAATGAAACCATTGAAGCATTTGTAATCCTGCAAAATAAAACATATCGAATAATAATAATATGAATTGAAATGCTTCATACTGAAAAATAGAAAGAATTAAATTAGAACTTATATTTACAAAAGGAAGAAGAAGACGACATGAAAATCTTTTAAAATATGACTCTTCCAACCATGCATAAACTGGATCATCAAAAGAAGATTGGAGGAGATCTAGTACTTGCAAAGATTCAATGGAATGTGTGATAACAAGTTCATCAGGATAGTAATCAAAAAGTGGTATGTTAAGATTATGATCAAAGGATCCATGAGACGTTAAAGTAGAGGATATATTTTGTAAGGAAGTATCATCACCATAAATTTGAAAATCAAAATTTGACATTACCTTAGTGTAAGCACTTTTCCCTTGAAATTCATGAGATTTTGACGATTCGATTAGTTTACAAGTGAAAAGATTAGTATCGCCAACATTATAAGAAATGGTTTTATCTTCTAACTTAACTTCTTCAATATTATTGTATGCATGAGATTCATGAGCGATATTTATAAGATTATTTTCCTCGTCAATATCTTGAATAGAAATATTTTCCTCATTTTTATACAACAAATCACTTTGCATAGAAACTGACCATAGTGTTTGTATATTAGTATCTGGACTTGAATTATAATCAGTAAATAGATCCGGGTATAAAGCATGATAACTTTCCAAATGTTGAGAATTAGATGTTCTTGTTTGCAAAGGACAATCTTGATTAACTGATTCAAGAGGAAAATCATTATCCATATTTTGATTTGCTGACATATTTTTTGAAGGAATGAGATAATTTTGTTCAATTTGAGAGGAAGAAAATGCAAAATCATGATTTATGCAATGCTCATTCAAAGATTCGGTTTTAGGTCCTAAAATCATCGATTCCTTTTCGACTACAATTGTTTGAACAAGAGAATGACTTTTTAATGTAAGTGTTGAATTTAAATTCTTTTGTTCTTGAAATTGTATTTTAGACGATCCTAAGATTTGTTGATGTTCAACGATTTTAGTGTTAGAATTTGGATCAATAAAATTAGACCTTGAATCAGTATTAACCGATGAAGTGATGCAACCATCAACATGCATATCGTCAATTTGAAGCTTATCATGATTTGTTTGATTAGATAAAGTTAAAAGAGAATCAAGAGATAAAAATAAATCTGTTATTTCTTCTGCAGAAAATTGATCTTTCTCATGAAATCGAAAATGCATTGACATAAATCTTGAAAAGAAAGCACTAGTAGATTCACCTTTTTGTTTGCGAAGATTTCCAATCTCATACCTCAACGCTTGATAATTATAATCCTCATGCGCATCAATGAATAACTCCATAAAATGTTTCCATGAATGAATGGACTTAGCGGGTAACATTTCGAACCAGCCTCGAATTCTTCTTTTGAAAGTGACAGTAAAAAGCCTGCAAATCGTACTCTCACATACTATACGAAAATGGTTACAAATATCTATAAATTCAGTGAGATGTTTCAAAGCAGTCATTTTACCTTCTCCATCAAAACTTAACCTTTGAAAGAGTTTTACTGCACTTTCAGAAATACCTCCAGCAGGCCCAGGCATGCTGAAAGCATGTTCTAAAACAGTAATATGAGCCATTTTTAAAATAGATCAAAATTTAAAAGAAATAGCTCAAAGGGCTTACTTGCCGATCGGCCCTCCTTCTAGCACCATTTGTTGGCCTGATTTTATGAATCAGAGCCAATAAGGAGGTTTTGTCCACACAATCAGCTTAGAGCAGCGTCCGGTATGTTTGGTTTAACAAAACCTCGCAGGTTATGGTCCTGCTACTAGCTAGTTTGTCTCTTAAGGAGAACTTAAAACCAGCAAAATCTAACTTATTCTAATATCTATCCTACCTAAATATCTACAAATGTCCTAAAGTTGCTTTCGTAAGGAAAGACTTCGATTTTTTGGGAAATTTTCTAAATATGAAAACTTACTTATAGTATGCAGAATGATTTAACAGGGCTAAATCAATAAAACTTTAAAACCAATTAATCTATTTATCCTATTTAACTCTATCTCAGCTGAGAGCAAATTTGAAACTAATATTAATCATTAATCAATAACAGAAAATTGAAGTATGATATAAACAAAACATATTTAAATCATAACGACAGTAACTCTGCTATATAGAAATGGAGATGAGATCTAACCTAAAACACACAGTCAAATTTCACTTCCAAAACTGATTAATAATTAACTCTCAAGACAGTCATTTGAATTTGAAATAATGCTTATTTAAAATTCACTGTTAACATACAAATGAAATTTTAAATAAACAGAAAAGTATATCATTAAAACTGATGTTTATAGTGAACACACTAATAAACAAAACCATAATGAAATATTTATTCAACAACTAACTTGAGATGATAAAGTGAGAAAAATATTTAAACATCAATGTGTCACAGCACACAGAGTTCACGTATAAACAGAAGATAACAAACTGAAATATATGTATATATATAAATCCAAAAATGAAATACCAGCCACAGTATCATTTGCAGATGTCCAGTATCATTCATATGAAAGCTTCAGCTTCAAGTATGATGTAGTACTAGTAACAAAATATATTTCAAATGAGTTTTCTTCACCACTCCATCCTGCAGAGAGATACAACGAATCCTCAAAAGACAAAGCTCTTCATCTCCATCGATCTGCCCTGTCTGGCAGCAGCGTTTACAGAACAGAGAAAATAAGACTTCCTTTGCTCTGTCACACGCGCCACCTTCCTGGAAGTGTCTCTTCTTCTTTTTGCAACATAAAATTTACAAAAGGAAACAGAATTGAAGATCATAAAATATCCTCTCTTCTGCTAAGAAAACCCACCCCCCCCATCGTAGTTGAACTCCTGGTCCATTTATAAGAGATTCAGTCTCATCATGTATCAAAACTATAGCCTCGAATATCTCCATCTTCCTCCTCATCTTAACGGGTTGGTCGCATTTCTGGTGAGTTCTTCCCCGATGAATTCGCTCCACTTTGATCTGGTAATTGTATTTTATCCCTCCTCGTCAAACCTGCACATTAAACCATATATTAAATAACACTGCAGATTATAAAAATAAATATCAACTGAGAAGAGAAATGATAGTTCAAAGGAGAAGAAGAAATGATTTTAAATGGTAAAATAATAAATATTAATGAATCTCCCTTCTTCCTTGACTTCAACGATCTCCTCTTAACATGCCAATGGTTGGGAGAACCGTTCTGATCCGAGGATTTCATGATCATATGCACAACATAACTGCGATATTAAGATTTCACTTGGGTGATACAATATCTCCACCAAAACAAACATTGCCTTGGATTCTCCTCTCCTTCTGCGCATTTGTAGAACTGCACCAATAAAACTATCCATCTGCTGATCTAATAATAAGCATATCTCATGAATCACCATCGTATGTATTCGTGGCTGATCTTTCAACAAACATGTGATAGCTTTGTAAACTGGTGGCACAATCCTCTCATCGCTTTTAATGTGGCAAACTGTCTCGATTAAGAGACAACAATATTTCAAGGAGATATCATTGCATACTACAACAAACTCATTTCCCAATCCTCCACGTTGCGGTGCAGGTTCTATCTTCTCTATTCATGGCGATATTCCCTCTCTGAGCATTCTGTTTTATGAGACTACACTCTATATTTCCAAGTGGCATATTGACCAAGTTATCCATTGACGAGATAACTATGAGAAGTTTCTATTGATTCTGGCAACTTTGTGTCTTGCATGCACTGGGCGTCTAATTCTTTAAGTGATAGCACAAACCTGTACCATTTAATGAGAGGATGTGGTTGTTTTCAAAATATTAATCGCCCATATGACACTTAAACCTTATGTTAGCCAAAACGATTCAAGAAATGAAAACGTTAAGTGGAAAAAGATATAAGCATAAATGCACATGATTCCAGAGTTAATTTCAAACGAATTCAATTCTATGACTTTATCCAAAAGCATATTATGGTGAGTAATAAAGTGAAGTATGAGATTCAATATGTTGCATAACATGATTAAGAAAAAAAAAATATATCAAAAACATTTTTGATATATTATGTTTACCTTTTTCCAATGGTATGAATATATAAAATCTTAAACTTAGTTTGTGATAGACTTGAAATATGTGTAATCAAAATGTAAATTTAATCTCTTATGAAAAATCATATAATTTATAAATGAAGCAATACTTTGGAGAATTTATACGTAAAGATATGAATATTTTCATTCCAAGGATAAAATGAATATAATCTTCATTTAAGAATATTTTAATTAGAAAGTCATAAGAGTTGTGAATTCATTACACATCAAATTCAAATTAAGTAAATTGCACAATGCAATCATTTTGGATAAGTTTATGTAAGCTTTGTTGATTGTAAAGAAAATCAGAAGACCAACACGCATAGATCAATTTGAACCATCAGAGCTTCATTGTATTAAAAGCAAGCCAAATAATGAGCAGTGTCAAGATCAAAGAAAAGATCAAAGGAAAAGAGCCATGAAATCACCTACAAAATCAAGAAAGCAAACCATAAGTTAAGTATTTACAAATTTTTAATGGGGTCCCTTTATTTTGTGCAAAAATTAAAGGGAGTTGTTGGGGTGCCAACAAATACCTAGTAAAGGTATCATCTGTTTGGATAGGACCAAAGCAAGGATGGCTGCATATGTGCATGGTTGGGACTCTCGGTTGTGCTCATTATGTGCATGTCTATTGCCACTACTGGATGCTCCTCGACCACCGGAAGGTGGCGGCTCTACCCCACCGGGAGGTGTTGGATCTACCCCATCGAGAGGTGGTGGTTCTACTCCACCCATATATGGTGGCTCTGATGGCCCTACCTGGTACGTACCTTTAAGATACGTTCTATGGAGAACAACTACCTATTCCAACAGTAGGAATGACTCCTACATCTTTGGGACCAACTGATGTGCAGGTGACACATCTGGCCTGGGTAGCTTCCTGCGAGGTGGAGCTATTGGGTGATTGGTATCTATGTGCCTCGCATTGGGACATTGTTGAGGCATCCCCATCCCAACGCCCTGGTACTCCAAGATATCAAAATAATTAACATGTTTCCCCAAAACAATTCTACGTACATCTTTCTCATAAAATATAGAGGCATTTCCTTGTTGTTATGTGGTGGTACATCAAACACCATGTACCATCGGTCCATCCAGTTATCTATGAATGGTTGATATGTACACCACTCAATAGAAATATGCCTTTTGTTTAGATTCGAGATTTCACCCGTCCGTGGATCTCTAAAAAGGGAAAACATATGTTGTTTTGTTATCTTCAACTTCTTAACTTCTTTGTAGCTAATTCCATTAGCATATTCTTGCTTCTTTCTCTCTCTGAATGTAGAAATATCTTGTATTCCACCATTATACCTACTAAATGTCTCTATCATTGCATCCAAATTGGATGCAAACATACGGTGCCTATAATCAACAATAGTTATTGAGGCTCGAATTTCTCTGAGCCTCTCAATTTATCTTTGGATGTCTGAATGTGCATCCATGGTCATCACTGCAATAAAAAAATAAAAAAATAAATCATTAGAAACATAACATGTGTTATAATGACATCTCTCAAAAATGAAAAATGTACAAACTTTGTGCAAGAACGAATACATTACAAACATAAATATCATCTCAAAATACTGTAATAACAACTACGTGTAAACCAAAGTGGAAGGTGAGGATCAAATATATGTAAATCGATTAATGATCGACGGCGGAGAGCTCCTAATTCAATTATTAATGAAGGATCGAGACAATGGGGGCCTTAAAATCACTTTATGTACACCTTTCTAGAGCCGAGGTATTGGGGAAGATATTATTCGTCATACTCTACCTTCATAAATTTCTCTTTTGTATCTAATTTATTTCATGTTCGTGGCCGTTTACTTGCTCAAAATCTAGTTTTATGATGAGGAAGATTTGGTGGTGAAGTCCTCCGCGTCATTAAGGAGGGGCTTGCCCCTCCTTAATGACGTGGAGGACTTCACCACCAAATCTATCCATAGTCATCCAACTAAGGTCAAGCAAAGTCAAACAAAGTTTTCCATGAAGTAAATCTCTTATCAGTTTCTAGGTATGAAGAAACAAAACCCATAGTCAACCAACTAAGCTCAAGCAAAGTCAAACAAAGTCAACCATATTAATCCAAAGTTAACCATGTTCAACCATATTCAACCATGGTTTACCATAACCAATCATGAATAACCATGTTTTACCATGAACAACCATAGTCAACAAAGGCTGATCAACAATAGTCAACCATAGTCAATCACGGTTGAACAACCATAGTCAACGAAGGCTAATCAACAATAGTCAACCATAGTCAATCATGGTTGAACAACCGTGGTCAAATGTAGTCAATTATGAGTAAAAACATGGTCAACCGAAGACAACCATGGTAAAAAAGGAGGTAAAAACATGGTCAACCGAAGTCAACCAGATTGAGTGTATTGGTTGTGAAGGAGGTAAAAAAAGATGTGGTAGTTCATCTTATTAACAAAGTAAGTGGTGTGTCTATAAATGAGGGGAACCTAGTCCCTTGGAGTTTGGGGGATGATGTAAAATCCATCATGCCATTGGGTTGGCTTCACAAGCATTGGTTGGACATTTTTAGGGTAAAAGAATGTGGGAAAAAAACATAGGGTTTGGTTAAGTCAAGTCTAGAAACCAAGCCTAGGTTATAGTCCATAGTTCCTCCTCCTAGCCAAATGGTGGATGGTTTTTCTTTTCCAATTTGCAATAGATGTGGAAAAAATATTGAAGAAAAGTTGGTGTTGGGATTCAAATACCTTATTGCTTAGGGTGGATGAAAAATTCATTAAGGGGATTGATAGTAGGGAGGAATTAACATATGTTAAATAACAAATTTTCAAATTTTTAGTTTTGGAATTTCATTTACATGGATTCTTAATTTAGGGCAACATAAAAATTTATATTTTTATTGATTAAATGAGGCAAGGATGAATGTTTGGATGCTAACCTTTCCAATCCTCCTTGCAAGACGAAATCACCCTCCTTGATCTTTGAATTTTCCCTCCCTTCACTTCTCCAAGACATTTTTGGAAGCTCTGATCGCTCGAGCATTCTGGTTTTCCGTGAAAAAATAGTGGCCGCGGTTTGTAGAATGTTTTTGTTTTGTTATATTAACCAAAACACACACACATTATAGTGATACATAATGCATTCTTTGGAAGCTCTGATCACTCGAGCGTTTCGGTTTTCCGTGAACAAACAGTGGCCGCGGTCTGCAGACTATTTTTTTTGGTTATATTAACCAAAACGCGCGCACGTTATAGTGATACATAATGCGCGCGCATTATGTATCACTATAATGCGTGCGCATTTTCGAATCCTATCTTACATGTTAATTGACATGGCAGGATCGGAGCCCGCCAATTCCTATTTCTAAGAAACGTGCACACGTTTTCAATTTGCTAAACTTTAGCACGTTTTGCGAATGCACGATAGCATCTAAAGGTTCCCTCAACTTTGTGTGAGGGCCCTGAAATGGGACCTTACCCTTCAAATTTGATCCCTTCTCACCTTGGAAAATTATTGTGTGCGATTTTAATACCCACCTCAAACTTTGAATCCAAACACTATCTTGATTTCATAATTTCTAATTCCAGAATAAATAAATGCGAAATTGTTACTGTTTCACATTAGAATACTAGAAGCACATCACTTTAGAAAATATATTTTATTAAATGTTTAGGTTTTACACATATGCATATCTTTAAATTAAGAGCTCTTGCATCATGGTGGCTCTCTTTTTTTCTTTATAGTTCATCTTTCTTTTGATTTTGTTCCAATATTCTAATTAATTATTGACAACTATACATGTGTGCTAGTGTTAATGATAGCACTTACTGCTTTCTGATTAGCTGATAGTTAGTTAGGCTTAGTGGGCATGCATGCCTCAATGAACATGAATGGTGGTGATGGGTTATGTACATCCTTAGACATTATAGAGTAGCATCAACCGTCCATGCCAACCTAGCAACACCACTTTTAATATTTCAGGTTTTAAGATTTTGGCCAATGTTTATTTTCATGTGAAACACCTAGAAATACCACGTGGCTAGCAACATGGTCTCGTGTAAACATCCCCCTTCAACCACAACTTGATCCCGATTGACATGACAATACCACTCAAACCACATCTCCTCACTCAGAGGAACTTCACAAAGTCTAATTGAACAAAAAATGCAATAATCTAAGTGACATCTTTCAATTTTTTGTGTTTTTACTCATTTAAGGGTGTACACAGATTCCACTCTGATAAACTACATTATAGGTGAATAATTCCATGTTAATAAATATTTTAATTATTAAGTTTATTTTTATAAATTTGTGTAGAGTTTGGTGATGATTCTTTAAATCACAAAATTCCATCCACCAATTCACACTTTAGTTATAATCATTCAATGGTTTGTAAGCTGATAGTTTAAAAATTATATTATTATTATAAATATCACATTAACCACATAAAAAATTAAAACACTATCACAATATAAAATTAATTTGATTTCAATTCAATCCAATATAAAATGGTATAAATATCCCAAAAATAAAGTGTGTTTGGGATAGGTTAAGTGCGAATTGTATGTTTTAACAAAATTATGGTTTAAAAAATTGATTTAAAAGAAGAAAAATTTACATAATATATATCAAATTATGATAAAATTTTAAGTTTCATCATCTTGTTCATTGCAGTAAACTTGAGGTTTAATGGCTAATTAGTTTTGTGAATTTTTTTTTTCCTATTACAATTTTGTGGCAAGAGTATCATATTTCTACAATGTTTGTCTTATAGAAATAGTTGTTATTTCTATTAGCAACTGAGGGGACATTTCCACCTCATGATTCTTTTTTTAACAAATAAGTGAGCTCATGTTTGAGTGGGAAAATAGTGAACCATCTTGAGATAGAATGAAAAAATATTTAAACTAATCAAAATTAAGGAATTTAGAAGAAATGTAACTTTTCTCATAGCTTTAGGTTAGTATGAACATCATAACTCCTTTAAAATGTAGATTTTTGTAGTATAATATGTGGTAAGTATTTATTTTGGTAAAAGTGCATAACATTTTTTCTTTCTTAAAAAGCAATCTTGAAACCCTTGGTGTTATCAATTTTGCTCCACTTATGATCTAGGAGGATATTGGTGGCCACCCGCCTATTCCACTTGTATACCCACCAGTGTTTCTTTTAGTTTTGCAGTTTCCTTAATAGTAGCACAATTTCCTATTTTTAGCAGTTTTCGGGTCCTAAACTTCCGAAGCTGTTTTGAGGCCCTAAACGACGTTTTTCCGGCATCGAATGGTCAAGCAAATATGAGTATTGTGCACCTACGCCTATCGCGCACCAGACTCGATATTTGCCTACCCTTTTTGCAGTCCTTGAATAGATCTTTCTAACGAGGTGTCATGTGCGTCGAACGGAGGTAGTATGCCAAAGTTACAACCCCGGGAACTTGATGTACCAAGTTACCCAATGGGGCCCATAGTCTGGCGTTTCACCTCCTAGGGTTAGTTTTTTTGGATGTGTAGGCTTTCCATTGTTTCTCAATAATATATAGGCCTTCGAGCCTCATTGTAAGGAAAATAGAGGCATGTAGCCGCCACATCTCTTCTTAGAGATAAGCTACCAACACTCTAGCCAGTTTATTTCCATCTAGTATGTAAACAAGTTTTAGTTCTTTGATTAATGAAGCAAAGTGTTATTTCCACTGCATTTGTGTTTTTATGAAAACTTGTGTATTCTATTGCGTTCCTGCATAAACCCGGATCAACTTAATATCCTTTAGTTACTTCAAATCACCTTCAGTACAGTCTGTTATATGAAAACCAATTACAAGCCACAGAAACACAAATTCAATTTGATTATTTGAAAACAATGTTCTATAGCTATAGTGTAAAAGTTTGAATTGGCAAAAGCTCAGGTTCTTTCAATATATTCTACATTAACCAAAACATGGAAAATAAAGTTAGGATAGATTATAAGGTCAAAATTATCACCTAGACTGAAAGAATTTCATTAGTTTTCATTGCAGTGAGCCAAAACTTGGGAACTCCTTTTTTCTGGAAAAAAGTAAGCATATCAAAATGAAGGAATGATCTAAACAACAAACTATACCATTCAAATTTCACTACAAATATTTGTAGATGTTACCTTAGCAAGCATCATCGTAGGATACAATAACTATTGCAATGAATGAGAAAAATACATAATTTCTATCATCTCTTTACCTTCCTCTTTATTCTCATATGTTGATGTACAATTCTGAGGGTCATCCTTACTTTCAACATAAGTGATGTTGTTGGATCTATACCTCTTCTGTCTCTTAATACCTAGATTAGACCCAGATTCAGCGTAGTTAGTGGTCCAACAAAACCCTTCTTCACCAGCCCTTTCGAAAACAACCTGCAAACAGACTGAGGTATCACCCATGGAGAAGTTATGGGGTAGTTGTAGAAGCACTTTTATACAACCAGGTGATGCACACCTAATAAAATGGAAAGCTAAGCAAAGTCACATCTACTTCGCATCCCCTTCTTGTACTACAACGCACTCTGGGGCTGCGCTCACGGGAAACTACACAATGCAATGCAACAACACACTCTGGGACCGCGCTGAGGGACATTTTTACACTCTATTGGCTCCATTGGATTAGTGTCACTTGCGCAACTACGCATTCAACATACTCAGAAGTACTTGTGCATTCAAATATATGTGTTCGGTACTTAACATATTATTCTCATCGACCATTCATGTGAAAATACATAAAAAAAGCGGGAACACACTTAATCAAAAGCATACACATAACATAAACAATCACACTCATGCATTCACACAACATGCTTATTTATGTGGTTCACCCCCAGGTTGGGAGCTACGTCCATGGGAATTGATGTTTATATTAATGGGAAGGGTCAATAGTTCTAGTATGCGCACATAGCTGCAGACTCTTCTCTCTACAATTGGGTCTCTGCGTACATAGCTGCAGAGTCTCTTCCTCTCTTCTTGCTCTTACAATAATTATTCTTTCCAAAAGACCAACCCCTAAGAGACGAAAAGACTCAAATATCAACCCTTCCCTTACAAAATTTCCCTCTTTATAGATCGTTCCTGAGGGTCAAGTCTTTACAATCATTGTGGGCCGAAAATTCTATAGTACCCAAAACCCCCCAAAAATGGCGCAGTTACCCCGCTAATCAGGCTTGTCGTACTTGACAGCTACATCACTTGACTTTGGCCACATTTTTGCACTGCATCTATCTTTGGCGCTCTTATGACAGCCGCAGTTCTAACTGCACGGCTCCGACTACATACTGACATTTCCCTTGCAGCTGCTCCGCTTCTTCTGTCGATGTTGGTCCACCATTCTAACTGCCTCAACTATCCTAGTCGTTCTTAGTACTTTTTCTTTACTAAGGCGACACGTCCCTTTCCTCCGATTCCGCGTCACTCCTTACCCTATTCCCAGGATTTGTGGATTTCTTTACCCAAAATAGGCCACTATTGGACCACACTTCACTTGTACTTCTTGCCAACAAAAACTGCTGTACTAGAGCTACGCTTCAACAAAACTGCGCCATGCTTGGACTTCTCTTTACCAACTGTGCTTACTTGGAACTTGGCTTCACCAAAAACTATGCCAACTTGGGCATTTCCCAATAGGCCCCTAACACTTACTCGTGGATCATCTTTGATCCACTTTGCTCCGAATGTGTGTCCCCTGGGGGACTCAACCTTCCAATGAAGAACTGAAGAGTTGTGCTTAGCTTCGTAATAGTTTCCTTTGTTTCCCGCTCAAAGTCCTTGACAGTTTCAAACATGCTCCTTCACTGTATACTCCGTTTTGCGAAGTTCTTGCAAATTCTATTTAATATTCTCTAACAAAGTGAGTGCTTCTTCTTGCATTGGCTGGAAGTTTGTTGAAGTGTCAACCTCTTTCTCCCTCAATGCCTTCAACTTTTTCTGCAACTCCCTAGTCTCTGCAAATTTAGGAATCTTCTGCCTTGGTGGAAAAGTCTTCATAGTTGTCTGCACAGAATCCAACTCTTGTTTTCGCTACTGTAGCTCTTCTTTTATCTGCTGCAGCTTAGGGTCTTCCTACAATGTAACACATAGCCTCGTTGCTTCATCAAGCAACGCCTGACATCACACCACTTCTGCTATGATGTTCTCTATGGACATCCTCAACTCTTCTCTTTGAGCTTCTTTGAATTCCTGAGGAGTGCTCGGTTGTTGCTTCAACTCGAGAATAGAAACCTTCTCCTTATATGTTGTCTCCATGTCCGCCATCTCTTCCTTAAGATTGTAAACTGCAGCACCAATCTTAAGTATTGTAGCCTCCACCTCAGGTTCTTCTTCGCACTTAGGTATCTTCGCGTAGACCGCTTCGACTGTTTATTTGAGTGTATGGGTTGTGGAGGAGGTAAAAAAAGATGTGGTAGTTCATCTTATTAACAAAGTAAGTGGTGTGTCTATAAATGAGGGGAACCTAGTCCCTTGGAGTTTGGGGGATGATGTAAAATCCATCATGCCATTGGGTTGGCTTCACAAGCATTGGTTGGACATTTTTAGGGTAAAAGAATGTGGGAAAAAAACATAGGGTTTGGTTAAGTCAAGTCTAGAAACCAAGCCTAGGTTATAGTCCATAGTTCCTCCTCCTAGCCAAATGGTGGATGGTTTTTCTTTTCCAATTTGCAATAGATGTGGAAAAAATATTGAAGAAAAGTTGGTGTTGGGATTCAAATACCTTATTGCTTAGGGTGGATGAAAAATTCATTAAGGGGATTGATAGTAGGGAGGAATTAACATATGTTAAATAACAAATTTTCAAATTTTTAGTTTTGGAATTTCATTTACATGGATTCTTAATTTAGGGCAACATAAAAATTTATATTTTTATTGATTAAATGAGGCAAGGATGAATGTTTGGATGCTAACCTTTCCAATCCTCCTTGCAAGACGAAATCACCCTCCTTGATCTTTGAATTTTCCCTCCCTTCACTTCTCCAAGACATTTTTGGAAGCTCTGATCGCTCGAGCATTCTGGTTTTCCGTGAACAAATAGTGGCCGCGGTTTGTAGAATGTTTTTTTTTTGTTATATTAACCAAAACACACACACATTATAGTGATACATAATGCATTCTTTGGAAGCTCTGATCACTCGAGCGTTTCGGTTTTCCGTGAACAAACAGTGGCCGCGGTCTGCAGACTATTTTTTTTGGTTATATTAACCAAAACGCGCGCACGTTATAGTGATACATAATGCGCGCGCATTATGTATCACTATAATGCGTGCGCATTTTCGAATCCTATCTTACATGTTAATTGACATGGCAGGATCGGAGCCCGCCAATTCCTATTTCTAAGAAACGTGCACACGTTTTCAATTTGCTAAACTTTAGCACGTTTTGCGAATGCACGATAGCATCTAAAGGGTCCCTCAACTTTGTGTGAGGGCCCTGAAATGGGACCTTACCCTTCAAATTTGATCCCTTCTCACCTTGGAAAATTATTGTGTGCGATTTTAATACCCACCTCAAACTTTGAATCCAAACACTATCTTGATTTCATAATTTCTAATTCCAGAATAAATAAATGCGAAATTGTTACTGTTTCACATTAGAATACTAGAAGCACATCACTTTAGAAAATATATTTTATTAAATGTTTAGGTTTTACACATATGCATATCTTTAAATTAAGAGCTCTTGCATCATGGTGGCTCTCTTTTTTTCTTTATAGTTCATCTTTCTTTTGATTTTGTTCCAATATTCTAATTAATTATTGACAACTATACATGTGTGCTAGTGTTAATGATAGCACTTACTGCTTTCTGATTAGCTGATAGTTAGTTAGGCTTAGTGGGCATGCATGCCTCAATGAACATGAATGGTGGTGATGGGTTATGTACATCCTTAGACATTATAGAGTAGCATCAACCGTCCATGCCAACCTAGCAACACCACTTTTAATATTTCAGGTTTTAAGATTTTGGCCAATGTTTATTTTCATGTGAAACACCTAGAAATACCACGTGGCTAGCAACATGGTCTCGTGTAAACATCCCCCTTCAACCACAACTTGATCCCGATTGACATGACAATACCACTCAAACCACATCTCCTCACTCAGAGGAACTTCACAAAGTCTAATTGAACAAAAAATGCAATAATCTAAGTGACATCTTTCAATTTTTTGTGTTTTTACTCATTTAAGGGTGTACACAGATTCCACTCCGATAAACTACATTATAGGTGAATAATTCCATGTTAATAAATATTTTAATTATTAAGTTTATTTTTATAAATTTGTGTAGAGTTTGGTGATGATTCTTTAAATCACAAAATTCCATCCACCAATTCACACTTTAGTTATAATCATTCAATGGTTTGTAAGCTGATAGTTTAAAAATTATATTATTATTATAAATATCACATTAACCACATAAAAAATTAAAACACTATCACAATATAAAATTAATTTGATTTCAATTCAATCGAATATAAAATGGTATAAATATCCCAAAAATAAAGTGTGTTTGGGATAGGTTAAGTGCGAATTGTATGTTTTAACAAAATTATGGTTTAAAAAATTGATTTAAAAGAAGAAAAATTTACATAATATATATCAAATTATGATAAAATTTTAAGTTTCATCATCTTGTTCATTGCAGTAAACTTGAGGTTTAATGGCTAATTAGTTTTGTGAATTTTTTTTTTCCTATTACAATTTTGTGGCAAGAGTATCATATTTCTACAATGTTTGTCTTATAGAAATAGTTGTTATTTCTATTAGCAACTGAGGGGACATTTCCACCTCATGATTCTTTTTTTAACAAATAAGTGAGCTCATGTTTGAGTGGGAAAATAGTGAACCATCTTGAGATAGAATGAAAAAATATTTAAACTAATCAAAATTAAGGAATTTAGAAGAAATGTAACTTTTCTCATAGCTTTAGGTTAGTATGAACATCATAACTCCTTTAAAATGTAGATTTTTGTAGTATAATATGTGGTAAGTATTTATTTTGGTAAAAGTGCATAACATTTTTTCTTTCTTAAAAAGCAATCTTGAAACCCTTGGTGTTATCAATTTTGCTCCACTTATGATCTAGGAGGATATTGGTGGCCACCCGCCTATTCCACTTGTATACCCACCAGTGTTTCTTTTAGTTTTGCAGTTTCCTTAATAGTAGCACAATTTCCTATTTTTAGCAGTTTTCGGGTCCTAAACTTCCGAAGCTGTTTTGAGGCCCTAAACGACGTTTTTCCGGCATCGAATGGTCAAGCAAATATGAGTATTGTGCACCTACCCCTATCGCGCACCAGACTCGATATTTGCCTACCCTTTTTGCAGTCCTTGAATAGATCTTTCTAACGAGGTGTCATGTGCGTCGAATGGAGGTAGTATGCCAAAGTTACAACCCCGGGAACTTGATGTACCAAGTTACCCAATGGGGCCCATAGTCTGGCGTTTCACCTCCTAGGGTTAGTTTTTTTGGATGTGTAGGCTTTCCATTGTTTCTCAATAATATATAGGCCTTCGAGCCTCATTGTAAGGAAAATAGAGGCATGTAGCCGCCACATCTCTTCTTAGAGATAAGCTACCAACACTCTAGCCAGTTTATTTCCATCTAGTATGTAAACAAGTTTTAGTTCTTTGATTAATGAAGCAAAGTGTTATTTCCACTGCATTTGTGTTTTTATGAAAACTTGTGTATTCTATTGCGTTCCTGCATAAACCCGGATCAACTTAATATCCTTTAGTTACTTCAAATCACCTTCAGTACAGTCTGTTATATGAAAACCAATTACAAGCCACAGAAACACAAATTCAATTTGATTATTTGAAAACAATGTTCTATAGCTATAGTGTAAAAGTTTGAATTGGCAAAAGCTCAGGTTCTTTCAATATATTCTACATTAACCAAAACATGGAAAATAAAGTTAGGATAGATTATAAGGTCAAAATTATCACCTAGACTGAAAGAATTTCATTAGTTTTCATTGCAGTGAGCCAAAACTTGGGAACTCCTTTTTTCTGGAAAAAAGTAAGCATATCAAAATGAAGGAATGATCTAAACAACAAACTATACCATTCAAATTTCACTACAAATATTTGTAGATGTTACCTTACCAAGCATCATCGTAGGATACAATAACTATTGCAATGAATGAGAAAAATACATAATTTCTATCATCTCTTTACCTTCCTCTTTATTCTCATATGTTGATGTACAATTCTGAGGGTCATCCTTACTTTCAACATAAGTGATGTTGTTGGATCTATACCTCTTCTGTCTCTTAATACCTAGATTAGACCCAGATTCAGCGTAGTTAGTGGTCCAACAAAACCCTTCTTCACCAGCCCTTTAGAAAACAACCTGCAAACAGACTGAGGTATCACCCATGGAGAAGTTATGGGGTAGCTGTAGAAGCACTTTTATACAACCAGGTGATGCACACCTAATAAAATGGAAAGCTAAGCAAAGTCACATCTACTTCGCATCCCCTTCTTGTACTACAACGCACTCTGGGGCTGCGGTCACGGGAAACTACACAATGCAATGCAACAACACACTCTGGGACCGCGCTGAGGGACATTTTTACACTCTATTGGCTCCATTGGATTAGTGTCACTTGCGCAACTACGCATTCAACATACTCAGAAGTACTTGTGCATTCAAATATATGTGTTCGGTACTTAACATATTATTCTCATCGACCATTCATGTGAAAATACATAAAAAAAGCGGGAACACACTTAATCAAAAGCATACACATAACATAAACAATCACACTCATGCATTCACACAACATGCTTATTTATGTGGTTCACCCCCAGGTTGGGAGCTACGTCCATGGGAATTGATGTTTATATTAATGGGAAGGGTCAATAGTTCTAGTATGCGCACATAGCTGCAGACTCTTCTCTCTACAATTGGGTCTCTGCGTACATAGCTGCAGAGTCTCTTCCTCTCTTCTTGCTCTTACAATACTTATTCTTTCCAAAAGACCAACCCCTAAGAGACGAAAAGACTCAAATATCAACCCTTCCCTTACAAAATTTCCCTCTTTATAGATCGTTCCTGAGGGTCAAGTCTTTACAATCATTGTGGGCCGAAAATTCTATAGTACCCAAAACCCCCCAAAAATGGCGCAGTTACCCCGCTAATCAGGCTTGTCGTACTTGACAGCTACATCACTTGACTTTGGCCACATTTTTGCACTGCATCTATCTTTGGCGCTCTTATGACAGCCGCAGTTCTAACTGCACGGATCCGACTACATACTGACATTTCCCTTGCAGCTGCTCCGCTTCTTCTGTCGATGTTGGTCCACCATTCTAACTGCCTCAACTATCCTAGTCGTTCTTAGTACTTTTTCTTTACTAAGGCGACACGTCCCTTTCCTCCGATTCCGCGTCACTCCTTACCCTATTCCCAGGATTTGTGGAGTTCTTTACCCAAAATAGGCCACTATTGGACCACACTTCACTTGTACTTCTTGCCAACAAAAACTGCTGTACTAGAGCTACGCTTCAACAAAACTGCGCCATGCTTGGACTTCTCTTTACCAACTGTGCTTACTTGGAACTTGGCTTCACCAAAAACTATGCCAACTTGGGAATTTCCCAATAGGCCCCTAACACTTACTCGTGGATCATCTTTGATCCACTTTGCTCCGAATGTGTGTCCCCTGGGGGACTCAACCTTCCAATGAAGTCCTGAAGAGTTGTGCTTAGCTTCGTAATAGTTTCCTTTGTTTCCCGCTCAAAGTCCTTGACAGTTTCAAACATGCTCCTTCACTGTATACTCCGTTTTGCGAAGTTCTTGCAAATTCTATTTAATATTCTCTAACAAAGTGAGTGCTTCTTCTTGCATTGGCTGGAAGTTTGTTGAAGTGTCAACCTCTTTCTCCCTCAATGCCTTCAACTTTTTCTGCAACTCCCTAGTCTCTGCAAATTTAGGAATCTTCTGCCTTGGTGGAAAAGTCTTCATAGTTGTCTGCACAGAATCCAACTCTTGTTTTCGCTACTGTAGCTCTTCTTTTATCTGCTGCAGCTTAGGGTCTTCCTACAATGTAACACATAGCCTCGTTGCTTCATCAAGCAACGCCTGACATCACACCACTTCTGCTATGATGTTCTCTATGGACATCCTCAACTCTTCTCTTTGAGCTTCTTTGAATTCCTGAGGAGTGCTCGGTTGTTGCTTCAACTCGAGAATAGAAACCTTCTCCTTATATGTTGTCTCCATGTCCGCCATCTCTTCCTTAAGATTGTAAACTGCAGCACCAATCTTAAGTATTGTAGCCTCCACCTCAGGTTCTTCTTCGCACTTAGGTATCTTCGCGTAGACCGCTTCGACTGTTTATTTGAGTGTATTGGTTGTGGAGGAGGTAAAAAAAGATGTGGTAGTTCATCTTATTAACAAAGTAAGTGGTGTGTCTATAAATGAGGGGAACCTAGTCCCTTGGAGTTTGGGGGATGATGTAAAATCCATCATGCCATTGGGTTGGCTTCACAAGCATTGGTTGGACATTTTTAGGGTAAAAGAATGTGGGAAAAAAACATAGGGTTTGGTTAAGTCAAGTCTAGAAACCAAGCCTAGGTTATAGTCCATAGTTCCTCCTCCTAGCCACATGGTGGATGGTTTTTCTTTTCCAATTTGCAATAGATGTGGAAAAAATATTGAAGAAAAGTTGGTGTTGGGATTCAAATACCTTATTGCTTAGGGTGGATGAAAAATTCATTAAGGGGATTGATAGTAGGGAGGAATTAACATATGTTAAATAACAAATTTTCAAATTTTTAGTTTTGGAATTTCATTTACATGGATTCTTAATTTAGGGCAACATAAAAATTTATATTTTTATTGATTAAATGAGGCAAGGATGAATGTTTGGATGCTAACCTTTCCAATCCTCCTTGCAAGACGAAATCACCCTCCTTGATCTTTGAATTTTCCCTCCCTTCACTTCTCCAAGACATTTTTGGAAGCTCTGATCACTCGAGCATTCTGGTTTTCCGTGAACAAATAGTGGCCGCGGTTTGTAGAATGTTTTTTTTTTGTTATATTAACCAAAACACACACACATTATAGTGATACATAATGCATTCTTTGGAAGCTCTGATCACTCGAGCGTTTCGGTTTTCCGTGAACAAACAGTGGCCGCGGTCTGCAGACTATTTTTTTTGGTTATATTAACCAAAACGCGCGCACGTTATAGTGATACATAATGCGCGCGCATTATGTATCACTATAATGCGTGCGCATTTTCGAATCCTATCTTACATGTTAATTGACATGGCAGGATCGGAGCCCGCCAATTCCTATTTCTAAGAAACGTGCACACGTTTTCAATTTGCTAAACTTTAGCACGTTTTGCGAATGCACGATAGCATCTAAAGGGTCCCTCAACTTTGTGTGAGGGCCCTGAAATGGGACCTTACCCTTCAAATTTGATCCCTTCTCACCTTGGAAAATTATTGTGTGCGATTTTAATACCCACCTCAAACTTTGAATCCAAACACTATCTTGATTTCATAATTTCTAATTCCAGAATAAATAAATGCGAAATTGTTACTGTTTCACATTAGAATACTAGAAGCACATCACTTTAGAAAATATATTTTATTAAATGTTTAGGTTTTACACATATGCATATCTTTAAATTAAGAGCTCTTGCATCATGGTGGCTCTCTTTTTTTCTTTATAGTTCATCTTTCTTTTGATTTTGTTCCAATATTCTAATTAATTATTGACAACTATACATGTGTGCTAGTGTTAATGATAGCACTTACTGCTTTCTGATTAGCTGATAGTTAGTTAGGCTTAGTGGGCATGCATGCCTCAATGAACATGAATGGTGGTGATGGGTTATGTACATCCTTAGACATTATAGAGTAGCATCAACCGTCCATGCCAACCTAGCAACACCACTTTTAATATTTCAGGTTTTAAGATTTTGGCCAATGTTTATTTTCATGTGAAACACCTAGAAATACCACGTGGCTAGCAACATGGTCTCGTGTAAACATCCCCCTTCAACCACAACTTGATCCCGATTGACATGACAATACCACTCAAACCACATCTCCTCACTCAGAGGAACTTCACAAAGTCTAATTGAACAAAAAATGCAATAATCTAAGTGACATCTTTCAAATTTTTGTGTTTTTACTCATTTAAGGGTGTACACAGATTCCACTCCGATAAACTACATTATAGGTGAATAATTCCATGTTAATAAATATTTTAATTATTAAGTTTATTTTTATAAATTTGTGTAGAGTTTGGTGATGATTCTTTAAATCACAAAATTCCATCCACCAATTCACACTTTAGTTATAATCATTCAATGGTTTGTAAGCTGATAGTTTAAAAATTATATTATTATTATAAATATCACATTAACCACATAAAAAATTAAAACACTATCACAATATAAAATTAATTTGATTTCAATTCAATCCAATATAAAATGGTATAAATATCCCAAAAATAAAGTGTGTTTGGGATAGGTTAAGTGCAAATTGTATGTTTTAACAAAATTATGGTTTAAAAAATTGATTTAAAAGAAGAAAAATTTACATAATATATATCAAATTATGATAAAATTTTAAGTTTCATCATCTTGTTCATTGCAGTAAACTTGAGGTTTAATGGCTAATTAGTTTTGTGAATTTTTTTTTTCCTATTACAATTTTGTGGCAAGAGTATCATATTTCTACAGTGTTTGTCTTATAGAAATAGTTGTTATTTCTATTAGCAACTGAGGGGACATTTCCACCTCATGATTCTTTTTTTAACAAATAAGTGAGCTCATGTTTGAGTGGGAAAATAGTGAACCATCTTGAGATAGAATGAAAAAATATTTAAACTAATCAAAATTAAGGAATTTAGAAGAAATGTAACTTTTCTCATAGCTTTAGGTTAGTATGAACATCATAACTCCTTTAAAATGTAGATTTTTGTAGTATAATATGTGGTAAGTATTTATTTTGGTAAAAGTGCATAACATTTTTTCTTTCTTAAAAAGCAATCTTGAAACCCTTGGTGTTATCAATTTTGCTCCACTTATGATCTAGGAGGATATTGGTGGCCACCCGCCTATTCCACTTGTATACCCACCAGTGTTTCTTTTAGTTTTGCAGTTTCCTTAATAGTAGCACAATTTCCTATTTTTAGCAGTTTTCGGGTCCTAAACTTCCGAAGCTGTTTTGAGGCCCTAAACGACGTTTTTCCGGCATCGAATGGTCAAGCAAATATGAGTATTGTGCACGTACCCCTGTCGCGCACCAGACTCGATATTTGCCTACCCTTTTTGCAGTCCTTGAATAGATCTTTCTAACGAGGTGTCATGTGCGTCGAACGGAGGTAGTATGCCAAAGTTACAACCCCGGGAACTTGATGTACCAAGTTACCCAATGGGGCCCATAGTCTGGCGTTTCACCTCCTAGGGTTAGTTTTTTTGGATGTGTAGGGTTTCCATTGTTTCTCAATAATATATAGGCCTTCGAGCCTCATTGTAAGGAAAATAGAGGCATGTAGCCGCCACATCTCTTCTTAGAGATAAGCTACCAACACTCTAGCCAGTTTATTTCCATCTAGTATGTAAACAAGTTTTAGTTCTTTGATTAATGAAGCAAAGTGTTATTTCCACTGCATTTGTGTTTTTATGAAAACTTGTGTATTCTATTGCGTTCCTGCATAAACCCGGATCAACTTAATATCCTTTAGTTACTTCAAATCACCTTCAGTACAGTCTGTTATATGAAAACCAATTACAAGCCACAGAAACACAAATTCAATTTGATTATTTGAAAACAATGTTCTATAGCTATAGTGTAAAAGTTTGAATTGGCAAAAGCTCAGGTTCTTTCAATATATTCTACATTAACCAAAACATGGAAAATAAAGTTAGGATAGATTATAAGGTCAAAATTATCACCTAGACTGAAAGAATTTCATTAGTTTTCATTGCAGTGAGCCAAAACTTGGGAACTCCTTTTTTCTGGAAAAAAGTAAGCATATCAAAATGAAGGAATGATCTAAACAACAAACTATACCATTCAAATTTCACTACAAATATTTGTAGATGTTACCTTACCAAGCATCATCGTAGGATACAATAACTATTGCAATGAATGAGAAAAATACATAATTTCTATCATCTCTTTACCTTCCTCTTTATTCTCATATGTTGATGTACAATTCTGAGGGTCATCCTTACTTTCAACATAAGTGATGTTGTTGGATCTATACCTCTTCTGTCTCTTAATACCTAGATTAGACCCAGATTCAGCGTAGTTAGTGGTCCAACAAAACCCTTCTTCACCAGCCCTTTCGAAAACAACCTGCAAACAGACTGAGGTATCACCCATGGAGAAGTTATGGGGTAGCTGTAGAAGCACTTTTATACAACCAGGTGATGCACACCTAATAAAATGGAAAGCTAAGCAAAGTAAAATCTACTTCGCATCCCCTTCTTGTACTACAACGCACTCTGGGGCTGCGCTCACGGGAAACTACACAATGCAATGCAACAACACACTCTGGGACCGCGCTGAGGGACATTTTTACACTCTATTGGCTCCACTGGATTAGTGTCACTTGCGCAACTACGCATTCAACATACTCAGAAGTACTTGTGCATTCAAATATATGTGTTCGGTACTTAACATATTATTCTCATCGACCATTCATGTGAAAATACATAAAAAAAGAGGGAACACACTTAATCAAAAGCATACACATAACATACACAATCACACTCATGCATTCACACAACATGCTTATTTATGTGGTTCACCCCCAGGTTGGGAGCTACGTCCATGGGAATTGATGTTTATATTAATGGGAAGGGTCAATAGTTCCAGTATGCGCACATAGCTGCAGACTCTTCTCTCTACAATTGGGTCTCTGCGTACATAGCTGCAGAGTCTCTTCCTCTCTTCTTGCTCTTACAATACTTATTCTTTCCAAAAGACCAACCCCTAAGAGACGAAAAGACTCAAATATCAACCCTTCCCTTACAAAATTTCCCTCTTTATAGATCGTTCCTGAGGGTCAAGTCTTTACAATCATTGTGGGCCGAAAATTCTATAGTACCCAAAACCCCCCAAAAATGGCGCAGTTACCCCGCTAATCAGGCTTGTCGTACTTGACAGCTACATCACTTGACTTTGGCCACATTTTTGCACTGCATCTATCTTTGGCGCTCTTATGACAGCCGCAGTTCTAACTGCACGGCTCCGACTACATACTGACATTTCCCTTGCAGCTGCTCCGCTTCTTCTGTCGATGTTGGTCCACCATTCATAGTCTTCATAGTTGTCTGCACAGAATCCAACTCTTGTTTTCGCTACTGTAGCTCTTCTTTTATCTGCTGCAGCTTAGGGTCTTCCTACAATGTAACACATAGCCTCGTTGCTTCATCAAGCAACGCCTGACATCACACCACTTCTGCTATGATGTTCTCTATGGACATCCTCAACTCTTCTCTTTGAGATTCTTTGAATTCCTGAGGAGTGCTCGGTTGTTGCTTCAACTCGAGAATAGAAACCTTCTCCTTATATGTTGTCTCCATGTCCGCCATCTCTTCCTTAAGATTGTAAACTGCAGCACCAATCTTAAGTATCGTAGCCTCCACCTCAGGTTCTTCTTCGCACTGAGGTATCTTCGCGTAGACCGCTTCGACTGTTTATTTGAGTTTGCAATGTTTTTCCTGAGCAGTAGATAGCTCTCTTCTTTTTTCCACAGATTCACCCTTCATCTCCTTGTAGTTTTTCTCCAATTGCAGGTGCTGGTTATACATAGTTACGTCTCTGTCCAAAAATTTTCGACAACCTGCAGGTGCAGATTCTGTAACTCTTCTAGTGGCAATATGCCGACATTGATATCTAGGTGCTCCAACCTCTTTGCACCTTTATCTACTTCATCATTTGGGAAAATGATATTCATTATCTCAATCCTCACCAAGCGAGGTCTCATCGTCAAGGCAGACATCCTTCTCTTTCTTTGGCTTTACTCGCCTGACTTTCCCTCAGAGTCTGACTCTGCCACAAAGTCCTACTGGATTTGTTCGATCTTCGTGATGATGATTTTCATCTTTGAAAGGTTCTGGATGAGGTTCACTTGGACTTCTTTGCTTTTGCTTTCCTTGAGAGCGATCGTTTCTTCTAAATGCTCGCTGACTATGTTACAACGTAATCTTCCACCTTGTGAGTATCAACACTCTTTGGCCATCAGGATCCATTTTTCTGACTCAGATGTACCTTATGTCCTCCAGACACACTTTTTCCCATATTTTTGTCAGTGTACGCTAGCTGTATCACTTCAATGGGTGTACCCACGAGCTGCACCACTATAACCCGTGGGTAGCTGGTAAAATGGTAAAAATCACTAGATAATTACTTTTTACTCCCAAAAAGCGGTCTTAGGGTGACCTTTGGCCCTCCATTTTCCCAGTAACGCCTTGATGTGTCCTTTCACTTACCTTTGGTAGGACTATATATTGAGCACATATGGCATATGGAAGGGAGGAGAAGGATAGAGCAAGAGAGTGGATTTTTGCCTCATCTTGAGTCTACACTCATTGATCCTTGTTGTTGTGAACCTCTTATGTTCACCTTCCAAACTCCTTTGATAGTTTGATTTTTCCATTCATGGAGGATTGAAGTGGTGGAGGCACAAGTGGATTGACCTAGTTCTTGGTTCAGATTGGTTGCCGGCAAGAGGTTGTATCACATTGTACTTCTTTTTATTTATGAATAGAAATACTCATATTCTCGTCCATTAATGTTGTGAATGTTGTTTGTATTACATTGGGTTGCATTTACTTATGATATGATGGACCATTGTTATTGATGATGTTAATGTCTTTTATATATTATTTGCGCTTATTGTATATTGGCTGTCAAGACTAATTTACAGGTTTAAGTGCACGGATTGAAAGCTCCAACGGGGATCTACATCAAACGTTTGGATCGAGGTTGGTTATATTTGTCCATTGTCTTAACATTATCATTTATATAGCATTGTATTGAGAAATGAGTTATTTTCTAGTAGTCAACTGTCTGTTGTGGTGTACCCCAAGCCATAGGAAGTTTTCTCCAATAACATAAATGGCGACTCTGTTGGGGAGAACATCCATTTTTGGGGATTTTTAGGCATTTTGCATCAAATTGCTTGTGCCTTCATTATAGGATCTGCTTGAGCATGGAAAATATAAAAGAGTTGCATTTTTTATTTTTGAAACCGTTGGATTGATTGTCATTCTAGTGGCATTGCTTTTATTGGATAGATGAGTCTAGGGTTTATTGATGGTGCATATCATTGAGTCATACACATCATTATTTTCATGACCATATCCTTTGAGTAACCTGTTAACACCTAAAAAGTGCTCGCTACCTTATTTCCCTCATCAGATGACTCATTTGTCTATTTTCCCACTATATTTGCCTCCAAAACCTTGAAAAATCATTAAAAGGCCACCAAAAGGCCTAAAAACCCCTTTTTCCCCATGAAAAACCATTAAAAGGCCACCAAAAGGCCAAAAAATCCTTTTTTCCCCCCTCAAATAATTTAAATTTCCTCCAAAATAGCAAAAAACCTTTAAAAAAGCCCTAAATTCCCAAAAATCAAATAAAAGGGAATAAAAAATACAAAAAAGAGGAAAAAAGGGGGAAAAAGTAAAAAAAAAAACCCTATACCATAACCCTAAACCATATAGGGTTAAAAACCACGTGAAAATACTTCACCACCAAAAACCTATAAATAGGTGATGGAGGCACCCCATTTGATATCCATAATCTTTCATGTCCTCACTCTACCAAATTTTCTCATGAAACCCTAGCTAACTCTTTTGAGCTCACTTCACCTTTTGAGAAACTCTTTTGGCCCATTGTCCTAGTACTTAGAGAAGGAGAAGATACTATTGGAGCACTGGAGCAGCCCTCTTGGACCACTACAACAAGCTCCACCAACCTCATCCATTGAGGCAAAAACTTGTAATTTTGATCATATCATAATACAATTTTATTTATTTTTATGTTAATGTCTTTTATTTTATTGTCCATGCACATGTTAGCTTAGTTAGAATTTACTTTATTTTACTGCATTATTTTACTGTATTATTGAACTGCTACTAAGGAGTCCCTTCTCCTTAGTAGGTTCCCATTTGCACAAGCTAGGGTGAAAACCCTAGCTACAGTTTTGGCGATTCCACTGTTTTTTGAATTTCTGGTTTAAAAGTTAAAGCATTTTTTATTTTCTACAAATATTTCTGTTTTTCCCTTTTCGGCTGCGATTTTCGGTAGTTGGGTTTTTATGTCGTAAATTGCATTTTTTTACCCTCACAGTCGCAATCTGACTGCGGTTTTCAGCCTGTCTCCCGTGATCTCCCCACGGCTTTCAGCTTGTTTCCCACAATCTCGCCGTCGCTGTTGGCCCTTTTCCAGCGATCGTCGACGTCTGTTCCATGATCGACCTGCCACCTTCGGCCTTTTACCTGCGATCTGACCACCGCTTTGAGCCTCTGTCCTACGATATGATCACCGCTGTCGGCCTGTTTCCAGCGATGTGGCCACGCAGTTCAGCGACAGACCCGCGATCTGTTTTCTGCACTTTTGCCCCCTATTTTGAACCTAGATTTTTCAGCAATATTTTCTATTACCTGTACAACCATCTGTCCCATTTGCAGCCATAGTCCCCTACATATTTTTTCTGCATTGTGCTTTCTGTTCCATTTACAGGATTTTTGTTAAAAGAATTTAGGCATATATATTGGAAAAGAGAAAATTTTCCATTGCATGTTTAATTTCTGCATTCTTACTTGTTACAAAAGTTGCCCAAGCGTGGCACTTTTGATTGGGTTCATCACCTCACATGCACACACCCTGACACCTAATTCAAAGTAAGCCTTCAAACACTACTCAACTCACAACCAACATTCTTAACCTCACTTGAGGAACACAAAAGACTATTGTAGCTAGGTAGGACAGGGGGGATAGGCATCCCAATATTACCCCTCGGTCACTTACATTTGAAACATAGTGGTTGTCCAAATAGGGTACCAAAACCCCGTAGTAATTTTTGGCACGGTCACAACCAGTTTGTAAGAGGGCCTCTCCGTTAGGAGGGTTGAAGCAGCCAGACTAGTTCCAGATGCCTGGGTGAAATACCACACTTCACTTAGTAACTGAAAGGTACCTACTCGTTGTCCGTGTGTGGTGTTCCTTTTAGGCCCACACAGTGAAGGACAAGAGCTGCTGATTCACCTATTCTGGATGTGTCATGAACGGGGTATCTTAGTTTCCTTTCTTCTAGGATTGTCTACCCGGTGTCCCTCCCGGTAGGGGGATATCTTAGCCACTTGGTTCCACTGTCCATATTTTCTGACTTGGATTTCATCACCTTGCAGAGGATATGTCTGGTTGAATCAGAATACCATTTAGCTAGATGTTTGCATGCTCCTTTACCTCCCTTTGGTCTAGTGAGTCCACCATTTTTATTTTTTAGGCAGCCGTTTGCTTGTTGGTATTCTAACCATATTTTTTATTACTCCACTTATTGTAGAACAGCTGTTGCAGTAAGTGTTTTGAGTTGGTTGTTGGCTTGAGAGCCATCTTTTGACCCTCCCTTCTGCACACTCGATTGCATTAGGGTTTTTGAGCCTTTCTTCACTTGACACAACCCCCATACACTTGACACCATCTGTCACCATTGAGTCCTTGAGACATTTTCGGTGCCTCCGGGGCGAGCCCCCACAGCTCGGATCCTTTGACACCATTCATCATAGACGTAGATCTTCATCCCTTGACTCCATCCGTCGATTCCCTAGAGCTCCATTCCCTGACTCTGATGCTTCCTATTTCACATCAGATTCTGAGGCAGAGTCGGAGAACCCTACATTTACCGCACCCACTAGCCCCAGGGCCGGTACAACCTCCTACCCTTTCTTTGTAGGAACTCTTGGTGGAACGTCCACAACAACCACAGCTACCACACTAGCTACCACCACACCTAATTTACGTATTCCCTCCATGGGACCCACCACTACCTTGGGTATGCCCTCCATGGGGCCTACACCTTCCTTGGGGATGCCCTCAATGGGTCCCATACCTACTATTCCTATTACTATGCCAGTTTCAGTAGTTACTATAACTAACCCAACCCCATCTGTGACTCATGTTACACTTGGCGGTCCTGGACCCTCCCATACAGCCTACATTCCTCAATCTGGGGTCACGATCCCCACCATGAACCTATCTCCCACACTTGGGGGCAGTGGCCCCACCATGGCCATTCCTACTATTACATAAAATACCTCTGCTAGTTTTCTGTTCATGGCTAGTCTCAACATACCTGACCTAGCTCGACTGACCAATGACCCCATTAGGCACAATCCCACGTGGCCTCACATGCCCACCAAACTCCCTTCAGACATCCCTAAGTTTGAGGGAAGGGTAGGCGAGAACCCACAAAACCACATTATGTCCTTCCATTTATGGTGTTCCTCTAACTCCATAGTGGATGACTCTATATGCCTCCGCCTATTACACTGGACCTTCACTGGCTCAGTAGCCAAGTGGTATATCGAGCAGCCCCATGGGACCCACGCCACTTTTACTTCCCTTGTCTCGAACTTCTTAAAGTTCTTTCAGTTACCCATCTGCTATGACGTAGGCATTGAGATCCTCCTGTCTTGTAGACAGAATACCGCTACCCACATCACCGACCATATCCATGAGTGGCGCAAGCACCGTACCCTGTGCAAGATCAAAATCGATGACCAGATCTTCTTAGATTGGTTCCTGAATTCCTTACTGCCCCTCATAGCTAAAGATGTAGCTTTTGAACGACCCCAGTCGGAAGAGGAAGCCATCCTGAAAGCCCAACAATTTGACCTAATCTACACACAGTCTAGTTATTTGTATACCATTATACCAGATGCCCCCCGCGGTGATTCTCGGAATGACGTGCGAGGGGCATCTCATGCCGCCAATGGCATCATTGTCCATGTGGCATCGTATAACCAACCCTTTTCCATAGCATGTCCTAATCCTGGCTCGGACCTCCCATGGGCTACATCCCACTCGGGGGAAACCACTTCGTCTGCCCCCTGGCCCATCACTGCCATACTCACAGACCATCATGTCCCCCTCAGTTCTTTGGGCATCCACCTTACGCTCCCTCGGTTGTCCCTCAACCATATTACCACCAGCAGGTTGCTCCCGCTCTTGTGTCATCTCAAGCCTCTCCAGCTTACTATCCTCCACAGGAAGCGCCGACAGTTTTTCAACCACCAGTCCCACAGAAATATTAGAATCCCTCACAAGTTCATGCACCTGCACCACCGCCAGCCCCACCCACTTATTATCCACCGCAGCCTGCTCCTGCACCTGCACAACCCCAGCACCCACCAGCCACCCAAGGGCAAGTGTATGCACAACAGAACCCACAAAACAACCAAAATTCTCAACGGAACCAGCAAAACCGTGGGAAAGGACGTAACCATGGGAACAACCCTCCTCCCGACCAAGGTGGCCAACCACTTAATCCCCCGAATAATAACAATGCCGCTCCTGCAAACCAAAATCCGGATAGACCACCAAAGCAAGCTAAAAACCCAACTTTACGAATGAACCAACCTTGTTCTATTTGCAAGGTCTATGGCCATTATACCCATGCTTGCCCACATTTAGAGCGAATGCGACAACTCTGGACCGATGATGCCCACCGCCAGGGGCATGCGGTGCCACAGGCTCCACTCAACCCCCCACCACCTCAAGCTCCACCTTTGGTCTTGCAGAATCCCTTATCTACCCAAGGTGTGGTGATCTCGCAATCATTAGCTCCTCGTCAAGGACCCGCGCCCCAACCACAACAAATCACTTATGCTGTGCCTGCCCACCCCACTTAAGACTCACAGACCCATCACTTGCTAATGATGTCCACTGATGTCAACCTTCAAACCCGTCGGAACCTATATGGCTCCAACCCCAAAGCCCCTTCCGCCGATAAGAGCACCAATGCTCTTGCCACTGATCAGACATTATGTCTACCTCCCACCCCGTTGGATGGAGCCCCAAAATCCCCTCGCTTCCCACTTCGCCGCATCAACAATAACCCCAATGCTCGAGCTGCGTCTAACTACAACATTGTCGATTACTTAGCTTAGTCCCCCGGGCTATGTCATCCTTAGAAGTTTTAAAAAACTGTCCTACAGAGCGCAAAACTTTGCTATCCGCCATTGGTACTATTGACCCAAATGACTCGCATATGATGACGTTCGATTTGGACCAGTCCGAACCACGCCTTCCTTCCATGTTGGCATTTCAAGTTTCTGTATCCATTCAGAACCTTGTAATCCATCGGTGCATCATTAATGAAGGTGCCTCTACATGCGTCATGTCCACATTTGTTTGGCAGAAGATGGGATCTCCTACCCTCCAACCATCCACCACTACATTGTGAGCCTACGATGGTCATTCAGCTCAGCCCCAAGGTCTCTTAGCTAATGTCCCCGTCTAGTTGGCTGGTAAAATAGTGCTTATTGACATAGAGGTCATCAATGCCCAACTTGATTATAACCTCTTACTTGGCTGTAGTTACATGTATGCCATGCGCGTCGTTGCTTCATCCGTTTTCCGCACCATGGTGGACGCATGGTAAAGGTTTATCAACTCACCTATTATGATCCCAATGCCCCAGCTACACCTGAAAAATGTTCTCCCCATGGCTAAACAACCTGTTCATGGTGCATCTACCTCGTTGGTTTCCTCAGTGGGACCCGGAGTCTATTTAGGTACGCCGATGACTGCCACATTTAATTCTATTCCACCTCCATCACCAATGACCGAAATATCTGACTTATGTACACTCTCCCACAATACCCAATCGCCCAACTATCAACTGTCGTTGCTACCCCAACCACCATCGGTACCTAGCCATGTTGGAGCCACACCTATCCATACAATCCCCTTCCTATTCCCCCCTTCAAGAGTAGTAAGCACCCTTGTGATGGCCACCCTCAACCTCCCAGGGTTAACCTTAGGATTACCTGTCTGGTATCTTAGACCTCCTACATCCCCTCTGACGCCCAATGTCATCTTGCAGCCGGTGCAACCCATCAACACCGCTACTCATCCACCCCCTGGTATTTCGAATGTCCAAAATCGACCACACCCACCCGTGGCCACCATATCAATCTACTTATACTCCTCCACCATTGTGCAACACTAGGGGCAGAGGCCCACAACCTTATACCACTGGACCCACAACCCACACTCCCCCAGCGCCTCTGAAACCGGAAAAAAACCCTCCAGCTCCTCTTGGTCTCCCCAAATGTTCCTTATGTGACAACATCGACCATGCCACCCATCAATGTCCATGATTACCTGAACTTCAAGCACACATGAACACATTGGATGAGGATGCTGGTATCCCAGTGGTCAAACTTGACCCCCCTCCTTAGCCTCGTGATAAATCACTGCGTACCAACCACCCCTATGCGATATGCGGTATTTATGGCCATTATTCCCATCATTTCCCTGATCTCCCAGATTACAGAGCCACCCTTTATGAGATGGACAACTTAGATCTTGAGATATCTCCCCCCACCATTGAAGAAATCCATCCCCCAGAATCTTCATTCTCAGGAGAGATCAATACTATTTATATGATTTCTTCTACTAACATTCCCTCGTCATCTGACCTGACAACCAAGAGTTTCCGCAGTGATGAGGAAATTCTTGAGGCTCTTACCGCACCTGATTACCCTTGGGAGGACATGCACCATCGTTCCTATTTCCTCCCCGAAGAGTCCTCCACCACCACAACTACCCAATTTTTCGGTTGAGTCCAAAGAATTCCTCCCTACCAAGGTCGACTGGTTTACAGAGCCCATTCTCGCTCCAGATGCCTTCGAGGAAGGTAACATGGCAAACATCTCACCCACAATCCAAATTGATATCTCCAACCTCGACAGTAACCTTGAGATCATTACTTTAGGAGCATCCTGCACCAAATACGAGGTTGGAGAATACAAGAAAAATTTTCAAGAGTTCCGAGATATCTTTGCCTGGTCCTACACCGAAATGCCTGGCCTTGACCCCACTATCATAGAGCACTGCATTGACACCTCTGAGTTTGGGGGCATAATAGATTACCTCGACCCTGGGATAGGGGTCATGACCAATAATTTTGAACCTTCCCCCTCACATCTATCTCAGCACTTCAATGAACCCATCGTTCAAAGCAACCCATATGTGATCCACAATCACAAACCCATGCACATAGCATGGGGGCAGGTCATTAACCCTACTCACTTTTTCACATTAGTGATCTCAACCATTTTTGAGGTCACATGTCACTTATATATTTGATTTGATTTCTTACACCTATTATTCTTCCCCTATGGGTCATCATTTTTCCCCACCACTGCATCCATGGATTGGTGGGCTCACCTTTATTTTTAGCCATTTTTTAACCTACTTTTTTCCTTTGACCATTCCGGATTCATTATGACCTCCGTTTTTCGCACCATTTATATTGTCGGATTCAGTTTTCCGACACCATGATGATGCTTGAGATCATTTCTCGCTCTCACCCCTAGTTGTTTCTGGCCCTTTTTCAAAAATGCCCCTAGTCACCTCGGTTCGCGCGCCACATCGACCGTTGTCTATTTTTGACACCCTTGATATCGCCGGATTCATTTTTCCGTGCTCATGATGATGCTTGAGATCATTTCTTGCTCTCACCCAAACCTTTATTGACATTATGCCATCGCACCTTGTTGCCTCGATTTGTGTGCCACATTGGCCGCTGTCGATTTTTACACAACATTTGCATCACAACTTATTCATGAGCTCTTCACTCCATCCATACTACAAGTTATGGTGTTGTTTTTCTACCATTCATCATCCTGCAAGGAGGCACCACTATTGTTCCCCCCCAACCCCCATTCTTGACTCTCATTGATGTCCCTTGAATGAGCACTTCCTCCTTACTTGGCCATTCCTATTGTTCGGTATAATTTTATCCCTTTTTTGGGTCGGACAATTCCTTTACGAAAAAGGCACTTAGGGAGTTTCTGTTAAGATCTTTTCTGACTCCTAAAACAATGAAAAGATCGCTGAGCAATATTACTTCCTTTCATGATCGTTTAAAGTACCTGAAAGGGAGTCTATCTGGTATAAGTTTATCCCTTTTCCGGACCTGGTAGACTAATTATGAAAAAGGAATACTCTAGTCACACCGGCTAGAAGAGTTCTTCATTGCATCCTTTTATGCTTTTTCGGGCCTTCGAGACTAACACATGAAAAAGAACCCCCCTGGAGTCTTCTTCTTGCTTTCAGACTCTCTAAAATTGAAAGCAACCATGAGCATGCACTGTCCTAGGCTCGTAAAAACCACATGACAGTACCATTCCATTATTTCAGAGTCTTCTTATCGCTTTTAGCTTCCTTAAAATTGAAAGCACCACGATCATGAACTGTCCTGGGCTCGTATAAATCCACATGACAGTACCATTTTATACCTTCTTAGAAGGACCCAACGGCGCCTCCTGGCACCATGACAGATCATATCTAGTCCCCACCTTACGGCAGCACCCCCAGTCTAGTCACCTTTGTTCAAAGTATTCTGCAATATGCCACCCTCAAACATCCCTGATAACATCTATCAGTTTGTCCATCCAAGTCTCTTCCCGTACATACACCTTCCCTGGTCCCTTCAAAGCTATGATCCCTTTCCCCTCAAGTCAGTTTCATATCCTACCAGGTCAGCCATTTCATCATACTCTGAACAAAGGAAGTTTGAGTCCTCCCACTCTATGACCCGCATTATTTCCATACCCCAATAGTATGTCAGTCCCACTTTCAGTATCGTCATCTCTTGGTTTTACACCTTGCGCTCCTATCAAGGAAACATCATTGCCTTGGTAGTTTCATGGTTTCCCTCTGTTGACACCAACCAATCTATTCCTGAGGATAGACCCAGAGGTCCTTGTGCCTTGGACTCATCACCATTTGTGGTGAGTGCCTACGAAACATTTTGAGTGGAGTCCTCATTGCCTCTTCAAATGGTTGTTTCTCACATGCTCGACTGCAACTCCATAATCGCACTGTTGAGAATCGCGCATGATATATATTCCACCAGTTCGTAGTAGAAGACCTCGGACTTCCCCCGACTCTAGCACATTGGTGAGTCACTTTGGAACAGCTCAGTATATGTTCCTAGGGATATCTGGGTTGTGTTGGCGATTGTATTCGGAAGCCATCCACTCCTATGCTTCCTTGAGTATTCAGTTCAATTACAATCCAGTGTACCATTGAGAGTATGACTCATTGTCATTCTGATCCACCAGTTCATCAGTTCCTCTGGTACCACCCTCAGAACTATTATTATTCTAGTGTATCGGTTCTTCAGCTAGGACTTGGTAAGACTCAGAGTATGTCCTAGATTTGTGTCCCCTCTGGACAATTATGATGTACACAACAATTTTCCATATATTGTTCAGGTCCTCCCTTTTTTGGGCCTCAGTGTTATTTTATGTATCTTGATACGAACATGGGTATGCCCGCCTCGTCCATATATTGAGATTATTCCTCTTCAGGTCCTCCCTTTTTGGGGCCTCATTGTTATTTTATGTATCTTGATACGAGCATGGGTATGCCCGCCTCGTCCATATATTGAGATTATTCCTCATTCATTCTTGAGGTCATATATTTTGAGTTTTTGCAGTTGTTTCGGGCCCGTTGTTCCAGTCTCCAGTACGTTTCTTCTCCTCTCCATAACCCAAGGAAACCATAAAAGACTTATGATGTCCATCGACCATATGATGACCTCCTGCCCTCACACATCAGGGGGCAATTTGTTAACACCTAAAAAGTGCTCACTACCTTATTTCCCTCATCAGATAACTCATTTGTCTATTTTCCCACTATATTTGCCTCCAAAACCTTGAAAAACCATTAAAAGGCCACCAAAAGGCCTAAAAACCCCCTTTTCCCCATGAAAAACCTTTAAAAGGCCACCAAAAGGCCAAAAAACCCCTTTTCCCCCTCAAATGATTTAAATTTCCTCCAAAATAGAAAAAACCCTTTAGAAAAGCCCTAAATTCCCAAAAATCAAATAAAAGGGAATAAAAAATACAAAAAAGAGGGAAAAAGGGGGAAAAAGTAAAACAAAAACCCTATACTATAACCCTAAACCATATAGGGTTAAAAACCACGTGAAAATACTTCACCACCAAAAACCTATAAATAGGTGATGGAGGCACCCCATTTCATATCCATAATCTTTCCTATCCTCACTCTGCAAAATTTTCTCGTGAAACCCTAGCTCACTCTTTTGAGCTCACTTCACCTTTTGAGAAACCCTTTTGGCCCATTGTCATAGTACTTGGAGAAGGAGAAGATACTATTGGAGCACTGGAGCAACTCTCTTGGACCACTGCAACAAGCTCCACCAACCTCATCCATTGAGGTAAAAACTTGTAATTTTGATCATATCATAATACAATTTTATTTATTTTTATGTTAATGTCTTTTATTTTATTGTCCATGCACATGTTAGCTTAGTTAGAATTTACTTTATTTTACAGCATTATTTTATTGTATTATTGAACTGCTACTAAGGAGTCCCTTCTCCTTAGTAGGTGCCCATTTGAACAAGCTAGGGTGAAAACCCTAGCTACATAACCACAGCCATTAAAATTAACGCTTAATCTTAAAATTGATTAGAACAATTTTATTTTAAGAGGTACACCAACTAGCTTAGGTTTAGAGTCTTGGAATAGATCATCGCGAGTTAACAATCCAAGACTATTGAACCAAACATTATGTGTCTAACCAGGGAGTGGTGAATTCCATCGTATACATCAGTGTTCTCAGGAATCTCTACTCAGACTAGAGTTAAGCACGAGGTCACAGGAGGTTGGTTGCGGAGATAGCCCTCCAATACCGGCTGAACGTGGGAGATATTTCTAGGATTTGTTTGTATCTGGGGGTACCGGAGGTTCATCCTCTTGTGCTTCGGGATTAGCTACCCTGCCCATATGATGGATCCCACCTGCGACTGTCCCCCTGAGCATTGATTATATTGTGGTGACCTTAGTTTCCTTACCTAGGTACCGCATAGGGTCCTTGTAGTGGTTATATTGTTCGTATCTTGAGTCAGATAGGGGTTGGATAGCACAGTTGTTGTTCATAGGGGCTTCACTCAATAAACCGCTATCATAGCACGTTCGTTTGTGGCATATCAAACAATACCTTTAATTTCACTAAATATTGAAAAATATCTTCCAAAATCGTTTTTTTAACCCCCTCCCAATATGCCTTCCCAATTTAAAAAAACCCCTATTTTCACTAGATATTGTATGTATCAATTTTTTCATTAACATTTTTTATACCCCTTTTATATTTCTACCTAGTATATTAATATGATACCCCTCTTATGACCCCACATGCATTCTATGCACCTTGCTTCTTTCGATGTATATTGTGGATGCACATTACTTCACCCACAATGCAATTACTCAACCACATATGATGTAACATCCCAAAAATCGCTAAAAATTTTAAAATTTTGAAACAACATTTATTACTAAAAATGCTACTTGTGGATTAATTGATTTTTAACAAACTAAGTAATGGCAGCTTAACACATATTATAAATTGTAAAACTTAACATAACAAGACAACATATTATAAATGTAATTTGATAAACGATATTTATTTTCTCATGTGTTATGGATCTAAATAATACTGACGACTTTGTTGCATGTTTCTGAAGGGGTTCCTACAGGGTGGCCTTGGGTTTACTTAGCTTTGATAGATAAAGCATTGGACCTTTTTCTTTGTTTTGCAGATCTGCAGGTAAGGTAATAAGATAATTCAAGTACTTCAAGAAAATGATATACGCTTCAGCTAGTCGTCTCTGCTTTTAAGATAGACATGTGTACTGCCGTGCATGAAGGTATTGATGGTATGAAATTCCAGTTTTTTCTTTTATCAACTTATACCATTTTTATCCTAACATGTGAAAGTGTAGCTAGACATATTTTACACTAAACTTCTATTGTAATCATTGAAAGCAAGAAATATATCTACTCTACAGACTTTACAAAAAGATCATTAGAATTACAATTTTTATTAATACTATGAGGGCTCTAACAATCTATATAATGCGACAACAAGAAACATCAATTAGCGAAGAGTCTTTATATCTCATTAACAAGAAACATATGATGATATCTATTATTGTGACAAGGTTAAACATTATGTGACCTTAGTGAATAATGCTACAAAAGAATGTAGTGGGACTTCTTAGGATTAGAATCTGACCTTGTTTTACTATTTAATTCGATAGTGCAAAATATAAATTCATGTTACCATTATTATAATGCTATGGTGCATAATATTTGACTTTCTAACCCTATATGACAAATATCACATGCATCCTATGTTACAATTACTAAATGCTTTTGTAATATCAATCTACTATATCAACATATGGACAAAATATTGAAATGTTATGTAATGGTGACATATAGAAAATTGTCGACATTACACTATGTTTTAAATGGACTAAATCTTAGAATACAACGCATAAACCTTATGCGAAATGAAATTTAACATTGGAATTATAATACATACATACTATGCGAAATGCAAACCAACTTTGGAAATATATAACATGGATATAATACATGCATACTATGCGAAATGCAAACAAACTTTGGAAATATATATAACATGGATATAATACAGGGATCATGCTAATGCCAGTTAATACGATGCTGATGGGAGTTAATGCTATTGCAGGCATAGTCTGGCAGAAGTGAGATGTAAGTCTTGAGCATTTATGTTTCCCTGTAACTCTTGAGTGGATTGTCCCGTTGGCTAAACTTGTAACTGGCTCCACGTGATGAACTTCGTAGGAAATGTGGGAAACCTGCCGAGCTATATGACACTCCTTGGTGATGTGGCCTCCAACTGGGCTCGGTATTGAATGAGCCATTAATGTGAAGGTTGATCGTATTGATACCTTGGTAGTGGCGTTGCTTGGCTGGCCCAATCTCACTCGTTGATCTGGATCTGTCTTGGTTGTTGAAAACTAAACCCTAAATGCACTTGCTATACCGTCATTGGCTTTACCACTCGCATGCATTTGGAGCCCTGGTTTTTGGGGAGAGGCCGACAGGCCGCTGAATTGTAGGGTTCGACCTCTGGTTGTTCTCTGGTGGTTCTGCAACTTCATACTTCCGAATTTAATGGTGGAAGATTGGTTGTATAAGTTTTCAAGGTTCGAATGAAGAGTATGTGTTCAAGCCTTGTGGCTTTCGTCGTGTAACAACATAGGGTTTCTCCAAGGTTTAGATTCAGAGTCTGAGATATCGTAGCTGCATGCTGCCCCTGCTGCGACCGTTGGATGATTTGGAAAACTAAATGCGTATGGCAATCCAACTTCACGCTCTTACAAAGGTAAGCTCGGATTTTGTGAAAACTATTTTCTATACTTATAGTTTTCCCTCATGTATCGTATAGTTTTGGAATTATGTTTTAACCTCGTTGTGGTTTGTGTGGTAGGTGCTGCCTTCGTCCTGGAGTTATAGAGTTGAAAACTCGATGGCAGTTGATAGCTCGCTTAAATGGTAAGCCCCGATGGCATAACCCTTCATAGGTTCTCCTGGAAGAATGGCCATCGTTGATGTTTGAACCATACTTGTGGTTCCTGGAAAATGAATCCAAAATGGTGTCATGTTGTGTTAGATGTCTATAGGATGGATGCCTTTCGGCTTGCCTGGTTAAAGTAACAGGATTTTATGTTAGATTTTCATAATTTACTTCAATATGATCTAGGATCTTAACTGAGAGAACAACATGTACAGCATATCTACAGCATATCAATCATGGAGACAATAATGCAAGCACACAAGAGACACAAAGATTTACTTGGGGAAAACAATAAAGGTGAAAAACCCCAATAACTTCCTCAGAGATAGATAGAGCAATGATACAACCAACCAATAGAGATAGCCATAACCTAGCAGCAATCCTCCTCCTCCATAAGTGCGCCTCTCCTCCTTGAGAGCATGTGTGAGAAGTGAGTGAGTAAATAGAGTGTCTCCCACACTCTATTTATACTTGACTTGACTTGCCTTTTTACCTAACTCATGTAGGCTCGAACTTAACCACATAATATAATGCTGACTGGGCCGACCCCCAATAGGGTGGTCTAATAACCCTTTGACCCACATGGCCGACCCCCAATAGGGGGGTCTAATAACCCTTCGACCCACATGACTTATACAGGGCCGACCCCAACAAGGTGGTCTAATAACCCATCAAGTATAAGCTACGAAACTTACAATATAAATGACGACACTTCCGTATAGAGGAATAATACCATCTCTATAGGAATACAATATACATATATGTGAAATACATTCCGAAGTTACATATACATCAACACTCCCTCTTAACTAGGAAGGTATTTCTCAGCACAGTTCTTCTAGCACAAGTCATCTTCTCTGGATCATCGTCACTGGATAATCGTCATCGAGTCATCATCATCGTCACTGCTGCTGCTATCTCAATGAATCTCTGAATCTACTCGTCATAGGAAGTTCTACAGAGCCAGTCCTTTTTCATACTGGATGTAGGCCCACCACCTGCAGGTCTTCATCATCACTGGCCATACTGTGGAATCCTCAGGACTTTTACGTGCGTCACAAAACCTCGAAAGAGCATCCCAGGCTATTACGAGCACACAGCTCTACCTATAGGATCTCCCAGGGCACCGAATTACATGTGACCTCACCACAAAACCTCGCAAGAGCATCTTCCAGATATCCCAGGGAACCGAATTACATGCCATAGGCAAAACCTCGAAAGACTATCTGCAGATCTCCCAGGGCACCGAATTACATGTGGTCATGGCAAAACCTCGCAAGAGCATCTGCCAGATATCCCAGGGAACCGAATTACATGCCATAGGAAAAACCTCGAAAGACTATCTGCAGATCTCCCAGGGCACCGAATTACATGCCATAGGACAAAACCTCGAAAGAGCATCTGCCAGATATCCCAGGGAACCGAATTACATGCCATAGGAAAAACCTCGAAAGACTATCTGCAGATCTCCCAGGGCACCGAATTACATGTCCTCCCAGAGAAAAACCTCGAAAGAGCATTTGCCAGATGTCCCAGGGCACCGAATTACATGCCATAGGCAAAACCTCGAAAGACCATCTGCAAATCTCCCAGGGCACCGAATTACATGCTCATCTGCACAACCTGATCCACGGCCAGAGAGTATCAACCTGATACTCACCATACATCATCCTGATGTATCCATGATCATCCTGATCATCATTACTGCAACGTCCTGCTGCATGTCATCTGGAGCAACATCCTGAAGCTCGTCATCTATGATCATCCTGATCATCACTGCAACATACTGCTGCATGTCATCTGGAGCAACATCCTGAAGCTCGTCATCTATGATCATCCTGATCATCACTGCAACATCCTGCTGCATGTCATCTGGAGCAACATCCTGAAGCTCGTCATCTATGATCATCCTGATCATCAATGCATCTACCTGATGCATACCAAGTATCTACCCGATACATATCATCATACATGATCCTCCTGATCATACAATGTATCCACCTGATACAAATACATGATACATATCATCATACATGATCCTCCTGATCATCAATGCATCTACCTGATGCATACCAAGTATCTACCTGATACATATCATCATACATGATCCTCCTGATCATACAATGTATCCACCTGATACAAATACATGATACATATCATCATACATGATCCTCCTGATCATCAATGCATCTACCTGATGCATACCAAGTATCTACCTGATACATATCATCATACATGATCCTCCTGATCATCAATGTATCCACCTGATACAAATACAAATACATGATACATATCACCATACATGATCCACCTGATCATACAATGTATCCACCTGATACATATACAGATACATGGTCCAAGCATCCAACATGATGCATATACAAAATACGTATACATGATCCAACTGATCATATCCAGCATCAACATGATGCGTACATACAAAAATGATCCAACTGATCATATCCAGCATCCAACATGATGCGTACATACATACATAAAAATGATCCAACTGATCATATCCAAGCAGAAACCAGAACATCATCCTGATGTTCATCATCCAGCGCTTACATCCACAGCCATGTGAAGGATCCTCCTTCCAACATGCTTGGAATGGCTTCAGCAAATGTGTCCATCACTTCTTCCTCGAAGTGTCCTCGATCTGAAGAACGCCAAGCCTCTCTCTGAAGTACTCGATCTTCACCCTGGCTAGTGGCTTCTTCAGCACATCTGCAATCTGCTCGTCCGTCGCAACATACAGGAGCTTCACAGCTCCTCTCTGCACCATATCCCTGATATAGTGGTATTTGATCTCTATGTGTTTCGACTTGTCATGAAACACTGGGTTCTCGGACAACTTCACACAACTCTGGTTATCACAGAAGATACCAGTAGCTTCCAACGGGAGATCAAATAACTCAGACAGTAGCTTCTGTATCCATACTGCCTCACAACTAGCTGAACAGGCTGCAACATACTCTGCCTCAGCTGTACTCAGTGCTACGCAGGATTGCTTCCTGCTAAACCAAGAGATCACACCTAATCCCATACTGAAGCAACACCCAGATGTGCTCTTCCTATCTGCAGCACTGCCAGCCCAATCTGAATCAACATAACCCTGCAGGTTAAACTTTTGATTCGCCTCATACCTGAGCCCATAATCCACTGTACCCTTCAGGTACCTCAGAACATGCTTTACAGCAACCAGGTGAACACTCCTCGGATCCGTCAGGAACTGGCTCAATAGCAAAGAAAATGTGTGGTCTCATGTTCGTCAAGTACATCAAGGACCCAATCATCTGACGATACATAGTGATATCAACCGGCTCAGATGAAGCATCACATAGAAGCTTCAGATTCGATGCCATAGGTGTGGCCATGGCTTTGCAATCCATCATCCCAAATCTTTCATCTCGAACTTGGCAGCAAGATTCCGCTGCGTGTTGGCAATCAATCTATCTTCACCAAGTTCTGCACACATATAAGACTGCACCATGCTGTCTTGAAATCCATCTGGTGCATCTTCTATTTCATCACTTTTATATTTCTTAATGCTGCCATCTGCAACATGCTTGATCTGATAGTTCCATTTGGAAGTCATAACAAACTTCCTTTCACATCTTGGGACCGCATCCCAAACATCGTTCTTCATGATCGACGGATCATGGCATTCTTCCCGTATCCTGGGAACTTCAATATCTTCAATAGATAATTTGTTGCTGAACAAATGTTGTAGTTCTTCTTTTGTAGGAGATGGCATACGATCTTTCCTACACAACAAGTTAAATTGCATGATTAGAAAACATCTCATAGTTTTCAGAAGAAATTCTTACACGTAAAGAAATATGCCATACAGTCATGCAATTATCTTAGCCAATGCTACAATACAACATTTATCCATATCCCGTAACTTTCTAGATGCCTTCCAATCTCTACCAGAACATTGTTAAGAGTGTGCACAACTCCCAACATGTCAGCAAAGAGGTTTCATTCTAGATAAGTAGCAATGGAATGTTGTACAGTGCCATAGGCTACTTACCCATGCATATTAGTAGTGTACTGTTCATTAATGTAATTATTCTAATATGCACAATACATATCCTAAGTCTAAGAACATGAGCATATACATCATTGAACAAATTTATTTAAACAGACAAATATGCAAGAAATTAAAATACTTATCTTTGTTTGTTCGTTGGGTGGACTCCCTCTGAGTATTTGCTTCCTTACAGGAGCTGCTGGAGTCCTAATCTGAAGTAGCTTCTTCTACACCTTTCTGTTGTGGAAAGATGGTCAGCTCCCTCTGAATATCTGCATCCTTGCAAAAACTACTGAAGTGTGCTCCTTTTCTTTCTTGCAGGAACAACTGGAGTGTGCTCCTTTGCTTTCTTGCAGAAGCAACTAGAGTGTGCTCCCTCTTGATCTTTTCTCCCTGGATTACCTGTCCTTGAACTTATATACATTCTCGATCCCTATGCATGCTTGTTAGTATCATCATTGTGTTATCCTCTAGGTCTAATATAAAATCATACATTCATTAGTATACTATTAAAACACAATAAACTCAAGCATGTATAGTCATGATCATTTCAAACAAAAATAGTAAGCATTATTATTCAAGGTTTATGCAGGATTCTTAAGGTTAGTCAAATCATAAGAAACATAACATGTCTAAACCTGTAATTACTCAAACCTATGACTCTTCAGGTTAGTTGAATCATCAATTAAGATAAGAGATATAATGTGCATAAAACATGTGATTATTCAAACCTATACTTTCATGATTCTTCTGGTTAGTCATATCATCAATTATGGTAAGAAACATAATATGCATACAACCATGATTATTCAAACTTATGACTTCATGAAGAATCATTATCAACAACACAACAGTATAACATCCTAAACCAAGGTAGGATTCTAGCTTGATATAGGAAAAACATACCTGGATTAGCATGCTAGCTAGTTTATGTCTAACACACCCGCATAATGTCTTTTGGTTCTCTTCAGTGACTTGTGTTAGTAACCTGCATGTCTCATATGTTAACCATTACAAAACCAAGTTATACATACCTCGTAAATGGATCTTCTATGAGATTCATGACAATGGATGAATCTTTGTCCTCATGTTATCATGATCATATGTTCTTGGAACAGAACATGATTTGTCTTTCTTGGTGTACCTTTCATGTTAGTAGACAACATAAACCTCATACAACACCATAATGCATTAGTACAATCATAAGTGTCAACACCCTAACCAATGAATATCTTCTATCATGCATTCATAATTTTGTTAAGGTGATACCACAAATCTAAAATCAAAATTGTACTAACCGTAATAACATGAAGACAAACATACCATAAACTTAATCATGGACAAATATCGAAACATACCTCGATAAGTCATACCTGTCGAGATCGCTTGTAATCTTCTTATATAAGGCCTTAGCCTCATCTCCCTCTGAAACAGGAACTTCTTCACTCATGCAGATGATCAATCCATCTTCTTCTAGGATTAACCCAATCCACTTGATTTGCAAGAACTGGACCTTGAGCTGGATATGGGTTTGTCAGAGAAACCCCAAAAATTCAAACTTTGAATTTCAAACTTCTAACACGATAGAAATATGCGCCTTGATGAGCTAATCAAACTGGTATATTCAGAATTTGAAAACTGCAAAGTTTCACTCCTTAATTTTTCTTTTGAAACTTCTGGATTCACTGGACGTGACCCTGAACTGGGGTTTGATGAAGCCCACTCTTCTGCCCAATCAAAATGTTTTATCCAAAGCTCTAAGCTTCTATTTTTCTGAGGAGCTTCCAGCCGTGGTCACAGATTTCAAAAATTCCCATTTTTACAGAAGCCCTAATTTTCCATTTTTCTGATCAAAGTCCCGAACTAGGGTCTGATCAAACCCGGCCTTCTACCCAGCCAAAAATTATGATCTTGGTCTCTAAATTTCTATTTTGATGAGTAGCATCCAGCCATGGTCTCCGATTACAAAAATTCCAACTTTCTTCAAAGCCCTAAATTCCGGAAGCCATGAATGAAGGTACCAAAAAAATAATTCTGTTTTGACAGAAATATGTACCTGATTGTTTCTGGTGTAACTCCGAAATTTTTGATCCATAGGGTTTGAAAAAAGTTTTCTGAGATAGCCTGACCTGTTAGCTTTCCATCCTGATAGGTCTGACCTCAATTGGATGTTCTGAGAGAGAGTTATGCCAAACGTCGCAACGTGACCTGTTTTGGGAAAATACAGGAGAGCGAACTTGTACGGCGTGCCACGTGTCACTGTTTGACCTTCAGCATCTGAAAAAATTTTCTGAGATAGCTCGGCCTGTTATCTTTCCATCCTGAAAGGTCTGACCTCAATTGGATTCTCTGAGAGAGAGATATGCCAAGTGTCGCAACGTGACCTGTTTATGGGATAATACAGGAGAGCGAACTTGTACGGCGTTCCACGTGTCACTGTTTGACCTTCGGCCTCTGAAAAAGTTTTCTGAGATAGCTAGGCCTGTGTACTACCTGTCACTTTTCACGAAATTTCATTTGGAGCTTCCTAGCCCAAGTTATGACCTTTTTCCCAAGGTCACCTGATTTTGACTCAGATCTGGAAGAGGCAGAAACCCTATATTGTACAGATCATAAATCACAAAGTACAACGAATTAGAGGTTGTCCTTTGGACACAAGATACCTGGAGATCTTAGCTTCGGCCTGTAACAATTTCAGATCCGAAAACTTCGCCAAAACGGATTTATAGCGAATGTTCTACGATGACTGGTTTTTTCTATATCAAGCCCTAGCATCGTAAGTGCAACAAGTGTCATACATGCCATATCATGCCTTCTTTCAGGCTAGCTCTGATACCATGTTAGATTTTCATAATTTAATTCAATATGATCTAGGATCTTAACTGAAAGAACAACATGTACAGCATATCTACAGCATATCAATCATGGAGACAATAATGCAAGCACACAAGAGACACAAAGATTTACTTGGGGAAAACCATAAAGGTGAAAAACCCCAATAACTTCCTCAGAGATAGATAGAGCAATGATACAACCAACCAATAGAGATAGCCATAACCTAGCAGCAATCCTCCTCCTCCATAAGTGCGCCTCTCCTCCTTGAGAGCATGTGTGAGAAGTGAGTGAGTAAATAGAGTGTCTCCCACACTCTATTTATACTTGACTTGACTTGCCTTTTTACCTAACTCATGTAGGCTCGAACTTAACCACATAATATAATGCTGACTGGGCCGACCCCCAATAGGGTGGTCTAATAACCCTTCGACCCACATGACTTATACAGGGCCGACCCCAATAAGGTGGTCTAATAACCCATCAAGTATAAGCTACGAAACTTACAATATAATTGACGACACTTCCGTATAGAGGAATAATACCATCTCTATAGGAATACAATATACATATATGTGAAATACATTCCGAAGTTACATATACATCAACATTTTAGGTTTTTCTGTCAAAAGGACAATGTAGCTTCTGTCGACAAGAGTTCCTTTCCTCCGTCAAGTTTTCAATAAGCAAGACTTTATTAAGTCGGTTTTGTAACAATTGTCTCATTTCGTCCTTTTGGGTTTTGACCCTTGAATGTAACCTGTGACTTGAATGTTTTAAATGTAGAGGTAAAACTTGTGTTTAGCAGGGTTCCGCGTTTAAAACTTGATGTAAAAAGAGTTACAGTTTGTAAACAAAGATTGATACTTCTACTGTTATCGTTTTCCTTCGTAGAACTATGAACTGTAATTTTTGAAAAGGAAAAACGATAATGCAATGTGATGTGTGTGAGTAAATAAATGATGAAATATTTATGTGTTTAAAACGTCCTTTCAGTTCTAAGAAATGGGGAAAAGCCTGTAACTGAAATCTTTGAATACTTGTGAAATTTTTTCGACGAAAGGGTATTACCCTTGGTCACTTGACCAGAAAATGATTGTGATTCAAACTTTGATACTGTTTTAAAGATATGATACACTAACTCTGTCAAACGAAAGTTTGTAAAAGAAAAGTTAGGGTTTAGGGTTTTATATCTAATATTTGAAACTTTTGAAAAACTAATATGGACTCTGTTTTGTATGTTTATTCTATATGTTAGTAAACATATAAAGTACCAAAAATAGAATAAAACTACAGTAAGCTTGATAAGAAAACATAAACCCTAGTTTTAAACTTTAAATTTACAGCATAGTAATGTACAGTATTTGCTATAATTTCTAGAAAACTATGTAACAGAAAATGATTTAATCATTGAGTATAAGTTACGGTTATTTTTCCAAGGTAATTAAATTTACTATTGATAAGAAAAGACAGTGCTGTAAATATGTGAAGTAAATGTCTGCAACTATTAAATTCAAACATCATGCTGTAAAGAATACAGTGAACCTGAAAACGTTTTAATGAAAGATGAGGAGAGAAAAACATGGGATTATAATAATTGATACTGAATATTAACAGTAGGAAAAGTAACAAAATATACAGAGTTGATCTTTTCATTCATCTTAGCAATATGCCTATCAAATCTATCTACATTAATTTATTCTCTGTACTAGAGTACGATGCCGATCCAATAGTATGGGGAAAAATGCAGAGAACATTTTATTCAATTCGTCATAAATGCATTCAATACTATTCAGAATCCTATTTAACTTAGAAATCAAAATAAATGTGTTTGTTCAGTAATATCTTTGGAAACAGAAAATTAATTATAATAGATAGAAATTTTTAACTGCATAAGATTTAGAAAAGATAAGTAGAACCTGTAAATGAAGATAGGGTCGACAAACACCCAAGGAGGCTTATTCCTCCCAACCTATTCCAGAAGAAGCAACAAAACTGCTGCCTTCTTGTGGACCCCCGAGCCTGCTTACTGAGCCACTAAGTAGATGGAATCTGTGTAAAAGAAAGGCTCTCAAAAATGCCTTCAACACTCAGCATCAAACTCCTGTAAAAACATGCCTTCAACACTCAACATCAAACTCCTAAACTCAATAGAGTTTGGAAGACTCACAACATGATAAACAACTTAGCATATCCCCTCATCAAATCTCTTGGGTGCAACACAACAAAACCCCAAGGGAAATTTCCTCATCAGGAAAAGTGATGAACCTCAGTTCACAATTTGATGGCTATTATATAAACTGCCTAGGTCTTTAGTTGTAAGTGTTTTTGAATAAATGAGCCTCAAGCTCCAGTCCCACTTTACAGGGCACTATGACCACATTTCAAGGGACTTTTCCCATACCAACAGCTAGTTAGTTGCATCATGATGCTGCCACATGTCCATTTCCGTCTACCCCAGATTCCATTCAACCTAGTGGATCAGTAACCACTCTTTCAACAGTCCCCTTAGGTGTTTGTCTCCTATTTTATTTATTAAAAAGTAAAATATTGTGCAAATTACAGTCCTCCTTGGACACTTGTCCAAAATAAAACTTTACAATAAAAGTTAACATAATGTTTTCAGCATAAAATGTTTTTCAGCAAAGAGGGTATGTTACAAACACCCCCACTTAAGCTCAACATTGTCGTCGATGTTGCTTATTCATCATCAAGTTCCTCATGGAATAGAACTGGGTATGCTTCTCGCATTTTACTTTCCAGTTCCCAATTAGCCTCATCAAGGATAAGGTGCTTCCATTGCACCTTTACCTGCCCTATGCTGCAGTTTCGAAGCATAATTTCCCTCCTGTCGAGGATACAGTCTGGTTCCACCTGAAAATCTCCTTCAAGTTCCACCTGTATATCATTCCAATTCAACACATGAGTAGCATCGTGTACATACTTCTTTAAAACTGATACGTGAAAAAGGTTATGAATTTTTAAAGTTGATGGTAATGCTAATTGATAAGCAACTGGTCCAGTCCTTGATAGGACATCGAATGGACCACAGTACCTTGGTGCTAGTTTAACACAACTCCCATGTTTTAAGGAACTTTTCTTGGGTTTTACCTTTACAAAAACATGGTCTCCAACCTGAAATTCTCTTTCAGTGCGTTTAAGATCTGCATAGCTTATTTGCATATCTTGTGCAACTTTTAAGTTGCTTTGTACATGTTTCACGGTTAGCTCCATTTCTTTCAACAAATTTGGTCTTAACATTAATTTGTCTACAGGATTATCCCAAGAAATAGGAGTGCTGCATTTTCTTCCATATAAAATTTCAAATGGACTTAACTTAGCAGATGTTTGATAATGATTATTGTATGCAAATTCAGCTAAGTGTAAATAATCTTCCCATTTAGAGGGCTGATCCTTTACATACAGTCTTAACATATCTTCTAAAATTTGATTCACCCTTTCAGTCTGTCCATCAGTTTGTGGGTGAAAAACAGTACTGAAATTTAACTTGGTATTTAAACCTTTAAATAATGCTATCCAAAAATTTCCAGTAAACTTAGAGTCTCGATCAGAAATGATTACCTTCGGAATTCCATGTAAACGGAAGATTTGCTTCATAAAAATATCTACAATGTTAGAAGCCTTGAAAGTAGTTTTAACAGGAGTAAAATGAGCATCTTTACTAAGTTTATCAACAACAACCATAATTGAGTCATTCTGTTTCTGATTCCTAGGCAAACCAGTGATAAAATCAATACTGATAATCTCCCATTTCCATTCTGGAATTGGCAATGGCTGCAATAGTCTAGCTGGATGTTGATGTTCAGCCTTAATTGTCTGACAATCAAAACATCTAACTATGTACTCAGCCACTTCATTTTTCATGTTGGGCCAAAAATAATCCTTTCTCAACATAGTTATCATTTTTTGATAACCAGGATGTCCTGAATAAGGACTTTTATGAACTTCATAAAAAATCAACAACTTAACTTTCGATTCATTAGGTACATAGATTCTGTTTTTATAAGCTATTAAGCCTTTTTCATTAATGTTGAAATCTGTAATTAAATTTTTAGATACATTTTCAGCCACTTTAGCATGCAAATCTTGATAATTCTTATCTTGATTAATTCCTTCTCTAATTTGATTTTCCATATCAGTCTTAAAAGTACTGATTGTTTCCACAAAAATCAATCTAGCATTTCTGTTCAAGGCATCAACAACATTATTTTCTTTATCATTAATATGATGAATCTCAAAATCATACTCGCTAAGGAAAGCTAACCACCTAGCTTGCCTTGCGTTAAGATTTGTTTGATCCAATAAATACTTTAAGCCTTTTTCATCAGTCATTAAAATGAATTTTCTCTCGATTAGGTGATGGCGCAACATTTTAAGTGCGTGTATTACGGCTGCCAGCTCAAGATCGTAAGTTGCATAATTTTTTTCATGAATTTTTAATTTCCTGCACTCATAAGCAACCACATGACCTTCTTGAGTTAAGACCCCTCCAAGTCCTTTGTTGCATGCATCGATGCACACCACGAAATCTTTATTGTGATCAACAATTTTTAAAATAGGTGCGGTTGTTAATAATTCTTTTAACTTATTAAAACGTTTTTGGCATTTCTAGTCGCATACGAATTTCTTCCCTTTCTTCTACAAGGAAGTGATGGGATTCACAATTCATGAGAACCCTTCAATAAACTTTAGGTAGTAACCTGTTATCCCCATAAATGACTATACATCAGTTACATCCTTAGGGACAGGTCACTCATTAATTGCTTTTATCTTGTTTGTATCAACACAAATACCATATTTCGAAATGATATGACCCAAATACTGAATTTTATCCTTGTAAAAATCACATTTACTGAACTTAGCATATAACTGATGTTCTCTTAAGACTTGTCGAATTATTCTTAAGTGTTTGTCATGCTCTTCTTTATTTTTAGAGTAAATTAAAATGTCATCAATGAACACAACTACAAACTTATCCAAATACTGATGCAGAACATTGTTCATCAAACACATGAAAACTGTCGGTGCGTTAGTCATCCCAAAAGGCATAACTACGAACTCGTAGTGTCCATATCGAGTTCTGAATGCAGCTTTGAATATGTCTTCGTCTTTTATTCTAACTTGATGATATCTAGACCTTAAATCAATTTTAGTAAATATCTCTGCTCCACGTACTTGATCAAATAGATCATCTATGTGGGGCAAGGGATATCGATTCTTTATAGTCATCTTGTTAACTTGATGATAATCTATGCACAGTCGCATAGTACCGTCCTTTTTCTTAACAAAGATAACCAGTGCTCCCCAAGGAGACACACTTGGCCTTATGTAGTTTTTATCTATTAATTCCTTCAACTGAGATTTTAGTTCATTTAACTCTAGAATATTCATTCTGTAAGGAGCCTTTGAGTTCGGTACCGCACCTGGTACTAACTTAATGGTGAAATCAAACTCACTTTTCGGAGGTAAACCTAGAATTTCTTCCAGGAATACATCAGAAAAGTCCTTAAGAATAGGTATATCCTCCAGTTTTTCTTTATCTTCTCTAGATGAACATTCGTCATTAATAACATTTACAACAAATAATTTACAACCCTTTCTTGCAGCTCTTTTTGCTTGTAACGCAGAAATTTGTCTTACAGAAGTCTTCCTAGAGATGCCTTTTACAGTTTTAGTATTACCTTCATTTTTCAAACAAACAAAAGACTTTTCATAACAATTCATTAAAACTCCATGCCAATCAACAAATCATAAGATCCCAATGGTAAAACATTCAAATTAACTTGCGTTTTCAGCTGACTTAAAAGCACTTCACAATTTTTGACAAAATCTGTAACTTTTCTTTTAGTACCTGTTGCACGTTGAACTAACCATGGATTGTCAAATTTTTCTATCTTTAACTTGCAAATTTTCACTAATTCGGGTGAAATGTAACTCAGATTTGCACCTGGATCTATTAAAATGGAAATAGACTTGGTTTGTAGCATACCTTCAATTTCCACCATGGATGTTTGATGGTCTACTTGACGATTTTCCAATGCTACATAAATTCTAGGCATTTCTCTTACTACATCTCCAACTGTAGGCTTTGCTTGTATAGTGTGAACGTTGTTGACTGTCTTTCTATTGCGTGGACAATCTTCTCCTTTATGTGGTCCGCCACAATCATAGCACTTCATAGGTCCTTTATGATCAGCATACCTGTTGTTGTTATTATTGTTATTGATGTGATTATTATTATTAGGTACGTTCCTTGCAGCAGTAAAGTTCTAAGATGCATTACCCCTGTAAGTGTTATTACTTGAAAATTTTCTGTTATTAAAATTTTTCTTAAAATTTCCAGAATTATGATTAAAATTCTTCTTTTTAAAATAAAACTGATTAGTCTTACTGCTCTTCCAGCCAATTGTTCCTTCCCTTTTCCTGTTTTGATCGAAACAGAAATTGGCTTTCCTCATAGCTTCCTCCAAAGTTGTAGGGTTGTCATAATCGATTCTATCTTTTATGTTGAAAGGTAAATAGCTGAGAAACCTTTGCACCTTAGGCTTCTCTTTGACCATGTAAGGTACAGACCTCAGCAAACTAAGGAGCTTGCTCCACAAATACTTCATGTTCATAGTACCCAATTTCAGATCATAAAACTCTTTTGATTTATCTTCATAATACTGTTCCGACAAGAACTTTTTCTTAAATAACTTTTTGAACGTACTCCAGGTTACATCTCTTTCCTTTATACTCTTAATTCTTTTAAGATCCTGCCACTAGATATCTTCCTTTCCTATTAAATTGTAAATAGCCATCTTGGCTTTTAACTGAGAAGAGTGATCGTAAATATTAAAGTACTTCTTCATCCCAGACAGCCAAGCTTCTGCTGTCTCACCCTTCTCACTTTCGCCATTAAAAGTTGGTGGCCTAATCTTTTTAAACTCTCCAGTAATTTTCTCATGGTGCTTATGCTTTCTCTCTGTCGAACAGTAATCACTATCACTGCTGTCCTGATTGGAGTGATAATTTCTTTGACTTGATTCAGAGGAAGAGTAATTAGTACTTTTATCATTTTTTTGATTTCTTGTTCTTATGTTTGTGGGTCATTATAATAGAATCGTATTTCACCTCTGATCTCCTGCATCTTTCCTCATTCTGATAATTCTCCATCAAAATCTGATTCAACTCATCTTGCGCCTTCAGAATACGTTCATTTTCTTCTTTAACTATTTTTATATCAGAATTTAAATCTTTTATGGTACACAAAAAATCAGAAGAATTATTATTTAATTCGACATATATACCTTCCATATTTTCATTAATACTAGGTTCATTACGACGAGATTTATCCTCTGCTGATTCCTCCGGTAGTGACATACCTGTAAAACAATTGTCAAACTGTTCTGTACAAAACAAAATTAAAATAAAAAGTTAGTAAAATAGTTTTTCTGATTTCTTTTTCTGTGTTGTGCGCATGAGCCTAATCAGGCCTACAGTTTAAACCGTTCTCTGATACCACATGTAACATCCCAAAAATCACTAAAAATTAAAAAAAATTGAAACAACATTTATTACTAAAAATGCTACTTGCGGAATAATTGATTTTTAACAAACTAACTAATGGCAGCTTAACACATATTATAAATTGTAAAACTTAACATAACAAGACAGCAGATTATAAATGTAATTTGATAAACGATATTTATTTTCTCATGTGTTATGGATCTAGTAATAATACTGACGACTTTGTTGCTTGTTTCTGAAGGGGTTCCTATAGGGTGCCCTTGGGTTTACTTAGCTTTGATAGCTAAAGCATTGGACCTTTTTCTTTCTTTCGCAGATCTACAGGTAAGGTAATAAGATAATTCAAGTACTTCAAGAAAATGATATACACTTTATCTAGTCATCTCTGCTTTTAATATAGATATGTGTACTGCCGTGCATGAAGGTATTGATGGTATGAAATTCCAGTTTTTTCTTTCATCAACTTATACAATTTTTATCCTAACACGTGAAAGTGTAGCTAGAGATATTTTACACTAAACTTCTATTGTAATCATTGAAAGCAAGAAATATATCTACTCTACAGACTTTACAAAAAGATCATTAGAATTACAGTTTGTATGAATATTATGAGGGTTCTAACAATCTGAATAATGTGACAACAGGAAACATCAATTAGTGAAGAGTCTTTATATCTCATTAACAACAAGCATATGCTGATATCTATTATTGTGACAAGGTTAAACATTATGTGACCTTAGTGAGTAATGCTACAAAAGAATCTAGTGGGACTTCTTAGGATTAGAATCTGACCTTGTTTTACTATTTAATTCGATATTGCAAAATATAAATTCATGTTAGCATTATTATAATGCTATGGTGCATAATATTTGACTTTCCAACCCTATATGACAAATATCACATGCATCCTATGTTACAATTACTAAATGCTTTTGTAATATCAATCTACTATATCAACATATGGACAAAATATTGAAATGTTATGTAATAGTGACATATAGAAAATTGTCTACATTACACTATGTTTTAAATGGAATAAATGTTAGAATACAATGCATAAACCTTATGCGAAATGAAATTTAACATTGGAATTATAATACATACATACTATGCGAAATGCAAACCAACTTTGGAAATATATAACATGGATATAATACATGCATACTATGTGAAATGCAAACAAACTTTGGAAATATCTATAACATGGATATAATACAAGGATCGTGCTAATGCCAATTAATACGATGCTGACAGGAGTTAATGCTATTGCAGGCATAGTCTGGAAAAAGTGATACGTAAGTCTTGAGCATTTATGTTTCCATGTAACTCTTGAGTGGATTGTCCCGTTGGCTAAACTTGTAACCGGCTCCGCGTGATGAACTTCATAGGAAATGTGGGAAACCTACCGAGCTGTATGATACTCCTTGGTGATGTGGCATCCAACTAGGCTCGGTATTGAATGAGCCATTAATGTGAAGTTTGATCGTATTGATACCTTGGTAGTGGCATTTCTTGGCCGGCCCGATCTCACCCGTTGATCTGGATCTATCTTGGTTGTTGAAAACTAAACCCTAAATGCAGTTGCTATACCTTCGTTGGCTTTACCACTCGCATTCATTTGGAGCCCTGGTTTTTGGGGAGAGGCTGACAGGTCGCTAAATTGTAGGGTTCGACCTCTGGTTGTTCTCTGGTGGTTCTGGAACTTCATACTTCCGAATTTAATGGTGGAAACCTGGTTGTATAAGTTTTCAAGGTTCGAATGAAGAGTATGTGTTGAAGCCTTGTGGATTTCGTCGTGTAACAAGCTAGGGTTTCTCCAAGGTTTAGATTCAAAGTCTGAGATATCGTAGCTACATGCTACCCCTGTTGTGACTGTTGGATTATTTGGAAAACTAAATGCATATGGCATTCCAACTTCATGCTCTTACAAAGGTAACCTCGGCTTTTGTGAAAACTTTTTTCTATACTTACAGTTTTCCTTTGTGCATCGTATAGTTTTGGAATTATGTTTTAACCTCATTGTGGTTTGTGTGGTAGGTGCTGCCTTCATCGTGGAGTTATAGAGTTGAAAACTTGATGGCAGTTGATAGCTCGCTTAAACGGTAAGCCCCGGTGGCATAACCCTTCGTAGGTTCTCCTGGAAGAATGGCCATCGTTGATGTTTGAACCATACTTGTGGTTTCTAGAAAATGAATCCAAAATGGTGCTGTGTTATGTTAGATGTCTGTAGGATGGATGCCTTTCGGCTTGCCTGGTTTAAGTAACAGGATTTTAGGGTTTTGTGTCAAAAGGACAATGTAACTTCTCTCGATGAGAGTTCCTTTCCTCCGTCGAGTTTTCAATAAGCAAGACTTTAATAAGTCAGTTTTGTAACAATTGTCTCGTTTCGTCCTTTTAGGTTTCGACCCTTGAATGTAACCTGTGACTTGAATGTTTTAAATGTAGAGGTAAAATTTGTGTTTAGCAAGGTTCTGCGTTTAAAACTTGATGTAAAAAGAGTTACAGTTTGTAAACAAAGATTGATACTTCTACTGTTATCGTTTTCCTTCGTAGAACTTTGAACTGTAATTTTTGAAAAGTTAAAATGATATAATGCAATGTGATGTGTGTGAGTAGATAAATGATGAAATGTTTATGCTTTTAAAACGTCCTTTCAATTCTAAGAAATGGGGAAAAGTCTATAACTGAAATCTTTGAGTACTTGTGAAATGTTTTCGACGAAAGGGTATTACCCTTGGTCACTTGACCAAAAAATGACTGTGATTCAAACTTTGATACTATTTTAAAGTTATGATATACTAGCTCTGCCAAATGAAAATTTGTAAAAGAAAAGTTAGGGTTTAGGTTTTTATATCTAATGTTTGAAACTTTTGAAGAACTAATATGGACTCTGTTTTGTATGTTTATTATGTATGTTAGTAAACAAATAAAGTACCGAAAATAGAATAAAACTACAGTAAGCTTGATAAGAAAACATAAACCCTAGTTTTAAACTTTAAATTGACATAGTAGTAATGTATAGTATTTGCTATAATTTCTAGAAAACTATGTAACAGAAAATGATTTAATCATTGAGTATAAATTATGGTTATTTTTCCAAGGTAATTAAATTTACTATTGATAAGAAAAGACAGTGCTGTAAATCTGGAAAGTAAATGTCTGCAACTATTAAATTCAAACATCATGCTGTAAAGAATACCGTGAACCTTAAAATGTTTTAATGAAATATGAGGAGAGAAAAACATGGGATTATAATAATTGATACTGAATATTAACAGTAGGAAAAGTAACCAAATATACAGAGTTGATCTTTTCATTCATCTTGGCAATCTGCCTATCAAATCTATATACAATAATTTATTCTCTGTACTAGAGTACGATGTCGATCCATTAGCATGGGTAAAAATGCATAGAACATTTTATTCAATTCGTCATAAATGCATTATGTACTATTCAGAATCCTATTTAACTTAGAAATCAAAATAAATGTGTTTGTTCAGTAATATCTTTGGAAACAGAAAATTAATTATAACAGATAGAAAGTTTTAAGTACATAAGATTTAGAAAAGATAAGTAGAACCTGTAAATGAAGATAGGGTCGACAAACACCCAAGGAGGCCTGTTCCTTCCAACCTATTCAAGAAGAAGCAACAAAACTACTAGCTTCTTGTGGACCCCTGAGCCTGCTTACTGAGCCACTAAGTAGATGTAATCTGTGTAGAAGCAAGGCTCTCAAAAATGCATTCAGCACTCAGCATCAAACTCCTGTAAAAACATGTGTTCAACACTCAGCATCAAACTCCTGAACTCAATAGAGTTTGGCAGACTCACAACATGATCAACAACTTAGCATATCCCCTCATCAAATCTCTTGGGTGCAACACAGCAAAACCCCAAGGTAAATTTCCTCGTCAGGAAAAGTGATGAACCTCAGTTCACAATTTGATGGCTATTATATAGACTGCCTAGGTCTTTAGTGGTCAGTTTTTTTGAATAAATGAGCCTCAAGCTCGAGTCCCACTTTCCAAGGCACTATGACCACATTTCAAGGGAGTTGTCCCATACCAACAACTAGATTGTTGCATCATGATGCTGCCACATGTCCATTGCCTTCTACCCCAGATTCCATTCCACCTAGTGGATCAGTAACCACTCTATCAACAGTCCCCTTAGGTGTTTGTCTCCTATTTTATTTATTAAATAATAAAATATTGTGCAAATTACAGTCATCCTTGGACACTTGTCCAAAATAAAACTTTACAATAAAAGTTAACATAATGTTTTCAACATAAAATGTTTTTTGGCAAAGAGGGTATGTTACATATCATTATGATTTGAAACATCTAATGGTCTAATGAAGATATAGGATATCACTTCTTGTATGTCACTAGAGCCAATGGACATAGTACAACATTTAGATTGCATGTTGTAGTTCCCCAATTGCTGAATAAGCCTGTTGTGGGCTAGGTATCCAAGTCCCCAGGGTTTTTAAAAAGCTCTAGAAGGCTGACTAAACCTCCCAAGGCCTGTAATAGACATGAGTGGTTGGGTATTCAAGCCCTCAAGGCCTATCGAGGGCCTATAACAGGCCCTGGAGGCTTAGAGCCTCCCAAGGATATTTGTAACAATTGGTTCAGTGCTATTGGTAACAATTAGCTATCAATGAGCATTGTCTCATGACTATTATCTACTAGAAACCCACTTTACCATGAAACCCCTGGCCTCAAGCATGCCTCAAGACGTGATTTCCCTGCGTACTGGTAAGCCTGATTCTTGCCTCAACCCGATTTCTCATCCAGTCGTGATTCTGCCATCTCCATTTGGCGGATATTTGTCAGCTCTCCCATATAAAAAACTACCCCAAAGTATTTTTGTATTGTTACATTAAATACAAAAAACCCTTTTCCCATTAATATATAAGCAATATATTTTTTAGGTTTTCATGAATATTTAATACCGCAATATGAATGAACGTGATATTATATTGCCTTCTAGTGAAGCCCCTGCGTTGTTCTTGTATAGGGACTTGATCCTGTGCACGTAGTGAAGTCTGGGAACTCTTATAACTGATTCTGTTACCTCCGGAAATAATTTGGGAGTCTCAAGCCTTTCCTAGGAGAGACATAACAGTTGTAGTGTCGGGAGCTCATTTAGCCACTCTGTTTGTCTGCTCTTGGATGTAGTTTCTCTAGGTGTGTGATTTTGATTTTTTGTTTTTGATTGATAGTTTGGCCATTAGGAGACATTTTTATTTTATAATCTCTCCGGAGATATCATGGCGAGAAGTCTGGCTCTCCGTCACTCTCGTCGATTGGTTGGTTTACCGGTCTTCGAGCATAGACGTCGCATTGATCGGGGACGCCAAACAGCCCTCTCCGAGTCTTCAGATTCTTACGAAACATATTTAGTCAACATCATGACTGCACAATCTGAAATGGGAGAAATCCCTACAACTCCATTAGGTAGAGTCATACAGACTTCAGACTCCCCTACTCCTCGTGAGGCGTGGGTGGGTGACCCACCTGAGACACAACCTAGTTTGTTTGGTCTGGATCCACCCGAGGCCGAACCTAGTTTTTATGGTCCAGATCCACCTAAGGACGACCCGTTCGTTTCTTCGTATCCACACAATTATTTGTACGAGATGCCAGAGTCTAATGTTGATCAAGACAATACAACTGAAGTTAACCCATTCTCTTTTGGTATGCCTGGTTATGACATAGTTCAGCCATCTACTAGATCTGGTAGTCATGCTAGCACTAGTTGTGGTGTTAGCAACACTGCACCGACTAGGGGCAATCCCCTCATTGGGGGCACTACATTGTCCACTCACACACAGACTATGGGGACCAGTTACGTTCCTCCTAACAATGCTAATGTTGGAAGACGACTGCCTCCTAGGACTACCAATCCTAATAGGAATACTACTCCTACCATGACTCATCCACCGCATAATACACATGCCCATACACGAAAACCGGGGACCACTTTTGCAAATGTTAACAATCCTCCTAAGACTGGGGGTGGAAACATACCGTATACGTTTTCAACTACTCCCGCTACTAGTAATGCTAATGTAGGAGGGGGGAATGTATGTCATACTCGTGTTCAGAACACCAACGTTCTTGCTACTAGTAACGCTAATGTTGGGGTTGGAAATATACCTCATACTTACGGTCACCATACTACTGCTCACACTAGTAATAATGCGTATGTAGGAGGCGAGAACATACCTCATCACTATGGTCATTATAAAACAGTTCCAGCTACGAATAACACGTATATGCCCCATAATTATGGTGGTACCCCTTACTACAATACAGTCGGTGCTGGCCATTAGTACCCTCCACCTCAGTATGGTGCTCATAATTCTCATATACCTGTTTACCCTCACACACGTCAGTTCGGAGGAGGTTATCAACCTTATGGCTATGGTCAAGGTTATGATCAGTCAGGTCCATATAATCAACAGTTTGTTTGTCATGGTCAAGCTTATGGTCCGTCACATCCTTCGGGTTTATATACTCAACCTTTTATGGGAGCCCATAATCCATCTTTCCAACCACAACTTCCATTCCTCGTTTGACTGAACCTTTCGGATATTTCAAAGCTCATGAATGATCCGGTGTGTCATGATCCTAGTTGGCCTCTAGTCCCCACTAAGCTCCCTTCGGAAATTTCAAAGTTTGAGGGGAAGAGTGGTGAGGATCCGGGGGACCACGTCATGACCTTTCACCTTTGGTGCTCGTCCAACGCGTTGAATCACAACTCCGTTCTTCTGCGACTATTTAAATGCATCCTCACGGGGGGCAGCCACGAATTGGTATGTTGAGTTGCCTAGGGGCACTTATAGGGGTTTTAATGAGATAGCTTTGGTTTTCTTGGATCATTTTCAGTTGCTAGTTCGTTACGATACTAGTACTGAAATTTTATCTTCTTCCCGTCAGAACAAGGCCATGCATATTTCTGACCACATTCAAGAGTGGCATCGACAAAAGAGGTTAGTGAAAGCCAACATTCCTCCAGAGTTCCTATTGGAATGGTTTCTCAAGTATTTACTTCCATATATTGCTAAGGATGTTTCGATGTCCAACATTATGACGGAGGAACAAGCCATCTTAAAAGTCCAGCAGTTAGATTTGTTATATTCTCAATCTGGCATTTTGTATGACATTATCCCTGACGCACCATGAACACGCTATCAGCCTAAGACAGTTCCTGGACCACACGCCAATGGCATAGTGGGATCCACAAGCACTCGACCCACAGATTTGGTTGCTAATCAAATGCAAAATTTGTCGCTCTACCAATATACTCTCGGACAGGTTCACACCTTGTCCACTTCCACCCCATCGTTCGATGTACATGCTGTGCAATCGACGAACCCATCGGGTAACTAGCAACTTGGTGGTAAGAAGAAGGCGAGAAACAACCGTATGGGTGGAAAAAATGGGAACAATAATAGTAATCGAAATACCCCTCGAAAAGAGATACCAACCCTCCTCGGGAAGGCAAAAATGCTGGCGGGGACCGTAAGCCTAGACGTAAAGTGAAATTCCCTTGCAAGCTTTGTGGGGAAGATCATCTTACTCGCTTGTGTCCTCGTATTGAAGAAGCATCGAAGCATCTGGAAAACATACCAGCTGTGTTGAATGATCCCCTTCTCCATCATCAGAACATGTCTTCTCATGCTCCTTCCACGGGTTATGGACCTAATGAGTCTATAACGTCTTCTTCCAATACTAGTGGCTATGGATGTGTGAATATGGTCAAATTGGAGGTTAGTTTTGCTACTTGCCAACATGATTATGGAGCACCACAACCCAATATGGGGAATGAGCCTCCTCCTCCTCCTGATAATTCCTTGCATATCGATAAGCCCTCTACTATGCCGTGGATACCAAAAGGTGTTTTCAAGCACTCTACGCATAATCCCAATGCTCAAGTCGCCCAGAACTACTCCATTGTAGAAGATTTGGGTCAAACTCTGTGTGCCATGTTGGCTCTCAAAGTTTTACAGGCGTGTCCTTCCCAAAGGCATGCCCTTTTGAGTGCATTAGGAGTTCAGGATGGAGGTAGTCCCAACGTTATCAAGTTTGACACTACTGATGTCCAACCTCGTTTACCTTACCATGTGGCTTTTCAAATCCAGGTGGAGTGCCTTCAGAATTTCGTTAGGAGAACGGTGGTTGATGAAGGTGCATCTGCATCAGTAATGTCCTTATCTTGTTGGAAAGCTCTTGGCTCTCCTCCCTTAGCTAAATCCATGACCATGCTCACTACTTTTGACGGTTGCTCGTGTAATCTGCACGGGATCATCCCTTCCCTTGTTGTCCGCTTGGGGGGGGAACTTGTGCCGATTGAAGTCGAGGTGGTTGATGCGCCCACCGACTACAACCTTTTACTGGGTAGGAATTGGATGTACGCTATGAAAGCTGTCGCATCTACTGTATTCATAGTTATTTGCTTTCCCCATGAAGGTAAGATTGTGACCATCGATCAGTTGGATTCCGTTAGTCCTTCTTCTGCAGCATCCACGGGATCAGTGATTCCTCAAGTTACTGTTTCTCAGACGGCAACTGGGAACATGGGTGTGGGATTGTACCCTTCCATGTTGGGATCTTTTGATTTCCTTGCACCCATTAATTTTATTGGAACCATTTCCGATGATGTGTCTCCTCCATTACATAATGTACCATTTCGAACCTCGTATTTTGATGATCCGTGGACCTTACCATCCACGAGTCCTACGTCTAGAGACGTTGCGCATGTCAGGATGACTATGCCATTATCTGTTGTTGAGCTTTCCTATCATGATATTCAACAAGCCATGGTACAGTTGGATATCTCGTCTTCCTGGACAGAAGAAGAAGATCCCATTATGTTGCCGGTTTGGGAAACCAACTCGTCTTGTTCGCACGATTTCCTTGATGATACTTTACCTTCGGATGAAGCCATTATCGAGGCTATGTGTGGTAGTGAGAGACCTTGGGAGGACATCCATCATCGCTCTGGTTTTCTTCCTAACCTGGATCTCGTCGAGCAAGAAGAGTTTAGGACGAATCTTGCCAAGATAGTTGGTCACCTTGTCGCCTTTTTGGGTGCACATGAGGTTTATGCGGAGGGGAATATGGCCAATATTTTGCCTACTATGGTGATCAACATTTCTTGAACCCATGGAAAGGTTGAAAATGTTCACATTGGTGATGATTGCTCTCCTGAAGAGGTTCGCATTTACACCAATATTTTTAAAGAACTCTGAGAAGCTTTCGCCTGGTCATATGAGGAGATGCCAGGAATAGACCCTAGTATTGTCGAACATGAGATTAGAACGTTTCCAAATGCTAAACCTGTTCGACAATGTCTTTGTTCTATTAATCCTAGGAAGGCAGCCGCTATCAAAGTAGAGATGGAGAAATTGCTTAATGCCGGTTTCATCTATGCCATTCCCCTTACCGAATGGGTGTCAATTCCTGTTCCTATGGATAAGAAGCAGGGAACGATCCGTGTATCCACCAATTTTCGAGACCTGAACCGTGCATGTCCGAAAGACAATTTCCCCACTCCATTCATTGATCAGATCTTGGATGTTTGTGCGGGAAGTGATATTTTTTGGTTCATCGACGACTTTTTGGGGTACAACCAGATTCAAATGAAACACAAGGACAAACATAAGACTACATTCATTTGCATACCGGAAAATTCCCTCTGGCCTTAAAAACAACGAAGCTACGTTTCAGAGTGACATGACCTATGCCTTTCATGACCTCAAACGTATAATGGAGGTTTTCTTGGACGATCTTGCTGGACATTCTCACAAGACAGTGGACCACCCCAAGTACCTCCATTTGATTCTCAAACAATGTATACGCTACAAGATTCGATTGAATCCCAATAAATGCATCTTTGCGGTGAGGACAGGTCACCTTCTAGGTTTTATAGTTTTGAAAGATGGTATTAGAGTCGATCCTCTCAAAGTTGAGGCAATACTTCAGTTTCCTCCTCCGCGCAACTTGTTACAACTTCAGAGCCTCCAAGGGAGAGCTACTTTTCTATGCTGATTTGTAGTGAACTATGCTACTCTTACCGAAGGTTTCACATGCTTGTTGAAGAAAGACACTCCATTTATCTAGGATGAGCGATCCCAACAGTCTTCCGACGCCCTTAAGAAAGCTTTGGTATGAGCCCCTTTGCTTAGTCCACCCGACTTTACGATAGATTTTATACTTTATGTGGCTGCGTATCAAGAGATGACTGGCATGGTCTTAGTTTAGGTTGATGATGTGCTCGTGGAGCATGTGATCTATTACCTCAGTCGAAATCTAGTAGATGTTAAACTGAGATATACTCATGTGGAAAAGTTAGCACTTGTGACTGTTAATGCAGTCCAATGGTTACGACACTATATCATGCTTAGGAAGACCACAGTTATCGTGCATATCAATCTGTTTCAGTTTGTGCTATCATGATGTCTTATAGGGGGGAAATATAATAAATGGATTGTGATCCTTCAGGAGTTTTATCTTGATTTTGCTTCGGTGAAATCGGTGAAATCCTTGCTTTTCGCTGAGCTTATGTCGGACCTTCCGCGACTTGATGAGGATGTCATCCATGAAGATTCTTTTGTGGATGAATACTTATTTCTTATCTCATCTGAAGACCCTTGGTATGGGGACATCATTGTATATCTCCAAAATCTGAAGCTTCCTTCGCATTATTCACGGGACAAGGGACGGTGTGTGAAGCATCATGCCAAAGATTATACTATCGTCAGCGACACTTTGTATCACCAAGGAAAGGACTTCATCCTCCATCATTGCTTGACTCATGAAGAAGTGGAGCGGATACTTAATAATTTCCATGCTGGGGCATGTGGTGGTCATTTATCCGGCCTTGCTACATCCCAACGCATTATGCGAGCTAGTTACTTTTGGCCTTCCATATTTAAAGATTGTATGAATGCTGTGAAGATATGTCACCCTTGCCGGGTGTTTTGTTGGAACATATGCTCGCATCCAGCGCCTCTTCATCCGATCGTCACCGTCGGTCCCTTCACCAAGTGGGGGGTGGATTTCATGGATTGCAAACCAACTTCGGATGGGAGGCATCACCATATCATAGTGGCCATGGACTATTTTTCCAAATGGCTTGAGGCCATGCCTACCGTAAAAGCCGACGGTGCTACAATGACCCATTTCATATTCAATAAGATTACCACTCAGTTCGATATTCTGAAAGAGATTGTCACGGACCATGGCAGTCACTTTCAGAATCAAATGATGGATAATTTGTCTCTCAAGCTTGGGTTTCATCAATAACACTCATCCTCTTACTATCCCCAAGCGAATGGTTAAGTTGAAGTAGTAAATAAGTTTTTAAAAACCATTCTCCAACGCACTATCCAACAAAGAAAGACCAATTGGTATATCATGTTATATCCTGCTTCGTGGGTATATCGAACCGAAGTCCAGACTGCCACCAGGTTCTCACCATTTCAACTGGTACACGATGTGGAGTCGATCTTATCGATTGAATGTGAAATTCTTTCATTGAAACTAGCTATAGAACTCCTCCCTGATACGTCGAGTATTGAGCAACGTTTGATCCACCTATAACACCTTGACGAGCAGCGTCGAGATGCCACCGTGGCCATAGAAGCCAATAAATGTTGTGTCAAGGTTCAATATGATAGGTCTGTCTATCCCTAGCAATATGTTGAAGGTGACTTGGTCCTTCTATATGACTAAGCTAAAGAACCCCTGGGGGAAGGCAAGTTCAACCCCATGTGGCATGGTCCTTACATTGTGAGGCGTGTCCTAGAAAAAGGAGCCTATGAGTTAGAAGGCTATGAAGGGAATGTCTTGAAGGATCCTCGAAATGGGCTCTACCTCAAGCGGTATTATGCTTGAGCTTCTAGCTTAAGCTGATACTTTTGTATACTATGGTATAGTTGTTTCTGTACATAGTTTAGACTTTTTCTTGGTTATTCGGATTTGCTGATTCGCTTCTGTTTGATTGACAGATGTGATCGCAATCTCCTGTGTTCTTAGGATTCGTGGATGGTGCTGCTTGGGTTATTTATTCAGCTGACCACCTAGTTGTGTCTTCAGGAGGTGCTTGTCTTGGTTCTACATCCAACAATGTAGCTGAGTACAGTGCCATGGTTGAGTTACTTCATAATGCCATTTCGCATGGTATCCAGTCTTTAGAATTCCGCCTAGATTCACAATTGGTTGTGTCTCAGTTGAACGGTCAGTACCGTGTGAGAGATCCTACGTTACTACGGATATTCTTAAGGGCAAGACTCTTGGAACGACACTTTATTTTCATGACATACATTCATGTTCCGAGAAGTTTTAATCATATATCTGATGCATACGCTAATTATGTCCTAGATTGGAATTTGTCACATTCAAAACATCCATATAGAAGGACACAAATAAAAGATACATTCATACATTTGTAGATACAGAGATAGTAGAACCGGAGAAACATAGTTTTTTATAAATAACATGTCCAAAATGGTAGTGTCGTGATTTACAACTGGAGCCCGTAGCCCTAAAAAATATACATATCGATACAAAATAGAGGCCCTGAGATATCTAAGCTCTACGAGGAGGCCTAGTTGTCACCTCGACGGGATGCGTCTCATAGTAGTAACGCACTGTAGTCGTTATCCACTGCAGTAGTCGCACCTAGGGACCTGGCACTCCCACTACCTGGAGCTGCATCTCCTCTGGTAGTTGCGCTATATCTTCCTGGGGTACCCTGTTGACCATGCGGGACATGTTTCTCCACAAGGTCTGTAATGTGCGCTCTGCTGCAGCACCTACCATCTCCTCAACCCTCCCTCGTCGACGAAGTCTCGGGAAGCCCTGTAGTCTCACTAGACCAGCATCTGCGAGCAAAAAGTAGGACATCATACATGATACTACCACCAAAAATATTTTTGCATTGACATATAATAAAAAATCCATAAAAATTTCATATACCAAAACACAAAAAGAGTAACTCATTGATGTATCCAAACGTTGCTCCTAGTGGAAGCGGCATGTCACAATCTTGTCGGAAGTCTATCCCTGCATAGGGGTAGTCCTTTACAGCTATGACCTGTCGGTCCCACTAGTGAAAGAACTCATCAATATACGGTGATGCCTCACGACCACCACCCTGTCGCATCAAGACCTCTGCCTACCGGGTCAGAGCTGGGTCGTGGAGACTGTGAGGAGGGACTTCAACCCTCAGACTGAGCCCCGGAACACGCTCAAAGAAGAAACTACACAAGATACTGTTGTATCCAAAGCTTTTTGCCTCTCCCTGCTTGGACTCTGTTAACTAGGCCTTCATGGACCCCAGTAACATTGTGCACCAGTCATATATCATGGGCCGCATGCACTGTGAAGCATAGAACATAACCAGTCTCGAAGCCTGGTGAAGATTTGCCGAACCTGTGATCCGAACTAAGGTAGCCACATGGATCTTCATACTTAGATCGACTATGTGTTTGATGGGTACTTGACTCCTCACCATCTGTGTGTTGGGTGCACAATACCGCTCCATGTAGTCAGCGATGGTGATACCTGAAGCCACCGAATGAGATCGAAGACTTGCTACCTCACCTCGGTGGGACAAACTGATATTGAAGTAGATATCATCTACTTCCAGTGATAGTACATGCCTGTCTAGGTTAACGTTCTGTGCATCTATGTCCCAGTACTGTATCAGATGTTGGAGCAGTTGGTTTTGGTCCCTTAAACCCCAAACACTCCAAAACTTGTAAATCCGACATGCTTGTAAAGCTTGTTGTGAAGGAAAATCATTGCAGATGGCCTCATCCACAAGGTCATGTTCCCTTTCTCTCCATCCTAGGACCATCCTAGAGGAAGAGAAACCAAGATTTTGGTCAATTTCACTTAAAAAACGAACTCCATGACTGTACCCACAGGAAATGTTTTCTCACAGAGGAGGGTACCCACGGTCAACGCATGCGTTCAACACGTTTACCCTGCCCTACCCATGACCGACATACTGATAGTCGGCGGGTACCACCGTGACCATTTAGGGCTTGTCCATACAAAAAATCCAACCACTGAAAATTAAAATAAAAGCATTGGAATGCAAGGCATGGATGAGACTACCAACCTGCTCCTGACGGTTCGATGAATGGATGACTGTAGCTCCCGGAATCAGCACTTGAACTTCGAGATGAAAACTAACCCCAAAACTCCAAATAGGTGGATAGTAAAAATGAGTTGTAAATTGTAAATTTTTATTACTATTTATAAATTTTGAAACCCACCTGTCTATAGTTTTACCGTTTTGAGTTGATTTGGACTACTATTATGTCATGGAGTAGCATTTTTTGACCAGATTTCTTCGGCGAGAGTTGTTTGTGATTGCTGCGCGCCTACGACAGATATATTTCACACCTAGCATATAGGTTAGATGTCATTTTCACATGCATTATGCATTTGACCTTTTTGACCATTTTCACAAACCCTAGGTGCGACCCCACTTCTTAACTGACACGGAACCTTCACACTGCTATAGAAGTGTTGTTATTTGGCGGTAGGGACTTTCCGAACATGGGTGCCCTAGTTAGACCCCCTTTTTACCTTTTGGCACCCATGCTGCTATCTCTATGTAGGTCCGGGAGTCCTTTATAGTCACACCATGATTTTGCGATAAAGACTCATACTCTACTTTGTCCTATGCTGGCCATCTCCCATGAGGACTTCCCCCACATATATCAAGTTGTGATTGCATTGCATCATCCTGCTTGTCACTTGAGCCTTGTGACGGCTCCCGCTTACTTAGTTGTTAGCCCAGTGCCTATGCGCTTTCCCTGTGGAGGCACTACTACATATGGGCAGATTGTTCCATGAAATATTTCCATGTTTTCAACATTCGTGGGTTAAAAAAATTAATTTTTATATTTTTTGTTTTTCAGGGCGGAAAAACCGTGGCAATATCCATGCTTTGTAATGTTCCACAAACGTTCGTCGATATAGGGACGAACTGTTTAGGTTTCACTATTTGTAAGTCCCCTTTATTTTTCATATTCTTTTTCTCTTCATTATTATCCTATATACTTTGCTACCATAGGAAACACCTCATCACCATCATCTCTAACTCTTTTACCACCTTCAACATCTTTGTGAGAGTAGAACATATTTCCTCAAGCTACTTCCACTCAATGGTATTTAGAACTTCCCCATCCTCTCTCCTCTAGAGCATCACCACTATCTCAATGAACACAACTAATGCTCGCCACTTGAAAACTTATCATCATTATACTTTGCCTTCATTGCAACCACTCCTCTATTGCAATATTGATCTTCAAATTGTTTCTCCTATTCTTCATATTTTCTATTTATTGTCATAAACTCTTCTTACTAGAGAAATTTATACTTCTCCATGATGAACACATCATGTATTCCTTCATCATCTTCATCTTCAATATTTATGGTTATCTACTTTGCATTTTCACTTAAACATCTTATTCCATGACAAACATGCATGTGTATTCCTTCATCATCTTCCTATTCAAGATTTCTCGACTACTTTGCATTTTCATCTCAACAACTTATTCACTTTGGCAACATCATTGTTTCATGTTTTATTTGGTCCATTCCACTTTGTTTTCTTTTGTTGCACATTCCACTTCACCTACAACAAAATCAACACAAAATATTATGGGATATTCATATTATATTATAAGTTATGGTTATTTATGTATCTATAATACTAATAATACTAATGTTTGTAACGTTTGGGGGTTTTCAACTTGAAATGCTTTGTTGGAAGTTAAAGTCCTTATTGAACTTTCAATGCATGTTGAAGCTGCCATTACTTGTTGCCTTTACACACTACTTGGGGTCCTTATAATACTCCTTGCATTTTTTCGATTACTTCATTTGTCGTAAGTTCTTCACTACTATAGAGATATGTATACCATAGGTAGCTCCATAGTGGTGGTGAAATAATGAAATACCAAAACATGCCACAAAGCTCATATGGGATCATGACTTGTATCTAAAATTTGGGTTAATGGTGAGGGCATTAAACATAACTCTACGATAGTACATGGGTTCTTGGTTTCTACACCATCGTCGAGGGTTTCGATGTCATACTATGTTTGTTGGAGTGATATGTATGTTGGATGTGCCCGAGGATTTCATGGTTTGACATGAGCCTGGCTCATGGCCGTTAGCCCACCACGAAGGTTGCACATGCAGGAATGGTGACAGCTACACACGCAGGTAACTCTACGATAGCACATGGGTTCTTGGTCTCTACACCATCGTCGAGGGTTTCGATGTCATAGTTCGTTTGTTGGAGTCTGTATTTTGGATGTGCCTGAGGGTTTCGTGGTCTGAATTGAGCTTGGCTCATGGCCGTCATCCCACCACGAAGGTTGCATATGCAGGAATGGTGACAGCTACACATGCAGGTAACTCTACGATAACACATGGGTTCTTGGTTTCTACACCATCATCGAGGGTTTCGATGTCATAGTTTGTTTGTTGGAGTCTGTATGTTGGATGCGCCTGAGGGTTTTGTGGTCTGACCTGAGCTTGGCTCATGGCCGTCATCCCACCACGAAGGTTGCATATGAAGGAATGGTGACAACTACACATGCAGGTAACTCTATGATAGAACATGGGTTCTTGGTTTCTAACCATCGTCGAGGGTTTCGATGTCATAGTTCGTTTGTTGGAGTCTATATGTTGGATGCGCCTGAAGGTTTTGTGGTTTGACCTGAGCTTGGCTCATGGCCATCATCCCACCACGAAGGTTGCATATGCAAGAATGGTGACAACTACACATGCAGGTAACTCTACGATGGCACATGGGTTCTTGGTTTCTACACCATCGTCGAGGGTTTCGATGTCATAGTTCGTTTGTTGGAGTTTGTATGTTGGATGCGCCTAAGGGTTTCGTGGTATGACTTGAGCTTGGCTCATGTCTTTCATCCCACCACGAAGGTTGCATATGCAAGAATGGTGAAAAATACACACGCAGGTAATACCCTTATTGTCTTTCTTATTAATTTTAATTGATAGGAATACAAACTCAGGTTCTGACCGGTATATTTTTACTTACTTGGCAGGTAATAGTTTGGCCCTCTCCATTTGCGTGGTTACTGGTTGATGGTACAGGTTTAGACTTGGAGGCATTTGTAATTGGTAAGCTTAGAGTCCACATTTCATTAGCTCTTCCTCTCGCCTCTGTGGAGTGTTCATCGAGGGTTTCGTTGTCATAGTCCGTTTGTTGGAGTGATCTGTATGTTGGATGCACCTGAGGGTTTCGTGGTCTGACTTGAGCTTGGCTCATGGTCAGCCCACCACGAAGGATGCATATGCAGGAATGGTGATAACTACACACGCAGGTAATACCCTTATTGTCTTTCTTGTTAATTTGAATCGATACGATTACAAACTCAGGTTCTGATCGGTATATTTTTACTTACTTGGCAGGTAATAGTTTGGCCCTCTCCATTTGCGTGGTTAATGGTTGATGGTACAGGTTTAGACTTGGAGGCATTTGCAATTGGTAAGCTGAGAGTCCACATTTCATTACCTCTTCCTCTCGCCTCTGTGGAGTGTTCATCGAGGGTTTCGAAGTCATAGTTCGTTTGAATGTTTGGTTTTCTATTTAATCTCTGCGTTTTTCTATGTATAAGATCCAAATGTATGTGTAGAAGAAGTGGGGTTTAAGAAGGTCGCCCTGTTTTCCTATAGCATGAGAATCTATAAATGGTAACTGTTGATAGATATTCCATACTAAATAAAATCGTTTTGTTCTTCTGTGTAGGCAATTTAGTTTAAACGTTTCTGTTGCCCAAGATACTTTTGCCTCATTTCTAAATTATTTTCATGGGACATGGGCTTTTGGAATTCTACTTGGGGTTTCGATACCTGACCTGGGCGTCTATTGTTTTGTTGGTGTCAATGTGGGATTCGATACTTGGATTCCGTCAGGTTTCTAGAGTTGCAATATAAACCTTAGAGTCTGCGTCCATAGGGTTTGAGCAGTAATAATCCTTGAAGGTTCTGTTGTGTTCTGATATGGTTTCGATAAATCGTGTTTACTGTGTAATGTTCCCATAATTGATTTCCCTAGTGATTTAAATTATGAGTTTTGGTTCTTTCTTTACTATTGCATTTCTAGAATTTCATAAATAGAGATACAAAAGAGTTTAAATGGGTGGAATGTTAAAGGGTTTCGATCCCAGTTTCTGCTTTTGAAACCCAACGCTTGTTTGTATTTAATGTATGCGGTTTTGATGAAAGATGGTTGTGGTGCTGATGATTGTTAATTCATTTGATTGAAAGATGACTGTGTAAAAACCTATTGCGTTTTCATTAAAGTTGTAAAAGTAATGGAATGCCTGAGTCTACGTTTGCAAATTGTAATTTCCTTGATATGGTTGAAGCACTAGATCTAGCTACAAGATAAGACTATAACAGCGCATACATCCTCACAAATTAATCCATAGGAAAGAAATACGCAAGATAAAGCCAGGGTATGTATCACATTTAATGTTTGGTGTTTCCTGTCTACTTTATATGTGTTTAGAAGATTGTGCAGTAATGCAATGGTTATCTGTGCAAGCAACTTACATCTCGGGGACCAACTTCAGCACAGGGACCACACAGGAGTGCTGAAGTTGATAGAGATCAAAATTATGTTATAAATTCTTTTACTATTGCTTTAGTGCTAGTCAAAAATTTCGATGGTAATTGTGAGGAAATTTTGCTTCTGTAGACCATGATATTGCTAAATTGAAAGGTAACACAGGTGGCTTTTATTTTCTATAGTACAAGGTACTATATTTGTACCCACACTGCAGATCTGATTTTTTGTTTAATGTTGACATGTAGATCTTCAACAGCACCTCTCTTATTTGATCAACAGAGAGAAATGAGGGATATTTTTATTTGGCATCCCACCACCCTTCCTTATATTGTGATGATGAACTTTCAGGCTATATTGGATGGCTGTACATTTGAGAGAGATATGACTGGTTGTACCTTCCCCACCTTGATTGAGATATGATTGGTCTTGTGGTACCTTATCTTTCACTTGTGTTTAATGGGGTCATTTACCCTCCTTGAGTAACTTTTTTAAAACCAACTTGTTGAAGTTTTTCTCTTATAGAGTACTATGGTTGTTTGGACACATTTGGAGCATACCATTGGTTCTAAGGGTCATGGGTCCCAAGGCTACCACCTACAGGCTTGAAGTGCAACTGACAATGGAAGACACAAGTGTAGTTTATTACCACCATGCAAATTTAATTTGACCTTTCAACTACCATCACCATTTCCTCTCATACGACATCCCACAACCATTTCTCTTGACACCCACTCTTCATTCATTCTGTATCCATTTCACTATGCAACCATCTAAGATTCTCATTGTGTTTTCCCTCAATTAGTTTATCAATTCAGTATGACCCACACCCACCATCCGAGGAGTGTTTCCAGCGGTCGTGGGTCATACTGAATTGATAAACTAATCGAGGCAAAACGTAGTGAGAATCTGAGACAGTTGCATAGTGAAATGCATACATAACGAATGAAAAGTGGGTGTCTAGAGAAATGGTTGTGGGACGTCATATCAATGTGATTGTAAGGCACTCTTTGAAGGTGAAGTCCACAATTTTAAGTCTTTTTCCTCATTTTCATGCCTATTTGTAAGACAATGAGGAGGGTAGTGGCATCAACATTGAAAATGGTTTCCATCCAAACCTATCATGTATACTTTTAGGTCAGCAGTATTCTTGACTCTGAACTGTAGCTACAGTTCGGAGAAAAGAATACTGCTGACCTAAAAGTACACTTGATTGGTTTGGATGGAACAGATTACCGTGGACATCTATGTTGTCGTATTTTTGGTTTAATGTTGACGTGGAGATCTTCAACTATACCTCCCTTATTGTTATATGATCAATATGTTTATTTTATTACCTGTTACTGATTGAGTTATTAAATACTTGTTGTACCTTCCCCACCTTGATTGAGTTATTATTGGACTTCTGGTACCTTGCCTTTGACTTGTGGTTAATGCGAACATTTACCCTCCTTCATTTTTTTTATACAACCTTGTTGAATTTTTGGTCTTATAAAGTACTTGACTTTGATCACCTGTGATCAGTTGTGGTGTGCTGATAATCACTTCTTTTATGCTGAGACTTGGTTGAAGTTTATAATTTTTGTCACTTTATTTATGTCGAGTTATGTACTGTGATTAACTGTCATTGACCTAATTAACTCCAGTCATTTCTCTCTCTCTTGTTTGTACACACTATCTTGTAGGGACAGCTAGTTCCTAGAGAAGACTGGCCTCTCTGAGGCACAAACAGTATTTTCTAAAAGTAACACTTCTCAGTATATTTTCAAGAATAGTTTCACACCCAGGTTGGTATCTTAAACTATATCTCTATTTTTTTTATATGATATATATGTTTATTTTATTACATGTTACTGAATATTAATAGTTTATCGTTTTAGTTTGCTTGTCAGTGTAACTCATTATAATAGTTTTGAATATACCAAAGAGCCTGTGTTAAGAACTTATGGGTTGTACATTTGGAGTTCTTGGTTTCAAGAGGTAAGTATTTAGACTGACTAATGTATATCCATGGAATACCTTTTTCTAGAAATTTGTTTTTATTGTTTCTATTGGCATTTTTGTTGTGGAACTAATGTGAATTGTGTTCACTATTATTAGCTGATACAGGGAGGGCACATACTACCTTAAAGGTGTTTGATTGTTATGGCATTCTTGTTTTTTATTAAATGTTTTTTTGCACATTGACTTTTTGCTCACATCATTCAAGAAACGTTTACAACCCTACACTGTAATCACAACATCTAACTGCATGGAAGTTGGGACACTGTTACTTTATCACATGTGCATGTGCTCTCTGTTTTCTACCTTTGAATGCAAATGACACAAAAACCTATCTCGGTGGTTACAAATATGCATTTGGATATTTGTATAGTGGGGTAAATTGTGAGGTGCAACATGTAGTCATGTCCTTCAAGGCACCGTTCATGCTATGTATTGATATTCAACATGGCACTTAATAATTATGTATTTGCTTGTTTTAAACATATAAGCTCGCAACTAAATTAGTGAGGTTTATATCTATAATGATCTAAAAAAATATGAAGGCTCACTATTGTCCAGGGTCTCAAACACCACCTTTCACAAAAAATTAGCATTTCTTTAGTTCATTGTGCTGTCAGTTGACCATAAAAATATTATATATATCCTGGAAGGGCAAGGCAGAATCAGTTAATATTCCTCGCTCGACACCCAATTGATTACCTGGTCTTTTCCATTGACAAGAAATTAGGATCATCTCCATTTAGGGAATCGTATAGTAGTGAGTCCCCTGAGGGGGGCTGCAAGTGATGTGCCCACTGGTAATGAACTAGATCTTTGCTTCCAATTGAGGGAAGATGGTCCCTTTAAATATAGAAGGATTCCTCTAATTGTATCATGCCTTGGCCTTGAGACAGGAAATTCAATGAAATTGGGAGTCCTTTATTGAGACTAAACTATTTTAGTGGAGAGATTTCATCCATAACTGATCATAGAATGAGATATAGACACTGTGGGAAAACACATGATGATGTTGATTTCTGTGTGATTGCATATGCAGCTAGAAAATATATAGAAGGTGGCATGAAATCAAATGAAATTCTCTGTAACAACAAGTTCAGAGAAGTTTCATGTGTCACATAATAAGACAGCAATAGATTATGGAGAAAATCCCACCTCCATGAAGTGTTGTATGGAGTCAGAAATATTTACATGGGAGATGTAAACATGGTTGTGATACATGTAAAATTCTATAATTTGTCTCTGTTTGAAGTTGTTTGGTCTTAAGTGAATACATCTTCCCATTTGAGTGCATGGTAATTGCATTGTTTGCATGTGGTGCCTATATAGTTCTATGGTATTTTTGGCAAATCCTCTTACATAAAGTGAACTTGATAGTGAAAATTTAAGCAGCTCATCAAAATTTGCAATTGGGATCTTTATCTGTTTTGGTTTTTATTGGGTTGGTGCATTCATTGGATCAGGTGGCCTCTAACATGGAAGCTAAGTTGGGCTCTTATATTGTGCCCTACAAAGAGTTGCTTGTTCAAAAATGCAATGAGTGTTCAGAATATAAAACCGAAGCATTGCAAACTTCAAATGATAGAATTTGTGGAACAATTATTTCCTATAGGCTATTCATGTGAAATCTGAGCTTGAAGAAGAACAATTTGCAAAGCATTGAAACATATTGATAGCATATTTGAAGGACTTGTGTTATAACTTGAAGACTGAGCATATTCTTTGTGACCAAATTGAAGTTGAGTTTGAATAGTGTCATGAGAGAACATCAGTTATATCTTCATGAAGACCGAGCCTATTCTTTGTGACCAAATTGAGTTTGAGTTTGAATTTTTGTGCCATTAAAAGACAAAACTTGAAGCTGAAGAATTGATTGTTGAAAAGGGATAAGTATGAAAACTACCTGAACAAATTTTATTTCTGTTACTGCTTATCATAAAGACTTTATGGTAACTACTTTAAGGAATACAATGCAAGATTATTTGTTTGATGAAGTTTGATAGAATTGGAAACCATCATTAAGCAAACTTGTTTACAGATCTGAAAGGAATCATTGAGATGTAAGAGATTTTTTTTTTAAAACTCCCAGGTATCATCTCTATATCGACGAACATCAATGTAGGCTATACAAAATGTTTCGACGCAGTTGCTGAACCTGCCACAAACGTTTGGGAATGCAACCGTAGATACTGCGACAATGATTCGTGGAACTATAAAAGTATGTTCCACGCAGGTGTTGAATCTGCCACGAAAGATTGTGAATGGATTCGTGTATATTGCGACGAATATTCCTGGAAGGTTCAGCACATTCGTGGAAATTTATAGGAGTTGCGCATCGATATAGAGACGAAATTGCGTGGAAGGATTTAGTTTCTGTGGATATGAGAAGTGTTGTGTTGTTGACACGTGGAATCAAAGAAGCGTTGCTATTGCCATGACATGGAATGTTCGTCCCTATATCCACGAATCTATATCCAAAAAAAAAAGAAACACCAATCATTGCAACAGGGACGAAAATTCATGGCTATTACAACGAACTTTCATGGCAAATTAGACAATATGTAGTAGTGAGCCCTACAGAGCTTATATACTTTCCCTTCACCATTTGATGACCTTTTGAACCCGAGGGAACCCCCCGAGTGTCCACATCCTGCAGACGCTTCCTTGCATTGATCATAAGTATGTTCCACTGCTTGGGATTAGTTTGCTCGCTACTAGACACTCGTTCCCTCGATTGTTGTACCATAAGCAATTTTATTCTTTTCCAAGCTTTCGAAATATGAAAAAGACAAAAAAATCAAATATTCCAAAAAGCCGAACGGGATTATGGTTACTACTTCTTGTCAGCAGCTGTTCTGTCACCTTTTAACAGAGCATTCATTCCACTCCATACATTATGAGTCGGGACTATAGTTGGACCTTAGGAACTGTACTCGTTTCTCAGTCTTACTCCACCGATTGGTTAAGATTCCAGTCATTATGGATCCCTTTGTCAATGCCTCCTGCATCACACAGTCTTACATCGAGTCTATGCTGCCTGAGTCTATCCATCTACTCATGCTCTTGTTCAAAGGAAGTCCTGGAACCAGTGTCCGCCACTCCTTAGATCTCTTGACTATTGCATGTCGGCCATCCCTATTGAGTCAGTCTGTTCCACTTGAGTTCTTCCAAATCTTTCATCGTAGCTAGTACCTCGTGCTAGTCGATGAGAGATGCCTTAATTCCCTCCCTCCAGCGAGTTTCGTTCCGTCAACTTTAACCCATTTATTCCGAAATTTGAGACTTAGAGTTCAGTTGAGTACCTTGAGGCTTGCAGTCACTAGTGGTAGGTTCTCTCGCCATCGACAGTTTTGGGAATACATCAATGTCCCCTAATCAATGGATTCATCTTAGTGTTTGACTTCACCACATATATTCACACTTTGATGATTGTACTCTGTTCCTTGATGCCCATTTTCATTATTGGTGGGTTATCTCATGTCTGTTAATGGTATACATCATTGACCGGTAATCAGATGATGTCACATCAGGTTCGACCTCAACTCCTTTATTCACTTGATGGGACTTGCACCGTAGAGGATTTGTGTAGAAGACCCCAGGAGATAGTGGCATTCAGTATGCTACTTATGATCATGACTTTACATTTGAGATATCACTTCTCAGATATCAACAGTTTGTACCTCCAGTTTGCACTAGTTGTTCCTTTTCAGCAGGAACCATACCTTACTGTACAACTATCATGGCTATGATCACTTATGACATGTATTCACTATGTAATCCCTATTCATGGACATTGTATCACATTGTTGTATTATATCGACATGTACTCAGAGATATTATTGTGTTATGACGAGTGAGCTGCTCTTTCCACTTGTGTCTCCATCACTCCACTTCTGAGATTTATAATGTGTTTCGGCCATCGTAGCACCATTCTCTGACCTCACACATTAGGGGGCATCTATTACAATGTAATCTTCCATGTTGTGAGTATCAACACTCTTTGGCCATCAGGATCCATTTTTCTGACTCAGATGTACCTTATGTCCTCCAGACACACTTTTTCCCATATTTTTTCCCTGTATGCTAGCTGTATCACTTCAGTGGGCGTACCCGCGAGCTGCACCACTATAGCCCGCGGGTAGCAAGTAAAATGGTAAAAATCACTAGATAATTACTTTTTACTCCCAAAAAGCGGTCTTAGGGTGACATTTGGCCCTCCCTTTTCCCAGTAACGCCTCGATGTGTCCTTTCACTTACATTTGGGAGGACTATATATTGAGCACATATGGCATATGGAAGGGAGGAGAAGGATAGAGCAAGAGAACTCTAGTGGATTTTTGCCTCATCTTGAGTGTACAATCATTGATCCTTGTTGTTGTGAACCTCTTATGTTCACCTTCCAAACTCCTTTGATAGTTTAAGTTTGCCATTCATGGAGGATTGAAGTGGTGGAGGCACAAGTGGATTGACCTAGTTCTTGGTTCAGATTGGTTGTCGGCAAGAGGTCGTATCACATTGTACTTCTTGTTATTTATTAATAGAAATACTCATATTCTCGTCCATTAATGTTGTGAATGTTGTTTGTATTACATTGGGTTGCATTTACTTATGATATAGGAAACCCTATAGGAAACTAGTTTTTTCTGAGCCATTGGACTCTCTGTCTGCTCATTTGCTTTTTCGTTTACGTGGGTGAGCCTTGTTCTACCTACGTCTACCCGCCTTTGTATACACATTAGCCCATGGGTACCCGCTTTTATTCCTTCGACAGTAGCATGTAACTTCGGCTTTGATTGGTTTTTGTCCTTGGGTTGTTGCTGGGTTAGATCTGAGTGTTCCTGAGTCTTCTTTGGCCTTGTTACTGACTGTTCCATGCCTTGTTTGTGACCAGAAGCTCTTCTTTCTCTTTGTTTTGAGTCTTGTTCTTTCACCACCATTTTTGGTTTTCTATCTCATCACATTGGCTGAGTCTCACTATTTGGGATGTGCCGGGTTGTCTGAGTGATCTGCTCTGCATGTTTTTAACTAGATAGGTAGATTTTGCTTCCATTCTTCATTTCATTATATTGAAAAATACAAAAAAATAGTTTTGCATTTTCCTTTAGCTTATAAGTGAAAATACAAAAAAAAATTACTTTCATGTACTGCATTTTGCATCAGATTGCTTATGCCTTCATTCTAGGATCTGCTTGAGCATCGAAAATATAAAAGAGTTGCATTTTTTATTTTCGAAACCGTTGGATTGATTGTCATTCTAGTGGCATTGCTTTTATTGGATAGATGAGTCTAGGGTTTATTGATGGTGCATATCATTGAGTCATACACATCATTAGTTTCATGACCATATCCTTTGAGTAACCACGGCCATTAAAATTAACGCTTAATCTTAAAATTGATTAGAACGATTTTATTTGATAGGGTACACCAACTAGCTTAGGTTTAGAGTGTTGGAATAGATCATTGCGAGTTAATAATCCAAGACTATTGAACCAAACATTATGTTTCTGACCAGGGAGTGGTGAATTCCATCGTATACATCAGTGTTCTCAGGAATCTCTAATCAGACCAGAGTTAAGCACGAGGTCACGGGAGGTTGGTTGTGGAGATAGCCCTCCAATACCGGCTGAACGTGGGAGATATTTCCAGGATTTGTTCGTATCTGGAGGTGCCAGAGGTTCATCCTCTTGTGCTTCGGGCTTAGCTACCCTGCCCATACGATGGATCCCACCTGTGATTGTCCCCCTTAGCATTGGTTATATTGTGGTGACCTTAGTTTCCTTACCTAGGTACCGCATAGGGTGCTTGCAGTGGTTATACTGTTTGTATTCTGAGTCAGATAGGGGTTGGACAACACAGTTGTTGTTCACAGGGACTTCACTCAATAAACCACTATCATAGCACATTTGTTCATGGCATATGAAACAATACCTTTAATTTCACTAAATATTGGAAAATATCTTCCAAAATCGTTTTTTTTTTACCCCCTCCGAATATGCCTTCCCAATTTAAAAAAACCCCTATTTTCACTAGATATTGTATGTATCAATTTTTTCATTAACATTTTTTATACCCCTTTATATTTCTACCTAGTATATTGATATGATACCCCTCTTATGACCCCACATGCATTCTATGCACCTTGCTTCTTTCGATGTATATTGTGGATGCACATTACTTCACCCACAATGCAATTACTCAACCACATATCATTATGATTTGCAACATCTAATGGTCTGATGAAGAGATAGGAGATCACTTCTTGTATGTCACTAGAGCCAATGCACATAGTACAACATTTAGATTGCATGTTGCAGTTCCCCAATTGTTGAATAAGCCTGTTGTGGGCTAGGTATTTAAGCCCTCAGGGCTTGTAACAAGTTCTAGGAGGCTGACTAAACCTCCCAAGGCCTGTAATAGACACGAGTGGTTGGGTATTCAAGCCCCCAAGGCCTATCAAGGGCCTATAACAGGCCCTTGAGGCCTAGAACCTCCCAAGGCTATTGGTAACAGTTGGTTGAGTGCTATTGGTAACAATTGGCTATCAATGACCACTGTCTCACGACTATTATCGACTGGAAACCCACTTTACCATGAAACCCCTGTCTTCAAGCATGCCTCAAGACATGATTTCCCTACGTACTGGTAAGCCTGATCCTTGCCTCAACCTAATTTCTCAATTGGTCGTGATTCCGCCATCTTCATTTGGAAGATAGTTGTCAGCTCTCCCATATAAAAAATACCCCAAAGTATTTTTGTATTGTTACATTAAATACAAAAAACCCTTTGCCCCTTAATATATAAGCAATATATTTTTTAGGTTTTCATGAATATTTAATACCGCAATATGAAAGAACGTGATATTATATTGCCTTCTAGTGAAGCCCCGTGTTGTTGTATAGGGACTTGACCCTATGCACGTAGTGAAATTTGGGAACCCTTATAACTGATTCTGTTACCTCCGACTATAATTTGGGAGTCTCAAACCTTTCCTAGGTGAGACATACTGGTTGTAGTGTCGGGAGCTCATTTAGCCACTCTGTTTGTCTGCTCTTGGCTATAGTTTCTCTAGGTGTGTGCTTTTGATTTTCTGTTTTTGATCGATAGTTTAGCTGTTAGGAGACATTTTGATTTTATAGTCTCTCCAGAGATATCGTGGCGAGAAGTCCAGCTCTTCGTGACTCTCGTTGATTGGCTGGTTTACTGGCCGTCGAGCTTACACGTTGCATTGATCGGGGATGCCAAATGGCCCCCTCCGAGTCTTCGGATTCTTATGAAACATATATAATCGACATCATGATTGAACAATTTGACACAGGATAAATCCCTACGACTCCATCGGGTAGAGTCAAACACACTTCAGAATCCCATACTCCTCGTGAGGCGTGGGGGGGTGACCCACCTGAGACACAACCTAGTTTGTTTGGTCCGGATCCACCCAAGGCCGAACCTAGTTTTTATGGTCCAGATCCACCCAAGGACAACCCGTTCATTTCTTTGTATCCACATAATTATTTGTACGGGATGCCAGAGTCTAATGTTGACTAGGACAATATGGCTGAAGTTAACCCATTGTCTTTTGGTATGCCTGGTTATGACATAGTTCAGCCATCTATTAGATCTGGTAGCCATGCTAGCACTAGTTGTGTTGTTAGGAACACTGCACCCACTAGGGGCAATCCCCTCACTAGGGGCACTACATTGTCCACTCACACACAGACTACGGGGACCGGGACCGGTTACGTTCCTCCTAACAATGCTAATGTTGGAAGACGACCGCCTCCTAGGACTACCAATCCTAATAGGAATACTATTCCTACCATGACTCGTTCACCGCATAATGCACATGCCCATACATGACAACCGAGGACCACTTTTGCAAATGTTAACAATCCTCCTAACACTAGGGGTGGAAACATACCGTATACTTTTTCAACTACTCCTGCTACTAGTAATGCTAATGTAGGAGGGGGTAATGTATCTCATACTCATGTTCAGAACACCACCGTTCCTGCTACTAGTAATGCTAATGTTGGGGTTGGAAATATAACTCATACTGACGGTCACCACACCACTGCTCATACTACTAATAATGCGTACGTAGGTGGCGGGAACATACCTCATCACTATGGTCATTATAACATGGTTCCCGCTACAAATAGCATGTATATACCCCATAATTATGGTGGTACCCCTTACTACAATACAGTCGGTGCTGGGCATCAGTACCCTCCACCTCAGTATAACCCACCTCAGTATGGTGCTCATAATACTCAAATACCTGTTTACCCTCACACACGTCAGTTCGGAGGAGGTTGTCAGCCTTATGGCCATGGTCAATCTTATGGTCAGTCAAGTCCATATAATCAACAGTTTGTTGGTCATGTTCAAGCTTATGGTCTGTCACATCCTTCGGGTTCATATACTCAACCTTTTATGGGAGTCCATGATCCATCTTTCCAACCACACCTTCCGTTCCACACTTGACTGAACCTTCCCGATCTTTCAAAGCTCACGAATGATCCGGTGTGTCACGATCCTAGTTGGCCTCTGGTCCCCAATAAGATCCCTTCGGACATTCCAAAGTTTGAGGGGAACAATGGTGAGGATCCAGGGGACCACATCATGACCTTTCACCTTTGGTGCTCATTCAACTCGTTGAATCACGACTCCGTTCATCTGCGACTATTTCAATGCACCCTCACAGGGGGTAGTCGGGAAGTGGTATGTCGAGTTGCCTGGGGGCACTTATAAGGGTTTTAATGAGATAGCTTTGGTTTTCTTGGATCATTTACTATTTCCAGTTCGTTACGATACTGGTACTAAACTTTTATCTACTTTCTGTCAGAACAAGGCCACGCATATTTCTGACCACGTTCAAGAGTGGCGTCGACGAAAGAGGTTAGTGAAAGCCAACATTCCTCCAGAGTTCCTGTTGGAATTGTTACTCAAGTCTTTACTTCCATATATTACTAAGGATGTTTTGATGTCTGGCATTATGACTGAGGAACAAGCCATCTTAAAAGTCCAGTAGTTAGATTTGTTATATTCTTAGTCTGGCATTTTGTATGACATTATCCCTGACCTACCGTGAACACAACATGAGCCTAAGACAGTTCTTGGACCACATGCCGATGGCACAGTGGGATCCGCAATCACTCAACCCATATATTTGGTGGCTAATCAAATGCAAAATTTGTCGCTCAACCAATCTAATCCTGGACAGGTTCACACCTTGTCCACTTCCACCCTGTTGTCCGATGTACACACTGTGCAATCGACGAACCCATCGAGTAACCAGCAACTTGGTGGTAAGAAGAAGGGGAGAAACAACCTTAAGGGTGGAAAAAATGGGAACATCAATAATAGTCGAAATACCCATCGGAAAGAGAATGTCAACCCTCCTCGGGAAGGCGGAAATGTTGGCAGGGACCGTAAGCCTAGACGTAAAGTGAAATTCCCTTGCAAGCTTTGTGGGGAAGATCATCTTACTCGCTTGTGTCCTTGTATTGAAGAAGCATTGAAGCATCTGGCACAGAGCCCAGCTGTGTTGAATGATCCCCTTCCCCATCATCAGAACATGGCTTCTCATGCTCTCGCCATGGGTTATGGACCTGATGAGGCTACAACGTCTTCTTCCAATACTAGTGGCCATGGATGCCTAAATATGGTCAAATCGGAGGTTAGTGTTGCTACTCGCCAATGTGATTATGGAGCACCACAACCCAATATGGGGAATGAGCTTCCTCACCCTCTTGATAATTCCTTACATACCGAGAAGCCCTCTACTATGCCGTGGATACCGAAAGGTGTTTTCAAGCGCTGTATGCATAATCCCAATGCTCAAGCCACCTAGAACTACTCCATTGTAGAAGATTTGGGTCAAAATTTGTGTGCCATGTCGGCTCTTGAATTTTTACAGGCATGTCCTTCCCAAAGGCATGCCCTATTGAGTGAGTTTGGAGTTTAGGATGGAGGTAGTCACAACGTTATCAAGTTTGACACTACTGATGTCCAACCTCCCTTACCTTACCACGTGGCTTTTCAAATGCAGGTGGAGTGCCTTCAGAATTTCGTTAGGAGAATGGTGGTTGATGAAGGAGCATCTGCATTAGTAATGTCCTTATCTTGTTGGAAAGCTCTTGGCTCACCTCCCTTAGCTAAATCTGTGACCATGCTCACTGCTTTTGACGGTCGCTTGTTTAAGCCGCATGGGATCATCCCTTCCCTTGTTGTCTGCTTGGGTGGGAAACCTGTGCCGATTGAAGTCGAGGTGGTTGATGCACCCATCGACTACAACCTTTTACTAGGTAGGAATTGGATGTACTCTATGAAAGTTGTAACATCTACTGTATTCATAGTTATTTGCTTTCCCCACAAAGGCAAGATTGTGACCATCGATCAGCTGGATTACGTTAGTCCCTCTTCCACAACATCCACGGGATTGTGGTCCCTCAAGTTACTGATTCTCAGACGGCAACTGGGAACATGGGTGTTGGATTATACCCTTCAATGTTGGGATCTTTTGATTTCCCTGCACCCATTAATTTTATTGGAACCATTTCCGATGATGTGTCTCCTCCATTACATAATGTACCATTCCGGACCTCATATTTTGATGATCCGTGAACCTTACCATCCATGAGTCCCACATCTAGAGACGTTGCACATATCAGGATGACTATGCCATTATCTGCTGCTGAGCTTGCTTATAATGATATTCAGCAAGCAACGGTAGAGCCAGATCTCTCCTCTTCCTGGAGAGAAGAAGATGATCCCATTATGCTGCTGGTTTGGGTAGCCAATTCGTCTTGTTTGCACGATTTCCTTGATGATAGTTTACCTTCGGATGAAGCCATTATCGAGGCTATGTGTGGTAGTGAGAGACCTTGGGAGGACCTGTATCATCGCTTTGGTTTTCTTCCCAACCTCGATATCGTCGAGCAAGAAGAGTTCAGGACAACCCTTGCCAAGATAGTTGGTCACCCTATCGCCCTTTTGGGCACACATGAGGTTTACACGGAGGGGAATATGGCCAACATTTCCCCTACTATGGCGATCAACATTTCTCGAACCCATGGAAAGGTTGAAAATGTTCACATCGATGATGATTGCTCTCCTCAAGAGGTACGCATTTACACTGTTATGTCCCCTTCCTACCATACAGCATGATAGAGAGGACGTGGTGCTCAATCCGGGCAATTAGCCCCATATCCATTCTTTGAAAGAATTCATACCAGACATGTATATGTGCATGCTATAAAACTCAACGGAAATTAAATTAATCCTATTGATATCTAGCATACATTCAAATTATTCTGTGACAGCCGTTAAATAAAGACCATTGCAGAGTTATAAAAGATCCTATGGAAATGCATATACTTTTAAAAACACAACGGAAGTAAATCCATTTAACACATCCACATACATTCATAATATTCATCAAATGATACTTGCAAATTTAACACAGGAGAATACTTATCTTATAACAGTAGCCCCAAGCAACTGGCTATGCAACTGCAACGTTCCACCCAACAGTAGGCCAGTGTGCTCCTCAATCTCTCAGCACCACTGCCACCCCCGAGCTGGGCATGATCTCTACAAGGAACCAGGGAACAACAGACTCACACATAGCCAAGAATACACCAAGATGAGCCAAAGCCAATCTACAATTGGGTTTATCAGGCTGCTAGGAGATGGGAAGGAAGAGTTGCTAAACTAGTGAGCTCCAGCAAAGAGCCAGGGATAACCTTGCAAGATCTATCTAGCTTGGCACCCACAATACCTACACACCCAGCACAAGGAAGTATTCTTTTCACTGCTATACAGTCCCTCAAGCCATACCTTCCCTATCTAGTGCTCTCAGGGTATGCATAGAAGAGTAACCAAAGCCCTCTTGATCTTCTTGAGAGGTTGTCTTCCCCACTAGGTTTATCAAGCCACTTCTGTCCACTACCACTCCAAAACTTCAATTCACAGGTTCAAACAAAAAACGAGGATGCACACAACAACAGACACAATTATGGGGCAGGATAAAATGTTTTTACAGTGATGCATGAGATGGGGTTTCAGCTAACTCAGAAAAATGTGGGAACCCACAAAAACGAAATGGGAAGTTGGGGAAACAACCCAGGGAAGCCAATCCATTTTTAGAAAAACGTCCCTGGGCATTCGGGGGCAAAAACGACCTCCATACAGTCCCCAAAACGTGGCTCTTCTCTCCCAAGCTGCTGTATATGCAAAAATGAACTCCCAGGCATGGAAGAATGTAGGATTTGGATGAAAAACATGTAGGGAAAGACCCAGCTAGCTCCAACTGCGTGAATGAGTGAAGGCTGCCTGTTCAGAATGGCTTTGGGCACCATTTCGTGGGTGATTTCTTGCCCAAGGAGACAAAACACGAATTTCCAGGTTGATGGCTTGCCCATGCACGAAATTGGCTGCCGTACTTCTTCATTTCCAAGGCATTAACTGCCTTAACCAATTTCTTGGAAGAATTAAATGATTGGGGCATGGGACAAAATGGGTAGTTGGTGGTTTATGGGTTTCCTCATTGACACATGGATTAATACCATTGTCTCAAGGGCTTGAATAATTTCCCTCCCTTTTCCTTGAAGAGTCATGCCCCATCTCTTTTGTTGCATTGCATAGCCGGTTGTGGGTTTTTCATAAAAAATTCGTAATTACATGATGTCTTATATACATTGTGCCCATCTTGCACAAGAACCATGGGCATCTATTTTTAATTGTCGATACATGAAACGCTAAATCAATGGTGGGGCCTTGGCCTTGAGCTCCTCACCATGATTAAATTACAATATTTACCTCATTTACGGTTTAATACAAAGGGGGTCAAAATGGGGACATTACATTCCCCTCCCCTTACATTAGCATTGTCCTCAATGCTCATCAAAATTGAACAAAAATGGATATGCCACCCTCATGGCATCCTCCAGCTCCCATGTAGCCTCATCGGGACCGTAGTGCTTCCATTGCACCTTTACCTGTCCGATGGCTCGGTTCCGGAGCAATGTTACCTTCTTGTCTAGGATGTACAATGGATCGGTTTGAAATTCTCCCTCGGGTTCCACCTGGATCACATCCCAATTAATCACATGGTTAGGATCATGTACATATTTCTTAAGCAAAGAGACGTGAAAAACATTATGAGCTTTAGTGCTAGCAGGAAATGCAAGTCTATATGCAACTGGTCCTATTCTTTCAAGCATTTCAAATGGCCCACAATATCTAGGTGATAGCTTGGCACAACTCCCAAGCTTCAAGGAACTCTTCCTTGATCTCACTCTAAGATACACATGATCCCCAACATTGAATTCCCTATGCACTCTATGCTTATCTGCATAGCTTTTCTGTCTATCCTGGGCTACTTTTAGATTTTGCCGGATCTTTGCAACCTCTTGTTCCATTTCCTTAAGCAATTCTGGCCCAAGTACAATTCTGTTCACTGGATTGTCCCAAGTCACTGGTGTCCTACACCTTCTTCCATACAAAGCCTCATAAGGACTCATTCCCAATGATGCTTGTTGCCCATTGTTATATGCAAATTCTACCAAGTGTAGATAATCCTCCCACTTGGATGGTTTGTCCATTACATACATGCGGAGCATGTCTTCAAGCACCCGATTTACTCTTTTAGTTTGACCATCTGTTTGAGGATGGTATGCGGTACTAAAGCTTAGTTGTGTACCCAAATCTGCAAAGAGCCCCTTCCAAAAATTGGAAGTGAACTTGGTATCCCTGTCAGAAATTATTGGCTTAGGCAACCCATGTAATCTGAAAATTTCCCTCATGAAAATATTCGCAATGGCATCGGATTTATGTGTGGACTTAACCGGTATAAAATGTGCTGCCTTTGTTAACTTGTCCACCACAACCATGATGGAATCATGTTGTCTCTTAGTCATTGGCAATCCTGTAATAAAATCCATGGAGATTACTTCCCATTTCCATTCTGGAATTGGTACCGGAAGCAATAAACCTATGGGATGTTGGTGTTCACTCTTCACCTGCTGACATTCCATGCACTTAGAAATGTATTCAGCAACATCCTTCTTCATGCCCGGCCAGAAGTAATATTTCCTTGCTGTAGCAATTGTCTTCTGATATCCTGGGTGACCAGAGTATGGAGCTTTATGGATCTCATCCATAACCATTCTCCTCAAATCTGCCGCATTTGGAATATAGACTCTATTCTTATAAGTGATAAGTCCTCCTTCTTCCAAATGATATCTCTCATACTTCTTTTCAAGGTTTTGCTGCTACAATTTTCCCTTTACCTGCTCATACACTTCATCCTCCACCATATGGTTCACAATCTGCTGCCTCAAATCCGGTTGGCAAGTACTAAGCGCTGCCACATGCATTTCACGCACCTTCCTGCTGAGTGCATCAGCCACCTTGTTTTCTTTCCCTTTTATGTGTTTGATTTCGAAATCAAATTCACACAAAAATTCCAACCATCTAGCTTGCCTAACATTTAAAGTTGGCTGATCAAACAAGTATTTCAGACCACAATGGTCTGTCCGTAACTCAAATTTTCTTCCCATTAGGTAATGCCTCCACATCTTTAAGGCATGTACTATGGATGCCAATTCTATATCATGAGTAGCATAGTTCTTCTCATGCTCCTTCAACTTTCTTGACTCATATCATATCACGTGGTTATCTTGCATAAGAACTCCTCCAAGTCCTTGATTGCATGCGTCTGTACACACCACAAAGTCTTTTTCTGGGTCTGCAATTTTCAAAATAGGTGCACTTGTAAGAAGATTCTTCAACCGCTGAAAAATTTCCTCACATCTTGGTGACCATTCAAATTTTATCCCCTTCTTTTGCAAGGAAGTGATCGGGTTAGCAACTTTGGAGAATCCTTCGATAAACCTCCTGTAGTAACCAGCAAGGCCCATAAAAGATCTCACATCAGTCACATTCCTCAGAGTTGGCCAATTCATAATGGTTTCAATCTTCTCCGGGTCTACAGATATCCCTTCGTCGGAGATGATGTGACCCAAATAATGAATTCTATCTTTATAAAAGTCACATTTGCTTAACTTTGCATACAGCTTATGCTCCCTTAGTAATTGCATTGTCATTCTCAAATGTTCTTCATGTTATTCTTCATTCTTAGAATAGATGAGAATGTCGTCTAGGAATACAAGAACAAACTTGTCCAAATACTTGCTAAAAACATTATTCATGAGACACATGAATGTAGCTGGTGCATTGGTGAGACCGAATGGTACCACTACAAACTCATAGTGTCCATACCTCATTCTAAAGGCTGTCTTATGAATATCTTCTTCTTTAATTCTTACCTGATGGTAACCAGACCTCAAGTCAATCTTTGAAAATACCTTTGCTCCTCTCATTTGGTCAAAAAGGTCATCAATTCGGGGCAATGGGTATTTGTTCTTCACCGTGACTTTGTTCAATTACCTGTAGTCAATACATAACCTGAGTGTTCCATCTTTCTTTTTCACAAATAGAACAGGTGCTCCCCACGGGGACACACTTGGCCTAATATATTTCTTTTCCAACAACTCTTGCAATTGCATCTTCAGTTCTAGCAATTCCGGTGTACTCATCCTGTAGGGTGTCTTAGACACTGGTGCCGCTCCTGGCACAAGTTCAATTGTAAAGTCAATGTCTCTCTTTGGAGGGAGTCCTGGAATCTCATCAGGAAAAACATCCGTGAATTCTTGCAATACATGATAGTCCTCCAATTTAAGAGTTTCACTCTCTGCTGCCTCTAAAACGTGGGCTGCATACAATTGACATCCCTTCCTACCGAACTTCTTCAACTGCAGGGCTAAAACCTGTCTAACAAAAGTCACCTTTGGAATACCTTTCACAACCCTCGGGTTTCCTTCTTCGTCCATGCATTCAAATGTCTTATTGTAGCAGTCAAGTTTAACCTTGTGTGCTTCTAACCAATCCATTCCAATGAGAATATTATAGGAACCCAGTGGTAGAATATTCAGATCTGCATAGGAGAATAGCCCATCCATCTCTAATGGACATTTCTATACTATTTCACTAACTTTTCTCTTGGTTCCAGTGGCTAGTTGAACTAACCATGATTTACTATGCTTTAATTTCTTAAAAGCACAAATATCAACAATTCTAGGAGTGATATAATTGTGAGTAGATCCAGGATCAATCAAAATAGAAACAGATTGCTTAGCAATATTACCTTCAACTTCAACCACAGTTGACTGATGATCTGCTTGGCGGTCGTCTACTGCTGCATAGATTCTAGGGATTGTCCTTGCCACTTGACCCACAGTTCCAGCTCCTTGGATGTTGTGAACTTGATGTGCATTCCCATTTCGATGTGGACAGTTCCTAAGCATGTGGTCTCCTCCACAACCCCAACATTGAAGTGGTTCTCTTGGCTCCTTTGGATCTCTTGGTTTGTCTCCCATCATCCTAGTTGGCTTAGTCACAACCTGTTATGGTGGCCTTTGCTGATTCCTGAATTGAGGAGGCTTGAACCCCTTCTTCCTTTGATCAAACTTTTCATTTTTCCTATCTTTCCATGCCTTATGGAATTCTGGTTTGCTCCTGTTCTGATCAAAGCAATACTTGGCTTTTCTTATGGCCTCCTCCAGAGTTCGAGGTTCATCAAACTCAATTCTATCTTTATATGACTGGGGCAGTCCACTTAGGAAATGCTGAATTTTGACCTTATCATCTCGAATATACTTGACATACCTCAGCAGCTCCAAGAACTTGTTTGCATATTCTTCCATGGTCGATTGTCCCAATCTCAGCTCATGGAACTCTTTGATCTTATCAGCATAGTACCTATCAGAGAGGTACTTCTGCTTGAAGTATTTCTTGAACTGCTTCCACACGATCTTCCTTTCGTTGATCTTCTTCACTTGCCTGGTGTGTTCCCACCATATAGATGCTCTTCCATTCAAGTTGAAGATGGCTACCCTTTCCTTCATATTTCCTGAGTAGTCTTGGACTTGGAAATATTTTCTCATCCCAAGAATCCAAGCTTCAGCTTCTTGGCCAGACTTCACTTCTCCATCAAATGTAGGAGGTTTTGCCTTCTTAAATTCCCCATGTGAATTGTTCTGGTAGTGCTTCTTCCTCTTGCTCCTGTGAGATGAAGAACTTGAACCCTCATTGGATTCTTCAGAGTCAGATGATTCATTAGAAAATATTTCTGGACTATATGTTCTGTCTGTAGAAATTCTTCTTGGGCTACTGGCCCTCTTGCGGGAATTCCTTCTAGAGATACTCCCACCCCTTTCTGGATTTGATATCTGATGCCCAGAGTTTATTTGTCTTTGGATGTCTGTTAAACTCTGCAGCATGGCTGCATTCAGCTGATTTTGTTCTTCTTGAGCTTTAATCATCCTTTCATTATCTTCCCTACAGCTTTGCAATTCCACCCTTAGGCTTCTCATGGTGGCTGCAACATCTGGAGGGGTCTCTTGATTTCTTCTCCCATTGGATTCTGTTTCAGCATTCTCAACCTGTATGTTCTCCCCCATGGCATCTGTCTCAGGTTCATAGGGATCTTGTGCATCATTCATGATGTTCATTTCTTGGCCCAACCAAGATCCAAAACTCTCTGACTGTATTATCTAGAGTGTTACCCTGCTGTAACTGTGACTTTTTGAAATGTGTTCATCAATACAATTGTTAGCTGCATTACATTCTCAGAATTCACAAATTACATCATGCACGTGGAAAAAAATGCCATACTGACAATTCATCAAATCACAACAACGACATATGAGGGAAAAAAGAAAATGGGGTCAAGGGGGCTTGCCCCCTTGTGCCTTCCGCAATTGCGGGGCGCTCGGCTGAACTCTTCCGCAATTGCGGGGCGGTTCGGCGACGGCTTCCGCAATTGCGGAGCAGTTCGCCGAACGCTTCCACAATTGCGGAGCAGTTCGCCGAACGCTTCCGCAATGGCGGGGAGATTTTCCGAACGCTCGTGCAATTGTGGAGCCCTTCGGTGAAGGCTTCCGTAGTTGCGGAGCCATTCGGCGAATGCTCCTGCAATTGCGCAGCCATTCGGCGAAGGCTTCCGCAGCTTCGGAGCCGTTCGCGGAATGCTTCCGGGGGTTTCGGGCGGTTTTCGGAATGCCTTTTTCGGGGCGACTGGAGGAATGCTTCCGCAATTTCGGAACGATTCGCCGAAGTCTTCCACAATTGCGGAACAATTCGGTGAAGTCTTCTGCAGTTGCGGAACGATTCGCCGAAGTCTTCCGCAACTTCGGAACGACTCGCCGAACTCTTCCGCGTTGCGGAATGATTCGCGGAATCCTTTCGAAATTTCGGAAGAGAATTCCTTCCACAATTTCGGAAGAGATTTCCTCCCGAAAATTCCTTTTCACGCCAACACTTAGAAAATTTTTCACTTAAAATTTTTTTCCTCCGCTGTTTTGGAGCCATTGGCTGAATTCTTCCACAATTTCGGGAAGGTTCGCGGAATCCTTCCGCAATTTCGGGAAGGTTCGCCGAACTCTTCCGCAATTGCGGGAAGGTTCACGAAACCTTTCCGAAATTTCGGAACGACTTCCCGAAACGGCTTAAAACAAAAAATTTTCAAACACAGACTTAAACCAAAATTTTTCAAAAACAGACTTAAGAAAATTTTGAAATTTTCCCCTGTAATTGCTATCAGGTTTGGCCCATAGAGGCCCAATGCTGCAACGCAGCTCTGATACCAAAATGTAATGTCCCCTTCCTACCATACAGCATGATAGAGAGGACGTGGTGCTCAATCCGGGCAATTAGCCCCATATCCATTCTTTGAAAGAATTAATACCAGACATGTACATGTGCATGCTATAAAACTCAACGGAAATTAAATTAATCCTATTGATATCTAGCATACATTCAAACTATTCTGTGACAGCCGTTAAATAAAGACCATTGCAGAGTTATAAAAGATCCTATGGAAATGCATATACTTTTAAAAACACAGCGGAAGTAAATCCATTTAACAAATCCACATACATTCATAATATTCATCAAATGATACTTGCAAATTTAACACAGGAGAATACTTATCTTATAACAGTAGCCCCAAGCAACTGGCTATTCAACTGCAACGTTCCACCCAACCGTAGGCCAGTGTGCTCCTCAATCTCTCAGCACCACTGCCACCCCCGAGCTGGGCATGATCTCTACAAGGAACCAGGGAACAGCAGACTCACACATAGCCAAGCATACACCAAGATGAGCCAAGCCAATCTATAATTGGGTTTATCAGGCTGCTAGGAGATGGGAAGGAAGAGTTGCTAAACTAGTGAGCTCCAGCACAGAGCTAGGGATAACCTTGCAAGATCTATCTAGCTTGGCACCCACAATACCTACACACCCAGCACAAGGAAGTATTCTTTTCACTGCTATACAGTCCCTCAAGCCATACCTTCCCTATCTAGTGCTCTTAGGGTATGCATAGAAGAGTAACCAAAGCCCTCTTGATCTTCTTGAGAGGTTGTCTTCCCCACTAGGTTTATCAAGCCACTTCTGTCCACTACCACTCCAAAACTTCAATTCACAGGTTCAAACCAAAAACGAGGATGCACACAACAATAGACACAATTATGGGGCAGGATAAAACGTTTTTACAGTGATGCATGAGATGGGGTTTCAGCTAACTCAGAAAAACGTGGGAACCCACAAAAACGAAATGGGAAGTTGGGGAAACAACCCAGGGAAGCCAATCCATTTTTAGAAAAACGTCCCTGGGCATTCGGGGGCAAAAATGACCTCCATACAGTCCCCAAAACGTGGCTCTTCTCTCCCAAGCTGCTGTATATGCAAAAACAAACTCCTATGCATGGAAGAATGCAGGATTTGGATGAAAAACGTGTAGGGAAAGACCCAGCTAGCTCCAACTGCGTGAATGAGTGAAGGCTGCCTGTTCAGAATGGCTTTGGGCACCATTTCGTGGGTGATTTCTTGCCCAAGGAGACAAAACACGAATTTCCAGGTTGATGGCTTTCCCATGCACGAAATTGGCTGCCATACTTCTTCATTTCCAAGGCATTAACTGCCTTAACCAATTTCTTGGAAGAATTAAATGATTGGGGCATGGGACAAAATGGGTAGTTGGTGGTTTATGGGTTTCCTCATTGACACATGGATTAATACCATTGGCTCAAGGGCTTGAATAATTTCCCTCCCTTTTCCTTGTAGAGTCATGCCCCATCTCTTTTGTTGCATTGCATAGCCGATTGTGGGTTTTTCATTAAAAATTCGTAATTACATGATGTCTTATATACATTGTGCCCATCTCGCACAAGAACCATGGGCATCTATTTTTAATTGCCGATACATGAAACGCTAAAGCAATGGTGGGGCCTTGGCCTTGAGCTCCTCACCATGATTAAATTACAATATTTACCTCATTTATGGTTTAATACAAAGGGGGTCAAAATGGGGACATTACATACACCAATATTTTTAAAGAACTATGGGAAGCTTTCACCCGGTCATATGAGGAGATGCCAGGAATAGATCCTAGTATTGTTAAACATGAGATTAGAACATTTCCAAATTCTAAACCTGTTCGAAAACATCTTCATGCTTTTAATCCTAGGAAGGAAGCCGCTATCAAAGCAGAGGTGGAGAAATTGCTTAAGGCCTGTTTCATCTGCGTCGTTCCCCTTACCGAATGGGTGTCAAATCCCATTCCTGTGGTTAAGAAGCAGGGAACGATCCGTGTATGCACTGATTTTTGAGACCTGAACCGTGCGCATCCGAAAGACAATTTCCCCACTCCATTCATTGATCAGATCTTGGATGCTTGTGTGGGAAGTTAAATTATTTTGTTCATGGATGGCTTTTCGAGGTACAACCAGATTCAAATCAAAACCAAGGACCAACATAAGACTACATTCATTTTCCCTTGGGGTACATTTGCATACCGAAAAATTCCCTCCGGCCTTAAAAATACCAGAGCTAGGTTTCAGCGTGCCATGACCTATGCCTTTCATGACCTCAAACGTATAATGGAGGTTTTCTTGGACGATCTTGCTGGCCATTCTCACAAGAGAGTGGACCACCCCAAGCACCTCCGTTTGATTCTTGAAAAATGTATACACTACAAGATTCGATTGAATACCAATAAATGCATCTTTGCAGTGAGGACAGGTCACCTTCTAGGTTTTATAGTTTCGAAAGAGGGTATTAGAGTCGATCCTCTCAAAGTTGAGGCAATACTTCGGTTTCCTTCTCTGTGCAACTTGTTACAACTTCAGAGCCTCCAAGGGAGTGCTACTTTTCTATGTCGATTTATTGTGAACTATGCTAGTATTACCAAAGGTTTCGCGCGCTTATTGAAGAAAGACACTCCATTTATCTGGGATGAGCGAGCCCAACAGTCTTTCGATGCCCTTAAGAAAGCTTTGGTATCAGCCACTTTGCTTAGTCCACCCATATTTGTGAGAGATTTTATAGTTTATGTGTCTGTGTCTCAAGAGACGATTGGAATGTTCTTAGTTCATGTTAATGATGTGCTCGTGGAGCACGTGATCTATTACCTCAGTCGAAATCTAGTAGATGTTAAACTGAGATATACTCATGTGCAGAAGTTAGCCCTTGCGATTGTTCATGCAGTCCAACGGTTACAACACTATATCATGCTTGGGAAGAACATAGTTATCACGCATATCAATCCATTTCAGTTCGTTCTATCATGACGTCTTATAGGGGGGAAATACAATAAATGGATTGTGATCCTTCAGGAGTTTGATCTCGATTTTGCTTCGACGAAATCGGTGAAATCCTTACTTTTCGCTGAGCTTATGTCGGACCTTCCATGACTTGATGAGGATGCCATCCATGAAGATTCCTTTGTGGATGAACACTTATTTCTTATCTCATCTGAAGACCCTTGGTATGGGGACATCATTGTGTATCTCCAAAATTTGAAGCTTGCTTCGCATTATTCACGGGACAAGCGATGGCGTGTGAAGCATCACGCCAAAGATTATTCTATCATCGGTGACACTTTGTATCGCCAAGGAAAGGACTCCATCCTTCATCATTGCTTGACTTATGGAGAAACAGAGCGAGTACTTAATGATTTCCATGCTGGGGCATGTGGTGGTAATTTATCCAGGCTTGCTACATCCCAACGCATTATGCGAGCCGGTTACTTTTGGCCTTCCATCTTTAAAGATTGTATGAACGCTATGAAGAGATGTCACCCTTGCCAAGTGTTTTCTCGGAACGTACGCTCGCATTCAGCGCCTCTTAATCCGATTGTCATCGTCGGTCCCTTCACCAAGTGGAGGTGGATTTCATGGATTGCAAACTAGCTTCGGATGGGGGGCATCACCATATAATAGTGGCCATGGACTATTTTTCCAAATGGGTTGAGGCCATGCCTACCGTAAAAGCCGACGGTGCTACAACATCCCATTTTGTATTCAATCAGATTATCACTCGGTTCGGTATTCCGAAAGAGATTGTCACCGACCATGGCAGTCACTTTCAGAACCAAATGATGGAGGATATGTCTCTCAATCTTGGGTTTCATCAATAACACTCATCCTCTTACTATCCCTAAGCGAATGGTCAAGTTGAAGCAGTAAATAAGTATTTAAAGACCATCCTCCAACACACCATCCAACAAAGCAACACCAATTGGCATATCATGTTATATCTTGCTTTGTGGGTATATTGAACCGCAGTCAAGACTACCACCGGGTTCTCACCATTTCAACTGGTACACGGTGTGGAGTCGATCTTACCAATCAAATGCGAAATTCCTTCTTTGAAACTAGCTATAGAACTCCTCCCTGATATGTCAAGTATTGAACAACGTTTGATCCACCTATAACACCTTGATGAGCAACGTCGAGATGCCTCCATGGCCATAGAATCCCATAAACATCGTGTCAAGGTTCAATACGATAGGTCTGTCCATCCCCGGAAATACGTTGAAGGTGACTTGGTCCTTCTATATGACCAAGCTAAAGAACCCCTGGGGGCAGGCAAGTTCAACCCCATGTGGCATGGTCCTTACATTGTGAGGCGTATCCTAGAAAAAGGAGCCTATGAGTTAGAAGACTATGAAGGGAATGTATTGAGGGAGCCTAGAAATGGGCTCTACCTCAAGTGGTATTATGCTTGAGCTTCTAGCTTAAGTTGATACTTTTGTATAGTTGTTTCTGTACATAGTTTAGACTTTTTCTTGGTTATTCAGATCTGCTGATTCGCTTTTGTTTGATTGATAGATGTCAGTGGAATTTCCTATGTTCTTGTAAAATCTATGTCACAGTAGGATCTAGCTACCATTGATTCCTCACAGCTGAAAGATTAAATTCATTAAGCAAGAGACAAGTGCAAAACTAGTTCAGAATGAACAAATGATCAAAACTCAGCACAAATGATCAAAATTCCAGAAATGCACAAATGATCAAATATGAGATATTATTAACTATCCAATATTACAATGAGTTTGGACCATCCTTATATAGAAATAGTAAGGAAAAATATCCACTTGGAGTGTCCACACTTAGCTAGCTTAGATTTACCCAATCCCCCTAGGTTAACCAAAATGGTTTCCAAAATAACCCAAACAGGTTCAAAATATGCATGTGAACATTGAGTAAGCATGGGAAGTCATAATGAGGTTCATACATGTGAGGATAAGGTTGGGTGGAAGTTGGTTAGGCTTAGGCATGCCAAAAATGGCCTAGGGAGTGGGAATTGTCCACATACAGAGCATGAGCGGCCTTGGTCAATGTGCTTCCTTAAAACCGGGAAAGAGGGTGCCTTAGGCATGCTGAGGCATTAAATGCTTGGATAAGCATGCCTAACAGCTAGTTTGACCACCTCTTGGCCCATACTTTGGCTCCTAAACTTGTGGACTTGTTCACACTTATCCAGATAAGTCCAAACCACTTCATAATAACCAGTTTCACACCTAGGGATGTATTATTAACCAGTTTAGAACCTAATAACCATTAATTAATTAATGATTAAAGTACTAGGGAATAATATTGCTCTAACACCCCCCCCATAAGCTAGACTTAGTGGAATATCAAAAATAAGGCCTTGGCAACTAAGGCTCAAGTCATCTTTTATAACATAAATTTATTTGTCCATGTAAAACGAGGAAAGAGGCAAAACCACATGGGAAAAATCCTCCCTCAAGAATGGACATGAAGCACACCAAAATCTAAACTTCTCCAAAACTCAAGTAGGTGTGAACTTGATCATATGTCTGGAGGAACCTTCTTCTTTGGAAGAAGAGATTGTTGCTCAACTAGATCAGAAACATGAACAACTGCATGATGGAGAATGTATCCATGTAGAGCAGCTCCAATAAACTGATGTGAGAGCATAAGTGGCTACTCATTAGACTTGAAATTCAAACTGAAATTAGATCCAAATGAGTCTTGAGATGGTTGTGCCAAAAACTTTGAACCAAAAGTGGAGAAATCAACATCAAGCAAAACTGAAATTTCTTGAAACTTTGAACCAAAAAATCTTATGGCAGCTCCAAGAATGATAAACAATAGTTCCAAATAATATTTGGACTTGAAATCTGAAATAAAATTGGATCCAAAACATGTATGATCAGGTCCAATTTAAAGGAACAAAGGTTCAATGCATGCCAAGAGAATGGCAATGTCTCCTTCTTCAATAAAATTGTGAGAAAATGTGCTAGTCACCATAGAGGAATAGGTAGAAGGATTTACATCAGAATTGGTGAGTGAATTTGCAGAAATATCACACTTTGATGCAGCCTTCAAATAATCCAAAATATCAGAAAATTTTGCACCATCATCTAGTGAAGCATGAAAAGAATCTTCAACAACTAGCTTATCATCCTCAAAATCGGCATTTGAAGAATTATTGGAGAACAATGACTATAGAGATATCTCTTCTTCAACAATGGCTGCTCCATTTGTTGTATCTTCATCATTTGCAGCAACATCTTGTGCAATAGATGATGTCTCTTCACATTCTACTTCATAACCTGTAGAGGAAGCATTCAAATGAAAGAGATCTGTAACAATAGGAACATGGGTTGAAGATTTTTCCATTTGATCGTGATGCACAACTTCATCGAAGAGAGGAGAGGCCGAATTAGTAGGAGGAATAGCACATGTAGAGGTGTCTATAGGCTCACTCAATGCACCAATATTTTTCTTATCCAAGTTGGACCATAGCTCAAATGGATAGTCTGCAGAACCAATCAAGTAGTGCATGCATGGAGACATGGCTAGACACATAGCTCCGAATGCTCTGTCACAATCATTTAGCCAATCATTTTTCTCTTCATAAGACTCTGGTTCATTCTCAACACCAATGGACAAATCATACAGACCTTGTCTCTTGAGATATGCACACATTTTAGGCTTCCATTCTGCATAACTGAATGGAGTAAGAAGAGGAACTTTTGAATCCATGTAGAAGCTTTTGTACCTGCAATAACAAACTCTCAATCACTCAGGAGGGTTCTACACTAACAGGTTCGAACCTTGTTTGATAGTGGGTGCATTCGGGAAAGCATCACACCTGAGAAGAGCAACTAGATTTCTCCAATGGACTTAATTCAATGGCCTAAGGAATTTTGTGGTTTCTCCACTGCTTCTGGCAAGCCACTAAAACAATCTTGTTGGTTCGAATAATAGCTCCAAGAGCTCTGATACCATGTAAAATCTATGTCACAGTAGGATCTAGCTACCATGGATTCCGCACAGCTAAAAGATTACATTCATTAAGAAAGAGGCAAGTGCAAAACTAGTTCAGAATGAACAAATGATCAAAAATCAACACAAATGATCAAAATTCTAGAAATGCACAAATGATCAAATATGAGATATTATTAACTGTCCAATATTACAATGAGTTTGGATCATCCTTATATAGAAACAGTAAGGAAAAAATCCACTTGCTGTGTCCACACTTAGCTAGCTTAGATTTACCCCAATCCCCCCTAGCTTAACCAAAATGGTTTCCAAAATAACCCAAACAGGTTCAAAATATGCATGTGAAGACTGAGTAGGCATGGGAAGTCATAATGAGGTTCATACATGTGAGGATAAGGTTGGGTGGAAGTTGGTTAGGCTTAGGCATGGAAAAAATCACCTAGGGAGTGGGAATTGTCCACATACAGAGCATGAGCGGCCTTGGTCAATGTGCTTCCTTAAAACAGGGAAAGAGGGCACCTTAGGCGAGTTGAGGCATTAAATGCTTGGATAAGCATGCCTAACAACTAGTTTGACCACCTCTTGGCCCATACTTTGGATGCTAAACTTGTGGACTTGTTCACACTTATCCAGATAAGTCCAAACCACTTCATAATAACCAGTTTCACACCTAGGGATGTATTATTAACCAGTTTAGCACCTAATAACCATTAATTAATTAATGATTAAGGTAATAGGGTATAATATTGCTCTAACAGTTCTTAGGATTCACGGATGGTGCTAGCCGTCACACACAATAGCTCGCTTCTGCTGCTTGGGTCATTTATTCACCTGACCACCTGGTTGTGTCTTCAGGAGGTGCTTGTCTTGGTTCTACATCCAACAATGTAGATGAGTACAGTGTCGTCATTGAGTTACTTCGTGATGCCATTTTGCATGGCATCCAGTCTTTAGAAGTCCGCGTGGATTCACAACTGGTTGTGTCTCAGTTGAACGGTCAGTACTGTGTGAGAGATCCTACGTTACTACGAATATTCTTAAGGGTAAGACTCTTGGAACGACACTGCATTTTCATTACATACATTCATGTTCCGAGAAGTTTTAATCATATATTTGATGCATACACTAATTATGTCCTAGATTGGCATTTGTCACATTCATAAAATCCATATAGAAGCACACAAATAAAATATACATTCATACATTTGTACATACACAGATAGTAGAACCGGAGAAACATAGTTTTTTATAAATAACATGTCCAAAATGGTAGTGTCATGATTTAAAACTAAAGCCCGTATCCCTAAAAAATATACATATTGATACAAAATAGAGGCCCTGAGATATCTAAGCTCTACGAGGAGGCCTAGATTCCACCTTGCCAGGATGTGTCTCATAGTACTAACGCACTACAGTCGCTATCCGCTGCAGTAGTCGCACCCAGGGACCTGGCACCCCCACTACCTAGAGCTGCATCTTCTCTGGTAGCTGTGCTATATCTTCCTGGGGTACCCTGTTGACCATGCGGGGCATGTTGCTCCACAAGGTCTGTAATGTGCACTCTGTTGTAGCACCTACCATATCCTTACCTCTGCCTCGTCGACAATGTATCGGGAAGCCCTGCGGTCTCACTGGACCAACATCTGCGAGAAAACAGTAGGACATCATACATGATACTACCACCAAAAAGATTTTTGCATTCACATATAATAAAAAATCCATAAAAATTTCATATACCAAAACACAAAAAGAGTAACTCACTGATGTATCCAAACGTTGCTCCTCGTGGAAGCGGCATGTCATGATCCTATCGCAAGTCTATCCCTGCATAGGGGTAGTCCTTTATAGCTATGACGTGTCGGTCCCACCAGTGAAAGAACTCATCAGTACACGGTGATGCCTGACGATCACCACCTTGTTGCATCAAGACCTCTGCCCACTGGGTCAGGGCTGGGTCGCGGAGACTGTGAGGAGGGACTTCAACCCTCAGACTGAGCCCCAGAACACGCTCAAAGAAGAAACTACACAAGATACTGTTGTATCCAAATTTTTTTTCCTCTCCCTGCTTGCACTCCGTTAATTGGGACTTCATGGACCCCAGTAACATTGTGCACCAGTCATATATCATGGGCCGCATGCACTGTGAAGCATAGAACATAACCGGTCTCGAAGCCTGGTGAAGGGCTGCCGAACCTGTGATCCGCACTAAGGTAGCCACTATGATCTTCATACTCAGATCGAATATGTGTTTGATGGGTACTTGACTCCCCACCGTCCGTGTGTCGAGTGCACAATACCGCTCCATGTAGTCAGCGATGGTGATACCTAAACCCACCAAACGAGACCGAAGGCTTTCCACCTCACCTCGGTGGGACAAACTAGTAATGAAGTAGATATCATCCACTTCCAGTGATAGTACCTGCCTGTCTAGGTTTAAGTTCTGTGCATCTATGTCCCAGTACTGTATCAGACGTTGGAGCAGTTGGTTTTGGGCCCTTAAACCCCAAACACTCCAAAACTTGTAAATGCCACATGCTTGTAAAGCTTTTTGTGCAGGAAAATCATTGTGGACGGCCTCATCCACAAGGTCATGTTCCCTTTCTCTCCATTCTAGGACAATCCTAGAGGAAGAGAAACTAAGATTTTGGTCAATTTCACTTAAAAAACCAACTCCACGGCCGTACCCATGAGAAATTTTGCTCATAGAGGTGGGTACCCATGGTGAACATATGTGTTGACCACGTTTATCTTTCCCTACCCACGACCCGCATACTAATAGCTCGCAGGTACCACCGTGACCATTTAGGGCTTGGCCATACAAAAAATCCAACCACCGAAAATTAAAATAAAACCATTGAAATGCAAGGCATGGATGAGACTACCAACCTTCTCTTGATGGTTCGATGAATGGATGGCCGTAGCTCCCAGAATTAGCACTTGAACTTCGAGGTGAAAACTAACCCCAAAACTCCAAATAGGTGAATAGTAAAAATGAATTATAACTTGTAAATTTTTATTACCATTTATAAATTTTGAAACCCACTTGTTTATAGTTTTACCATTTTGAGCTGATCTGGACTACTATTATGTAATGGAGTAGCATTTTTTGACCAGATTTCTTCAGCGAGAGTTGTTTGTGATCGTTGCATGCCTACGGCAGGTATATTTCTCACCTGGCATATAGGTTAGATGTCATTTTCACATGCATTATGCATTTTACCTTTTGGCGATTTTCACAAACCCTAGGTGTGACCCCGCTTCTTAATTGACACGGAACCTTCACACTGGTATAGAAGTGTCATTATTTGGTGGTAGGGCCTTTCCGAACATCGGTGCCCTAGTTAGACCCCCTTTTTTCCTTTTGGCACCCATGCTACTGTCTCTCTATAGGTCCAGGAGTCCTTTATAGTCACGCTATGATTTTGCGATAAAGACTCATACTCTACTTTGTCCTATGCTAGCCATCTCCCATGAGGACTTCCTGCACATATATCGAGTTGTGATTGCATTGCATCATCTTGCTTGTAACTTGAGCCTTGTTCTGGCTCCCACTTACTCAGTTGTTAGCCCGGTGCCTGTGCACTTTTCCTGTCGAGCCCTACAGAGCTTATATACTTTCCCTTCACAATTTGATGACCTTTTGACCCCGAGGAAAACCCCCCCTGAGTGTCCACATCCTGCACACGCTTCCTTGCATTGATCATAGGTATGTTCCACTGCCTGGGACTAGTTTTCTCGCTACTAGACACTCATTGCCTCGATTGTTGTACCATAAGCAATTTTTTTCTTTTTCAAGCTTTCCAAATATGAAAAAGACAAAAAAAATCAAATATTCCAAAAAGCCGGATGGGATTATGGTTACTACTTCTTGTCGGTAGCTGTTCTGTCACGTTTGAACATAGCATTCATTACAATCCATACATTATGAGTTGGGATTATATTTGGACCTTAGGAACTGTACTCGTTTCTCAGTCTTACTCCACCGATTGGTTAAGCTTCCAGTGATTATGGAGCCCTTTGTCAATGCCTCCTGCGTCGCACAGTCTTACATCGAGTCTATGCTGCCTGAGTCTATCCATTTGCTCATGCTCTTGTTCAAAGGAAGTCCTGAAACCAGTGTCGGCCACTCCTTTGATCTCTTGACTATTGCATGTCGGCCATCCCTATTGAGTCAGTCCGTTCCACCTGAGTTCTTCCAAATCTTTCAGCATAGCTGGTACCTCGTGCTGGTCGATGGGGGATGCCTTAATGCCCTCCCTCTAGAGAGTTTCGTTCCGTCGAATTCAACCCATTTATTCCAGAAGTTTAGACTTAGAGTTCGATTGACTACCTTGAGGCTTGTAGTCAGTAGTGGTAGGTTCTCTCGCCATCCACAATTTTGGGAATACATCAATGTCACCTGATCGATGAATTCATCTTAGTGTTCAACTTCACCACATATATTCACACTTTGATGATTGTACTCTGTGCCTTGATGCCCATTTTCATTATTGGTGGGTTATCTTGCGTCTGTTAACGGTATACATCATTGACCGGTAATCAGATGATGTCACATCAGTTTCGACCTCAACTCCTTTATTCACTTGATGGGACTTGCACCGTAGATGATTTGTGTAGAAGACCCCAAGAGATAGTGGCATTCAGTATACTACATATGATCGTGACTTTACATCTGAGATATCACTTCTCAGATATCAGCAGTTTGTACCTCCAGTTTGCACTAGTTGTTCCTTTTCAGCAGGAACCATATCTTACTGTACAGGGATCATGGCTATGATCACTTATGACATGTATTCACTATGTGCTGCCTATTCATGGCCATTATATCACATTGTCGTATTATATCGACATGTACTCAGAGATATTATTGTGTTATGACGAGTGAGCTGCTCTTTCTACTTGTGTCTCCATCACTCCACTTCTGAGATTTATAATGTGTTTCGGCCATCGTAGCACCATTCTCTAACCTCGCACATTAGGGGGCATCTGTTACAATGTAATCTTCCACCTTGTGAGTATCAGCACTCTTTGGCCATTAGGATTCATTTTTCTGACTCAGATGTACCTTATGTCCTCTAGACACACTTTTTCCCATATTTTTGTCCCTATACACTAGCTGTATCACTTCAGTGGGCGTACCCACGAGCTGCACCACTATATCCCGCGGGTAGCAAGTAAAATGGTAAAAATCACTAGATAATTACTTTTTACTCCAAAAAAGTGGTCTGAGGGTGACATTTGGCCCTCCATTTGCCCAGTAATGCCTCGATTTGTCCTTTCACTTACCTTTGGGAGGACTATATATTGAGCACATATGGCATATGGAAGGGAGGAGAAGGATAGAGCAAGAGAACTCTAGTGTATTTTTGCCTCATCTTGAGTGTACACTCATTGATCCTTGTTGTTGTGAACCTCTTATGTTCACCTTCCAAACTCCTTTGATAGTCTGAGTTTTCCATTCATGGAGGATTGAAGTCGTGGAGGCACAAGTGGATTGACCTACTTCTTGGTTCAGATTGGCTGCCAGCAAGAGGTTGTATCACATTGTACTTCTTGTTATTTATTAATAGAAATACTCATATTCTCGTCCATTAATGTTGTGAATGTTGTTTGTATTACATTGGGTTGTATTTACTTATGATATCATGGACCATTGCTATTGATGATGTTAATGTCTTTTATATATTATCTGTGATTGTTGTATATTGGATGTCAAGACTAATTTGCAGGTTTAATTTCACGGATTGAAAGCTCCAACAGGGATCTACATCAAACATTTGGATCGAGGTTGGTTATATTTATCCATCGTCTTAACATTATCATTTATATAGCATTGTATTGAGTATTGAGTAATTTTTGGGTAGTCAGTTGTCTATTGTTGTCTACCCCAAGCCATAGGAATTTTTCTCTAATAACATACTCGTGTTCTGATGCTTTCATAGTCATTGGCATGCAACTGCGCTTTTGTCGGTGGTTTGTTTGCTTTGTGTTTCTTTCGATTCCCTTTCTCCAACACTTCACTTTCAGGGTCCTTCCTCTTTTCTCTAGACTGTGCCTCAGTAGTGCCTTTCTTACTTGTTTATGGGCATGTTTCTTTGGCTTGTGCACTGGTTGTTTCTTTCCCGTTCTGCGGATCTTTAGCTTCGATTTCTTTCGTGTGGTGTTGATATCTATCGACGAGTCAACTTTCCATTCCTTCTGCCAATATTCCATAATCAACTCAATCATCAGCGCATCCAGCCGGTAGTTCCCTTCGAACCATTCTGGGTTCTTGTTTTCATCCCTTGGCTAGATGTATATAAAATGAAGGTCATCTTTGAATATGACCCTCTGGATGTACGCAGTCATTCCATCCTTCGTGATATGCAGAGTGTGCCTAATAACATCCCACAGTTTCTCATAATAGGTGAGCATCGACTTATTGTTCAGGCGTTGTCTTTCCAGCTTTGCATTTTCCCACATATTTTCATATCTATTTCCTCAGCAATCTCCCAAGATCACTAGAATATAGGGGCTGTGGAGTGGCTCTTTCCATCCCACAAACGCAATCAGCATGAGCAACCAGCTGTAGTGGAAGTGGCTTCCAATTTCGTGAGTTTCTCGGACATCATCCAAGAACTCATTCAACAAGTAGCTAGACCAATTGTATGGAGTTCCCTCCTTAGCTTTCGTAGCTAAGGAAACTGCATTGGCCGGCACTTCTGACGGTCTGCATTTTAGCAAAACATTCCCTACCAATAGTTGGACTATGAAGCACATGGATTGGTCCTTGATCCCAGCTATGATATATCCACGGCTTCCCTTCTGTAGGATGAACTCCTCTTTCATGCGCTTCATGAGCTCCTTATCTTTTGTTTTTCCAACGAACTCCACCACGGGATCAACATCTCGCTTACTGAGTTGCGTGATTCTGTGAATGAGGTTGATGTTGATATCGATCTTCCGGTCTAACCATAGGTAACCCTGGTGTGTGCACGATAGCAAAGTGCACAACACCGTAGTGAGCTCAAGACTTTGCTCAAAGTGTGGAATGCGAAAAAGGTTAAGAAACTGTGATGTTACTAGCGCTTTGAGCCAACTCTGCGCATGAAGAGTATATTTTTGTGTGCACTCATCAACATTTCAGCACATGTATTGGTCAGGATGAAACTATTCAAACTTCAGCTGTAGTGGGTCCTTTGTAGAGACAGATCATGATCTGAGAAATTGCAATCTAGGATCTTGCCAAGCAAATTCTCATGGATGCGCACATGGCTCAATATCGGTGCCAGTGGAATCTCATACTTAGCATTCCTCAAGAGCTTAATGGGTGGCGCATCCTTTCTTCGTGAAGGGATATATTAGGGCATGAGGTTAATCGGTCTATCCTGAGGTGGTTCTTGTGGAGGGGTCCTCTTCATACTTCCTGCCTTCGGCTTCTCTAGTTCTTTCGTTGGTCCCTTATCTTTCCACTGAGTTTCGACTTTGTGGCACGGTGAGCTTCTTGATGCAGAACCCTTCTCTGGAACAGAATTCTTCAAGGGAGTTCTCATTAATCCCTCGATCCTAGCCTTCTTAAAGTCTCTCACTACCTCGTCTAGCGTGGATTGCTAAAATATTCACTGGGAAATTATCTGTGTGCTCTCAAGATCGGTCGTGCTCGTAAAACTTCAAAGTTACCTATAGTAAAAATAAAAAATTGTTGTAACTCCAGTAAGTATGTGGTCGGCCTTATTTATAGATGTAGCAGGCCTCCCCGTGCCCTCAAATGGCTAGATAGCCATTAAATTTCGTGACCATTGGCCAAATCTGTCGATATCTTCATCATTTCCTTCATTGAATACATCGGAAACAACTAAATTTGCGTTAAATGCAAAGTTACATGGCCATCAACAAAAACACTGTATAACGACTACTTTTCTGACCGATATTTTAACGACTAGTTTTCCCGAACTTCACTCATGGCTTAGACAAAATTTGTGAAGTTCCTCTGCGCACTTATGCTCCTTTATTTTTAACTTTGTAGCTGTGCTTCCTATTTGTACTTTGCATCACATATTTCGACATGCACTCCGCATCAGATGTTTCATGGGATGCTTTTCACCAAAATTGTGTATAGACTATGCTCAATTTTCAGTGTCCAATTTCAACTGTACTTGACACTTACAAAATTTCTTCGTTACTGATCAACTGAGGTCTCGAGAAGTAGGAATATCCCTGTAGGGTTTTAGTCTACTTCCATTAATAAGACCTGGTAGGTTTTCTCCCATTAATGTGGCTAGCTGAACTACGCCACCATTAGTAACATGCTTGACAACATATGGCCTTAGCCAATGCATTTTAAATTTTCCAGGAAACTTCATGTATTTTCTATCATAGAGGACGATAAGATCTCCTACCTAAAATAATTTATACTTGATATGCCTATCATGCCATGCTTTTTCTCTGTATTTTTTCACTTGTTGGTGAAAGCTTGGAATGGAGCTATCTTCTTCTATCCCAACTAAGTGTAGTAGTCTTTCTTCCATTTGCTTATCATCTACCATGTCTGTGAATGCTGCAATTCTCAAGCTTGCTACTATGTATTCCATTGGCATAATAGCTTCCTGTCCATATGCTAACCTGAAAGGTGTAAGACCTGTCAACTTCTTGCAAGTTGTCCTATATTCCCATAACACAGTTAGTATTCACGAATCCCAATCATCCCTGCTTGTATTACATACCTTACTCAACGCATTTTCCAATACTTTGTTAAAAGCTTCCAGAGTGCCATTAGCTTGTGGATGATATGGTGTGCTCTTTTGATGGTAAATATGAAATTCCTCATTCACGGCTTCGATAGTTCTATTCAAGAAGTGAGTTCCTTGATCTCTCATTAGGATCTTTGGACATCCAAACCTTGTGAGGATGTTTTTGAAAATGAACTGTGCGACAGTAATTGCGCTACAGTCCTTCACTGGTTTTGCCTCTTCCCATCTGGTTAGATAGTCTGTAACTGTAATGATTTATGTCTAACCAGTTCGATTTCCTGGTGGGTTGATAGGTCCCACAAAATCAATATCCCACTTATCGAATGATTGTAATGTCAGTTGTGGCATCAATGGCATTTCATCTCTACGATATGGCTTCCATGTCCTTTGGTAAACATTGCAACTACGACAATGTTCCTTTGAATCCTTGTGGAGTGTAGGCCACCATAGTCCTTCTCTTAGAATATTCTGCGCAATATCTCTTCCTGTGTAGTGGCCTCCAGACACCCCTGAATGTGATTCAGCAAGTATCAAGGGTGTCTCGTGTTCTAGCACACATCTGCGCAGTACTTCATCCGATCCTAGCTTGTATAGTTGTCCTACAATTACGGTGAAGTCAATTGCTTTTACTACCAACTGTTTCTTCTGCTACGCATTAAACTCTATAGATGCCAACCCCATGCTTAGGAATTCTACAATATCCTTGTAATAGTCATCTGCTATTTGAATAGAAAAAAAACTGTGCATCTAGTAGACTATCCTCCAAGTTGGTAGGCTCTTCGCCTGACTCAATGCTGGAAAGGTGGTCAGGTCCTGAGTTCAGCCTTCTTGGCTTATCAATGATTTCAAAATCATACTCTTGAAAGAGTAACAACCATCTACATATTCTTCCCCCTAACACTGATTTATTGACCAAGTATTTCAAAGTTGAATGGTCAGTAAACATACAGAAATGCGCACCTATAAAATAGTGTCTGAACATCTGCAGTGCATACGCCATAGCTAAGCCTTCTCTTTCTGTCATGGTGTAAATATTTTTTGCCAAGGACAAATTTCTGCTTGAGAATGCAATAGGATGGTCGATGCCTCCCTCACTTGGTAGAGCTATCATGATTTCCAGTGCCATGGATGAATTATCTACATGTACGTGGAATGGTTTAATCTAATATGGAAAAAATAATATAGGTGCAATAACCATCCTTTATTTCAATGTATCCAATCCTTTCTGGTAGTCCTCAGTCCATGTGAACTTCACTTCGTTCTTCAAAAAAATTTCCATAGGCGCAGTGATCTGCGCATATCCTTTGATGAACTTCCTTTAGTACCTTGTGTGCCCCAATGTAGTGTGTAGCTGTTTTATTGAATTAGGTGCTGGCAATTTCACAATAATTGTGATTTTTGTTGGATCAACCATTAGTCCTTGTTTAAAAACAATGTGCCCTAGTATAATTCCATACGGAACATAGAAAATGATTTTCTTCAAGTTCAAGGAGATATTATGTTGTCTACACTTTGCTAACATCAGTCTTAAGCTCGCATAACGGTTCTTCAATAGCACAAATACTATACAATCTGATGAGTCCAAGTTACATGTATCTGATAGCCTTTTTCCCACAGTGAAGCACAAGAAAGGGTGAAGAAATACACTTGTTTTGTGGGAGAAATGATTTACATTGATTATTTAATCAAGTTCTTTTAAATACTATTCTTTTATGTTTGAAAGCGTGTTCAATAAACTAATTCTATGAAAAACGAGTATGATTGAACAGCTGCAGGTACACTAAGGGACAAACACGCAAATCAAGTGAAGGACTGAAAGATCATACAATGCTCAGCGCCTTTTTCCCTGATTTATAGAGAGAAATCCTGATCAATAGGATCGACAATTAGACATATATTTAGGTTAAGCATTAGAGGCATATATATATGGACCTCTCGGGTAGCGAGGGGATCCTGCTTCCATTTTTGAGAACCATCGTTTTACGTTTTTATACTCCTGAGACAATTTGTGTTATAGACCTTTATTAAGCCATGAAGTTACTATTTAGAATAAAGATATTGATGTTGCTTTCAATTTGGCGTCTATAAATTTTCTCCCCTCCTAAGTACAGGTTGGAGAGGGCCCCTCCAACACGTAAGTCAGGAGATTTTACTGTTCAGGCATTTTTCATTATGTGCTTTGTATTGACTTAATCTATATCACATGTGAAAGTATTTTTGATGGCATTTAAATAGCACGATTTCATTTCTATAGTAAAGTGACCATTCTGATTCTGTAGTTGGTTATAGCGCATTCTGTAGTTCGGTAACACTGTTTCCATAGTCCCGTAGTAGCATTCCACCAAGACATATTTCGACACTTATTTTCCTGTGTGCTTGCATTACTTATGAAACAATGATCCAGATCTTAAAGCTCATGCACTTTTCCATTATTATAGTTGCTCATGAAGATTGATTACTTTCAGTACTTTGGTTAGTTGATGATTAATTCGTAGCATTGGATAATTGCATTCTGAACTTAGTTTTTGGCATTTGAATTATCAGATTTCCAGTTTATGTATTTGAATTACAATATTTACTTCTTAAATTAGAGATCCAACTTTCGGTATTTTAGAATAGATTTTCCAAGTTTTCAGCATTCAATATCATAGTATAGATTTAATGTTTTCCGCAAGTTAATTCTTAAGGTATATTTACTGTTTTCAGCATTTAACTTCTTAACATAGATTTACTATTTTCAGCATTCAAACGTTTTAGCATAGGTATTTCTCATCCATAGATTAGGAAATCCGTTCAGAGCTTATTCAATTTATTTTTAGGAAAACCTTTAAACATTGATATCGACACCCAACCACGACAAAGACTATCCTATAAGAGCACATATAGTGCCAACACCTCTGAAGTTTGTACGTCCCCCAGGTTGATAATTAAAGTAGGCTCCTAGTCTAGCTACCCTCATTAGGCATCCATTCTAAGAGCTCACCACAATCATCAAAATACACTTCTAAAAAATTAGGGATAAAATCCTTAAATGCAGCAACAACTACTCTTGAAGAGATAGTAGGTGCGTTCTTCAGACCAAAGGACATAACTGTGTACTGAAATGATCCTCATTCAGTGGAAAATGTGGTCTTGTGCTTGTCTGTTGTATCAATTCTGATATGATGATATCCAGAAAATCCATCTGTGAAGGAGTATGTTTCATTACCTCCAACATTGTCTAACACTTCATCTATGAATGGAGTGGGAAATGGGGCATGCAGCGATGCATCGTTTAACTTTATGAGATCTATGCAGATCCTAATTTCTCCTTTCGTTTTCTTTTCCCGGATAATCATGGGACTTATCCATTCTGTCTCTTCTACTGGTTCAATGATTCTTGCCTCAAGCATCTTATTAAGCTCTGCCTTTACCCTTTCTTTGTATATGGGATTTAGTCGATAAGGTCTTTTCTTAATAGGCTTCACATCCGGCTTGAGAGGTATTTTCATGACTCCCAATTCGCCCAAAATGCCTTTCATTTTGGAAATATTTGTAGGAAATAAGTCTTCATATTCGTGGAGTAATTCTGCTATATGCACGACCGTCTCCTCATCTTAATAATCCCCTATAGAAGCGAACTTCGGTTCTTCACTAGTTCCAATGTTCACTTTTCGAGTTTTCACATGATTACTTAGATCTAGAATTTCCAATGGAGGTCCTTCTACTTCGCTCTCTCCTTCCGAATCCGGTATGTTAACATTGCGCGGATCGTCATCCTCATTTTCCTCTTCATCTTCATCTAAATCGAAGTTATAACATTCCATGGCATGTTCTAGCTGTCTTTCCGTTATAGCTTAAAATGACACTTCTCCATCCGTGACGACACTTCATGAGATCAAGTTTAGTCACACAACAAGACACTTGTGGATTGAAGGGTCATTAGGGACACTGAATATGGTTGAAATTACCTCACTCTTGGCCCATTTGATTGTTATAACCCTTAGGAATATTTTTCTAGACCAAACCACGTCCTGAAAATCATTAGAAAACCCTGTTTTTGGCCATTTTTTCACAAAAACGCTTGTATTCTATGCAAGAATAACGTTTTCCCCTTGAAATACTCTACTTTGCTTCATAAAAGTAGAGTACAAACGTGGGTTTGCAGTGGAAAAGTAGATTTTTTTCCTGAAGTAGTCAAAATCTCGATTTTTGGTCAAATTGACTTAGTTTGGGAACCTCCTGATCAGTTATAACTACTTTTCCTCTCCTTCGTTGACTATATAAGGAAGGTAAAAGGGCCATGAGAGGGTACCAATCCCATAACAATGTTATGCTGGAGGAATGGAGACCCTCATCCCCCTCTCTTTTTCCTCAGTTTCTGATAAACCCTAGCACAACTGATTAGAGGTTGGGATCCTTGGAGAACAGAAGCAGGACACCTTGAATCTAGGTTTCGTGAAGTGCCAAGCTTGAAGGAAGGTACAATTTTATGTACTTGCTTCATTCATCAATAAAGATCAGATGTTCTTCCCTTTCCAAATATGACCTATTCACGTGTGTCTCGGATTTGATTACAGTTTGTTTATAGTTTGATGTCTTCTTCTATCATGAATATCAGTCTTGTATATGTAGTCAAATGTAATTGAGAAAGGTATGAAGTTGTTTTTGCAGGTATGGGCACCAGGACACTGAATAGCATTAAAGAGCAAAGAAGAGAGAGGCTTGGATCAACCTTCTAAATGAGGTACACATCCTTCTAACCCTAATCTCCTTGCTTACTAGTTGTACTTGGAGAACATTTGTAGGTCTATCTTTCATACCTGAAGTTGGTAGTTTCTCCCCTGAACTATAGGTGCATTTTTCCTCACAATAGAATGGCGACTCCGTTGGGGATAGCCTATCTGCTTAGGGGTATCCAAGGTCATTTCTTTAGTTTTGTTTGATGGTCTTTGTTCATTTTCTTGATTAGGATCAGTTATTAGGCTCTGTTGGACCCTCCTTGGCTCTTACAGACCCTTCCTAGCCTTTACAAACCCTTACTGGCTCAGGTGTGGGGGTTTTAGCCCTATTTTTTCAACTTTTCCCACAAAAACGCTTGTTTTTCTTAACACAATAGCTTTTTTCTCCTGAAAAACATTGGTTTTGCTTAGCACAATAGCTTTTCTCCTGAAAAACGCTGGTTTTGCTTAACACAGTAGCTTTTTTCTCCTGAAAAACGCTGGTTTTTCTTAACACAGTAGCTTTTTCTCCTGAAAAACGCTTGTTTTCCTTTAGACAGTAGCGTACACATCCTGGAACTAATTTTTTGAGTTTTGATCTATTTTGGGGGGGTTGTGGCTGCATTTTTTGGGATCCCTAATGACACTAGGTTTGAGTTAAACCACTGTAAGTGGTCTCCTATTTTTGTATTGATCCTATGTCCATGATTTGGACCTTCTTTGATCAATTTGGGTTTGTTTCGAAATTTTTGGGGCTTGTTGACCCAAGTTGGGGGGTTGTGGACCAGTTTGGTGTTTTGTACCTCGATTTGAGTCTGATTGAATCTGCTTGATCCATTTGCACTGGATTTGAAACCTAGTGAGTCTACTTGACCCTGTTTCTATCTATTTGAGTGAAATTTCTCTTTAGATTGGTTTCTTATCCTGCCTTATGCTTTTAGTTTTCTTTTTGTAATGAAAGCTCAAGTGTCTTTGCTGCTGTTTAAGACCTTGAATGCACTATTTATGTGTAGACCTGACTTTACCAAACCATACTTCTTTGTAGTTCATTTGATTTGTTTGGGTCTAAAAGTATTTTTTGTATGCTTTTCCCAATGGTTGGCATGCTTACATCAATAAGAATCTGAAAGTCATATTGGTAGCTTTTACTGTTTCAATAAGGAAAACTGAAAATTCTTTGCTTTTGCTTTGATAGTAGGTTACCTTCAATTTCAGTTTTTGTTTCTCACCTTTGAAAAGCATAAAAAAATTTTGATTTATTTTCTGAATAGAGTACCTTGCAAGTGGCTTAAAGGATTTAAGAGTGCTTTGCATAAAAAAAGAAGAAATTTTCTTTTCCATAATTATTTGTTTGAGTAGCTGCATCCTTAGGTTTTGAGTTTAATTTTGTACATTTAGACTTTATTTTTATCTTTTTGCATTCGAAAAGACTAAAAATTGCATTTGCATATGCATTCTAGATCGTATCTTTAGGACTTGCATTGAAAAGAAAAGATTTGTTTAGTGGTGACATTCTCACACACCCACTACCTTTTTGAGTAAGCAAGTAACCTTTAAAATGAACCCTAATAAAATATACTAGTAAAATTTTCGTTTCTAGGTTACACTATTCACCAACTAGTTTTGGTTAGGATATTGGGTTTAAAACACCTTAAACCACCCAAGATCACACATTACGCAAAAATCATAGTTTGACTATCACAGGTAGACCCATCTCATTCAAAACTTGCCTGGGATCTATGTGGTAGGTCTTGTGAGATCAGTTTGTTGCGAATAACCTCCTACTTTCTGTTTCGAGCATATACCAGGATCAGATCGCATTTGGGGACTCTTTTGAGTTTCAAGCTTAGTTACCCTGCCCACGCCTTCTGATTCGACCAACGACTGTTCCCCCAGGATTTGTCGGTGTGGTGGTATCCTTAGTATCTGACCATAGGATCATACACAGGTGACAACGAAAGGTTATTTCTGCTCTACCTAGGACAAACGTGGGAGGAAATCCCTTCCAGGTATTTGGGAGGGCAGTTGGGTGATTCCAGTGCTTTCACCCTTAGTCATTGTATTGTGGACCCCGGGTAACTGTTCTTCTTCCTTTGTTGATCTGTTCTGGGCCCTCGTCATCCCAGACTCTTCTCCGAAAGGCATCTATTTTCCTGGTTTGACTTACTTAGGACCTTTTTTAGTGGTGTGCTCTTTGTGCTACTTGTCTTAGTTTGCCTTAGAGAACTTCTTGCTCATTTGAGCAGGAAACTATGTCTAGCATTCCGGTGAGCGCCAATCAAGGTGCACCTGTTCCAGGGGATCGTTGTGCTGTTCCATTCATTGGAAACATTGGTACTCCCTTAATGGCTACTCTGAATGTTCCTGGATTCACTATAGGGCTACAGGTTTGGTTGTTTTCCACTCCGAATGCCTTGCATGCTCCTGACGCTTCTTTTGTAAGCACCTCAAATCAAGAAAATCAAAACCCTGTGCCTTCTTAGGCAGTAACATCTTCTCCTCCTCCTTCTACCTCATGTGGCGAAAGTAGAAATACTAGTAACCAGTAGTCTAAAAGGAATAGACGGAGGAAGAATAGGAAGAAGATGCCAAAACAAGGGGGCAGCAACCCAACCACTATAAGTCATGCTCAGGGCAAGCACCCTGCCTCTGCAAATCATGTAGGGGGCACCTACCCAGCCTCTAGAGGTCATGCTGGGAGAAAACTTTTAGTCACTAAAAATCACACTGAAAGTTTGTCTTCAACCACTGTCAGTGATGTTGAGGACACGTCGTTGATCACTGCTAGTCATATTAATGACAAGTCACCAATTCCTGTGAGTCATACTAGAGACACTAGATCAGCCACTGCAAGTCATGCCGAGGGAGTTGACATTGTTGACAAACCCAATAAATAGAATTATAAGTTCCCTTGCAAGTTTTGTGAGGGAGACCATCTTACTTACTTGTGCCCTGTACTTCCAGGAGTGCAAAAAGTGTGGTCCTTAGTTCAAAAGTCTTCTGCTTATGAGAAACCAGCCACTGCAAGTCATGCTGGGGGCAAGCTATCAACCAATACTAGTCATGCTGAGAGTACTGACATTGTAAAGGAATCTCAACCTATAGGACGGAAACCAAAGTTCCCTTGTAAACTTTGTAAGGGATATCACCTTACTCACCGATGCCCTGCCATTCCAGAGGCACATAGAGTGTGGTCCATGTCAGAAGGAATCTCTGCTCCTGAGCTATCTATAGATTCCCTATAGTCATATCAACCTTTGGTTGATAAAGTGGTTGAACCAAAAGAGTTCTTGGTCAACCCCACTCTTCCTTTGGAGAGTGAAGTGATGGAATCAATGCAATCTTCGACCGATCCCATCAGTCCTGCAAAGATTGATGCACCTACTGCGGAAGTCTTCTGCATTACCAATTTGGATGTTTCTGAAAAAGGGGACACTTCATCTGTGCCATGTGAACCCCTACCAAGCCCTAGGATCATTTCCTTTGATCGGAATAGTCTAGCCGAGCCTCGTCTCCCTTCTTCAACACCTTTCCAGATAAAGGTTGATATCGAGAACCATTCGGTTGATCGATGCATTGTAGATGAAGGAGCTTCTGTTAGTATCTTATCCGCTTATGCTTGGAGAGATTTGGGTTTCCCTAATGTTATTCCAACTTCTAATTGGTCGTTGACCTTCGATAAAAGACCTAGTGAATCGTTCGGATTCCTCCCTCAGGCACCTGTTACTTTGGGTGGAAAAACAGTCTTAGTTGATTTTATGGTTTTAAAGGACCCTGTGGACTTTGATATGATCCTCGGGTGTGATTACGTTTATGCTATGCATGCTGTGGTGTCTACACTCTTTCGATGCATTTTCCTCATAATGAAAGCATCGTCACTATCGACCAGCTTGCATTTGTTGATCCCCCTTATTGCCCAACTGTAGACCAGTTAGATCCCTCGTCATTAGGCACTACTATGTCACATGGGGCTTATGTGGGATATTGTTCCTTGAGTTCAACTACTACTAAGAAGAAGTCTTTGAGTTCATGCTTACCTTCTCGGGACTTAGTACTAGATTTTGACCAAGTGACACCTCCATCTGAATGTTTAGATATGTGTTTTATCTAGGATGATATACTTCCTTCCGATAAAGTTTTCCTAGAGTCCATAGTACAGTATGCCATTCATTTGGATGTTGATCCAGTCGCAGTTATGTCCATCCCTGGTTTGACCTTAAAGTCTGATCTTCTTACTGTTGAGTCTTTGGACTCTCCTATAGATCTGCAAATCGGTGTTCCTGCTGAGTTTGATTCTGCTTCTAGAATTTTCAACTTCCGTGATGATGAATTTGTTTCTGCAGATTCCATCATGTCCTTAAACTTTGATCTTCATCCTGAATTTGATCTTGTTGATTGTAAGTCCTCGGGCTTGGGTACCATAGAGTCTTCATTTGTAAACTCTACCTTGTTTATGCTTGTTGTTGATGATAGTGAAGTTGAAAGTATTTCTACCACAATGACTTGTATCAGGTCTTTCTTTACATATGTTTTAGATATGATCTTGGTACTAATGTTTCTTGGAGATAGGATTCTTAGCTAGATTTATACTTGCTTACTGGTCCTTTTCGACACCTTGCGCGACCATGTCAGTTATATTTGGAATCTTGCATATAGCTTTAGGATTCCCCGTTGTTATGTTGCATTTGAACCTTTTTCCATCTGAATTCGCCATAGGGTCGAACCTGTTGGATATTGGTGTGTTAGCCATCTCTTTATGCATTGTGCACCACTTCGACAGCAGAGCCTACCTAACATGGGTCACCCTAGTTAGCACCCTTATTCCATTTTGGTGCCCATGCTGAGTTTTTCTCATAGGCTCAGGATCCTTTTTAGATTTACCATGACTTTTAGAAGAAGCCTCATGTCTTTCTTCCTCATATATTTCTGGCCATCCCTGATAAGGATTCCATCTTCATGTTCAAGTTGCATATGCATATGTTATGATCCCGCTTGCACTAATGAGCCTAATGCCAGCTTCCACGCTTTTAGCTCGTTGTATAAGCCTCCATCTTTGATATCATTTCCGTTAAGCCCTGTATCATTTTGCATTTGCAATTTGACACCTTCTACCTGGAGGAGACACAACCTGAGTGTCCTTATCTTGATCGTGTTTCTTGCACTAGGAATATCTTTGTTCCATGCACTTGGAGCTAGTTTCACATGTCCTTGAAACTCGTCTCCTCCTATTTCGAGCATTTCTTCCACCCTCACATCGACCTCATTAAAAACAGTAAGGAGGCTATGGGCATTTCTTCCATCTTCACTTTGAGCTCGTTAAAAACAGTAAGGAAGTTATGAGCATTTTTGTATCTCCTTTGAGCTAGTTAAAAATAGTAAGGAGGTCACGAGTTTACTTTTTTGGGCTCGTTAAAACTTTACGGAAAATATCCCTATGGAGTTCTTTTAATCCCTTTTCAGACTCCTTAAATAGGAAAAGTTTGTCAAGCATAGTTGTCTTTTCGGGCTTGTCAAAATAACTGAACCGACATCCACTTAGGTATAGAATTACCCCTTTTCTCGGCCTTGGTGGATAATTTACAAAAAAGGTACACTGTAGGTATACTCTGGTATGCACTAGAAGAGTGCTTCTTCCATTATTTTACACTTTTTCGGGGAAGGAGACTAACTTTATGAAAAAGGACCTTTGGAGTCGTCTTTAGGGTTTTCAGACTCTTGAAATGTGAAAACACCAAGCGAGCATTCACCTACTCGGGCTCGATGTGAAATCCACGAGATGGTTGATAGAGGACTGTTTAAGTTTTTCAACTCTATAAGCAAGAAAAGACCTCCGAGCATAGACCAATCCGGGCTCGATATAAAATCCACGGATAGGTGTATGGAGTTTTCTTCTAGGTTTTTCAGACTCCTTAAATATGAAAATACCGTTGAGCATGCTTTAGTTCTTTGTCAAGCTCGTTAAAAAATGAAAAAGGTAAGGGCAGGGAAGAATTTTAAAATATCTTTCAAATATGATGGCAGCAAGTCCACTATCTCCTTGAACAAAGCACCTGTTTTGAGTCTATCAGACAAGTTGGGTTCTAGTGTTGGCCTTAGGATAAACTTGATCTCAGAGTTCTTACTCCTCCGTTTGGTTAGTCTTCCAATCATATGGAGAATCTGTTAATGTCTCTACATTTCATATTTGCATCATGGTCTATTTGTGTCAAAAGCTGCCTAAGTCACTCTTGTGCCGTGCTCACTGTTCAAGGATATAACCAGTGTCATCCATTCTGCTATTGCCATGACCTCATGCGTCGGCCATTCCTTGGTGTCAGTGTGTTTCATCATGTGTTCAGTCCTACTCCAAATCAGCTCATACATGTTTAGTGTCCCTCGTGTTGGATGATGGAGGATGCCTTAAGGCCTCCCTTCCAACAGACTTCTTCCCATCGACTTCATCTCATTGTGCTCTGGGAATGAAGTTTAGAGTTTTGGTTACTACCTTGGGGATTGCAGTCATTAGTGGCAGTTTCCCTCGCTGTTGGATAGATGGGAATACATCAATGTCTCCTATCCGATGGATTCTTCAAGTGCTCGACGGAAAGACCATTTATTTGCACTTGCTTGAATGTACTAGGTACCTTGGGTTCCATTTTCATTATTTGTGGACACCCTCGCATTTGTTAACGGTATACATCAATGACCGGTAATCAAACAATACCTCCCATGTTCGACATCAACTCATTTATTTGCATGGATAGGTTTGTACCTTGGGTTGTTTTTGGATGAAGACCTTGGGATCCTCGATAACATCACCTTATTCATGTTATCGCCCAAGTTGCACAAGACTGAGCCACAATATTTTTGGCTCTTGATGAGACATAGATCCAACTTGTTCTCTATGGCTATGTTCTCCAGTTTTGACATAGATCCACCTTGTATTTATGTTTCTATGCTTACACTTATGTTCCTCATGGATCCACGCTTGTATTCTAGTGGCCATGATATGTGCATCTATATTTGGATCATTATTGTATCCTCTTGGAGGTCATGTTCCACTATTTGAACAAGGACAGTTACCCCAAGGATGAGTTTGTCTGACATTTCCTTTGTTTTCAGGTACTTCATTTGAGCCTATGATTCTTAGTTTCTCCAGTTCCTCCACTTCCATGATTCAACTCTTTATTATTTATAATGTATTTCGGCCATTGTTTCCCTTACTCCCTCTGACCTCATACATCAGGGGGAATCTGTTATAGCTTAAAATGACACTTCTTCGTCTGTGATGACACTTGCATCGCTTGGTCGAATGACGAGACTTCTTGAGATAAAGTTTAGTCACACAACAGGACACAAGTGGATTGAAGGGTCATTAGGGACACTGAATATGGTTGAAATTACCTCACTCTTGTCCCATTTGATGGTTATAACCCTTAGGAACATTTTTCCAGACCAAACCACCTCCTGGAAATCATTAGAAAACCCTGTTTTTGGCCATTTTTTCACAAAAACGCTGGTATTCTATGCAAGAGTAGTGTTTTTCCCTTGAAATACTCTACTTTGCTTCATAAAAGTAGAGTACAAATACTAGTTTGTAGTGGAAAAGTAGAGTTTTTTCCTGAAGCAGTCAAAATCTTGATTTTTGGTCAAATTGAGTTAGTTTGGGAACCTCCTGATTGGTTATAACTACTTTTCCTCTCTTTCATTGACTATATAAGGATGGTAGAAGTGCCATGAGAGGGGACCAAGCCCATAACAATGTTATGTTGGAGGAATGGAGACCCTCATCCCCCTCTCTTATGCCTCAGTTTCTGATAAACCCTTGCACAACTGATTAGAGGGTGGGATCCTTGGAGAACAGAAGCAGGAGACCTTGAATGTAGGTTTCATGAAGTGCCAAGCTTGAAGGAAGGTATAATTTTATGTACTTGCTTCATTCATCAATAAATATTAGATGTTCTTCACTTTCCAAATATGACCTATTCTTGTGTGTCTCAGATTTTTTTACAGTTTGTTTATAGTTTGATGTCTTCTTCTATCATGAATATCAGTCTTGCATATGTAGTCAAATGTATTTGAGAAAGGTATGAAGTTGTTTTTGTAGGTATGGCACCAAGACAATTAATAGAATTGAAGAGAAAAGAAGAGAGAGGCTTGGATCAACCTTCTCAATGAGGTACACATCCTTCTAACCCTAATCTCCTTGCGCACTAGTTGTACTTGCATAACATTTGTATGTCTATCTTTCATACATGAAGTTGGTAGTTTCTCCCTTGAACTATAGGTGCATTTTTCCTCACAACACTTTCCCACTCTAGTTGTTGATACATAGGTTTTGGTGTGTCATTGAATACCTTCTTTTTGATGATCTGTAAAGCCTCATTTATACTTGGACAGTCATCCTCAAAACTGAAAGTCGCTTGGAAGTTCTTATTCATGACGGACCATTTTATTGTTCCTCTGTGAAGTTTTGTCTCTGTGTACCAGTTCTTCAGAATTTGCTCCAATGTGTGCACAAACTGATGGACCCATTCTCCTTGCAGTACATGTGTCCATGCTTTCATGCAAAGGTATATGTGATCTCTAGGATCAGTCTGTCCATTATATTTCACTTGTACAAGCTCAATCTCTTCTATAAATTTGATCTCCATCATGTGCTTACATTCTTCCCATGTGGTCATATTCTGCTTATGCGCAATCCACCATATAGCAGGTGTTGCGCACAATGTTGTATCCAATGTTGTTAATTTGTATTCATCTGGTATTCATACGAGGTATTCCTGAAAGAATTCACAAATATCCCCTAACCCATCATAAGTAGGGATTGAAATTACCTCTATGCTAATCTAATGCATTGACTTAGTGAGTTGCGCACATATTCTCGCGGATACTTTGTGCATTCTGCTCTGCCAGTTTTCTAGTCCTGCATCTGATTCTAATATGTAAGAACTGTCACATCGCCAACTCAATGTTCCATCATGAGTTGGATTGACGTAATATTCCTGGTTCACCGTCATTTTGTAGATATGATCTAGATCTTGAGCTCGGCATTCTTCTCTTATTGGTTCAGTATATCTAGGCCCTTGTAAAGGATCCAAGGGTGTGATGACCCTAATATATGTTCCTTTGAATACCATCTGCTTCTTATTCAAGTTGATAATCGCGAGGTTATCAATTTCCCAATCTATCCCCAATAATGTAGGGTAGGGATTTATATCATCTATAATTTCAATGACTTCAAAGTATGCTTTACTTCGCACTACGTCAATGTTGATAAGGACATTTGATAATATCCCATAGGGTAGAACCTTTTGCTGATTAGCTAGCCTCGACTGTGTTGGTGACCATGACAAATTTGGCTTCCCCATTTGTTCCCATGTCTTCTTTGTCAATAAATTTACTTCTGAGCCTAACTCAAGGATAATCTTGTCCATTTCAAAATCTCCTATCTACGCACTTAGTCTCATTTCTCGTCTGGTTCTTTTATGATTCTTAATATGATGAACCACTATACGTGCTTCATTTACTACATTACACTGCTCATAATGACTCACTAGGATTTGCAATTCTTCCAAATCATTTTCATGCTTTAACAATTTCATGCAGCTCTATAAAAGCTGCACAACAGGACTCATCAGGTCTGCTGTAGTACGTGATCGATCATAGGAGTTGTCTCACTTCACAACTTGATTCACAGAGTTGAAGGGTCTCATCCTTTGAAGATTTCTCTTGCTTCCATGAAGACCTATTTTTCTTTGTCCAGGTTGAAAGCAGGTGTTTTTCGAGTTGATTTTCTTATCCATGCCCCTTCAATAACTGTCTATCTATCTTGGTGATCCTCAAAATTCGAAGCTTCAGTTCTCTGAATTCCACCTGTCGTGGCTCCACTTCATGTCACAACATGAATGTTGCAATTTGTATTCATTTTTTCAGCTGTGATCATCTGTATGTTATGATTTTGTGATTCTGATCTTCTCTCTCACCTTTTTCCTTGCAAAACAGGGAATGACTCAGTGAAATGTTCAAATGATTTACAATATTTACAAGTAGTACAAGGGTTCATACAGTCTCTAGCTAGATGTCCTGGTTGGGTGCAGTTATAACATACAATCTTACCTCTTCCTCATCCTTGTCCAGTCTTTCGTCCTCTTCCTCTAAATCCACCATGTCCTCTGTATGTGCCTTGGTCATACTATGCATTTTCATTGTTGTTTTGTGTTTCCCCTTGAACTCTGTAGACATCATGTCTTCTTTCTATCATGAGGTCATATGCTCTGCAATTGTTATCATCATCGCCAACTAACTTACAAAATGTGCAATATAGGTTCTTTGATATTTGCACGTACTTCTAAAGTAAGTATAAGTCCTATGGACGATGTCCTCTACATCACCAAATCTCACACCATGGTCCTTGTTGTTTATTTAATGGGTTTGGAGCTCCACTAGCGATGTAATCTCTAAATACTGGACAACGTTCTTTAGAATGTCCTTCTCCCTTACACTTTGTACACCAAAACTCTTCTTGGGTTTGTTTTCCTTTCTTCATATCTTATAGTTGTAATGTCAAATTTGCTATCTGGGTTTGTATTTGAACCATTCCCGCGATATTCTCTCCTATAGGCGAAGCCTCTAGTTTCATCACAATTTCTAGGGCCTTTGTCTGCGAAGCAACTTTCTGTTGCATCAGCGGTGATCTGATATGGGGTAATAGCGCAACTATAAACCATTCTTGGTGATGTTTTGGTGCTATGTCAAAGCTCACTTGATCTAACAACGCTTTGAATTTTTTATCAAATTCCCATACTATCTCATTCGGTTTTTACTTAATTTATTTAAGCTCTGTGATACACTATGATTCTAACTTAGGTTTTTTAAACTCTTTGATGAGCGCAATTCTGATCTCTGCCAGTGTCCTATTCTGTCCAACAGAGTATTTCATAAACCATGCTAAGGCTTTGTCCCTGAATGTGGTAACTAGTTGTGCTTGTCTAATAGCATCACCGTGTACTTTTTGAACATTCCATACGACTTCACAAAGAAACCAATGTTGCTCTGGGTCTTCGAGACTAGTTCCTTTAAATATAGGAAGCTTAATGTCATCTGTCATCCTTCTTCTAGGAGGCATAGTGTTCTGTGAGGACTTGGGTATACTACTACTTGGAACGTTCTGAGTACTAGCTCCCATGGTGTTACTACTACTAGTGTTCTATGGGTTAGTAGTATTTCTATCGTCAGCTGGAGGTTTCTACGGAGTAATGGGCTAATAGGTAGTTACTCTAGGATCCATTTCACTATCATCCTCAACCTGATATGAGTGTCTGTCACTTCCTAACTCAGTTTCTAGAGAGATGCGAGGTCCAGGCTCATGAGACCTCTTTCTAGTGATAAACGTGTATCTTTTACCACTCCGTAATGTATATATATTTTCCTCAGTGTCACTATTTGTGTTACTGAACATTACAGACTCAAACCCTAGGAGTCTTATTGCATTCTTAAGACACCTTTTTCTTCTAACGACATTTTAATGTATAGACTGAGATTTTTCGGGTACTTACCTTTGAACCCTTTGAAGAAATCTGCCTCTGCTTTGGTGTAAGACTTCAAAGTGTCCACAACAAATTCTGTAATGTAGCCTTCTAGTATGCTATCGAGCTAGAAGTATATTGTTCTTGAGATGGGGATATCCACTACTTTAAGTCTCTGAATCAGTTATGGAGTCCACACTGTAGGTTCTCCACTTTGAAAGCAATTTTTCCATTCTGTGAGCCTCGATATCCACTTGTGTGATCATTTACAAAGGATGCAAATAAAATTTCATGTATGTCAGAGAAGAGATATCTCTGTAACCACTCTTCCATAGATAAGCGTGGATGTCTATTTTATTTCTTCGCAAACTCCTCCTTAGTCTTAGTTACCCAGTTCTGTATCTTTGTGTGCTTGAGATTCCAGTTATCAGAGCACATCACTAGTTCAAGTGCGAAAATGGAACCATTTTTTTTCTCTATACCTCTTATGTCTCTTAATACCTAGATCAGACATCGATTCAACGCAGTTAGTGGTCCAAAAAAAACCTTCTTCACCGACCCTTTTGGCAACAGCTTGCGAACATACTAAGGCCTCACTCGAGGCAAAGTTATGGGGTGGCCACAGAAGCACATTTCTACATCCAGGTGATGCGCAACTAATAAACTGGTAAGCTGAGCAAAGTGATATCTACTTCGCATCCCCTTCTTTTACTACAACCCACTCTGGGGATGTGGTTATGGGAAACTACACAATGCAATGCAACAATGCACTCTAGGACCACACTGAAAGATAGTTATACACTCTATAGGCTCCGCTGGAAAATACATATAAAAGAAAGAACACACATAATCATAAGCATAAACATAACATAAAAAATCACACTCATGCATTCACACAACACGCTTATTTACGTGGTTCACTCCCAGGATGGGAGATACGTCTACGGGAACTATTGTTTATATTCATGGGAAGGGTCAACAGTTCCAGTCTATGAACACAGCTGTAGACTCTACTCTCTACAATTGGGTCTCTGCGAACACAGCTGCAAAGCCTCTTCCTCTCTTCTTTCCCTTACACTACTTAGTCTTTCCAAAATACCAACCCCTGAGAGACCAAAAGACTCAAAGAACAACCCTTCCCTTACAAAATTTCCCTCTTTATAGATCATGCCCGAGGGTCACGTCTTTACAATCATTGTGGGCCAAAAACCCTATAGTACCCCAAACCCCCGAAAATGGCGCGGTTATCCCGCTAACCAGGCTTGTTGTACTCGACAGCTACTTCACTTGACTTCGGCCGCCTTTCTGTGCCGCTTCTGGCTCTGACGCTCCTCTGATAGCCACAATTCTAACTGCGCGGCTCTGACTGCATACTGACATACCCCTTTCAGACGCTCCGCTTCTTCTGCCTCTGCCAATCCACTGTTCTAACTGCCTCATCTATCTTGTTCGTCCTTAGTACTCTGTCTTTACTAAGGTGATAGGTCCCTTTCCTCCGATTCTACACCGCTCCTTACCCTGTTCCAGGGATTTGCAGAGTTCTTTATCCAAAATAGGTCACTGCTGGACCTCACTTCACTTGTACTTCTTGCCAACAAAACCTGCTGCACCGGAGCTATGCTTCAACAAAAATACGCCATGCTTGGACTTCGCTTCACCAACTGCGTTTACTTGGAACTTCGCTTCACCAAAAATTGTGCCAACTTGGGCCTTGCCCAACAGATGTCATTTACAATTTCAAATCACTATAGAACCAAATTAATAAGGTATAGAAGGCAGGCACCACAATAAAAAATAGGTTACTCTAGAGAACTTAAATCAACCAACAATCATAGTACTACATGAGATTATGATGCACTATGTTGAAATTTCAAACAACAACCATGCAATGAGAAGAGTACCTTTGAATATAGTGGTTCATAAAATTTTTGATATTTAGCTTCCAATGTTGCTCTTTCGTCGAAGAACTTTGCTTCAACTTCATCATGTTTTCTTTGCAATAGTATAAAATTTCAAAAGCCATAACATAATATATTTTCTCAATAAAAACATGCAAGATTCCACCATGTTATATAGAAAAAGTTCCTAATGACTGGGGTTAATAGAGGCCACCAACATACTGTTATATTCAAGCCGAAATAAAGGAATTTGCAGAGATGAGACAAGATATTATTTATGAAATAAACAAGGGTTTGAAATTTGAGCACTAAGTACCTTATACCAATGAAGGTTGATCCAAGCTCTTCAATCCTCAATATTTACTTCGAAATATTGTTCTAAAACCTACAATGAAAACATAACCTTCCTAAAATATTTTGATTATAGATGGATAAATAATCAAACTGAAAGTACATGAACATTAAAAATAACAAAACTTTCAAATATCCAATTCATTCATCAGATTACTAGAAATATGGGAAAGGAAATATTGTATTCATTGCAATAATCGCAATAAGTACATTTTACCTTGATCTACTCAAGCACCTCTTAAAACCTGATCTAGATCCCTTTTTCCTCCCTTCTACCAAAATTACTCGAGCATAAATTTTCAAAAAATGAGTGTCCCCCCTTCTCATGGTCCTTCCTTTGTATTTATTCCAAAGAAGAAAGATTAGTTCGATAAGGAGTTGGTTAGGACAGGTAGGGAGGTTAGGGAACCAACCCTAACTGCCTCTAATTTGATTTTTTTTTGTGATTTTGGAGGAAGACACAGGTAAGGAATGTATAACTCGCATGTTAAGGATGATATTGTTGAAGGAAACATGTGTGTGCAAATTTTAGTGAAACAGACTAGTGGTAAAGGGACCACCAATGGGTAACACATGGGTTGTCAAGTATTCAATACCATGTATGTCCTAAGCCAAAAACACAAAAAGGATAAACTGGAAAATGAAGGTATGGTTTGGCCCACAAACATCTATAGAAAATCTAGGCTCTTCCATCCATAGTGTCGATTTGATGGATAACACACCATATGATGCATCCACAATATACTTTGCAAGAATCTAGTAGGGAGTGCGAAAATGCAACATGTATGTATGGTTTCAATGTCTTAGAACCTATGCCACAAGGTTTGAACTATTTTTCCTGCAATATTCTCTAATTTACAACATTACAAAAGGTCGGTGTTAGAGGGAAAACACTGTATCATATATTGGCATAAGCTATCATTTCCATGTCATTAATGGAAACACTTGCACATAAGCCTTATTAGGATTTTAAAAAACGACCAAAAACTTCACAAGCAGTTCTAATTTTTCTAATTAAAGAACCAATCGAGGAGCCATATTGACCAATTTTTACAGCTTCAGTCTACATGCATAACCCACATGATGATTGCAATCCCACCCACACATGTTATCAGCAAAAGGATACAAAAAATAGACATAAACATTAGGGTCCTCGTATCAATACGGGGGACCTTTTAGATGCAAAGAATGTTTTGCAAAACATGTTCTTGTTGTAGAATTCAACAATGCGTACAAGTTTATTAAACATAGAAATGGGAAATCTCAAGGCAGCCAAGTGCGAATCCATGAAGGCTAGGAGAAAAAAATGCGTACGCATTTTGGTTCTCTAAAATGCATACGTGTTTTAGAGAACCAAAACACATACATGTTTTGGAGAACCAAAACGCATACACATTTTAGAAAACCAAAACATGTACGCATTTTGTAAAGAATATTTTATTCCATAAATCCACCCATACACCCCTCCCCAACCCCCTAACACCCCCTCTCAAACTCCCTAACACCCCCTTCCTAACCCCTTAACACCGCCTCTCAAAATACCTAACACCCCCTACCCCTAATTACCCAAACCCTCCACCTACCTCCCCCTCTCCCCCTAGGCCCCTAACACCCCCCTCCCTACTCTCTATCTCTCTCTCACCCCTTTTCTCCTCTCCTCGACCCTTACTAACCCATTCTCTCACTCTCTCTCTCCCCTGCTCCACTTACCCCCAATATACTAACACCCACCTATGTCTCTACCTCTAACCCCTTAACTACCCCCCTCTCTATCTACTTCTAACCCCTTACCACCCCACACTGTATCTCTCTCTCTCTCTATCCCCAACACCCACACTCCTTACCTATGCCCCCTTTCTCTCTAATCACCCTACGCCTCCACAAAAATTTCTCTCTCTCTCTCTCTCTCTCTCTCTCTCTCTCTCTCTCTCTCTCTCTCATTCTTCCTCTCCCCCCCATAATCTTACTAACCCCATTTCTCACTCTCTCTCACTTCCCTACTCCTCCACCTACACCTAACCCCCACCGCTCTCTCTCTCGCCCAATCCCCTAACACATCACTGCCCCATATTCCTCTCTCTCTCTCACACATACACATACACACACAGATATCCATATTCCTCCCCCTACTACTATCCCCCCTCCTCTCTCTCTCTCTAACCCTTACTCTTCCCTTCTCTCATTCTCCTTCTCCCCTGCTACACTTAATTTCAATTTCCTAACACCCTCCTCTATCTCTACCTCTAACCCCCTTAACACACCCCTATCCCTCTACCTATAACCCCTTACCACCTTCCAATGTCTCTCCATTTTCCACTATCTCTCTCTCTCCCTCTAACTCGAACACCCACACTCCTCACCTATACCCCCTTTCTCTCTAATATCCCTACTCCTCCCCAAACCCCTAACCCCCTTAATATTTCTCTCTCTCTCTAATGCCAACACCCACATTCGTCATGTAGACCCCCCTTTTTCTCTAATATCCATATTTCTCCCCAAACCCCTAACCCATCCCCCCTCGCTCTCTCCCTATTTCCCCCTTTCTCCCTAAACTTTACTAATCTTTAGTGTCATTATATATACCTAGCCATCCAAATATTTTTCATGTTAAATCATCACCAAACCACATTTAACACACCAAGTCATATTCTCTTTCTTCATGAAAGATGTTCATTCTATATACCTAGTCATCAAAATATTTTTAATATTCTCATTCGTTATCATCACCAAGCCAAGTCCCACACTTATCCTCCTTGCTCACTCTCTCTCTCTCTCCCATACTCCTCTACCTACCCATAACTCCTAAACCTTTCTATATATCCCCTAATCCCCTAACACCCCCTTATCTCTCCCACTCTTACCCCCCTACTTTTTTCGCTACCTCTACCCCCACTCACCTCCTCCTACTCCTCTTCCTCCTCTCACTCTCTCTGTCTCTTTATAACCTAACTCTTACTAACCCCCTATCTCACTCCTCCTCCTTCTCTCTCTCTCTCTCACCTCTTCCCCTTAATCCTTACTAACCCCCTCTCTCCCTCTCCCTCTCCCCTACTCCTCCACCTACACTTATCCCCTGCCACTCTCTCTCTCCCCCATCCCCCTAAAACTTCTCTCTCTCTCTCTCTCCCCTAATCCCCATACCCCTATGACTTACCACCCCCCATATCTCTCTCTCTCTCTCTATATATATATATATATATATCCCCTAATCTCCCTCCCGCTACCTTATTACCGCCCATCTCTCTCTCTCTCTCTCTCTCTCTCTCTCTCTCTCTCCTAATCCCTGTCCTGCTACCACTTATCACTTCCATCTCTCTTTATCTCTACTCCCCCTTCTCTTTGACATCCCTATTCCTCCCTATATCCCTACCCACCCCCCACCCTCGACTGCAATCTCTATCTCTATCTCTCCTTCAACACCCCTCCTTCCCCCTAACCCTAATCACCCACACCCTCCCACCTTAACTCTCTCTCTCTCTCTCTCTCTATCACACACACACACACACACACACACACAAATACACATGCACATGCACACACCCCTATGCTCCTCCACCTACCCCTAACCACCACATCTCTCTCTCCCTCTCAACCCCCTTACACCCCCCTTCTCTCTCTCTCTCACACACAAAAAAAAAACACCTAATCCTGCCCCTACCACTAAATCCCCTCCCTCCCCCTCTCTCTCCCCTCATCTCCCTAACCCTTACTAACTCCTTCCCTCAATCTCTCACCTTCCAACTCCTCCCCCTACCTCTAACACCCCCTCCTCCTCCTCCTCGTTCTCTCTCTCTCTCCCTTTCTCTCTCCCCCCCCCCACCCCATAACTCCCTTCTCTCTAAGTTCCCTAATCCTCCCTAAACCCATATCCCTACCCCCACCCTGATATCTATCTCTTTATCTCCCCCAACTCCACTCCTCCACTCTACACCTCCCCCCACCACAATCTCTATCTCTTTATATCCCTAACCCCCTTCCTCCCCCTACCCTAATCACCCACAAGCTCCACCCCTGGGATCTCTCTCTCTCTCTCTCTCTCTCTCTCTCTCTCTCTCTCTGTCTCTCATCTCCATAACCCTTACAAACTCCCTCTCTAACTCTCTCACCCTCCTACTCCTCCCCCTACGTTTAACGCCCATCCTCATCTCTATCTCTCTCCCCCTTCTTCCCCCTAACCCTTACTAACCCCATCTCTTTCTCTTTCTCTCTCTTAATCCTCCACCTACACCTTACCCCCGCCCTTATCTCTCCCCCAACACCCTCTCCTCTCTTTATCTCTCTCACTCTCATTACCCCTAACCCTCCCTCTCTCTCCCTAACACCTGCGGTATGGAATATGGTAAACCATAGCTAATTAGACATCTCATTATTTTTCTCCATCTGCCCGTGTTTAGCCGTTGGTTACAGTATATTGCACACCATCATTTTTTATGAAATTTTAGACACATGTAACATGTTTTCTACAGATTCCAAATATGTAATTTTTAAAAAGAATATATATATTTTTTCTATTTTTTTCTTAATTGTTTGTATCATGACTCCTTAACTAAAAAAACACACTATTAGTGTTTCGTCCATAACTCTTATGTTTCTCAACCATTTTGAAAAACAAATGTATGGTGCATTAAAGGACGCTAACATCTACATGCTATAAAAAAACTATTTCGAAATAATTGCATTAAGAACTTCAAAGGTTGCACCCACACTTGGCATACTGTTTTCGAGGTTCGATCACGTAGATAATTAAAAAATAAATAAAAATTATTAATTTGTTTTTTGGAAAAACTAGCGGGCACTAGTACTAGATTTTCTTTATATGGTTACCAGTTTTCATAACTTGATTCCATCATTTAACCACTAAAAGGATGCACCCACAAAAACATATACCTTATAATTTGTCCAAAAATTAAAATTTGTCTGTTAAAAGAGATAAAACTTTAGATAGTTAAGAACCTTTTCAATAGAATTTTTTTTTATATTCAGAAACGCCTTTCAATTTCCTATGTTTCATCTTTTTTACTCATCGGAAGATTCATTGTGTATGTGTCTCAAAATATTCATGTAAGTTGATGGATGACTGCTTTTTCAGTTTTCTATTGCATTTAACATGTCAAAAGAGACCCTCATTACCTTGCACACACCCATTAGACTTCATTTGTGAGGATATTTAGAAATGATATTGAGTGAATAGACTTAAACATGTGTCAATCTATAAATGCTAGTCATTAACATCATATAAGAAAGTGTGACACAAATGTAACTTCAGAATTGTGGATGAAATATGGCAATAATATTGGGAATGCTATATTACATTCTATTAATTCATTTGAGCATGTTTTTAAAGTTGTCCCAGAACTAATAATCATATGTTCCCTTTGTATAGGAAGGATTTCCCTTTTACCTATTTTTTATTTATTACAATTTAACACTTCCATCAATGAGGAAAACCTTGTATCCTTTCTCACTTAGATAGTATTCCAACAAGTCTAGAAATTTAGTCCATTGAGAAAATATTAATATATGTATTCAAACATAAAATATTGCCGGAACAAAAAACAAATTTAAAATAGTAAAGGTATTTCCTTAATAACCAAAAATATATATCATTGTATTCTCATGATCACCTTGTGTTCCCATTGTGATACATCAATATCATGAACTGAATGGAAAAAAGCATTCTTAAAAAATGACGATCTTCGATGCATGTGTAAAATATTTAGATAATAATCCATTTTCTGGATAAAGCATATAGATAATTGATGCATCCTAGTTCTGAATTAGCATCAGATCTTGAATGAATGACAAAATTTGTAGAGTGTTAAACTCTCATCTGTTGTTCTCCTTCCTAACATACCAAATTGTGCTCTCAATTCACATTACTATCAAGCACCCCAATTAATCCTACTTTGGAATCAGTGATATACCCTGAATCACTTATAAAAATTATTAGGTTGCCACTCTCATGTGCTTTTTACCATTCGTAAAGTACTAATATGTAATCTCTATTCATAATAATGTCAAGCAACCAAATAATCAAAGATAAATAATGCATAGGTTGTGTTGTAAAATATAAGTGACCTCATTTCACAAACTCACCAAAAGTCGGTTTCTATATAAAATCATTAATCTTAATAGTTAGCTAATTATTTGGGGTAAATTTGGAAGACAATGAAAAATCAACATACTCTAACAAGAAATCAATACCATATATGATACAAATATTTCACCTTCTCCCACTTAACTGAGAGCCAATGCTTTAGGAAATCACTAATAGTACAACTATTGAAAGGGAACACTAGGGAAAAAATATAATGTTCTATGTACTATACTAAGAGATGACTAGTATAACAACGAATTTCAATAACAATCCAATGATGGAATTTTTCATGAAGCATAATCAGTGGTTGACACTTTCAAATCATCAGTTTCAAGATATCAACAACAAGAAAAAGAGTGTCAATTACTAATACATAAAATGTAACCATAAGAATTGTCTTGAAGCATATATTTGACCTTGCATGCTATACATTATGAATAATACAAAACAAGCATAACACTTAATAGTTAAGTTTCATGAAGGTGTAGTAGAGCGAAGTTATAGGTCTTATAAAAATTGCATATGTAGGTTCAAAATGAGAGTTTGAGAGGATTTCTAAGGATTTATTATTAATAACTACCATAATCTAGCCATAATGATTTAAATGACCTCTCTATGGATCATGAACAAGCAAAAGGTTATGGATAATGTAAAACTTGTTGCTCAAATATTTCATAAAATAAAGCACAAAAACTTGTCAGCATGGCCATATCAAATATGGTGGTTGCTTAAGTAGATTGTTATAAGAAAACTCATTAAGCTAATCAAAATCTAAAAGTGACAGAATGAGGGCATTCGAAAGCTGCAACATGATAAAGAGAAAATGAGAAGGTATTCTAGCATTCAACATATTAAAGTGATTTTGAAACACCTCACTTGGAACAACCATATCAACTGTTAGAGATGCTTGGAAGCCATTATTGCATTTGTGTTCCCTCAGTGTCATGCCCTCTATTATCATACCCAAACTAACAAATAATGTTCATTACAAGGTAAACACTAGAGGACTCATTTTGAAATGTAAACGTTTCTCTTTTGGAAGCCTTAAAAAAAGTAATAATCTTTCAAATCATAATTTGCAAGAGATGGGAGTAAGAATGAGTATAATGACAAAGTCCCACTAACCTTGAATTCGACTTATCACCAGGTTGGGAAATAATTACAAAAAATTGGCAAAAGGTAGATGTGAAGCTAGCTAATGTTAGAAAAACAGGATTGCAGAGCAATAACAATAAACATAAATGAAAATATAATCACACATACACATTACAAGATAGACACCAATATATCATGGTTCACCCAAGATGGGCTATGTCCACACTGAAATTACCAGTCCTTATTATTATACCATCCAGCAAAGTGAAGGGATACAACCTGCAGCACAACCGCTGCACTTCCTCTTCACTATCTCACAGTCTCTCTTCACGATCTCAGATATCTTTACAACGCATAATACCTAAATACGTCAACCCTATCCGTATTACAATGTATTTCTTTTATAGAGGAAATACAATGGGAAAATACCATGGGTTACCCAAAACCATGGGCTCGTAAACTATTGGTGAAAACAACCCCATATTTTTTTCCCTGAACCCCAAGGTTGGGGAACAAGTGTATAGTCCTCTGGGGTACACAGCTAAGACAATATGTATGAGACTAGAATATCTGGCTCCAAAACCAACAATCTCCCACTTGGAGACTGATCACAACAAATCCATCGCCGTTGTACTTGTTGGACCTTGGACTTGGCAAATTTCTCATCTTCACCTTGTAGGAGTTTCAGGTACTTGCTGCTGTTCTTGATTTTCTGGCACCTTTGGAACTTCATTTTCTTCAATTTCATCAACTACTGTGTACTCTATGTTTTTCTTTTCTTGTTTCTTTCCCTGCAACTGATCTTTATACATGACCTTTTCATTGAATATCACATCTCTACTCCTAATGATTTTGTTATTTTCATAATCCCATAAACGATAACCAAAATCATCAACCCCATATCCAATAAAGGTACATTTCTTGGATTTAGCTTCAAGCTTTGTTCTATTTTCTTTATCAATATGGACAAATGCTTCACAACCAAACGTTCTCAGAAATGCGTAGTTTACCTTTTTACCTATCCATGCCTCCTCTAGAATACCACCATCGAAAGAGCTTGAAGGCCCTCTATTTATTAAATAGACAACAGTATCTATAGCATGTACCCAAAACTGTAAGGGAAACCCTACATGCAATCTCATACACCTTGCACGCTTCATGATCGTTCTATTCATCCTTTTAGACACACCATTTTCTTGTGGTGTTCCTGGGACTGTCTTCTCTCTACGAATCCCGTGGTATGAACAGTAACTATCAAACTCATTGCCGCAGTACTCACCTCCATTATCAGATCTGAGACACTTCAACCTTTTTCTGTCTCATTCTCAACCAAAGTTTTCCACTTCTTAAAAGTAGCAAACACATCAGATTTATGTCTAATGCAATAAAACCAAGTTTTTCTAGTTGCATCATCAATAAATGTAACATAATAATGAGAGACACCAAGAGATTGTACCTGAGTCGGTCCCCATACATATGTATGCACAAGCTCTAACTTTTAATTTTTCTTCTGCTTCCCAACCCTATGAAATCTGACTCTCTTTTGTTTTCCATAAACATAGTTCTCACAGAATTCCAAACTTACCTGCTTCAAATCTGGCATCAACTTCCTTGAGTGGAGAATCTACATCCCCTTCTCACTCATGTGGCCAAGCCTATGATGCCACAATGCTGTATCTGTTCCTGTGAAAGCTAAAGAGATAGAATTGTCAGTATTATGAGGACATAAATACAACATACCTACCCTGCCTCCTTTTTCTATCACCATTGATCCTTTAGTGATCTTCCACCATGTTTCTCCAAACTTAGATAGACAGCCACCATCTCCCAACTTCCCTATTGACATCGGATTTATTTTCATAGTAGGAATATGCCTAACATATTTTAGCAGCCATTTGGTTCCATTCTTAAATTTTATCCATACCTTACCCATTCCAACAATTTTACATGGCTCATCATCACCCAATAAGACATGCCCAAAATCACCTGGAACATAATCATGAAAATATTTCCTATGGGGTGTAGCATAAGATGAAGCCCCTGAATATACTACCCAATAATCACTAGTATTATCTAATGCAAGAATCAAAGCATCTTGTAACACATCACCTGCTACATTTGCTTCCTAGGTAGTATTCTGCTGTCCATCTCCTTTCTTCTTTAGAGATCTGCAGTCTTTCTTCAGATGTCCTTTCTTTCCACAGTTCCAGCACTCTATCTTTCCCAGTCTGGTCTTGGATCTGCCTGTTTTAGACTTGCCACAATTACCTTGGCTCTTTCCTCTCTCATTTTGTCTTCCCCTGCTCTCCATGGTCAACGCATTACCTGATGTCTCACCTGTGCTTTTTCTTCGCATTTCCTCACTAAAAATAACACCAATACCATCATCAAATTTCATGGTGTTTGAAGCAGAGACAGAGTTACTTACAAGCATGACCAAGCTATTCCATCTTTTTAGTAATGAACACAATATTAGAAGAGCTAACCTCGTCATCGAAGTTCACAGTTACAAAACTTAGTTGATTTGTAACCGTATTAAATTAATTTAAATGATCAGTAACGGATCCCCTTTCAGATATCTTCATATTAAATAAATTCTTCATTAGAAATACCTTGTTGGAGGCTAAGGGTTTTTCATACAGCTTACCCAATGCGCTCATCAAGCACTCCATTGTCTTTTCTTTGAGATATTGAAAGCCACCCATGAATACAGGGACAACTGTATTGTTCCCAATGCCTTTCTATCAAGAACCTCCCATTCTTCATCCTTCATAGTCATCGGCTTCTTTTCTCTTCCTCCCAATGGTAAGAATAGATCCTTCCGGTACAGATAGTCCTCCATTTGCATCTTCCATAACTGGTAGTTTTGGCCATTAAACTCCTCGACCTTAAAATTTCCTTATTTCGCCATTGCTCCCACTCGAACCAGAAACCCTAGGTTCCTGCGCATTTATCTGCCAAATAGACCTTTGGCTCTAATACCAATTGTTAGAAAAACAGGATCGCAGAGCAATAACAATAAACAAAAATGAAAATATAATCACACATACACATTACAAAAGAGACACCAATATATCGTGGTTCACCCAAGATGGGCTACATCCACACTGAAATTGCCAGTCCTTATTATTATACCGTCCAACAAAGTGAAGGGATACAACCTATAGCAGAACCGCTGCACTTCCTCTTCAGTGTTTCACAGCCTCTCTTCACGATCTCAGAGATATTTACAATGCATAATACCTAAATACATCAAACCTAGCTGTATAATAATGTCTTTCTTTTATAGGGGAAATACAATGGGAAAATACCACGGGTTACCCAAAACCATGGTGTTATAGGTAAAATCTACATTTCTCCATCCGTGATCACATTTAGATGTTGATCACACAAAAGGACAACTTGGATTGAAGAGCAAGATTGGCCTAGGTGATGTATGGACCTGGATTACTCCTCTGCAGCTGACAAAACCCTGTTTTTATCTTCATTTTGACATGTGCGCTACTCCACAAGCATAAAACTAGCGCACATCAGGAAGTGTACCCTAATCTATAGGCATAAGAGGGACGCACACCAACTAGTATGCCCTACTTTACCTCTTACATACTAGTGCACACCTCAAAAATAGTTGCAAACACTAGTTGTAAAGTACTAGACTTGCATACTATGCGCTACTATGCTTTAATAAACTCACGTACATCTTAAAATGTAATAAAAAATATATTAATTTGAAAAATCGGGATTAGTTGAAGTTGGTTTTGCAACTTCCCCAACCTCCCAATCCAACCACCTCTCGAATCTGCCTACCTTGTCACATAAAAACAAGGAGGGTGCATGAGAGAGGCTAGGCTCATAAAGGTCATAATGACCTAGGAAGAAAAAACTATGCATTAAGGGTTGTTATACTGGAGGAATTCCAAAGTTAGTGTGAAGAGCAGAAGCCCAGGATCTGGTTGCACAAGCATACTGAACGATCAGGTATAATTATATTGGTTATTTGCTTTTTATAATAAAGGTTGAAACATCCTTCCCGTCCCAATCAAATGTCTAATGGATTGCATATTTGTTTGGTTAAATGCTTGACTGTTTTTTATGCCTAAATTACATTTCAATTTTATCATTGTTATATCAGTCAAGATACATTGAGGAAGGTATCTTTTGTATTGTAGGTTCACCAAGCAGAAGATCAAGTGGAAGATTGAGCGGAAGATCGAGCAAAAGCTAGGATCGAATGTCGTTAATAAGGTATGTCTTCAAGAACCTTGATCTCTTTCCTTTTATAGAAGCCTATGTGATATGATCAATGTGTTTACCTATCACCCCGAAAGTTGGTAGTGTCCCTTTCCTTGCTATAAGGTAGAAATCCTGAACTACAGACTGGAAACTCCACTGGGGAATCGGTTGTTTTCTACTCTAGGAAACCTAGTTTGGTTTCCTTCCAGTACTTTTTGGTCTTTTTGATCATGTGAGAGGCCCTGTAGATCATTGTTACCTGCTTTCTCTTGCTTGGCTCATCTCAGTTTTCCTTTTCAAAGCCTGTTTTAGACCTTCTCTGTCATGTGCGCTAGTCTTCCCTACACACAGTAGCGCATACCTGATGATGAGCGTTGCTTTCACTACTGCACAGTAGAGACATCTCCCAGTGTGCACTGGTTTATGCACTTCACAGTAGGGCATATTCATGTAACTCTCTGTTTGCTGTTGGGATTTGATTTCCACTTGTTTGGTTTGATTTCCAGTGTTTTTCCTTGCCTTCTTAACTAAATCCTGAGGTTTGTAAGCCTTTTTTGAGTCTTGTTAGCCTCTCTTAAGCCCCTTAACTCATCTTTGCTTGCTTGAGTACTTTTTGAGGTGTCTTGCTTGTTTGTGACTCTTTTTAAAGACCGTGCTTTGTTCCTTGGTGGACATAGTTGCTTGTTGCAGGTATACAAACATTTGTTGTTTGTGGAAACACTAGGACATTTTGATGGTGTCTTGTCCTTTGATTTAGGGTTTGACCCCAAGTTGGAGTTCTTAGGGTGTTTTCAAAAGTTTTTTGAGTCTAGAAACTTCCTGATTGCTTTGTCAGTTCAAGTTCAAGTAAGTTGAAGTCCTTTAGTTTGCTTCCTTTCGAGTCTGTGTGCTTGGTAAGTTACATTTTTGGTTCGCTTGCTTATTTTCTACTTGGCTTAACGTTTTTCTTAGAGTTTTGATGCTTAGGAGCAGCCTTGTAGGTGTTCCTTTCCGCTTAAGAGTGTCTATTTTCCCTTTTTCTTTTGCGCTTTGTTTCCAAGTCTCAATTTTTTCTTTTGCGAAAACATGGTAAGTCAAGTCTTCCTCAGATCAGTTGATTTGTTTGTGTGAGCCATTTAGTTGTTAGTCTTACCCACACTTTTCCATTTAGGTCTTACTTGCACTTTTAACTTCTTTTTCTTTTACAGTTATCAGAAAAAGCCCAAAAATTGTTTTAAGTAGCTTAGTAGTAAGATCTAGTTTTGATTTCAAGTAGCATAGTTTGCTTCGAAACATTAAAAGAAAATACAAAAAAAAAAAATTGATTTAAGGTTTCCTAGTTTCAATTTTTGAAGAATATAAACGAAAATAAAGAGTTTTTTGTGAATTTGAATGCATTGTTTCTTTACGTACTTTGCTTTTAGTCACAATCACACCACACAATCCACTACAACCTTTGAGTAAAGAACAACCCTTAAAAAGAATAATTAATAAAATTTATTAGCAACTTTTCTTTCTAGGGATGTCACTACACCAACTAGCTTAGGCTAGGGTTTTGGATTAGAACACACTTCAACTATCCAAAACCATTTTCATTACTCAATAATCGTAGTGAGACTATTTTTAGGTAAAGCCATTGACATCAAAGTTGTTCTGGAAGCTCCACTGAAACTGGAGTTAAGCACGAGGTCTTGTAAGGGTGAAATAGTGAGGATACCCCTTCACTTTTCATTCCGAGCATACACCAAGGCTAGTTCGCGTATGGGGATCCTTTTGGATTTCGGGATTAGGTACCCTGCCCATGCATTCTAGTCGAGCCTGTGACTATCCCCCAGAATTTCTTTCATACTACTGGTAGCCTTAGTATCTTGACTTTAGGGTTTTTTACACAGGTTGAAGTGAAGGGATATTTTCACTATACCTAGGACGGATACGGAAGGTAACCCTTTTTAGTAATCCCGGGAGGGCAGTTTGGTGATTCAAATGCTTGCACCCATAGGACCTGAAATGGACGTAGTATAACTGTCTTTCGATGCTCTACTAGCTTACTTTGGTCCTTGATCATCCCAAACTTTTTATTGAGAGTATTCTCCATTCTTGTTTGCCTGGTCTTGTATACTTAGGATTTTGTAATGGTGTGCTCTTTGTTTTGTTTGTTCTTAGTTGGCCTTAGATCTTTCTGACCCTTTGAGTCAAAAACCATGGATATCATCCTGGTGAGCACCGATCAAGTGACCCCTGTTCAAGGGGCTACTTATGCTTTTCCATTCATTGGGAACATTGGTACTCTCTTAATGGCTACTTTGAATCTTCTGGGACTCACTATAGGGCTACCGGTTTGGTTGTTTTCCACTCCGAATGCCTTGCATGCTCCTAATGATTCTCAAGTAAGCACTTCACATCAAGAGCATTAGAAGCCTATGCCTGCTTTTCCAGTAGCGTCTTCTCCTCCTCCTTCTACCTCATGTGGTGAAAGTAGTAATACGAGTAACCAATAGTCTAAAAGGAATAGATGGAGGAAGAATAGGAAGAAGATGCCAAAGCAAGGGGGCAGTCACCCAGCCTCTAGAGGTCATGCTGGGGGCATTCACCCAGCCTTTGGAGATCATGCTGGGAGAAAACTTCCAGTCACTGCAAATCATACTGAAAGCAAGTCTTCAACCATTGTTTCTCATGTTGAGGACACATCATTGATCACTGCTGGTCATATTAATGACAAGTCACCAGTTCCTGTGAGTCATACTGGAGACACTGAATCAGCCACTGCAAGTCATGTTGAGAAAGTTGACATTGTCGACAAACCTAATAAACAGAATCTTAAGTTCCCTTGTAAGTTTTGCGAGGGAGACCATCTTACTCACCAGTGCCCTGCTATTCCAGAAGTGCAAAGAGTGTGGTCGATAGTTCAAAATTCTTCGGCTTCTGAGCAACCATCCAATGCAAGTCATGCTGGGGGAAAGCTGTCAGCCAATGCTAATCATGTTGAGAGTACCGTTGTTTTTAGAGAGTCTAAGCGTATAGGACGCAAGCTGAAGTTCCCTTGTCAACTTTGTAAGGGAGATCACCTTACTCACTGGTGCCCTGCTATTCCAGAGGTGCGGAGAGTGTGGTCCATGTCTGAAGGATCCTCTACTCCTGAATTGTCTGTAGATTCCCAATAGCCTGATCAACCTTTGGTTGATGAAGTGTTTGAACCAATGCAATCTTTGGTCAACCCCACTCTTTCTTTGGAGAGTGAAGCGATCGAATCGATGCAATCTTTGACCGATCCCATCAGTCCTTCAGAGACTGATGCACCTGTCCCTGAAGTATTTTGCATTACCAGTTCGGATGTCTCTAAAAATGGGGCACTACATCTATGCCGAGTGAACCCCTACCAAGCTCTGGGATCATTTCCTTTGATTGGAATAGTATAACTGGGCCTCGCCTTCCATCTGCTACACCTTTACAGATAAAGGTTGATATCAGCAACCATGTGGTTCATCGATCTATTGTAGATGAAGGAGCCTCTGTTGGTATCTTATCCCCTTATGCTTGGAGAGATTAAGGTTTCCCTAACCTTGTTACAACTGTTAATTGGTCGTTGACCTACGACAGAAGACCTAGTGAACCGTTGGGATTCCTCCCTCAGGTACCTGTTACTTTGGGTGGAAAAACAATCTTAGTTTATTTTATGGTTGTAAAGGACTCTATGGATTTTGATATGATCCTCGGCCGTGATTACGTATATGCTATGCAGGCTGTGGTGTCTATGCTCTTTTGTGTGACGCATTTTCCTCATAACGAAAGTATTGTCACTATCAACCAGCTTACATTTGTTGATCCCTCTTATTACCCAACTATAGACCAAGTATATCCCTCGCTAGTAGGAACTACCATGTCACAATCAAATATTGTGGCATATTGTTCCTTGAGTTCAATTGCTAGTGAGAAAAAGCCTTTGAATTCATGCTTACCTTCTCGGGATTGGGTCCCGACAATTTACCAGGTGATGACTCTATCTGAATGTTTAGATATGTGTTCCATCTGGGATGATATACTTCCTTCTAATGATGTTTTCCTAGAGTCTATAATGCATTCTGCCATTCATTTAGACATTGATCCACCTACGAGCATTCTTTCACCTTTTCTTCGAGCTCGTTAAAAATATTAAGGAGGCTACGAGCATTCTTTCACCTTTTCTTCGAGCTCGTTAAAAACAGTAAAGAGGCTACGAGCATTCTTTCAGCTTTTCTTTGAGCTCGTTAAAAACAATAAGGACGTTATGAGCATTCTTTTACCTTTTCTTCGAGCTCGTTAAAAATAGTAAGGAGGCTACGAGCATTCTTTTACCTTTTCTTCGAGCTTGTTAAAAATAGTAAGGAAGCTATGAGCATTTCTTCCACCTTCACTTCGAGGTCGTTAAAAACAGTAAGGAAGTTATGAGCATTTCTTCCACCTTCACTTTGAGCTAGTTAAAAAAGGTAAGGAATTTACGAGCATTTCTTCCACCTTCACTCCGAGCTCGTTAAAAACAGTAAGGAGATCACGAGTTTACTTTTTCGGGACCCATTAAAACTTTACGAAAAAGATATTTATAGATTTCTTTCATGCTCTTGTTAGACTCTTTAAATATGACAAGATTGCTGAGCAAACTTGGTCTTTTCGAGCTCGTTAAAGTAAATGAAGGTCCATCCGCTTAAGTATAAGTTTAACCCTAGTCTGTTGTTCAGGATTTCTACCTTATAGCGAGGAAAGGAACACTACCAACTTCCGGGGTGACAAGTTAACACATTCATCATATCACATAGGCTTCTATAAAAGGGAAGATATCAAGGTTCTTGAAGACATACCTTATTAACGACGTTCAATCCTAGCTTTTGTTCGATCTTCCGCTCAATCGTCCACTTGATCTTCTGTTTGATGAACCTGCAATACAAAATATACCTTCCTCAACGTATCTTGACTAATATAACAATGATGAAATTGAAATTCAATTTAGACATAAAAAACAATCAAGCATTTAACCAAACAAATATGCAATCCATTAGACATTTGATTGGGATGTGAAGGATGTTTCAACCTTTATTGTCAAAAGCAAATAACCAGTACAATTATACCTGATCATTTAGTATGCTTGTGCAACCAGATCCTGGGCTCTTGCTCTTCACAGTAAATTTGGAATTCCTCCAACATAGCAACCCTTAATGCATAGTTTTTTCTTCCTAGATGATTATGACCATTATGAGTCTAGCCTCTCTCATGCACCCTCCATGTATTTATGTGACAAGGTAGGCAGTTGGATTCGAGAGGTGGTTGGATTGGGAGGTTGGGGAAGTTGCAAAACCAACTTCAACTAATCCCAATTCGTCAAAATTAATATATTTTTTATTACATTTTAAGATGTGAGCGAGTTTATTAAAGCATAGTAGTGCATAGTATGCAAGTCTAGTACTTTACAACCAATGTTTGCAACTATTTTTGAGGTGTACACTAGTATGTAAGAGGTAAAGTAGGGCATACTAGCTGGTGTGCGCCCCTCTTATGCCTGTAGAGTAGGGTACATTTCCTGATGTGCGCTAGTTTGATGCTTGTGGAGTAGCACACATGTCAAAATGAAGGTAAAAGCAGAATTTTGTCAGCTGCAGAGGAGTAATCCAGGTCCATACATCACCTAGGCCAATCTTTCTCTTCAATCCAAGTTGTCCTTTTGTGTGCTCAACAACTAAATGTGATCATGGACGGAGAAGTGCAGATTTGACCTATAACACATGGGCCCATAAACTATTGGCGAAAACAACCCCAAAAACTGTTGGCGCTGCCCCAAACCCTAAGGTTGGGGAACGACTGTACAGTCCTCTGGGGTACACGGCTAATACAATATCATCCATGAGACTAGAAGATCTGGTTCCACAACCAATAGCAAATGCCAATCACCATATCCTAGATTGTTGGAGTTTCCAAGATCTCTTATTAATATACAAATTAAAATTTAAAGACCATTTTCCCTAAACATTAGATGCTTCAAAATTCTTGATTAAAATTTGATCGTCCCCTAGAGGGTTACTGATAGAGTTATCTTTGCAGGGGCCATCCAATGAGCTCAAGTAAGTTTCTTTCCATGTCCCCTGATTCCTTAACCCCCTTATTCAATGTATGAATTAATGATCCTTAGATTATCCTCTCTACCAGTTAATGTCGGGTTGGATATATAGTTTTTGATTCTATCGACAATATTCTTAACATCATAGAACAATTCCATTTTTTCTTAAAATTACACCCTAATCCCTATTTTCCATTTGAAGCATCCACCCTGAATATGAGGTTGAACCGTGTATATGCTTGCTTTTGAGACATGATATGGCATATCCATTCTTTTTAGACCTAATAGTTTAAGATAAGATTTGATTCATCTCACTGAGGCTCTCACCATGGCCTGATTATTTGTGTTTGTCCCTATATTCTACACATATAGGGCCATAATAGCCCTATTTATGTTTACTCATACCCTTAAGTAGTTACCTTCATTGGAGTTCCTTATGCAACCCCATCAAAATTTATGTAATATACCTAAAGTATATTACATATATATAATAATATATACATATTTATTGATATTTCATAATTGATGTCATGTAATACAATGGATGTGTATATAAATACACATAAAAGATGATAAGTGATGACCTTTCGGTAAAGGTACAACTGTTATTAATCACAAAACTAAATCCTAAATTACTAATCTTATAATTTAATTATTTATATATTATTATATATATGTAATATTCAGAGCGTTGATTCCGGTTTGTGGCCAAAATTATCGAAGTTTCTTTGAATTCATTGAGCACTCAATATTTCCCAATCAATAAAAAGGAAAAAAAAAGGAAGCTCAAAAAAGGGAGGAAGGAAGATTCAATAAAAATAGAAAAAGGAAAAAGAAGTAAAAATAAAAGAAAGATATTTAACCCAAGAAAGTAAAAAAAAGAAAAGAAAAACACATATATATTTTAAACCACACAGTTTTATGAAATTGCACAATGTTTTATTTAGTATATTAAAATTATAAAGGAGTTTTATAAGTTATATACAAGGAAAATATAAAGTTATTTAAGAAGTGTTCCGAAGGTTATAAAGTGGTTTCCCAAGTTATTTAAAAGAATTTATAAAGAAAAAGTGATTATATTTAATGTCAATTAAATAGTGTTGAAGTTAAATCAGTTATTTAAGATAAATGTTTTTCTTTTACTAATTGAAGAAAACAATATATATTCAAAGTGGAAGCATTGAAAAACTATATAATATTTGTATAGTAATATTATAATAATTATTATTATCAATATTATTCTTTTAATAGTTAAGGAAGGAATTCAAATTATGTTATTAAAAGGGAAAGAAGAAAAAAGTCAAAGTCAAAGGAAGGTTTACATAAGGACTTTGTTTGTGATCATTTATAGTCGAAGAAGAAGTAGAAGACGATGAAATTGCAATTACATTTACAAATAAAAAAATTAGAGGATGAATTAATCCATTGTCAAAAGGAAAATGAAAGATTACAAATGATAATTTATTTGTGGACAATTCAAAAGGAACTCAAAGACAGGGATTTTGACGACCATGGAAAGCGCATGGAATATTTGTATGCATAGAGTGAATAATTAAGGAATGAAAAATGTCTCAATAAAAAATCACAAATTGCATATATGAAGAGGGAAGAGGACATCAGTAAAGAAGAATAAGAAGTGACGTGCTTTAACGCACTCTTGAACGACAAGAATAAAGAAGTTGCTCAAATCCAGGAAAAATTAAGATGCTAAGAATCAGATGTCTGCCAACATAAACAATAGATAAAAAAAGATCGAACAACAAAATGACAACATTAAAAATGTCCACAAGGTGGAGATCGCAAATATCAATAAAAAATTATCAAGCAATACTGAAGAAATCTTTCGGCTAAGAAACCATAATAAGATGCTAGTTAAGACAATAAGGAAGTTAAAAAATACACAAAAATTAGAGCAAGCTAATGAAGCTATTGAAGAGAAATTGTTGAAAGAAAGGAAGAAAATCGTCACCTCAAGGGTTATAATCAAGATCTAAAGGATCAAATTAAGAAGTTCAAGGACGACGAAAAGCTGCAAGAAGAAAAGTTTAATAATATTCAGAATGATAGCAAACTGTTAGAAGAAAAAATAGAGAAAATTTAGAACAAGACATCAAAATCATCAAGAACAAAAATACAAGTTAAGGAAAAAAGCAGACTTACAGATCCAGTTCAGATCACCACTCAGGATGTCAGCTTAGTTGGAGAAAAAAATACACGGAAGTTAGAACAAGAAGACATTACAAACATGATCAAGGTGTCATGTCCCCTCAATAGTTATCATATGATCAAGTTACTAAACCAATCAATCCCTTGGGTTGAGGAGACAAATTCATTTATTATGGGGTTAATTTTGAATTCCAGGCATTTAATTAATTAGGAGTGTGAATTATTTTTTCCTAAATTTTATTATGCACTTGGAATAATTATTTTTCATCCATTAAATAAATTTATCATAAATAAAAGACGATAATGCTCCACAAGTGTGCCTTAGTGGATGAGGTTGACTTGGATATTACTTGCAGAAGAAGATAGAAGAAAGCATCCAAATCTAGAAAATCGAGAAAATGGAAAAAAAGATGGAGCAAATCGGAAAAGAAACAAAATATCAGGAAAATAAGCATAAAGAATGATCAAATCAAATAATAAGGAAAGTACATAAAAGAAGGATAAGTAAGAAATAGAGAAAAGAAAAGAAAAAAGAAAAAACTAAAGCAGAAAAGGAAAAAGGAATGAAATCTAGCTTTCCTTATCCACTCATGAGGGAGAATTAGTCAAGGATACTTTCTCCTCAATTCATCCTCCGTATATTATTGAGGGAGTGTGCAACCCATTCACATCTTTTGTCATTTTGATTATTGGTTTGAGAGCAATTATGCCTCAAAGACTTGGGAGATGTGCCTGTAGTTCAAGCTGGGTGATGTGCCCCTTCTTCCTGTGAGAGGATGATGGAATTCATCCATTTTCAATGATTTTATTGCAGGTCTTGTATCTGGTTGAAGTCCGGTTGGAATATCAGAAGAAGTGTCATGAAGTTTGTGGTTTGAATCTTCAAGCTTCCTGTTGATTTCCAGTGCTAGATTGTTGTGTAGAGAGGAGGAAGGTTTTTTTGATATTCTGACAAGACTCTTGGATTCCATATGATGTAATTATAGTCATTAATATCCTCTGATATAATTCATCAAGTTTAATATTGCAGAATATTGAAATATTCTCAGTTTTCTACACGCTTTCTAGATTTTCATAGAATTTGACTAGTTTCAAGTTTGTCTTTAATAAATGAATGAGTATTGATACAAATGAGTTTATTTCATTTTATTATGTTATTTAATATGTTAAATGACTCAACCCATTCCTAATATCAGAATTTTGTGAGCCTTCATTGACTATTTGGGAGTTCCTGAAATTGACTAGTTGTGCAATACTAGTAGGCAATTTTCACTGTATCTTTGTGAGAATTTATCAAAACCTTCTCTAAATTTATGGAATACACCATGACTATATATTTAATTTAAATTGATTTTATTTATACTCCTAAATTCAGAATCCTTCACCAATAGCTTCTAGGAAATGATTAGTGAAGTACTAGTTTGCATTGTTGGGGTGCCCATGAGCATTGTAGTAGACTTCAGCCTTGCTAATTTAGAACCATAAATGTTCCCAGTTATTTGTTCAAATGTATTATCAAATATCATAGTCCTCCTCCTATCCAGAGTGCTTGAATTTTCCTACCTCTAGTAAAACTAGCACACTGAATCCATTACTTTTTAGCTGAGTCTGGTATGAGTTTGAGTTATTGTATCATCAGTCATAGTTGGTACATTACAATGGTATCAAATCATGGTCCTATGAACCTGCTCTTTAATTCTTTATATGATTCCAAGAATATACTTATATTCTAAGAAGAAGGATCCTTTGTCAGAAGAAGAAGAGGGAGAAGAAATAAATTCTACTAAAGGGAAACTACAAGGAGAGTCAGACATGTCTCGCAATGAAGACAAAGATGAGTTCAAACTCTTTGTTCAAAGAATGATGAAAGTATTACAAGAAATATCTCACAATATTTTTCAATCCGGAAAAGAGACTAGAGAGTTCTTACCTCAGCAACTAGGAAGCAAGATTGGAGAGGGGATTAGCAATGGTACCCCACATGGTGAAAGGAAGATCAGTGGCGGCTCTATTTTCTCAAGAAATGGGCCTCACAATAGACCTGATGAATTCAAGGTGGAATATCAACCTCACTCCAGACCGATTATTCCCAAGTTTACTGAAGAACAAAGAGAGTAACCTAATGTTCAAAACAAAGCTCTTGCTTCATGGGAAGACAAATAGGTTGAGTACCTTACATTGAATGAAGAGTGCATAAGTGATTTACCATTAAAAGACTTCTATGATCTACAGTACAAGATCAACCCAAGAGGAAGCTTCCGGATTCTAAATCAGAACTATGAGCTAAGAAATTCTATTGGTAATATTTATTTACCTTAGTTTGATGGTTCACAAGAATGCACTCCTAACTCTTGGATTCAGAAGCTTGATACATATTTTCACTTTAATCCAATGGTTGAGAGAGATGCCATCAAGATGGATACTCTAAACTTAGATGGTGAAGCAAATTATTGGTGGTTTCATGGCCTAAAAACACTTGGGCATGATCAAGTGACCTCTTATGAAGATCTCACAAGAAGACTGGCTGAAATATTTGAAAGAAGAGATCCTCAGATCACCTTCAGGGAACTAGCACATGAGAAGCAGATTGGAACTCCTGAAGCCTACATCTATGAGTTCCAAAATCTAGCTGTGATTTTCTCTGATATCTCAGAAGTTAGATTGATCATGTTGTTCATTGAATGGTTATGAAAACCTTTGAAAGGTTTGATGAAGGCTTACAGACCCTCTACCTTGCAAGATGCACTAAGTATAACCAGAGATTTGTAAGACTCTATTTTGAGGACTAGATTTCTTCCTAGGAATGTTGGTCCTACTCAATTCAATAATCAAAAGCTACCCATGAAAATTCCTTCTGGAAATTTCAGAAAGGATCACTATTCCCAGGATCGAGATGAATTGAGAAGAAGGAAGCTATGCTTCACTTGTCAAGATCCATGGGTTCCATGATACAAATGTGCTAAAGGAAAATCACAATAAAATGAACTTTTCTCAGAGAGTGAATATGAGGAGGAAGAAGAAGAGGCCCCAGTAGATGCAGAAGTGGCCTATGAGACTGTAAAAGAAGGACCTACCCCTGAGGTGAGAAATATTGCAATACTTTCAGGAGTCTCTCGCTTCCATACACTCAGATTCAAGGAGTGGTTCAAGGACAATCATTCACTGTTGTTAACACCCAAATTAACCCCCAAGGTTGTGAAGAGGGAAATATGGGGTAACCACTAACCAGATTTAGACTAATGCTACTGACCTAGCTTCGTCTGAGAGGGCTCTCTCTACAAATCAATAAAATACTGGAAATAATCAAGGGTGTCAATAGTGAAAACATACACCAGGATTCATTACTTAAGATAATGATTCAAGCACATAATAAGAAGGTCATATTTCTATGGAACAGATTGTTTAAATTGCTTGGAGAGAAAATCATGAGGAAAACATGGGCAATGGAGTCAAAATAGAAAACATAAACCAAATACAGTGTTGTTGCTAGGAATGTCAAAACAGAGGCAAGGTAGCCACCCATTTACAGTCAAAATGTTGTTGTCTGGTGATAAAAGAAGAAGGGATGAACAGTCCATCGATGTAGAGCATCTAACAGGGATGAATTCTACACCAACTTTAGCAGAAATTAGGGGTGAATGCTTGAAATGAAAGGAACAAGGCATTATTTCTATGAATCCCATTCCAATGCTACTCTTATTCAAGCATGAATCAACAAACATAATGTAAGTAAAGCACAGGAAGCACATGCACATGAGGAAGGACAAAGGGACAGACTGTAAAAACAAATGACACATGAATCTCTGCCATTAAAACCAGCTTCAATCACTGCAATTTCATTAAAGACAAAAATGTTTCAGAACAGAGCAGAGCTCTCCCAAGGCCTCAACCACTTGATTTTCCAACCTCTAACTCTTCTATTACATTAAATTTATAGATCTATTTTTCCCTCGGGGTCGAGATTCTTCCATGGAAGATGGTTACAACTAAATTTGACACATGCATAGGGAGGTTTAACAACTTACGAGTCGGTTTCAACAAATTTTAAACAGTTTTGGCCGTAGACTACTGAAAACTGCCTCTCGGTGCCACGGCTGTACCTCTCAAACGGTGATATCTATTTAAAAAATGAAAGAGGCTTTTGTATATAGGGCCATACTAAAGAAAAACCTCTTTCATTTTCCTCATATTAGCCTCCAGCTAGTCGGGATCTGCTCCAGAAGTTGATGACTCAAGCAAAAATGTTGATGTATATGTAACTTCAGAATGCATTTCTTATATATATTTATTGTACTCCTGTAGAGATGTATTATTCCTCTATACGGAAGTGCCGTCATTTGTATTAACAAGTGTCGCAAGTGTGTTAACTTGCCAATTAGTTATTAGACCACCATGTGTGGGGTCGGCCCTGCTTTATGTAACTAGGGGTTATTAGACTAAAAGAGACAAATCGGCCCCATAAGGTTTTTAGGCAGGTCGGACAAGTATAAATAGAGATCGGGATATCTCTATTTAGATCATCTCATTAACTCGCTCTACATCACTCGGAAAGTGGCGCACATGTGAGGAGGCAGGATTTGCTGCTAGGAGGAGTCTATCTATTGTGCTTGGGTTATACTTTGGTTGTACTATTGCTCTATCTATCTCTGAGGAAGTTGTGGGGTTTTTCACCTTAGGGTTTTACCCACTCAAACTCTGTGTGTCTATTGTCTCTCATGGTTTTGCTTCTTGTGATGATTGAAATGCTTGCTATGATTGATATGCATTGATATACTGTACATGTTATTCTCACGGTAAAGATCCTAGAGTATATTGAATTAATGCTCAAAAATTAACATGGTATCAAAGCTAACCGAAGAAGAAGACATTGTGCAATGACGAAAACCAGGGTTTCTTGTTTATTGGGTTTCTCTCCACAGATTTTGGAAAAGCAGTATAGTATATTGACTCTACTCATCAAGGAGAATCTATCTGTCCAATCAGAATTCAATTCTGAGCACTTTCAGTTTTGGCCCTAAAAATTAGTGTTTCCTAAAAAAATAGGATTTTTGAAATCTGAAGACACAGTTGGAAGCTCCTTGGAAAAAGTGATGTTTAGAGCTTTGGATTGAGATTTTTGGCTGGGTAGAACTCCGGGAATCTCAAACCCTAATTCATGGTCCTCCTTAGTGAATCCGAAAAGACTCAAAGGCATTTATGAAGGGTGAAACTTTGCAGAACTCAAATTCTGAGTATACCAGGCTGATCAGCTCATCAAGGCGCATATTTCTACCCTTTCAGAAAGTTTAAATTCATATTTTGAATTTTTGGGGGTTTCTCTAACAAACCCTAATCCGGGACCAGATCCAGTTTTCAGCAAATCAAGTGGTAAGATCTAAATCTTTTCTATTTCCATTTGAAGTACTCTTTAAAGATGTCTCACCACACCAAGCTTGAGGACAAGCTTGAAGGAGATGATAAATTCCGAGCCTGGAAGTATAGGATTGGGTTAATCTTGGAAGAAAATGAATTGGATACATATATCAGTTTTGAAATCCCCTTCCCGGAGGATGAAGAAGCTAAAGCATTGCATAAGAAGAAATTGGTCCTGTCTCAAGAAAAACCTTCTCTCCATATCTTCATTGGATGCAAAAGGTATGAGGGTTGCATTTGTGGATGGCCAAGTTCTAATGTGGCCAAAGGGAAAGATCATTGATGATGCAGTAGTGATTGGAGAGCAAGAGGGAGGATTGTATAAATTAAAGGGACAACCTGAACATGCCATGGTGCATGATTCCATGGAACCAAGTGAACTTTGGCATAGAATACTTGCACACATGCACTAGAGAGCATTACCAATTGCAATTAAGGATATAGAAGGTCTTCTTGAAATCAAGGCCAAGCTTGAAGGTGTTTGCAAAGGATGTGCAAAAGGAAAGAACATAAACAAAGCATTTCCAAGCAGTGAAAGCAAGGCTAAAGCAATCTTGGAAATCATCCACTCTGATGTATGCGGTCCGATGTCATCCAGTTCTCTAAGTGGGTATTTTACTATGTCTCTTTTATTGATGACTTCTCCAGGAAGACTTGGGTTTACTTCTTGAAGAACAAAGATGAAGTGTTTGATAAATTCAAGGAATTCAAAACCTTGATGCAGAACCAAACTAATAAGAAGATCAAAACATTAAGATATGACAATGGGGGAGAATTCACTTCAGGTGACTTCAAAAAGCTATGCAGTGATTCAGGGATTAAGAGGGAGTTGACTGCTCCTTACAATCGACAGCAGAATGGATTTGCAGAAAGAAAGAATAGAACAATCATGGAAGCAACAAGGGCAATGTTGCATGACCAGGATCTACCTATGCATCTATGGGCAGAAGCAACTAGGACAACTATATATGTGCAGAACAGAACACCCCACAAGATATTGGACAACAAGACTCCAGAAGAAGTCTTCTCTGGTAAGAAACCTGAAGTCAGCCATCTCAGAATATTTGGTTGCCCAGTATACACTCATGTTCCAAAGGAAAAGAGGACCAGGCTAGATCCTTCAGGAAAGAAGGGTATCTTTGTGGGTTACAGTGAAAGCTCGAAGGCTTACAGAATATACTTTCCAGGGCTCAAGAATATTGATGTCAGTAGGGATGTGACATTTGATGAAAACTTAGTATTCATCAAATCAAGAAAGACACCTGTTGAAGATTATGAGGAACCTAAGGAAACTAGATTTCAAGACACTACCATGATTGAAGCAATTCCAAATATTGATCATGAAATTAAAGATCCGCAAGAACCTGTAGATCCACCCCGTGCGAATAACTCTCACAAGAGGAAACCTGCATGGGCTAGAGAGCTCATTGAAGATGCAGAAAGATATGGCATTCCAGAAGAAGAACACAGAGCAAAGAAGAGAACAAGATCACATACCAGCTATGTTACTTTACTTTGTGATATCATGAACAAAGAACCTTCCAGTTATGAAGAAGCAACAGAAAAGAAAGAATGGAAGGATGCCATGGTCAAGGAATGCCAATCAATAATCAAGAATGATGTTTTGGATGTTGTACCAAGACCTGAAGGGAAGTCTGTTGTGACTTCCAAATGGATCTACAAGATCAAGCATGTTGCAAATGGCAGCATAGAGAAATACAAGGCAAGATTCGTAGCTCGTGGCTTCTCTCAGAAAGAGGGAATAGATTATGAAGAAACTTTTGCTCTTGTTTCCAGGTACACTTCCATCAGATCAGTACTTACTCTAGCTGTAGTGATGAAATGGAAGATACACTAGATGGATGTCAAGACTGCTTTCTTGAATGGTGTAGTTGAAGAGGAAGTGTACATGGAGAAGCCACTCGGTTTTGAAACACATGACAGGGAGTCATATGTGTGCAGATTGAAGAAAGCCTTGTATGGCTTGAAGCAAGCTCCCAGAACTTGGTATGGTAGGATGGACAGTTTCATATATAGCTTGGGCTTTACCAAGAGTAAAGCGGATTCCAACCTTTACTATAAGGTTGTCGAAGGCAGTCCTGTGATACTACTCTTGTATGTAGATGACCTATTTGTAACAGGTGAAGATAGATTGATTGTCGATACAAAGAGGAAGCTTGCTGCCGAGTTCGAGATGAAGGACTTGGGGATGATGGATTATTTTCTAGGTATGGAGGTGTGGCAGGGTGCAGATGGAATCTTCCTTGGACAAGGGAAGTATGCAGTAGAGATCCTAAAGAGGTTCAGGATGATGGACTGCAAGGCCATGGCCACACCTATGGCATCGAACCTGAAGCTTCTGTGTAATGCTTCATCTGAGCCGGTTGATGTCACTATGTATCGTCAGATGATTGGATCCTTGATGTACCTGACGAACACGAGACTAGATATTTTCTTTGTGGTGAACACATTGAGCCAGTTCCTGACGGATCCCAGAGGTGTTCACCTGGTTGCTATAAAGCATATTCTGAGGTACCTGAAGGGTACAGTTGACTATGGGCTCAAGTATGATGCGAATCAAAAGTTTAATCTGCAAGGTTATGTTGATTCAGATTGGGTAGGCAGTGATGTAGATAGGAAGAGCACTTTTGGGTGCTGCTTCAGTATGGGATCAGGTGTGATATCTTGGTTTAGTAGAAAGTAGTCCTACATACCACTGAGTACAGCCGAGGCAGGGATGTTGTAGCATGTTCGGCTAGTTGTGAAGTAGTATAGCTTCAGAAGCTACTGTATGAGTTATTTGATCTACCGCTGGAGGCTACTAGTATCTTTTGTGACAACCAGAGTTGTGTGAAGCTGTCTGAGAACCCAGTGTTCCACGACAAGTCAAAACAAATAGAGATCAAATACCACTATATCAGGGTTATGGTGCAGAGAGGAGCAGTGAAGCTCCTGTATGTTGCGACAGATGAGCAGATTGCAGATGTGCTGATGAATCCACTAGCCAGAGTGAAGTTCGAGTACTTCAGAGAGAGGCTTGGTGTTCTTCAGATCGACGACACTCTGAGGAAGAAGTGATGGAGACATTTGCTGAATCCATTCCAAGCATGTTGGAAGGAGGATCCTTCACATGGCTTTGGATGTAAACGCTGGATGATGAGCATCAGGATGATGTACTAGTTTCTGCTCTGTATGATCAGTTGGATCATATATGTATGTATGCATCATGTTGATGCTGGATATGATCAGTTGGATCATTTGTGTATGTATGCATCATGTTGATGCTAGATATGATCAATTGGATCATTTATGTATGTATGCATCATGCTGGATGTTGGATATGATCAGTAGGATCATTTATGTATTTTGTATATGCATCATGTTGGATGCTTGGACCATGTATCTGTATATGTATCAGGTGGATACTTTGTATGATCAGGTAGATCATGTATGTTGATATGTATCAGGTAGATACATTGTGTGATCAGGTGGATCATGTATCTATGTATGTATCAGGTGGATACATTGTATGATCAGGTGGATCATGTATGATGATATGTATCAGGTAGATACTTGGTATGCATCAGATAGATGCATTGTATGATCGGGATGATCATGGATGATGACCTTCAGGATGTTGCTCCAGATGACATGCATAAGGACGATGCAATGATGATGATTAGATGATCATGTGTACATCAGGATGATGTATGGTGAGTATGAGGTTGATACTTTGTGGCCGTGGACAGGTTGTGCAGATGAGCATGTAATCTTGCCCTGGGAGATCTTGTCGGTTGTGCTGCCCTGGGAGATCTTGCCGGTTGTGCTGTGGCACATAAATGTTCCTGGGATACTCTTTTGAGGTCTTGCTCTGGGAGGACATATAATAGCGCCCTGGGAGATCTTGCCGATCGTGATGCGGCACATAAATGTTCCTGGGATACTCTTTTGAGGTTTTGTCCTATGGCATATAATAGCAACTTGGGAGATCCTTCAGGTCGGAGTTGTGTACCCATAACATCATGGGATGCTCTTTCGAGGTTTTGCCATGACCACATGTAATTTGTGCCCTGGGAGATCCTATAGGTCAGAGTTGTGTACCTATAACATCCTGGGATGCTCTTGCGAGGTTTTGTGGTGACCACATGTAATTTGTGCCCTGGGAGATCCTACAGGTTGGAGTTGTGTACCCGTAACATACTGGGATGCTCTTTTGAGGTTTTGTCGTAGGGGTCACATGTAATAAGTCCTGGAGATATTGTCGGTCGTGCTTAGGCACATAAATGTTCTTGGGATGCTCTTTAGAGTTCTTTCCGGTTGTGCTATGCACATAAACGTTTCGGGGACACTCTTTTAAGGTTTTGTGACAGTCACATGTAAGTGGACTTGGGATATCTTGCCGGTCATGCTACGGCACATAAATGGTCCTGGGATACTCTTTTGAGGCATTGTGGCGCACGTAATAAGTCCTGAGGATTCCACAGTATGGACAGTGATGATGAAGACTTGCGGGTGGTGGCCCTACATCCAGTATGAAAAAGGACCGGCTCTGTAGAACTTCCTATGACGAGTAGATTCAGAGATTGTTTGAGATAGCAATAGCAGTGACAATGATGATGCATCGATGACGATGATCCAGATAAGAAGACTTGTACCAGATGATCTGTGTCAATAAATACCTTACTAGTTAAGAGGGAGTGTTGATGTATATGTAACTTCGGAATGTATTTCTTATATATATTTATTTTACTCCTATAGAGATGTATTATTCCTCTATACGGAAGTGTCGTCATTTGTATTTACAATTGTCGCAAGTGTGTTAACTTGCCGATGGGTTATTAGACCACCATGTGTGGGGTCGGCCCCATAAGGTTTTCAGGTAGGTCGGACAAGTATAAATAGAGATCGGGATATCTCTATTTACATCATCTCATTAATTCGCTCTACATCACTTGGAAAGTGGTGCACATGTGAGGAGGAGGATCTGCTGCTAGGAGGAGTCCATCTATTGTGCTTGGGTTGTACTTTGGTTGTACTATTTCTCTATCAATCTCTGAGGAAGTTGTGGGGTTTTTCACCTTAGGGTTTTCCCCATAGAAACTTTGTGTGTCTATTGTCTCTCATGCTTTTGCTTCTTGTGATGATTGACATGCTTGCTATGATTGATATGCATTGATATACTATACATGTTATTCTCTCAGTAAAGATCCTAGAGTATATTGAATTAATGCTCAAAAATTAACAAGAAAATGTGAATTCTGGAAATTTACCCTCTAAAAAACCCTTCGATTCTCCCAAACCGTGACATCTGTATAGATTATGAGAGAGTTTATTGGATATTGGCCCGTGCTGGAGATAAACCTCTCTCAGTTTCCCGAAATTCCATCTGGTTTGTCCGAAATAGATGCTGCAAAATGATGACTAAAACAATAATTTTCGGTGGAAAACCCCCCATGCCTTCATAAAAATCCCATTAAGTTTTGAGTTTGTCATTTTCTTTGCAATTTGAATCTCGAGACCATGTTTTCTGATGTGTTGATCCTCTTATTGTCAATCCATGTCCACCCCAACTACCTAGCACAAAATCGGCACTAAGAATTGTGTTAGTGGATGGAGGAGCAACACATAACTGAATTGATTCCACTAGGGTTGAAAGGAGGAAGCTACCCACTGAAAAATTTGGAGGCTTCTTTGTTATCATTCCAGGTAATCATTCTATGAATTGTTGTAGATGGATTCCTGAATTGCATATTTCTATAGGAGAACATACCATTAAAGATAGATTTTATGTTGTGGATGTGGATGATACTAACATGGTTTTGGGAGTACAGTGGTTGTATTCCATTGGGAGGAATTCAATAGATTACCAAATTCAGATGATTTTCAAGGGAGAATATGGAAAGGAGGTAGTGTTGAGAGGGAACAACACCTACCCAGAAAAAGTGGTAAGTGCACACAGTATGAGATCCATACTAAGGCATGGAGACATTGATTGGGCTGCAGAATTCACAATCACCACAAAGGGTACCTCTTTGGAAGTATCCCAATATCTAGAATACATTCAGAAGTTGCTCCAAAAGCATAAGAAGTTGTTTGGGGACCTTCCTCATGGTAGGCCACCTAATATGGGAATGGAGCACATAATTGAGTTGGAGAAAGGAATCTCACCTATCAAAGTAAATCCCTACAAGCACCCAAAAAGATTCAAGGATGATATATAGTGAACCATCAATTAACTGCTTGACTTGGGATGCATTAGACCGAGCTCAAGTCCCCTTCCCTCATCTGTAGCCATTGTGAAAAAGAAACATGGGACCATGCAGATATGCATAGACTACAAAGCTCTCAAAAAGAAGACTATCAAGAACAAATATCCTATTCCAAGGATTGCTCGTGAATGATATAAATCTCTACCTCCTTCTACTATTTCTTCATTGCAGGGATTTCATATAGCATTTCATCATCATTGCAAATTTTTTTATCAAGCTGATCTTCTCTTTGAAAATTGTTGTGAGGAATTTGAAATGTCTGTTCAACATTCAATGGGTTGTTATTCCAATTATAAGAATGTAAGAGATGTTTCTTTTGAAGAATCATATGAACACTACAACAAAATAGCCCTTTAGGGGTGGTTTTGGCTTGCGGAGGTCTTGGTAAACCCCCCCTAAAAGTTTTTTTTGACATTTGGAGGCGGTCTTCTAAAACCGCCCCTAAAAGTCATGGAAATTGGACTTTTGGGGGTAGTTTTATTAAAATTGCCCCCCAAAGTCCTGAAATTTGACTTTTGGGGGTGGTTTTGGGAAACCCCCCCCTAAAATCCCAATTCTCATAACTTTTGGGGGCGGTTTTTCAAATACCCCCCCTAAAAATCATGAGAATTAAACTTTTGGAGGCGGTTTTTTTGGAACCCCCCTTAAAAGTCATGAGAATTGAACTTTTGGAGGCGGTTGTTTGAAAACCCCCCTAAAAACCCAATTCTCATAACGTTTGGGGGCGGTTTGTCAAAACCCCCTCTAAAATTCATGAGAATTGAAGTTTTGGAGGCTGATTTTTTGGAATCCCCCTTAAAAGTCACAAGAATTGAACTTTTGGAGGCGGTTGTTTGAAAACTCCTGCTAAAAGCCCAATTCTCATAACTTTTGGGGGCGGTTTGTCAAAACCACCCCTAAAATTCATGAGAATTGAACTTTGGGAGGCGCTTTGATTGGAACCCCCCTTAAAAGTCACGAGAATTGAACTTTTGGAGGTGGTTTGTCAAAATCCCCACTAAAAGTCATGAGAATTGAACTTTGGGAGGTGGTTTTTTTGGAACCCCCCTTAAAACTCATGAGAATTGAACTTTTGGAGGTGGTTTTTTAGCACCCCCCTTAAAAGAAATGAGAATTGAACTTTTGGAGGCGGTTTATTGAAACCCCCCCTAAAAGTCATAAGAATTGAAATTTTCGAGGAAGTTTTTTTAAAACCCCCTAAAAGTCATTTATGTACGTGGGTTAGGTGTCACATGGGTTTAACAATGCATCTCATCAAAACATTGGAGCTAAGCGCACAGAAGCTATTGTAGTGTTAGGAAGGGTGTGCATCATCATTCAACACCATATCCCATTAGAGCTCTACACTTGAGGCAATCATGCTAGGTTTTTCACATCAAATATGGTTCTCACACTCCAACTTTCCATGATCCATGGTCAAAATACAAACTTGTGTGCCATAACATTATCCTTTATGGCTAATGGGCCATGTGTAGGGCCCTAATCACCACATGATTCCTACACAAGGAATATTTAGCTTGCAAGTGGGTATGGTAGCCATTTCAATATTTACAAAATCATGGATGGTTCTTGAAGCCTAATCCATGGTGTCCATGGTGTTATATCAAAATCTAGTTGATAATGATTGGTAGTTACCTCAAGTTCTTGTGACCTATGGGCATTTCTCTGTACCACCACATAGGCCATAGGCAAGGAATATTTAGATTTTGAGTAACACATTGTCATTTTTTTTAGTATTTTCATGTCGTGGATGGTTCTAGGAGCCTATGTTATGGTCTAGGTCCAAAATCTAGGTTCTTGGGCAACAAAAATTTATTCTGAGACTCATGGGCCATACATAGGGACTTGAGTCATCATACATACCCTAGATAGGGAATATTTTGTTTATAGTCTAAGTTCTTGTGTTTATTTTTGCACTAATTTTGGTTTGATAAAATCTCATACAGTGATCATTCAAACCTTGATGTCAAAGTCTTTGATCTAAAACCTTGGTTATAAATAACCCAAGGTCAAAGTTTATTGTGTTAGTGTGTTGATTTGGTGTAGTAGGCATGTTAGTGATTGGGTTATGGGGTAGTGGGTTAGGGTTAGAGGGACACTGGCTTAAGGGGATATTTTCTACAATTTCATAATGTGGTAGGCTTTGGGGAGTTTTTGGATTAGAAGCAAGGAACCTAAGGGATCAGTGGGTTAGTGGGAAATGGGTTCTGGTTTTGTTGGTACTAGTGGTTAAGTGGTTTATAAGTTATCATGTTATTCGGTTTGGGGCTAGATGTTAAGGTTAGGTACGAGGTGAGGGGGTTAGAGGTTGAATCTTCCTAGGTGTATGAATTCATTGCATGGATCAAGTGTGCCAAGTGAATGAGTCATTTACATTGGTTGGTTGTGTTAGGTCAGTGTCTAATTAGTGGCATTATTTATGGTGGTCATTTCAATATTTGTAACACAAAGGATCATTCTCGCAGTACAAGAAAAAAGGTCATTGGTGTGGGTCATGCCTGTGACGGACCTTTAAGGGTCATCACCAATGATGCATATGATGTCGGTCCTTAACTCATTGTCGTTATAAGTGCCTTTTGAGATGGTCCTTTAAGGTTCGTCACCAAATCCCTTCTGAGTGACACTTTTGGTGAGGGTTGTTAAAGGCCCGTTGCTAATTCTCTATTCGGTGACACTTCTAGTGATGATCTTTTATTGGCTCTCACCAATACTCTTTCTGGTTACTTTTGGAGACCGTAGAAAAATGTTTGTCACCATTGATCATTATAATGAGTTTTCGATGACGCTATGTGACCGTCTCTATAGTTTTTGACAAAATATAGTGGTTTAATACCACTGCTATGGAGTCTTCGTCATTATGTGTCTAAGGTCATAGTAGTTAGCACTAAAACAAATCACCCTTTTAAGGGTGGTTTTGCCTTGTGGTGGTCTTGCTAAAACTGTCTCTAAAAGTTTTTTTACGCCTTTTGGGGCAGTTTTTAAAAATCCCCACCAAACGTCATGAGAATTGAACTTTTGGGGGAGGTTTTTTAAAACTGCCCCCAAAAGTCCAATTTTCGGGACTTTGGGATGGGGGGGTTAGAAAGACCCCCCCCTATAGCTGTTTGTGAAGATAGTTTCTAGAAAACCCTCCCCAGAAGTCATGAGAATTAGAATTTTGGGGGTAGTTGTATTAAAACCGCCCCCAAAAGTTCACTTCTCATTACTTTTGGATGGTTTTGTTTTAATACCCCCCCCCCCAAAGATCTTTTTCAGGGTGTTTTTAGAAAACAACCTCCAAAAGTCTTGAGAATTGAAATTTTGGCAGCAGTTTGTAAAAACCCACCCCCAATTGTTAAATTCTCATGATGTGTAGGGGGGGATTTAGAAACACCACCCCTAAATATATGTTTCAAGGTGGTCTTTGGAAAACCCCCTTATTAGTCAAGAGAATTTTACTTTTGAAGGCACTATTTTAAAGACTGCCGCCAAAAGTTCAATTCTCATGACTTTTGGGTGTGGGGGGGTTAGAAGGACCACCCCTAAATATATATATTTTAGGTAGTTTCTCAATATCCATCCTTTCAAAAAATACTAAAATTTACCACTAATTACCCTATAATTGACCTTTAATTAACCTCATAATTGACCCCTAATTACCCCTAATTAACCACTAATTAATTCACCGAATTAATGACCCCTACTTGACAACTAATTACCCATAAATAATATATGCTAACCACTAATTAACCCTTGATAACCTCTAAATGAACCCTAATATTTTACGAGGAAAACATCATGGAGAAACCCAAGGGATGCTTTACTCATAGATGGCATATTCCCTAGTAAACCCATTGATGTAGACTAGTGTGCCTCACACACAGGGATTCAAAATGGGCGCATGAATCCATGAACCTAACTTAATTCTGAACATAGTGTGAAACCACTAGTTTAGCTAAGCCCCTAGGATTAAATGGCCCCAACTTACCCATAATAGACCCATAATTACCACTAATTACTCTTAGTTAACCCATAATTGACCCCTAATTACCACTAATCACCCCATAATTGAACCCTTATTAACCCCTATTTACCATAGCGCATTACCCAATAATTACCCCTAAATGACCCTTTATTACCCATAATTCACCACAATTTACTCCTAAATTGTCACTAATTAAGCCCTAATTACCTTTCATTTACCCATAATTATCCATAAATGACCCATAACTCTGTGTGGGGCTTGAGTCCATCGCATAGGCCTTACATAGGGAACTTTTGGCCTATGAGTGGGATATGGTGGCCATTTTTGGATGTATAACACCATGAATACCTTTTTACAACTATGCCATGGTTTGGGATTAACTTCTGGGGTCTAAGTTCATATAGTTTCCTCTAGTTCTCATGGGTCATGTGTAGCACCCCAAACAACCACACATCCCCTACATAGGAAATATTTAGCATATGAGTGAGATATGTCCATCATTTTGAGAATTAACATGCCAAGGATGGTTCTCTATGCCCATGCCATGGTCTAGGGATAAAAGGCAAGGCACTAGGACATAACATATATTTCTATGGGGCTCACATGCCATGTTTCGTCACTCAAGGCATCAAACATTCCCATAATACATAATATTTGGCCTCCAAGTTTGATATGGTGGTGATTTCAAGGTTTGAAAGACTTGATATGTTTCTTGGGGACAAGGCCATAGTTTGGTGCAAAAACCTAGTGTTGAGCTATGACTTTCTTAGGCTAACCCGAGTTCTGTGAACTAGGGACTCAAAGACCCAACAAACCCCTTTTCACTAGCCCTTTCGGAAACAACCTGCGAGCAAGATGAGGTATCACCCAAGGCGAAGTTATGGGGGATTATAGAAGCAGGTTTCCATAACCGTGGTGATTCGCGGATATGGAACTGGCTTCTAGCGAAGTTACTGTTACTTTGCATATGCTTCAATTATAACAACGCTAATATGTGACTGCGCACTTCATAGTTCCAACAATACAGGCTCCGCTGGATAATTGTTATTCTTTAAACCTTAACTATGTAACTACACATTTATCACATTCATTAACACTTATCATAATCAAACATGTGTGTTCACCACTTAACATGTTATTCTCATCAACATACACATGGAAATACATATAAAAGTATAACATACATGCTCACAAAATACTCATAGACCCGATCACACAACACAGATATTTACGTGGTTCACACCTAGATGGGAGTTATATCCACATGAACTATTATTTATATTAGAAGGAAGTGTTTAACAGTCCCAATTTGCACACTCAGCTGCAAACTCTTCTCTACAATAGATCTATGCGCAAACAGATGTAGAGTCTTTTTCTCTCTTTGATCTTAACAAAACCCACAATAGATATCAAACTCAACAAAAGCTAACCCTTCCTTATACAAAATTGACCTTTATATAGATTGTGCCCGACAGTCACATATTTATGATAAAAATGGGCCAAAAACCCATAGTACCCTTAAACCCAAAATGACCCGGTTCTCCTATTGACCATGGTTTGTCTTTACTTCGCTAGAGCTCTGCTGTCCTTTCGCGTCGCTTCTCTAGCTCTGGCGCTTCTTCTGACAGTCACAGTTATGACCGCATGGCTCTGACATTGACATGGTGCATCCTTTACACCATTCTTCCTCTTTACTCTTTGCTCCTGTAGCTGACATTCCGTAGCTTCATACATAACTACTCCAACTACCTTGACCGTGCTTAGTACTTCGCCTTTACTAAGGGGAGAGGTCCTCTAATGCCAACTCCACGTCGCTTCGTACCCTGCTCCCGGGAATTGCGGAGTTGCTTCTCCCAAAATTGGCCAATGTTATGCCTTTCCTAACCTGTACTTCTGCCATAAAAACTGCTGCATTTGGGCCTTGCCCAATAGGCCCCTAACACTTACATGTGGCCCATCCCTGAGCCACTTCCGCTTGGCTGCTTCGACTGCGCATCCTTTGGGGTACTCAACTTCGTAGTGAAGTGCTAAAGAGTTGTGCTCAACTTTGCAACTGCTTCCTAGCCTCTTGCTCAAACTCCTTAATTGTTTCAAGCATCTCCTTTGAGATGGCTTCCTGAAGTTTCTCCTTTACTATATTCTTTGTAGTGCAAAGTTCTTGTAAATTCTCCTTAGATGCAGATTATGTAATTCTTCGATGGGTAAAATCCTGACATTAATATCCATGTGTGCGAGATTCTTTGATCCTTCAGCAAGTTCTTCACTAGGGAATATAACATTGATGGGTTCAATTCAGACTAACTGGGTTTCATTGTCAAGGCAGGTGTTCTTCTCTTCCGCTAGCTTGACTCGCCTGTTTTACCTTCAGATTCTGATTCCCATATCAAGTCCTCTTGAACTTGTTCCATCATTACTACCATGATTTTAAGTTTTGCGAGGTTTTCTTTCAGGCTTGCTTGGACTTCTTCGCTTTTTCTCTCCTTTAGGGCGAGCGTCTCTTCCAGGTGCTCACTAACTTGTGCTATGATGCATTCATAATCATTCGCGTGTAACTACGCATCGAGCGGGGCTTGAGTTTCCTTATGCTTCTTCTCTTTTGGTCTTGTTGGCATGGTGGTGTCGAGGTCCTTTTGCTTTTCTCCTACTGATACTCCGACAATGTCTTCCCGAACCTCTTATTTTTCTGGATCTTTGACTTGCGCACTTGTCATTTCTTCTTCTTGGTTCGGCTCATCTCCAACTTCGCTTTCATCTGATGTAGTGATGAGCGTTTCTGGCACATTAACCTTCCACTCTTGTGGGCTCCCTCAAACCATTCAGGGCTCCCTACTTGTCCTCTTGGATGAAAATAGATGAAATGGAGGTCGGATCTGAATGTCATATTGCAGATGTACACAGTCGTTACCTCCTTGGTAATACGCGGGGTGTTCTGGATCACTTCGCATAACAGATCGTAGTATGTAAACAACTTTTCATTATTAAGCCGCTGTCTCTCTGGCCTCATGTTTTCCCACATGTTTGCAAACTTGGTTCCTTGGCAATCCCGCATGATGACTGGTACATTCCGTTGGTACCGTGGTGGTGCACATATATGGAACCAGATTCTAGCGAAGTCACTCTTTCTTCGCATATGCTTCAATTATAACAACTCTAATATGTGACTGCACACTTCATAGTTCCAATAGTACAGGCTCCACTGAATCACTGTTATTCCTCAACCCTTAACTATGTAACTACGTATTTATCACATTCGTTGAAATTTAACATAATCAGACATGTGTGTTCACCACTTAGCATGTTATTCTCATGAACATACACATGAAAACACGTATAAAATTATAACATACATGAACACGAAATACTCATAGACCCAATCACACAACAAAACTATTTACGTGGTTCACCCCCAGATGGGCGCTATGTCCACAGGAACTGTTCTTTATATTAGAAGGAAGGGTTTAATAGTCCCAGTCTATGCACTCAGCTGCAAACTCTTCTCTACAATAGATCTCTGCACACACAACTGCAGATTTTTTTTCTCTCTTTGATCTTAATAAAACCCGCAATAGCTATCAAACTCAACAAAAGCTAACCCTTCCTTATACAAAATTTCCCTTTATATAGATTGTGCCCAAAGGTCACATCTTTACAATAACTATGGGCCAAAACCATAGTACCCTTAAACCCAAAATGAAACGGTTCTCCTATTGACCATGCTTTGTCTTTACTTTGCCGGAGCTCTGCTATCCTTTCGCGTCGCTTCTCTGGCTCTGACGCTTCTTCTGACAATCGCAGTTCTGACCGCGCCTTGCACTCACATCAAGCACTAACAATCCATATATACCACATGATAAGCCTTATACCTTTTTCTCTTGAAATTCCTCCTCCAACCAATTATCTATCTTTTAAAACAAATAAAGCATGACAACATCATCACTAATCTCCAATCTATCCTAGTTGATAATATCAATGCTCACAACATTTTCATATCTAAGTTAGTTAAGAATCTAGCTCTATTGTTCTAGTTGCACCTTTATTCGCCCCCAATATGGCCATAGGGAACATATTATAGTTCTCAAGATAGGGTAGGTATGATTCTTGATAATATGATATATACCATTTTATAATGACAATCCATCATGAAGAACAATGTTGATGAACTGAAGATCATATTGTTTTTCATTCTTGATTACAAGATTTAAAATCTTGCTTTTAAATTGATTGTGTGAACCTCTCTCAACAAAAATATATATATATGGAGGTGCCCTCTCATATATTTGCAATACAAAAATCTTAGTGGAGTGGGGACTAAAATATGCCAACTCATATCTCCTTTAGTAGCATCTAGCCTTGGTCAAAGATGGATTCTTTAGGACTTCCACTACTATCCAAGGGTGTAGCATATCCTTACATTTGGTCTTTTGATGCTTATGAAATTATCTAAGTCATAAGTAGAGAAACCACTGCTTTCAGTTTTTATTTCCCATCTTTAGTCACAACAATATTTTATAGGATCAACAATTAAATCTTTGATCTATGTAAGTAGTCCTCAATGTTATAAGCATAGAAAACTAGTGTTTGCAATCTTTTGTCATGAGCATCTAAATTTAACATTTTTTTGTCTAATTATTGAAATAGAATTAGCGATATACTAGTGAAATTCAAATTGTAATAGAATTGGTGCATATATTATGTGCATGAGTTTGGTGTGCCACTTATGTATGTGAGTTAGGTGAATCTATTATGTTCTTTAGTTTCGTGAGTGTATTTGGTGATCTTAATTATTATCATCTTAATTATGATGCAAAACATCCTCACCTTTTTGTTGCACATGGAGTTAATTGTTGGTGGCTAATCCTTCATTGTCATTTAATTATGAAGTGCGTTAAAAATCCCATAGTACCACATTTCTGATTCGTTGGTGATGGTTGAACGATATGTGAAAATGACAAAATCTGGATGTAAGTTTATCACAGTCCTCAAAGTTGATTTCATGTCCAAAAATGTGTGCTATCCTGGATTAAGATGGCTTTGGATAAATAACCAATTATGCTAGGCAACCTTGCAAGCATTCCTGAAGGAAAAACTATCATTGATGATGAAAGAGGCATACTGTCTTGGTGGAAGTAATGGAGATGGGTTCTTCAAGAGGCTTACATGCAATAGCAACACTTTTAGTAGAGTCTTGTGTGTATATAGTAGAGCCTTCAAGTATTTGTAGCGTAGTAACTTTCCTGAAAACTTAAAACTTGAATTATATTTGTAGTATAACCATACATAGGCTATGTTTAGGAAACAATATTAAGAGAACACAAGATATCACTCAAAATAGGTTCAGTTACATCTTAATTTTCTAATCAAATTTTTGGGATTGCAATAAAATTTATCTGTTCTAGTTTAAAACTTAGTAATTTAACTAAACTTAAATAAGATTCAAAGGAACTTGAAAGATTGAACATAAATTTAAATTTAAATAGTGAAATTTAAGTACCACAATCATAAATATTTAAGTAAACCATTACCGCTTGAAACTCCACATTTCATTTGATAATTGAATATTTTATGTTTTATTATGTTAATATAATCTCTCTATAGCCATGTCTTGCAAAAAAGAGACATAACCAAGGTGAAGAATTCAGACACCACACATTGAGATCAATAAACATTTTGAATATGCACATTCTTCAATTAACATTTTACCATGAATTTATATGTAAATTAGTATTTCAACCCTTCACTCATAAGGTTTGAACCTATAACCTAATGGGAACTAAACCCCACACAAATTAATTAATCTAAACTTCATGGGTATTATGTAATAAATCTTAATTGATATATCAAAAGCTAGCTATGTGTCCTCACATGTATTACAATCAAAAGCTAACCTCCTCACAAAAAAATTGATTAACAATTTCATTTAAGATGTTTATCCTCACCCATCCATATATATGTGCCATGAATTATAATTTTATACCTTGAGTAAGGATACTCCATGTCAACTAAACAGCATAATTTATATGAAATATAATAAATGCTTACCTATAATTTCCCCCCTTCTTTTCAATAAATTGATCAATTCATATATATATATATATATATAAATAAAATAAAATAATTTTATTCATTTATATAAATGAAAAAACATCTGTATTTTAATTTATTATTCACGGTATACTTATGTCATTATTTGGGATTTTGATTGGAGTGAGAAAATTTGAGCATATCAATAACATGCAGGGTACAGGAACTTAGCATCCAATGGCTTCTTTGAGCTTGGAGCAATTTCTCTGCGAATGTAATGGTTTAAGATAGAGATTCATTGGTTTTGCCGATAAATTCAAATTCAAGTTCTGGTCGAATATTTTAAACTTTGGTTTAGAAGACATCAGAAACCCTCAATGGCGATACTTGATGCAAGGCATCATGCTCTGATACAAGCATTGTTAACACGCGGTACAATACGGGTAAGCTTTCTATTTGATGCCAGGTTTTTTAGGGTTTTAAACAGAATTTTCTCCTTTTTCAATTCACGAGGTTTGTGCTCTTCAGATTTTTCCATTAGATCTTCATTGCCAATTCATGGGGTTTGTTCTCTTCAGATTTTTCTATTAGATCTTCATTGCCATGGTTGAGGGACTGATTTGCTACAGTTTCTTGGAGTCTGGCAGAGTTTATTGACTGGTTGAGGAGGGAAACACTAGTTGTGAAAGAAAAACCATCCCATAGATCAATTTGCTTGCCATAATCACTATATTTTTCCATGGAGAAGTCGTTCCACATGCCATGAGGGTGAACCAAACAATCACAGCGATTTGAGGGTGAACCAAACAATCCCAGAGATCGATTTTCTTGCCATAGTCATTATTTGTTTCCATGTAAAAGTCATTCCACATTATATGGCTAAAAATACAAGCACAAGTTCTCATATCTGAGTTTGCGGTTGTTGGAAAAGGGTTCACTTGTGTTTCCAGTTGTGACTATTGTTGAGAGTGTAGTGGGGAAATATAATACACAGTTGTGGTTGCAAAAAACAACAAGGCCCTGGTAAGACGACATATTTTACCATTTGCAGAGGGGACGTTACATCTTAAAGAAAGTTGTGGAATGGGCGCACTCATCCATAGAGGTGTCTCTATTTAGTTGATTATTCCACCATTTCCAGAGGGTGAATTGAGGGAGAAACAAACCATTTCCATCGTGTTGGACACATTCTCAGAAGTCTATCCATTTTCCGTGGTGAAATACAATGTTTGGTAAAAAGACAGCAGTTCCTACATCCATCAAGAAGTGGGGAATGATGACTATCACCTGCAGTGACCCATTCATCCAAATCATGGCCAAGAAGGGGGGTTCTACCATCACAAGGGGACTTCCTACTCAAGCGATTTCCAGGTCAGAAGTTTAAAGAATATTCTCGTATATATTTGTAAGGTGTAAGTGTAAGTGTTGGTATAGCTGTCAATTCCATCACTGTGAGACATATATTAAGATTGCTGATATAGCCTTATAAAATTACTGTTACTTGCTTTCAATACCTTCTCACTGTAAAAAAAAAACTATGTTTACTTTTTTTTTCGCAAAAAAAACCAACCAAGTTAACAAATAATAACATACCTAGTTCGATCTATGCAATCCAAAGGCCTAACTATCCCGAAAGATAGGATAGGTGGATCTTATGCAATCTCTGTTTCTGATCTAGTTTTCGAGCTTGGTTTGTTGCTTGTATTGCCAAGAGCAAGACTAAATAAAATATACAAATAAAAATCTGCTATGTTTTAACACTTCTACTGTTCGGATATCCACATCATCTTTTTCAGGATCTTGCATGCAATTAGGGTTTGCATGTAGAATCTAGGGTTTGCATGCACCTGCATGCACTTGCATGCATCCCAGTCACCAGTTTGATGCCTCCAGCACCTTATCCACTTCATTCTAGCACCCGGGAGCCACCTACCACAGAGTTTTAGCCCTCCTAGGCTGAAAGGCACCCACTTCTCACCTACTTCCAGAGAAGGGCGCACTTGTTCACCTACCACTGCAGTTCCACTTCAGTTACATTCAGTTAGCTCCGATTCTCCCTGATTTGAGGCTAGTTTCACTCCCGACTGACTGTTTCACTTCCGTTGGACCTCCAGATTGACTAGATGACTTGTTCTGACTTCAGTTAGCCTCCCATGCGCCCCCACTGAGCCTCCAGATCCTAAATCAGTGCTACACACTTCAGTTACACTTATTACACTCAGTTAGACTCAGATTGACACCTGGATAACTGGTTGTTGTGCATTGATGAGCACCACCGATTGATTGATGAGGACTCCTAGTTAGATTCAAGCTACTCCATTCTGTAATTCGAATGACCTCCTTAGGCAATTTGAATTGCTCTGTCATTGTGACAGTTTGTATTGTAATTCATTCACCCTTTCTGGGATAGAGAGCACTGCTGCATGTTTTGCACAGTTTTGCACCATATTTTCTATGTTCATCTGTTGTGATTGATTTACTTGTTCATTAGATCTGCTGTGACTAATTTTACATGGTATCAGAGCCATTGCAGGGACAAGATCTATTTTCTACAGGTGTTTGTACAAGAAGATTTGACTGAATTGCTAAAAATTGCAAAAAGTTTGGCATGAGATTTCTCAAGGGCATTCGCTCCTGTGCATGCAAAGCTTGAAAATTATTCCAATACCACTACAGAAGCTTGAGTTACCACATAATTCCTGGATCTGATACATTGGACCCATTCAACATTGCTTGAAATCCAATCCCAGGTGTGATGCAACTCTCAAAGGGTGGATTGTTCGACCTTACGGTTCTTGGTTTTATGTGATTTGCAGGTTTATTGTCTCCATCAATTGCACTCGCTCCATTTTGCATGCAAGCTTCCCTACAACAATTGCATTCGCTATAGTCTGCATGCAAGCTTCCTCTTCATCAGTTGACTCGCTCCTAGCAATGGAATACTATTCTTCAAAGCCTATCCTCACCCCATTCAATTATTTTGATTGGAAAGATGATATGGAGATCATATTACGTTCAAAAGGTTACTACCGAGTCACTATTGGTCTTGAATTGGAGCCAAGCAATCTATCAGATAGAACCAAACACTACAACAAGCTTGATGAAGCTTATGGTCTTCTTTGTCTCTCCATCTCCAAAGATCTTCACTTCCATCTCAGCAGATTGAAGACTCCAAAAGCCATATGGGAGCAACTTGAAACACTATTCGGCAAGCAGGATGAGCTTAGGGCTTTTCAATTAGAGAATGAATTGATTGGCCTTAATCCTGAGAATTTCGAGACCATCAATGAATTCTTCACAAAATTCAAGAACTTGAACTTGCAATTGAAGAACAGTGGTGTTATCAAAGAGGATAAACAGTTGATCCTCTCCATTCTAAGCAAGCTTGGGAAAGATTATTCGGTATTTGTCTCTACTTTCAATTCCGGTCGGCTAACTACCCCGAATTGGAAGATGCCTACCTTGAATGCCTTCATTGAGTCCGTTACAAAAGAGCATTACAAGTTGATTCAAATGGGGTCCATAAGCTCCAAAGATTCAGCCCTATTTGTTCAAGTACCCAAGATCTCAAATGGTAAAGGAAAGCAAAAGAAGGAGAAGCCCAAATTCGAGCCTCACAAGCAAAAAGACAAAGGCAAGCAAATGGATGCACCATCCGGTTCGAAATCCAAGCAAAAGGGCAAAGAAGGTAACCAAAAATATAAATGTACTTATTGTAACCGTGGCTTTCATCCCGAAAGTTCATGTATGAAGAAGACTATAGATCAAATGGCCCTCCTTTTGGAAAAGAACAACATAACCCTTCCTGACGGTGCAAGGAAGAAGGATAGGAATGATGATCATGAAAGAGGACAAGCACTCATGGCAACGGTTTCGAAGCCCACTACTCTCTTGATAGATTCGGGTGCATCAAATCATATGGCTGCAAATATTGATTCTTTTTCCTCATTCGATCCAAACAGCTCCATCCCCATCCATTTGGGAGATGACTCAAAAATTTCTTCAAAGGGCAAAGGTACGATTCATGTAGAACATGGAAGCTTTCAGAATGTTCTCTATGTGCCTTCCTTAGCTTCGAATCTCCTTTCTGTGTATCAAATGACACATACTGGTGAACCAAAGCAAGTCACATTCAGCCCTAATACAGTTAAAATTTCTGATATCAAAAGTGGAAGACTATTTGCGGTTGGAAAGGCAAACCACACTGCAAAATGCTATGAGTTTTCGCACTTTATTCTGCTTGCAAAGCCCACTGCTCTTCGCACACATGGTAATGAGGTTAGTAGGATTTGGCATGAAAGATTTGGACATCTAAATTATAAGTATTTGCTGCTGCTATCAAATAAATCCATGGTAGATGGGCTTCCACAACTCCGTTCCTCGAAGGGAATATGCACCGGTTGCATTATTGGGAAGCACCCCGAGCACAGATTCGACCGCGGAAAGGCTAGCAGAGCCTCTACTATTTTGGGATTGATCCATTCTGATATCAGTGGTCCACTGCCCCATATGTCATTAAATTGTTCAAGGTATGTTTTGACATTTATTGACGATTTTTCCCGCTTTACATGGGTATTCTTTCTCAAAAACAAGTCAGAAGTGCTTGGAAAATTCAAGGATTTTAAGGCTTCTGTTGAGACCACCACTGAGAGCAAGATCAAAGCTCTTAGATCTGATAATGGTGGGGAATATATCAAGTCCGAGTTGCTGCAACTTTGTGCCCAAAGCAGAATTAAGATCCAACATACAGTTCCCTACACACCCTAGCAGAACGGTGTAGCGGAAAGGAAAAATCGGTCACTGAAAGAGATGGCCACATGCATGATTGAATCGAAAGGTTTGGCTGCAAATCTTTGGGCTGAAGCAATCAATGTTGCTGCATATATACAGAACCATGTTCCACATTCATCCATGAAAGGTATGACTCCTTTCGAAGCATTCTTTGGTCACAAACCGGATGTGTCAAATTTGAGAGTTTTTGGCTCTACTGCATGGGCTAGAATTCCTTTTGAGAAAAGACGAGCTTTGGATCCACAAAGTATCGAGTGCATATTGATAGTATATGGGGAAGAATCAAAAGAATATAAACTCATGGATATCAGATCTAAAAAGATATTCATAGAGCGCAGTGTGCAGTTTGAAGAACCGCTTCAAGAATTGCAACTAGTCGAGGAAAAGACTGCCGATTCACCGCCTTCACCAGAAGAAGATCCGAGCAGCGATAATGAAGGTATGAGTTCTGATATTTCTGATATTGTAGCAGCATATGATGATCATGACATATCAGGTTCGGAATCCGATCATTATGATCCTCCTCAGTTACCAAAGTGGGCCCAAAACACTCTACATTCTGTTGGTTCGAATCTTGGAAATCCTGCTGATCCGAGACGAACAAGAGGAGACTTTCAAAGAGTAGGTATGGCTCTTTCTATTGCTGATACATTTATTCCTGAGATTTGCTATTTGATGGCTGGTTCAGATCCTACATCATACTATTCAGCCCATCGAGATCCGAGATGGAAAAGTGCCATGGACGAAGAGTACAGTTCTCTTCAAAAGAACAATACATGGGAGCTAGTTTCCCTTCCACCTGGAAGAAAATTAGTGAAGTGTAAATGGGTCTACCGTACTAAAGTTGCTGTTGATGGCACTATAAGAAAATATAAAGCAAGGTTGGTGGCAAAAGGTTTTTCCCAAGTCCAAGGGGTGGACTACACTGAGACCTTTGCACCGGTTGCAAAGATGGATTCCATCCGCCTTGTTTTATCTATTGCCGCATCCAAGCACTGGGAAGTGCACCATATGGATGTGAAGAGTGCATTTTTACATGGAGACTTTGCTGAAGAGGTCTATATGCAGCAGCCAGAGGGTTATACATCAGATCCATCATTGGTTTGTATATTGAAGAAATCTTTGTACGGGTTAAAACAGGCCCCAAGAGCTTGGTACGCAAAGATGGACTCCTTCCTTCTTTCTCAGAATTTCCAAAGATGCAAATCTGATCGGAATGTGTATCTTCAGAGAGTTAAAGGTAATTTGTTGGTTATTGTACTTTATGTTGATGATCTGCTTATTACTGGTAGCACACTTACTTCAATAAACAAGCTAAAATCTGCCTTAAATCTAGCTTTTGACATGAGCGATTTGGGCTTGCTGAGTCATTTTTTGGGCTTGGAGATAGCTCAAAATTTTGATGGGATCACTGTATCTCAGCAAAAATATGCTTCCGACCTGTTATTGAAGTTTAATATGGCTGAATGTAAGGCAGCCCCGTTCCCATTCCTCTCAGGAATCAGTCTTGAGGAGGGAGATTCCACACCACTTGCAGATTGCAGTATGTATCGACAGTTGATTGGTTCACTACTTTATTTGACACACTCACGGCCTGATATCTCATATGCCATGAGTGCCGTGTCAATATATATGCGGCAGCCACATTATCTTCATTGGCGAGCAGCCAAGCGGATCTTGCAGTATGTGCAAGGTACGAAACAGTTTGGCATACATTATGCTGCAGATTCTGAGCTAGATTTCATTGGTTTTACTGATTCAGATTGGGCAGGTGATAGCATTGATCGGAAGTCCACTTCCGGTTATGTTTTCATGATTGGTCATGGTGCTATTTGCTGGTCCAGCAAAAAGCAAGCAGCCATTGCACTTTCTTCAGCAGAGGCAGAGTATCGAGGGGCAGTCAATGCCTGCATTCAGGCAGTTTGGTTGCAGGGTATTCTTTCCGAGTTTGGTTTTGGTGGCACTACTTCGACTGTCCTATTTTGTGACAATCAAAGTGCTATCAAGATCTCCACAGATCTAGTTCAGCGGCAGAGGACCAAACACATTGAGATTCATATGCATTACATTCGACAGTTGGTGCATGACCGCACCATCATTCTGCAATATTGCCCTACTGATGAGCAAATTGCAGACATCTTCACCAAGAGCTTCACTGAGAAGAAGTTCTCTTACCTCCGTTCACTGTTGGGGGTGAGTTCCATCATGGTGGAGAAATATTGATTCATTATTATGCTTTAGCTTGAGGGGGGTCTTTCTTCCCACTGGGTTTTCCCTCTTTCCTCACTTAGTTTATTTTCAGCATTTTTTGGATTATTGTATTGGGGTGACCTTTGGTCTTAGTTACCAGGGCCCCACATTATTTTTGTTGGCACATCATAGTCTAGCTTGAGGGGGGGTGTTCAGATATCCACATCATCTTTTTCAGGATCTTGCATGCAATTAGGGTTTGCATGCAGAATCTAGGGTTTGCATGCACCTGCATGCACTTGCATGCATCCCAGTCACCAGTTTGATGCCTCCAGCACCTTATCCACTTCATTCTAGCACCCAGGATCCACCTACCACAGAGTTTTAGCCCTCCTAGGCTGAAAGGCGCCCACTTCTCACCTACTTCCAGAGAAGGGCGCACTTGTTCACCTACCACTGCAATTCCACTTCAGTTACATTCAGTTAGCTCCGATTCTCCCTAATTTGAGGCTAGTTTCACTCCCGACTGACTGTTTCACTTTCGTTGGACCTCCAGATTGACTAGATGACTTGTTCTGACTTCAGTTAGCCTCCCATGCGCCCCCACTGAGCCTCCAGATCCTAAATCAGTGCTACACACTTCAGTTACACTTATTACACTCAGTTAGACTCAGATTGACACCTGGATGACTGGTTGTTGTGCATTGATGAGCACCACCGATTGATTGATGAGGACTCCTAGTTAGAGTCAAGCTACTCCATTCTGTAATTCGAATGACCTCCTTAGGCAATTCGAATTGCTCTGTCATTGTGACAGTTTGTATTGTAATTCATTCACCCTTTCTGGGATAGAGAGCACTGATGCATGTTTTGCACAGTTTTGCACCATATTTTCTATGTTCATCTGTTGTGATTGATTTACTTGTTCATTAGATCTGATGTGACTAATTTTACATCTACTGCGTTATATTATATAAGCATTCTGTGAACATCACCATGCCAAATAAAACTGCATTATACCTCTTCGCAATGTATTGTCTTGGTTTATATTGCCAAATAAACAATACTATCAAATAACAGACTTTTTTGTATAAGGCACCTTCAAGTAAACAATTCATGAACTCTGCTATTTATAATCACAAAGAATAAATTAAATATTTATTGAGAATAATATGCCAATACACACAGATCACTTTAAAATGCAACCATGATGTAACTATGCATCTATATACTTTTAAAGGGCTTATTGTATCAACTTGCAATCTGCCCAGTAGTGGCTGTGATTTTACAACAACTATTCAATTGAGGAATTCGCTGCCAATTACATGGACTGTGCAACACTCTAGCTTTACCTCATACCAATTGATTCTTGGAAATTTTAAACATTGACCAACTGATTTTTGCAAATGGTATGAACTTACAATTAGAAGTAGAAATTCTTGCAAATTGTATGAACTTACAATTAGAGGTAGAAATTCCTTATCTGTATGAACTTCACATTGACCAACTGATGTTTTCAAGTTGTATGAACTTGCAATTAAAAGTAGTAAATTCAAAGGCAAGATGAGCACGTTTTATAGTAGTGAATTTCATTCATCGCCCATACTTTCTTGTCACTGTCCCTTTTCACACTCTTCCAAATGCCGTAGTCTCTTTTAAGCATGTTCTATTAAAAAAAAATTCCCTACTTCATATGTCATGAAGTTTTATAATTGTTGTAGTATCTTAATGAATGTTCTATTTTAACTTTTTCCATACTTCATCTGCCTTGACTTCATGTTCAGTTTTCATATAAGGTTTACCTACTTGCACTCTAATTAGGTAAGGTTCTACTCATACTTGGGTATGATATCAGGTAAGAACTTGAAAGGTCAACTCTAGGCTCTCCCAAGGGTGGGAATAAGCTTACACAGAGCTTAGGAACTGGTAAGCTTACTTCTAACTTAGGCAATTAATCTTTGTTAGGAACCCATGTCTTTACTTTGTTAGTCTATTGTTGTTGGACGCATATGCTTTGTATGTCGTCCCGTAGTATTTGTTGATCAATAGTTTGTGTTATTGTTGTTGGCGCATATGCTTTGTAAGTCGCCCGTAGTATTGTTGATCCATAGTTTGTAGTGGCCCATGGTTTTGAGACCTATGAAGGCACCGTGAAGTTATTTGTATTGAGCTTTCTCATAGGAGGTTGCCCCCTCAAAGTGGCGTGTGATCAATATAAAAGTGATTCTGAGTTCTGTCATTTCTGCTATTTCGCATATTCTTATTAATTAATTGTTGCAGGTGCTTTACATCTGGTATCAGAGCACTTTCTTGGCCTCGCTGGGTGAAATTTCTGCCAATATTTTTTTTTGCATCTGTTGCAGGTTCGGATTTGGGAGTAATCCCTATCCGCTTAACTATGGGAAGTACTTGGGCATAAGCCCTAAAACTCATTGTGAGGAGTACCACAGGAACCCTGAAGTAGCTGGCCCATTGACAGGACCTGCCAGTGAAAAGGGAAACGACCCCTACCTGATTGACTAGTTCCCACATGTGAGGTAAACTAAGAGCTGTCGTTTGTGGCAAAGTGGTTATCAGTTTTACCTGAGCCGTGAAGTGAGGGGTACTGCCCCAATACACAAGCCGTCAGACAGCATTGGTGGCCGAGTGAAACCCCTGAACTATTAGGAAGCTGCACATACCTGGGGTCCATATCTATTTTCAACTGAACTATTGTCGATCACTGTTGCGCCGTTCCAGATCCAGGCGTTTTCAATCCATTCGGCGTCGTTTCAAATCCCTCTATTTCCGCTCACTTCTGTAAATCTGTTCCAGATCCCTTCCGAGCCGTAGCCGCTCCAGTCTGGAAAACAAATAAATTAAAAAAATCAGTTTTTTCTCCATATCTCCCTTGTTTTCACTCTGTTTCCCTTGAAATTTTCGGGGAACCTCTGTCATCCCATTCTGCTTATTTCATTCCTGAGGACCCTATCCCCAATTCCCCTTCCCAAAGCCCGAAATCCCACATTTGTCTATTTTTAGGGTTTGCCATAACTTCCTCAGATTTCACCCAATCACCTTCAAATTTTACCACAGAGTTCCTTTCTGAATTCTGCTTCTTTGTCCCCCTCTGCCAAATTTTCCCAATCTTTCACCCCGCTTCTGAAATCCTCATTTTTGCTTCCTTGTCTATTCGACAGTGTCCAAAACCTAGTCAAACCCCAATTACCCTTCATATTTTTTCCCAAGTCTAGATTTTCCTTTACTGAAGCAGTTTCTGTTTTTGTTTTCCTACCCAGTCAACCAAAAAAAAAAAAAAACTCTTGGTTATGGTTGTCACCCGTGCAGGAGCAAAAACCATGGAAGACGCACTTGCAGCCATCCAAGCCAAACTCCTGGATCTGGATGAAAAATTTCTCGGTCTCCATCTTGAACATTCAGCTATGAACAACAAACGGCAGTCCGAGTCTTCATTAGACAATGGGTTCTCTTCTTCCAGCAATTTCCGTGGTCCAAAGCTTGATTTTCCTCGCTTCAGTGGTACTGATCCAACTGGATGGATCTATCGTGCAGAACAGTATTTCAGTCCGCATTATACTTTTGATGTCAACAAAGTTCCACTTGCATCCTTTCATTTGGAACAGGAAGCTCTTCAATGGTACCGTTGGTACATCAAAGCTCATGAAGAGCCAAAATGGCCAGACTTTTTCCAGCTCCTTTTGCAACGATTTGGTCCTAGTGCTTTTGATGACTTCACAAGATCCCTCACTAAACTTCGCCAAATTGGCACTGTGAGAGAGTATCAAACCAAATTTGAGAAACTAGCCAACCACACTGAAGGATTGTCTGATGACTTTTACCGGAGTTGTTTTATCAGTGGTCTAAAGGATGCCATCTGTTCTGAGGTCAAAATGTTTTGTCCCAACACAATGATGGAAGCCCTAGGGTTGGCTAAGTTGGCAGAAGACAAGATTGCATCCCAACAACGCTCGAAGCCCACTTTTGTTCCCTTCCGAAATATGGGTTCTCAACGACCACCTATACTGCAGGCTCGACGACCAACTCCTATCAAGCGTTTGTCTGAAACAGAGATGCAAGCACGCAGAGAAAAGGGGCTTTGCGATAATTGTGATGAGAAATTCCCTCGAGGACATAGATATGTTCAGCAACAGCTCTATCTCTTGGATGTGGATTCTCCGCCTGCCTCTGAAATTGGTGACGAATATCCAGAAACAATTGATGCTCTGGTCGACATTCAGGAACCACCTATTGACCCTCTGTCTCAGGATGACCAGCCAGAGATATCTCTCCATGCTTTAGCTAGAATCACCACCCCCCAAACAATGCGGGTCAGGGGTTACTTCAAGAAGCTTCCTCTTACAATACTCATTGATTTTGGTAGCACTCATAATTTCACTGACCCTGGATCGCCAAACAAGCTGATTGTTTTATCCATCCTTGCTCCAACTTTGAAGTCATGATTTCCAATGGGGGCACCTTACCTTACAAAGGGAAGTGTCAAAATGTGCATATCTCTATGGGATATTATAGCTTTCACTTTGACATGTTTTCCTTGCCCTTAGGTGGATGTGATGTGGTTTTGGGTGCTCAATGGCTATGCACACTTGGCCCTATCTTATGGGATTTTGCTGAACTTTGGATGCAGTTTTCCCTCAATGGACAAAAACACACATTGATAGGATTACAACCAGGTTCTCTCAGCATCATCATTTCACATCACATGGAAAAAATCCTCAAGAAGAATTCACATGGTGTCATTGCTCAGATCCATTCCATTCAGATGCAACCATCAGCGCTCTCCACTACTCCTTTGGATCTACAACAAATTCTGGATCGATATATAGGTGTCTTTGCTGAACCAGTGGCATTGCCACCTTCCAGGACAGAAGACCATCGTATTTAGCTCCTTCCTGGTAGCGTTCCTCCCAACATCAGGCCCTATCGCTACCCATTTCACCAAAAAACAGATATTGAAATGCTCGTTCGGGACTTATTGAAGCAAGGCATTATTCGCCCAAGCACTAGTTCCTTTTCTTCTCCAATTCTTCTTGTCCGCAAAAAAGATGGGTCATGGCACCTCTGCATTGACTTCCGAGCACTTAATCACCTCACTATCAAGGATAAGTTTCCAATTCCTGTTGTTGATGAGCTTCATGGGGCTCACTTTTCTCCAAGTTGGATCTTCGTTCTGGGTATCATCAAATTCGGGTTCATGAGGATGATATCCCTAAAATATCTTTCCGTACACATGATGGCCATTATGAGTTTTTGGTCATGCCCTTTGGCCTCACTAATGCTCCTTCCACATTCCAGGCCTTAATGAATAAAATATTTCAACGCTACTTGCGGAAATTCATTCTGGTATTCTTTGATGATATCCTCATCTAGAGTAAAACATGGGATGAACATCTCCAGCATCTGGATCTTGTCATGCAACTTTTCTCTGACCATCATCTCCACGCCAAGTAGTCTAAATGTGTTTTTGGATAGAAGGAAGTTGAGTATCTCGGGCACATTATCTCAGCACAAGGGGTTCGCGTGGATCCTGCCAAAATCGATGCCATGAACAATTGGCCGCATCCTCAGACACTCAAGATCCTTCGTGGTTTTTTGGGGTTGACTGGCTACTACCGCAAGTTTGTCAAGGATTATGGGAAGATTGCAGCTCCATTAACTGCTCTATTGAAAAACGATGCTTTTACATGGACACATGCTGCTCAGTGTGCATTTGACAAACTAAAACAAGCTATGTGTACTACACCTGTTCTAGCTATGCCCGATTTTTCCAAGCCCTTCACTATTGAGAGTGATGCTTGTGGCAATGGACTTGGTGTTGTTCTCCTTCAAGATGAACACCCCATTGCGTTCACCAGCAAAGCCCTTTCCGGTAAGAATTTAGCTGCCTCTACCTATGAGAAGGAAATGATGGCTATTTTGCATGTAGTACAGAAGTGGCGACCATACCTATTAGGGACTCATTTCTGCATCAAGACTAATCACCAGAGTCTGAAATATTTCTTGGAACATCGTGTCTCCTCCCCAGCACAATAGAAATGGGTTAGAAAACTCATTGGTTATGACTATGAGATCACTTACAAGAAGGGTAAAGACAATATTGTGGTAGATTCTCTTTCTCGCACATTTGATGCCCAAGGTTCTCTTTCAGCTATTTCTATGCCTGTTCCAAATTGGTTGCAATCTATTCAACAGGGTTATGTCAATGACTCTTCCTTATCTCAAATCATCCAACGCTTTACCAACAACCCTTCTGCTGCACCACATTACTCTTGGGATGGTGCTTCTATGAGATACAAGGGTCGTCTGGTGCTTCCCCCGAGCATAGATCTTCAACAGGATGTCTTCTATGAACTCCATGCTTCTCCATCGGCAAGGCACTCTGGGTTCCTCAAAATGTATGAATGGGGACGGCGTAACTTCTTTTGGTAGGGAATGAAAAGGACAATTCAACAGATGGTGGCCAAATGTGATATCTGCCAGTGAAATAAGGGTGAAACAACACTCCTTCCAGGATTGCTCCAACCCTTGCCCATACCTACACGGATTTTGACAGATATTTATATGGATTTCATTGAAGGGATCCCTAAATCTAGCGGGAAGACAGTGATTCTCGTTGTGGTTGATCACCTCTCCAAATATAGTCATTTTTGTGCTCTTAGCCATCCCTATACTACCTCCTCTGTCGCTCAAATTTTCCTGGACCAGATCTTTCGTCTTCATGGCATCCCTTCTTCCATTGTCTCGGATCGTGATGCGACTTTCACCAGTCATTTTTGGACAGAACTATTTCGCCACACTGGCACCAAACTGAAAATGAGTTCAGGGTATCACCCACAAACAGATGGTTAGACTGAAATTATCAATAAATGCTTGGAAACTTATCTTCGTTGCTTCACCTCTGAACAACAACATTAGTGGGAAAAGTGGCTCCCTCTCGTTGAATGGTGGTACAATACCTCTTACCACACTGCCTCTAAAATGACCCCATATGAAGCAGTCTATGGTTAGGCACCTCCAATTCTTCTTCCATACACCCCCAACAGTTCACCAGTTCAGGAAGTTGACATGGTCCTTCGAAACCGCGATCAGATTCTTTGCATTTTGCGGGACAATCTTCACATGGCAAGAAATTGCATGAAGCAACAAGCTGACCAACACCATTCTGAGCGCACTTTTCAAGTAGGCGATATGGTTTTTCTTCATCGCCAGCCATACAAGCAATCCTCCCTGAAACTCAAAGGGCGTTATAATCTCGCTCCAAAGTTCTATGGGCCATGTCGAATTCTTCAGAAGATTGGGTCCGTTGCTTATAAATTGGAACTTCCTCCTTCTTCCCGCATTCATCCAGTCTTTCATGTCTCTTGTCTGAAGAAAGTTCTTGGCACCAACATCAGTGGACAAATGATTTTACCCAAACTTGATAAGGAAGGATCCATCCTTTTGGAGCAGGACGCCATCCTCAATCGGTGCACTCGTCAGCTTCGCTCTCGCTCTATCACCGAGGTCTTAACTCAGTGGCACGGCATGCAACCAAATGATCCTACATGGGAACCACTCCTTCAGATTCAACAACAATTTCCACATCTAAAGCTTTGAGGACAAAGCTTTTTTTAAGGGGGAGGGGATGTTAGGAACCCATGTCTTTACTTTGTTAGTATATTGTTGTTGGACGCATATGCTTTGTAAGTCGTCCCGTAGTATTTGTTGATCAATAGTTTGTGTTATTGTTGTTGGCGCATATGCTTTGTAAGTCGCCTGTAGTATTGTTGATCCATAGTTTGTAGTGGCCCATGGTTTTGACCCATACTATTGGCGCCTATACTTAGTATATAAGTGTGTGTTGAGACCTATGAAGGCACTGTGAAGTTATTTGTATTGAGCTTTCTCATAGGAGGTTGCCCCCTCGAAGTGGCCTGTGATCAATATAAAAGTGATTATGAGTTCTGTCATTTCTGCTATTTCGCATATTCTTATTAATTAATTGTTGCAGGTGCTTTACAATCTTACTATCTAGATAGTTCATGGAAGACAAAGGCATTCCCAGAGTGATGGGGTTAAGGATTTATATAGCTACAATAATTTAATCCAAGATTTAGAATTTGTGCAACTTCAACAAGCCAAGATTTTATGCAACTATTGGATGCTGGCTGGATTAAATGATTAGATGAAGTAGAGCTCTAACCATAAGATAGAGCGAATAACACTAGTGATATAGCTTGGGCCCCATAGTAGATAGATCATAGGATACACCACAAGAGAAGATAAATATTTTAAGTTTTGATCCCAACTGCTATAGCTAACAAACCAGCTAGAAATGCGTTCTTGTGACTTAAAAAAAAATTGACTAACTGGAATAGGAGTGACAACGAGATAAAACATAGTTAAAAGCATAAATATGAAATTCCAGATTAGAAATCTGAAATGTTAAGCATTTGAAACAAACACTTTTTTATTATTGGTTAAATAAGATAAAGTAAACTCTCTTGAATAAGTGTAGGGCCAACTCAGGGCTACGCCGCCAAGGCATGGGATAAGTCTCCAAGGAAGTATGGGAGTTTCAACTGGCCTGGAAAGAGAAATAGTTTCTCATAGATTTCCTTTAAAATGGACTGACTTTCAAAACTACTCTTCACCCTATGACTAGTGTGTTTAAATTGATTTTCATCTCTCCAAAATCATGCCAAAAAACAAGAAAATAAGATTAAGAAAAGATAGAATGATAATTTGAAAAAATATATATATATTTTGGAGAAAGATAAGATTGTTATTTTAGAGTAAATAAGAATACAACTTTAAGAGAAGTTAAGGAATAGTATTTTAAAAGTTACTAGTTAAAGTTATTGAGGGTTAGCAAAGCCACGGAAGATCATTATTCAAATCAAGCATAAATTATCATAAGTGTCTTCTAAATTGGAATTATTTATTTTCTTAAGGATTCACAACAAAATTACTTTGCCTCAAACAAAGCATCCTCCCCATTTCTTCTTTTGTTGATGGATTTTTCCATTCGATAACATATTGTGAAAAATATTTTGTCCCTTGATTTCCTAGTCTCTATAGAGGTTGGGATGTGTTCAAGGTTTAGGATGACACTTCATTCATCATCTAAAGGTGTCAATATATTTGAGATTTGAATCCTTTTCCTTATCTATAGGTTCCAATATATTTGAGATTTGAACCCTTTGGATTATCTAAAAGGCTGCAATGTATTTGAGATTTAAGCCCTTTGGCTTATCTATTTTCTTTTAAAGATGAGCTATGGAATGCTTTATTGACTAATGGAAAGTAAAGTATTTGGAATTTGTTCTCCTCTTTTTGGTAGTAGCTATGCTACTCTTGAGTTGATACTTTATAAACTATCTTACAAGAAATGTGAACAAAACAATAACATGATAGTAGGAGAAACAAAGTTCCCAAGTTCTTTATAAGAACACAGTGGCTACATTGAATATATTGAAAAAACACATTATATCTCATCCACATAATACAACCTCAATGGTTCAAATCCAATTGCCGGCTATCTTAGAATAATTTAAGAAAGAGATATTCACTTATATTTATCATTTTTATTATCAAAAATAAAATTTAAGTTAATAAAATAATATATAGTTAAATTCTTAACAATATAAATAAATCATATAAAATAAATCATCCCTTCCATCGTAGAAGCAAAGAAATACTGATGGATTACTTTACATAGATATCATGGAATATTAGACCACCTCCATTGACATTAACACACCCTAAAATGAAATGATTTATTCCTTGAATCGTCTAAGCAGAGAAACTGTGAGTACTATACCACAGTCATTCCAGAAACTAGAATGACAGTGGAAAATGCAGGTGTTTCTTAAATTGAGACCACCACTGATCTACCACCACCATGAGATTCCTGATGCTTCAGAGAGGCTCGATGATTAAGAGAATTCCCATCGCTTGGGATTTCCACCCAAGAGATCATCTCTACTCCACTCTCAGTTGCATTGCCACTTCATGAAGGGATCAATGCTTTAGATAATGCCAAGAAGTAGTTCCAAGAACAGAGGTCGTTGTGATGGATAGAATTTTATCACCATTTGCCATGTCCTGCTTCACAGAATGCCCATCTGTGCAAAAGTAGTTCCAGGTCATGCCTAACTAGAGGAGGGTTGCTTTCTTTTCTCAACAATCTGATGCTCTCATTTGTGAATTTCTAGTAAGGCTTACCTATCCTATCATAAGGATACAAGGAAAATAATTAGATTAGCATATGAGTTTTTTCAAATGCTAGCAATTCTATCATTCTTGTGAGGTAGGAGGCACCACTGGACTCAATACTCATCACATTAGTTCCAAAACTGTGATCTTAAATTCCATTAAACACCATCTACATCTGTCCAAATTATAATTTTCCCAGCTTCAAATTAGTCAGGTTAACAACAAGGACCTCTTTTGTGCCCATATACAGACGAGGTAGTCTAGGATTTTTGACAGTAGCAACCAATATATGTGCAAACTACAACTCTCTATGCCCAATAACAAAGTCTGAAGAGGAGTCTATATCATGTCCAGCTATATAATTGGCATGAAGCATTGCTTTGAGGTTATTCACATCAGTTTGAAGCTGAGAGAAATTTATCAAGATCATGTCCTTCCAATAGATGAAAAGTTGTTTCTTTGTGTTTTTCACACATTTGATCCATTACAGATGTATAAGAAGTGTCACGGGCCTGAGACTTGATCACTAAATCATGTATATGTTACCTTTGACATTGCAAATATAACAACCACCTTCTTCTCTGATGAATCCCTCACGATAATTCCAGCCACATTCCATAAGTTTTCAGCAGCTCCCACACATGTTCCAAATCTGTGAATAGCCCACATGTTACCTTTTCGAAGAGTGACTTCTTTAGAAGGAATATTTTCCAGAGCAACCTTTATAGATGTGTGAAACCCAGGCCTTATTTTTCTTGTTTCATAGACCTTTAATCAGGAGCCAAAATCTCTGTAGCTTTACTTAAATTAGTTGACAGCATTTGAAACTGAAAGAACCTGCTTTTATCTCCACAATTCTGGCATATTTGGCCACTACTCTTCTTTTAATATTTTTGTAAGCCTATCCTCCCCTGTCCCTGCAAGAGTCATCCTCCCCTGCCCTTGCAAGGGTCATCCTCCCCTATCCATGAAAGAGTGAATATAGAAAAATGGCACAAGTGTGAAATATATTTGAAACATAATACATTAACATCGATGCTCTAAAAGGTCCCGAGTATAAAAAAACATCATTCTACAACAAATAACTACATATCAACAAAATCACCCCTGTATTGGGATCCTCATCATCTGTAGGACTCTATGCCTCCTCATTTGGCCTTTGCCTCAATCCTCTAGGAAGTTAGTACTAGTGCTTGATGCTACATGTGGATCCCAATCCAACCACCTTGTTGCTCAAATCAGCACCTTCCAATTTTGATAAAATTGGCTAATCTAAGCATTGAAATGAGGCAAAAAGTTTAACATGTCTAATCAATGGTTTTGGCTTGAGTGAAGGGTAACTTTTTACTGAGGTCATGATATATGAGTTCAACAGTCAACACCATTAACAATGGGGTATATAGAGGAATTGGTGCTCTTTATTAAATGCCAATCCCATAATGTCCTACATGATAGAATCTTGTCTTGAAATGCTCCAATCCTACTAATATTTAAATACTGAAATCATGAAATTTGTCAAGTCTGTTGAATTCTGAATGGGATATGTATTTCTACTTTCTTCATATGAAGTTCAATGAGGTTGGAACCACTCAAACATCTTGTAACTAGGACGATAGACAACATTACAAAATTGATATGTTCCTATGTGTCGATTTTGGTGTGTTTCATACACGTTGTAAGGTCAGGATTTGTCCAACCTGAGAATGTTTTTTGTTATATATCTTGGAGAATGTTATTTAAATACTTGTCTTTTTGGAATTTAATATTTTAATAATATGGGAAAAGGCTTGTAAATAGATTGATTAAATATATTTCTAGAACTAGGTAAGAGAGTAGCTAAACTAAAGATTGATGTTATTAACTTATTATCTTGATGTTTGGCAATGTGGTGCACTTGATGCAAACGTCAAAGTGATTGGAAATTGATTTTGTGATTTTTTTAAAGAAAATACTTGTGAATTTTATATTTCAAATTATTAGCCTGGTCTACACAGTGCTGGCATACCTTACACTCAAGCCTAACATTATCTAATTCTTGGTTCATTTTAAGCTAGTGTATGCCATAGATTTAGTCAACCCTTGTATGAGATGCATTATAGTGAAACTTGTCCTTTATTTAACAACTATAGACAAAATAAAATATGAAAACTTGAGTGGTTGTGTATGACAAAACATCTGGAAGGGCCTTCTTTGAATTCCATAGATCTAGCTAAGGAACCAATGATACTTTCTCTAGAAGTAGTTCAGTTCATGCAATTTTTTATTTATACAACAACAGCCTCCAAAAACTTAAACCTTTGGTAAAATAAAAATTACTATGCACCCCTATAGGTGTCTGTGTTAAATTAATATTAAATCATTTTCGATGTATTTACATGCACAATTATTGGAAAATAAAATTATTCTTTTGCGTTGTTCAAAAACTCAATAATTTCTTAGTGTACTTCTTAATATAGTAGCCTAATAGGTAATTTATTAAGGAGTATTTTATAAAAGGGAATTTTATGCTTTTTCCTCAAGTGGAATTGAACCTGACTAATCGATTTATTACTTATATTCTCTAATACGTTTTCTACATTTACCTTTCTATTTGTCAATCCAATCCATTGTTCTAGAGTTCTTACAGTCGTGGGTCTCAGAAAAAGATGTGTTCTAGAGTTCTTACAGTCGTGGGTCTTAGAAAAAGATGTGACCATTAGACTCGAATTGCATGTGGATGATTGACAGATGGAGGAAGTTATAGCTCTTGCAGCTTATACTCAGTTTTCATGATTTTATTTTCGTATAGTATATATGGGGTTGTCATACATAAATCAAAGCATGTCTTGGTTCATCTTAGTATTCCTTCAACTCTTCTTTGTTCCTGATTCTAGCGAGGATACCGATACATTTCATTGAAAGTATGTCCTACAACACTTTCATAACTTTAGTTGTTGAGAGAGGATGAATTCCATTGAGAGTATGTCTTTCCCAACTTTATTTGTTCATCCTTGAAAGATTTGTTCCTTGGGAGAACAAAGAAGTTCCTAGTGGCGTACCTTGCTTAGCTTGGAATAGAATGGAGGAAAGTAATAGAGAGTCTCCTAGAAAATCATGTTAGAGTCTAAACTGATGCATGAATGTCTAAGATTATGGTACTTGATTCAACTAAAATATAAAGATTGAATCTACCAAAAATAACCACCATAACCAGCTTAGAATAATCATGAAGTGAGATGCACTAGTTTGGCTGAGATTATAAGCAAAAAAGAATCAAACTATTAGGCTTTAATATAAGGAATTCCAATTTTTCCAAAAATGTCATTAGAAAAGATCTCATTAAGAACTCCCTCATTGGATAAAGATAGTATCACAACCTCCTTGAAATAAACGTCCCAAAAAAATCTCATTATGCCCTCACATGCAGCGCCCATAATTGCTAGAAATAGCATTGAGAGTAGATAAGATAAATATGAGGATATAGCACCCTAGTTTGGAATTGTCACCATTACCAAAAATTAAACTTTGCAACTACTGGAATGCCACATATCAAATGCATTAGAATGCCAAGATGCACTTGCTCTGCAACTTCTCTGTATTTGCATGAAAGTGTAAATATCACAACTTCAGTCATTTCTACAAATAATGCAGATAGGCGGGCATTTTGTAAAGCACCGCAGGCATTTTATGATGTCTGCTAGCATTTCTTCACTGCCTGTGGGAATTTTCAATGGTTCCAGCGGGCGTCTTACAACTGGCTGCGGGCATATTTTACACAATTGCGGCCATTCTTCACTTCTGTAATCAATTTAACATGGCCTAAGTGCAATTTCCCGAAGCCTGTGGACATTTACTTGATTGTCGAGGACATATTATTCATGCAACAAGAAATTCTCCATCGATTACGGGCATCTCAGTTTGTGTGTGGGCATTTATTGTATGTCTGGTGGGCTATTCCTGTGTGCATCTTTTAACCCATGTGCAATCTTACTATGCATGTGGGAATTTGTTCCGAGTATTCCAAGCATTTTTAAGGTCCATGTGGGAATTTCACTAAATCTATGGGCATATTCATACCTTGGAAGCACCTTGTGGGAATTCTTTATAGCCTTGCGGACATTTATCAGTGCTTTATGCATTTTGTTGGACAAGAAATTTCAATACAGTAGCCATTTCTTCAATACCTGTTGGTACTTGCAGGCATTTTCAATTATTTAGACCATCTTGCGGGAAAATAATATCTGTCTGGCGGGCATCTTCACCTTTGGATGTAGACATGTTGAGGGCCATGTGTGCATCCTTTTAAGCTCGGTGGGCATTTCAACAATAATTGAGTGTATTTTTTCTTTTCAAGAGGCCGCGTGCATGTATTTTCAGTCTGGCAGGAATTTTCTTAACTTTTGTACTGTCTCCAAACTTCAGGCAGAGAATCATGAGTTTGGATATCAATATTTCACTATCTTTCTGGAATACTTGACTAGAGTATACATATAGGTATCCCAAGTGAAGAGAAATTGAGTCTGGCAGACTTTGAAACTTTTCCAAATTTATCTTCTAGACAAGGTATCCTCAATATGCTACTTCGATCATCATGCTGTTATTGAAAGATGAATGACACTTACTAAAATTTGATTCAAAACAATATTGACATGAGAAGAATTTATACCTGTTGAGAACTCCTTTGTATTTGAACTTCTTAAAGAATTATACATTACTTCATTACTGCATCTCTTGGATCACAACAAGTGTTTCTTGAAAAAATGCCTTACTCCCCTTATTACAATACCACGATCCTTAGACCTGATTCTTGCATGGAGTAATCATCAACTTATCTTGAGTTCATTCTCCATAATGAAGTTAAGATGTACCATGGTCTTTAAAAAAAGCATGGCTTGCCACATGGCAGCCACCTTCATTTGTGCGATGATCATCCACTTCATTTAGATCTAGGAGAATGTTCTTAAGAAATAAAGTAACATTAAATAACTGTGAAATAAAGTATTAAGAATATAGATAATTTATAGATAGTTTAATAGTGACTAATGAATAAAAGGATATGAAGTGTAGTGGCTGAATGATTAAAAATAAGCAAGCCCCATAACATATAATAGTGGTGGATTTGAAAATTTGAATGTTCATTAGATATAAACTATGATGTAAGTGACCATTTGAAAGTGTTTTTTTCCCCACACAAAAAAACATGATGTATTACTTCAAAAAGATAATTATGTTACAGTTTGTACTTATCCCTATAGCACAATACCTTACCGATGACCATGAAGTCATATTTCTAGCACTGAAGACAGCTTATCATCATCTTATACTCAAAAAATACTGCGAACATAGGCTCATACTGATTGGTGTGTTGGCCATTACAAATACTATTGTAGATCATAATATCATTCCATTGGACACATACAAGGATACCCCATATAGGTTAGAACATTACATCACTAGAGGTATGAAGTTATATATATTCTCTTGTTCTTGCCAGGTTTGGGTTTCTTATTTTGATATGCCCTAGCTTTTATGAGTTTGTGTATCAAAAGTTTATAAGAGATAGTAGAATAGACTAAGGCCATTAAAGGCTAGATTTTCTGGTGTTCTGCTTGTCTTGTATTCTTCATATTGTACATCCTGTCACAAGAAATACTTATTTTTCAGGTCAAATATATGCTTCAAGGCAGTTTTCATGGTTACATTTTGTGTATTAGTTTTTGACACTTTTTTTCTTGTTCGTGATGTCTTGGAACTAATGATTAGATAGCATCAACCGTTGATTATGATTCATGAAAACTCCCTTGATTGGATTGTTATTGAAATTCCTTGTTATACAAGTCATCTCTTAGTACAGTACACAGAAATTAGTCTTTTCCCCAGTGTGCCCTTTCATCAACTGTACCATTTGTGCTTGCCTGAAGCATTGGCTCTTAGTTAAGTGGGAGATGGTGAAATGTTTGCATCATATAGGGTATTGATTGCTTGTTAGAGGCTGTTGAATTTTTAATGGCTTCCAAAGTTACCCAAAATAATTGGCTAATTATCAAGACTGATGAGTTTATATAGCAGCTAGCTTCTGGTGAGTCTTTGAATTGAAGTCACTTGTATTCTACAACACAACCTATTCATTCTTTATCTTCGATTATTTGGCTGCTTGACATTATGGTGAATAGAGAATACAGATTGCTACTTTAGGACTAGTAAAAATCACATGAGACATTCATTCATGGGTTTCCTATAAACTTTATATCTAATAATTACAATGCGCTACCTTTTTCTCCAAGGAAAAAATCTCTACTTTATATTTCAAGGAGACAAATGGTTACATTTCACAAGTGAAACTAGACATGTATATAGAAACCATTTAGCCTATTAGTCATAAACAACTATCATCCATTGTCAAACCATATGATCCTCCCAGTGTCCTACTAGAACCATGTATTTTTCAAAAGCTTCTAAACCATGCTTTGAGAGACTGTTAGCCCGCATGTTGTGTTCCCTATATACAGGAGTGAAGGAAATGAATTTAAATCTTCCAATTGGAAGCTTTATTTAATCAAGAACTGATTGAAGATAGATATATACCCATTCAATGATCAACTTGGAATCTCCATATACCCAAAGGCTAATCCTTTCTTCACTTAAATTATGAACAGAGCTGCCAAGGCCTTCATTTATGCCTAATTATCATAACCCTTACCATACCCCAACTTTGAAAGAGAAACCAATGGAATGTGAAAGAAACAATGCACTTCCAGCTCTACACCTCCCAGGATTCCTTAACTTGTTTTGTCAATGAAACATCTTGCACTAGATATGTCAATTTGTGATGTCCCTATTTGTATCAGGTTTATTTTTAGGAGTCTTCCTAATGTCATTATAGATATATTTGATAAAAGAGAAACTTCCAATGGAAAGTAAGCTTTATCCTTGAAGAGACAAACAAGGAAGATGATTCGTCTTGAATATTGGCCTTCCATGCACAAAGTATTGAGCTCCTCAACTGCATCAATATGTCATGTCAACAATAAGAATAACTGCACTATGTTATGAAATGCATATCACATGATTGAAATTTGTGTCTGCAAATTATATGCAATTTTTTTCACCATTTTTGTTGTTTTAGTAAGCAATCGAAAAGTTTGGAATTATAGTTCCTATGCCTTGTGAGGATTGCAAAGAGCGGGTTGCTCTTGCATGATAATTTTTAGATATTTGGGTACATGTGTATATCCTGTTACAATCATCTCCTAAACATTCTTATTGTATTTTCTTAGACTTAAAAATAATGCAATATGGGTGTTAATGTTGCTCATCTTCCTAACTCTTAAATGGTGTTAGCTCAATGGTAGAGTGCCCTTACAAGCAGGAGGTTGGTGGTTCGATTCCTCTGTACCCTATTGATATTACAATATTGGTAGTTTTAATAAAATATATATTATTATGATTTATTATGGCTATAGAGGTAGCTATAGGGGGGTTCTAAACTGATATTGTAGGTGGCTATGAGGGGGGTTCTAAATTGACCTTGTAGAAAACTACAAGTGGGGTTTTAAATTAACCTTGTAGGTGGTTATGAGGGGGGTTGTTAACTGCCACCATAAATTTCGATGAGGGGGGTTCAGAACCCCCCCTATAGGTCTCTACAAGGGGGGTTTCAAACCACCTTTGTAGGCTCTACGAGGTGGGTTCCAAACCGCCCCTATAGGCATCTACGAGGGGGGTTACAAACCGCCCCTATAAGCATTTACGAGGGGGGTTTCAAAATTACTCTATAGGACTCTACGAGGGGGGTTCAAAATAGCCCCTATAAGCCTCTACGAGGGGGGTTCTAAACTGCCCCTATAGGCCTCTACAAGGGGGGTTCCAAACCCCCCCTATAGGACTATACGGGAGGGGGTTCACAACCACCCCTATAGGCCTCTACGAGGGGGGTTCCAAACCGCCCCTATAGGTTTGTATGAGAGGGATTATGAGGGGGATTCACAACCGCCCTCGTAGGTATCTATGAAGGGGGTTCAAAACCTCCCCCGTAGGTCGCTATGAAGGGGTCTACGAGGGTGGTTTAAAACCGCCTCCGTTGACCTCTACGAGGGGGGTCACAAATTGCCCTCAAAAGTCGCTTTTGGGGGCGGTTCTAATCTCGTCAAAAACCGCCCTTAAAGGGAAAAAATTTTAACATCGGTGCCTTTAGTGGGGGTTTTACCAAAACTGCCCCCAAAGTAAACCCCCCCCCCCCCCCCCGTAGGTCACTTTTGGGGGCGGAAGACAACCCCCCCTAAAGGCCAAAACTGTAGCAGTGAATCCCTCTATACTTCTCCTGTCTTGAAAGAAGATTATGTAGGTTTCTTTAATGATGGCAACAATGCATTTGTCATTGTACCATATGTTTGTAGTAATCATTTCCATGAAAAAACTATTGTTACGAATTTTTATGAAGATCAAATTGTTCATGTATATCCTTTTTCTGAAAAGCATCCTTAAAACCAAGATCCCTAAATATAAAAGTTCAAAATTTTTTAATGATCATCCTATATATGATAAGTGTGAAGCTGATAAGGGCAAGGCTGCTGATATTTTTAATATTATATAAGAATTTTCTGACAGATGTTTTAATAAAATTCTTGAAGCATCATTGGGTACTATTAGAGATGCATATAGCATTTTAAATGTCCATGAATATCAGCCTCATTATAATATAAATACGCCTACTTCTTTAGAAATTTATAGGAAACAAGAGGAGGCTTTTCATGATGTCTTTAATTATGCAGTTGTTGAAGATAATCTTTAGGAAAATTTCTCGAATCTGCCTATTTATGATGAATATGTTGGTCCTAGTTTTATTGAAACAATGATTGAAATACCTACTCTAGAATGTGTTGATGATAGAACTAATGGTATTCAAAGTATAGACACTTTTAACATTATATTAGAAGTTCCTAATAGATATGGCTATGATGAACTTGTTGCTCAATTTTTTCATAAAGACCTTCTTGTTTTTTATGAGTATGAAAATGATTAGTATGAGGATGATTTAAAGAGACAATTTTCTGAATCATCCCATGTGGAATTATATAACATCAAGTCTGTTTATGACAACAATGATTCATTGGAAGGAAACAAGGGAGATGAAGATAAGGTATCAGAGCAACCCACAAAGTCTTCTTCTCCACCAAATTTTCAACATCAATTTACAAAAAAATGTTAAAGTTTGGTTGTTATTCTTGGACCAAAAGTAAATAAGAGAAGCAATAGATAAGTGACAATTGAAGATACTAAAAAACAATCCATTCATTTCAAGCAGCAAGAAGAGGTATGCTCACATATTTTTGATGATTCTGTGCCAACCAATTCAAAGGAGTTTATTTATCCTTTTGATGACCCTGTAGTGAGTTACATGGAGTTGAATTGGGGTCATAATTATGGTATTTTTTACTTCACAAAGGAATAATTTCAAAGATGTAAGTATGGGTTGTTAGTTCAGTTTCTTCAGCCATATGTGGAAGAAAGCTTCAAAAATTAAATAAGTTGCTTGATTGGTTAGATTTGAAGTACTATATTGCTTGATAAAACAATGGATTAATTAGTGTAGAGAGTTGTACATAAATAATCTCGCTTCTTCAAGCATTTGATTTTTAGTTTTGTTTTGAATCCACTAGATAAGTAATAATGAATCCATATCCCAATGGAGAAATTGGTAAAAATCCTTCTCAGTTTATAGTTTTTTTTTTTTAGCACGCAGCATGGGTTCAATTTACAGTTTATATACAGAGTACGTTAGTTTGCAGTGGATGGATTGTTTGAAGACCAATATTACAAGTTCATGAAATGTAAAAGGCAGTAATTTAAAGTTCTTGTCACTCCACGAGGAATTAATACCCCTAGATGGAGCCAATGTTGGTCCTCAGATTTACTTTCCAAAATTTCCAAACTTACCTAATCCCTTTAGCCAAAACTTTCTCCCTGATGGACCTCTTTCAAAACCAGTTCTTGATATTTGATTATATGATCTGCTTTGTCTGCTATTTCTTTCTTAAGTTTGATTGTTTTTACAAGTTGATTTATTGCATGATTATAGAAATTCCACAGTCTGTAGAGATATTTTTCCATGTTTTGATTATGTGCAGGAGGTGTTCTTCATTTTATTCTACATTTCCAAGATTTACTATTCTGTAGTGAAATCGTCAAGTTCTATGTATATCGGTGCTACAAAATGAATGTTGACACAAACCTACTCGACAGGGGTTCCTCAGTCTGTCGACATCCAACTCACCGCGATCTCCTTGAGCACCGGACCAGACAGGTTTTACCCTGTCCAGCAACACCTGCGGAGTAGACGAGGTCTCACCCGAGATGTTCAAGGGAGAGTTGACGGAACCATGTTTCCTCCGAATGAAGGAGGATGTTGTGTATAAACTAATAAACTTATCACGACATTGCATAACAAATCTAAATATTCAACTTAGGAATTAGGCATAAACACAACATCATTCAGCAGATCTTATCATTGACAGAACCATAAATGGGCAATAGATAGAACAGTAAAACATTAGTCGTAGCAAGAAAACATCGCATCATTCACAGATTCATATCACATAATGCATTCGTCACATGGAAAACATGAAAGACATAATAATTCTGCTCAAAACATTGCCATATCATATTCATATTTGCAAAACCCAGATACAAAAAGATAATCCTTCTGTCGCATACGCAGATTAACTAACAATAATAGGCAAATTAATTAGCTCCTGTATCTCCAAATCGGTCTCCAGATATTCAGTTATCAACTATATGTTGGTGTCTCAACACTTACAATGCTAAGTCTATTTATTGGCTTAGGCCTTTACATTTGCGGTCCACTTAGGCAACCGTCTAACTACTTCTTAACAAAATTTACTAAAAGACTAACCCAAAATCCCAAATGATGTGGTCCAAATGACCCAAAATACACATAACTGTTGAGATATTGTAACTTCAAAGAATATTATATTTGTACTTTATTATTCCGGAGATGTTTCATTCCTCCGTGAAGATCTTATTGTATATCCGGAGATGTTTATACCTCCGTCGGAATGTGGTAACTCGGGTTATTAGACTTCCCTAGTAGGGGTCGGCCCTGCATGTGTTATGTGGGTCAAAGGGTTATTAGACCACCCTAGAGGGGTCGGCCCAGTTAGTTGTAGTGGGGTATTTAACCTATTGGTTAAATACGAGCCTACGTGTACTTGTGTAAAATACATATCAGAGTAGTGTATAAATAGAGGAGGTGTGTTCCTCATTATACACACTCACTCACTTGAGAAAGGCGCATTTGTGGAGGAGAGGTCTGCTATGGAGGAGGAGGAGCTTATGCTCAGGGTTTGCATCTTTGTATATTGCTGGTCATCTATATTGAGGAAGCTTTGCTGGGTTTTCTACCCCATGAGGGTTTCCCAGGATAAATCTCTGTCTCTTGTGTTTATGCTATGCTTGTTGTTTCTTCAGTGATCCTGTATATGCTATTATTGTGAAATGGAATGTAATGCTGCTATTTTCTGTCTTAGCATATTGAATTTTAACATGGTATCAGAGCTAACCTGAAGGAAGACAAGGTATGGCACTAAAGACACTTGCTTTACTTACGACAATTTGAAGGTTAGGGTTTTACATAGCAAAAACCAGTCATCGTAGCACTTTCGCTATAAATCCGTTTTGGCGAAGTTTTCGGATCTGAAATTGTTACAGGACGAAGCTACAACCTCCAGGTACCTTGTGTCCAAAGGAAAACCTCTAATTCGTTGTAATTTGTGATTTATGATCTGTACAATATAGGGTTTCTGCCTCTTCCAGATCTGAGTCAAAATCAGGTGACCTTGGGAAAAAGGTCATATCTTCGGCTAGGAAGCTCCAAATGAAATTTCATAAAAAGTGACAGGTAGTACACAGTCTGCGCTATCTCAGAAAACTTTTTCAGAGGCCGAAGTTGAACCAGTGACACGTGGCACTCCGTACAAGTGCGCTCTCCTGTATTATCCCATAAATAGGTCACGTTGTGACACTTGGAATAACTCTCTCTCAGAAAATCCAATTGAGGTCAGACCTGTCAGAATGGAAAGATAACAGGCCAGGCTATCTCAGGAAACTTTTTCAGACCCTGTGGATCAAAAATTTCATAGTTACACCAGAAACAATCAGGTACATATTTCTGTCAAAACAGAATTATTTTCTGGTACCTTCATTCATGACTTCCGGAATTTAGGGCTTTGGAGAAAGTTGGAATTTTTGTAATCGGAGACCACGGCTGGATGCTACTCATAAAAATAGAAATTTAGAGACCAAGATCAGAATTTATGGTTGGGCAGAAGGCCGGGCTTGATTAGACCCTAGTTCGGGACTTTGATCAAAAAAGCGGAAAATTAGGGCTTCTGTAAAAATGGGAATTTTTGAAATCTGTGACCACGGCTGGAAGCTCCTCAGAAAAATAGAAGCTTAGAGATTTGGATCAAACTTTTTGATGGGGAAAAAGAGTGGGCTTCATCAAACCCCAGTTCAGGGTCACGTCCAGTGAATCCGAAAGTTTCAAAGGCAAAATTGAGGAGTAAAACTTTGCAGTCTTCAAATTCTGAATATATCAGTTTGATCAGCTCATCAAGGCGCATATCTCTATCCTTTCGGAAGTTTGAAATTCAAAGTTTGAATTTTTGGGGTTTCTCTGACAAACCCATATCCAGCTCCAGGTCTAGTTCTTGCAAATCAAGTGGATAGGGTTAATCCTAGAAGAAGATGGATTGGTCACCTACATAAGTGAAGGAGTTCATGTTTCAGAGGGAGATGAGGCTAAGGCTTTACATAAGGAGATTACAAGCGATCTCGATAGGTATGACTCATCGAGGTATGTTTTGAGATTTGTTCATGATTAAGTTTATGGTATGTTTGTCTTCATGTTATTACAGTTAGTACAATCTTGATTTTAGATTTGTTGTATCACCTTAACAAAATTATGAATGCATGATAGAAGATATTCATTGGTTAGGGTGTTGACACTTATGATTGTACTAATGCATTATGGTGTTGTGTGAGGTTGAGGTTGTCTGCTAACAAGATACAGGTACATCACAAAAGACAAATCAGGCTCCATGACCATGAAGACATGAAGACAAAGACTCATCCATAATCTTTGTTCTACTTACAAGGTATGTATGACTTTGTTATATTATGCTTAACCTATGAGACATGCAGGTTCTAGCTCAGGATCTCTAAATCATTGAAGAGATTGTTTAGGTATGTTGTACATAACCAAGTAGGTATACTAATCCAGGTATGTTTCCCATGAATCTTACCTTGTGTTAGGATCCCTTATATAAGTATACTTGGAATGATTGGTTATGCTTATTCATAAAGTTAGTAATCAAGGGATTATGCATATTATATCTTTTATCAATGATATGCATGAGTAAAAGAAGACTTCCCTGAAATCTTGAATACTAATGTTTATTAACTATAATCATGACTATACGTTTTCAATACTATAGTGTTTTGATAGCATTTAGAATATACTAATGAGTGTATGTTTGTGTATGAGATCATGAGGATGACTCTTGAGCATGCACAGTGGTACAGAATGAATAGAAGTTCAAAAGACATACAGAAGATCAAGCGGGAGGCAGCCACACAAACATAAAAGATAAGTATTTGAGTTGCTATTTGAAATAGTAATGATATTGCCTGCATACATATTTGTATTCCTAGAATATATATAATGCTGAGTGTAAACATTCATAGAGCATTGAACAGTATACAACTAATGTGCATATGTTTGGACAAACATTCCATTGTTGCTTGTCTAGAATGAAACCTCCTTGCTGACATGCTGAGAGTTGTGCACACTCTCGATAGTATGTTCTGGTAGAGATGGAAGGCATCTAGATAGCCACTGTATGCATACAGGATATGGGAAAGTGTTGTGCCAAAGTATTGGTCAAAATAGTTACATCACTATGTAAATAATATCTGTATGCATAATGGGTTATCTTTTGATGATTATGAAGTATTACTAATCATGTACTTAATTTTGATTTGTAGGAAAGGTCATGAAGAATGATGGACATCGTACAAGTGGTGGATGTTCAAACAAGAAGATTTACAAATCAAACAAAATATAGAAGGCTCATGGCTAGAAGATTCTCTTAGAAAGGGGAAGAGAATCACGACAAGATGTTTGCTCCAAGTATGGTGTAATTAAAGAAGAAGTATGAATCAGGTTCTGTATAGGTACCTAGGATCGATAATAATTTGATAAGCTTAATGATCACCATGGGTGATGTGGATCTCAACCCTTTGCTACAAGGTTGAATATGATACACATATGACATGGATGCAAGAAGGAACTCACCACAGAGTTCGAATGATATTGAGGCTCATATCAGTAGACCCATCTAACGAGAGATGGCACAGATAGATATGCAGAAGATCATTCAATGCAGAAATGAAAAATGAAAGATCTCAATTGATGCTTTACTTCCTAGGTCTGGAAGTATGGCAAGGCTCAGAAGGAATATTTCTCAACCAGGGAAAGTATGATGAGAAATATGACTTGAGGTGTTGGAATGGCCACTCTTATGGATTCCAACTTGAAGCTGTTAGGGGATAACTCATCAGAGTTAGTGGATATAACTCTATACAGTCATTTATTGGGTCTTTGATATATCTAACATATACTAGGTTAGATATATGCTTTGTTATGAACACCTTGAGTTAGTATCTAGTGGAAACTAGATGTGTTTACCTGATAGTTGTAAAGTATGTGATGAGGCACATAAAGGACTCGATAGAATTTGATCTATGCTATCTTGAAGATCATGACTTCAGATGGCTATTCAGATTCTGTTTGGGCAGGAAGTGTATCAGACAAGAAGAACACATCGAGAGGATGTTATTGTCTGGGATTAGCCATGATCTCGTGGTTTAGCTGGAAGCAGTCTAGTGTGACTCTCAGCACAAGCGGAATATATGGCTGCTTGCTCTGCTAGTTGTGAAGAAGTTTGGCTTTAGGATTGTTTGACTTAGAGATAGAACCAACTGAGATCCTATGTGATAATTAGAGTTGTATCAAGATGACATAGAATCTAGTGTTCCATGATAAGTCAAAGAACATAGGGAACTAACAAGATATGACACAGAAAGGAACTCTAAAAGTTTGAATTTGTAACAGGTTACCATTGTACTAACCAAGCCTCTACGTCAAGTGAAGAAGTTACCAACCAAACCTCTGTCTCGAGTGAAGTTTGAATACTTCCGAGACAAGCTTGGTGTAGTTCAAAAGGACCCTCCTCGAAAGGGGGAGTAGTATAGTCACTACTGATGAGATTGTCTCATCAAACAACAAGGTCGTTGATGAGGTAACCTGTTCTCTACACCCAGTTACTTAGAAATATTTAGATTTAGGACTCTTATACTTAGAATACTTAGCTTTACTTATACATGATTTTGATGATAGATGTATTGGTGAGAATACATGCTAGATGTATACATGTTTTGGTGTGATGTATACATGTTTTGATGTATTAGTAAGAATACATGCTAGTTGTGATGTATACATGTTGTGATGATGATGATACATGTTGTGATTATACATGTTTTGATGATGATGATACATGTTGTGGTTATACATGTTTTGATGATGATGATACATGTTGTGGTTATACATGTTGTGATGATGATGATACATGTTGTGATTATACATGTTTTGATGATGATGATACATGTTGTGATTATACATGTTTTGATGATGATGATACATGTTGTGATTATACATGTTTTGATGATGATGATACATGTTGTGGTTATACATGTTGTGATGATGATGATACATGTTGTGGTTATACATGTTTTGATGATGATGATACATGTTGTGGTTATACATGTTGTGATGATGATGATACATGTTGTGGTTATACATGTTTTCATGATGAGGATACATGTTTTTTTTTGGTAAACATGTGAAGGGATTGGATCATTCCTGGACTTCAGTCCGAAAGAAGAGCTGTAGACGTATGTCTTCGATAATGAAGTTCTTGGTGAACATGTGAAGGGATTGGATCATTCCTGGACTTCAGTCCGAAAGAAGAGCTGTAGACGTATGTCTTCGATAATGAAGTTCTTGGTGAACATGTGAAGGGATTGGATCATTCCTGGACTTCAGTCCGAAAGAAGAGCCGTAGACGTATGTCTTCGATAATGAAGTTCTTGGTGAACATGTGAAGGGATTGGATCATTCCTGGACTTCAGTCCGAAAGAAGAACCGTAGATGTATGTCTTCGATAATGAAGTTCTTGATGAACATGTGAGGGGATTGGATCATTCCCGGACTTCAGTCCTAAAGAAGAGCCGTAGACATCAGGTCTCCGATAACTGAACGACAGGACTGAATCGTCCCTGGACCTCGGTTCAAAATGTACGTGACAAATCCTAGAATTACTCTAGGTTACATCTAGCATGAAACAGGGCTGGCTCTGTAGTTGTGTTACATCCAGCATGAAACAGGGCTGGCTCTGTAGTTGTGTTACATCCAGCATGAAACAGGGCTGGCTCTGTAGTTGTGGTACATCCAGCATGAAACAGGGCTGGCTCTGTAGTTGTGTTACATCCAGCATGAAACAGGGCTGGCTCTGTAGTTGTGGTACATCCAGCATGAAACAGGGCTGGCTCTGTAGTTGTGATACATCCAGCATGAAACAGGGCTGGCTCTGTAGTTGTGGTACATCCAGCATGAAACAGGGATGGCTCTGTAGTTGTGATACATCCAGCATGAAACAGGGCTGGCTCTGTAGTTGTGGTACATCCAGCATGAAACAGGGCTGGCTCTGTAGTTGTGGTACATCCAGCATGAAACAGGGCTGGCTCTGTAGTTGTGATACATCCAGCATGAAACAGGGCTGGCTCTGTAGTTGTTATACATCCAGCATGAAACAGGGCTGGCTCTGTAGTTGTGGTACATCCAGCATGAAACAGGGCTGGCTCTGTAGTTGTGATACATCCAGCATGAAACAGGGCTGGCTCTGTAGTTGTGATACATCCAGCATGAAACAGGGCTGGCTCTGTAATTGTGTTACATCCAGCATGAAACAGGGATGGCTCTGTAGTTGTGATAAGGATTGATCATCCTGGAACTTGATCTGGATTGTATCATCTATGGACTCATGTCCTAAAGAGAGCAGGATTGATCATCCTGTAAATATGATCGTGTGATGACGATGCTGCTTATCGTGTGATGACGATGCTGCTGATCGCGTGATGACGATGCTGCTGATCGTGTGATGACAATGCTGCTGATCGTGTGATGACGATGCTGTTGATCATGTGATGACGATGTTGCTGATCATGTGATGACGATGCTGCTGATCGTGTGATGACGATGCTGATGATCGTATGATCGTGTGATGATGATGCTTATGATCGTGTGATGACGATGTTGATGATCGTGTGACGATGATGATGATGATCGTGTGATGACGATGCTGATGATCGTATGATGACGATGCTGATGATCGTGTGATGACGATGCTTATGATCGTGTGATGACGATGTTGATGATCGTGTGACGATGATGATGATAATCGTGTGATGACGATGCTGATGATCGTATGACGATGCTGATGACGATGTTGATGTTCCAGTAACTAGTCAAGTTACTGATGATGATGAATTGAAGAAAGCTTCCAATGATTTATAGATGTATCATGTATGATGTTGATGACTCCTTGCTCGTGCAGATGTTGTTATAATATCCTTCTCGTTAAGGGGGAGTGTTGAGATATTGTAACTTCAAAGAATATTATATTTGTACTTTATTATTCCGGAGATGTTTCATTCCTCCGTGAAGATCTTATTGTATATCCGGAGATGTTTATAGCTCCGTCGGAATGTGGTAACTCGGGTTATTAGACTTCCCTATTAGGGGTCGGCCCTGCATGTGTTATGTGGGTCAAAGGGTTATTAGACCACCCTAGAGGGGTCGGCCCAGTTAGTTGTAGTGGGGTATTTAACCTATTGGTTAAATACGAGCCTACGTGTACTTGTGTAAAATACATATCAGAGTAGTGTATAAATAGAGGAGGTGTGTTCCTCATTATACACACTCACTCACTTGAGAAAGGCGCATTTGTGGAGGAGAGGTCTGCTATGGAGGAGAAGGAGCTTATGCTCAGGGTTTGCATCTTTGTATATTGCTGGTCATCTATATTGAGGAAGCTTTGCTAGGTTTTCTACCCCATGAGGGTTTCCCAGGATAAATCTCTGTCTCTTGTGTTTATGCTATGCTTGTTGTTTCTTCAGTGATCCTGTATATGCTATTATTGTGAAATGGAATGTAATGCTGCTATTTTCTGTCTTAGCATATTGAATTTTAACAATAACGCGGTCCAAATGACCCAAAATACATAAAGTACTTATCGCCTTGTGCGCTACTTTCCTCCCTTTGCGTTATCTTCGGTCTTGCGCAGCATCCGCGATGCTGCGATGCTGACTCATCCAAACCGCCTACCAACAGGCCCCCAAAAAAATCTTGTGGCTCACCCTCGAGGCATGTCAAGTGGCATGGTGTACTTAGTGGTCTTCAGTCTGAAGTCCTCATACTACTGATCGACCTCCTTGACCTACTCCTTCACAGCCACAGCCACCGCCTAAATTTCTGCCACATCTTGCGTGGATGGATTCTTACTCACCTTCTCAACAACTTGTTGGAGACCCTCTTGCACAGCCTACAGCGAAGAACTTTCCTTGAGCAGAAATTGTGCTCCAACCTCTTAGAACTCCTCTAGCTACATGTTGCGCTTCTTCTGATGCTCTTCTGCCTTTACAACGTGCTACTGCAATTCTTTCAGTTCTGTTGATTTGGTGACCTGAGCAACTGGTGGCAGCGTTCTCATCAACACCTTTAGTGTTGCCAGTTTCCCTTCCGCTTCTTGTTGTAGTTTGGTCAGTTTTTCTAACTGCTCGTCTTGAACGATGCTGCCCCAAAACTGTGCAGTCTTTGCAGTGGTATTTGTCTCTGCTTGTTCGAGCTCGCCCATCTGCACTGCCAACTCCTCGATGGAACGTTTCCATTCATCTGCTTGCTCTTGTGGTGTGGAAGGGTTATTTAGAGCTGTTAAATCCACATTGTCACTCTATAATTGGGAGATGATAGCCCCAAGTCATTGTGCTCTTTCAACTAGGTCCGACTACACGGTGGGCTCCAGTACGTGTTAACATGCTTCAGAGACTGCCGCCTCCAAATGCACATTGTTATCCCATAGGTTGTCTTTCTCCACTATTAAGCGATCATGTTCTTGCTTCAATTCCTTTATCGCTCGAGCTTTCTCAGCAATCATATGTTCTGTCTTGTCTTCTAGTCATCTACCACCTCTCTTGCAGCTACCACCTTTTCCATTAACTCTTCCACCTCATTGTGAGCCGCTGCTTTGATTTCCTGCGATCGCAAGACTTGAACGCCAACATACCATTCTCGATCCTCTATTTCCTGGTTGGAAACCACCTGGATCTGCACCAACATCTGCGAAGACAACGTGCTGATGTTGAGGGACAAACAGTGTAATTGCTGCAGTGAAGCCTAAAGAGCCTCATCATTGGTCGCAAATGTAGTCAGGGGAATTTGCACATTCTGAACCCATGGCATAGTGTTGGATGCGCCAACTATCTACACAGGTGCCTCCTTCGGTGCTTTCTTTGAAACAATATTAGCTAATGAATCAAGGCGAGCGTTTACCTCCTTAAAACCTGCTTCCACCTGTGTCATCATTGCTCGAGCTGCCACATTTGTTGCATTTGTTACAGCCGCTATAATTCATCCCAACTGCACTTTCATCCCTGGGGAGGCACCACTGATCGTACCATACTTCTGGAGCGCCTTCGTGCAACCCTCCTCAAGCTCGCGGTCTATGTCATCATCATGGGCGTTTGCATTGATTCCTAGTTTGAGTCATGGCGACTCTGCTAGTCTTGCATGGGTAGTGGATCAACTAGGTTTGTCGCTAGTGGTCCTGCTGCAATCTCCGCCAGACTAACTGGTTCACACCATTCTACGGGCCATTCGTCGATAATCACAACCAGGTCCTCATTGGACAATTTGTAGTGTGTCAGCAACCATTGCTTCGCGGGGTCGCACCATGCTTGCACATAAATAGCATGAGGCCCAATCGTAAAATGAGCAATCTATTTATACTTTTTCGCAGCTTCTTCAGATAAGCAAGGCACACTCGTTGCGGCTTCCTGTAATGTATCCCAATAAAGCCAAAACTGCATTGTGCATTCCTTAAGGCGCTCGGGTTCTTGCACCCACCACATATTTTGATAGTGTTCATCCTTACGGTCTTTCGCGACATCAACTTGCATTCCTTGGTAAGTGTCGGGCTCCTTCCATGCTATAAGCGCGATCAATATCAAGAGCCAGCTATATGCGAATGCTCCCTTCCTATCCTGGACAGCTGCTGCATCCTCTGCTAATTGGTTCAACAAGAAGAGTGACTGATTCATCTGTACACCTTCCGCGCACTATTCCGCACATGCCACAACCCATGAATTACACTGGTTGGGTCGATTCTTCCGGACTACCTTGCAACATAGTATCTTTGCAATGGTGAGGAACACCCTATCATTAATACTGTCAGTGCAGTAGGAGCGGATGCCACGTTCTAATCCATAGCGTTGTACCAACCGCTTTGCCAACTTTTTATCATTCTCCTTCCCTCGAAAATATTGTGAAGGGTCTGGCCCATCCTTCGGCAATGCGGTGATCTTAGCAATTAAATCAACAGTGACTGTAGTGGACCCCTCCAGCCACAATGTTCCACTATAGAAGTAGGCCAGCAATTGCTTCACACAAGCATTGACCTCATTCAATCGCCCAAAGTGTGGCATGTTGATGACTTCGGGCAATCCTGCATTGGCCAACCCACACGCCAAATCTTGCCGAACTGGTTTGCCACCAATTTGTGTCCCCAACACATAAGGATCCGCCGTAATTTCCTTGTATGCCACCATGTTGTGGTTGTCATATCTCATGTGGATCAATTCCGACACAATATCTTCAGAGCATTCCATTCCTGCTGGTAGTGCTGACATTCGTACTGGATATTTCTGATTTTTAGTAGGCTTTTGGGTCGGCATACCCTGTCGGCATGGGGGTACGTACCCATGGATCTCCGCAGCAGATATCCCTGCCCAAGCGGTCGAATCTCCAATTACGCGGCCTTATTGGTGTTAGGATTTTCCTATACTCCATCCTAGTCCTACTAGCTTTTCAGATACTTCCATTTTTCAGTCTTGCATGCAAATCTGCATGCAGCATGCATTCTACATGCATGCATGCATTTACATGCATCCTAGTCATTAGTTCCAGCACCTAGCCCCAGTTGGCCAGCCCCCAGGAGCTTCTCTCAGAGTAGTCTTAGCCCTCCTAGAGATTAGTGTGCCCTTCTTTTAGTTATTGCATGAGAAAGGCGCCCTCCCATCAGTTATCTTCAGTTACATTCAGTTGGCTGAGTTCTCTCCTTGCTTAACTGACCTTATCACTCTGATGGACCTCCAGTGTGACTAGACAGGCTATTCTGACTCCAGTTAACTCCATCTGCGCCCTCCACTGAGCCTCCTTCACCACATTAGTGCTTCCATGTTCCAGTCACATCTACCACACTTAGTTAGACTCAGTTTGACTCCTGGTTGATTATCACTTGTGCATTGATGACTTCACTGATGATTAGTTGGACTCCTAGTTATGCTTTGATGACACTCCACTGATTATGGATCTATCCATGCAGGATAATTCGAATTGCACCTAGTGTATTCGAATCCTGAGCATTGTATATTTACCCTTTTACTATTCAGATTAATGTAACATGTGTAAATATTCTGCCTCTATCTGAGCTCCTTTGAATCTATGTTCTTCTGCTCTATTCTTCTTCTGTCATTCCTAAATTCTTTCATTGTGAGGTTTACATCATCTCTTTGGATCTACTGTGAGCATTTTCACATGGTATCAGATCCATTTGAGAGTATATTCTACCTCCATTCTTGAGAGTTTTTTGCAGGTATTTCGAAGTTCCAGCAGTTGCAGCAGCAGTATCAGCAATTTCACTTTGCACTCGTTCCAGCAGTCAAGATGAGCAATTCGAATGATCCTCTTTCTCCTAGAATCCTCACCCCCTTCAATTTTTTCGATTGGAAGGCTGACAAGGAATTTTTATTGAGAAGGAAATCTCTCTACAGAGTAACAATGGGAAAAGAAGCCGAACCTCATGCAGCTGTGGAGAAAGCCAAGTATCTAAATCAACTAGATGCAGCTTTTGGTTACATGTGCATCTACATTTCTATAGATCTACTCTTTCATCTCGAAGGGTTGAAGACTCCAAAAGAGGTATGGAAGAAATTATAGGGTCTCTTTGGGAAACAAGATGAGCTAAGAGGCCATGCTCTAGAAAATGAATTGATTGCCCTAAAACCAAGTGATTTTGAAAGCATTCAGCAATTATTCTCGAAATTTAAATACTTGGTTATGCAATGCAAGTAGTGTGGCATTGAGAAAAGGATGAGCAATTAGTGCTCTCCATTATGAGTAAGTTAGGATCTCCATTTTCTATCTTGGTATCTACCTTCCACTCTGGGCAAATGTCAATCCCTGGATGGAAGATGCCAACCCTTGAAGTTTTCACTGTAGCCCTCATTCAAGAAGAGGACAAATTGATTCAAATGGGTGCCATCAAGGCCTCCAAAGATCTAGCTCTTCTAGCTGGAGAAGCAAGTGGAGAAAATGAAAAGGGGAAGCAAAAAGATAAGGAAAAGAAGTCATCAAAATCCAAGAAGGACAAGAGACCAAATTGTACCTACTGCAAGAGAGGAAATCATCCTGAGAAAGCTTGTATGCACAAGAAAATAGACCTACTTACCAAGCTTCTTGATCAAAACAAAATTGTTGTTCCAAAAGAAGCAAAGATGTATGATTCTGGAAGTGGATCTAATGATTGTCATGCTTTAATGGCTGGTTTCTCAAAGTCACAAACCCTCCTTATAGATTCTGGAGCCTCCAAACACATGGTTTCTTTGAAGAATCTTTCTCCTCTCTAGATCTCAAAGATGGCCCTACCATTCACATGGGAGACAACTCTCATATTTCTACAAAAGGATTGGGTACAGTACATATGGATCATGGTAAGTTCAAAAATGTTTTATTTGTTCCTTCTCTAACTGCAAATTTGTTATCAGTTTATCAGATGACTCATACAGGATCACCAAGGCAAGTAATTTTTGGTCCAAACACTGTAGATATTACTGAAATCTCCAGTAGAAATATTATAGCGAATGGGATTGCTAATCATGCCTCAAAGGCATATGAGTTCTCTCACCTCATGCCCTTCTCTCTGATTGTTACTTCAGATTCTGATCAAGATCAGAGTGACTCCTCTTCTGATGAATAAGAAGGTCAAGATTTTGATATTGAGGTCATAGTTTAAGAAGATTCTGATCCAGTATCAACACCTATTCTCAGTCCAGATTCGAGGTCAACATGGGCTCAAACAGTCCTTGCTACTACTGAGAACACAGTTGAGGATCCATCTACTCACAGAACTACCAGGCTTCAGCACCATGCCAACCTTGCATTATTCCATCTACCTCTCCATGAGAGATGCAGCATGATGATGGGGTTCACTCTCCCATCCCTTGGGAAGACTCATCATGATCCACTCGCTCCAGTGACAGAAAAGGTTCCTGACAGACTTGCTTCATCCAACACATTCTCTAGCATTTGCATTCGCACTTTACAGAGGATCAGCTTGCCAAGTCTCTTTGCAAAGTTTTCACTGATGAAAACTTGCTTCTTTTCTGCTTAGTGTGATGGCTCCTTGAGTTATTTACTGTTCTTTTGAGGGGGAGTATTTTTCCCATGAGGTTTTTCCCCTATTTCCTCGGTTTATGGACAGTTCTTTATTTTTTATCATTTATTGTATGGGTGACCTTTGGTCCTAGTTACCAGGGCTCGGGATGGATTAAGGGGGGGTGTTATGATTTTCCTATACTCCATCCTAGTCCTACTAGCTTTTCAGATACTTCCATTTTTCAGTCTTGCATGCAAATCTGCATGCAGCAAGCATTCTGCATGCATGCATGCATTTACATGCATCCTAGTCATCATTCCCAACACCTAGCCCCAGTTGGCCAGCCCCCAGGATCTTCTCTTGAATCATTCTTAGCCCTCCTAGAGCTTAGTGAGCCCTTCTTTCAGTTATTGCATGAGAAAGGCGCCCTCCCATCAGTTATCTTCAGTTACATTCAGTTGACTGAGTTCTCTCCTTGATTAACTAACCTTATCACTCTGATGGACCTCCAGTGTGACTAGACAGGCTGTTTTGACACCAGTTAACTCCATCGGTGCCCTCCACTGAGCCTCCTTCACCACATTAGTGTTTCCATGTGCCAGTTACATCTACCAGACTCAGTTTGACTCCTGGTTGATTATCACTTGTGCATTGATGACTTCACTGATGATTAGTGGGACTCCTAGGTATGCTTTGATGACACTCCACTGATTATGGATCTATCCATGCAGGATAATTTGAATTTCACCTAGTGTATTCGAATTCTGAGCATTGTATATTTACCCTTTTACTATTCATATTAATGTAACATGTGTAATTATTCTGCCTCTATCTGAGCTCCTTTGGATCTATGTTCTTATGCTCTATTCTTCTTCTGTCATTCCTAAATTATTTCATTGTGAGGTTTAAATCATCTCTTTGGATCTACTGTGAGCATTTTCACAATTGGTCCACCTCCATTGTGAGCTCCTCCATAACAGTTGTGGATGATAGTAGTTGTCGTTTGCTCTGCGGGGACTTGGACTGCTGCCCCCCCCTGCTTCTTGATTATGAATGATGAACCAACCAGTATGCTAGCAACTTATTCTTCGATGCTCACTGGCCGAGTTGGGGACTCTACACCACGGGAAACCTCAACCACTGGTTCACTCAACATGCCACACTAGGGCCCCTCTCTGATCAACAACTCCTCACCCTCCGACACAACTTGCTACTAGCAAACACACTACACTTAACTCGGCAACTCGACTTAACAATGCAACTCTACACTATACTGCTCGCTCTGCACAATGGTCCCTTCCGACCAGAGTCAACCCCTTCTTATAGTGTCAAATTGCGTCTTTAACCATCATTACCAAATCAACCCATGCATCATGACCAAATCATGCCTTAATTACCTGAATCCGCCCTCGATTCTATCAATCCAACGGTCGGATCTGTCATTAATGCCGATCATTTAAACAAGCACTGCTAATTAATTGTCTTTAATTCCCTGCATTTATTTCGGATTTTACGGGGTTGCGACCCTGTGGTTGTCGCGGCCCAGCTCCTAAACTACGATACAAGTTCTCCAACTTGCGAATTCTATCCTTGCTTGGTGTGTCATCTTGTCTTTGCTTGGTGCGCCATCCTGCCACCTAGCATCCTCCACTTTTTTTTTCCCGATGCGACTTAGGCATTGCGCTGTTCTGAGCCCGTCCTATAGGGCTTCAACCTGCTACCATTCACCAACATTGGGAGCATCGCTCCATCTAACTACTGTAGCTATACTGCACCTCCTGAAGTTATGCTACTGATGCGATATGGACCAAGCCAATGCATCTGTAACTTCTCTGGATGCTTCATGAACTTGCTGTCATACAACAACACCAAGTCACCCTACTGAAACTATTTTTTCTTGATATGGCGATGATGCCAAGCTTTTTTCCGATACTTCTCCATGTGCTGGTGAAAACCCGCAATAAAGCAATCTTCCTCAAGCTGCACTAGTTGCGCCAAACGTTCTCCTAATGCTACTTCATCATCCATGCCTGTCGCTGCCACGATGCGTACACTCAAGACAATGTACTCCATAGGCATAACTGCCTCTTTCCCATACAACAATTCGAATGCTGTATGTCATGTCAACCTTTTGCAAGTGGTGCGATATGCCCACAAGACTGCCGGAATCTTCAAATCCTAACCGTTGCGGTTCACATTACAAACCTTGGTAAGTGCATTCTCCAATACTTTATTGAAAGCTTACACCATTCCATTGGCCTGTGGATGATATGGAGTACTCTTCTTATGCTGTATTTGAAGCTCTGTTGTTAATGTGTTGATGGTGCGATTAATGAAGTGAATCCCCTGATCACTCATCAATATCTTCGGGCAGCCAAACCGAGTGACAATATTGTCGAACAAGAAATGCACTGTTGTTGCAGTGATGCAATCTACAACGGGTGCAGCCTCCACCCATCTTGTCAAATAATATATCGCTGTGATTATGTATCGTGCACTAGTACGCTTCCCAGGTGGGTTGATGGGTCCCACAAAATCCACTGCCCATTTATCAAATGGTTGCAGTGTCACTTGAGGTATGAGTGGCATCTCATCCCTCCTAGAGGGCTTCCCAGTCGACTGACAAACATCACAAGTTTTCCCATAATCCGTCGCATCATTGTGAAGAGTGGGCCACCAAATCCCTACACGAAGCAACTTCCCGGCAGTCGCACGACTTCCATAGTGCCCACCAGCCACTCCTGCGTATGCTTCCGACAAGATCTACCCTTGGTCATGAGGTATGACACAACGCCTCAAGATCTTGTCTGATCCCAGTATGTACAACTGTCCTACAATCAACTAGAAATATACAGCCTTAGCCACCAGCTGCTTCTTCTAGCTTGTGGTGAACTCCTCTAGTGCCGTTCCTATCGCCAGAAACTGAATGATTTCTTCATAGTAGTCATCAGCTACTTCAACCCTGAATAGTTGCACATCTGGAAACCCATCTTCAATGTTAGTTGGTTCTTCCCCTATCTCAATCCACTACAGATGATCCGGCCCTACGTTCAAGCGACTCGGCTTCACAATCACTTCAAAATCAAACTCCTGAAAAAAGGAGTAGCCAACGACATATCTTCCCCCCAACATAGGCTTATTGACTAGATATTTTAATGCAGAATGGTCTGTGAACATCTTAAAATGAAAACCCAACAGGTAATGTCTAAACTTCTCCAGTGCATATACCATATCCAGACCTTCCCTCTTTGTAGTTGTATAGTTTCTTTCTGCAGATGACAGCTTGCGACTCACAAAAGCAATTGGATAATCCAGATCGCCTTCCTCTAGTTGCACGAGCACTACACCCAGTGCAATTGATGATGCATCTATATGGACATGGAATTCCTTGCTCCAGTCCGGAAATACCAATATCAGTGTTGAAGCCATCTTAGCCTTCAATGTCTCAAAAATGACTTGACATTCTGGAATCCACTAAACTACCGCGTCCTTTTTCAACAACTTCTCCATATGGTTCATGATCGCTGCATAACCCCGGATAAACTTGCGATAGTACCCGGTGTGCCCTAATGTCGCTCTCAACTGCATTACATTGGTAGGCGGTGTTAAACTCAGAATGAGCGCAATCTTTGTTGGGTCGACCAACAATCCTTGCTTGCAAAAAATGTGACCCAGTAATATCCCAAATGGTGCACAGAAGATGCACTTCTTCAAGTTTAGCGATATCTGATGCTATCGACAGCGCTCTAACATTAGTCGCAGATTTTCCCGATGATCATTGATTAATGCATAGACTGTCCAGTCATCCATGTAGACTTGCAGAAAATTCTAAATAAAATCCCTGAAGGCAGCAACAACAACGCGAGAGAATATCGCAGGTGCATTCTTCATCCCAAATGGCATGACTATGTACTCAAAACAACCCCATTCTATCACAAATGTTGTCTTGTGGTGGTCCTCTTTCGCGATTCTGATCTAGTGATAGCCAAAGAACCCATATGTGAAAGAATAAATCTCTTGGCCACCCACGCCCTCCAGCGATTCTGATCATTCAACTTCTGCAAGTCAACACAAATCCGCACTTCCCCTATCTTCTTGTCCTACACCACCATAGGACTAATCCAGTCTGATTCTTCAACCGGTTCAATAATGCCAACATCCAACATGTGGTCAAGTTCTACTTTGACCCTTTCCTTATGGCATGGATTCAGTCGATACAGTCACTGCCTTATTAGTTTTGCATCCGGTGTCAATGGGATCTTCATCTCCCCCAAATCCCCCAAGATTCTCTTCATCTCATAAAACTTCGTATGGAACAAGTCTTGGAACTCATGCAACAGGTCTGTGACCTTCGCCATCATGTCTTCATCCCAGTAGTCACAAACTTTGGGTTCTCCTCTGTCCCAATGTTGATCTTCCTAATCTTCAATGGCTAAGTTACCGGATCAGTTGGTGCATTAGGTGCTACAACATTGCGACTTCCTTCTGATTCCGGAATATTCACCTTCTACGGGTCATCACCATACTTGGGCCCGCCAATGATATTATAACATTCCATCATCGACTACATCTTACAGTGCATATGCAGACCCGCAGGATATGCCACTGGAAAAACCTTCAAAACCACATCGCGGATGAGCTGCAAAGCATTATGGACATCTGGGTTGGCATAAGCAAAGCTGAAACTATGAGTAAAACAAATTGTCAAACTCTAACCAAGTGGTAATCTCCCCTCTTAACTCAGCTGTGGCATTTCATCCAAAGTATGGATAAAAGCATGAACCCATTCATCTTGTGGTCTCGAAGCCCACATAGTCTGACATTCCATCAGATGACTGACAGGGTCATTCTTCCCGTCATACCTTTTGGTGTGATATATTTCTGTTTCACCAAAGCGAACCATTGTCAACCATCGACACTGCAACCAACCAGTAATCGACTTCTTATGGGTCTCCCACCACCATGCTGGAGTAGCCTTTAGTGCCTCCTCCAACACCAGCAACCGCTGCGGTTCTAACACCTTAGCTTCAAATGCAATTAGAAACTCGGAAAATATAGGCAGTCCTTCGTATACCGACAACTCAACAATCTTAGTCGCAACACGATGCAGAGTCAGAAGATGCAGAACTAGAGCTATACCACTCAAGCTCACGATTGGAAGTGGGATGAATGTAATCTTGTGAAATATTGTATGCATGGTCCCATCCGCTGCCAACTTCCTCTTTCATCGGTTCAACATACCTACGTCCTTCAGCCAAATCCAACGGAGCTATGACTCTGAGGTAGTGGTTTTCAAAAGTCATCATCCGCTTCTTAAAGTTAATTGCTGCTGCATTGTCATTAGCCCATCCAATCCCCATCAACGTGAAATAGGAGCTTCCAGCTTCAACAACCTCAATGACATCAAAATCCGCATATGTGTTCATCTCCTCAATATCCACAACAAGGCGCAGAACTCTCCCAATTGGTGTCACCTTGGCCTCATTAGCCAATCGGAGCTAAACAGGAGACCAGGTCAATGTTGGGCTCCCCATTTTCTGTCAGGCCCGCTTTGTTAGAATGTTGACATCTGAGCCCAGATACAGAATGAATGAATCAACCTCATAATTCCCAATATGAATGTTCTTGCACATCTCTTTACCTATCTCTTGCTGGTGTAAAGAGTTTACCGCATACTCTCTCCGTCCCCCAGCTGGTCAATGCAACAACCCATCAATCTCGGCAAGTGCATCAGGATCTCTTGCTAGCAATAAGCAACTTTCAAAGAAATTCTATAAAGTATCGTACTGCCGCAATGGACCTGCCTCTGAAGTTGAATAAAAAATAGGTGGCATATAACAAACAACTGTCTTACCAAGATTTCTTCCCATCGCATGCCGTGCTTGAAAGAATGTATCGCACTCGGCATCAATATCAAACTGCGCTTTCTTTTGCCCAACTAACCGGATTAGAGGATGAGAACCATCTTCGCCTATCGTCGCACCTCCTCGAGTGATAACAACAACATCAACATATTGTGTCCTCGGCTCTGTTGAAATTGTCGCAACAGTTGGTCCCTAATTCTTGTTCAGTGGTGGGTTCACAGGTTGATTCACATTCTGGTTGGTATTCTGATTCAGACACTGGTTCTTGTTATGTGCCTGATTCTGATTTGGCAACTGGTTCTTATTTTGTAACTGCGGTATATTCCCTGCCTGCCATTGGGCAATCAATTGCGGACATTTTTCAACAATGTGGTCAGTAACGAAACAAAATGTACACTATGTCTGCAACTGTGGGCAATATCTCTGGTAGTGTCCCAACACTCCACAATTATAACATTGGATTGGTCTGCGACCAAAGCCTCCACCACATCCTCCCCGAAATCCTCTGTGGAATCCCCCTTACTACTGATACTGTGGTTGCAGAAACTGTTGCTACATGGGATTCAATTGCAACTGAACACCTTGTCCTGGATGAAAGCACTATGGCTACTGAACGTACTGTGGATGTTGTGGAGCCATCTGCATAGGAGTATGCTGTGGCATAAATTTTTGTTCTGGTTGCAGCTGCGGTACAAACTGCATCTGTGGTTGAGGTAGCGGCTGGGTTACCTGTGGCTTTGGTTGCAGTTGTTGTATAGCACATTGGTCATCCTTCACATAGAATGCATCGTACATTCTCGCCTGAAGTAAGCCATAGGAGCGGAAATGCTTATCTTCATGTCCCATGGACTTGCAGAATGTACAATACAAATTCATCGGCATTGTGACCATCTTCTACATGTATTGGCACTCCTCATGTCAATGCCCATATACCTGATAGATGTGGCACAACGACATACCTCCGCCACTCAATGGTTTTGGCGCTCCAGATACCAAATAGTTGCAGAAGTCTGGGAAACCATCCTTAGTATGCCTTTCTGCACGACATCGTCTACACCAAGCCTCTTCACGATGTTCCTCACCCTTCTTAAGGTCTTGCAACTGTATTGTCAAGTTGGCTAGCTGTGTCTGAATCTGCGACATGCCCGCTGTGTTCTCACCAATCGGTGAAGCTTCTAACCGCATTGCAATCTACAGAGCCTCACTCGGCATTGTAGTGTTATGTTGCATCAGTGGTAGTCAAATGTGAGGTTACAATGCCGTGATGAACCATTCTTTGTGCTGGACATTGCTCATCTCAAAGTTGACCCTTGCCATCAGTTTTTTGAACCGTTGGTCAAAATCCCACACAGTTTCATTGGGATACTGCTTAATCTCTTTTAGTTCTGTAATATACTGCCCTTCAGACTTGGTTTTTCTGAATTATGCAATCAATCCTTTTCTAACTTCTTTCAGTATCTTCTCTAGGGTGCCTACGAGAAATTGCACAAACTTCATAAACCAGTCCAATGTGTGACCTCGAAGAGTTGTTACCAATTGTCCTTTCTTGTCCTTATCATCAATAATTTGCTTGACAGTCCATACTGCTTCACATAAGAACGAGTATTGCTCGGGATTATCTGTTCCATTTCCATGGAATAGTGGCAACTTTGCATCTTCACCTACCATCCTGGGCTTCCTTCCTACAGTCGCTGAGATACTAGCAATCAAGTTCTCTTAACACGATGAACACGGTGGTGTCAAAGTTTTATTTCTTCCTGGATGAGAAATAGTGAGCTGAGGTGTGGGCACATTGCTGGTGGCGGTTGGTCCTGCCTCTATCTTGGGCGTATCCTGGCTGTCCTTGTCAGCACTGTGAGGTCTCTTCATCCCATGTGGTCTTCCTTCGTGGATTTGCGTTTCGATCGCAGCAGGACCTTCTCCTATCCTCTGCCTCTTTTCCTGTCGAAACCTTGCTCCTCCCCTTGTAAGACCACTCTCTTCCTTGACATCCTTCACAGTCTCGTCATAACTTGCACCCATCAACCCTGTATCATTCCATGTTTCTCCCCCCCTACTGTCGCTGTATCCACAATCTCCACCCACCATGGTTCTACTGGTCTAGGTACATCTTCAGTATGCCCTTTTCACAAATGAACATCTTAATGGACAACTGTAGCGACAATAGAAACCTACCTCTTGGTCCGTTGAAGAATTGCCTTTCTGCTTCACTATAAGACTTTGTCGTATCAACTGCAAACTCAGTGACATAGCCTTCCAGTATACTATTGACCCAAACCTCAACAGCCCGCGATGCTTTGTTGTCGACTTCTTGTAGCTCCTGGATCAGTTCTGGGGTCCAAGCTGTCGGCTCACCACCTTGGAAGTTCCTCTTCTGATAGGTCAATTTGGCTAACCATTCATACAAGATGATTGGGAACTTGCATAAAAAATATTCGTCTGGATCGTCATGTATGTACTTTTCCACCCACCAATTTGTCAACAACCCAGGGTTCTGATTTTATTTTTCAGCGAACTCTCGCAACTTTAGGTCAAATGAATCTTGAATCTCCATTCTCGTCGGATGCCACAACATATCCTCCTTTCATTTCGCGTTATGGTCCCAGGAAAGGAACCATTTGTTAACACAAACCCAGTCGACAGGGGTTCCTCAGTTTGTCGACATCCAACTCACCACGATCTCCCTGAGCACTAGCCCAGACAGGTTTAATCCTGTCTAGCAACACCTGTGGAGCAGATGAGGTCTCACCCGAGATGTTCAAGGGAGAGTTGACGGAACCATGTTTCCGCGGAATGAAGGAGGATGTTGTGTATTAACTAATCAACTTTTTGTGGCATTGCATAACATATTTAAACATTCAACTTAGGCATGAGGAATAAACACAACATCATTCAATAGCTCTCATCATTGACATAACCATAAATGCACAATAGATATAACAGTAAAACATTAATTGCAGCAAGGAAACATCGCATCATTCACAGATTCATATCGCATAATGCATTCATCACATGGAAAATAGGAAATACATAATGATTCTGCTCAAAACACTGTCGTATCATATTCATCTTTGGAAAACCCAAATACAACAAGATAATCCTTTTGTCACATACCTAGATTAACAGACAATAACAGGAAAATTCATCAGCTCATGTATCTCCAAATCGGTCTCTAGATATTCAGTTATCAACTATATCTTGGTGTCTCAAGACTTACAATGCTAAGTCTATTTATAGGCTTACACCTTCACATTTGCAGTCCACTTAGGAAACCGTCTAACTTCTTCTCAAAAAACTTTACAAAAAGACTAACCCAAAATCCCACATGATGCGGTCCAAATGACCCAAAATACACATAACACAGTCCAAATGACCCAAAATACATAAAGTACTTATCGCCTTGCGCGTTGCTTTCCCCCCTTCGCGGTATCTTTGACCTTGCACAACATCCATGATGTTGACTCATCCAAACCTCCTGCCAACAATGAAACTTTATTCTTCAATGAAAATTCATACTGGTTTATTTACAGGTGTTATAGAATGAATCCTCATTATACAGTACGCTACAAAATAAGCTACAATCTTGTAGCGAAGGGTTATTTTGGTAATGTTTTGGTGTTGAAGAATCATATTCAATTCTGCAGTAAAGGTGCAGCCCATATTAGCATTAAGTCACTGTAGAATCATGTTGGCTTTGCAAGACACATTTTACAGTGAAACTTGCCACTGCCTATCTTTCTTAAAAGGATCGTTTCTAGTTGCCAAATCATCTGTATGAGAATGTCTCCATCATTAAACAAAATTGTTAGAAATGGATTTTGCTCATGTATGATGATTTATTCCTGAGATATTTTTATTGGACAGATTGTTACATGTCATTAGCTGTGATGCAAGATCCAACTAAGAGGAAAAATGCCATAATGGGATACAATGAAGAAACAAAGATTAAAACACATGGACGGTTCCCATCATTTTATGGGTATCATATTTCAGGATCAATTTATGGTTGAATGGTAAGGAATTAGTAAAAATGGTTAAAACCCCCTTAGGAAATGGGTCGATTTATCCTTTTCGCGAGCCGTTTTCAAAATTTTGCAATGTTTTAGGAGCAAATCAAGTCTGTTCACAACGAAAGTTTCCATAAAATTATTTTGGATGATTTTAAAAATGCCCAATCATCATCCAAGCAGTTCCATATCACTGTTTTGAATGGATTCGACTTCAACTTCCCTTGATTACCTGCAAGAGATCATTGATGGTTTCTATTTTTCATTTTTTTTGTTGAAAAATATTATAATAGCTTAAGTCTTGTAATCTTTATAAATTGGATAGTGTGAATGTAAAAGGGTATAAATCTTCCTTTGGTAAAAGAGTAGGGATGGGTTCGAGAGAAAGACTACAAGAGACACCATTTTTAAATCTATATTTCATCTTATATCTAATGTGAATGGTGAAGTTTTATGCTTTTCAATCATCCATTTATCTTACAGACTAAATTTATTGTTCATCATTGTGATTACTTGTTTTAATATAAAAATTTGTAATGAAATTGTTATTTAGAGTTCAGATCAATGGATAGTTAAATTTTTCTATCGATTTCCTAAACTTTAAAGTTATATTGAAACACTTCTTTTTGTTTATGAATGATATAGTATCATTTTTAATTCCATAGAACATAGACTGCTTTCATGTGTTGTCATGTAATTGAATCTAGTTGTATATTACATTCAGTCTGTACTTTGAGTGAGTTTCCTTCAAGCCATGAAATTTCACTATGAATGTTAGAAGTTTCTTCTCCTAAGACCCGCACTTTTTATCCTTGTAACGCTTCCCTCTAGACATACCCTAAAATATCAACAACATTATCCTAAATATACCAATCTTTAATATGTGCTAAACTTTCCCTTCAAGCAGTCGAGGGACAACTTTTAGCGTTAACAGGTTGAGTGGAGAATTATTATTCTAAGTCTCTCTTCTTTATCTATCTCTCTTTCTATGTGAATTGCACGGGGGTGCTTGATTTAAAAGACATACTCTATTATCTATCACTATACTAAGGAAGGTTTTGTTGGGGTTTTCGCCATCAATTCATAGAGGGTTTCCCAAGTGTAAATTCACGTGTCGAATGTGATTGCTCATGTTTATTATTGTTATTTGATTTTAAGTACTATTGTATATTTGAATTAAAGATAAACAATTAGCATGCTATTAGAGCTCAAGGCATGGAAGAGATAAGTTCATGAATCAAGATTGAGCCTATGTAGATCCTGAGTGAACACAATACTTGAAGAATTATGGCTTCAATTGCAGTAAGATCGGAAGACCGTCTTGAAGGAACTTTGAACTTCAATACTTGGAAGGCTTGGATCCTGAATATCCTGGAAGAGAATGATTTGAAAGGATACATATCCAGTGTTATTGAATATCCTACTTATAATATAGGGTGCATTATTTGCAAGAAGAATCAATCCAAATAAAAAATAATCATCTGTGATTCCATGAAAGACAATTTGATGCCCATGATTACTCCATTGAATACCACAAAGTAATGCTTTGCCACCTTGACAAATATTTATGAGAACAAGGCACCCAGTCAAAAGAGATTATTGAAAAACAAGCTTCAAAATCTAAATATGGAGAAGGATGAAAATGTTGCTTCCTTCTTCACAAAGATCTCTCAAGTAAGAGATCAAATCATGAGAATTGGTGTGATGGTTGATGATGATGATCTCATTCAGACTGTGTCAATGGCATTCAATATTCATGAAAGACATTCTTCGTTGCAGTAAATGGTCGAGAAGTGAAACCAAATTTTGAGATACTTTGGCATGATTTCTTACAAGAAGAAGGGAAAATCGAGAGAAAATATACTTCCTCCAAAGAAGAGAATCTTTCTCTTGCGGCATGGATGAAGATAAGAAAGAAATATTTTTCTCATAAGAAGTTTTCTCATCAAAATGAAAATGATCACAAGAACTTTGATAAGTATAAAGTTAAATGTTTCAATGCAATAATAAGGGCCACTATGCAAGAGAATGTTGAGCAAAGAAAACATGAAAGTTCAAGGGTAGGTTTCATGCTTCTACTACTATAGAAGATGAACCTACAAGAAAGAATTCTTCTGATGTTCAGGAGATGATGAAGGAGTACTATATTGTCTCATCCCTATCTGGATCCATTACCATTAGTTGTAAGACATGGATAGTAGACAGTGGCACATCCAACCACATGACTGGATATAGGAGTGCTATCACAGATGTAAAGGAAAAGAAGTTCTCCTATCAGGTAGAACTTGGAGATAATACCACCTATTCGATCCAAGGAGTTCGATCCACTTCTTTTCAGTTGGATTTAGGATATGTGCTGCATGTTGATGAAATCATGTTCATTCCTAGATTGAAGAAGAACCTCTTGTCTATTTTAGTTCTAGAAGATAAAGGATTCATAGTAATATTTATGGACAATAAAGCGCTCATGTGGCCTAAGAATGCATACTTGAGCTTTGCATATGTAATTGGATTTAGAGAGGGAGGTTTTTACAAAGTTCCTGGAAATATCATTCAAGCCATGATCCATGACACAATCAATCCTTGTGAGCTATGGGATAGAAGGTTTGGTCATCTCCATTTCAAAGCACTACCCGGATTGCAAAAGATGGTAAAAGGTATGCATATGTTGAAATCTGATTTTGATATTGTTTGTAGAGGTTGTGCTATTGGAAAGAACATCAAGAAGAGTTTTCCAAGAAGTACCAAAAGATCCAAAGGGATTCTTGACTTGATACATTCCGATCTATTTGGTCCTATCTCAGCACCATCCTTAACTAGTTATTTGTACTATGTACTTTTAATAGATGACTTCTCTCACAAGTATTGGATTTGTTTTCTAAAGGCAAAGAGTGAAACATTCAACAAGTTTCAAGAGTTTAAAGAAGTGGTTGAAAATCAGACTAGAAAACACATTCGTGCTCTCATATCTAATAATGGAGGAGAGTTCGAGTCTCATGACTTTAATTAATTGTGTCGAGAGGTAGGGATAAGAAGACATCTGACTGTACCTTACAAACCCTAGGAGAATGAGGTTGTTGAAGAAACAACAGAACAATATGTGAGGCTACAAAATCCATTATGTGTGACCAGTATCTACCCACTTCCTCATGGGAAGAATCCTCCAACACTGCTATTTTTATATAGAAAAAACTCCTCACGCTATCCTAGGAAAACGACTGCTTAAGAGGTTTTCATTGGTGAATTGCTAGATGTTGGAAACTTGAAGATTTTCAGTTGTCCTGTCTACATTCATGTACCAAAAGAGAAGAGGACAAATATGGAACCATTCAGAAAGAAGGGAACATTTACTGGATATAGTGAATCCTCCAAAGCTTACATAATTTATGTTATAGGATAGAGGGAAATTGAAGTCAGCAGAGATGTAACATTTCATCAAGAGGTTGACTTCAAGAACTCCCAATAAATTTTGTGTGATTCATATATGGAGGAGCATGATACTCTTATGATGGAGTATCCAGTTTCTGATTCACCCCTTTTAGATGTTGAGATGGATAAGTCAGAAGATCCTACATATTTGCTTGATCCTGAAGAGCCATTAGAACCAATAGAATGATCTCTTGATGAACCTCTTGCTAAGAGGATAAGTGCATGGTGTTGAGACATTCTGCAAGGGGAAGAAAAGCATCGATCACCATTTGGCATATATAGAGAGTGAAAGAGACTGAAAAAATATGAAGGATATGTAGCTCATATGAGTCACATCAGTGATTCAGAACCCACCTCATATGAAGAATTTTCTAACAAGAAAGAATGGAAATATTCCATGGTAGAAGAATACAAATGTATCATGAAGAATGATGTATGGGAAGTGGTTCCTAAACCTGATGGGAAGTCTGTAGTAACTTCTAAGTGGCATTATAAAATCAAGCATGCAATTGATGGAAGTATTGAAAAGTATAAAGCAATATTTGTGGCCCGTGGTTTCTCATAGAAAGGAGGGATAGACTATGATGACACATTCACTTTTGTGGCAAGGTACACTACTATTCGAACCATAATTTATCTTGCTTTAGTTTTTGGTTGGAAACTTCACCAAATGGATGTGAAGACCACCTTTATCAATGGTGAAGTTGAGGAATAGTTTTACATACAGCAACCTGAGGGGTTTGTAGTCCATGGGAAGGAGTCCCTTGTATGAAAAATTAAGAAATACTTGTATGGTCTTAAGAAAGCATGAAGGGCTTGGTTTACGAGGATTGATAGCTATCTTCAAATATAAGGCTTCTCCAAAAGTGAAGCTGACCCCAACCTATATTTCAATGTTGTGAAGAACCAACCATTGATCTTGGTTCTCTATGTTTATTATTTTTTCCTTAATAGAGAGGAGAAATAGATAGCTCGGTGCAAGAGAGAGATCACTTCTAAGTTTGAAATGAAATACTCAGGTCTTATGCACTATTTTCTTGAGTGTAGAAGTTTCGAAAATGAAAGATGAGATCTTTCTTTCACAAAGAAAGTAAATTGATGTGTTGCGAATATTTAGTATGATGGACTGTAAGTCCATGTCTAGACATATCATTGGTTCTGTTGGCACGGGGCAGGTCTGCAGGAAGTGCGGAAGCCGACAGGTGCGAAAGGGCCATTCTGCGAAAGAAGGACCATTCGGGGTGTTCAAGGAAGCGCAAGAATTGTTAGATTAGTTAAGTCGGTCATGTGTACCGTTTTGTAACCAAATAGAAGCATATAAATAGATTAGGATTGTAATCCTAAGGGCATCCAGTTTTGAATGATAGAATATATCTTTTGGGTCTATTTTGTATCCGCAACATGCTGTATTGACGGTTTCTGCGAGGTTCATTCTGTAGGGTTAGTGAATGAATGAAGATGTTCGGTTACGGTGTAATATCTGTCTTTGGTTTTATGTGATGATGAATGTGAATGTTGTAGAGTATATTTGATGTGAAGTGCTATGGGTTTAAGATATACTGTTAATCTGAATAAGTAGGTTGAATATGCGGTTTCGATTGTTTGTTATTTGTTGAATTCTTCAAATGACTTAATATGTGAAGGATGAATTAATAGTATGCTGCGAATGTTATAATCTCTGGTGATGTGTGTTGGAAGCATATCCTCAACTTCACTGCGTAAACTTGGTTCCAGTAGCCCCCTGATCCATCTCGGGTGAGATTGCACTTACTCCGCAAGTGTTGCTGGAAAGGGTTCCACCCTTTCAGGCCAGTGTATAAGGGAGTTTGGATTGGTGGTTTGTTGACGACGGTGCGAAGTTAACCCCTATCGATAGATGTTGCATCAACAAATGGTTCCATTGCCAGGACCTTGAGGAAGTAAAGAAGCAGATATGCTGTGGCATGCGATGAAACCAGAGATCCAGGAGTGGTTCAGCAAGAAGGCGGAGGAAATCATAAAAAGCGAGAAGCGAGATCCTAAACAGACAGTGACCAGTTGGCTTCAAAAACACATCTACTCAGATATCCATGAAATATTATTCTGTGAATTCCTAGTGTTGTTGCACTAGTGGCTGACACGGTTGATGTTCTAAAAGAACCACTGCCAAAAGACTGAACCTAATTGTTGGACCCCAGAGTTGGTTCGATAGCTGAAGCGAGTCAATAACAAGGTGTCGCGAGCTGTTGATTTCTGGGTGGATAGTATCCTCGAAGGGTACGTGATCGAGTTTGTTGTAGACACTATCAAGTCGTATAGTGATGCCGAGAGGAAATTCTTCAAGGGGCCAAGAGTAAGGTTATTGTCATTGTTAAAACTGTGGATTAAGATGATTCTTTGCGAAAACAGAATATTAAGGATGTCTACCGACGTGTAGAAAAATCGTTGTGTGGAGGATGAAGATATCGCGTAAACGCAGATCTGACAGAAAGATGTGGGGTAGATGGACATGAGCAATGATAAATTTCTAAGGGAAGTTGATGAAGAGTGTGGTACCTTGAGGAGTGGAATGATATTCCGATGTCCTGAGAAGAAGAGGAGGACTAAGAGAGAGTCTCCTGAGAGGACCAGAATGGAGAACTACGAAACAAGACCACAAGGGAGGAAGCAACCTTATTGTGAAGGAGACATTGACTAGGTTACCCCAGAAGCAGAAAGAGGATATATTGTAAGTTACAATGTAACTTCAACCCCACGCACTACTCCGAATTTTATAGGAAGAAACCCAAACTAATGGAAGAGTTGCCCCATGTGCAACGGTAAGAGTAGCACTTCAGTAAACAACAATAGTAGCAATGTTAGGATGGTAGACGAGGCAAATATTCCTACATGTTGGCTTAAGATACTATTCTAGAGGTTTCCAATGTACACCCAGGTTCTTCACGATTTCAAGGAACCAACAAAACTCCTTCTCACCAGCCGTTTCGACAATAGCCTATGAACATGTTGAGGTCTCACCTGAGGTGTAGCTATGGGAGCGCTGCAGAATCAGGTTTCCACATCAATGTTATAAGTTGTTCGGATGGAACTACTGCGCAGCGCGCTGTAGGGTTTGCATTGCGGGCTGAAGACTACGTGACGATAGACTTCGTCACGATCAACACTTCTGCAAGCTAAGATGCTTGCGCAACCAACGCATCTACATACTGCGTGGTTCGGACATGATGCAAATAATAGGACATCGCAACTGACTTATACGCTACCTCTGCAGACTTACTGATCTTGATGACTTTACTTAGTGTTTATCTGTTCATCTATTTCCTTAGACAATTAACCTTATAACCAATGTAAACAGATGAAACACACAATATTGCGCACCTCTGTTGCCGTGTGTCAAAGAGTTATAGATCCCAAACTCTACATACACATATGATTATTCAACGAACTGATACTTTCACAGACTTAGAATACTACTCATTCATCATTCATCCATACATTTAATACTTAACATATTATTCCCATCTTTCTCCTATTGCGAATACATATAAAGGCATTAACACAACAATTGATAAATGAGAATTCAAGCATCCATTGTAAGCAAAGAGACAAGTGCAAAACATACACAATCACACTATATAGGATTTAACGTGGTTCACCTCCAGGATGGGAGCTACGTCCACAAGAACTGTTGTTGTATTAGTCTTTGGGAAGGGTACAATAGTTCTTGTCTGTGCACTCAACTGTAGATTCTCTTCTCTCTCAATATGCCTCTGTGCACACAGCTTGCAGAGCCTTTACAAAATGTCTCCCAACAGAGATTTATCCAATCAACAATGAGAACAATAACAAAATGAAGAGTAACCCTGTCCCATACAAAATATAGCTTATTTATAGACCATGCTCGTAGGTCATGTCTTTACAATTCATAGGCAAAACCCTAAGGTTCTCAAATCTAGCACGGATGCCCGCCACCCTACCTGTCGCCATCGACAGCTTGCTCCACTCGCTCTGGCCGCCTTACTGGACCACTCGTGGCTCTAACGCCCTTCTGACAGCCGCAGTCATCAGTAAAACGGTTACAACTGCATCGTGGCCTGTCACTTTCCACTCCTTTATCCTACCTATTGACGTAGACTTAGTGGCCTAACTTCTCAACTGCTTGCTGCCACTCTCTTAGACAGGTCACTTTCCGCTATCATCCGCTCTGTCCCTTACTCAAAATAGGTCGTTGTAACATCTCGATAATTTAAAAAAAAAATTAAAATTTTTAATTCGACAATAAATGCTAATAATTGTAAAAGCGAGATGCTAAATACTCACAAAGTCAACATTTAATTGTTAAAGTCATAATTGCAACCAATCATTTAAATTTTTTTTGAGATTCTTAGCTAAAGATAGATTAGTAGTACTGACATGCTTGTACTATAATTAATTATGCCTGTGTTAACAATACTATGAGTTGTCCTAGGATGATATTGACAGTTGTTTCTTTATGAGGATGAAAGGGCTCCTACGAGGTGCCTGAGGCTTACTTAGATTTTTATGCTAAAGCATACGTACCTGTACTTCTTGCGCGGATTCACAGGTAAGGTTAATGTCACAATTTCCAGAACTGTAATGGTAATTATAATTTTCAGTAGCCGTCTGGTTTGACACAAGTCTTAATCTCTTCCAAGATTTGGGTGTGCATCTGAGCCCAAATATTTGTTTCACACATTGCGATGACAACAACCTAGGACTGAATGCAGTGATGCACGTGACAGAAGGACAATGTACATGCATTTGGTAAGTTTACGTGGCAATCTAATATGCCAACAAGGTGACGATAATATCCCATCTTTTGAGCATATTAATTTGTTCGTCATTGATTTGTATTGACTAGGATTGGGTGGCTTAGACTAATGGTTATGTGCGATGCTTAAAAATAACCCTAGCGATGGAGGCTATTAGCACTCACAAGGTATTTGTATTTATTTTTATTTTTTTAAACATTGGAGTACCATAATATAGTGGCAATATATTATTTGTTTTTATAATTAAGTGATGCGTTGTAGTGGTAATTTTTTCATATTATGGTGATGCGTTCATTGTAGGGGAACTATCATATTAAGTTTTATATATAATGTTCTTACTACATTGAGATTATAACTTTACGTTGGTAATGGTCGTGTTAAGTGTTAACCGATGCGATATGGTTTCTATAGTACCAACTATGGGTTCGACATGATAATCTTATGATGCATTGATGGATGTATTGCATGGCAGGTTGTGCACGTAGGGAATCACGACCCTATCCAAATACCGTTGATTTTATACAGCGATTATTGAAATGACTTATGTTTGCATTAGCACTGTAAGGGATTGACCTTATTAATGGTTCTCGTCGTGGTAGGTGTTGTGGTCATCTTACGTGGGTTCTCATCGTGGCAGGTGCTGTGGTGATATTACGTGGGTTCTCGTCGTGGCAGGTGTTGTGGTGCTACTAAATGCAAGTGTGAAGGTTTTGAACCTGGAATCGTCTCTGGTACAGGCATTGAAGTCCTCGTCTGGTTGTAATTAACGGTGCCGAAGTGCGAGCTATTTGGACGATAGCACGTGAACGAGTTGATGCATGAGGTGATATGGATCCTCATTGTAATAAGCAATTGCCTTCCGGGAGGTATGACTTGGCAACGTCGTGGAGGTAGTAATTAATGAGGAAATGAATGCACTGGCACTCGTCTTCCACGCGGACAATAGAGATGGCCCGTCGTTGATTGCAAAGGGTTTCGGCCATTAGATGAACCCTAAGTCGAAAGATACCAAAAATACGTTGGGAAACCCTTGGTCTTCGTTTAGTCTTATGTGTTTTTTGCAGCAAGAGGCCGAACGGCCGTTACAGGGAAGTTTTGGTGCTCTTAGCCAGCTCTAGGCTTGAACCTGAGACCTGTGGGCTATGTGCCTACAACGGGGGAGTGGAACCTTGTCTAGCTACTAGCCTTCGAGTGGTTTTCTCATGTTGAGGAAGCATCTCTCTAGGGTTTAGTGGATTGTTTTGGCCGAACCGTCAAAGCGTTTGGGTTATGATACCGTTCTCAACACTGGTTGACTTTCTAACTCTCTCAAGGTGGCGAGAAACTTATCGAGGTCCAACACTCATAGGTAAGAGATGTATGTAATATTTTCTGTTAGGATAGTCCTATACTCCATCCTAGTCCCACCAGTATTTTGATCATTTACATTTTCAACCATGCATGCATTTCTGCATGCAGCATACATTCTACATGCTTCCTAGTCATTAGGTCGACACCTCCAACACCTAGTCCTTAGTCTCCCAGCACTCGAGAGCTACCTTCCACTCAGTTTCATCCCTCCTAGAGATTAGTGCGCCCTTCCTTCAGTTACTGCATGAGAAAGGTGCCCTTCCTTCAGTTGTCTTCAGTTATATTCAGTTAACTGAGTTCTCTCCTTGATTAACTGACCTTATCACTCCAATGGACCTCCAGTGAGACTAGACTGCTCATTCTGACTCCAGTTAGCTCCTCATGCACCCTCCACTGAGACTACTTCATTCAGTTAGTGTTAGTTACACTCAGTTACAGTCAGTTACACTCAGTTACACTCAGTTACACTCAGTTACATTTAGTTACACTCAGTTTGACTGATGGTTGACAGTTACTTGTGCACTGATGACTCCACTGATGATGAGATAGACTACTAGTTGTGCTCCGATGACACTCCAGTGATATTTTGATCACTCAATGAAGGATAATTCGAATTGCCACCTTAGGCATTCGAATCCTCATGCATTGTATTACTTATATGTCCATTTGTGATTAATAATTTAGTATGTTCGAAGTATTATTGCTTCTATCTGAGTTCTATTGTACTAGATTATTCTATTGCTCATTATACTGTATTCACTCTTCTTCTATTTTCTTGCTTAATCCATTATTCTCTTGTGAGGTATACATCATCTCTTAGATATGCTATGAGGATTTTCACATGGTATCATATCATGTTGAGAGTATTGTTTGTCTCCATTCTTGAGAGTTTTTGCAGGTTATTACCAAGATTTCGAGTGCAATAGTTGCAGTAGTTTCTGCATTTTTGCAGCAGTAGCAGTTGCAGTTATTCTATATTGTTTTTGCAGGTCCTCTATAGCTTCAATGAATTTAGGATAATTTCCTCCTCTTTCTCCACTCAATTATGTTGAATGGAAACTGAAAATGATAGCAAATTTGAAGAGCCATGATCTCTTTGACTGTTGTTTTGAAAGAGAGTTCGAATCTTCTGAAGATGAGATTGATTGGTTAAATAAAGGTGACAGAGCCTTTGGATCAATGATACTTTCCATGTCTGAATGCATGATATACCAATACCTTGATGTTATTGAAACTCCAAAAGAGCTATGGGCCCATCTAGATGAAATATACGGCAAGAATGAAGGAATTGGTCCAAACCCATTTGAGAGCAAGCAAAGTGATGCATTCGCTTCCCTTGATGGTCTCTTAGATCATGATGGATTCACTCCTCTTGATGGTCTCTCAAATCATGATGCATTCACTCCCCTTGATGGTCTCTCAGATCATGAACCAGTATTATCTCATATTGAAGTTGTTGACAAAGAACTTGCAGATTCTCCACTCATGCTCAAACTTTCTTCTCCTTTTGTGCCAGCTCACACTCTAGATATTGCAGAAGGTCCTAAATTCTCTCATGCACCAAAGTATGTTGGTTTGCATCATGATCACATGATTATTTCGGAGGTAAAATCAGCTATTGGAGGTAATGCATTCGCTCCTCTTCAGCAATCATCTCTTATTTACTACTATATGATCATTAGCACATGCTTTCAGAAGGTTATTGAAGAATATGGCCATTGCCACCCGCTTGAGATAATTTCTCATGCATCCATTGGTTTTGATCTCACCTCTTATGGTTCAAAGGAGATCTCAAGAAACCATTTCCATTTGCTTGGGATAATTTCTCATGCATATGATAGTTTTGATCTCACCCCTGCTGGTTCAAAGGAGATCTCAAGAAACTATTCATCAAGTCTTAAGTTTGATTTGGATTTCAAGCAATCATTATTTGATGGTTCTTTTTGGCATAATCTCACCCATGATGGTTCAAAGGAGAAGACAAAAGACTATTTGCATATTCATAATTTTGATCCTACCACAGCTGATTCCAATCACAGGTTCAAGGATCATCCTCATACTTTTGGATTTGTTCTCATCACATTCAATCTGAAGAGCAAGTACAAGCACATGCTTTTTGAGCATGATCCACTTCTTCCCAAGAAGAAGAAACCTCCAGACATATGACCAAGCGTCACACCTGCTTGAGTATGGAGCATTTATTTGTGTGTGTGCCTTACAGTTTGTTTTCTGAGGAGTGGGTATGTTTCCCATGAAATTTTCCCACTTCCTTGGTTTATTTGACTGTTATTATTCATTGTATTGGGTGACCTTTGGTCTTACTTACCAGGGCCCATGATGGATTAAGGGGGGGTGTTAGGATATTCCTATACTCCATCCTAGTCCCACCAGTATTTTGATCATTTACATGAAGGCTAATTCGAATTGCCGCCTTAGGAATTTGAATCCTCATGCATTGTATTACTTATATGTCCATTTGTGATTAATAATTTAGTATGTCCGAAGTATTATTGCTTCTATCTGAGTTCTACTGTACCACATTATTCTGTTGCTTATTATATTGTATTCACTCTTCTTCTATTTTCTTGCTTAATCCATTATTCTTTTGTGAGGTATACATCATCTCTTAGATATGTTGTGAGGATTTTCACATTCGCATGTTGGTTTGCACAGTTTGTGAATAGTTTTAATTCTTCAAGTTAAAATCTATCAATGCCGTGAATGATAATGTGCTTCGTCGTTGTGGCAGTTGTGGAGTGTCTCGGGCCGGGAGTTTGCACCAAGGTAAAATTCCACCAAACCTTCGTGTTAAAACAATAGTGTTCCATATTTTGTCTTGGTTCGGGTTTCTGAGCTAGTGTTAACCTCTGTCTAAATGGGACCTGGAAGGTGCTAAACGACTGGGACCTTTCTATGGCGACGACTTAGGTATTGCAAGGGCGCAAAACCCTGGTAAGTCTCGGCGTTGTTTATCCCTCGTAGGTCTTCCTTGGCCAGGTTTTAACTATGTTAATAGTGTGACGAGGGTCAAGATGGTCGTGTCTATAAATGATTTGGACTGTTTTAAGAGGGTAATCCTTTTTTTAAAAGAGTTTGTTAGCATCAAAGTTGTCGGGGTCATTCTGCGTTGGTTTTGTATGAATAACTCGTAAAAGGGGATAAACTTTGTAAGCACAGGGGAACTCAGCTGAACTTAATGTCTGTAATTTTTTTTATGGCAAAGCTTTCAGGTTTGAGATATTTTGTTCTCCCCGCTAGTTATTAGCTCGTCTGCTTTACTGTTAAAGTGCAACATGGTATGAATATGTTTCAATGTTTAACAATGGGTTTTATGCGATTTCTCGAAAACCTAGTTTTTAATTTCGTCATTATGTATAAATGGTAGTTACATGTTTGAACGAAATAATGCCAGGGTATTGGCCTGAAAATAGCCGTAGCCTATTGATGTCCTGTTATCTTGATGAACTAGGGTTAAGTTGGATCATGAAAGAATAGTTTATTGTCTACGATGAATGATAGGGTAGAAGGAATTTCTAGGATTTTCCAGCTTAGATGACTGTAAAATATATATATATATATATATATAGAGAGAGAGAGAGAGAGAGAGACAGAGAGAGAGACAGAGAGAGAGAAAGAACAGTAAAGAAAAGGGATCTATTTAATACTTCATTGCATGTAATTTTTGTGAAGAGACGATCGTCAAAGGTTGTGTATTCAATGCTCAGTTTTGGAATTTAAATGAAAAATGTTATTGATTGTTTCCATAGTTTTTTTTTTTAAATAAAAGAAAAGATAATGAATTGTAAGATTAGAAGTATTGCTACAAATGGGAAATGGATGCAAGCTTTCATGCCTATTGATGTTAATCTGTACTATTTTTGAGTTTTTAGATCCATGAAGACAGATCAGATATTTTTAACAGAGATTTTATTAGATTACGAGATGCTTATAAAACATGAGGATTCTAACAGGAGATACTAGTATATATTTTTTTAAAAGATAGGAATGAAATGAATACCGAAATCTATGCAGAAGTAAAATGTATTGTTCTTGGAATTAGAAATATACAATTGTTTTATACCTGTTTATGAGATACTGTCATGTTTAGCTTCCTGCATCTTTTCTTAGAACAGTAGGGCTTTGTTAAAGAAACATCATACTGTACAACACTTCTTTGAAATCATACTTTCAACCTACCAATTTATCTACTTAATTATTTCTCTGCACTAGAGTACAATGCATGTATTTGCATGGGGAAAAATACAGAGAAAATCTTTATTATATCATTTGAATTCAATCAATCATCATATCTTAAAATTACCATTAATTTCAACATGTAGACAGAATGATCAAAAGAATAGGCAGAACCTGAACCAATAGGTGAGCGGACAAACACCCCATAAGCCTGTTCCTCCCAACCAACTCCTGAAGACAGTCTAGATATCTACCTTAGGACCATCGAGCCTGTTCACTAAACCACCAGGAGGAGGAAACTTAGAAGCTTGGTCTTAAGTCTTGCAGCAGCAAGTAGTTATCCAGTCTTACAAACTTCAGCAGTCAAGGAGACCTGCACTAGCATCTCTAGTCTTTCCTCTCGGAATTGATCTGCAACCTTACAATTGCACTCTCCTCACCCTCCCTTATTCAACTCTCTTAGTCATCACCTGATGCACATCAGGAAAAATTTTCTGCAGAAAAGAATGTAAGAGCTCCCTGCTCAATTTGAATTGCCTTTATAGGCTGCCTAGGTCTTTGTGATTAACTGGTCATTAGTGAGCTACCTGCTCACCTCCCTCCACCTGGAGGGGGAAGTTCCATAACATTAGGGGGAGTTGTCCCATACCAACAGCTAGAGGTAGAGTGAAAATGCTGCCATCTGTCCCAAGCCTTCCAGCAGCTTCCATTCCTCCTAGTGGCCCAGTGAACATTCTTGTAACAACTTTTTGAGTGTTTGTCTCCATTTTTATTTATCAAATAATAATAATGAGTCATTACATTCCTTTTTGACCCAAACTGGTCATAATTTCAAAAACTTGAAATTCTAATTTAGCACAAATATTTTTGCAAAAAGGAAAATAGCATCAAATAATTATTCTCAAAATTTGGGTAGGTGACATACACCCCCCCTTAAGTCTCAACATCGTCCTCGATGTTGCTTTATTCACTCCTAGAGTGTTCCTGGAACAGAGTTGGGTATGCAGCCCGCATACTACTCTCCAACTCCCAGGTTGCCTCTGCTGGGCTAAAGTGTTTCCATTGCACCTTTACTTGGCCAACGGTGTAGTTCCAGAGTAGAGTTTCTTTCCTTGTGAGAATACAGTCCGGTTCCACCAGAAAATCGCCGCCTTGTTCCACCTAAACATTATTCCAATTTACAACATGAGTAGGGTCATGCACATATTTATTTAAAAATGAAATGTGAAAAACATTATGGATTTTGAGGTTTGAGGGTAAGGCCAATTGATATGCCACAGGCCCAATCCTTGACAAAAATTCGAAAGGGCCACAATAAATGGGTGCCGGTTTGGCACAACTCCCCAACTTTAGTGAGCTCTTTTTTGGTCTTACCTTTAGAAAAATGTACTCACCAACCTGGAACTCTTTATGAGTCCTTTTGTTCGGAACCCATGTCAACCCTTCTCTTTACTTTGTTAGTATATTGTTGTTGGATGCATATGCTTTGTAAGTCTTATCGTAGTATTTGTTGATCCATAGTTAATATTAGCCCATAGTATTGACCCATAGTATTGGACGCATATGCTTTGTAAGTCATCCTGTAGTATTATATGTCCCATGGTTTTGACCCATAGTATTGGGCATAGACTTAGTATATAAGTCTGTGTTGAGGCCAATGAAGGTACCATGAAGTTATTAGTAGTGAGCTTGCTCAAAGGAAGTTGCCCCCTCGAAGTGGCCTGCGATCAATATAAAAGTGATTCTGAGTTCTGTTACTGCTGCTATATCGTGTATTTTGATTAATGAATTGTTGCAGGTTCTTCACATCTGGTATCAGAGCACTTTCTTGGGCTCACTGGGTGAAATTTCTGTCAATTTTTTTTTTCGCATTTGTTGCAGCTTTGGATCTGGGAATAATACCTATCTACTTAACTGTGGGAAGTACTTGGGAATAAGCCCTAAAATGCATTATGAGGAGTACCACAGGAACCCTGAAGTAGCTGTCCCATTGAGAGGACCTACCAGTGAAAAGGGCAATGACCCCTACCTGATTGACTAGTTCACACCCATGAGGTAAACCAAGAGCTATCGTTTGTGGCAAAGCAGTTATCAGTTTTACCTGATCCATGGAGTGAGGGGTACTGCCCCAAAACACAAGCCGTCAGACAGCATTGGTGGTCGAGTGAATCCCCTGAACCGATAGGAAGCTGAACATAGCTGGGGTCCATATCTATTTTTCAGCTGAATAGTTGTTGATCACTTCCGAGCCATTTTAGATCCATTTTGACAGTCGTTCCAGCTCCAGCTGTTTCAGATCTATTCTGAAAGTCGTTTCAGATCCAATCATTTTTTATCCATTTAGCGTCATTTCAGATCCATCTGTTGTCGAGCCCTTCCGCAGATCTCAACTCTGTTTTCCCTGAAACTTCACTGACACCCCTGCAATCCCATTCTGCATATTTCATTCCTGAAGACTCTATCCCAAATTCCACTTCCCGAGACCAAAAATCCCACATTTGTCTATTTTTAGGGTTTGCCATAACTCCTTCGATTTTCACCCAAACGCCTTCAAATTTTGCCACCGTGTTCCTTTCCTGTAAAATCTCAAGCACAGTTGAATCTAGCTACTGTGGATTCCTCACTGGTGAAAGATTGCACAACATTTGCAAGAATTAGCATAAAAAATTTAAATGAATGAAGAACAATACACATGAATTGGTGAATAATCTCAATATTATTAACTGTCTAACCTTATCAAAGGTTAAGAACACCCATATATACAAATCTGGAAGAATTCGAATCCATCTGGAGTGTTCACACTGATCTAGCTTAGAAAAAGCTCAAACCCCCCTAGGTTGACCAAAATATCCCAAACCATCCCAAACTGGTTCGAATCTGCAGTGTGAATGCTGGGAATGACTGGACAGGCCCATGTGACCTCACACATGTGAAGAAACTGGTTGGCTAGAGGTTTGGAGTCTAAAATTGGTCAAAAATGTGACAAAACAAGGCAAGATTGTCCCCAAAGAGAGCAAATGCGCCCTAGGTAGAAGAGAAGCATGCTGAGTGCATTAAATGACCTGAGGAGGGCGCTCTAGGCATGCTGAGTGCATTAATTGCCCTGGGGAGCGCTCCACTTAGCTGGTTTGACTCAGCACTTGTTCACATTTGCCATCTAGTTCATGATAATTGACCATTTAGTAGCTAATCAACTTAGGGATGTAATCATTAATCACTTGGGCTAATTAATCATCATTAATAAATGATTAATGTACATAGGTGGAAAAATGTTCTAACACCCCCCCTTAAGCTAGACTTAGTGAAATATCAAAAATTAAGGCCTTGGCAACTAGGCTCAAGTCACCTTTTACATCATGAAAATTTATTTGTCCATGTAACCAAGGTAAGGAGGAAAACCACATGGGAAATAAAACCTCCCCTCTAAAATGGACATGTGGCATATATCAAAATACACCAATCATCACCATGCATCACTCACCCCAAGCAAAGATCTAAGGTGAGTGAAGGTCTTCTCGGTAAAACACTTGATGAAGATATCAGCAGTTTGCTCACTGGATGGGCAATACTGCAATGCTATGATCCGGTCATGCACCAAACCCCGAATGTAATGCATGTGTATCTCTATGTGCTTGGTCCTCTGTCTCTGTACTGGATCGGTAGAAATCTTGATTGTACTTTGATTATCACACCAAAGAATAGTGGGTGAATCAAAGACAATCCCGAACTCTGCAAGAATACCTTGCAACCAAACACATTGTGTGGCTGCATTGACTGCTCCCCTGTACTCGGCCTCAGCTGAAGATAAGGAAATAGTGCTCTGTTTCTTGCTTGACCAGCATATAGGTCCATGTGCAAGCATAAAGACATAACCGGAAGTTGACTTCCGATCAATACAATCACCGGCCCAATCAGAATCTGTAAATCCTACTAGTTCAAGAGATGAACCAGCAGCATAATGGATACCAAAAGACTTAGTACCCTGAACATAATGAAGTATCCTCTTGGCTGCCTTCCAATGGATCTCATGAGGCTCTTGCATGTGCCTTGCAACAGCCCCAACAGCATAAGACAAATCTGGTCGAGAGTGTGTAAGATACAACAAACTCCCAACTAGTTGTCTATACAACGAACTGTCAACTAGTGGTGAAGAACCCCATTCTGTAAGCTTAACTCCTGAAAGAAATGGAAATTTTGCAGACTTACATTCAGCCATCTTAAATTTCTGCAGCAAATCTGAAGCATACCTTGACTGACATACAGAAATTCCATTCACAGATTGATCAATCTCCAAGCCCAGAAATTGTTTTAGCAATCCTAGATCGGTCATGGAGAATGCACTGTGCAATGCTCTCTTAACTGAGTCAAGTTCTTTGGTGCAGCTACCAGTGATCAAAAGATCATCAACATACAGTACAATAATCAATATCAGATCACTAACATGCTGCATATACACATTTGGATCAGACTTACACCTCTCAAACCCCAAAGATAGCAGAAAATTGTCCATTTTTGCATACCATGCTCTAGGAGCTTGCTTGAGCCCATAGAGTGATTTGTTCAACCTGCAAACAAGAGTATGATCAGAAATAAAACCTTCAGGCTGCTGCATATAAATCTCCTCATTCAGATCCCCATGAAGAAAGGCACTCTTTACATCCATGTGATGAATCTCCCATCGCTTGGAAGCCCCAATTGCCAAAACTAGTCTTATGGAGTCCATCTTTGCCACCGGTGCAAATGTTTCTATATAGTCCACTCCTTGGACCTGAGAGTAACCCTTAGCTACCAACCTGGCCTTATACTTCAAATCAGAGCAATCAGATCCAATTTTGGTTCTATAAATCCACTTGCATTGCACTAGTTTCCTCTTGGGAGGAAGAGGGACCAAATCCCAAGTTTTGTTCTCATGGAGTGAGTTCATCTCCTCTTGCATGGCTGATTGCCACCTTGGGTCTGTACATGCTTCTGAATATGACATTGGATCAGATCCAATCATCAAATAACAGGCCTCACTCAGATCAGAATTATTATATGCAAAGGAATTGTGAAATTGAGATCTAGTTTTCCTAGCATCTTGGGGATCTCCCACTTGCTCTCCGGCACTTTGAATTGTTTTCTCTACCCACTTGGGCCTTGAGGGAGGGATATGTTCAGAATCCATATCAACATCATCTTCAGCAATATCAGAATCAGAAATATCAGAGAATGAATCACTACTTACTTCATCATCAAGACGAGGGAATGAGCATTCCCCATCACCTTGTTCACTAGCTTGCAAAAATTCTTCCTCTTCGAATTTGACACTTCTTTCAATGAAAGTTTTGTGAGTGGATGGATCAAAGAGCTTGTAGCCCTTGGAATCCTCTGCATACCCAACCATGATTGACTCCTTGCTTTGGGGCTGCAATGCCTTTCTCTTCTCCGGTGGAATTCTGGCCCAAGCCCTTGAGCCAAAAATTCTGAAATGTGAGACATTTGGCTTGTGGCCCATCCAAGATTCAAATGGAGTGATTCCTTTCAATGCTTTGTGTGGTTCCCTGTTCTGAACATATGCTGCACAATTCATAGCTTCAGCCCATAATTTAGGAGACAAATCCCTTGCTTGCAACATGCAAGTTGCCATCTCTTTCAGTGCTCTATTTTTGCGCTCTGCAACACCATTTTACTGAGGGGTGTAGGGCACTGGGTGTTGCATCTGAATGCCATGCTCTTGACAGAGCTGCTGCAAATTGTTGTTGACATACTCTCTACCATTATCAGTCCTCAAAATCTTCATGGCCTTCCCACTGAAGTTCTCAACCATGCTCTTAAAAATCTTGAAACAATCAAAGACTTCAGATTTTTGCTTAAGGAAAAATAACCAGCAGTACCTTGAGTAGTCATCGATGAAGGTGAGCACATATTTGCTGCAGCCATAGGAGGGTGTGGGGAGTGGCCCTATGAGATCAGAATGTACTATCCCAAGAGGTTGATCAGCCCTCCTAGCCTTCCCTTTGTCATACTTCCTTTCAGGATGTTTCCCAATCATGCAACCCTTGCATGTTCCACTCGAAAATCTGATTTGGGGCAGCCCTTCTACCATATTTTCTTTGCTTAAAACTTGAAGATATCTGTAGTTTAGGTGCCCATACCTTTGATTCCATAGCTTGCTGGTCTCATTCCCATGTGACAGCAGCACACTTGGTGAAGAAAATTCGAGGAAGTGGGAGAACATGTACATCTTCATGTCATGGTCTGCAACACCCTTTGCAACAATTTTCCCGGTGGAAACTTCTGATATCTCCACTTCATCCTGAGTGAAGACCACCTTCTTTGCTGCTCCAGTATGTGTCATTTGATACACAGAGAGCAAGTTTGCTGCAAGATTTGGTACATAGAGCACATTGGAGAAGAAGCCATTCTCCATAGAGATTTTCCCAATGCCATGAGCAGGGATTTCTGAGTCATCTCCCATTCGAATTGAGAGACCACTGTAGGGAGCAAGTTCAGAAAACGAGTCTCTTGAGGAAGCCATGTGCCTTGAGGCACCTGAATCAATGATGAACAAAGGTGAATGAGATGAGCTATCCACCAAAGCATGGCAGCTCTCCTTGTCTTCAGAAACGCACTCCTTCTTCTTGGAACTTTCAGGAAGAGGAATGTTATTTTTCTGTAGGAGATGGGTCATGGTGTCTATGGTTTTCTTCATGCATGAGCTCTCTGGATGAAAACCTCTTTGACAGTAGCTACATTTCATCTTCTCAGCCTTCTTTCCCTTGTTCTTGACACGATTCGAAACCCCCTCAGAGGATTTGGGCCTCTCATCCTTCTTCTTCTTCTCTTGAGGTTTCGAAACCCTGGGTTTTTGCTTGCTTCTTCCACATTTCGAATCTCCAGCTGCAAGAACTTGATCTTTTTGTTTGATGGAGCCCATCAAGACCAGCTTGTCTTTCTCTTGAGTTAGCATATCCATGAAGTCAGCCAAGGATGGCATCTTCCAACCTCTGACTGTGAGCCTTGTGGAGTTGAAGGAAGACACAAAAACTGAGTATTCTGAACCCAATTTTGAGAGAATGGACAACACCAACTGTTCTTCTTTCTTCTCTATGCCACATTGTCTGATCTGCAAGACCAAGTTCTTGAACTTGGTGAAGAATTCCTGGATGGAATCGAAATTCCCTGGGCTCAGTGAGACAAGCTCATTTTCGAGCTGGTGGCCTCTCATCTCATCAGTCTTTCCAAACAGTGTCTCAAGCTTGAGCCACACTTCATTTGGAGTTGCTAGACTTTCTACATGAAACAGGAGGTCTCTCGAAATGCTGAGACAAAGGAGGCCAAATGCCTCATCCATTCTGTTAAAAAACTTGGATTTCTCCACAGCTGAGTTTGGCTCAACCTCAGTGCCCATCGTGATTCTGTAGAGACCCTTAGATCTCAACAAAATCACCATTTCTGCCTTCCAATCGAAATAGTTGAAGGGTGTGAGCACGTTTGGGTGAGATGGCTCCATTCTCCTCTGCTGCAATTCGCACTTGCTGACAATGCTGAACTCCAATACCTGCAAACAACTCTCAAATCACTCTGGAGGGATCTACACTCATAGATTCGAACCCTGTATGGATAATGGGTGCATTCGGGAGAGCATCACACCTGAGAGGAGCCACTAGATTTCTCCAGTAAGCTCAAGGCAATGGCCTCAGGAATTATGTGGTTTCTCCACTGTTTCTGGCAATCCACTACAACAGTCTGCTGGTTCGAATTCTAGCTCCAAGAGCTCTGATACCATGTAAAATCTCAAGCACAGTTGAATCTAGCTACTGTGGATTCCTCACTGGTGAAAGATTGCACAACATTTGCAAGAATTAGCATAAAAAAATTAAATGAATGAAGAACAATACACATGAATTGGTGAATAATCTCAATATTATTAACTGTCTAACCTTATCAAAGGTTAAGAACACCCATATATACAAATCTGGAAGAATTCGAATCCATCTGGAGTGTTCACACTGATCTAGCTTAGAAAAAGCTCAAACCCCCCTAGGTTGACCAAAATATCCCAAACCATCCCAAACTGGTTCGAATCTGCAGTGTGAATGCTGGGAATGACTGGACAGGCCCATGTGACCTCACACATGTGAAGAAACTGGTTGGCTAGAGGTTTGGAGTCTAAAATTGGTCAAAAATGTGACAAAACAAGGCAAGATTGTCCACAAAGAGAGCAAATGCGCCCTAGGTAGAAGAGAAGCATGCTGAGTGCATTAAATGACCTGAGGAGGGCGCTCTAGGCATGCTGAGTGCATTAATTTCCCTGGGGAGCGCTCCACTTAGCTGGTTTGACTCAGCACTTGTTCACATTTGCCATCTAGTTCATGATAATTGACCATTTAGTAGCTAATCAACTTAGGGATGTAATCATTAATCACTTGGGCTAATTAATCATCATTAATAAATGATTAATGTACATAGGTGGAAAAATGTTCTAACATTTCCTAATTCTACTTCTTTGTCCCTCTTTGACAAATTTTCCTATTCTTTCACCCCGCTTTTGAAATCCTCATTTTCTGCTTCCCTATCCATCAAAAAGTGTCCAAAACCTAGTAAAAATCCAATTAACCATCTAAGTTTTTCCCAAATCCAAATTTCCCTCTACTAAATAAGCTTTCGTTTGTATTTTTCTATCCATTCCGAAAAAAAAAAAAAACCTCCTGGTTCTGGTTGTCACCTGCGCAGGAGCAAAAACCATGGAGGAAGCACTTGCAGCCATCCAAACCAAACTCCAAGATTTGGATGAAAAAATTCTTAGCCTCCATCTTCAGCACTCAGCCATGAACAATAACCGACAACCAAAAGCTTCTGCAACCAATGGGTTCTCTTCTTCCAGCAATTTCCATGGTCTGAAGCTTGATTTTCCTCACTTCAATGGCACTGATCCGACTAGATGGATCTATCGTGCAGAACAATATTCCAGTCTGCATAACACTTTTGATGTCCAAAAAGTTCCACTTGCATCCTTTCATTTGGAATAGGAAGCCCTTCAATGGTACCATTGGTACATCAAGGCTCATGACGAGCCAAAATGGACAGATTTTTTCCAACTCCTTTTGCAACGATTTGGTCTTAGTTCTTTTGATGACTTCACCGGAGCACTCACTAAACTTCATCAAATTGGCACTGTGAGAGAGTATCAAACAAAATTTGAGAAACTAGCAACCACACAGAAGGATTGTATGATAACTTTTACAGGAGTTGTTTTATCAGTGGTCTTAAGGATGAAATCCGCCCAGAGGTCAAAATGTTCTGTCCCACCACAATGATGGAAGCCCTAGGGTTGGCTAAGTTGGCAGAGGAAAAGATTGCAGCCCAACAACGCTCCAAACCCACTTTTGTTCCCTTCCAAAATATGGGTTCTCAATGACCTCCCATTCCGCCAGCTCCTTGACCAACTCCAATCAAGCATTTGTCCAAAACAGAGATGTAGGCATGCAGAGAAAAAGGGCTTTGTTATAATTGTGATGAGAAATTCACTCGGGGACATAAATGTGTTAAGCAAAAGTTCTATCTCTTGGATATGGATTCTCCGCCTGCCTCTAAAATTGGTGAAGAAGCTCCAGATACAATGGATAATCAGATCGACATTCATGAGCCGCCTATTGACCCCCCATCTTAGGACGACCAACCAGAGATATCTCTCAATGCTTTATCTGGCGTCACCACCCCCCAACCAATGCGGGTCAGGGGTTACTTCAATAAGCTTCCTCTTACAATACTCATTGATTCTGGCAGCACTCATAACTTCATTGACCCTCGGATCGCCAAACAGGCTAATTGTTTTATCCATCCTTGCTCCAACTTTGAAGTCATGGTTGCCAATGGGGGCACCTTACCTTGCAAAGGAAAGTCTCTCAATGTATGTATCTCTCTGGAAGATTATAACCTATGCTTTGACATGTTTGCCTTGTCGTTAAGCGGATTTGATGTGGTTTTGGGCGTTCAATGGTTACACACACTTGGCCCCATCTTATGGGATTTTGCTGAACTTTGGATGCAGTTTTCAGTCAATGGGACACAACACAAATTTATGGGCTTACAACCAGGGTCTCTTCACATCATCAGTTCACATCAAATGGAAAAGATCCTTAAGAGGAATTCAAATGGTGTCCTCACTCATCTCCATTCCATTCAGATGCACCCATGAACGACCTCCACTACTTCCTTGGATAGATATGCAGGTGTCTTTGTTGCACCAGTGGGCTCACCGCCTTCAAAAGACCTTTCCGGTAAGCATTTCGCCGCATCTACATCTCAGTAGGACATGCTGCCTATTTTGCATGCAGTACAGAAGTGGAAACCATCCCTATTGGGGAATTATTTCTGCGTCAATACTGATCTCCAGAGTCTGGAAAATTTCCTGGAACAATGGTTCTCCTCCCCAGCACACCTGAAATGGGTTATCCAGCTCATGGGTTATGACTATGTGATCACTTACCAGAAGGGTAAGGACAATATGGTTGCAGTTGCTCCTTCTCGCACATTTGATGAACTAGTTTCTCTTACAACTATTTCTCTGCTTGTTCCAAATTGGTTGCAATTTGTTCAGTAGGGATCTCTCTTATATGAACTCCATGCTTCTTCATCAGGAGGGTACTCTGGGTTCCTCAAAATGTATGACAGGGAACCCTGTAACTTCTTTTGGCAGGGACTGAAAATGACAATTCAATGGATGGTGGCTGACTGTGATACTTGCCAGGTCAATAAGGGTGAAACGACACTCCTTTTGGGACTGCTTGAACCCTTGCCCATCCCTAGACAGTTTTGGCCATTTATTTCTCTAGATTTCCTAGAAGCGCTCTGGTGGTCCAATACCACATCTACAAGGACACCATATGAAGCAGTCTATGGACAGACAGCTCCAGTTCTTCTTCCATACACCCTCAGCATCTCCACAGTTTAGGAAATTGAATCAGTTCTTCGAAATCACTATTAGATTCTTCTCATTCTACAGGACAATCTTCACATGGACAGAATTCGACTGAAACAACTAGATGCTCAGCACCGTTCTGAGTGCACTTTTCAGGTAGTTGATATGGTTCTTCTTTGTCTACAGCCTTCCAAGCAATCCTCCTTGAGACTCCAAAGGCATCAGTGGCCCAGAATGCAGCCTGAGGATGCTACAGGGGAACCACTCCTTCAGATTCTGCATCAATTTATGTTAGGATATTCCTATACTCCATCCTAGTCCCACCAGTATTTTGATCCTTTACATTTTTATGTCATGCATGCAATTAGGGTTTGAATGCAATTAGGGTTGCATGCAATTAGGGTTTGCATGCATTTTACATGCATCCCAGTCATCAGTCCCAGCACCTAGCCCCAGTTGATCAGCTTCCAAGAGCTTCTCTCAGATTAGTTTCAACCCTCCTAGAGCTTAGTGCCCCCTTCTTTCAGTTTCTGCATGAGAAAGGGGCCCTCCCATCAGTTATCTTCAGTTACATTCAGTTACACTCAGTTACATTCAGTTGACTGAGTTCTCTTCTTGATTTACTGCCCTTATCACTCAGATGGACCTCCAGTGAGACTAGATTGACCATTCTGACTCCATTTTTCTCCTCATGTGCCCTCCACTGATCCTCCTTCATTCAGTTAATGACAGTTACACTCAGTTACACCTACCACATTGAGTTACACTCAATTAAACTTGGCTACACTCAAATTGGCTCATGGTTGACAGTTACTTGAGCATTGATGACTCCATTGATGATGAGATAGACTGCTAATTGTGCTCCGATGACACTCCAGTGATCTCTTCATCACTCCATGAAGGCTAATTCGAATTTCCTCCTTAGGCATTCGAATTCCTCATGCATTGTATTATTTATATGTCCATTTGTGATTAATTAATTAGTATGACCGAAGTATTATTGCTTCTATCCAAGTTCTACTGTACCATATTATTTTGTTGCTCATTATACTGCATTGATCACTCTTCTTCTATTTTCTTGCTTAATCATAATTATTCTCTTGTGAGATACATCATCTCTTAGATCGGTTGTGAGGATTTTCACATGGTATCAGAGCATGTTGAGAGTATTATTTATCTCCATTCTTGAGAGTTTTTTGCAGGTTATTACCAAGATTTTGAGTACAACAGTTGCAGCAGAATATGCATTTTTGCAGCAGTAGCAGTTGCAGTGATTCTATATTGTTTTGTAGATCCTCTACAGCTTCAATGAATTTAGGAGAAATTACTTCTCTTTCTCCATTCAACTATGATGAATGGAAACCAAGAATGATAGCATACTTGAAGAGCCATGATCTCTTCGATTGTTTTTTTGAAAGAGAAATTGAATCCTATGAAGAGAAGATTGATTGGTTAAATAAAGGTGACGGAGCCTTTGGACCAATGATGCTTTCTTTGCCTGAATACCTGAGATTCCATTTCCAATACCGTGATGGTGTTGTAACTCCAATGGAGTTATGGACTCCAAAAAAAAATTATGGGCTCACCTGGATGAAAAATTTGGCAGAAAGAATGAAGGATTTGGTCCAAACCCCTTCAAAAGCAAGCAAAGTGATGCATTCGCTCCTCTTGATGGTCTCTCAGATCATGATGCATTCGCTCCTCTTGATGGTCTCTCAGATCATGATGCATTCGCTCCTCTTGATGATCTCATTGATCATGAACCAGTATCATCTCATATTGAAGTTGTTGACAAATAACTTGCAGATTCTCCACTCATGCTCAAACATTCTTCTCTTTCTATGCCAGCTCACACTCTAGATATTGCAGAAGGTCCTAAATCCTCTCTTGCACCAGATTTTGTTGGTTTGCATCATGATCACATGATTATTTCAGAGGTAACATCAACTATTGAAGGTAATGCATTCGCTCCTCTTCAGCAAACACCTCTTATTTACTACTATATGAAAATTAATTCATGCTTTCAGAAGGTTATTGAAGAATGTGGCCATTGCCACCCGCTTGAGATAATTTCTCATGCATCATATGATAGTTTTGATCTCACCCCTACTAGTTCAAAGGAGATCTCAAGAAACTATTCTTCAAGTCTTAAATCTGATTTGGATTTTAAGCAATCATTGTTTGATAGTTCTCTTTGGCATAATCTCACCCATGATGGTTCGAAGGAGAAGACAAAAGACTATCTGCACACTCATGATCATCCTCATACCTTTGGATTTGTTCTCATCACATTCGATCTGAAGAGCAAGTACAAGCACATGTTTTTTGAGCATGATCCACTTCTTCCCAAGAAGAAGATACCTCTAGAAATATGACTGTTATTATTCATTGTATTGGGTGACCTTTGGTCTTAGTTACTAGGGCCCATGATAGATTAAGGGGGGGTGTTAGGATATTCCTATACTCCATCCTAGTCCCACCAGTATTTTGATCCTTTACATTTTTATGTCACGCATGCAATTATGGTTTGCATGCATTTTGCATGCATCCCAGTCATTAGTCCCAGCACCTATACCCAGTTGATTAGCTTCCAGGAGCTTCTCTCAAATCAGTTTCAGCCCTCCTAGAGCTTAGTGCACCCTTCTTTCAGTTTCTGCATGACAAAGGCGCCCTCCCATCAGTTATCTTCAGTTACATTCAGTTACACTCAGTTACATTCAGTTGACTGAGTTCTCTTCTTGTTTTACTGACCTTATCACTTCGATGGACCTCCAGTGAGACTAGATTGACCATTCTGACTCCAGTTTTCTCCTCATGTGCCCTCCACTGATCCTCCTTCATTCCGTTAGTGACATTTACACTCAGTTACACCTACCACATTCAGTTACACTCAATTACACTTGGTTACACTCAGTTTGGCTGATGGTTGACAGTTACTTGAGCATTGATGACTCCACTGAAGATGAGATAGACTGCTAGTTGTGCTCCGATGACACTCCAGTGATCTCTTGATCACTCCATGAAGGCTAGTTTGAATTTCCTCCTTAGGCATTCGAATTCCTCATGGATTGTATTATTTATATGTCCATTTGTGATTAATGAATTAGTATGACCGAAGTATTATTGCTTCTATCCGAGTTCTACTGTACCATATTATTCTGTTGCTCATTATACTACATTGATCACTCTTCTTCTATTTTCTTGCTTAATCATAATTATTCTCTTGTGAGATACATCATCTCTTAGATCTGTTGTGAGGATTTTCACAATTTCCACAACTAAAGCTTTGAGGACAAAGCTTTTTCTAAGGGAGAGGGGATGTTAGGAACCCGTGTCAACCCTTCTCTTTACTTTGTTGGTATATTGTTGTTGGACACATATGCTTTGTAAGTCGTCCCATAGTATTTGTTGATCCATAGTTAATATTAGCCCATAGTATTAACCCATAGTATTGGACGCATATGCTTTGTAAGTCGTCCTGTAGTATTATATGTCCCATGGTTTTGACCCATAGTATTGGGCATAGACTTAGTATATAAGTGTGTGTTGAGGCCAATGAAGGTACCGTGAAGTTATTTGTATTGAGCTTGCTCAAAGGAGGTTGCCCCCTCGAAGTGTCCTGTGATCAATATAAAAGTGATTCTGAGTTATGTTATTGCTGCTATATCGTGTATTTTGATTAATGAATTGTTGCAGGTTCTTCACACCTTTTAAGGTCTGCTTGGATTTTCTATTGATCCTGGGCAGATTTAAGATTTCCTTGTACCTGCTTGACGATTTGTTCTAACTCCTGCAATAATTCAAGCCCTAAAGTGACTCTACTAACCGGGTCACTCCATGAGACGGGTCTGTTACACTTCCTACCGTAGAGAATTTCAAACGGGTTGAGCTTGGCGGAGGCATGATAGTGATTGTTATACGCAAACTCGGCCAAATGCAAGTAGTCCTCCCACTTACTAGGCTGGTCTTTCACATACATCTTGAGCATGTCCTCTAACACTTGGTTCACCCTTTCGGTCTGCCCATCCGTTTGCGGATGGAATGCGGTGCTCCAATTTAAAGTGGTATTTAACCCTTTAAACAAAGACCTCCAAACATTTCCTATGAACTTTGAGTCTCGGTCTGAAACTATCACCTTGGGTATCCCATGTAGTCGGAAAATTTGCTTCATAAAAATCTCCACAATATCAGGGGCTTTATGGGTAGTTTTAATGGGGATGAAATGGGCTGCCTTGCTAAGTTTGGCCACCACTACCATGATGGAGTCGTGCTATTTTTTATTCTTTGGCAATCCCATGATGAAATCTATACTTATGATTTTCAACTTCCAACTGGGTATGGGCAATGGCTGTACCAGTCTTGCAAGGTGTTGGTGTTCTACCTTTACCTTTTGACAGTCAAAACACTAAGCTATATATTCTACTACCTCATCCTTCATTCTGGGCCAATAATACTCTTTCCGTAGCATGGTGATGGTTTTTTGATAACCTGGATGGAAAGAATAGTGGCTTTTGTGCATCTCATCGAAAATCAGAATTTTTACTGCGGGTGCGTTAGGTACATACAATCTGTTTTTGTACAACAATAGGCCATTTTCCTTCAAACTAAAATCTGTTACAGAATTTTCAGAATTGCTTTCTGTTGCCTTTTTTTGTAATTTTTTGTACTCTTCATCTTCTTTAATGCCTTCAAAAATCTGTTTTTCCAAATCTGTGGCATATGTGCTGATAGCTGAAATAAAATGTATTCTTGCGTTGCGACTTAACGCATCAGCGACCTTATTCTCTTTCCCTCTAATATGCTGAATTTCGAAATCGTACTCGCTTAGGAAGGTTAGCCATCTAGCTTGTCTAGCATTTAAATTTTTCTTTTCTAACAAATATTTCAACCCCATGTTATTTGTCATCAAGGTGAATTTTCTGCCCACAAAGTGGTGCCGCCACATTTTCAAGGCATGAATTACTGCTAGCAATTCTAGATCGTAGGTAGAATAGCTTTTCTCATGTATTTTCAGCTTTCTAGACTCATAGGGTACAGCATGACCCTCCTGTGTTAGAAATCCTCCAAGCCCGTCATTATATGCGTCTGTACATACTACAAAATCTTTATTAGGGTCTGCAATTTTCAAAATAGGTGCTGAAGTCAGTAATTCCTTTAACTTTTTAAAACTGTCTGCACATTTCTCGTCCCAGACAAACTTCTTTCCCTTTTTCTGCAAGGAGGTGATGGGGTTTGCAATCCTTGAAAATCCTTCAATGAATTTTCGGTAGTACCCAATAATGCCCATAAATGATCGCACATCTGTCACATCTTTAGGAACCGACCACTCATTAATGGCCTTTATCTTGGTGAGGTCGATTGAAATTCCTTCTTCGGATATTATGTACCCTAAATACTGAATTTTATCTTTGTAGAAATCACACTTGCTGAACTTAACATATAACTTGTGGTCCCTCAAGACTTGCAAAATGATGCGTAGGTGTTCGTCGTGTTCTACCCTGTTCTTAGAGTATAATAGGATGTCATTGATGAACACTACTGCGAACTTATCTAAGTATTTGTACAGAATTTTGTTCATCAAGCACATAAATACAGCAGGGGCATTAGTCAACCCAAACGACATGACAACAAACTCATAGTGCCCATAACGAGTTCTAAAAGTTGTTTTACAAATGTCTTCCTCCTTCACATGAACCTGATGGTACCCGGACCGTAAATTGATTTTTGAGAATATCGTTGCTCCGCGCAGCTGATCGAATAGATTGTCAATGCGGGGTAGCAGATATCTATTCTTGATTGTCATTTTATTTAGTTGTCAATAATCTATGCAAAGTATTAGGGTACCATCCTTCTTCTTGACGAAAATGACTGGTGCCCCCCAAGGGGATACGCTGGGTCTTATATACTTTTTATCGATTAGCTCCTTCAACTGAGATTTTAACTCATTCAGCTCTAGTACATTCATTCGGTAAGGGGCCTTAGAACTTGGTACTGCACCTGGTATTAATTCAATAGTAAAATCTAGGTCTCTTTTGGGAGGTAACCCTGGGATCTCTTCAAGAAAGACATCTCGGAAATTATTTAAGACAGGTATGTCTTCAATTTTTAGTCTGTCCTCCTTGGTACTCGACTCATCATACACCACATTTACTGCAAACATTTGGCACCCTTTTCTGACTGCCCTCTTTACTTGCATTGCTGAAATCTGCCTAACAATTGTTTTCCTAGGGATGCCTTTAACTTCTACTGTCCTTCCTTCATCGTCCAGACAAATGAAACTTTTATCATACCAATTTAGAATGACATGATGGGTCTCTAACCAGTCCATACTGAGTAGGATATCATATGTTCCTAACGGAAAAATATTAAACTTAACCGACATTGTTAGTTGATTCATAGATAAAGCACATTCTTCCACAAAATCAGAAACCTTTCTTTTCATTCCTGTTGCTAATCTAACTAGCCAAGGTTTGTTGAATTTTTCTATTTTTAACTTGAGATTTTCTGCAATGACTGGTGATATATAGCTTAGACTAGTTCCAAGTTCAATCAAAATGAAAACTGGGTGGTTTTGCAGCATACCTTCAACCTCCACCATGGAGACTTGGTGTTCTACTTGCCAGTATAGTGCCGCACTAATTCTGGGTACTTCCCTCGCCAAATCTCCCACCGTGGCTTCCAATTGTACTGAGTGAATATGATTAGTTGTCCACTTCTTAAGCGGACAGTCCAAGGCAAAATGAGGTCCTTGACACTCGAAGAATTTTATGGGTGGTTTCTGTTTGCTAGTCCGGGCAATACTGGGATTATTTCGGGGTGCTGTAAATTTCTAGAACTGTTTCCTTGAAAATTTTGATTTTGGAAGTTTTTCCTCTGGAACCCGGAATTCCCACCATATCTGAATTTTTTCTTTTTCTTTTCGAAGTGATTGGGTCTTGGGTTTATCTAGCTAGGCACCCCTTCCTTTCTCCTATTTTGGTCGAAGCAAAAGTTTTCCTTCCTCATGGCCTCTTCCAATGTTTTTGGGCTGTCGTACTCTATCCCATCTTTGATGTGAAAGGGTAGGCAGCTCAGGTATCTCTGAATTTTTGGTTTTTCTTCTACCATGTATGGTACGTACCTTAGCAAACTCAGAAATCTGTTGTTTAGTTCTTTCATGTTCATCATTCCCAGCTTTAGATCACAAAATTCCTTGGACTTCTCTTCGTAGTACTGCTCGGATAAGAATTTCTTCTTGAAGTATCTCTTAAAGGTACTCCAACTCACATCTCGGTCTTTTATGCCATTTTACCCTTTTGAGGTCTTGCCACCAAATATCAGCCTTTCCTGTCAGATTATAAATTGCCATTTTTGTCTTCAAGGACTCTGAATAGTCGTAGATCTGGAAATACTTTTTCATGCCCGACAGCCATGCCTCCGTTGTCTCTCCTTTCTCTTTTTCGCCATTGAAAATTGGGGGTTTTATTTTCTTGAACTCACCAGATATCTGTTCGTATTGTTTACTTCTTTTGTGCTTTGGCTTGAAATCTTCCCCACTGCTGTCACTAGAAAAGTTATGCTTCCTGTTACCTGGTTGTTTGGCAGCTCTTGATGTTGTTGAGTTGTTGTTTCTGCCGGCTATTTTTGCTTGATTATCTCTGCCCCCATCGGGCAAGTCTTTAGTATCGAAGGTATGTTCAATTTATTGTTCATCCAGTGGGTATTAGTCGAACAGTGCTTGCTTCAGCTCCTCTTGTGTTCTCAGAATTCTTTCATTATCCTGTTTTACTGACCTTATTTTTGCTTTCAATTCTTGGAAGGCATGTAATAATTCTGATGAGTTGTGGTCAAGATTGCCATGGAATTGTTGTTCTGTACTATGGCTGTTTGGTGGAAATCTGTCATCCATCCGTTCAGCTAACCCTTCCATAGCTGTAAAAATTTTGAAAAGAAAACAATTTTGTATATGACAAAATAATTTGAGTTAGCAAGAAATTTCATAGTCATAAAATTTTTGGTTGCGTGTTTCTTGGACCGCTTTTGGCCTAGTGTCCGAACATAAGCTCTAATACCACATGTAACATCCTGATAATTTAAAAAAAAAATAAAAATTAATTCAACAATAAATGCTTATAATTGTAAAAGCAAGATGCTAAATACTCACAAAGTTAGCATTTAATTGTTAAAGTCATAATTGCAACCCATCATTTAATTTCTTTTTGAGATTCTTAGCTAAAGATAGATTAGTAGTACTGACATGCTTGTACTATAATTAATTCTTCCCATGTTAACAATACTACGAGTTGTCCTAGGATGGTACTGACAGTTGTTTCTTTATGACGATGAAAGGGCTCCTATGAGGCGCCTGAGGCTTACTTAGCTTTTTATGCTAAAGCATATGTACCTATCCATCTTGCGCAGATTCACATGTAAGGTTAACGTGACAATTTCCAGAACTGTAATGGTAATTATAATTTTCAGTACCCGTTCGGTTTGACACAAGTCTGAAGCTCTTACCAGATTTGGGTGTGCGTCTGAGCCCAAATATTTGTTTCAAACAATGTGATGACAACAACCTAGGACTGAATGTAGCGATGCATGTGACAGAAGGACAATGTACATGCATTTGGTAAGTTTATGTGGAAATCTAATATGCCAACAAGGCGACGATAATATCCCGTCTTTTGAGCATATTAATTCGGTCATCATTGATTTGTATTGACTAGGCTTGGGTGGCTTAGACTAATGGTTATGTGTGACGCTTAAAAATAACCCTAGCGATGGAGGCTATTAGCACTCACAAGGTATTTGTATTTAAAAAAAAAAAAAACATTGGATTACCATAATATAGTGGCAATATATTATTTGTTTTTATAATTAAGTGATGCGTTGTAGTGGTAATGTTTTCATACTATGGTGATGCGTTCATCGTAGGGGAACTATCATATTAAGTTTTATATATAATGTTGTTACCACATTGAGATTATAAATTTACGTTGGTAATGGTTGTGCTAAGTGTTAACCAATGCGATATGGTTTCTATAGTACCAACTATGGGTTCGACGTGATAATCTTACAATGCATTGATGGATGTATTGCGTGGTAGGTTGTGCACGTAGGGAATCACGACCCTATCCAACTAGCGTCAATTTTATACAGCGATCGTTGAAATGACTTATGTTTGCATTAGCACTGTAAGGGATTGACCTTATCAATGGTTCTCGTCGTGGCAGGTGTTGTGGTGATCTTACGTGGGTTCTCGTCGTGGCAGGTGTTGTGGTGATCGTACGTGGGTTCTCGTCGTGGCAGGTGCTATGGTGCTATTAAATGCAAGTGTGAAAGTTTTAAACTTGGCATCGTCTCTGGTATAGGAATTGAAGTCCTCGCCTGGTTGTAATTAATAGTGCCGGAGTGCGAGCTATTTGGACGATAGCACATGAACGAGTTGATGCATGACGTGATATGGATCCTTGCTATAACAAGCAATTGCCTTCCGGGAGGTATGACTTGGCAATGTCATGGAGGCAGTAATTAATGAGGAAATGAATGCACTTGCACTCGTCTTCCATACAGATGATAGACATGGCCCGTAGTTGATTGTAAAGGGTTTCAGCCGTCGGATGAACCCTAACTCGAAAGATACCAAAACTATCTTGGGCGACCCTTGGGATTCATTCAGTCTTATGCGTTTTTTGCAGCAAGAGGCCGATTGGCCGTTACAGGGACGTTTTGGTGTTCTTAGCCCACCCCAGGCTTGATCTGAGACCCATGGGCTGTGTTCCTGCAACGGGGGAGTGGAACCTTTTCTAGCTACTGGCCTTCATGCGGTTTTCTTGTGTTGAGGAAGCATCTGTCTAGGGTTTAGTGGATTGTTTTGGCCGAACCTTCGAAGCGTTTGGGTTACGATACCATTCTTAGCACTAGTTGAATTTCTAACTCTCTCAAGGTGGTGGGAAACTCGTCGAGAGCCAACACTCACAGGTAAGAGATGTATGTAATATTCGCATGCTGGTTTGCATAGTTTGTGAATAGTTTTAATTCTTCAAGTTAAAATCTATCAACTCCGTGAATGATAATGTGCTTCACCGTTGTGGCAGGTGTGGAGTGTCTTGGGATGGGAGTTTGCACCAAGGTAAAAGTCCACCAAACCTTCATCTTAAAACAATAGTGTTCCATATTTTGTCTTGGTTAGGGTTTCCGAGCTAGTATTAACCTCTGTCTAAATGGGACTTGGCAGGTGCTAAACGACTGGGACCTTTCTATGGTGACGACTTAGGTATTGCAAGGGCGCTAAACCCTCGTAAGTCTAGGCATTGTTTATCCCTCGTAGGTCTTCCTCGGACGGGTCTTAACTATGTTAATAGTGTGACGAGGGTCAAGATGGTAATGTCTGTAAATGATTTGGACTGTTTTAAGAGGGTAATCCTCATTTTAAAAGACTTTGTTAGTGTCAAAGCTATCGGGGTTGTTCTGCATTGGTTTTGTATGAATAACTCTTAAAAGGGGAGAAACTTTGTAAGCACAAGCGAACTCGGCTGAACTTAATGTCTGCTATTTTTTTTATGGCAAAGCTTCTGGGTTTGAGATATTTTGTTCTCCCCACTAGTTATTAGCTCGTCTGCTTTACTATTAAAGTGCAACAGGGTTTGAACATGTTTCAATGTTTAACAATGGGGTTTTATGCGATTTCTTGAAAACCTAGTTTTTAATTTCGTGATTATGTATAAATGGTAGTTACATGTTTGAACGAAATAATGCCAGGTTATCAGCCTGATAATGGCCATAGCCTGTTGATGTCTTGTTATCTTTATGAACTAGGGTTAAGCTGGATCATGAAAGAATAGTTTACTGTAGAAGGATAGGGTAGAAGGAATTTCTACGGTTTTCCAGCTTAGATGATTGTAAAAAAAATAAAAAATTATATATAGAAAAAAAGAACAGTAAAGAAAAGGGATCTATTTAATACTTCATTGCATGTAATATTTGTGAAGATATGATTCAATGCTCAGTTTTGGAATTTAAATGCAAAATGTTATTGATTGTTTCCAGAGTTTTTTTTTTTTTTAATAAAAGAAAAGATAATGAATTGTACAGATTAGAAGTATTGCTACAAATGGGAAATGGATGCAAGCTTTCATGCCTGTTGATGTTAATTTGTACTATTCTTGAGATTTTAGATCCATGAATACATACCAGAGAGTTTTAACAAAGATTTTCTTAGATTATGAGATGCTTATAAAACATGAGGATTCTAACAGGAGATACAAGTATATTTTTTTTTAAAGATAGGAATGAAATGAATACTGAAATCTATGCAGAAGTAAAATGTATTGTTCTTGGAAACAGAAATAGTCAATCTTTTTATACATGTTCATGAGATACTGTCATGTTTAGCTTCCTGCATCTTTTCTTAGAATAGTAGGGCTTTGTTAAAGAGACATCATAGTGTACAACACTTCATTGAAATCAAACTTTCAACCTACCAATTTATCTACTTAATTAATTCTTTGCACTAGAGTACGATGCATGTATTTGCATGGGGAGAAATACAGAGAAAATCTTTATTCTATCATTTGAATTCAATCAATCATCAGATCTTAAAATCGCCATTAATTTCAACATGCAGGCAGAATGATCAAAAGAATAGGCAGAACCTGAACCAATAGGTGAGTGGACAAACACCCCAGAAGCCTGTTCCTCCCAACCAACTCCTGAAGATAGTCTAGAAGTCTGCCTTAGGACCCCCGAGCTTGTTCACTGAACCACTAGGAGGAGGAAACTTAGAAGCTTGGTCTTCAGTCTTGCAGTAGCAAGTAGTTATCCAGTCTTAAAAACTTCAGAAGTCAAGGAGACCTGCACCAACATCTCTAGTCTTTCCTCTCAGAATTGATCTGCAGCCTTACAATTGCACTCTCCTCAACTTCCCTTATTCAAATCTCTCAGTCATCACCTGATGCACATGAGGAAAAAATTTATGCAGAAAAGAATGTAAGAGCTCCCTGCTCAATTTGAATTGCCTTTATAGGCTACCTAGGTCTTTGTGATTAACAGGTCATTATTGAGCTACCTGCTCACCTCCCTCCACTTGGAGGGGGAAATGCCATAAAATTATGGGGAGTTGTCCCATACCAACAACTAGAGGTAGAGTGCAAATGCTGCCATCTATCCCAAGCCTTCCAGCAGCTTCCATTCCTCCTAGTGGGCCAGTGAACATTCTTGTAACAGCTTTTTGAGTGTTTGTATCCATTTTTATTTATTAAATAATAATAATGAGTCATTACATTCCTTTTTGACCCAAACTGGTCATAATTTCAAAAACTTGAAATTGTAATTTAGCACAAATATTTTTGCAAAAAGGAAAATAACATAAAATAATTATTCTCAAAATTTGGGTAGGTGACAGTCGCTTCCTCATCCGAGCTTTACTTATATTATTTACCAAAATTAGTTGCTGAGATGATACTGCACAACAGCATATGTGCGCAAAACTTAAACATATACCCTGCGCTGCGCTATCCACAAAATTGTACCTTCTCCGCAAACTATACTCACTTTGGCCCTGCCCAACACTACCTTCTAGGGGAATGAGACCGAGGATCCCGAACAATATTGGTTCATATGCGAAGCAGTCTGGGCTGTGAAGTAGGTCCAAGATGATGCTATAAATATGGGACAGCTAGCGACGACCCTTAGGGGTAGGACGTTAGACTGGTACATGAAGTTTGTAAAGGTTCCAATGGGAACAACAACCAAGATGTTGGCGCAAGTCAGAATGACAATGATTGATGAATTTAAAAAACCAAAATCTGAGTCGCAGTATGTCACTGAGCTTAAGGAGATTAAGCAATTCCCAAATGAGTCAGTGTGGGAATTTCATTGGCGGTACAAGGCACTGATAGAAAAAGTGAGCTTTCTGATAAATGAGCTACAACACAAAGAATGGTTCATAGTAGGACTAGTACCCGCATAGCCGAGGATGACTGATGCAACAAAAAGTCATGACGCAGGTGAAAGCATTAGAGATTACGATGAAGCTGGAGGCTTCACCACTCGGCGAAGTAGGGATAGGAGCAACCGCAGTTCAAGCAACCGTAATGTCAACCATATGGGCCACCACGCGAAGGTTTCTAGGGAGGCCAAGGTTCCGGTATGGGACGTGGAGGAGCTCCTGGATGGGGAAGAGGACCAATCATCTGTTACAATTGTGGACAGTAGGGGCATTACCAGAGGGATTTTCCAAACCCAGCACTGCAGTGTAAATACTGCAGCGTAGTAGATCATGGTGTAGTGGACTACTCTTATCTCATTGCGAAATGGCAGTCTAAGAACCCACCCCAGAACCAAAACCAAAATAATCAGAATGCACCATCAGCTGTGCAGATGATATCGATAGAAGCTTGAAGTAGCCATGCGACAGTTGGGATAGTGACATGAGGAGGGGAAGTGACATGTGGGGACAGGTCACACACAAATATTAGACCAACACAAACACAATGGAAGTAGGTCACTTTTGATGTCGAAGCTGGAAGGGATGTCTTCTTTAAAGCATAGGAGGCGATGAGGAATATGAGGCAGCTACCTCTTCAGGAAGAAATCTATGATATGCCACCGACGTTCAACTCAACGAAGTCGTGAAGGAAGGCAAACACACTAAAATCCCTTTTGAAAAGTTGTGCGGAATTGGCAAGGGACCTAGATGCATTGGAAGAAATAGCTAGTCTACTACAACGACGGGGAGGTGCATGATTGCAATAGAGAGCTAATCGCATACATAAAAGGAAGACAGGCAGGGAGATGCGGATGTCGGCACGGATCGGAGAATTTTATGTCGACTCCATCATTCTGGATTTGGGTTCGGATGTGAATATTTTGACCAAACAGACGTCGGAGACAATGGGAAAGTCACGGATGACCTAGTCAGTAGTACAGCTGCAACTCGTGAATCAAAGTAAGGTCACTTCGTTGCGTCATGTATGTCAACTTCCAGTCGAAATTGAAGGGCTTCGAATGTATGCTGATTTCAACGTCATCGAAATTGTGGATAACACCAGTCCCTATCTGGTATTGCTGGGGATAGACTGGGCCATGGAGAATCAAGCGATTATTAACTTTAAGAAAAGGATAATGTCATTTGAGAATCAGGAGATGAGAGTCATCGCACTACTGGATCCTGTATAAGGGATGCGCTATACAGAACTTGTCAGGGATGAGTTCGCGGAAGGATGGGACATTTTGTACAACATTTCTGAAGATTATGTTAATCCCACTGTGGATGGAGAATTAGGATGGTGCAGCCCTAGCTCGGCATCATGAGATTCAGATGAGGCCCTCGAGAATTGGTAGAATCAGTTACATGAAGTGTCTTTTAGAAGATGTGCATGGGTAACACAGTCCCTGCGAAGGGTAGCCATAGAGGAGTACGTATTACCTACATATGAGGGATTTCCCAACTTGGGAAAGTTTCTCACAGAATTTGAGGAAAAAGTGGCAGAACCACGACGTTTACTGGCCCTAGAGGCACGGAATCCTTGAAGGCTACTCCTACGCGATGGTGGACAATGCATAAACCAAACATCACAACTTGGCCACTATGTTGATGCCTCATGGAGGTTCGATTCGACGAAGCTGCGGAGTACAGACAACTAAAATACGATGAACGAAGTGACCCAAAGGAGCATATGAACACTTGCCAACACTAATGGGGATCGAGTGTGAAGCAGGAGTGGATACATGAATTCGTACACATGTTAGATGAGGTACCGTGAAGCTGGTATGTCGTAGCAGAACTGTGACACGTGAAAACTTCTTGGGAGCAGCTTACCATTGCCTTCAAACAATCGTTTTCATTCTCAAACAAAAATCCCCTGATCGATACCGGACTACAAGCAATCTGCGAAAAAATATTTGAGGTGGCACCGACCGGACAACCGATGGCACTCCAATGGACTGTGACACAAGAAATGTTGATGGAGTGTTACAATGTCACCGGAGAACTCGAAGATGACGATGACCCCAATGCTATATACGTACCAGAATCAGAGGGTATTCCCAGTGTTGTGGCACTAGATATACCGTCAAACAAATTTCTGCAACCATTGAAGATCAAGAAGGTGAACATTGGGTCCGAGGAGAACCCAAGGTTCGCTAGCATTGGCGACTACTGGGATGAGTCGATCATTGCGAAGATGACTGACTTGGTGCATGAGTTTCAGGACTTGTTTCCAATGAAATTCTTAGAGATGAAGGGAATCTATGGCGACTTAGGGGAGTTGAAGATCCCCCTAAAACCTGATGTGAAGCCGGTCAAGCACCGACCACATCAACTAGATCCAAGATACCAGCAACAAATACGAGCTACAATTGCTAGCGTGATCAAGGAAGAACCGTCGACGGATGCAGTTGAGAAGTACACAACAACAACTTGGAAGAATTGACAGAAATAAGGCAATAGTAGAAAAGCTGACAAGATGATGAGGTCTCGACTCAGCGGAGCCCGTCGTGTCGATTAAAAAAAAAAAAGTCGGAAGCCGCCACAAGGCGTGAAAGTCCAATCTGGCAATAAATGCAGTAGTTATATGACACTGGACAAAAGCAAAACCAAGACCAACGACAGTTAATAACCAACGCACGCGATAGATTCGGCAGATCCCGGCTAGATTTGGTAATAATGGCCCACGATTGGTTGGATAGCAGTGACCAGTGATATAAATCTAGGAGGAGGAGATGCATAAACACATTGACTAATTCAGTATCCACAAGAGCCGAATGGAAGTGTATGTTTCCAACACCAGCATGGAAAGACTGTAACCCACACTAGTTGTGCATGAACAGCCATAAGTTATGTCTACCATTCCACACAAGAAGAAGAGGAGTGTGACTCGACCCCCAGACACCGGTCGGGAGAAAAAGAAAGGCACTCAGGAATCAACAAGGTTTACGAATGATGGTGTAGGCCTTTCAGCTGCTGATGCTCCGTAAGACGGATATGATGGTCCAATGCTCTCACCATACGTTCCACCATGATGGGTAGGGATGCCCACGTTGTGGATCAACAAGAATGAGAAATACCCCATCGAGGTCACGTTGGTACCACCAGGGTTTGTTGAAGTTGGGGATATTACAACCAAGTTGCAGAGGCTGTAGTATACCGATCATGACCTAGAAAAATTCAAAGAGTACGTCGAGGCTTATGAGGATGTCCCTCACGTAGGAGGCCCAATGATGAAGGAAGCCAAAAAGTGGGCATTGGGACTAGCACGCTCAGGGCTATTAGGAATCACCCTCATTCCGCACTTTGGGAGTTTGGCACAAATAAATGCATGTGTCAAGCAAATTATTGCATGTTTGCATGACGGCTGTCTCTAGTTGAATGAAAAGATCTCGGTCACCATTGAACTAATTGCAAGGATCATTGGATTGCCCCAGGAAGGAGCTGACCCTTCCTATTTTTTCGAGGGGAAGGAAAATGATAAGAAACTTGTAGAACAGTTGATGATAAAGTATGGCATGCAGAAAGACTCTCATAGGTACCTAATTAACACCATCAATAGCTAGGCAATCAGGGTAGGGGCAAAGTTATTGGCCGTCAAAATAATCAGGAAGAACCAACCCTTGCAATGTAACTCAGGGGTCATCGCTGTTGCGGAAAGGTGCGTCGTAGGAGTGCAGATGAACTGGTCTCAGCTCTTGCTGCACGAATTAATTGAGGATGTATACGATGACCAAGAGTATGGACGACCATTTACATATTCATGGCTACTTTTGTTGATTGCCTTAAAAGGATGGAGAGAACCAGATGATTACTAGGGGGTGGATCCCACAGAACAACTATTTTGCGAAGGTGCGCAGTACCAGAATTGGTGGGAAACCACCGATAACGAACACCATAAAGACAAAACCATACAATTTTATATATGGTTGGAAAGAATGTGAATGGATGCACAGATGATCCCGCGGATATCAGTGTAAGCTACGACAAAATATTACTCCATCACAAAGATAACCATCGAAGCACACATGATTTACCTCTAGGCACGAGCAGATCCGACGAAGCAATGGGTGCGGACATAGTACAAGCTCACTGATGCTGAACTTGACAATATCATTGCCAAATGGTTAGAGGATTGGAAGATCCCTACCGAGCCAAAGGACATCGGGCAAGAAATAGGGCGACCAGACCAGGCCAGGGCAGACACAACTTCGGTCAAATGGAGGGAGAGTGAAAAACAAGAGGAGGATGCGCAGGACCAGAAGAGAGAATCTGGCCACAACGGGGCATCCACGACCAACACCCTAATAGACTCAGAACTAGAGATCCAACAGGAAGAACAACAGACAAAGAAAAGGATGGACCATGCCAGCAATACCAAACAGGAAGGGCTCACTGCGCAGCAGGTCGACATATTTCTGGACAACATTACAGAAATAGTGGAAAGGAGCTGCAAAAAGGTTACACAGAATTCGACTGAACAATTCCAATACATTGCGGAGCTTGTAAACATAATGGCAAGCATGATAATCAACATAGGAGTACCACATGGGGAAATCTAGAAACATCTATCGACTGCTAAGGTTGAGGTAGAAGTTGGTGCCCAACAATGGATAGTCCAACTTGAATGCTGTGCCATTGTGACAGGAGATAAGGACGTGGACCTCGAGATCTAGAAGGGAAACCAAGTGATGGTCGATTTCAATTTGCTCCCAATGCTAACACTACATAGAATCCAAGCGGCAGCAAGCACTGAGATCCGCAACCACAAGGCTGTGATGCACATGGTCGAATACTAGAGGCTACTAAAACTAACAAGATAGATGCACAACACCTTCGAGATGAACAAGCCGCAACACTGGCTGCAAAAGTACAGCCTATAGAGAAAAGGGCTAGATTAGAAGAAGCACTGGCCGTGAAAGAGAAGGTCATAGCGGAGCAGACGACTGCACTGACCATGAAAGAGAAGGTCATAGAGGAGCAGATTACAACACTAACTGCAAAAGAGAGGGCTATAGAGGAATGAACACAATTGGAAAAAGCACTTGCAAAGGCATGCGAAACAACAAAACTAGATCTGGATGTTGATCCGGAGGCACAAGCGGCTATGTTAGGGGTAGCCATCACTGAACTTAGAAACAAAAATGCAGAGCTCTAGAATCGAGTAACACCCATCACACCACCAGCACAAGTTCTAAGTCGACAGACAGTGATAGAGGAAGCAGTGGTAGAGATTTAGGAAATGGAACAGGCAACACAACAAGTTGCAGTCATCCTCACAGACTTTTGGGATAGGTTGGTTGAGGATGACCAGTTGGCTATGCTGAAGAGAACGATCCGTGAAGTAGAAGAGCAGTTAGAAACCTTTAAGGAATCACTCAAAATGATTCCCACAATGATGCGAATGGTAAAGGTTGCAGAACTGTAGAGAATGAAGCAGCGGGATGAAAATGCCCACGAAAGGAAGCAACGATGAGCCGCACATTTGGACGAGCTTCAAACAAAGGCTGAAGCCCTCATAGCATGAGTAGTACCAGTGATGAAATAGGTACAGGAGAAATTACAGGAGGCATGACAAAGTATGCGAACACCCAACGGAGCAACAGGTGATAGAGAGCGTGCAACTCTGAGCATCGATAAAGGTGATCGTCGACCATATACAAACCACCTATGATGACTTCCAACAGTAGTTCAACAAACCACCAGTGTCCAGTTAAGGTGGCTCGAAACGAGCCACAAGTCTGTGTTGGGGGCCTATTGGAACGGGATAAGTCCACAAGAAGTGCGGAAGTCGCAAGGTGCGAAAGGGTCATTCCACGAAAGAAGGACCATTCACGGTGTTCGAGGAAGAGCAAGAATTGTTAGATTAGTTAAGTCGATCATGCGGACTGTTTTGTAACAAAATAGAAGCATATAAATAGAGTAGGATTGTAATCCTAAGGGCATCCAATTTTGAATGATAGAATATATCTTTTGGGTCTATTTTGTATGCGCAACATGGTGTATTAACAGTTTCTGCGAGGTTCATTCCATAGGGTTAGTGAATGAATGAATATGTTCGGTTATGGTGTAACCTCTGTCTCTGGTTTTATGTGATGATGTGAATGTTTGAGAGTATCTTTGATGTGAAGTGCTATGGGTTTAAGATATACTGTTAATCTGAATAAGTAGGTTGAATGTGTTGTTTCAAATGTTTGTTATCTGTTGAATTCTGCGAATGATGAATTAATAGTATGTTGCGAATGTTATAATCTCTGGTGATGCATGTTGGAAGCATATCCTCATCTTCACTATGGAAACTTGGTTCCAGTAGCCCCCTTATCCATCTTGGGTGAGACTGCACTTGCTCCGCAAGTTTTGTTTGAAAGGGTTCCACCTTTCTGGGCCAGTGTATAAGGGAGTTTGGGTTGGTGGTTTGTTGACGACAGTGCGTAGTGAACCCCTGTCGACAGACGTTGCGTCAATAGGTTCCTTGATGTATTTGATACATAGTAGACCAATTTAACTTTTGTTATGTAGTGAGTATCTTGAGTCAATTCACGTTTGAGACAAGACATAGAGAATTGGTTTCTACCAAGCATGTGCTTAGATACCTTCAAGGTACCATGGATTATGGACTCAAATATACTTCCATTGGTGGAGGGATGCTACTTGGATATGCCAAATCTAATTGGGGTGGTAGTATTGTGGAACAAAAGCGTAAATACATATTTTTCTTTAGCTCGGATCAACTATTATCCCTTGGTCTAGCAGGAAGAAGAGATATGTAGCCCAAATTACTATAGAAGTAGAGTATATTGTAGCTAGTACCTCCCACCAATAATCTATGTGTCTTATGAAGCTACTTGTTGGGTTTTTGAGTGATAAGATTGAGACTACTATCATTTGCTCTAACAATCAGAGCTGCATTAAGCTCTCCAAAAACCCTATGTGTTATGACAGATCAAAACACATTGAGATGCAGTATCACCACATCAGAGACATGCTCCAGAGAAGTGCCATAATACTTTAGTACATTTCTATTGGTGAGCATATAGTTGATATGTTGACTAAGAATATGTCCGTGATGAAGTATAGGTACTTCTGAGACAAGCTTAGCATGGCATAGAATGCCTCCCTCACTGAGAGGGAGTGTTAAAGTTACAAAATCATGACTCATTCTACAAGTCAATAATCTGTGTCAATATTGATCCCCGTGTGTCAAGGTAGTTCCTTATAGGACCATGAGTTGGAATCAAGAAACTTGGAGAAGATTCTTGAGTTGGACTCAACAATGGATAAGTTTCTTGTGTTAAGGTGCAAGTGATTTGTATGTCAAAGTGATGATGTTGTATAGTTTTGCTAGTCAAGGCTAAGGTCTTGTGTGTTAAGAAAGGTCCTAAAGTGTTGAGGTGATGCTTTGCATGTCGAAGCATGTATGGTGTGTGATGTACTACTAACCATGGTTGATATATTAATCCTCCTCTAGGGACTGGCCACCCGTAGAGTGAATTACTTTAGTATATAACCACTTGGAATGATAGTAGAACAATATGATCACATCATTGGAAAAATATCCTTAGTATATTTGATATGATAATTAATTAAGCTAGCACATGTGGACCATGCAGATAAGATGAGATAAGATATGAGAGAATTCAAATTGCACATTATTAAAGACTTAAATTAATTAAGAGAGAATTCGAATTGTTAAAATTTAGTGATATTAACAAAGAAGACTTCATTCAATCAAAGGAGAACTCGATTTGTTCACTACAGTGATGTTAACAAGAAATATTTCAGTTAAAAGACTTAAATAAATGATAACAAAGAAGATCTAGTTAACTAAATGTTTTGCATGATGATGTATATGTTAAAATAAAATACCACACTTATGTTAAACTAAAATATGACACTTGATTTGTGACACTTGCATGATGACACTTAAGTTAGCCACCTAACTAAGTGGGAAATATTTTAGTTAAGGGGTGAGTTCATCCTGAAGTCAGTACTATAAGTTAAATCCATTGCATGAGAAGTGGGGTGCACTTATCCATGCAATATTGATGTCTCGAAGGTTGGAGTGAATTCCTATGAAGTAAATTTGTGCAGGTGACCAATATTAGCAAATTGGTTGAGTGGAGAATTATTATTCTGAGTCTCTCTTCTTTATCTATCTCTCTTGCTCTGTAAATTGCACCGAGGATGCTTGATGTAAAATACATTCTCTACTATCTATCAATATACTAATTAAGGTTTGTTTGGGGATTTCTCCCTCAAGTCATAGAGGGTTTCCCTAGGGTAAATTCATGTGTCGAATGTGATTTCTTATGTTTATGATTGTTATTTTATTTCAAGTACTATTGTATTTCTGAATTAAAGATAAAAAAATTAACATGTTATCCATGGCTAGCAGGAATTTTATCCAAGGCTAGCATGAATTCTATCCAAGGCTTGCAGGCATATTATCTATGGTTGGCATGAATTTTATCCAAGGATGGCAGGAATTTTATCCAAGGATGGCAGGAATTTTATCCAAGGATATTGGCTATTTTATTCATGGATGGTGGGAATATTATCCAATGTTGGTAGGAATTTTATCCATGGCTAGCGGTAATTTTAGCCATGGATGGAAAGCATTTTATCCATGGTTGGCCGGAATTTTATCCATGGATGGAGGGCATTTTATCCATGGATGGTAGGAATTTTATCCATGGTTGGTGGGCATTTTATCCATGGTTGGTGGGCATTTTATCCAAGGATGGAGGGCATTTTATCCATGGATAGAGGCCAATGAAATCCTGTCTTACCTTGTTAGCATTGAATCGCCATTCAACAAAATTCTATTAGTTTTGTTACCGTGACCTTGTTACCTAAGTCCTTAATGGACACAATGATTCCAAGGAAAATACACCTTTCATAATTGTTTGTCATGGGTTAATTTAGAAAAATAAAAATACCATATAAGTTTTATTTCTTGTCCCATAGGTACGATATATCTTAAATATGTAGATATGTATACACATGTTAGGATCAACTCATCATTACGTGATCTACTCATGATTCTTTTGTTATCAGTGAGGGTGGAGAACAGTGTCTTATAAGGAAGGAACATGATAAAATTGAATTGATTAAATATCTCATGGAAAAGGTAAAGTATACAACATAATACATTTAAAATTGTTGACAAGTTATGTTAACTATGGGATCCTATGGGAAGTTAAGCCAAGTAGGAGCTCAAAGGAAGAAAAAGAGTGGTCCAAAAAACTAGCATGCATAATGTTTTTAGTGTGAGGCAAGGATCTATATGAAACCCATGTCCAAGATATCCCATGCCAATTCAATCTCTCATGTGAAATCATTTTTCTACAAAATCCATTGTGTGAATGTAATGACACAATATTACAATTGTATGGGCTATGGCAATGCCTACAAATTCACATACAATTTTTGTAATGTTAAATGCGCCAATGTTAGGTATGCCTAAGATATCTATCGGAGATGTAGATTTGAATACAATTAAAATGAAGCTAAATATACGCAAAACCTTGGTGACAAAGTCAATCAATGAATATTGATGGAATGAAAAAATTAACAAAAGCATTCCCTACTCAATATAGCAATATCTTATATTCATATCTCGTCGACGAAATTCATGAGATTTAATTGCGCTAGTAGAAGAGTTAGATATGACAAAAGAGTACATGTGGCACTTTATGATTGGGAAATATTTGAAAAAAAGTTTGCTAAAAACACCTAGCCCTTCGGGAAATGTGGTTTTATAAAACCACGGTAGTATCCAATAAAACCGTCATGTGACCAAAGGACCCACATCGACGACTTGTCAACCCACTCAAATCCTGACATGTATCAACCGGAGGCGGGACCACTCCTGAATGACCTCATTTATTTTGGGAGATAAGGTCATTTATTGCAAAATATCTGTTTCCTTTTTAATTTTGAATTTTATCAAAATACATTGTTCCCGTTATTTTCCTACCATTCATTTGGAAGAAGTAGAGCGAGCCTGGAATAGCCTGCCAGTTTAGAATAACCTCTACAACAATTCCACCATAGCCTCCTTTTCACCAGGTATTTCAAACAATGTTGCCTCACCTAATCAATTGCTTAATTAGATGTACAAAATTAATCTCTAACCCATACCAATTGAATCCAACAAGAATTTTCATACCAAAACAGTCAAACCTACTTCTTAATTAACCTTACCATGGCTCGACCCTCAAAGACAAGTTACCCAAGTGATGAGTCCCAAATTAGGTACTCTATAGCCTTTTTATGCCACACAAGCACAATAATGGATAAGGAAAATACCTTTGTTTGTGGGGAATAATGCATTTGTTTTGCTTTTTTAATATAGTAGTTTAGAGATTATTCTTGTATGCTTAAAGTCATTTTCTATGAGCTAATTATATGGAAACAAGTGTGTATGAGCAGGCACAGGTGATCTAAGAGACAACAAGCAAATCAAACTCGAAGACTGAAAGACCACGAGTGGCTTAGCACCCATTTTCTTGATTTATAGAAGAAAACTCTTGTCTAGCAGGATCGACATTTAAAGCATAGAGTTAATTTGTGATTCATAATAGTTATATATATGGACCTCTTGGGTAGCAAGGGGTTCCTGTTGACATTTTTGTAGAACTTATATTCAACATATGTTATCCAAGACAGTTATGTTCTAAAACTTTTCTGAGATATGAAGTTACGATTTTATTAATGGAAGAATTGGTGTCATTTCAAGCTTCGATTTTATAAGTTTTTCCACTCCTGAAATACAGGTTGGGGAGGGCCCCATCAACATGTAGGTCAGGAGACTCGTTTTTACTTTAGGTATTTCTCATTTGTTTTGCTAATTGGTTTAATCATCATAATATGTGAAATGATTTGATAATGATTTGAACAACAGATTCTTATTTCAGTTCAGCGATCTTCCCTGTAGTTTGATAATACCAATTTTGTAGTTTCGTAACACGCTTTCCGTAGTCCTGTACATGCATTCTGCGAAGGCATATTTCACCCCTATTTTCCAGTATTTTATATTTATTCTAGATAATGATTTGGATCTGTAATTCCATGCATCTTTTCCTTATCTAAGTTCGATCATATAGAAGTTAATTGTTTTAGTTCTTTTATTTAAATAGAGCAATGATCATCACTTTCGGTATTAGATTTGAATAGATAAAAGTTGATTGATTTTTAGCATTCAATACTTAGCTTAAAATTCCAACTTTCAGTATTTTATTTCTAGATCAGGTTTCCCAAGCTTTCAGTATTTTATTTCTTAGACTAGATTTACAGTTTTCCAATATTTAATTCTTAGCATAAAGATCTACCAGTTTCAGCATTTCTAGTTCATAGATTTACAACCTTTTTATATTCTTTCATTCTTTGTTTAGAAACAACTCACTTCCAATTCATTCTTGAGAAACCTTTAAGATACATCCCAACACCCTAAACGACAAAGACTATCCTATAGAGAAAATACAATTCTTAGCACCTCTTAAGTTTGTACGCTCCCTGGTCGATAATTAAAGTATAGTTCTAGTTTAGCTACCTTAATTAGGTATCCATTCCTGGAGTCCAGCACTTTTTGGCGCCGTTGTCGGGGAGGTGCTTAATCTATAGTAGACATCTTAAAGAAAAACACAAAAACAACCTAAAACATAATTTTTTTACCATGAATGCCTCAATGATAGAGAGATAGATTTGGATGCTTTCTGCCTAACAGCCCTATGAGTAACAGTAGTTCTGATAATTCCCAATTTGGATTCCCTAACTTTGAAGACGAACCTGATTCTAGCTATGACCCAAACCTAGATAATGTTTTTGCTAGCGCTAGCTCAAATACTACTATGGCAGAAGAAGAGGAGGAACCTAGGGATCTATTCACTTTTCCCATTAGTGTACCTCTTGGGGATGACATGATGAAGAATATCAACCCTAATAACCTGCCAAACTTCCCTGGTTTAATATCTGAAGATCCTGACATATTTCTATTTGAATTTGAGGTAGTTTGTAGGTCATTTGGTTACACTACGGATGCACAAAAACTAAGACTCTTTCCTTCCACATTGAAATATCTATCACTCAGATGGTTTATGAACCTAGAAGGAAACAACAGTTTTACTTGGGACCAAATGAAGCAATCCTTCCTAGAAAAATACAGGGACTACTGTAAGGCAAAAGATATAAGATATGAAATCTTTAGAATGCAACAAGGAGAAAGAGAATCCCTAGAAGACTATGCACAACGCTTTCAACTCAGTTACAAACGAGCTAGTCATTGCACTTTATACCGAGAATCACTGAAGAAAATATGGAAGTCTTGAACCTTCTGGGAGATGGGGATATATTCCAGAAAACTTATGACCAAATCCTACAAATTTTCAAGAACTATTCTAGATCCAGAAAGGGTAAGAGTGGAACAAGTGGTTTATATCCATTTATTGGGGGACCGACATCTTCAGGGCCAAACCTCACAAAGTCTGATTTAGCGAACCTTCTAACGACATGAAAATTGATATCCTTTAATCCCTAGCAATGCAACTTGATGCACTCCAAATAAATAAGAAACATGACGGAATAAACCAAGCATTGATAGTATTTTGCCCATGCTACAAGAAGAAGCATGAAAAGAGACATTGCACACTAAACACCATAGAAATATGTGGCCTCTACACTGACGATCACTCCACTGATAAATTCCCTTTGTTTCCCTCATACAAAGCTACTTTTCAATACCCCACAACTGAAGGTGCAATAGAACAACTCTGTTTTGTTAATCAAAGGAGAAATAATTTTGTTAGGCCTTACCAACCCAACAACCAAGTCTACTTTAATCCAACAAATAATCAGCAAAATTGGAACTCAGCACCTACCCCATGGCCATCTCAACCAACTCCAAACCAGTGGCAGTAAAGCAAACCATATCAACAGCCTTATTACCCATAATATTATTCTCCATACCCCCCACCTTTTGCTCAGCCAACCACGAATTATTGAAATCAATACCCTTATTCATCAAACTGGAGGGCTCCATTACAACAGCCACTCATCATTCCGCCCCCACATAATCAACCACCTCCCAGACCTGCGCCAATTCCTACCCAGCCAGTTTCAAACCCAAACAACAATAGGGTAGGACAACATCAATCCTATAATATTGAAATGGTGCACTTTCTAACTTATGTTGTGGATACGCTGGAGATAAACAAAATCAATATCAGGTCTGGGAAAACATTACAAAACACACACACACAGAATAATCAAGGAGATGGAGATCATGAAAAAGCAACATAGCCTGAAATTCAACATCCATATGAGACAAACCCTCAAGAAGAAGAAATTCGGCCACACATACAAAATAGAACCCCTCCATTCCCTAAAAAACTCATACAAAATACAAAAGAAGAAGAGGAAAATGCAATTCTGAACGAATTAAAACATTTGAACATCCAAATTCCAATTCTACAGGCCATAAGAGATGTACCAATTTGTAACAAGTTTATCAAAGAGAATTGCTTGAAAAGACCTGGAAAAAGAAGACGTGAGCCACCAACGATAAACGTAGTAGGCCAGTTAGAAAATTTAATGTTGGGTGTTGTTGTCAACCCCAAATACCTTGATTCAGGAAGTCCAATAGTCAACGTGACAATCAACAACATACATATTTTCGGTAGCCTAATTGATTTAGGGGCTACAATCAACATGATGACCAAGGACACAATGATAGCCCTAGGACTCTAATCGATGGTCAGACCAACAACTACCGTACTATAGCTTGCTGACACATCGACTGTAAAACCTAAAGGAATGCTCGAAGACATCATTATAAATATAGAATCCTGGGAGTACCCAACTGACTTCATAGTCATTGAAGTGAAAAGTAAACTCAATGGGTACCCAATAATTCTAGGGAGACCTTGGCCAGCAACTGCAGATGCCTATATAGGTTGCATATGGGGCAACATGACAATCATTAATGGGAAAGCTAGGAAGGAAATCACAATCTATACTCTAGAAAGAAAGTCCACAAACCTAGAATATAAAAAATGGACAGATGATTATAATGACCTAATAGACCAAAACATCCGACCTGTTCCTACCATTGAATCTGCCCTATCACTAAAAGCCATCGATGAAGACAGTTGTTTAGACAGATTCATTCAAAATGCATCTTCCAATCATGATATTTTTGAATATTTTCTTGGAACATGTCAACAACAAGAAGAGGAAACATTAACTCACAAGCCTGACAGACTGTGGGCAGAGGTACTCACACTTGAATAGCATCCAATTGAGATCAAAACAGTTGAAATAATGCTTGGAAAGATAGTTAATATTAACTCCAATTTGGAGCAGGACAAGAACAACAATTAATGAAGGTACTGCCAGACAACAACAAAGCTTTTGCATGGACATACACTGACATGAAGGGTTTCCACCTAGACATCTGCAAGCATTACATCTATATGAAGGAAGGTGTTGTTCCTATCAGATAACCATAGAGAAGAATGAACCCAGCATTAAAAGACATAGTAAAGCTGGAATTACAGAAGTTGTTAGATGCAAGGTTCATATACCCAATCTCAGATAGTGAGTGGGTATCACCATTGGTTATAGTTCCTAAGAAAGGGGGGAAGTGGAGGATCTGTGTGGATTACAGAGAGCTTAATAAGGAAACTAAGAGAGATCACTTCCCTCTACCATTCATCAACCAAGTACTGGACACATTGGCTGGAAACAATTTTTTCTCATTCTTGGATGGGTTCAATGGATACAACCAGATCCTAATCCACCTAGCTGATCAGGAAAAAACAACATTCACATGCCCATGGGGTACTTATACATACAGAGTGCTACCCTTGGACTCTATAATGCCCCAACAACATTTCAAAGGGAAATCTTAAGTATCTTCTCTGATTTTATTAATGATCATGTGGAAGTCTACATGGATGAATTCAGACCCTATGGCCAGAAAATTTCAACCAAGCATTAAAACATATAGAATTAGTCTTGAAAAAATGCATCGAGATGAGCTTATGTCTTAGCAATGATAAATGCAGAATCCTCATGGAAGAAGGCATCGTGCTTGGACACCATATTTCACAGGGAGGAATTGAAGTTGATCAAGCAAAAGTCACAGTCATCAGAACACTGCCACCACCTGTAAAAAAAAGGGATGTGAGAAGTTTTATTGGGAAAATAGGCTACTCCAGAAGATTTATCAAGAGTTATAGCAAAATTACTGCACCAATGTTTTCTCTTCTCACAAAAGACACAGAATTCATTTGGACAAAACATTGTATGTAAGCATTTGATAACCTCAAGGAGAAGACAATCACAGCTCCAGTACTCCAAGGACCAAATTGGGCACTTCCATTCCACATCCATTCTGATGCATTAGATAAGGCCATTAGATCAATCATGGGACAAGAAGAAGAGAAGAGACCATATGCCATATATTATATCAGTAAAAATTTGGTAGGAGTAGAATTAAATTATAGAGTCATAGAGAAGGAGTATTTGGCTATCATGCATGCCATAAACAAATTCAGGCACTACATAATTGGATACCAATTTTTTGTCCACACTAACCATTCAGCAATCAGGTATCTTATGAATAAACCTAATACAAGTGCTCGAATCATTAGATGGCTACTCCTAGTGCAAGAGTTTCACATAACAATTCTGGATAAGCCAGGCAAACACAATGTAGTAGTTGATTTTCTGTCTAGACCCACTCATGGACAAGGAAATGAAATGGTAAATGATAACTTCCCTAATGAGCACCTTTTTGCAATCTCAACAAGAAGCCCATGGGTTGATGACATAGCAAACTGCTTAGTGTCTCGTAAATTGCCACAACATTACAGCCACCAAGAAAAGAACAAAATCATAAGGCAAAGTACCACGTACACATGGATAGAAGGAATGCTTTTCAAAAAAGGGCCAGGCCAGATATTGAGAAGATGTGTCAGAGAAGATGAAGTCCACGACATATTGCATGCCACTCACAACGAGCCATGTGGAGGACATTAGGATGCAAAAAAAACAACCTATAAAATATTGCAAACTAGATATTATTGGCCAAAACTCCATAAGGGCTCCTATGAATATGTTTCACATTGTGATGGTTGTCAACGAACGGGGAAGCCTACTCAAAGAGAAGAAATGCCTTTCCATCCACAAATCTCTTTGGAAGCATTTGAAAAATGGGGATTTGATTTTGTTGGTCCATTCAACCCCCAATCAAATCAGAAAATCTATATTCTAGTATGCACTGACTACCTTACAAAGTGGGAAGAAGTAGTAGCACTTGCAGCAGCAAATGAAACAAATGTGGTAAAAAATTTTACAGAGAAAATATTCCATAGATTTGGAGTACCAAGAGAGCTAGTTTCTAACCAAGGCACACAATTTACATCCAACCTCATAGAGGACCTGCTTTGAAGAAACAATGTCAAACACAAAAAGTACTCTTCCTATCACCCTCAAGCTAATGGTCAAGCTGAAGTGACAAACAAAGAACTAGAAAGAATCTTGACAAAGACAATACAACTACACAAAAGAGATTGGGAAGACAGATTAAGTGAGGTAGTTTGGGCTTATAATACCACATGGAAAACAACCACAGGCTTCACCCCATATGATCTAGTTTATGGAAAGAAAATAAAGTTTCCCATTGAGTTTGAAATCAAAACATTGAGGATTGCAGCCAAGTTGAACATGGAACTTTCAGACATCCATCAAGAACGAATGCTACAATTAAATCAATTGGATGAACAACGCCAACAAGCACTTGGCCACACTGAAATCATCCAGCAGCATAGGAAGAAATGGCATGACAAAAACTTCAAGCAGAATAAATTCAAAGAATTTTCACACTTTTAAAGTAAAACTCATAAGCAGATGGCTCGGACCCTACATCATTGAAAAGATCTATGACAATGGAGCTGTCAGAATTACAACAATAGATGAAGAAAAATTCCCCATGTTGGTGAATGGACACAGACTTAAACTCTATAAGACACCACAGTCCAGAGATGAGTTCACACAGACAATCTATCAGCAAATTCTAATGCTAATAGAGATCATAGAACATCACTGATTCCAATTACAAAATTAAAAAAAAATTAAAAAAAAAAAAGAGAAAAAAATGAAAAATAGCAAAAGAGAAAAATGAAAAAAGAAAAAGAGAAAAATGAAAACAAAAAAAGAGAAAAAGAGAGAAAAGTGAAAAAATAAAAAAGAGAGAGATGAAAATAAAAAAATTCCACTCAGGTTATCACAAACAAAATTGATTGACTTGATCCATCCCTACGAAGATCCAGCAAGCAATTTCAAGGGAACCAGAAAGCATGTTTCAAGCGAGCCAGCAAACATTAAGCAACAAACGAAAAATGAGCAAGCAAAAGAACAACAAACAAATATCAGCAACAATTGCTTAACAGAACCGGCAAGCAATATGAACAAAACTCAAACAAGACAAACAACATAGCAAATTTCAGAATCTACAATCAAGCGAGCCAGCAATCCATTCAAGCGAGCCAACAATCCATTCAAGCGATCCAGAACAATCGAAAATATAACACCACGGAAAAAAATTCAACAAAGTTCACAGCACCAGTATAAACACAATGCTGATCACAATGGGAAGTCAAATCAACAGGACTTGCATAGATAGTCATGCAAGCAAAGGAAACAATTTCAAGAGAACTAGCAGTAGTAGGAAAAAGGAAGCACTACTGACATGACCAAATTAACTACAGACGCACCTGAACTCAACTACAGAATTCCACACCCATACAATCAAACACGCATCATACACTTAGGTACGCTAGCATGGAAGGTAATCACTTAACTCTTTATTTTATTTTCAAATCAAATCATAATCCCCCACAAAACGGTTATTTTCCAAAGTTGAGAACAACTTTAAAGTTAATTCAGCGGCACGGTTCAGAGTAAACTCACAGAATCATGATTACCTACCTCAGACATGTCAGAAATGAAAACCTCTGCATCCAGCTGCTATATCCCCAAATGATCAAAGCAGCAGCGTAATGTACAATGAGGGAAAGAAATGCAGGGTGAAATAATGGAAAGGAATGTGTAAGGAAGAAGGTATGAGGCACAAATGATCGGGATAAGTGTGTAAAAATAGCTAAATAAGGCAGCATATTCTACAAAAAGACTTGATTTGGAAATGCAAGCTTCTTAGAAGCAAGAGAACTGTAGGTTCGTATCGTCACTCCGCCAGCAAGCTGCCCTCAATCCTGTGATCAATCCCGACTAGTTGAGGTAAGTCAGCCACCACTTAGAACTTTGTGGTTTGTTGATTATAGTAGAAAAATTCAAAAAAGAAGAAGGGGTTCAAAAAGAGTGAGCCGGAGGATCACAAGCCCATTTATGAAAACCCACAAGTTTTATCAATCCTCCATGGTGCGGGATGGATGCCCTTTATCTTGGGACTGAGAGGGTCCAATACTGAGGTGGCCCTAGAATTTGCCAGGAACATGAAACATATAAAAGATGAACAGTTTGTCATTTGGATAAGGGGACTATGTATCAGACTTGACGAGGAGGCAATTGCAAAATACATAGGGCTCCCTATGGGTCTGCACTGGGCAGAGATGACCGGGAAGCCATCCAAAGGGAAAAGGCAACCTTCTTCAGACAAGGATAATCCTATGAAGAAGACAAGAATGGAGTCAAAAGAATCGCCATGCCAACACCCTGGGATGAAATAGCTTTTGTCGTTCTGAAATATATAACGTGCACAGGGAGGCTTAGCTATGTCCCGATCTTCCACTTTCGAATTTTGGAGCTTTTAAGACACATGGGCCATATTGAACCAAATAACAACATCAGAATTCCCTATTATCTTCTTCAGTCTCTGGGAGAAATGAGCAAAAAGGTATTTTAGGGAAAAGAGGATGCACTAGCCCACCATGGGCCAATCAAATTGATAATTTGTGAAGAATTGATGGTACAGGTTCAAGAACTCTCATGGGAGGAGTTTGTGTTGGTCTCAGCTGAAGATGTATAGATAATGAGGGGTACACCTAATCTAGGCATAACCCTAGCTTTTGGGTCAAAGGAAAAATCCAATTCTACATCAAGAGCTAAGAGAAAGATTGACCTGGATAGTGACAATGAAGTTATGGCCAACACCTTGATTAGAATTAAGCATTCAAAGGATGCCTCCTGCCAAAAAGACACAGGGGTTTCCGCTAGCGGGCAAGGGTCAAAAAGGTGAATTAAAAGGGTCGCACAATAGCCCAAAAACGAGCATGCAAAGAAGGTAAAAGGGATCCCAGCCCCATATTTCAAAATTTATCTGATGATGATGATTTTGGGGTAGACCAGGACGACCCAACTACACCAGAGGAAGAGGATACTTTCGAATGGAATCTTGTTGATAAAGATGTAAACCCTGGAGTCGACGACCGGCTAGCTGAGGCACTAATAGAACTAGCAAAAGTTAGAAAGGAGTTGGCAGCATTAAAATAGGAAGCAAGGATCCAGAGAATCCATCCAACTTCACCAACACCCACACTGTTTGCACATGAAAAGACCCAGATTTTGAAGATGCAGCACGCAGGAGAATTAAAGCTGGCATAACAACAAAATTTGCCACTAGAGGAGAAATTGGGCCAAGCTCAAGAAGAGCTGGCTCAAAAAGACCAAAGAATCCAGCATACATTGACTACCACCGCTAAGATCTATGATGGTATATTGGGACTCATGACACCATCTAGAATCTATACTATCTACCTAAAGGAGAAGTGGGGAAAATTTCAGCTACAAAGGCTAAAGCAAGGCCTACCTCTAGAGATAAACACTCCAATGCAGTTCGTTGCCACTTCTCTGAGCTGAAAAAATTTGGAAAAAGACCAATTATGCAAGTTTTTCTTGCATAACTTCGTGGTGCCAATCTCACCTAACTGGTCTCCAAATCCCTACATCGGCGAATTCCACCTCAGAGCACTACGCTCCTGGATGAAACATGAGATCAAGAGAGCACAAGATCCTCATCTCTACTTTATTGAGGAGTGGAAAAACCCATTATGGATTAGAAGTGAGGCAACTCATCCCGAAAGAGTAATCCAGGACCATAGGACTATCGCCACAGATGAGGATGTAATTCCTATCCTTCTTGGAAAATAACAGGAGGCAGTAACACACTTCGACCTCACCCTTCAATGCACGTACAAGGAAGTTCAGGAAGCCATCGGTGAGAGATGGGAAAGAATCGCAGAAGATCTGAAGAAGACGGAGCCTCACTCCCCCCTCAGACTAGAGACTGCTCTCACCAAGGCTAAGTTATACAGGGAATCATTAATAAAGCATTAGCTTATATGGATAGGCATGAAAATGAGCCCACCATTCTTTCTTTCCTTTATTATCAGAGAACAGGCCGATGAAGAGGAGGAGAAAATAGCATGGACTAGAGATGATCAGACCTTGGGCTATCATAGATAGGCAAGGACCCCTAGCATCGTTTCCTGGGACATAAGAGAAGCTCTCCAAGAACAAAATGTGTCACCTAGGGATGGGTGAATCCTTCAGTCTGGGGGAGATGATGAGTCCCAAATTAGGTACTCTATAGCCTTTTTATGCCACACAAGCACAATAATGGATAAGGAAAATACCTCTATTTGTGGGGCTAATGCATTTGTTTTGATGATTTAATAGAGTAGTTTAGAGATTATTCTTTTATGCTTAAAGGCATTTTCTATGAGCTAATTATATGGAAATAAGTGTGTATGAGCGGGTGCAGGTGATCAAAGAGACAACAAGCAAATCCAGCTCGAAGACTAAAAGACCATGAGTGGCTCAGTGCCCTTTTTCCTGATTTATAGAAGAAAACTCCTGTCTAGTAGGATCAACATTTAAAGCATAGAGTTAGGTTGTGATTCAGAATAGTTATATATATGGACCTCTTGGGTAGCAAGGGGTTCCTGTTGACATTTTTGTAGAACTTATATTCAAGATATGTTATCGGAGACAGTTATGTTCTAAAACGTTTCTGAGATATGAAGTTATGATTTTATTCATGGAAGAATTGGTGTTATTTCAAGCTTCGAGATTATAAGTTTCTCCACTCCTGAAATACGGGTTGGGGAGGGCCCCATCAACACGTAGGTCAAGATCTCATTTCTACTTCAGGTATTTCTCATGTGTTTTGCTAATTGGCTTAATCATCATAATATGTGAAATGATTTGATAATGGTTTGAACAACAAATTCTTATTTCAGTTCAGCGATCTTTCCTGTAGTTTGATAATACTTGTTGACACCATGCTTCAAAAATGCCTAAGTGGGAAGACCTTGAGGAAAGTTGCTAAAAGCATAAAAGAGTTATGTTGAAAAATCGATAAACGTAAACCCACAAATACTATAGTCTGATGTCAAATATTAAAAGAGGTTAATATTCAGTTATATCCGACGGTGGAGATGTTGAGCGCCAAAATCAACGACTGTCAAAGACCCCGCATCGCCAACTAGCACTTCTACAAAATGTTATGAGCGGTTGCGGATAGAATACCACTAGAGCAAGTGGCACATCGTTATTGATCCTCACTGACGCGATAGTGGTATCACAAACCACTAAGGCGCATTGCAGAACCGCTGAAGGAGATCGTAGAAGACATGTGGCCCATAACACGTGGTAGACACGGAGGTGCATAAAGTACGCTCACTTGTTGATAGGAATCCAATGGTTAAGGTCCGATTGGGAAGATCAATGAATGAGATCCGTCCACATCATGGAAGGTGCACGTTCGGAAAACTGAAAGGTGGTTGCGGAAACAAAACCACAGGGACAGGTGTCAGTCGACCATTGATCCGCATCAATATGGAGCCGGAAAGGGAAACCGCTGTCGAGGGTCACGGATACCGCTAGAGAGATAAAAGGAATAAGATCTGACGGCTTGCCTCCCAAGCACGTGCAATCGATGGTCAAAAAATGAAGGATGATGGGAAAGCTGCAGGTGAGATAAGAAAAGGCCTATATATAAAATAAAAAGTCTCACAAACGTCATATTTGTTATGTGTCGCTGACATTGGGAGCTTCGGAAGACCGGTGGAGATTGACGGTTGCGTCAGAAGGATAAAGGACGTGTCTTCACAGGTAGGCTCTGGTGACCCAGCTCACGTGTTTTAAAAGAATTTTGTTTATAAAACAATTCAAATGGAAACTGTGCGTGACATAGATGTTTTTAAGTCCAAAGAAGCCCTAGAAAACAGGGATGGTGACGTTTACGATACCCTAGTTAGGTTGCCGGTTACTGAGGTCAAGCTTAAATTGTTAAAATTATTCGAGGAAGGTACAGACGTCCACAAAGTCCATCAGTCATCCTTATTTGCTTTCTATCTAGACCAGACCCTGTCTTTCCCTGAATTTGTGTCGTGGTGCATCGATAACTATTCCCAAGGGGAGAGGGTTATCCTAAATATTCAAAAGATCCGAGCCGTCTGCAAGATTGAACCCTTTGTCATAATTGAAGCCCTAGAAATAAAATTACCCCCAACCCTTGAGTCTGAAAGCTTCTCTAAGATTTCTATTATTGATTCTTATCGACAAATTCTTCCAGAGGGTAAGGAAAGTTTTCTATCCACCTGTCTTAGACCAAAAGAAAGTATTTCTGACGTCTCTTACACTGTAGATATTTCTTTGTTTGAGGAGAACACTCAGTTGGTTTTACCACTATTAGCTGTAATCCTAGGTTCTGATACAGACTTGTATGTAACTGAGTTTCAGTTAGCCCTTTTACACAGAATGAGCATGGTTCCACCGAAAATTGACGAAAGTCAAATTCCCCAGCTTAATTTTGAAGAATTCTTAGCAGAGAAGATTCATTGGCAGATGGCCAATTTCCCTGCCCTTAGGCACTTCAGGTTCCAGTCATTCTTGATAAAAATTGTTATGATAGCCATCCATGAAGAATTTAACTTTCCAGAAATAATTTTCATGAGTCCACTAGCAAATAATATGTTCAATTTTATAAATTATATGCTTTCAGAGGTTTACACGACGATTTCTGGAGAAACGACGCCCAGGGTTTTCCCAGAAATGCAAACATTTCTGCAGTTGAGCACTGAATTTGCTGTGGGAGATTGGTTTTTCTCGAAAGACAACACAATAATCAGGTTGTATGGCTTCAGACATAAACCCTATGTCTTACCAGAATTCCTTACTTTGAGAGTTTTTTCCTTGGAATTCCTCAGACAAAAGTTAATTATTGAAGATAACAATTTTTTATTTTTCAAACAAGCATCAAATATCAAATATCCATTTACAGTCGGCCCTTTCACCATAAAAAGCAAAAATGCTATCGTTTACATAGAGAAATTATTGAGCGACATGGAATTCGAGATGGATATACCTATTGAGTATGATCCACTATCCATTATATCAAATCAGAAGACAAGTCACCGGGTCAGACCATTGGATCATCAGAAAATTGAAGGGATGCCCAACAGGGCAAACTAGTTGGATTATGAAGAAGACAAAAACATACCTCCTATTTCTCAAGGACATGAATTGATGATGACAGAAGTGATAGCAGAAACTGGCAATATGACAAATACTGGAATGGTTGGATCTAAAAGACCCATCCAAGATGTAATCAACCTTGAAGAGGAAGAAAGTGAGAAAACAAAAAGGTTAAAAGCAGATGAACAGTAGGAATTAGTGACATTCACAGAAGACGAAAGAGGCCCCTAAATCAAAATACTGGAGGTTACAGTAGCTGAGTATAATCTACAAGAAGTCCAAGCAGAAGGTAGTGTAAATAGACCGTGTAATATATTAGATGTTTTCAACGAGCACAGCCAAAATAAATAGGAATCATCTCGGCAAGCTAGCCAGTTGTTTCCAAAGGTCAGAAGTATTTCTAACATAGAAGTTAGCTTATTCACGAGCAGGAATGTAAAGGAAAATTCTTTAAAGTTGTCAGTAGTTACCAAAGACAAAATATCAGAAATTAAAGTCGACCTATCGAAAATAAATGCCCCAGATAAAATCTTACTACACAGGCAGACTGGAGAAGTAATTTATGCAGATTATTTAGGAGCGGTCTTGAGAAGGGACAAGTTGAAAGGTATTGTGGATAAATTGAATAATCAATTAAGACAAGAAAAGACGGAAAATAAATCCTGACAACAGCAAATTAAAAAATTACAGTCAGATCTGGTGAGCAAAGAAGGGGGCGCAGGGTAAAAATTCCTCAAAGAAAACGACAATATAATCCAGACACTGAAACAAAAGTTGAAAATCCCAGAAACTCAGCTCATTCAAGGAGCTGAACTGACTGTACTACAAAGTGAAAAGGAAGAAATGTCGGATGAAATGAAGGACATTGCTGCTAAAGCATTGAAACTTACTGAAGTGAAGGCCAATTGGGAAAAGGAAAAAGTTTATCTAGAAGAACAATTGGAAGAAATAAAGAAAAAATTGTCAATTTCAAGTCAATAGAAAGAACATACAAGCACAACTAGTGAAGAAAGTGGGATAGATAGTCTTTTACAGGCTATGTCTCAAATAAGCCTCAAAGATGTCGAAATAAAAGGATTGAAGAATGAAGCACATAAATTGAAAGATGAGAATGAAAAAAAGAATAAAGAAATTGAAACTTTACAGGAAAATAACCACGAACTGTCTTACCACAATAAGAGACTGGCAGTACACTCGACAGGGCAGGCTGCAATGCAGGGTTGCAAACACATGGTATGGGATCAGATTATCAAGGAAGCTGAAAAATTAAGACCTTATCTTGATTATATGAAAGTTAAAGAGAAGGTGGCCAAGGATTCTTTGGAAATCTGCACGGCAGTAAGAGAAAGTCTAAATAAAAAACCAAAGGAAACCGCGCAGAATGCCATTACATTCCTAAACAGTTTAAATGATGCAGACCTGATTACCCTGGGCATAAAAAATAGAATTTAAGTCATCACTTGGGCCAGAAGGATTCTTGGAAAGTATTCACATATTGAAGACATTGAAAATAAAGCTGGATATATGAAAGGGGAAGTAATAAAGTTTAAAAAGCGGTTTGAAAGGTTATTTATCAAAGGATTCCCTATTTTCTGGAACGCAAACGATGAATTAATTGCTGCAAATGAATACAAGAAGTTGTTGTTCGACATAAGGATGAATCATGAAAAGTTTCAGCATTTGGATCATCTGCTAACTGGAAAGATTTTAATGGAGAAAATTTTGGAAGACTTTGAAATTTTAAATATGCTGACCTCAATCTGTGAAAATCCCCCCCTTGTTTCTTACGCAGGTCATATTGAGATGCGAGTCTTAGTGAAAGAAATGACTAGCTATGACTTACCCACGACCGACCAGTGGAACTACGTGGACAAATATGGAAAGAAGAAATATTTGGTTCATCCTTGAAAATACATTCAGAAAGTTCTTGCCAAGTGGCAAATATGATGTTTTTTATTTTAAAAATTTGTAATATTGTTTTAAAAGACTTCTATTAGTTAAGTTAAGACATTTTCAGTTACTTGTTAAAAGAAACAGTTATACCAAGCTTCTTCTCAATTTTGTATAAAAGACAATGAGAATCATTTTTGAAGGGGTTGGAAACCTCTTGAGGGACAATAAGTTTTGACGTCAAATTTTTTATGAAATAATAAAGGTCAAGCAGTGGAAATGCCTATCTTTTGAGACCATAGATTCATGTGTTGATCACTTTTACAGTCTGTCTTTTATTTTTTCTCAATATGTGCATGTATACCTTCTTTGTTATATCTTCCATTATGTTATTCTTCTATGCTTAAATGAACGTTCGAAATAGATTGGGATTCATACTAGTTATGCCTCAATTTATTGCATTTAAGCATTCATTTATTTCTCTAAAGTTGACAATGGATTCATCCTAGATAGATGCCTGTTGTCGATGGACTGTCATCATCTCTTTCTATGTCACCTGCCAAATTAAATTGACTGTAATGTGGTTGCTATCTTTCCTTTGTGAGAATCTGTATGGTATTTAATCACTTGATGATATATACAAATCTTGAAATATTGACTCCATGCCCAATGTTTCTTGTTTCCTTTTTCAACCAAGCAAATCTTTTGAAAATTTGAGTGTATTTTTCATATATACATATATCTTGAGAGAGAGCCCTCTCTGGTGGAAAAAATGGCTAATTTTTCTGCCTAAAGGTTGGTTTGAAATAAGTTACCTTAGATATTATTCTCTTACAACCAAGGATAAAAATCTAAGTGCTAACATTCTGGCACTGTTGCCGGGGAACGAAATTGAGATTTTCCCTGGGAAAGAACAACAAAGAAAGATCAAATTTCTTGGCCAAAGAGATTTGAGAATTTGAAGATTGGTTGTAAAGATTGCCCTGGCGACTCCACGGTTAAATGTTTTGGTTTTCCAAGGTGCTTAGAGACAGACAATGTGGCTACTAGAAGAAATCCAGGTTCCCAGTTTTTCTTGGGCGTAGATGATCCAGAAAAGCTCCTCAAGACGGATAAAGGAAAGAGCAAGATAAAAGAAGGTATTTCTCAGGCATCAAGTCTTTTTCCTTTTTCTCAAGAAAATCTGTTTGAAGAAGAAAATATTGGTTTTAGTGAAAATATTTTGTACAGAACCAAATCAGAATTTTATTTGAAAGAAACAAGGGTTGATCCAAATAGTTTGTGGGATTACTCCATGAAATCTGTTTGGGACAGCTTACAAAGATCTGAGAAGACTGAGTCAAAAAGACCTAAATCCCAAAGGGTACCCATATCTGTTTCTAGACCTGTGACACAACAGCTAGTAATCGTTCCATCTAATATCCCAATACCCATGGCTGCCCGATTTGCCCCTTTGGTTTTTTCCGCTGTATTACATGACTTACCTCAGAATTATGGACAAAGAATCATTACTTTTGATGGAGAAGGTGATTATACAGCACAACAACACGTTGATAATTTCAGTGATTTCATCGATTTAGAAGAAGTAGACCATGATGATGCAAAGATGAGGTTGTTTGCCCAAAGCCTGAGGGGTGAAGTTAAAAAATGGTTCAGAGCTTTAGTAGCAGGGTCAATTGAAAATTATGATGACTTCATAACTCTTTTCACCGAGAACTATGTAAGACCTCTTTTCCCTGAGAACTATGTAGGTGATGAAGGTGAAGTACAGATGGGGGAAGGTGATATTCATCATTGCGGAAATTTAGACTCAGATGTTTATCTGACAAAATATGAACATGATATGTTCCATACAGAAGAAGAATGTTGTGCTTTGGAGACAGAAACAGAACAGTACCATATGGGATACCAAAATGCGATAGATGATCTTTAGAGGAAGATAAATCTAAGAAATAGAGAAGTCATGATAGACAAGGGGAAAGGAACACAGGATAAACCCAAGGGGTCTGCAAATAAACCTTCTACTAGTCAGAATAGTCAGAAAATAGGAAACAAAGAAAACAGGGAAGCACCCAAGGGAATTCCGGACAGCAAGAAAGATCCAATGAAGGAAAGTGATAAGAATTTGACTCCTTTTAATATACAAAAAGAGATATCCAAAGTTAAGATTTCTGTACCTTTTAATGAAATTATGAAGAATAAGGAGTACAAGGAAATTTTTTTTAAAATGATACAAACTGAAGATCCTATAGAGCGGGGCACTTTGGAACTAGATGAAGACACTCCAAACATTTGTTTGGGCTCAAGGATGGAAGATAATAGTCTTGGAGAAGTTCCACCCTTCTATGTAGATTTGAATGTTCACAACAAAGTTGTACATAATTGTATGTTAGATTCAGGAGCTTCTCATAATTTGATGCCTAAAATTGTGGTAGAATCTCTGGGTTTGGAAATCACAAGACCATATGATGATTTATTCTATTTTGATTCAAAGAAGGTTAAATGCATAGGTATGATCAAAGACTTAACAGTCAATCTCAGTAAAATGCCAGTCAAAGGCGTTCTCATGGATGTGGTCGTGGCTGATATTCCTGCAAAATTTGGTATGTTATTATCTAGGTCATGGGCCTCAGAAATGCAAGGAACTCTGCAAATGGATATGTCTTTCGCCACTATTCCAGTATTGGGGGTACACATAGGACTGTATGCCGAAAAACGGGTTAGATATTTGGTAAGTGATCTAAATGAACCAGAAAAACATGCCATCTATGCAGTAGGGACATAATTGGGATCATGTATTCTATATAATGATGTTGGGTCTACAGTAAAAGTAGATTTGATTAAGTCTAAAAGAAATGAAACAGAAAGAATACTAAGAGAAAAGGTCAGAGAAGAAGGAACCTGGACCATGTATTTTGACGGAGCTAAGAGCAGAGAAGGTGCAGGTGTAGGGATATGGATAATAGCACCTGATAAAGAATTTTTGACCTCTCCCTATAAACTAAATTTTGAATGCACAAACAATGTTGCAGAATATGAATCCCTGATTCTAGGTTTGAATGTATTAAGAGACCTGAAAGTAAAAAGAATCGAGGTGTTTGGGGATTCTGAATTGGTGGTAAATCAAGTCAAATCAATTTACCAGACCAAACATCCCAAAATGAGGGCATACAGAAATGAAGTGTGGGATTTATTAGAGAAAGTTTTTGATGAGCACGAAATCACCACCATTCCCAGAGATGACAACATGATAGCAGACTCTTTGGCCGCTGCAGGAAGTAATTTCAAGATTCCTAATGTTTCTAAAAAGAAGTATGATATTCAAGTTATGCATAGACCTTCACTCCTAGATAACGTCAAGCATTGGCAGGTTTTTGAAGATGACCAGCAGATCAAACGTTTCTTGGAGATGACCGACGAATTCAATCATAAAGCAATTGATGTAGAAGTTGTAGAAGCTTTCCCAGAAGAAGAAGACTCTCCTAAAGAAACAGAACAATTCAAGAATAAGATTGGAGGTAAGGATATCATTCAATTGAAGAACAATGCTATCCCCAAAGGATTGATTCCTTTAGAGAAACTGTTTGATAACAATGATGTTGCTAAAAATCCGAAAGTTGAACCTAGACCTGAAGATGTGAAAGATTGTAATTTGGGCTCCGAAATAGATCCGAAGTTGGTAAAACTTTCGAACAAAATCTCAAAGAAAGAAGAGAATAAAGGTATGGAAATGATGAATAGATTTGTAGATGTTTTCGCTTGGCGCTATGAAGATTTGAAAGAATATGATATTTCCATCATACATCATACGATTCCTATCAAGCCAGGTGAGAAACCACTCAAACATAAGTTAAGAAGAATAAACCCCAAACTACTTCCAATAATAGAAAAAGAGGTGAGGAAGTTGTTTGATGCAAAAATAATCGTATCTCTGAGATTTTCTAAATGGTTGGCTAACCTAGTACCAGTAAGGAAAAAGAATGGCGAAATAAGATTATGTGTAGATTTCAAAAATTTGAATAAAGTTTCTTTAAAGGATAATTACCCCCTCCCAAATATGGACCATATTCTACAGAGAGTGGTAGGAGCCGAAAGAATTTCCATGTTGGATGGTTTTTCGGGGTACAATCAAATCAAAGTCCATCCAGAAGATCAAGAAAAGACAGCTTTCACTACTCCGTGGGGAACGTTCATGTATGCTAAGATGCCATTTGGTTTAATGAATGCAGAGGCCACTTTTCAGAGAGCAATGGATATTGCCTTTGCAGACAAAAAAGACAAATTTGTAGTAGTATATATGGATGACATCACTGTGTATTCAAAGAATGTTGCTGACCATTGGAAACATCTGGAAAGAATTTTCTTGAAATGCAGAAGATTTGGAATCTCTTTAAATCCTAAGAAATCTCATTTTGCCATGGAAGAAGGGAGACTGATAGGACATATCATATCAAAGGAAGGCATCAAGATTGATCCAGAGAGAGTATCTGCTATTCAAAAAATTAGGATTCCCCAGAGAAAAAAGGAAATTCAATCTTTCATTGGGAGAGTAAATTGGCTGAGGAGATTCATCCCTAGTTTTGCGGAAATTCTGAGAAGTATTTTTGAGATGCTAAGAAAGGACAAGGAGATTAAATGGACCGACAAAGCAAAATAGTCTTTTAATAATATTAAAAAGGCATTAACAAAGTCCCCAATGTTAATCAACCAAGATTATTCAAAAGACTTTATCATGTTCACCTACGCATCAGAACACACAGTAGCTGGAGTACTGTTACAAAGGAATCAGGAAGGTATTGAACAACCAATTGCTTTTTTCAGTAAAATTTTGAGAGATGTAGAATTAAAATATAACATTACGGAGAAGCAAGCTTACGATTTGGTGAAAGCATTGAAGGATTTCAAAGTGTACATTTTGCACTCTCATATAATAGCATATGTCCCATTAGCAGCAATCAAAGATATACTTACTCAACCAGATCCTGAAGGAAGAAGAGAAAAGTGGATAGCAGTATTGTTGGAATATGACCTCGACATCAAGCCTACCAAGTTAATAAAAGGGCAAGGTCTGGCAAAAATGATGACAGAAACAAATTGGGACTCTCTAAGTGTAAACTTTATTTATGAGATCTTGACAGAAGTAATTCCAAACTGCCCAATAATCGAAGATTTCTCTCTATCTCCTTGGTATGCAGATATAGTATATGTTCTCCAAAACCTGCAAGCACCTGTAGAAATGAAAAAACACAAGCGAGGTTGGTAAAATTGAAAGTAGCTAAGTATTGTATATTGGATGGATATTTATTTTGGAAAGATCCGGGGGGTATTCTTTTGAACTATTTGTTGGAGAATGAGGCCTAGCATATTATGGTGGAATTTCACAAAGGGATGTGTGGAGGACACGACTCATGGAAGGCTACAGTAAATAAGATTCTCAGAGCTGGTTTTTATTGGCCTAGCATGTATTCATATGTATACAAAAGGGTGTCCAAATGCCATGAATGCCATATTTTTTATGGAAAAAGAGAACTGTTGCCACTTCCATTGAAACCCATTTCAGTCGAAGCACCTTTTCAACAGTGGGGTTTGATTTCATTGGAGAAATTAACCCAAATTCTTCGGGACAATACAGGTGGATTTTGACTGCTACGGATTATTTCACAAAATGGATCGAAGCCATTCCTATAAGAAATGCCACAGAGACAGTGATAAGGAATTTTCTGGAAGATAACATATTATCAAGGTTTGGTTTCCCTAGGAGGATAGTGACTGATAACGCTCCAGCATTTAAATCTAAAAAGATGATCAATTTCTGTCATAAGTATCACATACATTTGAATCATTCCACTGCATATTATCCACAAGGGAACGGGCTAGCAGAATCCTCAAATAAAAGCTTGGTGAGGATCATTAAGAAATTGTTGGAAGTTAACAAGAGAGCTTGGCACACAAAAATAAAATATGCTTTGTGGGCAGACATAATCAGTACAAAAAGGGCATTTGGTACTTCACATTTCCAATTGGTATAGGGCACAAAAGTTATTTTTCCTGTCTCCTTACGTTTGCCAGTTATGAAATTATTGCAGGAGGTTGGAGAAGAACCAAATCATATACAGAGGTGGATAAACCAAATGATAGAGCTACATGAGATCCAGGAAAGAGCATACAATAAAACCCAGATACATCAAGAGAAAATGAAGAAAACTTTCGATAGGAAAGTTAAAGAGAGAGATTTCCAGATAGATGATTTAGTTTTGAAGTGGGACTCCAGGAGAGAAGATCACCATGGAAAGTTTGAAATTTTTTGGAAAGGGCCTTATATCATTGCAAGATACCACGGATAAAATTCGTTCACCCTTAAAGGTTACAACGGAGAATTCCTCCTTGGGGGACTAGTGAACGAGAGACATCTCAAACACTATCTCTCCTAAAATCCAGAAGTGTGAGAGAATTCTTGTACAGTGTATATATTTTCTTTATAGTACATTATTGACTGTTTGTATCAAAAACAATAAAATTGAATACAGCCCAATGGATCAGGCACTTGGTCTACGGTGTTCTTTGCTACCTCGCTAGGAGGATAGCATCCCTAGTTGGAGCCAGTTGTTGACACCATGCTTCAAAAATGCCTAAGTGGGAAAACCTTGAGGAGAGTTGCTAAAAGCATAAAAGAGTTATGTTGAAAAATCGATAAACGTAAACCCACAAATACTATAGTCCGATGTCAAATATTAAAAGAGGTTAAAATTCAGTTATATCCGACGGTGGAGATGTTGAGCGCCAAAATCAACGACTGTCAAAGACCCTGCATCGCCAACTAGCACTTCTACAAAATGTTATGAGCGGTTACGGATATAATACCACCAAAGCAAGTGGCACATCGTTATTGATCCTCAACGACGCGATAGTGGTATCACAAACCACTAAGGCACATTACGGAACCGCTGAAGGAGATCATGGAAGACATGTGGGCCATAACACGTGGTAGACACGGAGACGTGTAAAGTACGCTCACTTGTTGATAGGAATCCAATTGTTAAGGTCCGATCGGAAAGATCAACAGATGAGATCCATCCGCATCATGGAAGGTGCACGTTCGGCAAACCGAAAGATGGTTGCGGAAAAAAAACCATAGGGACAGGTGTCAGTGGACCATTGATCCACATCGATATGGAGCCAGAAAGGGAAACCGCTGTCGAGGGTCACGGATACCGCTAGAGAGATAAAAGGCTTAAGATCTGATGCCTTGAACCCCAAGCACGTGCGATCGACGGTCGAAAAATGAAGGATGATGGGAAAGCTACAAGTGAGATAAGAAAAAGGACTATATATAAAATAAAAAGTCTCACAAACGACATATTTCTTATGTGTCGCTGACATTGGGAGATTCGGAAGACCGGTAGAGATTGACGGTTGCGTCAGAAGGATAAAGGATGTGTCTGCACAGGTAGGCTCTGGTGACCCAGCTCACGTGTTTTAAAAGAATTTTGTTTTTAAAACAATTCAAATGGAAACTGTGCATGACATAGATGTTTTTAAGTCCAAAGAAGCCCTACAAGACAGGGATAGCGACGTTTACGATAACCTAGTTAGGTTTCTGGTTACTGAGGTCAAGCTTAAATTGTTAAAATTATTCGAACAAGGTACAAACATCCACAAAGTCCATCAGTCGTCCTTATTTGCTTTCTGTCCAGACCAGACCCCGTCTTTCCCTGAATTTGTGTTGTGGTGCATCGATAACTATTCCGGAGAGGAGAGGGTTATCCTAAATAGTCAAAAGACCCAAGCCATCTGCAAAATTGAACCCTCTGTCATAATTGAAGCCCTATAAATAAAATTACCCCCAACCCTTGAGTCTGAAAGCTTCTCTGAGATTTATATTATTGATTCTTCTCGGCAAATTCTTCCAGAGGGTAAGGAAAGTTTTCTATCTACCTGTCTTAGACCAGAAGAAAGTATTTCTGACATCTCTTACCCTGTAGATATTTCTTTGTTTGAGGAGAACACTCAGTTGGTTTTATCACAATTAGTTGTAATCCTAGGTTCTGATACAGACTTGTATGTAACTGAGTTTCAGTTAGCCCTTTTACATAGAATGAGCATGGTTCCACCGGAAATTGACGAAAGTCAAATTCCTTGGCTTAATTTTGAAGAATTCTTAGCAAAGAAGATTCATTGGTAGATGGCCAATTTCCCTGCCCTCAGGCACTTCAGGTTCCAGTCGTTCTTGATAAAAATGGTTATGATAGCCAGCCATGAAGAAATGCACTTTCCAGATATAATTTTCACGAGTCCACTAGGAAATAATATGTTCAATTTTATAAATTATATGCTTTAAGAGGTTTAAAGGATGATTTTTGGAGAAAGGACGCCCATCATTTTACCAGAAATGCAAACATTTATGCAGTTGAGCACTGAATTTGCTGTGGGAGACTGGTTTTTGTCGAAAGACAACACAGTAATCAGGTTGTATGGCTTCATACATAAACCTTATGTCTTACCAACATTCCTTACTTTGAGAGTTTTTGCCTTGGAATTCCTCAGACAGAAGTTAATTGTTGAAGATAACAATTTTTGTTTTTCAAACAAGCATCAGATATCAAATATCCATTTATAGTCGGCCCTTTCTTCATAAAAAGCAAAAATGCTATCGTTTACATAGAGAAATTATTGAGCGACATGGAATTTGAGACGGATATACCTATTGAGTATGATCCACTGTCCATTATATCAAATCAGAGGACAGGTCACCGGGTCAAGCCATTGCATCATCAGAACATTGAAGGGATGTCCGACAGGGCAAACTGGTTGGATTATGAACAAGACAAAAACATACCTCCTATTTCTCAGGGACATGAATTGATGATGACAAAAGTGATAGTAGAAACTGGAAATATGATAAATACTGGAATGGTTGGATCTAAAAGACCCATCCAAGATGTAATCAACCTTCAAGAGGAAGAAAGTGAGAAAACAAAAAGGTTAAAAGCAGATGAACAGCAGGAATTAGTGACATTCACAGAAGATAAAAGAGTCCCCAAAATCAAAATACCGGAGGTTACAGTAGCTGAGTATAATCTACAAGAAGTCCAAGCAGAAGGTAGTGTAAATAGACCATGTAATATATTAGATGTTTTCAACGAGCACACCCAAAATAAACAGGACTCATCTCGGCAAACCAGCCAATTGTTTCCAAAGGTCAGAAGTATTTCTAACACAGAAGTTATCTTATTCGTGAGCAGGAATGTAAAGGAAAATTCTTTAAAGTTGTCAGTAGTTACCAAAGACAAAATATTGGAAATGAAAGTTGACCTGTCGAAAATAAATGCCCCAGATAAAATATTACTACACAGGTAGACTGGAGAAGTAATTTATGCAGATTATTTAGGAGCGGTCTTGAGAAGTGACAAGTTGAAAGGTGTTGTGGATAAATTGAATAATCAATTAAGATAAGAAAAGATGGAAAATAAATCCCGACAACAGCAAATTAAAAAATTACAGTCAGATCTGGTGAGCAAAGAAGGGGGTGCAGGGTCAAAATTGCTCAAAGAAAAGGACAATATAATCCAGACACTAAAACAAAAGTTGAAAATCCAAGAAACTTAGCTCATTCAAGGAGCTGAATTGACTGTACTACAAAGAGAAAAGGAAGAAATGTCGGATGAAATGAAGGACATCACTACTAAAGCATTGAAACTTATTGAAGAGAAGGCCAATTGGGAAAAGGAAAAAGTTTATCTAGAATTGGAAGAAATAAAGAAAAATTTGTCAATTTCAAGTCAACAGAAAGAACATACAAGCACAACTGGTAAAGAAAGTGGGACAGATAGTCTTTTATAGGCTATGTCTCAAATAAGCCTCAAAGATGTCAAAATAAAAGGATTGAAGAATGAAGCACATAAATTGAAAGATGAGAATGAGAAAAAGAATAAAGAAATTTAAACTTTACAGGCAAATAACCAAGAACTGTCTGACCACAATAAGAGACTGGCATTACACTCGACAGGGCAGGCTGCAATGCAGGGTTGCAAACACATGGTATGGGATCAGATTATCAAGGAAGCTGAAAAATTAATACCTTATCTTGATTATATGAAAGTTAAATAGAAGGTGGCCAAGGATGCTTTGGAAAGCTGCACGGCAGTAAGAGAAAGTCTAAATAAAAAACCAAAGGAAACCGCGCAGAATGCCATTACATTCCTAAACAGTTTAAATGATGCAGACCTGATTACCCTGGGCATAAAAAATAGAATTTAAGTCATCACTTGGGCTAGAAGGATTCTTGGAAAGTATTCACATATTGAAGACATTGAAAATAAAGCTGGATATATGAAAGGGGAAGTAATAAAGTTTAAAAAGCAGATTGAAAGGTTATTTATCAAAGGATTCCCTACTTTTTGGAACACAAACAATAAATTAATTGCTCCAAATGAATACAAGAAGCTGTTGTTCGACATAAGGATGAATCATGAAAAGTTTCATCATTTGGATCATCTGCTAACTGGAAAGATTTTAATGGAGAAAATTTCGGAAGACTTCAAAATTTTAAATATGCCGACCTCAATCTGTGAAAATATCCCCCTTGTTTCTTATGCAGGTCATATTGAGATGGAAGTCTTAGTGAAAGAAATGACTAGCTATGACTTAACCACGGCCGACCAGTGGAACTACGTGGACAAATATGGAAAGAAGAAATATTTGGTTCATCCTTGAAAATTCATTCAGAAATCTCTTGCCAAGTGGCAAATATGATGTTTTTTATTTTAAAAATTTGTAATATTATTTTAAAAGACTTCTATTTGTTAAGTTAAGACATTTTTAGTTACTTGTTAAAAGAAGCGGTTATACCAAGCTTCTTCTCAATTTTGTATAAAAGACAATGAGAATCATTTTTGAAGGGGTTGGAAACCTCTTGAGAGACAATAAGTTTTGAAGTCAAATTTTTGATGAAATAATAAAGGTGAAGCAGTGGAAATGCCAATCTTTTGAGACCAGAGATTCATGTGTTGATCACTTTTACAGTCTGTCTTTTCTTTTTCTCAATATGTGCATGTATACCTTCTTTGTTATATCTTCCATTGTGTTATTTTTCTATGCTTAAATGAACCTTCGAAATAGATTGGGATTCATACTAGTTATGCCTCAATTTATTGCATTTAAGCATTCATTTATTTCTCTAAAGTTGACAATGGATTCATCCTAGATAGATGCCTGTTGTCGATGGACTGTCATCATCTCTTTCTATGTCACCTGCCAAATTAAATTGACTGTAATGTGGTTTCTATCTTGCCTCTGTGAGAATCTGTATGGTATTCAATCACTTGCTGATATATACAAATCTTGAAATATTGACTCCATGCCGAATGTTTCTTGTTTCATTTTTCAACCAAGCAAATCTTTTGAAAATCTAAGTGTATTTTTCATATATTTTAGCCTATACATATATCTTGTGAGAGAGCCCTCTCTGGTGGAATAAATGGCTATTTTTTCTGCCTAAAGGTTGGTTTGAAATAAGTTACCTTAGATATTATTCTCTTACAACCAAGGATAAAAATCTAAGTGCTAACAATACTGATTCTATAGTTTCGTAACACGCTTTCCATAGTCTTGTACATGCATTTTGGCAGGCATATTTCACCCATGTTTTCCAGTATTTTATATTTATTCTAGACAATGATTCGTATTTATAATTCCATACATCTTTCCCTTATCTAAGTTTGATCATATAGAAGTTAATTGTTTCAGTTCGTTGATTTAAATAGAGCAATGATCATCACTTTCGGTATTAGATTTGAATAGATAAAAGTTCATTGATTTTCAACATTCAATACTTAGCTTAAAATTCCAGCTTTCAGTATTTTATTTCTAGATCAAGTTTCCAAAGCTTTTAGTATTTTATTTCTTAGACTAGATTTACAGTTTTCCAGCATTTAATTCTTAGCATAAAGATCTACCAGTTTCAGCATTTCTAGTTCATAGATTTACAACCTTTTTATATTCTTTCATTCTTTGCTTAGAAACAACTCACTTCCAATTCCTTCTTGAGAAACCTTTAAGATACATCCCAACAACCTAAACGAAGAATACTATCCTATAGAGCACATACAGTGCTTAGCACCTCTTAAGTTTGTATGCTCCCTGGTCGATAATTAAAGTATACTTCTAGTTTAGCTACCCTAATTAGGTATCCATTACTAGTCTAGCCCCAAGACCCTGTTTACAGGTGACGAGCATATCCTTCATAAACAAGCTAATGTATTTGATACCATCATGACTAGCTCTGACCTAATATCAACCCTGCAGAAAGACGAGACATTAGCAAGAAAAAAACAAGATCCATTTCATCCGTGAGACTCAAACCTTCCATGAGTTATGTGTCTTAGGTCAGTATATTTCCCTGAATTCATCACCAGGAGCTCAAAGCAGTATTCCCCAAGAAAACATGCCATCATGTCTTCATATCTAACCACTATCCTATGTAGCAGAGATGTTCCCAACATGCACAACAAGTTTGAGATTCATGAATTCCAAAAGCTATAACCTGTAAATGAACTGGCTTTATCACAAGTATACAAGAGGCTTATCCCTTCCAACCACAATTTGTTCTCTAGAAAACATCTGGAGAAGGGGATTTCCATCCCTAATGTATCCCCACCTTATGAGTGAGTATTATTTTATGAATATTCAAGAAGATATGTATTCCTAATGTGCATAATATTTGGCTATGAAAATGACAAGTAAATAGATGAAGTAACCCTAGGATTCTTGTTGATCATAACTCTTATTTCCACCAATAATTATCCTAAGTATGAAATTTTTGGCTACCTCATCGAAATTATTTAGTAATAGTTTGAAGAGTTCCCTGTTATAGCTCTTTTTAGGTTACCCCCTTACTTGTTCTACATGTTTTTGTTCCAAAAATTCAAAAATTTCAAGTGCTTGGATCCGAACATGGTAGATGAAAGTGGAAATCCCCTCCCAATATTCAAGTGGAGTTATTTGTTTCTAAGGAAAACTAATAATTCCAACTACGCAGAGTTCACAAACAAAGTTATGAATATAGAATATACCATCCTAAATGGTGCTCCTCCTCTGAAGATATTTCCTAATAATTAGAAATTGCTCCAACTCACACCTGCGACCTGGATATGGGATTGGTTTCTTTTTTAGGAATACACTATGATAAGGGTCTATGGATTTGAATAGGAACCCTATCAATTAATTTCCTTCCTCACCCCTAGAATTTTTTCTATGGAATATGCTAGGCAGAGATTCAAGGTGTATGAAAGGCCCTTTAGACACTACAAACATCACAGAACCTTCAATGTGCCTCAAGAGATAGGCCCATTTCAGTTAAAGGGACTGAAATCATCTCAGTACCTAGAGGACTAATTGGTACCACTAAACTTGAGCAAGGCATAAGCTTTTTCCTATGACCCCCCTGGGATTATTTCCAAGCAAAGAATGGACATCAAGAACTCTTCATATGAGCCAATCCCAACGCTATACTGGAAAAACAAATTGCAAATACATAAACTTGGGAAGAGGTCATCGAAGTACATAAGTGCTTGGAGCAGGAATAGGAGAAGGAACAACAGGTTGATAAAAGGGAGGAACATAAGATATGTATGTAGACATGTAACTAGATGAGGGTGACCAAGGTCAATCATCAAAGAGGGATAGAACATGGGAAGGAAAATATAAAGAGGAGTAGGAGATGCAATTTCGTAAATAAATACTAGTAATGATACCACCCTCTCCTCACAAAGGTACATGGTTAGTAGTTATTTTTTCTCACTACCCTTCTTTGAACTTTACAAATCCAAGGATGATGTAAATAGAACCCTATGAATCTCCATCAGCAGGATTGCTGCTAGTACCAACAGATATGCAAACTAAATATCAGAACTTAAGAGAAAGAAATGAGAATTTGGAAGATGATGCCAAACAATAGATAGGGTTGTTAGGCAAGAGATTGATCATAGATGTAGAAAACAAGAGTGATATATTGAGATGATCAATGGTGCATCCCAATGTTCCATGTACTACTAGTTTAAATGATTTCAGAGCTGATGAATATAAAATTGACTTAAACAAACTTGAAAATATGGATAAAGTAGACTTCTATAGGCAGATAAGTGAGATGATATACCATGAAGTGGATAAATCAGAAAATACAGAAAGAAAACTGAGGAAAACTCTCTAAAGATTTGAATAACTTTGGAAGGAAGAGAAAGTATCAGTTAGAGCCAAAAAAGTAACCATCAAGAGTCTAAAATAAAAGGTTACAACATTAAGTTCCAATCTTGGTGACATTTCTCATGTTGCAACTATCCTAAAGTAGAAAGACAATGAAATAGCAATATTCAAAAGATAGTTAAAAAACCCAACTATGGAGCCAGTTCAAATTTTAGAGTTTATACAGGCTCAAGAGGAAAATGAAAAGATATATGCCAATATGCTACAATTTAAGAAATTGGTATAGGATAGAGGAGATGAGATTGATGAGATTCAAATTCAAATTTCCTCATTGAAGATGAAAAATTGTACTATATCAGCAAAGCAGAACATCCAAGTTTCACCTTCTGCTTCCCATAGGATAGAACAACGAATTGACGTTACAGGGCCTCAATAACAGGATGCATAGGTGGAAACAGTATATGTGGAAAATATGGAGGAAGAACCCCAAGCCAACAAACCGATAAAGATGGTAGGATCACATAATTCAAAGATCAGGTTACCCAAAAAGATGAATGAATAGTTGATCTAGAGGGGGACATATCAAAGCAACATGATGAAATCCATGAGCTAAAGAATAAAATGGATGGCCTCAAGAGTCAACTATCTAATTTAGATCTTGATGTAGAAGCATAATCCCTAATCAGAAGGACTAATATCACGTTATGGGACATAATAACTCAGTTGATAACAGATGAATGGAGTAGATTTGATGTGGTTCAAGAATAAATTGGTTCCTTCAAAGCCATCAAAGAAGAGACAAAGAGGGTGAAGAAAGAGCTAGGACCAATTCTAAGAATGGAAGAAGAAGTCATAGATTATTTGAATGGAATGAGAAATACTGAATTGCAAATATTGCATATACCAAGAAAAATTGCAATCATCAAGGTGGAAAAACAAACGATATTCAAGCAAGTACTAATGAAAAGATTAGAGATCAGCATGCATATGCTTGATTCTAATATTGGCAATTTTAAAGGATTGTTTGAAAAAGTGATCAAGCTAGGATTAACCCATCCATGGGATGGGAATGGAGAGATGTTATCTAGATATGAATTTAGAAAGAACCTGGAGTAGAAAAGAAATTAAATACCTTTTGTGGAGCATCTAGAAAGGGTTATCTTAGGAAAACAAGTTATTGAAAGGCTGAAACCTCAGTTCCAGATATGGATAAATTTGAAGAGAATATTCAAAGATAAAGATCCCATCTCCTATGCCAAAAATACAAACGCAATACTTTCACTAGATGCTTTGAAATCTCACAGGATGTCAATAGTAAGAGACTAGAAGACAGTAGCACAAGATACACCTTCAACAACACCATAAAAGCACTAGACTCCAGGACAAACTTCCATCACAACAGGTGCCTTTCCAAGCAGTCAACAACACTCAAGTCAACCAAAAGGAACCATGGGTTACCATACCCCTTTGGCCTTTATACCACTAGCAGGACAAACAAATATCCATACTATGCCACAAATGTAGTCACCAAAGGAAACAAATTATCAACCATTTGTTCCAACACAAGTATATGTGAGAGAGGACAAGTTACCAGACAAAGGAAAAAGAAAAGGGACGAGTAAGAAGAAGAATCAAGGACAAGCTCTATGAAAAGTTAAATGTAAAATCATTTTTGTAAAAAGTAACAAGTCAAAAGACTATTACTATAGATGGATGAGAAGACTCATGAGATGATACAAGATTGATGCAGCGATATTTGATTCCAATTAAGTGTCATTGATGTTTTTGTGATTGAATGATGATTGATGTTTTTGTGATTGAATGATGAATGTTATGGTAGAGATTTCAAGCATATATTTGCATCTATTGTAAGCTTTATAATCCTTTATGTCGATTCAATAAGTGTATGGAGTTTCCTTCTCTTATTGTGCACATAAATTTCTTGTTGCACGTGAATAATCCACAGAATAAATCATTTATGATTCCTAGTTGTGTGAAGAATTACTGAATTCCTCTCTTCCTGGGTCAATATGTTCATGTCAACTTTTGATTTAAGAAATTCGCTTGAAAAGTGCTTCTTGAACACATTGAAGCATTTCATCTATCAAATTCACCTCCATTTCCCTCATATATTCTATTTCATTTTGTAAATTTACTCAGCCAGTTACCTTTACATCTGCAAGAATTTGTTCATAACCCTTTGTTACTGTAAGGGCATTGAGAATAAGATCAAAACATATTTTGTCTAAGATTTAGGTCTATTAATATATTTAAATTTTGAGCTCTTATCAAGCCTGGGCGTATGTTATTTCAACCTAGTCTACCTATGGGACTAACATGAAAAATGACAACCATATTGGGGAATTCATGTGAAAGAAATATTTCCCCTGATACAAAGTTGAATATGATCTGAGCTCTCCATGGTGAAGCAGATAATATCTTATTGGTCGAATTTCACCTAGTGACTTCATTGGATCAAGATGGATCCTAATAAGAGACATACAAGACCAAATACTCATTCAAAGGAGTTCTGGAGAAACATACATTCATTCCAAGGGAAAGGTATTCCTCTTTTTAATTCACAGCTGATATCTCCTGCATTAGAAAATCAAGAAAGGCTTGAGGATTTAAATAGTTTTGAAAATATGCATAATATTCCCGAGACACCTTTAAATCCATATCTGGAACCTTAGTTTATTTCTCCATCATTATCTTCTAGTACATCCCTACCTGGTCAATCCTCTGTTCAAACTCAAATAACTTCACTCACACCTCAAGCTCATAATATTATCTTACAACTATTAAATATGGATGGAAGAGGGCATGGAGGTCCACCTCCTGCTGTAAATGCTTGGATAGATACTAGATTTGGCCCTTTGAACCTTCCAAACAATATTCATGACATTCTTGATAAATACCTTAATATCTTACCTAAGTTTGATGGAGAAAAGGATATCACATATGAAGATCATATTGCTAAGTTTCAATATTTTACAGATAATCTCCTCATTGAGGATGATGATGTATATATGAGGCTTTGTTCAATCCTTAGAAGGTGAGGTAAGGAAATGGTTTAGATCCCTACCAGTTGATTCTTTAAATTCTTGTCTTGCTATGGAGAAGGAATTCATGAGACAGTGGGGTGAAAAGAGAGACCCCTTATATTACCTAACTAAGCTTGTAGCTTGTAGCTACTGCCAAGGTCACTTATGCAGGAGCTCACGAATTTGAATTTTCCATGATTCTTAGAGAAAGGAGGTATGCTACTCTTCTAAGCATGCAAGATTATGCCCTTAATGTAGAGGGAAACATGATAGCCTCAGGAAAGTTAAAACACATAGAATACATTGATAAGAAGAAAACTAAAGATGAAGTTGACACCTCCGATAAAAATGGGGAAATTCAATATGAAAAGATTGAGGAAATGTTAAAGATATTAAGAGGATTATCAAATAAAATCACTAGACTTGAGGTAGATGGAAACAATCAGAACAAAAACTCTTAATCTATGGGAAAAAGGAAACCAAATAAATATAGAAGGCCTCTTAATCCTAAAATCTTAAATAGATGGGATATGAGAAATGACGATCCTTCGATACAACCACCGGTGAGAACAAATGATGCAGATCATGCAGTAGATATACCTCGAGAGGAAGAATATATTGAGCCTCTAGAATAAATCATTTGGATAAATTATGATAATGATATGATACACTTAACTCAAGAGGAATACGACAGATATTTGCATGAATATCTGTACCGAAATGAACCGGAAGCACAAAAAAGGTACTTTATAAAATTTCTGGAAATCAACCTCAAAATTCTATTCCTAAAAGATTGGCTAAAGATCCTAGAACTACCAAATATGTTGATGACCCTGTTATAGCCAAAATTGAGACTTCTCCGTCCATGATGACACTTACATCTTTTGGTCGCATGACGACACTTCATGAGATTAGTTTGAGTCACACAAAAGGAAATTTATGGATGGAAGAGCCATATTTCGAACTTTAGATGGATGGAATTACCTAATTCATGGCCCATTTGATAGGTAATACTCTTAGGAACAATTTTGTAGACCTAAACGTCTCTCGAAAACCCCCAAGAAAGGTTGTTTTTGACCATTTTTTCACAAAAACGCAGGTTTGCACATGGTAAAGTCGCGGGTTTCCTAAAAAATGTAGGTTGCATATGGTAAGAGTCACAGGTACCCACTGGTTTTCCCTTGAAATCCACAAATACCTCAGAAACACTAAAAATACATAAAAATTGTGAAAAATGGTTGGTTTTGGGTAGTTTAGGAACCTGCTCTTCGGTTGTAGCTACTTCCTATTCGACCATATCTTCTTCACTTGATATATAAGAGAGGGAGAGGGATAATGAAAGGGGACCAAGCCCATTATAATGTTATGCTGGAGGAATTGAGACTCATATCCCCCTCACATGTGCCCTAGTTTCTAGTAAACCCTACCACATCTGATCAGAGGTTGGGATCCTTGGAGAAAGAGGAGCAGGAGACCTTGAATCTTGCTTTCATGAAGTGCCATGCTTGAAGGAAGGTATAAATTTATGTACTTGCTTCAACCATTAATAAATATCAGATATTCTTACTTTTCCAAATATGATTTGTTCATGTATGTTTCAGATCTGATTACAATTTGATGTTTTCTTCTTTTATAAATATCAATCTTTTATTTGTAGTCAAATTGGTTTGACGAAGGTTTGTAGTTGTTGTGCAGGTTGTTGCATTGGAGAACAAGAGGAGAATCTTGGATCAACCTTTTGAATAAGGTAAACATTCTCTTAATATTAATCTCTTTGGTTAATAACTGTACTTGCAGAACCTTGTATGTCCATCTTTTACCCCAGTATGTTGGTAGTCTCTCCCCTGCTATAAGAACACTTTTCCTAACAATAGAAATAGCGACTCTGATGGGGAGAAGCCCATCTAATTTGGGGTATCCAAGGACATTTTTTCCATTATATTTGAATTTATGAGTTTAATTTCATGTTAGGACTAGTCATTAAGCTTTCTTAGACTTTTCCTTGCTCAGTTTTTGAGTTTGATTTTTGCAATTTTTTGGACTTTTCTGCATACTCGTGATTTTGTAATACTTACAATCACAGGTTTAAAATATATTCATGGGTTTAATCCTTTTATACCCACAGGTCCCTCGCTCTTGCGCCCTTTCATAGTCGTGGGTGCCTCCTATACATGGGTTTTTCCAATTTTGGAGCTTTTGGGGGGGTTTTGATTGCAATTTTTGGAGTCCCTGTTGATCCTAGGTTTGCGTAGTACCCTTTGGAAGTGGTTTCTTGTCTCTTGATTGATATTATTTTGATTTTTTGGATCTTGATTAATAATTTTGGGATTGTTTGGAAATATTTGGGGCTTGTTAACCCAAGTTGGGGGTTGGTGAACTAGTTTGGTGTTTTTTACCCTAATTTGAGTCTAATTGAATCTACTTGCTCCAATTTGACTGGATTTGGAACCTTTTGAGTCTATTTGACCCTATTTGTATCTATTTGAGTGATTTTACTCTTTATATTGGCTTCTTGTCCTTCCTTATTCTTTTGGTCTTTCTTTTGCAGTGAAATCTCAAGTGTCTTTTATGTGCTTTAGGACCTTGATTGCACTGTTTGTGTGTAAACCTAAATTTACCAAACCATACTTATTAGTAGGTACTTTGATTTGATTGGGTCTAAAATTCCTTGGTGTATGATTTTCCTAATTTTTGGCATGCTTACATGATAAGAATCTGAAGGTTTATGGCTACTTTAACTGTTTAATATGGAGATCTGAAAGTTTTTTCATTTGCTTTGGTAGTGTTACTTTTAGTTTCAGTTTTGTTCCCACCTTGAAAAAAACATAAAAATTTGGTTCATTTTATAAGTTAGTATTGGTAGAATACTTTGTAAGTGACTTAAAGGATTTAGGACTGGTTTGCATCAAAAAACAAGAAATTTTCTTTTGCATAGCTAGTTGTTTGAGTAGTTGCGTGCTTAGGTTTTAAGTTTGATTTTGCACATTAAACTTTAAATTTTTACCTTTTGCATTCGAAAAAAATAAAAACTACATTGGATACAAAAATTTTGCATATGCATTCCAGATTATATCTTTATAAGGACTTGCATTGAAAATAAATGGAGAGTGGGTGAGTTCATATTTGTGGTGATTAAGTGCTTCATGTTTCAGTTAAAGGATATCTTTCTTTAGTTGCACTTGTTTTACTTGTTCTCAAAGTTTTTGAAGTACATTTTTAAAGCAATTAATTAGTAACTTGGATAGGATCTTAGGTTTTCTTCTAGTTTATAAACAAACCTAATTTCTTATGTAGGATTGTGGGGGTAGGGATTTGTGAGTTAACTCCTCCACGATCACTCAAACTTGTCAAAAAGTAGGTGTCATTATTCTAGGGAGAAAATCCGTCTTTGTAGAAGGTGAACCGGGAAGGTCCACTAACACCGAAGTTAAGCACGAGTTCGTGCGAGATTGAGTAGAGGAGATACCCCTCCGATATTCAATTGAGCATCTACCAGGATCAGTGCACGTATGGGGACTTATTAGTACCTTTCGGTGCTTTTGAGTTTCGGTCTTTGTTACCTTTCCCATGCGCATCAATTCGACCTGCGACTGTCCCCCCAAACCCTCTCTGCAAGGTTGGTAACCTTAGTATCCAGACTCTAGGATTCATACACAAGTGATGGTGGAAGGATATTTCCACCGTACCTAGGACAGACCTAGGAGGAAATCCTTGCAGTTATTTGGGAGGGCGGTTGGTGATTCAAACGCTTGCACCCAAAGACTTTGTATTGTGGACCCCGGGAATTGTCCTTCATTCTTCATTGGTTTGTTTTGGGCCCTAATCACATTAGGGGAGTTTTGAGGTATAAAATGGGCCTCCTAAGGGAAATAAAAAAATAATACTTTTAATAATAAAATAAGATTTCTAAATTTTAGAGAGGAAAAGAAAAAAAACTACTTTTTATTATCGTGTTTTTGACATGTCTCCTTAATAATTTACCCAAATTTCAAGTTTGGGCACTCGTTGGATGCGGATTTTAATTCCGCATCCCACCCATACGCACACTGCATACTTCTGAGGCACCCAGGACATGAAAAAATGAAAATTTCAATAAGAAAATGTATTTTAATATTAAAATATGTTTTCTTATTGAAATTTTCATTTTTTCATGTCGTGGGTTCCTCAGAAGTATGTAGTGTGGGTATGGGTTGGATGCAGAATTAAAATCCGCATCCAACGTGTTCCCAAACTTGAAATTTGGGTAAACCATTAAGGAGATATGTCAAAAATACGATAAGAAAAAGTAATTTTTTCTTTTTCCCTCCAATTTGTTTTATAAATTTTACCCTTATGGTTGACACCATCATCTTGAGTCCTATTGGTTCTTATAAAGTGATTTTTTATGCTAGATTATTTGTTTTGAGGCCCATTTTTTACCTCAAAACTCCCCTAATGTCCCAGAATTCCCTCCAGAAGGCATCTTTTTTCATAATTTGGATTACCCAAGACCTTTCTAGTGGTGTGCTCTTTGTGCTACTTGTTCTTAGTTGGCCTTAGAGATTTTATTTCTCTTTGAGTCAAAAAATATGGATAGCATTCCAGTGAGCACCAATCAAGGGACCCCTGTCCAAGGGGCTCCCTGTGCTTTTTCATTCATTGGGAACGTCGGTACTCCCTTAATGGCTACTTTGAATCTTCTGGGATTCACTATAGGGATACCAGTTTGGTTGTTTTCCACTATGAATGCCTTGCATGCTCCTGACACTTCTCAATTAAGCAACTCAAATCAAGAGCATTAGAACCCCATGCCTTCTTCACCAGTAACATCTTCTCCTCAGCCTTCTACCTCATGTGGTGAAAGTATTAATACTAGTAATCGGCAGTATAAAAGGAATAAATGGAGGAAGAATAAGAAGAAGATGCCAAAGCAAGGGGGCAACCACCCAACCTCTAAAGGTCATGTTGGGGGCAACCACTGAACGTATGGAGGTCATGCTAAGATAAAAAATTCAGTCACTGTGAATCATAATGAAACTATTTCTTCAAACATTGTTGGCCATGTTGAGGACACATCATTGATCACTGCTAGTCATATTAATGACAAGTCACTAGTTACTATGAGTCATACTGGAGACACTAAATCAACCATTGCAGGTCATGCTGAGAAAGTTGAAATTGTCGACAAACCTAATAAACAGAATCTTAAGTTCCCTCGTAATTTTTGCGAGGTAGACCACATGACCTATTTGTTCCCTGTACTTCAAGAAGTGAAAAAAGTGTGGTCCGTAGTTTAAAATTCTTCTTCTTCTGAGCAACCAGCCATTGCAAGTCATGCTGGGGGAAAACTGTAAGCCAATGATAGTCATGCTGAGAGTACTGATGTTGTAAAGGAGTCTAATATTATAGGACGCAAGCCAAAGTTTCCTTGTAAACTTTGTAAGGGAGATCACGTTACTCACCTGTGCCCTGCTATTCCAGAGGTGCGGAGAGTGTGGTCCATATCTAAAGGATCCTCTTCTCCTGAATTATCTATAGATTCCCAACAGCCTAGTCAACCTTTGGTTGATAAACTGGTTGAACCAAAACAATATTTGATCAACCCTAATCTTCCTTCAGAGAGTGAAGTGATCGAATTGATGCAATCTTCGACCGGTCCCATCAGTAATTCGGACACTGATGCAACTATCACTGAAGTATTCTGCATTACCAGTCTGGATGTTTCTAAAAAAGGGGCACTTCATTTGTGCTGAGTGAACCCATACCAAGCTCGAGGATCATTTCCTTTGATTGGAATAGTCTAGCTGGGCCTTGTCTTCTTTCTTCTACACCTTTCTAGATAAGGGTTGATATCGGTAGCCATGCGGTTCATCGATGTATTGTAGATGAAGGATACTATGTTAATATCTTATCCCCTTATGATTGGAGAGATTTAGCTTTCCCTAACCTTGTTCCAATTGTTAATTGGCCATTGACCTTCGATAGAAGACCTAGTGAGCCCGTGGGATTATTCCCTCAGGTACATGTTACTTTGGGTGGGAAAATAGTCTTAGTTGATTTTATGGTTTTAAAGGACCCTATGGAGTTTGATATGATCCTCGGGTGTGATTACGTATATGCTATGCATGTTGTGGTGTCTACGCTCTTTCGTATGATGCATTTTCCTCATAATGAAAGCATTTTCACTATTGATTAGCTTGCATTTGTTGATCCCTCTTACTACCGAACTGTAGACCAAGTATATCCCCCGTTAGTAGGCACTACCACGTCACAAGAGAATTGTGTTGCATATTTTTCCTTGGGTCCAATTTCTACTGATAAGAATCCTGTGAATTCATGCTTACCTTCTTGGGACTTGGTCTCTACAATTGACCAAGTGATTGTTAGGATATCTCATCATTCAGTTATGTACTTTGCATGCATTTGCATGCATCCACATGCATCCCAGTCACCAGTTTGATGCCTCCAACTTTTGATGTATATGTAACTTCAGAATGTATTTCATATATATATTTATTGTACTCCTATAGAGATGTGTTATACCTCTATACGGAAGTTTCGTCATTTGTATTGACAAGTGTCGCAAGTGGATTAACTTGCCGATGGGTTATTAGACTACCTGTTGTGGGTGTTGGCCCAGATTTAATGTAACTGGGGTTATTACGCTAAGTTAGACAAGTTGGCCCCATAAGTATTTTAGGCATGTCGGACAAGTATAAATAGAAATGGGGAAATCTCTATTTAGATTATCTCATTACTCACTCTTCTATCACTCGGAAAGTGGCACACATGTGAGGAGGAGGATCAACACATAGGAGAAGTCTATCTCTTGTACTTGGGTTGTACTTTGGTTTTACTATTTCTCTATCTATCTCTGAGGAAGTGGTGGGGTTTTTCACCTTAGGGTTTTCCCCACAGAAACTCTGTGTGTCCATTGTCTCTTATGGTTTTGATTGTTGTGATGCTTGACATGCTTGATATGATTGTTATGCATTGATATATTGTACATGTTATTCTCTCAGTAAAAATCCTATAGCATATTGAATTAATGCTTAAAATCTAACATGGTATCAGACCTAACCTGAGAAGAAGACACTGTGTAGTTACAGAAACTAAGGTTTCTTGTTTATTGGGTTTCTCTCCATAGATTTTGGAAAAGCAGTATAGTAGATTGACTCTACTCATCAAGGAGAATCTATCTATCCAATCAGAATTCAATTCTGAGCTGTTTCAGTTTTTCCCCTAAAAATTAGGGTTTCCCCAAAAATAAGAATTTATGGAATCTGAAGACATAGCTTGAAGCGCCTTGGAAAAATCAAATTTTAGAGCTTTGGATCAAGATTTGTGGCTGGGTAGATCTCTGGGAAACTCAAACCCTAATTCAGGGTTCTCCTAAGTGAATGTGGGAAGACTAAAAGACATTTCTGAAGAGTGAAACTTTGCATATCTGAATTTCTGAATATACCAGGCTGATCAATTCATCAAGGCACATCTTTCTGTCCTTTCAGAAAGTTGAAATTCAAAGTTTGAAATTTTAGGGTTTCTCTGACAAACCTTAATCCGGCACCAGATCCAATTTTCAGCAAATCAAGTGGTAAGACCTAAATATTTTATATTTCCATTTGAAGTACTGTTTAAAGATGTCTCACCACACCAAGCTTGAGGACAAGCTTGAAGGGGCTGATAGCTTCCAAGCATGGAAGTATAGGATTGGGTTGATCCTCAAAGAAAATGAGTTGGACACTTATATAAGTGAAGAGATCCCTGTCCCAGAGGGAGAAGAGGCTAAGGCTCTTCACAAAAGGAACTTGGTTAAGGCAAAGAGGATCATTGTTGATTCTATCAAAGATAATCTCATCCCCCACGTGTCATCCCTAAAGACACCAAAAGAGATGTTTGATTCCTTGAAGAAACTATTTGAAGGCAAGAACATAAGTCGAAAGATGACCCTGAGAAATCAATTGAAGAATATCAAGATCCAAAATTCCAAGACTATACAGTCATATTTCTCAAGGGTCTCCCAGATAAAAGAACAACTTGAAGCTGTGGGTGAAGATATAGAGAATGGACAAGTGGTGATGACCACTCTTAATGGCCTTCCTAGGTCATGGGATTCCTTCATCCAAGGGATTTGTGCTAGGAAGAAACTTATCTCTTTCCGTAGACTATGGGAAGAATGCTCATAGGAAGAAGCTCGGATTGTAGCTCGAGAAGAGAAGATGGGGAGTGAAGACCAAGCACTCACAGCTCACTCCAGAAGACATGTTGACAAGAAAGCTCACCATCATGGTAAGAAAGTAAAACATCACCATCAGAATCAAAGAGGTAGTCCCAGATATCGAAGGAACATGTCCTATGTCCATTGCTTTACATGTGATGAAAAGGGACACTATGCCAGAGATTGCCCCAGAAATAAGAAAGAGGATCCTAACAAGAATAAGAACTTCAAAAGAAAACATCATGCTCATGCTGCAGAGGATGATGAATCTCCTAGGAAGAGGGCTAGAGAAGATAGTGAAGATTCTTCAAGTGATGAAGAATATGTTTTGATTTATGCTCTCACTGGAACCATTACTCATGGAAGTAATGATTGGATAATAGATAGCGGGGCTTCCAAACATATGACAGGATTCAAATAATCCTTTGTGAATCTATCTGAACATGATTCACCCCACAAGGTGAAACTTGGGGATGACTACCAGTATCCCATAAAAGGGAGTGGTGAATCCTCATATAAACGAGACTCTGGAAAGTCTATGAAGATGAAAGATGTACTTTATGTTCCAGGTCTAAAGAAGAATCTACTCTCCATATCTGCATTAGATGCAAAAGGCATGAGGGTTGCATTTGTAGATGGCCAAGTCCTAATGTGGTCAAAAGGTAAGACTATAGATGATGCAGTTGTGATTGGAGAGCAAGAGAGAGGATTGTACAAATTGAAGGGCCAACCAAAACAAGCCATGGTCCATGAATCAGTACAGCCAAGTGAACTTTGGCACAGAAAGCTTGCACACATGCATTACAGAGCATTAACAATTGCAAGCAAAGCTGTAGAAGGTCTTCCTGAAATCCAGACAAAACATGAAGGCATTTGCAAAGGTTGTGCAAAGGGAAAGAATACAAAGAAGACATTTCCAAGCAGTGAAAACAAGGAAAAAAGAATCTTGGAAATCATCCACTTTGATGTGTGTGGTCCAATGTCATCAAGCTCTCTGAGTGGGTATGTATACAATGTCTCATTTATTGATGATTTCTCTAGGAAGACTTGGATCTACTTATTGAAGAACAAAGATGAAGTGTTTAACAATTTAAGGGAATTCAAATCCTTGATAGAAAACCAAACGGACTTGAAGATCAAGATCTTCAGATCTGACAATGGCGGAGAATTTACTTCAGGAGACTTCAAGAAGTTATGCAATGATTTAGGGATTAAGAGGGAGTTGACTACTCCTTACAATCCACAGCAGAATGGGGTTGCCAAGAGGAAGAATACAACAATCATGGAAGCAGCAAGGGAAATGCTTCATGACCAAGACTTACCTATGCACTTATGGGCTGAAGTAGCAAGGACAGCTCTACAGAACACCCCATAAGATACTTGACAACAAAACACCAGAAGAAGTGTTCACTGGTAAGAAACCAGAAGTGAGCCATCTCATAATATTTGGTTGTCCAGTATACACTCACATCCCAAAAGATAAAAGGTCAAAATTGGATCCTTCAGGAAAGAAGGGTATATTCGTGAGTTAGAGTGAAAGGTCAAAATCTTACAGAATCTACTTCCCTGGATTCAAGAAGATCGACATCAGTAGGGATGTAACATTTGATGAAGGCTCAGCATACCTCAAATCAAGAAATACACCTATTGAAGACAATAAAGAACCCAGAATATCCAGAACACAAGACACCATTATGAATGAAGCAATTCCTGAAGAAGATCGAGAAATGGAAGATCCACCAGAACCTATGGATCCACCTCGTGAAAAGAATCCTCACAAGAGGAAACCAACATGGGCTAGAGAGCTCATCCAAGATGCAGAAAGATTTGGCATTCCAGAAGAAGAACAGAGAGAAAGGAAAAGGACAAGGTCACATACTAGTTATGTTGCTTTTCTCTGTGACATTATGGATAAAGAACCTTCTAGTTATGAAGAAGCAGTGGAAAAGAAAGAATGGAAGGATGCTATGATCGAAGAATATCAGTCAATTATGAAGAATGATGTTTGGGATGTGGTCCCAAGACCAGATGGGAAGTCTGTGGTGACTTCCAAATGGATCTATAAGATCAAGCATGCTGCAGATGGCAGCATAGAGAAATACAAAGCTAGGTTTGTAGCTTGTGGCTTCTCCCAGAAAGAAGGGATAAATTATGAAGAGACTTTTGCTCCTGTGGCTAGATACACTTCCATTAGATCAGTACTTGCTCTGGCTGCAGTGATGAAATGGAAGGTACACCAGATGGATGTCAAGAAAACTTTCTTGAATGGTGTAGTTGAAGAGGAAGTGTATGTGGAGTAGCCACTCGGGTTTGAGACACATGACAGAGGAACACATGTGTGCAAATTGAAGAAAGCCCTGTATGGTTTGAAACAGGAACCCAGGACCTGGTATGGTAGGATAGATGGATTCCTATCCAGTTTGGGATTTACCAAGAGTAAAGCGGATTCCAACCTTTACTACAAGGTTGAGGAAGGCAATCGAGTGATACTACTATTGTATGTGGATGACCTATTTTTGACAGGTGAGGATAGACTAATTGCTGACACAAAGAGGAAGTTGGCTGCCGAGTTCGAGATGAAGGACTTGGGTATGATGCACTACTTTCTTGGTATGGAGGTGTGGCAGAGTGCATATGGAATCTTCCTTGGACAAGGGAAGTATGCAGTAGAGATCCTGAAGAGGTTCGGGATGATGGACTGCAAGGCCATGGCCACACCTATGGCATCGAACCTGAAGCTTCTGTGTAATGCTTCATCTAAGCTGATTGATGCTACGATGTATCGTCAGATGATTGGGTCCTTGATGTCCCTGACGAATACGAGACCAGACATTTGCTTTGTGGTGAACACCTTGAGCTAGTATCTGACAGATCCGAGACATGTTCACCTGATAGCTGCAAAGCATATTCTGAGGTACCTGAAGGGTACAGTTGATTATGGGCTCAAGTATGAGGCGAATCAAAAGTTTAACCTGGAGGGTTACGTTGATTCGGATTGGGCAGGAAGTGCCATTGATCGGAAGAGCACTTTGGGGTGCTGCTTTAGTATGGGATCAGGTGTGATCTCTTGGTTTAGCAGGAATTAGTCCAGTGTGGCACTGAGTACAACTGAAGCAGAGTATGTCGTAGGTTGTTCAGATAGTTTTGAGGCAGTATGGCTTAGGAAGCTACTGTCTGATTTGTTTGATCTCCAGTTGAGTGCTACTTGTATGTATTGTGACAACCAGAGTTGTGTGAAGTTGTCAGAGAACCCAGTGTTCCATGCTAAGTCGAAGCACATTGAGATCAAGTTCCACTATATCATGGATATGGTGCAGAGAGGAGCAGTGAAGCTCATGTATGTTGCAACAGACGAGCAAATAGCCGATGTGTTGACCAAGCCCCTTGCCAAAGTGAAGTTTGAATACTTCAGTGGGAGACTTGGTGTAATTCTGATCGAGATGCCTTCCAGAGGGAAGTGATGAGTCGAGAGACACAGATGCACACTGGGCCATTCTTACATGGTGGTAGGTTGGTCCTCCCATTGTAAGATGTAAGGGCCGAGCCATTCTTACATGGTGATAGGTTGGTCCTCCCATGGTAAGATGTAAGGGATGATCCATTCTCACATAGTGATAGGTTGGTCCTCCTATGGTGAGATGTAAGGGCTGGGCCATTCTCACATGGTGGTAGGTTGGTCCTCCCATGGTGAGTTGTAAGGGCTAATGGGATTTTCTGACATGGTAGTAGGTTGGTCCTCCCATGGTCGTTGATGTAATTGCTGAGCTTTTCCGACATGGTAGTACGTTGGTCCTCCCATGGTCGTTGATGTAATTGTTGTGCCATTCCAACATGGTGGTAGGTTGGTCCTCCCATGGTCGTTGATGTAAGTGTTGTGCCATTCCGACATGGTGGTAGTTTGGTCCTCCCATGGTTGTTGATGTAAGTGTTGTGAACCTTTCACATATGGTAGTAGGTTGGTCCTCCCATGCTGATGAGTGTAAGTGCTGTGTGTGTGCATCTGGGTTGTGCTCCGTGGACTATGTGATGATATGAAGACATTGATGTGACAGTATGGTACACAGGTTTTGCAGAGGCATATGATCAGTCTTGAGATGCTCTTGTAGGTTTTTGCAGTGGCAGTGTAATCAGTCCTAAGAGATCTTGCAGGTTTTATAGAGGCAATGTAATCAGTCCTGAGGTGTACCTACTTGATGGCTTGCTTGCAAAGATGATGATGATGATCAAGATGATCATGTGATGATATACATCAGGTAGAAGTATGGTGAGTATCAGGTGGATACTCTATGGTCGTGGGCAGGTTGTGCAGTGGCATGTAAAAGATCCTGGGAGATTTGAGAGGTTGAGTTGTGTGCTCGTAAAAGGCCTGGGATGCTATTACGAGGTTTTGCAGACACATGTGATGAGTCTTGAGGATTCCATAGTATGACCAGTGATGATGAAGACCTACAGGTGGTGGGCCTACATCCAACATGAAAAAGGGCTAGCTCTATAGAACTTCCTATGACGAGTAGATTCAGAGATTGGAAGAGATAGCAGTTGTGACAATGATTCGATGACGATGCATCAATGACGATGATTCAGAGAAGAAAACTTGTGCCAGATGATCTGTGTCGAGAAATACCTTCCTAGTTAAGAGGGAGTGTTGATGTATATGTAACTTCGGAATTTATTTCATATATATATATATATATATATATATATATATTGTACTCCTATAGAGATGTGTTATACCTCTATACGGAAGTGTCGTCATTTGTATTAAAAAATGTCACAACTGGATTAACATGCCGATGGGTTATTAGAGTACCTGTTGTGGGTGTCGTCCTGGATTTAATGTAACTGGGATTATTAGGATGAGTTAGACAAGTCGGACCCATAAGTATTTTAGGCATGTCGGACAAGTATAAATAGAGATGGGGAAATCTCTATTTAGATTATCTCATTACTCACTCTTCCATCACTCGAAAAGTGGTGCACATGTGAGGAGGAGGATCAACACATAGGAGAAGTCTATCTCTTGTACTTGGGTTGTAATTTGGTTGCAATATTTCTCTATCTATCTCTGAGGAAGTTGTGGGGTTTCTCACCTTAGGGTTTTCCCCACGGAAACTCTGTGTGTCTATTGTCTCTTATGCTTTTGATTCTTGTGATGCTTGACATGCTTGATATGATTGTTATGCATTGATATACTGTACATGTTATTCTCTTAGTAAATATCCTATATCATATTGAATTAATGCTTAAAATCTAACACCAACACCTATTCACCAGTCTACCAGCACCTAGAAGCTTCCTTCCACTCAGCTTTAGTGCTCCTAGTGCTTAGTGCGCCGAACATGCACCTACCACTTGAGAAGGGTGCCTTTTCTCACCTAGCACTCCAGTTCACTTTAGTTAGTTGAGTTCTTTCCTTGATTTTAGGCTACACTGACTCTCAACTGATTGTATCACTCCGATGGACCTCTAGTGAGACTAGAATGCCTATTCTGACTCCAGTTAGCTCCTCATGTGCCCTCCACTGAGCCTCCTTCATTCAGTTAGTACTTACATGTGCCAGTTACACCTACCACACTCAGTTAGACTCGGTTTGACACCTGGTTGACCGTTACTTGTGCATTGATGACTCCACTGATTTGATTATGAGACTCCTAGTTGGAGCCAAGCTATTCCATGCAGTAAATTCGAATAACCTCCTCGGTTATTTTGAATTGCTCATTCATTGTCACAGTATTGTATTGTATTTTCACTATTCTGAGTTATAGAGCACTGATGCATCTCTCTTGCACAATTTTTACTCCAAATTGTTTTACATCATTGTGATTGATTTACTTGTTCAATAGATATGTTGTGACTAATTTTACATGGTATCAGAGCCATGGCAGGGACAAGATTTCTCTTCTGCAGGTGATCTACATGAAGAATTGAGTGAATTTGATCAAAATACTACACAACGGCATGCAAAATCTCATGTGCATTCGTCCATGTGGATGCAAGGCTGAAATTTCTCTCCAATCCACTACCCAAGCTTGAGTTTTCCACAGAATTCCTGGACATGAATCATTGGATCTTCAAGCTTGCTTGATCTCCTATGCCAGGTGTGATGCAACTCTAAAAGGGTGGATTATTCGACCTTATAATTCTTATTTTCTTGTGATTTGTAGGTTTTATAACTCCTCCATTAACACTCATTTTAATTGAGATGGATTACTCTTCTTCAAAGCTTCTAACTCCCTTCAATTATTTTGAATGGAAGAATGACATGGAGATTATGTTTTGCTCAAAAGGGTACTATAGAGTCACCATGGGCCTCGAAGTTGAGCCAAATACACTCATTGAGAAATACAAGCACTTCAACAAATTGGAGGAAGCATATGGTCTTCTTTGCCTCAATATTTCCAAGGATCTTCAATTTCACCTCAATGGATTGACTACTCCAAAGGCAGTATGGGAGAAACTCGAAAAACTTTTTGGTAAGCAAGATGACTTGCTGTCTTTTCAATTGGAAAATGAATTGATTGCCTTGAATCCTGATAATTTCGATACCATAAATGATTTCTTCACCAAATTCAAGCACTTGGTATTGCTATTGAAGCAAAGTAGTGTTGTAAAAGATGATAAACAATTGATTCTTTAGATTATTTCAAAACTTGGAAAAGATTATTCGGTATTTGTCTCTACATTCAATTCCGGAAAGCTCACAATTCCGAATTGGAAAATGCCTACCTTAAGTGCCTTCACTGAATCTGTGACGGAGGAGCATGATAGACTCATTCAAATGGGGACCATATTCTCCAAAGACCAATCATTATTTTCTAGAGGATCCAAATCTATGAATGGCAAAGGGAAACAAAAGAAAGAGAAGCCAAAGTTTGATCCGTCCAAGCAAAGAGAGAAAAACAAGCAAGCAGATGAGCCATCTGGTTCAAGAAACAAGCAAAAAGGAAAAGAGACCAAAGAGAAGTCAAAATGTTCTTATTGCAGCAGAGGCTATCATCCTGAGATCTCATGCATGAAGAAGACAATAGATCATATGGCACTTCTCTTGGAGAAAAACAACATAACCCTTCCTGACGGTGCAAGTAAGAAGGACAAAAATGATCATCCTGAAAGAGGTCATGCACTCATGGCAATAGTTTCAAATTCCTCCACTCTTGTCATTGATTATGGAGATTCGAACCACATGGATGCAAATAAATATTCTCTATCAGATTATGATCCATCAAGAACCATTCCCATTCACATGGGGGATGACTCTCAGATTTCATCAAAGGGCAAAGGTACCATTCATTTAGAGCATGGCAATTTTCACAATGTTCTCTATGTGCCTTCCTTAGCTTAAAATATTCTTTCCGTTTATCAGATGACTCACACTGGTACACCAAAGAAAGTTGTATTCTTCCCTAACAACGTTGAAATTTCTGATATTCAAAATGGAAAACTTATTGTGGTTGGAAAAGCAAATCACACCGCAAAAGCTTATGAGTTTTCTCACTTTCTGCCACAACACAAGCCCACTGCTCTTCTCACACATGGAAATGAGGTCAGTAGGCTTTGGCATGAGAGGTTTGGACACCTAAATTATAAATATTTGCAGCTTTTACAGAAAAATTCCATGGTTGATGGCCTTCCGACGATCAAATCCTCGAAGGGACAATGCGAAGGTTGCATCATTGGGAAGCACCCCGAGCACAAATTTGACCGAGGCAAAGCTAGCAAATCTTCTACTATTTTGGGGCTGATAGATTCTGATATCAGTGGTCTGCTACCACATACATCCATGAATGTATCAAGGTATGTCCTGACATTCATCGACAACTTCTCCAGATTTACATGGGTTTTCTTCCTCAAAAACAAGTCAGAAGTACTAGAAAAATTCAAGTTTTTTAAGGCTTTTGTTGAAATTGCTACTAAAAGGAAGATCAAAGCTCTTAGATATGATAATGGAGGCCTATATATCAAATCATAGCTGCTGCAAATTTGTGCTGAAAGCGGCATTCAGATCCAGCACATAGTTCCCTACACACCACAGATGAACGGTGTAGAGGAAAGGAAGAACAAATCACTGAAAGAGATGGCAACCTGTATGATTGAATCAAAAGGTTTGGTTGAAAACCTTTGGGATGAGGATATGATTGTTGCTTCATACATTCAAAACAGGGTTCCACATTCATCTTTGACTAATGTTACACCTTTCGAATCATACACAGGTCACAAACCTGATGTGTCCAATTTCAAGATTTTTGGCTCAATCGCTTGGGCTAGAATTCTGTCTAAAAAGAGAAGATATTTGGATCCACAAATGTTGAATGCATCCTATTGGGATATGCTGAAGAATAAAAGGTATAAAAACTCATGGATATCAGATCCAAAATGATATTCATTGAGCGAAGTGTCAAGTTTGAAGAACTGCTTCAAAATCTAGAGCTAGTCGAGGAAGAAACTGTCAATTCACCGCCTCCACCAGAAGAAGAATTTGAAGAAGATGATGAAAGTATTGGTTCTGATATTTCTGATATTCTATCAGAATTTGATGAACATGATATATCAGGTTCAGAAGTTGATCCAGTTGTGCCTCCACACTTGCCAAAGTGGGCCCAAAATAAACTCAATTTTGCTAGTCCAAACATTGGAAATCTTGTTGATCCAAGGAGGACTCGAGCAGTCTTTCAAAGAATAGGTATGGCTCTTTCTTTTTCTAATACTTTGCTATCTGATAAATGATTTTTGATGATAGTTTTAGATCCTAAATCATACTATCATTCCCATCAAGATACGAGATGGCAAACCGCCATGGATGAAGAGTATAGTTCTCTTCAAAAGAATGCTACATGGGAGCTAGTTTCTCTTCCACCTGGAAGAAAATTAGTCCAATTTAAATGGGTCTACCACACGAAGGTTTCTGCTGATAGCTCTATCGGAAAATACAAAGCTAGGCTGGTGGAAAAAGGGTTCTCCCAAGTTTAAGGAGTGGACTACACGGAGACTTTTGCACCAGTTGCAAAGATGGATTCCATCTGCCTAGTTTTGGCTATTTCCGCATCCAAGCACTGGGAAGTACACCATATGGATGTGAAGAGTGCTTTTATACATGGAGATCTAAATGAAGAAATATATATGAAGTAGCCAGAAGTATACATATCAGATCCATCATTAGTTTGCATATTGAAGAAATCTTTGTATGGATTGAAAAAGGCCCTAAGAGCTTGGTATGCAAAGATGGACTCCTTCCTTCTTTTTCAGAATTTCAAAAGATGCAAATCTGATCCGAATGTGTATCTACAGAAAGCTAAAGGTAATTTGATGATTATTTTTCTTTATGTTGATGATCTTCTCATTACTGGTAGCACTCTCCTTACAATCAACAAGCTAAAAACTGCCTTCAATCTAGCTTTTGACATGAGCGATTTGGGCTTGCTGAAGCAATTTTTGGGCTTGGATATAGCTCAAAATTTTGATGGGATCACATTATATCAGCAAAAGTATGCTTCAAACCTGCTATTAAAATTTAATATGGCAGAATGTAAGGCAACTCCGTTCCCATTCCTCTCAGGAATCAGTCTTGAGGAGGGAAATTCTACACCGCTTGCAGATTGCACTATGTATCGACAGTTGATTGGTTCACTACTATAGTTGACACACTCAAGGCCTGATATTTCTTATGCCATGAGTGTTGTATCAAGGTATATTAAGCCACCCCATGAGCTTCATTGGAGGGCGTCCAAAAGGATCTTGCAATATGTGCAAGGTACGAGACATTTTAGCATACACTATGCTGCAGATTCTGAGCTAGATTTCATTGGTTTCACTGATTCAAATTGGGCAGGTGATAGCATTGATCATAAGTCCACTTTCGAATATGTTTTCATCATTGGCCATGGCCCTATTTTCTGGTCAAGCAAAAAGCAGGCAGCCATTGCACTTTCTTCAGCAGAGTCAGAGTATCGAGGGGCAGTCAATGCCTGCATTCAGGCAGTTTGGTTGCAGGGTATTCTTTTCGATTTTGATTTTGGTAGTACTACTTCGACTGTCATTTTTTGTGACAATCAAAGTGCTATCAAGATCTCCACAGATGCAGTTCAGCGACAAAGGACCAAGCACATTGATATTCACATGCACTACATCCGAGAGCTTGTGCATGATCGCACCATTATTCTACAATATTTCCCTACCGATGAGCAAATTGCAGACATCTTCACCAAGAGCTTCACTAAGAAGAAGTTCTCTTACCTTAGTTCACTATTGGGGGTGAGTTCCATCATGGTGGAGATAGATTAGATTATTCTATGTTCAGGTTTAGGGGGGGGGATTTCTTCCCATTGGGTTTTCCCTTCTTTCCTCACTTAGATTTATTTCTAGCATTTTCGGATTATTGTATTGGGGTGACCTTTGGTCTCAGTAACCAAGGTCCTATTTAGTTATTATTTTTTACATCATAGTATAGCTTGCGGGGGGGTCTTAGGATATATCATCATTCAGTTATGTACTTTGCATGCATGCATCCGCATGCATCCCAGTCACCAGTTTGATGCCTCCAGCACCTAGTCCCCAATGTCACGTCCCCTCCCATTATACCAGTGCGATGGAGAGGATCGTGATGCTAAACTGGGCATCTAGCCCCATGAACTTACTAAATAAGCATTCACATAATATAAAAGAACATATGGAGATATATAATTTATAAGAAAAACACAGCGGAAGTAATATCAATTACACATTCATCATACATTCAAGGTATTCATCAAATAAATAATTGCAAGTTAACATAGGAGAATACTTATCTTATAACAAAGTAATCCCAAGCAACTAGCTATGCATCTGCAACATTCCACCCAACCATAGGCTAGTTGTGCTTATCAACCTCTTGATGCAACTGCCACCCCCGAGCTGGGCATGATTTCTACAAGGAACCAGGGAACAATAGACTCACACATAGCCAAGCATACACCAAGATGAGCCAAGCCAATCTACAATTGGGTTTATCAAGCTGCTAGTAAATGGAAAGGAAGAATTGCTAAGCTAGTGAGCTCAAGCACAGAGCCATGGGTACCCATCCCAGATCTATTCATCTTGGCACTCACAATGCCTACACACCCAATGCAAGGAAGTATTCTCTTCACTGCCACACAGTCCCTCAAGCCATACCTTCCTTTCTAGTGCTCTCAGGGTGTGCATAGAAAAGTAGCCAAAGCCCTCTTGATCTTCTTGAGAGGTTACTCCCTTCACTAGGTTTATCAAGCCAATTATGTCCACTACCACCCCAAGTTTCTTGCTCACAGATTCAAACCAAAGCAAGGATGCACATAACAGCTGAACCACAATTATTGGGCATGATAAAAACGTTTCTTCAATGGGATGTCCAAAGAGGGGGTTTCTACCAATTTAGAAAAACGTGGGAAAGCCCAAAAACGAAATGGCAATTGAGGAACAACCCTAGAGAGTAGAAATCATTTTCAGAAAAACGTCCATGGGCATTTTGGGGCAAAAACGACCTCCATCACAGTCCTAAATCGTGGCCCTTCCCTCCCAGCTACTGTACAATGCAAAAACGAGCTCCCAGGCATGAAAAAATGCAAAAAATGGATGAAAAACATGTAGGGAAAGACCCAGCTAGCTCCCACTGCGTGACAGAGGAAAAACTATATGTTCAGAATGGCTTTGGGCACCATTTCGTGGGTGTTTTCTTGCCCAAGAAGAAAAAATACGAATTCCCAATTTGATGGCTTGCCCATACACGAAATCGGTTGCCATACCTCTTCATTCCCAAGGCATTAACTGCCTCAACCAATTTCTGGAAGAATTAAATGATTGGGTCCATAACCCAAAATGGGTAGTTGAGGGTTTATGGGTTTTCTCATCAACACATGGATTAACACCATTGGCTCAAGGATTTGAATAATTTCCCTCCCTATTCCTTGTATAATCATGCCCCCATCTCTTTTGTTGCATTGCATAGCTAGTTGTGGGTTTTTTCATTAAAAATTCGTAATTACATGATGTCTTATTTACATTGTGCCTATCTAGCACAAGAACCATAGGCATTTATTTTTAATTGCCAATACATAAAATGCTAAATCAATGGTGGGGCCTTGGCCTTGAGCTCCTCACCATGATTAAGAAACAATATTTACATCATTTATGATTTAAATGCGAAGGGGGTCAAAATGGGGACGTGACACCCAATCTTCCAGCACCCGGGAGATTCCTTCTACTCAGTTTTAGCCCTCCTAGTGCTTAGTGCGCCCAACATGCACCTACCACTTGAGAAGGGTGCCTTTTCTCACCTACCACTCCAGTTCACTTGAGTTAGTTGAGTTATTTCCTTGATTTGAGGCTAGACTAACTCTCAACTGATTGTATCACTCCGATGGACCTCTAGTGAGACTAGACTACCTATTCTAACTCCTGTTAGCTCCTCATGCGCCCTCCACTGAGCCTCCTTCGTTCAGTTAGTGCCTACATGTGCCAGTTACACCTACCACACTCAGTTAGACTCAGTTTGACACTTGGTTGACCATTACTTGTGCATTGATGATTCCACTGATCTAATGATGAGACTCCTAGTTGGAGCCAAGCTATTCCATTGAGTAAATTCGAATGACCTCCTTGGTTAATTCGAATTGCTCATTCATTGTCACAGTATTGTATTGAATTTTCCCTATTATGAGTTAAATAGCACTGATGCATCTCTCTTGCACAGTTTTTACTCCAAATTGCTTTACATCATTGTGATTGATTTACCTGTTCAATAGATTTGTTGTGACTAATTTTACAGTGATACCTACATCCGAATGTTTAGATATGTGTTCTATCTGGAATGATGTACTTCCTTCTGATGAAGTTTTCCTAGAGTCGATAATGCAATCTTCCATTCATTTGGACATTGATCCAGTTGTATTTATTTCCATCCCTGATTTGAATTTGGAACCCGATCTTACCAATGTTGAGTCTTTTGACTCTCCTATAGATTCGCAAATTGACGTTTCTACTGAGTTTGATTATGCTTCTAGAATTTTCAACTCCCGTGATGATGAATTTGTTCCTGCAGATTCCTTCATGTCTTTCAAATTTGATCTTCATCCTCAATTTGATCTTGTTGATTGCAAGTCCTCAGGATTTGGTACTATAGAGTCTTCAGTGGTTAACTCTACCTACAATATTCCTGTTGTTGATGATAGTGAAGTTGAAATTTTTTCTACCATAGTGACTTATATCAAATCTTTCTTTACATATGTGTTGAGATATTGTAACTTCTAAGAATATTATATTTGTACTTTATTATTCCGAAGATGTTTCATTCCTCCATGAATATCTTATTGTATATTCGGAGATGTTTATTCCTCCGTCAGATTGTGGTACCTTGGGTTATTAGACTTCCCAAGTGGGGGTCGGCCCTGTATGTGTTATGTGAGTCAAAGGGTTATTAGACCACCCTAGAGGGGTCGGCCCAATCAGTTGTAATGGGGTGTTTAACCTAGTGGTTAAGTTGGGTCCGACCTAGTTAATGTAAAAGTCAGTCGGAGAACAAGTATAAGTAGGAGAGGATGTTCCTCACTTATCTCACTCATTCATCCACTTGTGATTGGCGCACTTGTGTGAGAGAGAGGTCTGCTATGGAGGAGAAGGAACTCATGTCTAGGGTTTACATCTTTGTATTTTTTTATCATCTATATTGAGGAAGCTTTGCTGGGTTTTCTACCCCATGAGGGTTTCCCAGGATAAATTTGTGTCTCTTGTGTTTATGCTGTGATTGTTGTTTCTTCAGTGATCCTGTATATGCTATTGTTGTGAAATGGAATGTAATGCTGGTATTTTCTGTCTTATCATTTAAATTTTAACATGGAATCATAGCTAATCTAAAGGAAGGCAATGTATGGCACTTATGACACTTGCTTCACTTGCGACAATTTGAAGGTTAGGGTTTTATAAAGCAAAAACCCGTCATCATGGAACTTTCGCTATAAATCCGTTTTGGCGAAGGTTCAGGATCTGAAAAGTTTACAATTCGTATATAACATTCCCATGTACCTTGTAGTAGAAGCATGAATTCTAATTCGTTGTAATTTGTGAGTTATGATCAGTACATGTTATGGTTTCTGCCTCTTCCAGATCTCTGTCATAAATAGGTGACCTAGGAAAAAAGGTCATATCGCGGGCTAGGAAGCTCCAAATGAAATTTCGTAAAAAGTGACAAGTATTGCACGGACTGTAATTGCTCAGGTAACTTTTACAGAGGCTGAAGGTTTACCAGTGACACGTGTCGCGCCATACAAGTTCTCACTCTTGTTTTATCCCATAAACAGGTCACGTTGTGACACTTGGAATAACTCCCTCTCAGAGAATCCAATTCAGGTCAGACCTATGGGGTTGGAAAGATGAAAGGTCATGCTACCACAAGTTGATGTTTCAGACCCTGTGGATCTAAAAGTTTGGAGTTACACCAGAAAAAATCAGGTACATATTTCTGTCAAAACATAATTATTTTTTAGCATCCTCATTCATGGCTTCTGGGATTTAGGGTTTTGGAGAAAGTTGGAATTTTTTGTAATCAGAGACCACGGCTGGATGCTACTCATCAAAATCAAAATTTAGAGACCAAGATCAGATTTTTTTTTGGTTGGGCAGAAGGTCGGGCTTGATCAAACACCAGTTCAGGATTTTGATCGGAAAGATGGAAAATTACGGCTTCTGCAAAAGTTGGAATTTTTGAAGTCTGTGACCACGGTTGGAAGCTCCTCAGAAAAATAGAAGCTTAGAGCTTTGGATCAAACCTTTTGGTTGAGCAGAAGGGTGGGATTTCTGAAAACCTAGTTCGGGGTCCTATCTAGTGAATCCAAAAGTTTCAAAAGAAATTTTGAGGGGTCAAATTTTGCAATTTTCAAAATTGAAGTATACCAGCTTGATCAACTCAGCAAGCCACATCTTTCCATCCATTCAAAAGTTTTAAATTCAAAGTTTGAATTTTTAGGGTTTCTCTGACAAACCCTAATCCATCTCCAAATCCATTCTCAGCAACTCAAAGTAGATTAGGTTAATCATAGAAGAAAATTGGACACCTACGTAAGTGAAGAAGTTCCAGTTTCAGGGGGAGATGAGGCTAAGGCCTTACATAAGAAGACTACAAGAAATATCAACAGGTATGACTTGAGGAGATACAGGTATGTGTTGAAATATGTTCATGATTAAGTTTATGTTTGTCTTCATATTATTTAGGTTAGTACAATCTTGATTAATGTTAGACTTGTCTTATTACCCTAGTAAAAGTAAGAATGCATTTATTGATTAGGGTTATGACACTTATGATTGTACTAATGCACCTATGATGTTGCATGAGGATGATGCTGTCTTCTAACAAGATACAGGTACATCAAGAAATACAAATCAAGTTCTATGACCATGATTCCATGAAGACAAAGACTCATCCATAATGATTTACGAGGTATGTATGACTTTGTTCTACTATGCTTAACTAATGAGATATGCAGGTTCTAGCACAAGGTCTCTAAATCATTGAAGAGAACAAAGAAGATATTGTTTAGGTATGTTAGACATAACTAAGCATGTATACTAATCCAGGTATGTTTTCCTATGGCAAGTTAGAATCCTACTTTGTGCTAGGATCTTAGTATACCCATGTATTGAATGATCATGACCATACATATTCAAGATTACTTAGAATCACAATGTTGTGATAATACTGAGCTTATACTAATGAATGTATGATTATGTATGAGATCATGATGATGATTCTAGTGCATAGTGATAAAGGATGGATAGAAGATCATGACATGTAAGGGAAATAGATACCAAGAAGGAAGCAACCTCACAAGACATAAAAAGATAAGTATTTGAATTGTTATTCGAATTACTGAATAGTCTATGATATTGCTCGTAATAGTTGTATGCATATTTGTATTCCTAGAATATATCATGCTAAGTATTCATATAGCATTGAACAATATACTACTAATATGCATATGATTGGTAAGTTGGACAAGCATTCCATTGTTGCTTGTCTAGAATGAAACCTCTTTGCTGACATGCTGAGAGCTATGCATGCTCTCGATAGTATGTTCTAGTAGAGATGAAAGGCATTTAGATAACCACTATATGCATACAGGATATGGAAAAGTGTCATGCCAAAGTATTGGTCAAGATAGTTGCATGACTATGTGAATCATATTAGTATGCATAATAGGTTATCATTTCAACATGATTTGATGATTATGAAGTATTACTAATCATGTAATTAACTTTGTTTTGTAGGAAAGATCATGAAGAATGATGAACACTGAACAAGTGATGGATGTTCAACAAGAAGATTTACAAATCAAACATGCTATAGAAGGCTCATGGATAGAAGATTCTCTTAGAAAAAGGAAGAGGATTAAGACGAGCTGTCTGCTCCAAAGTGGCTAGATAAGACCATTCTCTTAATGGTGTAATTGAAGAAGAAGTGTGAATCAAGAAAACTCCCATGAAGAAAGCTCTGTACGGGTACCCAGGATCAATAGTCATTTGATGAGCTTATTGATCATGATGGGCGATATCGATTTCAACCCTTGCTACAAGGTTGAAGATGGTGTCTATATACAGATGACATTCTTCTCTTAGATGAATGCAAGAAGGAACTCACCACAGAGTTTGAATGATCTTGAGGCTCATATCAGTAGACCCATCTAACGAGAGATGGCACGGATAGATATGCAGAATATCACTCAATGCAGAGTGTGAATGATGTTCAGTAACAGAGGGAGAACTGATAGTTTCTTAACAAGTTTGGGATTTACCAGAAGTAAAGTTGATCCATTATGACATACTATTACTATATGTGGATGATGAACCTATCATACTATTATTGTATGTGGATGATATCTTTCTGACAGGGAATGAGAAACAGATCATGGAAAGCAAGAAGAAACTGGCTACAGAATTGAAGATGAAAGATCTCAGATTGATGTATTACTTCCTAGGTCTGGAAGTATGGCAAGGCCTAGAAGGAATCTTTCTCAACCAGGGAAAGTATGCTGTGGAAATCTTGAGAAGAATTGAAATGTTGGAATGTGAAAACATGGCCACTCCCATGGATTCCAACTTGGAGTTGTTAGTTGATGACTCATCAGAGTTAGTGGATGTGACTCAGTACAGACAGATTATTGGGTCATTGATGTATCTAACATATACCAGGCCAGATATATGCTTTGTTGTGAACACCTTGAGTCTATATCTAGTGGAACCTAGGTATGTTCACCAGATAGCTGCAAAGCATGTGATAAGGTAATTAAAGGGTATGATAGACTTTGGTCTATGTTATCTTGGAGATCATGATTTTAGATTATATGGCTACACAGATGCTGATTGGGCAGGAAGTGTTTCAGATAGGAAGAGTAGATAGAGTGGATGTTATTGTCTTGGATCTACCATGATCTCCTGGTTTAGCAGGAAGCAGTATAGTGTGGCTCTCAGTACAGCTGAAGCGGAATATATAGCTGTTTGCTCTGCTAGTTGGCCTCGAAAATTATTATCAGGACTATTTGACTTAGAGATGGATCCCACTGTGATCATGTGTGACAACCAGAGTTGTATTAAGATGAATATGAATCCAGTGTTTCATGGTAACTCAAAGCACATAGAGATCTGATATTTCTATATACAGAATATGGTGCAGAAAGGAGTTATCAAGCTTTAGTATGTGAGCACCGACGAACAAGTTGCTGATATATTGACCAAACCTTTGTCTTGAGTAAGGTTTAAGTATTTCCGAGACAAGCTTGGTGTAGTTCAGAACGACCCTCCTCGAAAGGGGGAGTGATATGGTTACTAAAGATGAGATTTCCTACATCGACAGAGAGTTCGATGATGTGGATACCTATATTTGTGATACCGACAGTAAGGTTGATGAATGGTCCTTAGACAGGGTCTAAGTTGACGAGGGGATTGTATCACCCTTGAACACATGTTCTAAAAGAGATCCATAGATATATGTCTCCGAAAATGAAGTCCTGAGTGGATAGGTGGGGATTGTATCTTCCCTGGACTCCGGTCCTAGAATTGATCCGTAGATAGATGTCTCCGAAAATGAAGTCCTGAGTGGACAGGTGGGGAGTGTATCTTCCCCGGTATCTGGTCCCAGAATTGATCCGTAGATAGATGTCTCCGAAAATGAATTCCTGAGTGGACAAGTGGGGATTGTAGCTTCCCCGGACTCTCGTCCCAGAATTGATCCGTAGACAGATGTCTCTGAGAATGAAGTCCTGAATGAATAGGTAGGGAATTGTATCTTCCCCGGACTCTGGTCCCATAATTGATCCGTAGATGGATGTCTCCGAGAATGAAGTCCCGAATGAACAGGCAGGGGATTGTATCTTCCCCAGACTTTGGTCCCAGAATTGATCCATAGACAGATGTCTCCGAGAATGAAGTCCTGAATGAATAGGTAGGGGATTGTATCTTCCCCAAACTCCAGTCCCAGAATTGATCTATAGACAGATGTCTCCGAGAATGGGTCCTTAGCGGATGAGTGGGGATTTCATCTTCCCCGGACTTCCGTCCCATAATTGATCCGTAGACACGTGTCTTCGAGAATGGGTCCTTAGTAGACAAGTGGGGATTGCATCTTCCCCAGACTTCGGTCCCAGAATTGATCCGTAGACAGATGTATCTGAGAATGAGTCCTTAGCAGACGAGTGGGGATTGTATATTCCTCGGACTTCAGTCCCAGAATTGATCTGTAGACATTTGTCTCCAAGAATTGATGATAGGACTGCATCGTCCCTGGACAGTTCGTTCAAAATGTACATTATATGATTGCATCGTCCTTGGACTCATGTCCTAAAGTGATAAGGATTGATCATCCTGGAACTTGATCTGGATTGTATCATCCATGGACCTATGTCCTAAAGTGAGCAGGATTGATCATCCTGTAATTGGATGGTGTGTATTGCACAGTATGTTGTAGATCGAGATGATCCAAATGTTGTAGATCGAGATGATCCAGATGCTGATCGTATGATGACGATGTTGATGATCGTATGATGACGATGCTGATGATTGTGTGATGATGATGATGATGATGATGATCACGTGATGACGATGCTGCTTATCATGATCGAGAGATCCAGATGATGTTGTTGATCAGAGGATCCGATGATGATGATGTTGTAGCTATTCGAGTGCTACAGAAGATGAAGACTCGGTACTGAAGATGTTGATGTTCCAGTATTGAAGATCTTGAAGATGTTCCAGTAACTACTTGAGTTACTGATGATGATGAAGAAAGCTTCCAATGATCTATAGATGTATCATGTATGATGTTGATGACTACTTGCTCCTGCAGATGTTGTTATAATATCCTTCTTGTTAAGGGGGAGTGTTTAGATATTGTAACTTCTAAGAATATTATATTTGTACTTTATTATTCCGGAGATGTTTCATTCTTCCATGAAGATCTTACTGTATATCCGGAGATGTTTAATCCTCCGTCGGATTGTGGTAACTTGGGTTATTAGACTTCCCTAGTGGGGGTCGGCCCTGTATGTGTTATGTGGGTTAAAGGGTTATTAGACCACCCTAGAGGGGTCGGCCCAGTCAGTTGTAATGGGGTGTTTAACCCAGTGGTTAAGTTGGGGTCGACCTAGTTAATGTAAAATTCAGTCGGAGAATAAGTATAAGTAGGGGATGATGTTCCTCACTTATCTCACTTATTCATCCACTTGTGATTGGTGCACTTGTGTGAGAGAGAGGTATGCTATGGAGGAGAAGGAGCTCATGTCTAGGGTTTACATCTTTGTATTTGCTGATCATCTATATTGAGGAAGCCTTGTTGGGTTTTCTACCCCATGAGGGTTTCCCAGGATAAATCTGTGTCCCTTGGGTTTATGTTGTGCTTGTTGTTTCTTCAGTGATCCTGTATATGCTATTGTTGTGAAATGGAATGTAATGCTGATATTTTATGTCTTAGCATATAAATCTTAACAATATGTTCTAGATATGATGTTTTTACTAATGTTTCTTAGATACATGATGCTTAGCTGAACTTATACTTTCTTACTGGTCCTTTTTGACACTTTGTTCGATCATGTTAGGCATATTCAAAACCTTGCATATAGGTTTAGGTTTCCCCGTTGTTATGATGCATTCAAACATTTTTCCATCCCAATTAGACATAGGTTCGAATCTGTTGGATATTGGTGTGTTAGCCATATTTATATGCATTATGGACTAGCCTGACAGTAGAGCCTACCTAACATGGGTCACCCTAACCAACACCCTTATGCCATTTTGGTGCCCATGCTGATTGGTGAGCTCTTAGTATGGATGCCTAATGAGGGCAGCTAGACCAGGAGCCTACTTTAATTATCAACCCGAGGGACATACAAACTTCAGAGGTGCTAGCACTATATGTGCTCTTATAGGATAGTCTTTGTCGCAGTTGGGTGTTGGTATGAATGTTTAAAGGTTTTTCCTAAAAATAAATTGAACAAGCTGTGAAAGGATTGTCTAATCTATGGATAAGAAATGCCTATGCTAAGATGTTTTGAATGCTAGAAAATAGTAAATCTATATTTAAGAATTTAAATGCTGAAAACAGTAAATATACTTTAAGAACCAACTTTTGTTGGTCCTGGCCCAAGTTGGGGCATTTTTGGATAACACAAGGAGTTTGAGCTGTGGAGTTGAGCGCAGCTCAACAAAAACACAATTTTGTTCAAGTGCTGGGGATGTTGCGAAGTTGCACACAGCAACCCAATTTTGATAGTGCTGCGAAGACCAGTGCTGCAAGGAAACAGTGCTACGAAGTAACCAGGCAACATGGAGCTAGCAAAGCAGAGTGCCGGACGAAGGACGGGAACGGGTACCGGATAGACCATCGGTGGTCTAATATTGGAAAAGATGCTCCAGGATTGCCGAGCGGCGGGCACGAGCAGATCGAGAAGGCGGCCAGTTGTACGAGTCCGTTAGGTGAAGAACGACTCAGGGAAAGCGACAGCTTGGCATGCCTAGTGGTATGAGACCGTTAGAGAAAGAACGGTGCAGAGAAAGCGACTGGGAGCTGAGCCAGTTGTACGAGGCCATTAGAGGAAGGGCGGCTTGGTGAAAGGGACCTGTTGGCATGCGCGCAATAGGAAGGCCAACAGTGACTGGACGAAGGCGTGGAGGACCGCCATGATGGAAGACTCGCTGCCAGAGGCCAGCAGGACGGTTTAGAGAAATCGTAGCAGTGTTGTAAACCTTAAGGGATTTTTCCTTAAGCATTGTAAAGACATGACCTACGGGAATGATCTATTTAAGAAGGAAATTTTATATGGGAAAGGGTTAGATGGTAGACTGAGACTTTACTCTCTTCATTGTAAAATATTTCTGAGTGAAGACATTGTAAAGGCTCTGCAGCTGAGTGCACAGAGACCTGCTTGAGCGAGAAGAGAGTCTGCAGCTGAGTGAGCAGACTAAGAACTGTTGTACCCTTCCCAAAAGAAATATATAACAACAGTTCTTCTGGATGTAGCTTCCCATCCGAGGGAGTGAACCACGTTAAATACTGTGTCATGTGATTGTGTTATGCATTATGTGTTTATTTGCTTTATGTAAATGAATGTCTGAAATTTCCCTTGCATACTCTTATGATAGGACTTTTGTATGTATTTGCCATCAGGAGAGTATGGAAATAATATGTTAAGTTCTGCATGAATGGATTAATGGTGAATGTTTGGCCTTTATTTCTGAGGCAGTAATGAATCAGTTATTCGGCTAAGTGTTCAGACATTGCTTAAGTACTTTCCCATTATGCAGTAGAAGGAATGCATGGTAGTTGGATTGTATCCGCGGCATATGCTTAAACAATGAACGGTCTAAGTGAAGGAATGAATAGTTGAGTGTTAGTAATTTTAGTGCATCATTTAACATCAAGTATTTCAATTCTAAGTCGAACTGCATCAGCCGCAATTGCAAAAGAATTCCCGCGGTAGGAAGAACTTGGGAGGTTGGACCGCGTTGTTGTCCATCGTCGCGCAGTCTTTTCCCCGCAGCGCACATCCTGTGTTGAGATGCGCAGTTAGTCACACTAAAAAACTCATCACATACTGTGGAAACCTGATTCGGTAGTACCCCATAGACACACCTTGGGTGAGACCTCAACCTGCTCACAGGTTGTTGCCGAAAGGGCCGGTGCTAAGGGGTTTTGTTGGTCAAGGGGAAATCGCAAAGAACCTGGGTCGACATTGAAAGCCTCTAGGTCAGCATATGATAAGCCAACAAATGGTTTCGTTGCCTCGCAAGAATCCGTGATGAGTTGCAATAGTGATGTGCGAGAAAGAATACCAATTCCCGGAAGGTTTAGATAATTGGCACTTTGAAAAGACAGAGATCTGGGCTTGGTGTGACAAGACCGAAAGAGACTTTGCAAGACAAGAAAATGGACACCCGCGTCTATCCGACGAGCAGTGGTTAGGAAGATATCGATGGAAAGATATTCATGAGATTTTCTAGGCATCATTTCTGGACGAGCTGCACGAGTGGATCTCGCGGCTCTTAGAGAAGAAAACCTATTTTCGAGGAAGAGTTCCTATAGAGTGGACTCCCGAGCTCATAGCGCGGTTCAAAGCAATAGACAGCCCATTGACGCATGCAGTTGACTTCTGGGTTGATCACATGCTAGAAGGATTTGTAACAGAATTTGCTGTAGACATGTTGAAATCCTACAGCCAAGCATAAGCATATTTTTTCAAGGGCTTTCGAGGTAAGTACCTGAACAATCTCAGTCTATACATTAAGATGATGTTAGCTGAGAAAGGTGTTTTAAGAATGCAGTAATATTTTCAAGTCTGTCATGGTAAACAATATATATAGTGATTCTGACGAAGACACCCATAATCTGAGAAATGGGAAGAGATATAAATTTAATAAGAACCCTGGAGGCACTGAACTCCACATAGATACCGAGATTCCTTGTGACCTTAGCAACGAGGCTGCGCCACCATTTACCCCTCAGAATCCACCGGTTGCAGAGATTGCGCCACCCTTATCTTAGAACCCATTGGTTACACAACCCACCCCGCAGGATACTCAGCCCAGTACGTCTACCCTGATAATCCCATTTACTTTCACTACACAGATCCCCTTACAGCAGCCTCACACTAATTCGGGTGCTACCCAGCCTAGCACTACTCAAGGCACTACTCAAGGTGCTCCTCAGGGTGCTACACCACCTAATAGGACATTGGCGCACAATGACATGAAGCTGCCCATATTTAAAGGGACTGGTCTAGAAGATCCTAACCAGCATTGGTTCCTTTGCGAATCCATATGGAGTGTAAGACAAATCCAGGATGATGATGTGACGAGAGCACAACTCATTACCACCTTCAGAGACAGACATTTACACTGGTTTATGAAGTAATCTCAGACGTAGCTGAGAACCCTCGCAGAAATTAAAACTGCGCTTGTGGCAGAGTTTAAAAAATCCAAATCCGAATCTTAGTGTATAACCGAGCTGAAAGAAATAAAGCAGAGACCGACTGAAACGGTTTGGGAATTTGATCAGAAGTTCAAGACGCTATTGGAACAAGTGAGATTTTTCATAGCACCAGAACAACACAAGGAATGGTTCATTGTTGCGCTGTTGCCCCACATTAGATTACCATTGATGCAACAGAAGGTTGCGTCGCAGGAAGAGGCCTTGAAAATCGCAATGAAGCTAGAGGCTTCGCCGATTGGTGAGACTAGTTCTGGGATGTCTCAAATCCAGAACCAGCTGACCACCATGACACTAGATCTGCAAAGCATGAAGAATGACAAAGAACAAAGGTATGAACCTAGGCATTAGGTCTGGTGTACAAGTTGTAAAAGAGAAGGCCATGACCACAAACATTTCCCTTTATTCCGCGACTATCTTAATAGTGGTGCGCCCAATCCAATAAATCAGAATCAGGCCCCATGGTGTGAAATTTGTAGAACTACAGGACATAGACCTAAAGACTGCTATCTCATATAGAAATATGTGAAAACACCCAAGAGTTTATACTACACTTTCTGTAAATCGGTTGGACATGATGAATCCAACTATCACGCATATGAGCTAATGAACGAAAGAAAACGAGATATGGATGCAATGAGAGGCACTGGCTTGTATCGGGTACAAGAAGAAAACCAGCCAGAACAAGAGACCATGCAATATGATCAAGCAGGATATAGAGGCTGTGGTGGTGGATATCGCGGCAGAGGAAGAAATGCTGTCCCGATGCAGGGAAGAGGCCACGGCCAGGTCATTTGTTATAATTGTGGATAGCCAAGTCACGTATTTAGAGATTGTGTTAACCCATGCACTACATGCAACTACTGTAAATCATTTGAGCATGTTATTGAAGACTTCCCAGTGCTAGAGGTGGAGATGCAGAAGAGAAGACAGACAGAGGCACCAAATCCAAACATCTAGTGGATAGCAGCAGAGAACAGACCAGTGGATCCAAGCATCAACGTAGTCACGCACAGTGGCATTGAGATAGGCCGCGATAGAGGAGCATAAGCTTCGACGTCGGGAGAATCTCACACGAAGCACACTCCTCTTGAAACAGTATGGATAAGGAAAGCTCCAGGAAAAACGCCTGCTCTCAACCTAGAAAAGAACAAGGAAGTCTTTACTGACGAGCGGGATAGCTTCAGAGAATCGGCACCCAAGTCACCGAGGATCCAGTTGTCAAATACATGCCCGCTGCTTATGACAGGACGAGCAGTGCAGCGGATGTCGCCACTTCTGTTGCGCAGTTCCTTAGGGGCTGCATGAAGTTGTTAAAAAGTGAAAACGCCATAGCAGAACTACAGAAGCTCATAAATATGTATGAACCTCAGAATGGCATGGAGTCCCCAGAGAGCGCAGTACATCACATAAGGAAGCGTAAAAGAATAGGCCGAGAAATGAGGCTTACTGCGCAGATAGGAGATTTTGAAATGGATGAAGTCATCCTTGATCTGGGATCTGAAGTGAATGTCTTGACTAAGTAAACATGGCAGCAGATGGGTCGACCAAATTTATTATGGTCACCTATCCAGTTGAGAATGGCTAACCAAGAGAAATTCATACCTTTTGGCTGGTTAGCTGATGTGGGGGTTGACATTCATGGAGTACAGAGTCATGCAAACTTTGAAGTTATCGAGATTGTGGACGATAGTCATCCTTTTCCTACGCTGTTAGGAATTGACTGGGCTATTGATAACTTAGCTATCATAAACCTGAAGACAAAGAAGATGATATTTGAAGGAAATCATCTTAGGGTCATCGCACCATTGAACCCTGCAGATGGTGACAGATACAGCGAGCCGATTTTGGAGGAATCGAAGGCTCAAGACTTGGACCGACTGTACCAACTGACTGCGAACCAGGAAGATTACATTAATACTACTGCAGATGGTACACTGAGGTGGAGATATGACATCTCCTGCGTCTCTGACTCAGAGGCAGAACTGGAAAATTGGCAAAGTCGCATGCATGAAGTATCAGCGAGAAGGTGCGCACAGGTTATGAAATCACTGTGCTGAATCGGAAAGCAGGTAAGTCCTATTCCCACATATGATGGTTCTGCTAATGTTTACACCTTTATTCAATAATATACTGCAGCAGTTGCAGATGAGCATAGATTACCAGCATTGGACATGGAACTGCGTGACATACCAGCAAGATGGTGGGCTGCGCACAAGCAGACATTCATCACTTGGGATCAATGCAGGATTAAAATGCAGATTCGGTTTGCTGACAAGGTTACTTTACCTTTTGAAAAGTTTAATGGATAGACAGATCCTAGCTAGCATCTTGAAGTATGTTCGCAGGCATGGGTGGAAAGGCCACATGAAGAATGGGTACATCTGTTTGTGCATAGCCTGAAAGATGATGTTCCAAAGAAATGGTACCTAGACCTAGAGTTGCACAGGGAAACCACTGATTGGGATATGTTGACTGTGAACTTCCAGAAGGACTTCAGCTTTGAATATGAGAACACAATGATACATGAGGCATTGCAGATAATTAAGGAATGCATATTCAGAGAAGACTGTCCTCATGAAAATATGAAGTTGGAAGAATTCTTCAGGACAGTCAGAATGGAAATAACATGAGAAACATACAATAGAGTGTTATAATATAGATGAAGAAGTTGATGATAGAAAGGATGACGATGAAGATGATCCGCACACCATAAACATACCAGAATCGGAGGGTGAGCGCGACGTAGAGGGACCTCCATTGGAAATCCTGGACATGAGTGGGCCAATAAAGACATAGAAGGTGAACATTGGCACAAGCGAAGAGCCGAAGTTCGCGTCAATTGGAGACTATTGGGACGATCAGACTGTTGCAGAGATCGCAGACACCTTACATGAGTATCAGTAGTTGTTTCCAAAAAAATTCACTGAAATGAAAGGAATTCTAGGAGACCTAGGGGTCATGAAGATACCTTTGAAGCCAAGTGCCAAGCTCGTGAAGCAGAGGCCATACAGATTAAACCCGCGGTATAAAGAAAGAGTGCGTGCAGAGCGGGATAAGATGCTCAAAGCAGGAATCATTGAACCTGTTGAAGAATCCGAGTGGATTAGTCCCATGGTCATTCAAGACAAGAAAATGAAAGGTGAGATCAGGATTTGTGTGGATCTCAGGAAACTGAATGATGCTTCCATGCACGACCCATTCCCCACTCCTTTCATAGACGAAGTCCTTGATAATGTTGGAGGGAATGAGGCCCACTCTTTTACTGATGGTTTCTCCGGGTATCATCAGATCATAATTGATCCCGCAGATAGGCATAAGACGAATTTTTCTATAGAATGGGGGTTGTTCCAGTACACAGTAATTCCCTTTGGTTTTAAGAATGCACCTGCCATCTTTTCTAGAGTTGTCGTCACAACCTTTAAAGATTTTATGCACAAATTTCTAGAAGCCTAATTTGACGATTGGACTGTGTTTGGACTATTGAAGAACCATTGCGCGAATCTTAGAATGATGCTTGAGAAGTGTAGACAACATTAGATCTCCTTAAATCTGAAGAACTGTATCTTCTGTGTTCCCTAAGGGATTCTACTTGGTCGTATTGTCTGTAAGAAGGGATTGATTGTGGACCCTACGAAGATTGCAATTATTGTCAATTTTCCCACACCAAATTCAGTCAAGATGTTGCGCTCTACATTAGGCCATACTGGATATTACAAGAAATTCATAAAGTGTTACACGCAGATAACCGCGACAATGGAAAAGTTGTTGAAGAAAGATGTGTCTCTCATTTGGAATGCGGAGTGCGAGCAGGGTTTTGACACACTAAAAGAAAATATGGTTACCACGTCAATCCTAGTCTTCCAAGACTGGGCGAAGCCGTTCCATGTACATGTTGATGCATCATGCATTGCCTTGGGAGTCATATTAGCTCAGCCAGGAGAAGCGGGTATTTACCATCCCATTGCATTTTCAAGCAGGAAGCTCTCAACAACGGAAAAGAACTACACTACTACTAAGAGGGAAGGTCTTGCGATGGTATATGCGTTGCATAAGTTCAAACACTACTTGGTTGGTGTGCAGTTCCTCATGTTTACTGACCATTCTGCTTTGAAATACTTCGTCAATAAGCCAGTGTTAGGGGGTCGCATATGAAGATGGCTATTGCTGTTCCAGGAATATGATTTTGAGATAAATTGTTAAGCCAGGCAAGATGAACTTGGGACCTGATCATCTGTCGAGGATTGAGTCAGGAGAAGAGCCGACAAACATTGAAGACAGTCTTCCTGATGCGAAGTTATTTTCTATACATTTTGCCAATGATTATTATAAGTACATCATCAATTTCTTAACAACAGTATTGGCACCTCAGAACTTCTCCATCCAGCAAAAGAAGCAGTTGGTAGTGCGCGCCGCAGACTTCACTATTATTGCAGGTCAGTTATACAAACGCGGACATGATGAAGTCCTGCATAGATGCATACTAGATCATGAGAAACCATTCATCTTAGCAGATGCCCATTCAGGGATCGCAGGAGGTCACTATGCAAGAAGGGATACCATGCAGAAGATATTACGTAAAGTGCTATGGTGGCCTATGATCCATAAAGACTCTAAAGAACACTGCCAGAATTGCGATGTCTTTCAGAGGATAGGAAAACCTTCGCACAAAGATGAAATTCCATTGAATCCACAGTTGACATTGCAGGCATTTGAAAAGTGGGCAATTGATTTCGTGGGTCCCATAAACCCACCAGGGAAGAGAACTTGTGCGAGGTACATCATCACTGCTACTTATTACCTCACTAGATGGGCAGAAGCAAAACCAGTAAAGGACTGCAGCACGGGTACTGCTGCGCAGTTCATCTTTGAAGAAATACTTTCACGATTTGGATGCCCCAATATTTTGATGAGCGATCAAGGCACTCACTTTTTGAACAGAACTATTGCAGCTCTCACAGAAGAATTCCATATCCATCATCAGCGCAGTACACCATATCATCCACAAGCGAATGGCACTGTTGAGGCTTTCAATAAAATAACGGAGAATGTGCTGACTAAGATCTGCAATGTGAATAGAGATGACTAGGATCTACGCATCTCATCTGTGTTATGGGCATACAGGACCACTTGCAAGAAACTGACTGGACAGACACCTTTTCGATTGGCTTATGGATAGGAGGCTGTAATGCCAATGGAGTATATTGTTCCCAGCTTGAGAATCGTTGCATTTACCGGGATGGCGGATCGCGTAGTGCTGGACAAAATATTGCTACACTTAGTTGGGTTGGAGGAAGATTGCTTCATTGTCAGCTTCCACTAGCAAGATCAGAAAGACCACGAGAAAAAATGGCATGATCGCCATATAAAGAACAAGTGCTTTCAGGTAGGTGACCTAGTCCTCCTGTTTGATAGCAAATTCATGAAGTTTCCTGGTAAATTTAAGATGCATTCGCTTGGTCCGTATACTGTGATACATGTTACTAACACTGGTACAGTCCAGTTAGCCACTTTAGCCAGTGATACTTTACCAACTCTGATAAATGGAAGCACACTAAAACTTTACCATGATAGTCCTGCTTCACAAAATCCTGAAGGAAAAAGACAGGGAGGAATTTCTAAGTGTCAAGTACAGTTGAAATTAGACACTAGAAATGAAGAGTAGTCTGTATATGTATGATAAGGGAGACGATGTATGAACTGCTCAGGGAAAAAAAAAGGAGCCGCGCAGTTAAAATGTCCATACCATGAAGTAACTGCACAGGATCAGAGGTGACCTGCCACGCAGCTCAGCGCAGCACTCAAAAAAAATAGTCGTTACACTGGCTGTGAGAAAAATAGTCATTAGATGACCGTTTCCAGCGACCGCTTGAGCATTTAACGCAAAGATAGCTGTTCTGACCAGACTGATCAAGGAAGGGACTGAAAGATATGATGGATTTGGCCGATGGATACCACATTTAATGCTCGTCTAGCCGTTGAAGGGCGCGGGGGGGAGTCACCTGCGCCTATAAGTAATGTCGCTTAAGGATTCACCGGCGTTACCAAACACTTAGAATTTTCTTGCAATTACCCTTGTGTTAGCAATCATCTCTAGTCTGTCTGTAACATTTGTAAGCTCTCTCCGGTGAATGTCTGAGTCGTTTCCTAGAGAAGAAGAGCTTACCATTCAAGAAGCCCTTAGAGTTTTCCAGCATGCAGGGATTGAAGGGTTAATGAAAACCCCTTGTAAGAAGGTTGTCTTAGAGCCAGGTTAGGCATCTCGTAAATCACCTAGAAATAATCCAGTCATGCATGACAAGGGGAAAGAAGCAGTCGGGCCACGAACCAAGAACCCAAGGCCGAGTTCGACGGTGCCACGGTCCCCAATTTTTCAGAAGGAGATACTATTAAAGTTGACACCTGAATATATTTAACCTCGGGCGCTGGATGCCCTAGTCTATAAGCTAGTAAAAAATGCCCGCTATTAAATCCCCTTGTCACCGATCTCGAAGCGCATAGAGGTTGCTCAGAACTTGCTAGGAAAGATACTAGAGTGCAAGTGGGAAAACTATGACCTCCTGGGGATGCAGAAGGATGAGCCCCATGACCCAAAATTCCCACACTTCTGACCAGGCCAGTACATGTCCTGGAAGAAAGATGCGAAACGAACCCTTAACCTAGTCACCGAGAGCTGGTTGATGCCGGTAGTCCAATCAGGATTGTTGAACCTGCTACAACTACCTCATTTTGAACGGTCACCAGAAGTTAATGCAGTGGTTCACACCTTGATGGCGCGAGTCCATCAGGGATACCTGTGGCTGGACAGAAATGTGGATTTGAATATTGACTTAATCCATGTTATCACAAGATTAAGCAAGTGCGGCAAGGACCCGAAGTAGTTCTTCCAAAGGAAGAGTAAAGAAAAATAAGTCGTCGCAAAAATGAAGAAGAGCCAGGCATTGGTAAAAGGAAAATGAGGTTTTCGATGGACAAGATTGAAGATAGAGCAACCATGTTTGTCACACAGTTGCTTGCAGGAAAAGTGCTAAGGACAGCAAGGCCTTTGGAGGTTCCTGCGAGCGCAGTGCTACTCGGTGCTGCGGTTGCTGAAGGCACCGAGTTCAATTGGTGCCAGTACCTTTTGAATGAGTTCCTGGAGGAACTTACTGATATTCAGTTAAACGGAGGTAACTTCCACTTTACGTGGTTGATTGTCTTTATTGCATTCATTGGTTGGAAAGAGCCGAAGCACTATGTCAGCGTCGTCGTGGATAGCAGCAATCCCAGAGGAGTCAAGTATGCCAACTTTTGGGAAAATCTGAATGCGCAGCGGCAGCATGCAACAACAGAATTTTTTTACCAATACTATACCCAGCTGTGCGAAGCGATCACACGCACACCGCATATCACTAAGCAGGTAACAACGAAATACATACGCATTGTCAATTTTCATGCTGACATGCATTGTGTTTACATTTCTCCTAAGGCAAAGATGAAGAAGCCAGAGTGGTTTGCGGGAAACTACCACATGAGCGAGGAAGACATTGACCTCATAATGAAGGAATGGTCGGCAGAATACCGTGTTGAGATTGTGGAGGTCACGACTGATTCATAGGAGGATGAACCGATTCCACGGCCATGCCCAATTGTTGAAGAAAAGGAGAAAGGGAAAAGGAAGGACCTTGAGAGTCCAACGAAGCCAAAGGAATGGAAGAAAATGAAAGAAACAAAGGGTTAGTCAGAAACAGTGCTTAATGAGGACGATTTCAACATGATTGTCAAAAAATTCATGGAACAGATGGAGGAGTTCATGACAGACAAAGAAAAGAAGGACAAGGCCATCCAGGATGACCTGCACAAAAATTGGCTCGCACTGCAAGGGCTCATGCAGAAGATGGATGATGTGCACAAGAGGCTGCCCTTGCCACGCGACTCAGAGTTAGAAGGGAGGTCGGGAGGAACCTCACAACAGAAACCATCGCAGCTAGCCATCACGCTACAAGAAAACACAAGAATCATCCATCTAGACCCTATGACCATAATGCTACCGATGTCATAACAGTTGGTTCTAGACATGAAAGATATCGAGTGGGTAGAGCTCGACTTGGAAAAAATCCCGCTACCTGGCTTGCACTATCTGCACCTGCAGATTCTCAATGAGATGCATGACAAAACAATGGATTCAATGAAGGCACAAGTGGAGGTGCAAGCATCCAATAGGTAGCTAAAGGAGTCTAGCTCGTGCAGTGTTATGCAGCTGCAAGATGAATAGGATCATCGACTGAGATTGGAGGCTACAATTACTTCTGTTGTAGATGATATTGAAGAGTTAGAAGTCCAGGATGATCTTGTGGACACCGTTCTGAGGATGCGAGATATGGTGCACTCCCTAAAAATAGAAATGCAGGACAAGGAGCTTCTCCATGAGGCTGACATCAATGCGCTCAAGGAAAAGATCAACCCACATATCATAGTAGCTGAGCAGCAGTTAAGAGAGCAAGCAATCAAAGCCGCAGCACAAAACATTGCAATGGAGGTGGCTAAGTGCCAGAGTTTGCTAGAGGCAGCTTCAAAGGCATTCATTGCCCTTGAAGAGGATCCAGGGCTACTGCAAGTAAAGACTGCGGTAAAGGAAAAGCAATCCACACTGGAAGAATTAGATGCAGAGGTCAAGGCTCTACCACCCAGGGATAGGCTGCCAAAATATAAGGAGATCTCAAACTTGAAAAAGGAGGTCCAAGCCTTGAGGGAAAAAGAGACTGAGATGGATGATCAGTCACAGCCACTCCTGGAGGATGTAACAACAGTGTCGCAGCAGATTGAAGACAAGCTGAAAGAAATGCGCGAGAACCAGGAGAAGGTAGAAGGATAGATTGGTGAAGAAATAAAACCAAAAGTGCTCGACACAGTCAGGCAGGTTGAGCAAAATACCAAGGAAGCAGTGGAACAACTGATAGGAACTTACAATGAGTTCGCGGCGAAGCTAGCTCCATAGGTTGCAGAGCAACCTAAGGAGGCCGAAGCTGGAGGTGGCTCGGGGATGAGCCACATGTAAGTGTTACGAGTGTTGACACCATGCTTCAAAAATGCCTAAGTGGGAAGACCTTGAGGAGAGTTGCTAAAAGCATAAAAGAGTTATGTTGAAAAATCGATAAACGTAAACCCACAAATACTATAGTCCGATGTCAAATATTAAAAGAGGTTAAAATTCTGTTATATCTGACGGTGGAGATGTTGAGTGCCAAAATCAACGACTGTCAAAGACCCCCGCATCGCCAACTAGCACTTCTACAAAATGCTATGAGTGGTTGCGGATAGAATACCACTAGAGCACATGGTACATCGTTATTGATCCGCAACGACGCGATAGTGGTATCACAAACCACTAAGGCACATTGCAGAACCACTGAAGGAGATCATGGAAGACATGTGGGACATAACACATGGTAGATACGGAGACACGTAAAGTACACTCACTTGTTGATAGGAATCCAATAGTTAAGGTCTGATGTTTTTAAGTCCAAAGAAGCCCTAGAAGACAGGGATGGCGACGTTTGCGATACCCTAGTTAGGTTTCCAGTTCCTGAGGTCAAGCTTAAATTATTAAAATTATTCGAAGAAGGTACAAACGTCCACAAAGTCCATCAGTCGTCCTTATTTGCTTTTTGTCTAGACCAGACCCCATCTTTCCCTGAATTTGTGTCATGGTGCATCGATAATTATTCCCGAGAGGAGTGGGTTATCCTAAATAGTCAAAAGACCCGAGCCATCTGCAAGATTGAACCCTCTGTCACAATTGAAGCCCTAGAAATAAAATTACCCCCAACCCTTGAGTCTGAAAGCATCTCTGAGATTTCTATTATTGATTCTTATCGACAAATTCTTCTAGAGGGTAAGGAAAGTTTTCTATATACCTGTCTTAGACCAGAAGAAAGTATTTCTGACGTCGCTTACCCTGTAGATATTTCTTTGTTTGAGGAGAACACTCAGTTGGTTTTATCACTATTAGCTGTAATCCTAGGTTCTGATACAGACTTGTGTATAACTGAGTTTCAGTTAGCCCTTTTACATAGAATGAGCATGGTTCCACCGGAAATTGACGAAAGTCAAATTCCCCAGCTTAATTTTGAAGAATTTTTTAGCAGAGAAGATTTATTGGCAGATGGCCAATTTCCCTGCCCTCAGGCACTTCAGGTTCCAGTCATTCTTGATAAAAATGGTTATGATAGCTAGCCATGAAGAATTGCACTTTCGAGAAATAATTTTCACGAGTCCACTAGCAAATAATATGTTCAATTTTATAAATTATGTGCTTTCAAAGGTTTACAGGATGATTTCTGGAGAAAGGACGCCCAGGGTTTTACCAGAAATGCAAACATTTCTGCGGTTGAGCACTGAATTTGCTGTGGGAGACTGGTTTTTGTCGAAAGACAACACAATAATCAGGTTGTATGGCTTTAGACATAAACCTTATGTCTTACCAGCATTCCTTACTTTCAGAGTTTTTTCCTTGGAATTCCTCAGACATAAGTTAATTGTTGAAGATAACAATTTTTTGTTTTTCAAACAAGCATCAGATATCAAATATCCATTTACAGTTGGCCCTTTCACCATAAAAGAGCAAAAATGCTATCATTTACATAGAGAAATTATTGAGCGACATGGAATTCAAGACAGATATACCTATTGAGTATGATCCACCGTCCATTATATCAAATCAGAGGACAAGTCACCGGGTCAGACCATTGGATCATCAGAAAATTGAAGGGATGTCTGACAGGGCAGATTGGTTGGATTATGAAGAAGACAAAAACATACCTCCTGTTTCTCAGGGACATGAATTGATGATGACAGAAGTGACAGCAGAAACTGGCAATATGATAAATACTGGAATGGTTGGATCTAAAAGACCCATCCAAGATGTAATCAACCTTGAAGAGGAAGAAAGTGAGAAAACAAAAAGGTTAAAAGAAGATGAACAGCAGGAATTAGTGACATTCACAAAAGATGAAAGAGGCCTCGAAATCAAAATACCGGAGGTTACAGTAGCTGAGTATAATCTACAAGAAGTCCAAGTAGAAGGTAATGTAAATAGACCGTGTAATATATTAGATGTTTTCAACGAGCATAGCCAAAATAAACAGGAATAATCTCGGAAAACCAGCGAGTTGTTTCCAAAGGTCAGAAGTATTTCTAACACAGAAGTTAGCTTATTCACGAGAATGAATGTAAAGGAAAATTCTTTAAATTTGTAAGTAGTTACCAAAGACAAAATATCGGAAATGAAAGTCGACCTGTCGAAAATAAATGCCCCAGATAAAATCTTACTACACAGGCAGACTGGAGAAGTAATTTATGCAGATTATTTAGGAGCGGTCTTGAGCAGCGACAAGTTGAAAGGTATTGTGGATAAATTGAATAATCAATTAAGACAAGAAAAGATGGAAAATAAATCCCGACAACAACAAATTAAAAAATTACAGTCATATCTGGTGAGCAAAGAAGGGGGCGCAGGGTCAAAATTGCTCAAAGAAAAGGACAATATAATCCAGACACTGAAACAAAAGTTGAAAATCCCAGAAAGTCATCTCATTCAAGGAGCTGAACTGGCTGTACTACAAAGAGAAAAGGAAGACATGTCAGATGAAATGAAGGACATCACTGCTAAAGCATTGAAACTTACTGAAGAGAAGGCCAATTGGGAAAAGGAAAAAGTTTATCTAGAAGAACAATTGGAAGAAATAAAGAAAAATTTGTCAATTTCAAGTCAACAGAAAGAACATACAAGCACAACTGGGGAAGAAAGTGGGACAGATAGTCTTTTACAGGCTATGTCGCAAATAAGCCTCAAAGATGTCGAAATAAAAGGATTGAAGAACGAAGCACATAAATGGAAAGATGAGAATGAAAAAAAGAATAAAGAAATTGAAACTTTACAGGCAAATAACTAGGAACTGTCTGACCACAATAAGAGACTGGCAGTACACTCAACAAGGAAGGCTGCAATGCAGGGTTGCAAACACATGGTATGGGATCAGATTATCAAGGAAGCTAAAAAATTAAGACCTTATCTTGATTATATGAAAGTTAAAGAGAAGGTGGCCAAGGATGCTTTGGAAAGCTGCACGACAGTAAGAGAAAGTCTAAATAAAAAACCAAAGGAAACCGTGCAGAATGCCATTACATTCCTAAACAATTTAAATGATGCATACCCGATTACCCTGGGCATAAAAAATAGAATTTCAGTCATCACTTGGGCCAGAAGGATTCTTGGAAAGTATTCACATATTGAAGACATTGAAAATAAAGCTGGATATATGAAAGGGGAAGTAATAAAGTTTAAAAAGCAGTTTGAAAGGTTATTTATCAAAGGATTCCCTACTTTCTTGAACACAAACGATGAATTAATTGCTCCAAATGAATACAAGAAGTTGTTGTTCGACATAAGGATGAATCATGAAAAGTTTCAGCATTTGGATCATCTGCTAATTGGAAATATTTTAATGGAGAAAATTTTGGAAGACTTCGAAATTTTAAATATGCTGACCTCATGTTAGAACAGTAACCACACTTAGTACCATAATCCATAAATTTTAATTGCCCATGTGCTTAATTAAACCATGTTTTGGATTAAGTGACTATAGTTGGTCAAAAACCCACTTTTGAGAGTGTTCACACCCACTTCCAAGCAAACCAGTTCACCCAGCCTCCAGTTTTGTCCACAAGTGCGCCCTCATTAATTGCTGGTGCGCCCTCTCTCCTTGTTTTGGGGAATTTTAGTTGACCAAGGGCGCTAGGGTGGATTTTTGCCCTTCTTTGGCTAGATTTGGAGCATTTAATGCTCCCTTGGGCCCCCAAACCTCCTCTACTTGCTCACCCACGCCTGCCTTGAGCTCATTATTGATCCAGCATGCTTCAGCCACCTCCACACCAGAATTCATGGTTGTTTGGGGTGATTGGGATTGAGTTGGACCCACCTAGGGGGGATTGAGGCCAATTTGGCATTGATGACTTGTACACTCAGCTTGAGCCACCTAATGCTCTCGATTTTCTCGTGGATGTAATAAAAACCTGTTACTAACATTTTCACATGTTAGACAGTCAGTTAATCAAATATTTGAGCATACATTGTGTGTAAAATTATCATCTTTTTCAAGTTTTTCCACTGTTTTTGCAAATTAATTCAATTTTGTGAGGTTCTCCATAGCTCCTCGATCTTCTGTGATCAAAATACTCACATGGTATCAAATCCATCGTGGAGTTAGTGAGTTGTAGGTCAATATTGAGCATTGAACTGCATTCTAGAGAGGATTTCCAAACAAAAATTGAGTGTTTTTTGCAGGTGTTTCAGTAGTTTTCTCACCATTAATGCAGCAGTCATGGAAGCAAACCAAATGTTTCTCACACCCTTCAATTTTTTCGATTGGAAGGCTGAGATGGTTATCAAGCTGAGATCTAAGGGTCTCTATAGAGTGACCATGGGCACAGAAGTGGAGCCAAATTCTGCTGTGGAGAAAGCAAAGTACTACAATCGACTTGATGAAGCTTATGGATTGCTATGCCTGAGCATTTCAAGGGAACTCTTGTTTCATACAGATAGTTTGACAACTCCCAATGAAGTATGGGTGAAGCTAGAATCACTCTTTGGGAAAACTGATGAACTGAGAGGCCACCAGCTTGAAAACGAGCTCATTAGCTTGTGCCCAGCGCATTTTGAAACCATCCAGGAGTTCTTCACGAAATTCAAGTCACTGGTGCTTCAACTGCAACAATGTGGAATTGTTAAGAAGGAGGAACAACTGATTCTGTCCATCCTTTCGAAGCTAGGCCCAGAGTTTTCAGTATATGTTAGCACATTTCACTTAGCCAAAATGACCCTTCGAAATTGGCAAATGCCATCACTAGCTACCTTCATGGAGTGTCTCACTCAGGAGTAGGATAAACTAGTTCATATGGGCACCATAAAATCAAAGGACCAAGCATTGGCAATGGGTGTTTCAAATGCAAGCAAAGGAAAGCAGAAAGCCAAGAATTCGAAGCAGCAAGAGAAGAGGAAGTTTGACAAGACCAAGTCTGCAGATGGGGGTTCGAATCTGTCAAAGGAGAAGGACAAGAAGGGAAAGGAAAAGACCAAATGCACCTATTGTCATAGGGGATGGCATCCATAGAGCTCATGTATGAAGAAAACCATTGACTCAATGGCGCAGCTGCTGGAGAAGAACAACATCCCAGTCCCTGAGGGCGCAAGGAAGAAGGAGAGCACCTCAAACCCTGACAATAAGGAGAAGTGTCATGCTTTGGTAGCAGGTACTTCGAATCCCTCATCCTTTATCATTGATTCAGGAGCTTCCAGACATATGGTTTCATCCAGAGAGCTCTTCTCCTCTATGCATTCGAATGGTGTCCCAACAGTTCGAATGGGAGATGATTCAGAAATCCAGACCAAGGGGATTGGTAGGATTGACATGGAGCATGGCTATTTCAGTGATGTGCTCTATGTACCTTCATTGGCTGCAAATTTGCTATCAGTCTATCAAATGACCCATACAGGAGAAGCCAAGAGAGTGACATTTACTCCAGATTTGGTAGAAATCTCAGAAATCTCCTCAAATCAAGTTGTGGTTGTAGGGTATGCAGATCATGATGAGAGAATGTACAAATTCTCAAATTTCATTCCAAATTCTAGTGACCATGCTCTTGTCTCTCATGCCAACGAGACCTCCAAGTTGTGGCATGAAATATTTGGCCACATGAACTACAAATATCTCCAGCAATTGCACAAGGACGAGATGGTGGAAGGACTTCCAGAAATCAGATCTTCAAATGGTGCATGCATTGGGTGTGTAGTTGGAAAGAATCCTGAGCGCAGCTATGAGAAGGGAATGGCAAGGAGAGCCACTCAACCACTTGGATTGGTACACTCAGACCTCATTGGTCCTCTTCCCACTCCATCATATGGTGGATCAAGGTATGTACTTACATTCATAGATGACTACTCTCGATTCTGCTAGGTTTACTTCCTTAAATTGAAGTCAGAAGTGTTTGAGAAACTGAAGATTTGGAAAGCCCTAGTGGAGAACCATAGTGGTCATAAGATAAAGATCCTTAGGACTGATAATGGAAAGGAATATGTGAATAATAACATTCAGCACCTTTGTGAGGAATGTGGCATCCAAATGCAACATTCAATCCCCTACACACCTCAGCAAAATGGTGTGGCAGAGAGGAAAAATAGATCTCTCAAGGAGATGGCTACTTGCATGATTGAAGCTAGGGATCTAAGCCCTAAGATATGGGATGAAGCTATCAATTGTGCTGCTCATATTCAGAACAGAGCCTTTCACAAATCAGTAAAAGGAAAAACCCCCTATGAGGCATGGTTTGGCCAAAAACCAAATGTGTCAAATTTCAGGATTTTTGGGTCTAGAGCATGGGCTCGAATTCCATCAGAAAAAAGGAAGGCTTTGGAGCCACAGAGCAGGGAATATATCATGGTTGGATATGGTGAGGACACAAAGGGCTACAATCTCTTTGACACATCCACACTTAAAACTTTCATTGAGAGAAGTGTGCAATTCGAAGAAGAACCAATTCCAGATTTTGAGATTGCACCGGGGGAAAGCTCCTCTCCTCCATACCTTAATGAGATTAGTGATGATTCCACCTCTGATTTTTCTGATATTGCTGAAGATGACATGGCTGAAGATGACATTGCTGTACATGAGTCACCATCAAGGCCCAAGTGGGCTGAAAAAATCATAGAAGCTGCAGGTGAATTGGCAGGCAATCCCCAAGAGCCTAGGAAGACTAGATCTCAAACAATCAATGCTTCCTTTGCAAATGAGAGTGAAATTGCTGATCACTGTTATATGATGATTGGATCTGATCCAACATCATATCAGGAAGCTAATCATGATCCAAGGTGGAGGGCAGAAATGCAAGAAGAATTCCAATCTCTCCAAGAGAACAAAACATGGGATTTGGTGCCTCTTCCTCCCAAGAGGAAACTTGTGCAATGTAAGTGGATTTTTCGAACCAAACCTGTTGCTGAAGGTTCTGATCTGAAGTATAAGGCTAGTTTAGTGGCTAAGGGCTACTCACAAATCCATGGTGTGGATTATACAGAGACCTTTGCACCGGTTGCAAAGATGGACTCAATTAGACTAGCTCTAGCCATGGCAGCTAGTAAAGGTTGGGAAGTTCACCACATGGATGTCAAAAGTGCATTCTTGCATGGTGAGCTACAGGAAGAGATATATATGCAGCAGCTTGAAGGATTCCAAGAGGATCCCACACTTGTATGCAGGTTGAAGAAGTCACTCTATGGACTCAAGCAAGCCCCCAGGGCTTGGTATGCCAAAATGGATGCCTTTTTGCTCTCAATTGGTTTCTATCGATGCAAGTCTGATCCAAATGTTTATTTGCAGCATTGTGATGATAATTTGTAGGTCATTGTACTGTATGTTGATGATCTCTTAATTACAGGGAGCTGCACCAAACAAATTGGCTCAATTAAAGCTTCTTTGCACAGTGAATTTGCCATGAGCGACCTAGGATTGCTAAGGCAATTTTTGGGTTTGGAAATTGAGCAATCTGAGAGAGGTATATTGCTGAGTCAACCTAAGTATGCTTCAGACCTGTTATTCAAGTTTAAAATGGCTGAATGTAAGGCAGCCAAGTGCCCATTCCTTTCAGGCATAAAACTAGGTGAATTTGAAGACTCTCCATTGGTGGATTGCACACTCTACAGGCAGCTAGTCGGAAGTTTGTTGTACCTTACACATACAAGACCTGATTTGTCTTATGCTGTAAGTGCTGTAGCAAGGTATATGCAGCAGCCACATGAGATCCATTGGAAGGCAGCCAAAAGGATCCTTCATTATGTCCAAGGAACAAAGAACTTTGGGGTACACTATGCAGCTGGTTCTTCACTTCAACTAGCTGGATTTTCTGATTCCGATTGGGCGGGAGATCCCATCGATAGAAAGTCCACTTCAGGTTTTGTGTTTATGTTTGCTGAAGGTCCTATTTTCTGGTCAAGTAAGAAACAACATACAATTTCTCTTTCATCAGCAGAGGCCGAGTACAGGGCAGCAGTGAACGCAGCCACACAGTGTGTTTGGTTGCAAGGCATTCTTCGGGAGTTTGGTGTTGCTATTGATTCTCCAACCAATATTTGGGTGGATAATCAAAGTGCCATCAAGATATCTACTGATCCATTACAGAGGCAAAGAACAAAGCACATTGAGATCCACATGCATTACATTCGGGGCTTGGTGCATGACAGGGTGATTTCACTGCAGTATTGCCCATCCACCGAGCAAACTGCTGATATTTTCACCAAGTGCTTTACTGAGAAGACCTTCACTCACTTGAGAGCTTTGCTTGGAGTGAGTGATGGATGGTGATTGCTGCAATTTAATTGCAGGTTCAGCCCCATGTCCATTTTTGAGGGAAGTTTTTATCCCATGAGGTTTTACTTCTTTTCCTCGGTTCATATGGACAAATAAATTTTTTGTTGTATTGAGGTGACTTGAGCCTTTGTTGCCAAGGCCTCCCACTTATCTTTCATGAGATGTACAAAGTTATGGTTAAGGGGGGGTGTTAGAACAGTAACCACACTTAGTACCATAATCCATAAATTTTAATTGCCCATGTGCTTAATTAAACCATGTTTTGGATTAAGTGACTATAGTTGGTCAAAAACCCACTTTTGAGAGTGTTCACACCCACTTCCAAGCAAACCAGTTCACCCAACCTCCAGTTTTGTCCACAAGTGCGCCCTCATTAATTGTTGGTGCGCCCTCTCTCCTTGTTTTGGGGAATTTTAGTTGACCAAGGGCGCTAGGGTGGATTTTTGCCCTTCTTTGGCTAGATTTGGAGCATTTAATGCTCCCTTGGGCCCCCAAACCTCCTCTACACCAGAATTCGTGGCTGTTTGGGGTGATTGGGATTGAGTTGGACCCACCTAGGGGGGATTGAGGCCAATTTGGCATTGATGACTTGTACACTCAGCTTGAGCCACCTAATGCTCTCGATTTTCTCATGGATGTAATAAAAACCTGTTACTAACATTTTCACATGTTAGACAGTCAGTTAATCAAAGATTTGAGCATACATTGTGTGTAAAATGATCTTCTTTTTCAAGTTTTTCCACTGTTTTTGCAAATTAATTCGATTTTGTGAGGTTCTCCATAGCTCCTCGATCTTCTGTGATCAAAATACTCACACCTCAATCTGTGAAAATCTCCCCCTTGTTTCTTATGCAGGTCATATTGAGATGCGAGTCTTAGTGAAAGAAATGACTAGCTATGACTTACACACGGCCGACCAATGGAACTACGTGGACATATATGGAAAGAAGAAATATTTGGTTCATCCTTGAAAATACATTTAGAAATTTCTTGACAAGTGGAAAATATGATGTTTTTTATTTTAAAAATTTGTAATATTGTTTTAAAAGACTTTTATTTGTTAAGTTAAGACATTTTCAGTTACTTGTTAAAAGAAGCGGTTATACCAAGCTTCTTCTAAATTTTGTATAAAAGACAATAAGAATCATTTTTGAAGGGGTTGGAAACCTCTTGAGGGACAATAAGTTTTGAAGTCAAATTTTTGATGAAATAATAAAGGTCAAGCAGTGGAAATGCCTATCTTTTGAGACTAGAGATTCATGTGTTGATCACTTTTATAGTCTGCCTTTTTTTTTTCTCAATATGTGCATGTATACCTTCTTTGTTAGATCTTCCATTATGTTATTCTTATATGCTTAAATGAACGTTCGAAATAGATTGGGATTCATACTAGCTATGCCTCAATTTATTGCATTTAAGCATTCATTTATTTATGTAAAGTTCACAATGGATTCATCCTAGATAGATGCCTGTTGTTGATGGACTGTCATCATATCTTTCTATGTCACCTGCCAAATTAAATTGACTGTAATGTGGTTTCTATCTTGCCTCTGTGAGAATTTGTATGGTATTTAATCACTTGCTGATATATACAAATCTTGAAATATTGACTCCATGCCTAATGTTTCTTGTTTCCTTTTTCAACCAAGCAAATCTTTTGAAAATCTGAGTTTATTTTTCATATATTTTAGCCTATACATATATCTTGTGAGAGAGCCCTCTCTGGTGGAAAAAATGGATAATTTTTCTGCCTAAAGGTTGGTTTGAAATAAGTTACCTTAGATATTATTCTCTTACAACCAAGGATAAAAATCTAAGTTCTAATAAGGGGCATGTTGGGCCTAGCCCAAGTTGGGGAATTTTTGGATAACACAAGGAATTTGAGCTGCAGAGCTAAGCGCAGCTCAACAAAAACACAATTTTGTGCAAGTGCTGGGGATGCTACAAAGTTGCATGTAGCAACCCAATTTTGATAGTCCTACGAAGACCAGTGCTGCAAGGAAGCAGTGCTGTGAAGTAACCAGGCCACGTCAAGCCAGCAAAGCAGAGTGCTGGATGAAGGACGAGCACGGGTACCGGATAGACCATCGGTGGTCTAATTATGCCAAATATGCTCCAAGAGTGCCAAGCGGTGGGCACAAGCAGATCGAGAAGGCAGCCAGTTGTACGAGACCATTAGGTGAAGAACGGCTCAGAGAAAGTGACAACTTGGCGTGCCTAATAGTATGAAACTGTTAGAGAAAGAACAGTGCAGAGAAAGCTACTGGGAGCTGAGCTAGTTGTACGAGGCCGTTAGAGGAAGGGCGGCTCAGTGAAAGGGACCTATTGGTGTGCGCGCAACAGGAAGGCCGACAGTGACTAGACAAAGGCGTGGAGGACCGCCACGATGGAACACTCGCTGCCAAAGGCCAGCAGGATAGTTTAGAGAAACTGTAGCAGTTTTGTAAACCCTAATGGTTTTTGCCTTAAGCATTGTAAAGACATGACCTACGAGCATGATCTATTTAAGAAGGCAATTTTGTATGGGAAAGGGTTAGATAGTAGACTAAGACTTTACTCTCTTCATTGTAAAATATTTCTGAGTGAAGACATTGTAAAGGCTCTGCAGCTGAGTGTGCATAGACCTTCCTGAGCAAGAAGAGATTCTGCAGCTGAGTGCGGAGACTAAGAACTGTTGTACCCCTCCCAAAAGAAATATATAACAACATTTCTTGTGGACGTAGCTTCCCATCCAGAGGAGTGAACCACATTAAATACTGTGTCGTGTGATTGTGTTATGCATTATGTGTTTATTTGCTTTCTATAAATGAATGTTTGAACTTTCCCTTGCATACTATTATGATAGGACTTTTGTATGTATTTTCCATCAGGAGAGTATGGAAATAATATGTTAAGTTCTGCATGAATGGATGAATGGTGAATGTTTGGCCTTTACTTCTGACGCAGTAATGATGTTGAATATTGTAACTTCTAAGAATATTATATTTGTATATTATTTATTCCGGAGATGTTCCATACCTCCGATGTGATTATACTATGAATCCGGAGATGTTTATTCCTCTGAATTGGTTGTGGTAACTAGGGTTATTAGACCCACCATGTGGGGGTCGGCCCAGTTAGTTATAATAGGGTATTTAACCTAATGGTTAAATACGAGCCTACATGTACTTGTGTAAAATACATGTCAGTGTAGTGTATAAATAGAGGAGGTATGTTCCTCATTTGACACACACACACTTGAGAGAGGCGCACTTGTGGAGGAGAGGTATGCTATGGTGGAGAAGGAGATCATGTCTTTGGTTTGCATCTTTGTATATTGCTGGTCATCTATATTGAGGAAGCTTTACTGGGTTTTCTACCCCATGAGGGTTTCCCAGGATAAATCTGTGTCTCTTGTGTTTATGCTATGCTTGTTGTTTCTTCAGTGATCCTGTATATGCTATTATTGTGAAATGGAATGTAATGCTGCTATTTTCTGTCTTATCATATTAAATTTTAACATGGTATCAAAGCTAACCCGAAGGAAGACAAGGTATGGCACTTACGACACTTGCTTTACTTACGACAATTTGAAGGTTAGGGTTTTACATAGAAAAAACCAGTCATCGTGGAACTTTTTCTATAAATCCATTTCTGCGAAGGTTCAGGGTATGAAAAGTTTACAGGTCGAAGATAACATCCCCAGGTACCTTGTGTCCAAAGGGAACCCTCATATTCGTTGTACTTTATGAGTTATGATCAGTACAAGTAAGGGTTTCTGCCTCTTCCAGATCTCAGTCAAAATCAGGTCACCTTGGAAAAAAAGGTCATAACATGGGATAGGAAGCTCCAAATGAAATTTCATAAAATGTGACAGGTATTACAGAGAATGTAATATCTTAGGAAACTTTTTTAGAGGCCGAAGGTGAACCAGTGACACGTGGCACGCCGTACAAGTTCGCCCTCCTGTTTTATCCCATAAACAGGTCATGTTGCGACACTTGGCATAACTCTTTCTCAGAGAGTCCAATTTAGGTCAGACCTATCAAGATGGAAATATAACGGGGAGAGCTATCTTAGGAAAAGTTTTTAGAGGCCGAAGTTCAAACAGCGACACATGGCACACCGTACAAGTTCGCTCTCCTGTTTTATCCCATAAACAGATCACGTTGCGACACTTGGCATAACTCTCTCTCGGAAAATCCAATTGAGGTCAGACCTGTCAGGATGGAAAGATGACAGGTCAGGATACTACAGAAAAAGTTTTCAGACCCTGTGGAGAATAAATTTAAGAGTTATAGCAGAAACAATCAGGTGCATATTTCTGTCAAAACAGAATTATTTTTGGTGCACCTTTATTCATGGCTTCCGAAATTTAGGGTTTCGGAGAAAGTTAGAATTTTTGGAATCGAAGTCCACGGCTGAATGCTACTCAGGAAAATTGAAATTTAGAGACCAAGATCAAATTTTTGGTTGGGTAGAAGACCGGGCTTCATCAAACCCTAGTTCGGGTTCCTGTCCAGAAGATCCAGAAGTTTCAAAGGCAATTTTGAGGGGTCAAATTTTGGAGATTTCAAAATTGAAGAATGCTAGATTGATCAGCTCAGCAAGACACATTCTTCCATCCATTCAGAAGTGTGAAAGTCAAAGATTGAATTTTTAGGGTTTCTCTAGCAAACCCTAATCAAGCTCCTTATCAAGTTTCAGGGGGAGTTGAGGCTAAGGCCTTACATAAGAAGACTACAAAAGGTCTCGACAGGTATGACTTAAGGAGGTTCAGGTATGCCTTGAAATCTGATTCTTGATTAAGTTCATAATGTGTTTGTCTTCATGTTATTTATTAGTACAATCTTGATTAATATTATTAATTGTCTTATCACCCTAGTAACAATATGAATGCATGTGAATGATCGAAGACATTCATTAGGGCTATATGATTGTACTTATGCATTATGGTGTTGTGTAAGGTTGATGTTGTCTACTAACAAGACACAGGTACATCACAAAATACAAATCAAGTTCCATGACCATGACAACATGAAGACAAAGACTCACGAGGTATGTATGACTTTGTTATATTATGTTTAACCTACGAGACATGCAGGTTCTAGCTCAGGATCTCTAAATCATTGAAGAGATTGTTTAGGTATGTTGTACATAACTAAGCAGGTATACTAATCCAGGTATGTTTTCCTATGTCATGTTAGAATCTTACCTTGTGTAAGTATACTTGGTATGATTGGTTAGTAATCAAGGGTTTATGCATACTAGATCAAACAAGAATATGCATGAGTAAAAGAAGACTTCCTTGAAACCCTGAATACTAATAATCATGACTGTACATATTCAAGATTATTTAGAATTAGAATGTTTTGATAATATTGAGAATATACTAATGAATGTATGTTTGTGTATGAGATCATGAGGATGACACTAGTGTACACTTGAGCATGCACAGTGGTACAGAATGAATAGAAGTTCAGAAGACATACAGAAGATCAAGCGGGAGACAACCACACAAACATAAAAGATAAGTATTTGAGTTGTTATTAGAAATAGTAAATGATATTGCTTGTATGCATATTTGTATTCCTAGGATATATCATGCTGAGTGTAAACATTCATAAAGAATTGAACAGTATACTACTAATATGCATATGATTGGTAAATTGGACAAACATTCCATTGTTGCTTGTCTAGAATGAAGCCTCTTTGCTGACATACTGAGAGCTGTGCACACTCTCGATAGTATGTTCTGGTAGAGATGGAAGGCATCTAGATAGCCACTGTATGCATACAGGATATGGGAAAGTGTTGTGCCAAAGTATTGGTCAAAATAGTTGCATAACTATGTAAATGATATCTGTATGCATAGTAGGTTATCATGTCAATATGATTTGATGATTATGAAGTATTACTAATCATGTACTTAATTTTGATTTGTAGGAAAGATCATGATGAATGATGAACTCTGAACAAGCGATGGATGTTCAACAAAAGATTTACAAATCAAACACACTATAGAAATCTTGTGGTTAAGAGATTCTCTTAGAAAGAGGAAGAGAATCATGATGAGATGTTTTGCTCCAAGGGACTAGATAAGACCATTCCCTTAATAATGTAATCAGGTTTTGTATGGGTTCCCAGGATCGGTAGTCAATTGATGAGCTTAATGATCATCATGGGTGATGTGGATCTCAACCTTTTCTACAAGGTTGAATATGGGTTCTATACACATATGACATGGATGCAAGAAGGAACTCACCACAGAGTTTGAATGATTTTGAGGCTCATATTAGTAGACCCATCTGACGAGAGATGGCACAGATAGATATGCAGAAGATCACTCAATGTTGAGTGTGAATAATGAACAATTGACAGCTTCATGACAAAGCTTGGGATTTACCAGAAGTAAAACTGTTCCTAACCTTTACCTTAAGGTTGTGGATGATGAACCTATCATACCACTATTGTATGACGATGATCTCTTTCTGATAAGGAATGAGAAACAGGTCATGAAAATGGCTGCAGAAATGAAAATGAAAGATCCTGGATTAATGCACTACTTCTTAGGTCTAGAAGTATGGCAAGATCCAAAAGGAATCTTTTAAATCAAGGTAAGTATGCTGTGAAGTTTCTAAAAAGATTTGATATGTTGGAGTATAAAGCCATGGCCACTCCCATGGACTACAACTTGAAGTTGTTAGTTAATGACTCATTGGATTTAGTGGACCTAACCCTATATAGACAAATCATTGGGTCATTGATGTATTTAACAAATACTAGGCCAGATATATGCTTTGCTGTAAATACCCTAAGTCAGTATCTAGTAGAACCTAGAAAGGTTCACTTAATAGCTACAAAGCATGTAGTGAGGTACCTAAAAGGTACATTAGATTTTTGGTCTATATTATCTTGGAGGTCATGAACTCCGTTTACATGGTTACTTAGATTTTGATTGGGCAGGAAGTGTCTCAGATAGAAAGAGTACATCAGGTGGATGTTATAGTCTTGAATCTGCTATGATCTCATGGTTCAGCAAGAAACATTCTAGTGTGGCTCTCAGTACTGCTGAAGTAGAATATATGGCTGTCTGCTCTGCCAGCTGTGAAGCAGTATGGCTTCAGAATCTTTTATATGGAGTGTTTTAGAAATGGATCCCACTGTGCTATGTGTGATAATCAAAGCTGCATTAAGATGTCTGAATATCCTGTGTTCCACGATAAGTCAAAACACATTGAGATCCGATACTTCTATATACAAGACATGATGCAGAGAGGAGCTATCAAGATCGAGTATATAAGCACTGAGGATCAGATTTCCGATATCCTAACTAAACCTTTGTCTCGAGTAAAGTTTGAATACTTCCGATACAAGCTTGGTATAGTCCAGAAGGACCCTCCTCGAAAGGGGGAGTAGTATAGTACTTGATAACAAGTATGCCCCTTAAATTTTGTTTTGTTGCACTTAGTTACTTAGAATTATTTAGATTTAGAACTCCTATATATCTTTTATTTTTAGATGTATACATGTTTTTGATGTGATGTATACATGTTTTAATACATGCTAGATGTATACATGTTTTGATGTGATGTATACATGTTTTGATGTTAGATGTATTAGTGAGAATACATGCTAGATGTATACATGTTTTGATGTGATGTATACATGTTTTGATGTTAGATGTATTAGTGAGAATACATGCTAGATGTATACATGTTTTGATGTGATGTATACATGTTTTGATGTTAGATGTATTAGTGAGAATACATGCTAGATGTATACATGTTTTGATTAGTGATGTATACATGTTTTGATGTGATACATGCTCTTGGATATTTGTACCTGTATAGATGAGAATACAGATGAGGATTGAATCATCCTTGAACTTAAGTTCTAAAGTGAGCCGTAGACGTGAGGTCTCCGAAAATGAAGTTCTTAGTGGACAGTTGAGGGGATTGGATCATCCCTGGACTTTCAGTCCTAAAGAGAGCCGTAGATGTGAGGTCTCCGAGAATGAAGTCCTTGGTGGACTTGAGGGGATTAGATCATCCCTGGACTTTCAGTCCTAAAGAGAGCCATAGACGTGAGGTCTCCGAGAATGAAGTCCTTGGTGGACTTGAGGGGATTGGATCATCCCTGGATTTTCAGTCCTAAAGAGAGCCGTAGACGTGAGGTCTCCGAGAATGAAGTCCTTGGTGGACTTGAGGGGATTGGATCATCCCTAGACTTTCAGTCCTAAAGAGAGCCGTAGACGTGAGGTCTCCGAAAATGAATTCCTTAGTGGATAGTTGAGGGGATTGGATCATCCCTGGACTTTTAGTCCTAAAGAGAGCCGTAGACGTGAGGTCTCCGAGAATGAAGTCCTTGGTGGACTTGAGGGGATTGGATCATCCCTAGACTTTTAGTCCTAAAGAGAGTCGTAGACGTGAGGTCTCCGAAAATGAAGTCCTTAGTGGACAGTTGAGGGGATTGGATCATCCCTGGACTTTCAGTCCTAAAGAGAGCCGTAGACGTGAGGTCTCCGAGAATGAAGTCCTTGGTGGACTTGAGGGGATTGGATCATCCCTGGACTTTCAGTCCTAAAGAGAGCCGTAGACGTGAGGTCTCCGAGAATGAAGTCCTTGGTGGACTTGAGGGGATTGGATCATCCCTGGACTTTCAGTCCTAAAGAGAGCCGTAGATGTGAGGTCTCCGAGAATGAAGTCCTTGGTGGACTTGAGAGGATTGGATCATCCTTGAACTCAAGTTCTAAAGTGAGCCGTAGACAGGTGTCTCCAAGAATAGAGGATAGGACTGCATCGTCCCTGGACCTTGGTTCAAAATGAAAGTGATTGGATCAATCATCCTTAGACAGTAAATCCAGGAAGGATAGTCTTAAATGTGATTGTGATTGGATTAATCATCCTTAGACAGTAAATCCAGGAAGGATAGTCTTAAATGTGATTGTGGTAGGATTAATCATCCTTAGACAGTAAATCCAGGAAGGATAGTCTTAAATGTGATTGTGATTGGATTAATCATCCTTAGACAGTAAATCCAGGAAGGATAGTCTTAAATGTGATTGTGGTAGGATTAATCATCCTTATACAGTAAATCCAGGAAGGATAGTCTTAAATGTGATTGTGATTGGATTAATAATCCTTAGACAGTAAATCGAGGAAGGATAGTCTTAAATGTGATTGTGGTAGGATTAATCATCCTTAGACAGTAAATCCAGGAAGGATAGTCTTAAATGTGATTGTGATTGGATTAATCATCCTTAGACAGTAAATCCAGGAAGGATAGTCTTAAATGTGATTGTGGTAGGATTAATCATCCTTAGACAGTAAATCCAGGAAGGATAGTTTTAAATGTGATTGTGGTAGGATTAATCATCCTTAGACAGTAAATCCAGTAATTCCGTAAGGAAGGATAGTCTTAAATATGATTGTGGTTGGACTAATCATCCTTAGACAGTAAATCCAGTAATTCCGAAAGGAAGGATAGTCTTAAATATGATTGTGATGAGATTGATCCAGTAATTCCGAAAGGAAGGATCATGTATATAGATGACGATGCTGCTGATCATGTGATGACGATGCTGATGATCGTGTGATGACGATGCTGATGATTGTGTGATGACGATGCTGATGATCGTGTGATGACGATGCTGCTGATCGTGTGATGACGATGCTGCTGATCGTGTGATGATGATGCTGATGATTGTGTGATGACGATGCTGATGATCGTGTGATGACGATGTTGATGATCGTGAGGATCCAGACGTTGATGTTGCTATAGTTGTTCGAGTGCTGCAGAAGATAAAGACTCAGTACTGAAGATGTTGATGTTCGAGTAACTGGTTGAGTTACTGATGATGTTAAGAAAGCTTCCAATGATTTATAGATGTATCATGTATGATGTATGACTCGTTGCTCCTGCAGATGTTGTTATAATATCCTTCTCGTTAAGGGGGAGTGTTGAATATTGTAACTTCTAAGAATATTATATTTGTATATTATTTATTCCCGAGATGTTCCATACCTCCGATGTGATTATACTATGAATCCGGAGATGTTTATTCCTCTGAATTGGTTGTGGTAACTAGGGTTATTAGACCCACCATGTGGGGGTCGACCCAGTTAGTTATAATAGGGTATTTAACCTAATGGTTAAATATAAGCCTACATGTACTTGTGTAAAATACATGTCAGTGTAGTGTATAAATAGAGGAGGTATGTTCCTCATTTGACACACACACACTTGAGAGAGGCGCACTTGTGGAGGAGAGGTCTGCTATGGTGGAGAAGGAGATCATGTCTTTGGTTTGCATCTTTGTATATTGCTGGTCATCTATATTGAGGAAGCTTTACTGGTTTTTCTACCCCATGAGGGTTTCCCAGGATAAATCTGTGTCTCTTGTGTTTATGCTATGCTTGTTGTTTCTTCAGTGATCCTGTATATGCTATTATTGTGAAATGGAATGTAATGCTGCTATTTTCTGTCTTAGCATATTAAATTTTAACAAATGAATCACTTATTCAGCTAAGTGTTGAGACATTTCTTAAGTACTTTCCCATTACGCAGTAGAAGGAATGCATGGTAGTTGGATTGTATCCGCGGCATATGCTTAAACAATGAACAGTCTAAGTGAAGGAATGAATAGTTGATTATTAGTAATTTCAGTGCAACAATTAACATCAATTATTTCAAGTCTAAGTCGAACTGCATCGGCCACAGTTGCAAAAGAAGTCCCGCGGTAGGAAGAACTCGGGAGGCCGACCGCGGTGTTTTCCATCGCTGCACATTCTTTCCCCCGCAGCGCACGTCCTGTGTTGCGCTACTCAGTTAGTCACACTAAACAACTCATCACATACTGTGGAAATCTGATTCCGTTGTACCCCATAGACACACTCGGGTGAGACCTCAAACTGCTCACAGGTTGTTGCCGAAAGGGCCAGTACAAAGGGGTTTTGTTGGTCAAGGGGAAACCGCGAAGAACCTGGGTCAACATTGAAAACCTCTAGGTCAGCATACGATAAGCCAACAACTTTGCAGAAAATAGTAAATCTATGCTATGAATTTAGATGCTGAAAACTTGACAGATCTACTTCAAAATACCAAAAGCTGGATCTCTAATTGAAGAAGTAAATACTGTAATTCAAATACATAAACTGGGAATCTAATCTAAACTATTTAAATGCCTAAACTAATTAATCATCTATTAATCAAAGTAATCAATCTTTATGAGAAACTAAAATAATGGAAAAGTGCATAAGCTTCAAAATCTGGGTCATCGTTTCATAAGCAATGCAAGCACACAGGAAAATAAGTGCTGAAATATGTCTTGGCGGAATGCTGCTACAGGACTACAGAAACTATATTACCAAACTACTGACTATGTTATAACCAACTACAGAGTCAGAATGGTTGCCTTACTATAGAAATCAAATCGTACTATTTCAATGCCATTAGAATATGCTTTCACATGCAATATGGATTTAATCAATACAAAGCACATCATGAAAAATACCTGAACAATAAGATCTCTTGCCTTAAGTGTTGGAGGGGCCCTCTCCAACCCTTACTCAAGAGTGAAGGAAAGTTATAGATGCCGAATTGAAAGCAACATCAGAATCTTTTATTCAAAATAGTAGCTTCATGATTTAATAAAATTCTGTAACACGAATTGTATCAGTAGTGTAAAAATGTAAAACGATAGTTCTCAAAAATTGTAGCAAGCCCCTCTCGCTAGCCGAGAGGTCCATATTTATATGCCTCTAATGCTTAACCTAACTATCAGTCTAATTGTCGATACTATTTGAACATGAGTTCTCTCCAGAAATCAAGGAAAAAGGCACTGAGCTTGCATGATCTTTCAATCCTTCGCTTGATCTGTGTGTCTGGTCCTTTAGTGTACCTGGACCTGCTCAATCATACTCGATTTTCGTATAGTTATTTTATTGAACACCCTTTCAAACATACAAGAATAATATTTAAAACAAATTTATTAAATAATCAAGGTAAATCATTTCTCCCACAAAACAAGTGTATTTCGTCACCCTTTGTTGTGTTTCGTTGTGGGAAAATGGCTATTAGGGTACTTATTATTCAGGCTTATCATCTCCCTCATGATTAAGGGATTCACCCATCCTTGGGTGACATGTTCATCTCTTTGACGAATACTCTTATGTCCCATTCTACCACACTGGGGGTCCTTACCTGCCTTTAGTATCCCATGCTCTGATCCTCCTTGACCCATGCTCTCCTCTCTTCTTCCTCATTAATCCGTTCCTTAATAACCGGGGGAAGGAAAAATGGGGGATTCATCCTCATTCCAATCCATCTGAGCTGATTCTTTATCAAGGATTCCCTATAGAGTTTGGCTTTTGAAATAGTAGCTTCAAGTCTGAGAGGGGAGTGGAGCTCTCTTCTTTTTAGATCACCTGCTACTCTGCGCCATCTTTAATTAATAGACTCATGAACCTCTTTGTGTGTGCTTTGGAGAGTAACGTCAAAGTGTGCCACAACCTCCTGCTGCTTGCAAGGAGAATGGGGATCAACTCCTCATCCTAGGTGAGGATCCTATGGTTGTCAATTATTTTTTTCAGGGTGAGTCACCTCTACCCTAACCATTAATGGATTTTTCCATTTTGCTGCAACGTAAATGTGGTATTCCTGAGCTTGTTCAATTTCATGATTCATCCATGAACATAGTGCCCTCAACTAGAAATCACCTATGTAAGGGTTTGGCGACCAGTTGGGCGAGCAAGGAACTACAAAATTGTGCAAGAAAAATTAACTTAGCTGGTCCTTCTTCAACTCTATGGAGTTTAGAGATGTATCCATAAATTCCTTAGCGGAGTTTATCTCTATCGGAAGCCCCTAATTTAACCTTTGGAGCTGGAATTTGCCCCATTTTTCTTGTAGATAACTGCATAAATTGCTGATGGCGTCCTGAGGTCCAGTAATTTATCATATATCTTAGTGGTAGTAGCCAAAATGTCCTTCAGTTGGACAATCTCCTAGTCCTTTTTGGCTAACTCCTCTTGTGCCTGAACCAATTTTTCTGTAAGTGCTAAATTTTTCTGTTCGGCCAATTTTAGCTCCCCTACATGATGCATTTTCAAAATTTGTGTCTTTTCAGGTGAAAATAGGGGAGACGTTGGCTGGCATCTGGATTCCATTTTCAATGTTTCCAACTCCTCTCTAAGCTTTTCTAGTTCCGCCCGTGCTTCAGCGAGTTGGTCAGCGACCCCAGGGTTTTCATTGTGCTCAAGAGGGTTCCCTTGGAAGTTTTCTTGCTCTTCTTGTGCATTCTGCTCTTCTTCTGCATCCTGTTCTTCTTGTTCAACTAGCTCTTCTTGTTCATCCCACTCTTCTAGTGAAGTGGGATCTTCTTGATCTACCCAACGATCATCATCATCATCAGACACATTTTGAACTACTGGGCTAGGTTCCCTTTTCTCCTCCTTGGTAATTTGGATTCTGGATGCCTGTGTGAATCTTTTAATTTGTCTCTTCGGCCTTTGCTCGTTGGTGGAAATCTCTAGTTCTGTTTTGGGGGAGCCATCTCATGAATGCTTTATCTTCATCAAGGTATCAACCACGCTGTCCAAGTCAATTTTCCTCTTAGTCCCTGATGTAGAGGCGGTCTTGTCCTTTAATCCAGGAGGTAGGGTTATGCCAACTGTGGGTGTACCCTTCATTATTTGAACATCCACAGCCGATACCAACATGAATTCTTCCCAAGAAAGCTCTGGGATCTACACTTTTAATTCCTCACATATGATTAATTTGATTAGCCCATGGTGGGCTAATGCATTCTCTTTTCCTTTAATCACTTTCTTGCTCATTTCTGCCAGAGATAGGAGCATATAGTGTGGAATGCTAATGTTGTTGTTCGATGGAATGTGACCCTGTGCCTCAGTAGCTCCAGAATTTGAAAATGAAAAATAGGGACATAAATTAGCCTACTAGTGCATGCAATGTATTTCTGGACAATTGCATCCATTTCACCCCATGGTGTCGACATGGAGAGTCTTTTTACTCCATTTTTATCTTCGTCGTAGACCTCTCCTCGTTAGAAAAATGTTGCCTTTGCTTCATGGTTTTCCTCCTTGTCTTCTCTAGCCCAATGCAAACCCATTAGCAGACTAGTGTATTTGGCAATTACTTCATCGTCAAACCTTATCTGTAATCGCTTCTCTTGGTTTACGAACTGTTCATCCTTGATATGCTTTAAATTTCTTGAAAACTCCATAGCCACCTATATATTGTATCCTTTCAATCCTAAGATGAAAGGCATCGAGCCTGCATTGCGAATGATTGGCAAGATTCACGGGCTCTGATAAATAGCGTTGTGTTCCTCAGGTTTGCTTTTCTTGAACCCTTTTTTCATCTTAAAATCTTCTTTATATACAAACAAAACCAGAAAACTTGAATGTGGCTTATACCTCGACCGGTCGGGATTTGCTTATAGGCTCGAGGACTGGATTGCTGGCTGAGTGAGCACACTAGCTTCCGGTTTGTTGCTTCTGGAGAATTTCTGAGAGGTTCATATTTGCAAGAACTGGCTCTTTTTGAAAGGTTGTGCCACCTTACTTAACTGCCTTTCCCCACTTATCCTCATCATCGTTCATTGTACTTGTCGCTTTATCCCTTTCTTTCCATAATCGAGCCCTGTACTTCGTTCCATCATTTGTATCTTGCCCCCATTTGCTTTGATTATTTGGAAGTATGGCAGCTAGATGGAGATTTATCATTTGCTGACATGATGAGGGTAGTAATCATGATTCATTGAGGCTGATATGACTTGGGTAGCAATCATGACTTATTGAGGTCATTCTGAATTGAACCGTGCCGCCAAACGAAGATATAAGTTGTCCTCGGCTATAGAAACGAACGTTTGGCGGGATAATGATTTTACATTGAGAATAAAACAAAGATGTTTAGATATTACCTCATTGTGTTTTAGCGTACCTAAGTTGATGATCTAGCCCAATTTTTATGTGTGGCAGATTCTGTAGTAGATTTGGCATTGTCCGTAGTAAATTCTGGCATGTCAGTAGTTACATGCGCTTGGTTCTTTTCCCTCGGTTCGTTTGAATTTGCTGCATTAGCTATTTTTGAACTTGTGGCATTTTCTGATTTGACTTTGCAATGATGCTTTTGTATTGGGTTTCTGATATTTTCTTGTATTGTTGTAATCTATGCTGGAACGCGTGAAGATGTTGCAGATGTGATCGAATAGTTTTATTGATGGAAATGAATTATGTAGTAGTTGATACCTTTGATTCCTTCCTTGAATACTTGGTTGGGTCGCTTAGTTGGTGTAATTGGGTTGATGGCTCACTTGTATTCAATCGCAGGCTCGCTTGATTGAATGTTGTATTGTGATATCTTTGTTGTTGACTGGAATTCATTGCTGGCTTGCTTGAATAATGGCAGGCTCTCCTGATTAGATTGTCTACAGTTTGCATGCTGCTTTTGCGTGGGGATGTATCATGCCCTGTAATTTTACCTTATCATTTCTGTAGTTCGGTATTTGGCATTTCACTTATGCCCCTTTTTCGTGTTTTTTTCCTATCATTTTTTCTTGTTTTTTTTTTTCAAAAAAAATTCTATTTTTTTCTATTTTTTTTATTTTATGAACTGAATTTCAATTATTTTCTATGTTCCCTATCAGCATCAGTTGTTGCTGGTAGAGTACCTCTGTAAAATCCTCTTTTGATTGTGGCTTCTTGTAAATTTTGAGCCGATGTCCATTTACTATCATGGGGAACTCCTCTTCATCAATTGTGATGATACTTACAGCTCCATTTTCGTAGATGTTTTGAATTATGTAAGGTCCAAGCCATTTGGTTGTTAGCTTTCCCTTGAATGTGTGAAATATGGAGTCATAGAGTAGTGCTCAGTCACCTTCCTTGAACTTTTCATCCTTTAGGTGTTTGTCATGCCACTTCTTTCTTTGCTGCTGGATGATTTCAGTATGGGAAAGTGCTTGCTGGTGTTACTAATCCAATTGATTCAATTGTAGCATGTGTTCTTGTTGTATCTCTGATAATTCAATAGTTAATTCCGCTGCAATTCTTAATGTCTTTATTTCAAATTAAATTGGCAGCATGACTTTCTTTCGATGTACTAGTTCATAAGGTGTGAATCCTGTAGTTGTCTTCTAGGTGGTATTGTAAGCCCAAACTGCCTCACTTAGCCTGTCTGCCCAGTCTCTTTTGTGGAGTTGGATAGTCTTTGTCAAAATCCTTTCCAATTCTCTGTTGGTTACCTCAGCTTGACCATTTGCTTGAGGGTGATAAGAGGAGGACTTTCTTTGATTTACATTGTTTCTTTTTAGTAAGTCACTTTTACTGATATAATATATTGCACAGGGATTCTTCTCTTTTTCTTGTCCAAGGACAGACCCAATGGCCTTATCTGATGCATCTGAGTGGATGTGGAATGGAAGTGCCCAATATGGTCCTTGGAGTATTGGGGTTGTAATTGTATTTTCCTTTAGGTTGTTGAATGTTGTCATGCAATGTTTTGTCAAAATGAATTCAGTGTCCTTTGTCAGAAGGGCAAACATTGGTGCAACGATCCTGCTATAATTCTCAATAAATCTCCTATAGTATCCTGTTTTCTTGAGGAAACTTCTGACATCTCTTTATTTGACCGGTGGTGGTAGTGTTCTAATTACTGAAACTTTTGCTTGGTCAAATTCTATTCCCCTCTGAGAAATGTGGTGCCCAAGCACAATGCCCTCTTCCATGAGCATCCTACACTTATCATTGCTCAGCCATAAGCTCATTTCAATACATTTTTTTAAGACTAGTTCCAGATGGTTCAATGCCTGATCAAATTTTTTTCCATAAGGTGTGAAATCATCCATGAAGATTTCCATTTGATCATTTATAAAATCTGAAAAGATACTTAGAATTTCCCTCTGAAAGGTTGTTGGGGCATTGCAGAGTCCAAATGGAAGCACTCTGTATGCATAAGTGCCCCATGGGCATGTGAACGTTGTCTTGTCCTGGTCAGCTGGGTGAATAAGTATTTGATTGTAACGGTTGAACCCATCTAAGAAGGAGAAAAACTTGTTCCCTGCTAATGTATCTAGTACTTGGTCTATAAATGGGAGAGGAAAGTAATCCTTCTTGGTAGCCTTGTTTAGCTCTCGGTGGTCCACACAAATTCTCCATTTTCCTCCTTTTTTCGAGACTATGACCAGTGGTGATACCCATTCGCTATCAGAGATGGGGTAGATGAGCCCTGCATCTAATAACTTTTGTAGTTCAGCTTTGACTATGTCCTTCAACACTAGGTTGAGCCTCCTTTGTGGTTGTCTCATAGGAATAGAACCTTCCTTGATGTAAATGTAATGCTTACAGATATCAAGATGGATTCCCTTCATGTCAACATATGTCCATGCAAAAGCTCTATTCTACTCTATGAGTACCATCATTAGCTACTTTTCGTGTTCTGGCTTAAGATTGGAATTAATGTTGACTATCTTTCGAGGTATAATTTCCATAGTCTTTGCTTTCTGTGATTGTTCTTCGAGAGATATCACTTCTTCCCACATTTTATCCAAGTTCTGGTTTGAACTTTTTCCTTCTTCTTGTTGGTCTGTGTCAAAAAATCTTTGAAGACCATCATTGTTAGAAAATTCATTTTGTATAAACCTATCTATATGACCATCTTCATCTATGGCTTTTAGTGATAGTGCAGCATCAATTGTAAGGACGGGTCGTATGTTTTGATTTGGTGTGTCATTATAATCATCAGTCTAGTTTTGATATTCTATGTCTGAATATTTCCTGGCTGGTGGATAGATCGTGATTTTCCTAGACTGACCACTGGTGATCGTCATGTTGCCTGATCTACACCCTATGTAAGCATCTGCAGTTGCCAGCCAGGGTCTTCCTAGTATTATAGGGTATCCACTAAGTTTTCTCTTTACTTCGATGACTATGAAATCAGCTGGGTATTCCCAAGATTCTATATTGATTATTATGTCTTCGAGCATTCCTTCAGGTCTCACAATGGATGTGTCTGCTAGCTGGAGTACTATAGTTGCCGGTCTCACCATTGATTGGATTCCTAGGTATACCATAGTATCCTTGCTCATTACATTTATAGAAACTCCCAAATAAATTAAGCTTCTGTCTATCTGTCTGTTATTGATGTTCACATTGACCACAAGGCTTCCTGGATCTAGATATTTGGGGTTAACAACGATACTTAGCATTAGATCTGCTAATTGGCCCACCACCTTGATTGTTGGTGGGTCATTTTTTCTCCTTCCAGGTCTTTTCAAACAATTTTCTTTAATGAATTTGTTGCAGATGGGTACATCTCTGATGGCCTGCAAGATGGGAATTTGGATATTCAAGTGTTTTAATTCATTCAGAATTGCATTTTCCTCTACATCTTTGGTACTTTGTACAAGATTTTTCAGGGAATGGAGGGATTCTATTTCGTGTGAGTGGTCGAATTTCTTCCTCCGGAGGGTTTGGTTCGTCAGGATGCTGAACATGAGGTTGTGTTCTTTGCTCATGGGCTTCAGGTTCTTGTATATTCTGCGTATGTGTATTTTGTAGCATTTTTCTAGACCTTAGATTAATTTCATTTATCACCAATGTATCTGCAATGTAGGTTGGGAATTGCATTGTTTCACTATTGTAGGCTTGTTGTTGTGGGGGTCTATTGTTGTTAGGGTTCGGATTTGGCTGAGCAGGGATGGGTGGAGGTCTGGGGGGTGGTTGATTTGGTGGCGGCATGATGAGTGGTTGTTGCTGCTGCAGTGGATTTCTCCAATTCGATGAATAAGGGTATGGATTGGTATAATTCGGGGTTGGCTGAGCAAAAGGTGGGGGGTATGGAGAGTAAGATTGTGGGTAATAAGGTTGTTGATATGGTTGGATTTGTTGCCACTGATTTGGATTTTGTTGAGATGGCCATGGGGCTGGTACAGATTTCTAATTTTGCTGGTTATTTCCCTGATTGTAGTAAGGTTGGTTGTTGGGTTGGTAAGGCCTAGGAAAATTATTCCTCCTTTGATTCACAAAACAAAGTTGTTTGATCGTACCCTTGGTTGTGGATTCTTGAATAACAGCTTTATAGGAGGGCAGCAGAGGAAATTTTTCAGTGGAGTGGTCATCAGTGAAAAGACCACATATTTCGATGGTGTTTAGTGTGCACTGCCCCTTCTCATGCTTCTTTCTACAACGAGGACAGAATACTACCAGAGCCTAGTTACTTTCATCCTGTTTCTTCTTGATTTGAAGTGCATCAAGTTGCAGGGCCAGATATTGTAGGATATCGGTCTTCATGTCATCTAACAGGTTTCCTAAATCCAATTTGGTAAGGGTTTGTCCTGAAGATGCTGATCCCCTAGCAAATGTGTGTGTATCCGTGGTCCCATTTTTACTCTTCCTAGATCTAGAGTAGTTTTTCAAGATCTATATGATTTGGTCATAAGTCTTCTGGAATATGTCTCCATCCCCTAGAAGGTTTAACACTTCAAAATTTTCTTCTTTTACACCTCTAAGAAGGAAAAGTTTGAGTGATTTAGGATCTAAGGTGTAATGACTAGCTCTTTTGTAGCTGAGTTGAAATCTTTCGGCATAATCTTCTAATGATTCTCTTTCTCCTTGTTGCATCCTACAGATTTCGTCTCTTGTATCCTTTGCTTTGCAGTAGTCCCTATATTTTTCTAGAAATGCCTGTTTCATTTTATCCCAGCTGAAGATACTATTTCCTTCAAGGCTCATGAACCACCTAAGTGATAGGTCCTTTAGTGTGGAAGGAAAAAGCCTTATCTTTTGTGCATCAGTAGTGTAATCAAAGGATCTGCAAACTACCTCAATGTTAGGAACCCATGTCAACCCTTCTCTTTACTTTGTTAGTATATTGTTGTTGGATGCATATGCCTTGTAAGTCGTCCCATAGTATTTGTTGATCCATAGTTAATATTAGCCCATAGTATTGACCCATAGTATTGGACGCATATGCTTTGTAATTCGTCCCGTAGTATTATATGTCCCATGGTTTTGACCCGTAGTATTGGGCATAGACATAGTATATAAGTGTGTGTTGAGGCGAATGAAGGCACCGTGAAGTTAATTGTATTGAGCTTGCTCAAAGGAGGTTGCCCCCTCGAAATGGCCCATGATCAATATAAAAGTGATTCCGAGTTCTGTTATTTCTGACATCTCGTGTATTTGCATTAATTAATTATTGGAGGTTCTTCACATCTAGTATTAGAGCACTTTCTTGGGCTCGTTGGGTGGAATTTCTGCCAATTTTTTTTTTTTGCATATGCTGCAAGTTCGGATCTGGGAATAATCCCTATCTGCTTAACTGTGGGAAGTACTTGGGCATAATCCCTAAAACTCATTGTGAGGAGTACCACAGGAACCCCAAAGTAGTTGGCCCATTGAGAGGACCTTCCAGCGAAAAGGGCAACAACCCCTACCTGATTGACTAGTTCCCATCCGTGAGGTAAACCAAGAGTTGTCGTTTGTGGCAAAGCGGTTATCAGTTTTACCTGAGTCGTGGAGTGAGGGGTACTGCCCCAATACGCAAGCTTTCAGATAACATTAGTGGCCGTGTGAATCCCCTAAACCGATAGGAAGCCACACATACCTGGGGTCCATATCTATTTTCAGTTGAACTGTTGCCAATCACTTCCGCTCCAGATCCAGCCGTTTCAGACCTATTCTGAAAGTTGTTCCAGATCCAGTCGTTGTTTCAGATACAACCGTTTTTTATCCCTTCCGCGCTGTTACAGATGCATATGTTGTGGATCCCTTCCGCGCCGTTGCTGATCCATTTCTGAAATGAAAAAAAAAAAAAAAAAAAACATGGAGGAAGCACATGCAGCCATCCAAACCAAAATCCAAGATCTGGATGAAAAATTTCTCCGCCTCCATCTTCATCATTCAGCCATGAACAATAACCGACAACCAGCATCTTTTACAGCCATCGGGTTTTATTCTTCCAGTAATTTTCATGGGTCGAAGCTTGATTTTCCTCGATTCAATGGTATTGATCCGACTGGATGGATCTACCGAGCAGAAGAATATTTCAGTCTGCATAATACTTTTGATGTCCAGAAAGTTCCACTTGCATCCTTTCATTTGGAATAGGAATCCCTTCAATGGTACCGTTGGTACATCAAAGCTCATCTCGAGCCAAACTGGATAGATTTTTGCCAACTCCTTTTGCCACGATTTGGTCCTAGTGCTTTTGATGACTTCATTGGAGCACTCACTAAACTTCATCAAATTGGCATTGTGAGAGAGTATCAGACAAAATTTGAGAAACTAGCCAACCACACAGAAGGATTGTCTGATGACTTCTACAGGAGTTGTTTTATCAGTGGTCTCAAGGATGAAATCCGCTTAGAGGTCAAAATGTTCTGTCCCAACACAATGATGGAAGTCCTAGGGTTGGCTAAGTTGGCAGAGGACAAGATTGCAACTTAAAAACTGTCCAAACCCACCTTTGTTCCCTTCAAAAATATGGGTTCTCAACGAACTCCCATCCCGCCAACTCCTCGACCAGCTCCTATCAATCATTTTTCCGAAACAGAGATGCAGGCACGCAGAGAAAAAGGGCTTTGTTATAATTGTGATGAAAAATTCACTCGGGGACATATATGTGTTCAACAAAAGCACTATCTCTTGGATGTGAATTCTTCGCCCGCCCTTGAAGTTGGTGAAGAAGATCTAGATACACCGGATGATCAAGTCGACATTCTAGAGCCGCCTATTGACTTCCCATTGCAGAAAGACCACCCGGAGATATCTCTCCATGCTTTATCCGGCGTCACCACCCCCCAAACAATGAAGGTCAAGGGTTACTTCAAGAAGCTTCCTCTTACAATACTCATTGATTCTAGTAGCACTCATAACTTCATTGACCCTCGGATTGCCAAACAGGCTGATTGTTTTGTCCATCCTTGCTCCAACTTTGAAGTCATGGTTGCCAATGGGGGAACCTTACCTTGCAAGGGGAAGTGTCACAATGTGCGTATCTTTCTAGAAGATTATAACCTGTGCTCTGACATGTTTGCCTTGTCCCTAGGTGGATGTGATGTGGTTTTGGGTGTTCAATGGTTACGCACACTTGGCCCCATCTTATGGGATTTTGCTGAACTTTGGATGCAATTTTTAGTCAATGGGAAACAACACAAATTTAAGGGCTTAGAACAAGGGTCTCTCTGCATCATCAGTTCACATCGCCTGGAAAAGATCCTTAAGAAGAATTCACATGGTGTCATTGCTCAACTCCATTTCATTCAGATGCACCCATCAATAGTTTCCACTACTTCCTTGGATAGATATGGAGGTGTCTTTTCTAAACCCGTGAGCTTTCTGCCTTCAAGAGACCTTTCCAGTAAGAATTTAGCCGCATCTACCTCTCAGCAGGAAATGATGGCTATTTTGCATGCAGTACAAAAGTGGCAGCCATACTTATTAGGGAATTATTTTTGCCTCAAGACTGATATCGAGAGTCTAGAAAATTTCCTGGAACAATGGGTCTCCTCCCCAGCACACCTGAAATGGGTTATCCAACTCATGGGTTCTGCTTATGCGATCACTTACAAGAAGGGTAAGGACAATATGATGGCAGCTACTCCTTCTCGCACATTTGATGACCCAGTTTCTCTTACAGCTATTTCTCTGCTTGTTCCAAAGTGGTTGCAATCTCTTCACCAGGGCTCTCTCTTCTATGAAATCCATGCTTCTCCATCAGTAGGGTACTCTGGGTTCCTCAAAATGTATGACAGGGAGCAATGTAACTTCTTTTGGCAGTGACTGAAAATGACAATTCAACAACTGGTGGCTGACTGTGATACTTGCTAGTTCAACAAGGATGAAATGACACTCTTTTTGGGACTGCTCAAACCCTTGCCCATCCTTACATAGATTTTGCCAACTATTTCTATGGATTTCCTCGAAGTGCTCTGGTGGTACAATACCACATCTACAAGGACACCATATCAAGCAGTCTATGTATAGACACCGCCATGCACCTTCAGCAGCTCCACAGTTCAGGCAATTGACTTGGTTCTTCGAAACCACGATCAAATTCTTCTCATTTTGCAGGACAATCTTCACATGGCCATAATTCGACTGAAACAACTAGCCGCTCAACACTGTTCTGAGCACACTTTTCACGTAGCTGATATGGTTCTTCTTCATCTACAGCCTTCCAAGCAATCCTCCTTGACACTCCAAATGTGTTAGTGGCTCGGAATGTAGCCCGAGGATGCTACAGGGGAACCACTCCTTTAGATTCTCCATCAATTTCAACAACTTAAGCTTTGAGGACAAAGCTTTTTCTAAGGGAGAGGGGATGTTAGGAACCCGTGTCAACCCTTCTCTTTACTTTGTTAGTATATTGTTGTTGGATGCATATGCCTTGCAAGTCATCCCATAGTATTTGTTGATCCATAGTTAATATTATCCCATAGTATTTGACGCATATGCTTTGTAAGTTGTCCCGTACTATTATATGTCCCATGGTTTTGACCCGTAGTATTGGGCATAGACTTAGTATATAAGTGTGTGTTGAGGCCAATGAAGGCACCGTGAAGTTAACTGTATTGAGCTTGCTCAAAGGAGGTTGCCCCCTCAAAGTGGCTCGTGATCAATATAAAAGTGATTCTAAGTTCTGTTATTTATGATATCTCGTGTATTTGCATTAATTAATTATTGCAGGTTCTTCACACTCAAACTCAAACAGGAATGTGTCAGGATCTTCTAAAGTCAACCCATGCAAATTTGGTAGATTGTTAGGGTTTATGTTCTTCATCCTGGCATCTCCAAGAGGTATACTAATGGGAAACGTGAATAGCTCCCTAGGTTCTTCATCTTCTTCTGCCATAGTAGTGTTGGAGCTAGAGCTATCAATGTAGTTTTCTGAGTTTGGGTCGAAGATCGAATCAGTTTCTTCTTCTAGGTGAAGGAATCCAAATTGAGAGTTATCAGAATTATTGTTGCTCATAGGATGAGCAGGTAGGAAGCGTCCAAATCTATCTCTCTGTCATCTAGGCATTCATGGTAAAAATTTTATATGTTTTTTTTTTTAGAGTTTATGTTTGTTTGTTTGTTTTTAAGATGTTTCCTAAAATATTTAGCACCTCCCTGGAAACATCGCCAAAAAGTGGTGAGCTCTTAGTATGGATGCCTAATGAGGGCATCTAGACTAGGAGCCTACTTTAATTATCAACCCGGAGGACGTACAAACTTCAGAGGTGTTGGCACTATATGTGCTCTTATAGGATAGTCTTTGTCATGGTTGGGTGTTGGTATCAATGTTTAAAGGTTTTTCCTAAAAAGAAATTGAATAAGCTGTGAAAGGACTGTCTAATCTATGGATATGAAATTCCTATGCTAAGAATTTTTTAATACTGGAAAACAGTAAATCTATATTTAAGAATTTAAATGCTGAAAACAGTAAATATACTTTAAGAATTAACTTTGCAGAAAACAATAAATCTATGCTATGAATTTAGATGCTGAAAACTTGACAGATCTACTCCATAATATGAAAAGTTGGATCTCTAATTGAAGAAGTAAATACTGTAATTCAAATACATAAACTGGGAATCTAATCTAAACTATTTAAATTCCTAAACTATTTAATCATCTATTAACCAAAGTAATCAATCTTCATGAGCAACTAAAATAATGGAAAAGTGCATAAGTGTCAAAATCTGGGTCATCGTTTCATAAGCAATGCAAGCACACAAGAAAATAAGTGTTGAAATATGTCTTGGCGGAATGTTGCTACAGGACTACAGAAACTGTATTACCAAACTACAGACTACGCTATAACCAACTACAGGGTCAGAATGGTTACCTTACTATAGAAATCAAATCGTACTATTTAAATCCCATTAGAAAATTCTTTCACATGCAGTATGGATTTAATCAATACAAAGCACATCATGAAAAATACATGAACAATAAGATCTCCTGACTTATGTGTTGGAGGGGCCCTCTCCAACACGTACTCAGGAGTGAAGGAAACTTATAGACGCCGAATTGAAAGCAACATTAGAATCTTTTATTCAAAATAGTAGCTTCATGATTTAATAAAAGTCTGTAACATGAATTGTATCAGTAATATAAAAATGTAAAATGATAGTTCTCAAAAATTGCAGCAAGCCCCTCTCGTTAGCCGAGTGGTCCATATTTATATGCCTCTAATGCTTAAACTAACTATCTATCTAATTGCCGATTCTGTTTGAACATGAGTTCTCTCCAAAAATCAGGGAAAAAGGCGCTGAGCTTTCATGATCTTTCAGTCCTTCGCTTGATCTGCGTGTCTGGTCCTTTAGTGTACCTGGACCTGCTCGATCATACTCGATTTTCATATAGTTAGTTTATTGAACACGCTTTCAAACATACAAGAATAATCTTTAAAACAACTTCATTAAATAATCAAGGTAAATCATTTCTCCCATAAAACAAGTGTATTTCGTCACCCTTTCTTGTGTTTCATCGTGGGAAAAAGGCTATTAGGATACCTATTATTCAGGCTTATCACTGATTTTTTATCATAGGCTCGGGATCCTTTCTAGATTTACCTTGACTTTGAGAAGAAGCCTCATATATTTCTTCCTCATATATTTATGGGCATCCATTATAAGGCTCCCATTTTTGTGTTTAGGTGACATGTGCATTTATTTTGATCTTGCTTGCGCTAATGAGCCTAATGTCGACTTCCACGCTTTTATCTTTTTATTAAGCCTTGTATCATTTTTCCTTCATGATTTGACACATTTTACCTCAAGGAGACACACCCTGAGTGTACTTATCTTGCTTATGTTCCTTCCATTATGCATAGCTATGTTCGATGCACTTGGAACTAATCTCGCATGCCCCTTACACTTGTCTCCTCCCACTGCGAGCATTCTTCCACCTTTTCTTCGAGCTCATTAAAAACAGTAAGGAGGCTACGATCATTCTTCCACCTTTTCTTCGAGCTCATTGAAAAAAGTAAGGAGGCTACGAGCATTCTTCCATCTCTCCTTTGAGCTCTTTAAAAATAGTAAGGATGTCACGGGTTTTCTTTTTCGGGCTCGTTAAACCTTTACGGAAAATATTTTTATGGAGTTTTCTCTAATCTCTTGTTAGACTCCTTAAAATTTAAAAGATCGTCGAGTATACTTGTTCACTTCAAAATCACTAAAGGAATTGAAGGGACATCCAGTTAGGTATAATTTTAACCCTTTTCTAGAACTTTGTGGATTATTTACGAAAAAGGAAAACTCTAGTCATACTTGGCTAGAAGAGTTCTCTCTCGCATTGTTTTACCTTTTTTCGGGTGAGAAGACTAACTTTACGAAAAAATGACCCTTTGAAGTCTTCTTTAGGATTTTCAGACTCTCAAAATATGAAAACAGTAGTGAGCATCTACCAATTTGGGCTCGATGTGAAATCCACGAGTAGGTATATGGAGTTGTTGTTTAAGTTTTTCAGACTCCTTAAATATGTAAACACCAGCGAGAAAGAACAGATCCGGGATCGATATTAAAATACATGGATAAATATCTTATCGAGTATTAGTCTATCTTTTCTTCAAACTCGTAAAACAAAGAAGAAATTTTTGAGTTTCCCTTCCATAGACTCATAAAATTACACATGGTTGGACCCTTGTCAAGCATGCTTTAGTTATTTGTCAAGCTCGTTAAAAAATGGAAAAGGTACCTAAAAAGAGAAAAGGGAAGGAAAGAGTGTTAAATATATTTCAATATAATGGAATCAAGTCAATTATTTCCTTGAACAAAGCACATTTTTTAGTCTATCAAACAAGTTGGGTTGTAGTTTTGGCCTTAGGATAAACCTGATCTCAGAGTTTTTACTAATCAGATTCGTTACTCTTCCAATCATATGGAGAATCTATTAATGTATCCTACATTGCATATTTATATCATGGACCCTTTGTGTTCAAAGCTTCCTAATTCACTCTTGTTTTGTTCTCATTGTTCAAGGATGCAAACTGTCTCGGTCATTCTGCAGTTGCCTTGACCTCATGTGTCAACCATTCCTTGGTGTCAGTATGTTTTATCATGTACTCAGTCCTACTCCAGATCAGATCAACCTTTGATTGTCTCTCGTGTTGGATGATGGAGGATGCGTTAAGGCCTCCCTTCCAATGGACTTATTCCCATCGACTTCAAATCATCTTTCTTTGGGAATGAAGTTTATAGTCTTTAGTAGGACCTTGGGGATTGCAGTCATCAATGGCAATTTCCCTTGCTATTGGGTAGTTGGAATAAATTAATGTCCCTTACTCGATGGATTCTACAGGTGTTCGATTTCAAGAACATCTATTCACACATGTTAGAATGTACTAGGTACCTTGGGGCCCATTTTCATTATCGGTAGGATTCCCTCGCGTTTGTTAACGGTTCACATCAATGACCGGTAATCAAACGGTGTCCTCCATGTTGGACATCACCTCATTTATTCGCATGGTTAGGAATCCTACCTTGAGATGGTTTGGATGAATACAATGGGCCTATAATAGCATCATCATATTTTTTTATTTCCCAAGCAGCACAAGACTGAGCCACACCCACTTTTGGCTCTTGATGAGACATATATCCAATTTATTCTCTATGGCTATGATCTCCAGTTTTGACATAGATCCACATTTGTATTTATGTGGTGATGTTTATATTTATGTTGTGCTCACGGATCCATGCTTGTAGTCCAGTGGCCATGATATATATATCAATTATAATTATGTATTGGATCATCATTATGTCCTCCTGGAGGCCATGTTTTTCTATTTTGAACATGGACATTTATCCTATGGATGAGATTGTCTGACATTTTCCTTTCTTTCAGGTACTTCATTTGAGCCTATGATTCTTGGTTTCTCCTGTTTATCCGAATCCATGACTCAACCCTTTATTATTTATAATTTATTTTGGCCATCGTCTTCCCCTCTGACCTCATAAATTAGGGGGAATACTTTATAGCCAAAATTGGCACTTCTCCATCCATGACGACACTTACATCTTTTGGTCGCATGATGACACTTCATGAGATTACTGTGTGTCATGCAAAAGGAAAGTTGTGGATGGAAGAGACATATTTGGGACTTTATATGGATGGAATTACCTAATTCATGACCCATTTAATAGGTAATAACCTTGGGAACAATTTTGTAGACCAAAACGTCTCCAGAAAACCCCCAGAAAAGGTTGTTTTTGACCATTTTTTCACAAAAACGCAGGTTTGCACATGGTAAAGTCACAGGTTTCCTAAAAAACCATAGGTTTCATATGGTAAGATTCACGGGTAAACGCTGGTTTTCTCTATTCAAAGCCGCGAATACCTCAGAAACACTAAAAATACATAAAAATTGCGAAAAATGGTTGGTTTTGGGTAGTTTTGGAACCTCCTCTTCGGTTGTAACTACTTCCTATTCAACCATATATTCTTCACTTTCTATATAAGAGAGGGAGAGGGGTCATGAAAGGGGACCAATCCCATTATAATGTTATGCTAGTGGAATTGAGACTCACATCCCCCTCACATGTGCCCTAGTTTCTAGTAAACCCTACCACATCTGATCAAAGGTTGGGATCCTTGGAGAAAGAGGAGTGGGAGACCTTGAATATTGGTTTCATGAAGTTCCATGATTGTTCAGGGAGGTATAATTTTATGTACTTGCTTCATTCATTAATAAATATCAGACATTCTTCCTTTTCCAAATATTGATTTGTTCATGTATGTTTCAGATCTGATTACAATTTGATGTTTTCTTCCTTTATAAATATCAATCTTTTATTTGTAGTCAAATTGGTTTGAGGAAGGTTTGTAGTTGTTTTGCAGGTTGTTGCATTGGAGAACAAGAAGAAAATCTTGGATCAAACTTTTGAATAAGGTACACATTCTCCTAATCTTAACCTCTTTGGTTAATAACTGTACTTGTAGAACCTTGTATGTCGATATTTTACCCTAGTATGTTGGTAGTACCTCCCCTGCTATAAGAACACTTTTCCTAACAATAGAACCTTCCCCTGATGAAAATCATCTTGCTAACCAAATTAAATATGATTCCTCATCCTCCCTGGTAGTAAATTTTACACCTCCTTCTACCCAAAAGAAAGCTATGATCCTTCACCCTCGAAAGAAAGAACCAGACAAGTCTTCCCATATTTTTTTATTTTAAGCATGAAATGTCCAAGATTAAAATTCATATCCCTCTATTAGAATTTTCTCAAAATCCGGTGTATTCTAAGCAAATTGAAAAGGTCCTCAAGTTGAATAGTTCCAATCGTCAATCTCGTAGTCTAAATATTGTTGATGAAAACCCTACTATTGAAATTGGAACTATTGTAGAAGATGAAAATAATGAATATACAACTCCATTTTATATAACCTTGAGTCTGGATGGAAAACTTTTGTATAATTGTATGCCAGATTTAGGTGCCTCTCACAATTTGATTCCAAAGGTGATCATGGAAGAATTGGGATTGGAAGTCACTAAGCCTTACCATGAATTATACAATTTTGAATCTAAACCAGTGAAATGTTTGGGTATGATCAAATATATGGTAGTGAATTTAGCAAAGTTTACATCTAAGAGTATCCTGCTAGATGTTGTAGTAACTGATGTACCTCCAAGTTATGACATGTTGATGTCAAGAACATGTGCTAAAAGAATGGGAGGGACAATGCAAATCGCCATGAAGTATGCAATTGCCCGATTGTTTGAAATAGAAACAAGGAGACCGTATAGAGAAGCCAAATATGATTATATACTCAATGAGGGGAACAACCCTATAAATTACCCTATATACACCATGGAGGAAGACATGGGTTGCTGCATTCTAACTACAGGAGACAATTGTGAGAAAGAAACCCTAGCACTTATGGCAATAAAGAATGTAAGTCATGCACATGATTAGATTTGGGAAATGAATTTTGATGGATCTTGCACTAAATATGAAGTTGAGTCTGGAGTAATACTCACTTCACCAATCAAATAAGAGTTATGGCTGGAGTTATATCATACTAAGCATCCTAGGCTGAGAGCCTATAGAAATCAAGTGTGGGACTTGATAGATAATTTTTTCCAGTATTTCAACATCACTATCATCCCTAGGGAAATGAACCAAAGGGATGATTAATTGGAAGTAGAAGCAAGCACATTCAAACCTCCCACTAAAATTAAATTAAGACATGAATTCGAAATGGTTTATAGACCTTCAATCCCTAATAATACTAAAAATTGGCAGGTATTTAAAGATGACCAATAGATCAAGAGGTTTTTGGAATTAATTGATGAGTTTTCTAACACTTGTATTGAACAAGATCGGTAAGTGAATGAAAATGCAGATAGTCAGGAGGAAGAGAGTGTATATGGGAAGTTAAGTGACAAAATGGCATATCATAAAATAGTTCAACTAAAAAAACAAATCATACCTAAAGGAATGGTTCCTTTAGAAATATTATTTGATAAGAATAGTATTCCCCACAAGCCCATCATTTAGAAAAAAGAAGAAGATGTGGAAGAAGTAAATTTTGGCACTGATAAAGAACCTAAGAATATCAAACTATCAAAATGGTTACCTGCTGAAATGAAACAGATATACATGAAAATTTTCAAGGAACACAAAGATGTTTTTGAATGGAAGTATGAGGATTTAAGAACCTATTATACTTCAATAATCTATCATGAGATTCCTCTTAAACCTGGAACAAATCTGTTTAGGAAAAATTTCAGGCAAACAAATCCTATACTGCTGCCCATGATAGAAAGGGAGGTAAGGAAATTGTTAGATGCCAAAATAATAATTCCTTTGAGAATGAGATACTCTAAATGGGTAGCTAATCTTGTCTCTATCAGTAAAACGAATGGAGAGATAAGATTGTGTGTTGATTTAAGGAATCTAAATAAATGTTCCCTTAAATATAACTACCCTCTTCCCAAAATGGATCAAATCTTGCAAAAAGTCATGGGAACAGTCAGGATTTCCATGATGGATGGATTTTCAGGATACAATCAAGTTGCCATAAGTAAAGAAAATAGGGAGGAAACAACTTTCAATACCCCATGGGGAACTTTCATTTATGATAAAATGCCATCTGGGTTAATGAATGCAGGAGAAACTTTCCAACGTGCAATGGATATAGATTTTGTTGGAGTGATAAATTTGTAGTCATCTATATTCATGATATGACTGTATTTTCTAAGACTGATGAAGAAAATATATCTCATTTAAAGAAGAACTTCAACAAATGCAGAAAATATGGCCTCTCCTTAAACTCCAAAAATTTCAGTTTTTCTTTGAAAGAGGGTAAGAGGCAAGGTAACATAGTATTAAAAGATGGTGTAAGGATAGATGATGAAAGAGTGGAAGCTATACAAGAACTTTAAGCTCCTAGGAATAAAAGAAAATTCCAATCATTCATGGGAAGAATACATTTCTTGAGGAGATTCATTCCTAATTTGATAGAATTGATTAAAACCATTAACAACATGCTTAAAACAGGTAATGAGGTGAAGTGGAACAAGGAAGCAAAAGGATCATTTGAAACACTGAAAAAATCCATTGGAGAAACACTTGTACTAATCAGTCCTGATTACACAATACAATTTTTTCTATTTTCTTTTGCCTCTTCTCACACAATTGCAGTTGTGATTTTACAGAAGAATCAAGATGGTCATGAAAAACCCATAGCTTGTTTTAACAAAGCTCTCAAAGATGTTGAATTGAGGTATAACATTATGGAAAAACATGCATATGCCATGGTCAAAGCCGTGAAATATTTCAAGTGTAATTTTTTGCATTCTCAAATAATTGCATATGTGCCACACAGTACAGTAAAATATATTCTATTTCATACTGACAGTGAAGGTAGGAGAGGAAAATGGATTACAAAAATTCAGCAGTATGACTTAGAGATTAAACCCACCAAGCTGGTGAAAGGCGAAGGACTAGCTAAGCTAGTGGTCTAATCAAACTGTGATTATTTGGACCTAAACCTGATTGTAGAACCAATGGCAGAGGAAAAGATGAAAACTGACCAGGTTTCTCAAGATAATACAATGAAGGTGAACCCAAAATTTCAAGAATATGATGGAAACATTGTCTACTATTTGATGAATTTGGAATGCCCAAACTACTTGTCTAGATCACAAACTATGTATCTAAAATGACAAGCAACTAAGTATTGCATATTAGATAAATACTTGTACTCGAAAGATCCCAAACAGACACTGCTAAATTGTGTGATTAAAGAGGAAACATAAGGAATAATCACAGAGATTCATAAAGGTATCTCTAGGGGGAACCATGCATGGATAGCCATAGCTTATAAAGTGTTGAGGGCTAGGTACTATTGGCCAAAACTATTTGCTGATGCCAATAATATTGTAAGGTCCTACTGTTTCCTATTACTTATGCTGACTAGAGGTTTTATGAAGACCCAGGTTCTGCACAGTTACTTTAAACCAACAAAACCCCTTCGCATCGGCCCTTTAGGAAACAACCTACGAGCAGGTTTAGGTCTCACCTGAGGTGTTTCTATGGGGCACTGCGGACTCAGATGTCCACAGTGAGTGATGAGTTATGACTGTGATGAAGTTCGCAGCAGTGCATAGGCTGTGCGCTGCGAGGGTCGGACTCCGCGGTGATGGGAAACACCGCGGTATGCACCTCTACCTTCTTCCTTACTGTGGGGCTTCTACTGACACTGCGAACACTACCACCCGACTTTATACTTGTAATACTTGCAAACTTCTTAAGGCGCTAAACTGGGTATCACTCATCCACCCAGTAGTGCACTTAACTGATTTGTCACTGAACCTTCGTTCTGGTACTTAGAATATTACTATTTTAAGCATATGCCTCAGATGCGAGTTAACTATCATGCATTCATTCACTAGATACACAGACGGACTTAAGCAACCTTCCAACACTTAAGCAAATACTATATCCATTGTTCTCAAAAGCAAAGGTAATCATCAACCAGTCATTTGTTCATGTAGACTTAACATATCATCCCATACTCATCTTGATGGCTAATGCATATAAAATCCTCCTCATAATAGATTACAAGCAAACATTTAGACATTCATCTACAAAAACAGATAAATATAAGCACACACATAAACACTCAATCACACAACACACTATTTAATGTGGTTCACTCCCTCGGATGGGAAGCTAGGTCCACAAGAACTGTGTTTCATATTTCTTTAAGGAATGGTTCACAGTTCTTTAGCAGTGCACTCAGCTGCGGCTCTCTTGTTGCTTAGATAGGTCTCTGCGCACTCAGTTGCAGAGCCTTTACAATAGTTTCTTGACTCAGATAAAATATTACAATATTCAATAATCAAAACAAAGAGTCGCTCTTAACATCAATTCTGATGAAGCCAACCCTTTCCTTTACAAAATTGTCTTCTTAAATAGATCACACCCGAAGGTCGTGTCTTTACAACATTGAAGACTAAAACCCTTAGGGTTTCCAAACTACTACGGTCCCTCTGAACCGTCATGTAGGCTTCTGGTAGCGAATGGGTTGTTGTGGCAGTCCTCCATGCCTTAGTTCCGTCGCTTTCAGCCTTCCTATTGTGCACACACCAACAGGTCATCTTCTTTGAGTTGCCCTTCCACTAACAGACTCGTGCGACTAGCTCATCCCCCAGTCACTTTCTCTGCAGACTGTTCGTCCTCTAGCGGCCACGTACAACTAGCTCAGCTCCCAGTCACTTTCCTTCCGCCTCTTTCCTCTTAATGGTCACGTACCACTGCTGCACGCCAAACTATCACTTTCCCGACCCTCCCTCTGCTCAACGGACTCGTACAGTTGGCCGCTTTCATGATCTGCTTATGCCCGCAACTTGGCATCTTTTCAGCACTTACCAAAAGTAGACCACCGCTAGTCTATCTGCTATATCTGGCCATCCTCTATCTAGTACACAACTCGACTAGCTCCACGTGGCCTCCTATCTTCGCAGCACTGATCTTCGTGGCATAGCTCAAAATTTGGTACTGCGCGCATCTTCACAGCACTCCCGATACTTAGCCAAAATTTCATCTTTCCTGAGCTGCGCTCAGCTCAGCTCCATCTAGCATCAAAAATGTTATAAAAAATGGCCCTGTTGGGCCAGGCCCAACATGCCCCTAACACTTACATGTGGCTCGTCCCCGAGCCACTTTCAGATTCCACCATCGGGTCCTGTTCTCCAACCTGAGTGGTTAGCTTTGCTGTGAACTTGTTGTAGGTGTTCGTCAGCTGCTCCATTGTTTCCTTTACCTCTTTCTCAACTTGCTTGACAGTATCAAGCACTTCTAGTGTTATCTCTTCTCCAATATGAGCTTCTACCATCTCTTGGTTGTCGCGCAGCTCTTTCAATTTGTCTTCTATGTGTTGCGACACCATAGAGGCATCTTCTAGGAGTGGTTGTGATTGGTTGTCCAATGCAGTCTCCTTTTCCCTTAGAACTTGAACTTCCTTCTTTAGGATGGACATTTCCCTGAATTTCTATAGCCTGTCTCTTGCTGGCAGAGTCTTCAAATCTATGTCCATTACCTCTAACACGTTCTATTTCTCCTTCACCGTGGCCTTGATCTTCTGCGGTCCTGGGTTCTCCTCAAGGCTAGTGAATTCCTTTAAGGATTCATCAAGTAATTCCTGGCACTTAGCAACCTCTGCTGCGATGCATTTTGCTACCGTCTTGACCTCTGCTTCTCTCAACTGCTGCTCAGTTAAGAGGTCCTGTGGTTTCAACTGAGACTTCAACAAGTTGATGTCTGCCTCATATAGGACTTGCTTGTCCTCCATATCTGCCTTTAGGGTTTGCACCCTATCTGCTATTCTCAAGACTATATCCATTGGATCGTCTTGAATCTGCACTTCTTCGATCTCTTTTGTGACAGAGTTAATAGTTGCCTCCAGTCTCTATCGTCGCTCTTGTTCATCTTCTAGCAGCATCCTGCTATGTGTGCTTGTCCTCGAGCTGCCTGTTTGCTGCTTGCAGCTCAGCTTGCACTCTACTTGAGTCCACGACTCTTTCGTGCATCTCGTCCCCGATCTGCACATGCAGAAAATGCAAACCTGGTAGCGGGATTTTCGCAAGGTTGAGCTCTACCCGCTCAATATTTATTGTGTCCAGGTCCACGTCCTCCGACATGGGTAGTGTGATGGCCATCGGGTCCAGGTAGACGAGTCTTCTCTTTATTAGCACCGCAACAACAAGCGGTGATGGCATCTGTTGCGAAGCTCCTCCGGCTTCTGCGTCGCACGACAAGGGCAGGCTTTTATGGACATCCTCCATTTTCTTCATGAGCCCTTGAATTGCGATCTAGTTCCTCTAAAGTTCATCTTGGATGGCCTTATCCCTTTTCTCTTTATCAGACATAAAATCCTCCAGAGTCTCAGTAACTTTGTCCACTATCATATCGTAGTCGTCTTCTTTGAGCACTGTATCAGATGGTCCCTTCGTCACCTTTTGTTTCTTTCTTGCCTTCGGCTACGATGGGATTTCTGGCTCTTTTCTCTTGCCCTTCTCCTTCTCCTTCTCTATCTCCTCCACAATCGGACATGCCGGTGGAATTCTTTCATCATCATCTGAATCTGTGCAACCTCCAGAAATTCTACGCAATAGTCGGCGGGCCATTCCTTCATAATCAGCTCGATATCTTCCTCCATCATATGATAGTTTCCAGGGTATCACTGCAGCTTCTTCATCTTCTCCTTGGGAGAAATAAATACACAACGCATGTCAGCAATAAAATTGACAATGCGAATATATTTGGCTGTTACCTTTTTTGTTATTCTGGGTGTGCGCGTGATTACTTCACGCAACTGAGTGTAATACTGATAAAAGACTTCTTGGGTAGCATGATGGCGCTCCAGATTGAGATTGGCCCAGAGGTTGATGTATCTAATGCCGTTGGGTTCTGACTTATCAAAACTGACACCGATGAAGTACTTCGGCTCCTTCCATCCGATGAACGCGATGAGGAAAATCAACCATTTAAAATGGAAGTTGCCCCCATTCAATTGAATGTCATTGAGTTCCTCCATGAACTCATTCAGCAAGTACTGGAACCAGTTAAATTCTATGCCTTTGGTTGCCATGGCACCAAGCAACACTATGCCCGCATGCACTTCCGTGGGTCTTTCTGTCCTTAACACTTTGGCTGCGAGAAACTACGTCATGAATTTAATTGCTCAGTCCTCAATCTCTTCAGTAGGAAAACCCCGTTTTCCTTTGACCAGCGCGTGGCTCTTCTTCATCTTTGCCACTGCTTCCTTGTCCTTGCTCTTCCCCTAGAAGAATGACTTGGGATCCTTCCCGCGCTTACTTAATTCGGTGATGACATGGATTAAGTCAATGTTGATATCAATCTGCATGTCCATCCATATATAGCCTTGTTGGATTCGCGCCATTAAGGTGCGAACCACAACATTTAGTTCGGTTGACCTCTCGAAATGGGGTAATCGCAGTAGGTGCAGCAACCCTGAATGCACTATCGATGTTAACCAACTTTCAGCCACCAGATTGATACCTCCCTTGGCGTCTTTCTTCCAGCACATGTATTTATCTGGTTGAAAATCTGGGTACTTGGGATCATGCGGCTCATCTCTTTGTACTGCCTAGAGGTCATAGTCCTCCCACTTACAGTCTGGGATCTTTCTCAACAGGTTGGTTGAAATTTCCACATGCTTGGAAATTGGTGAAAGAGGGATGTCATACTTTGCATTCTTTACCAGCTTATACACAGGGGCATCCAGCGCCCGAGGTGAGATATAATCAGGGGTCAATTTACATGGGATATCCTTTGTGAATATTGGTTTCCTTGTGCCCGTCGAACTCGGCTTGGGGTGCTTTGTTCGAGGCGCACTCACTGATTCCTTTCCCTTATCCTGCATGGTTGGATTTGTGCGTGGTGATCATCGGGATCTTTGACCTTGTTCTGTTACAACCTTCTTAACTGGGGTTCTCATCAACTCCTGAATCCCTCTGTGCTGAAATACTCTGAGTGCTTCTTCAATGGTTAGCTCTTCTTCCTCGTAAAACGGTTCGGACATTCACTGCTGAGATAGCAGTTATGGTGGACGGAATACAAATGCAAGCTAGCTCAGGAGGTGGTTGCAAGAAAAATTCTAAGTGCTCGGTAATGCCTGCGAGTCTTCAAACGGTGTTATTTATGGGTGCAATGGACCTCCTCCCGCACCCTTCAATGGCTAGATATGCATTAAATGTGACCTCCAAAGGCCAAATCCATCAGATCTTTCAATCTTTTTGTCTGTCAGTGTGTCCAGAACGGCTATCTTTCCTTTAAATGCTGAAGTGGTTGCTACAACGGTCATCTAACGACTATTTTTCTCAAAAGATATGCAACGGCTATTTTTCCCCAATGCTACGCCAAACTGCGCGGCATGCCATCTCCACTCCTGTGCAGTTGCTTTACGGTACAAATGTTTGCACTGGGCGGCTGCTTTTTGACTTTTCTTTTTTTCTCCTGCGTAGCTTCAGCAGTGTTGCACTCTACATATATTATCTTTTCTATGGTAGATGTACAAACTCTTTACATTTCCAGTGCCCAATTTCAACTGTACTTGACACTTAGAAACTTTTCCACGGTTTTATCCTTCAGCATGCTGCGAAGAAGGACTATCGTGATACAATTTAAGTCTACTTCCATTTATCATAGTAGGTAAGGTATCACCGACCAAAGTGGCTAACTGAACTGCACCACTGTCAGTAACATGCATAACAATATATGGACCAAGCCAATGCATTTTAAACTTTCCAGGAAATTTCATGAACTTGCTATCGTACAGGAGGACTAAGTGACCTACCTGAAAGCATTTGTTCCTTATATAGCGATCATGCCATGCCCTTTCACGATCTTTCTGGACTTGTTGTTGAAATCCTGCAATGAAACGATCCTCCTCCAAACTGACCAAGTGTAGCAATCTTTCATCCAATGCTTTGCGAGCTGCTATTCTGGTGAATGCAGCAATCCTTAGACTGCGGACAATGTACTCCATTGGAATTATAGCCTCCTACCCATAAGCCAACCGGAAAGGTGTCTGTCGCATCAATTTCTTATAGGTTGTTCTATATGCCCACAGCACAGATGAGATGCGCAGGTCCCAATCATCCCTGTTCACGTTGCACACCTTCATCAGCGCATTCTCCAGTATCTTATTGAAGGCCTCAACATTTCCATTCGCCTGCGGTTGATATGGCGTAATGTGGTGATGATGAATGTGGAACTCCTCTGTCAGAGCTTCAATGGTCTTGTTCAGAAAGTGAGTTCCTTGATCACTCATCAAAATCTTTGGACAGCCGAATCTTGACAATATTTTTTCAAAGATGAACTACGCGACAATACCTTCACTACAGTCCTTCACTGGCTTAGCTTCTTCCCATCTGGTGAGGTAATCCGTGGCAGTAATGATATACCTTGCACTAGTTCTCTTTTCTAGTGAGTTTATAGGTCCCACAAAATCAATTGCCCATTTCTCAAAGGCCTGCAAGGTTAGCTGCGGATTCAATGGCATCTCATCTCTTCGCGACGGCTTTCCTGTCCTCTGGTAGACATCGTAGTTCCTGCAGTGTTCCTTTGAATCTTTGTGGATCGCAGGCCACCACAACCCTGCGCGCAATATCTTCTGCGCAGTAGCCCTTCCTGCGTAGTGACTTCCCGTGATCCATGAATGTGCATCAGCTAGTATATATGGTTTCCCATGGTCGAGTACGCATTTGTATAGGACTTCATCTGGTCCGAGTTTGTATAACTGACCTGCTATGATAGTGAAGTCCGCGGCATGCACTTCTAGCTGCTTCTTCTGTTGAACAGAGAAATATTGCAGTGCTAATCCTGTTGTCAGAAAATCAATTATATCCTTATAGTAATCATCTGCAACCTATATAGCAAACAGCTACGCATCAGGCAGACTGTCTTTAATGTTCGTCAGCTCCTCTCCCGACTCAATTCGAGATAGATGGTCAGGTCCCAAATTGAGCATGCCTGGCTTAACAATAATCTTGAAGTTGTATTCCTATAACAACAATAGCCACCTGCATATACGTCCCCCTAACACTGGCTTGTTGACCAAATATTTCAACGCAGAATGGTCAGTGAACATAAGGAAGTGCGCACCAAGCAGATAATGTCTGAAATTCTGTAGGGCATATACCATTGCAAGGCCTTCCCTCTCAGTCGTGGTATAGTTCTTCTCTGCTGTCGAGAGATTTCTGATCGAATATGCAATGGGGTGATCAATACCCCCTTCTCCTGGCTGAACTTACACAATGCTCGGGGCAATGCATGATGCATCCACATGAACATGGAACGGCTTTTCCCAGTCTGGAAAGACTAGGATTAGTGTAGTAACCATCTTTTCTTTAAGGGTGTCAAAACCCTCTTCGCACTCTTCGTTCCAAATGAATGGAACATCCTGCTTCAGTAGCTTCTCCATTGTTGTGGTTATCTACGTGTAACCTTTAATGAACTTTCTGTAGTATCCCGTATGACCCAATGTAGAGTGCAGCATCTTAACTGAAGTTGGTGTAGGAAAATTTACAATGATGGCGATCTTCGCAGGGTCCACCATCAATCCCTGTTTGCAAACAATATGTCCCAGTAAAATTCCATATGGCATGCAGAAGATGCACTTCTTCAGATTCAATGATATCTGATGCTATCTACACTTATCCAGCATCATCCTCAGGCTTTCACAATGGTTCTTCAGTAAACCAAAGACAGTCCAGTCATCAAAATATGCTTCTAGAAACTTGTCCATGAAATCCTTGAACGCCGCGACGACGACTCTGGAAAATATGGCAGGTGCGTTCTTCAATCCAAAGGGAATGACTGTATACTGGAACGACCCCCATTCTATGGAAAATGTCGTCTTATGTCTGTCTGCGGGATCAATTCTAATCTAATGATAACCGGAGAAACCACCAGTAATGGAATAGGCCTCATTCCCTCCAACATTGTCAAGTACCTCATCTATAAAAGGAGTAGGGAATGGGTCGTGCATAGAGGCATCATTGAGTTTTCAGAGATCGACACAAATTCTGATCTATACCTTCGTCTTCTTATGCTGGAAAACAATAGGACTAATCCATTCAGATTCCTTGACAGGTTCAATGATCCCTGCCTCTAACATTTTGTCTAACTCTGTGCGGACTTTCTCTTTATACCATGGATTCAGTCTATATGGTTGTTGCTTCACAGGCTTAGCGACTGGCTTCAAGGGAATCTTCATGAATCTTAAGTCACCCAATATTTCTTTCATCTCTGTAAACATGGTTGGAAACAACTCCTCATATTCATGCAAAGTGTCTGCGATCTCTACGACAGTCTGACCATCCCAGTAGTCTCCTATATATGCGAACTTCAGCTCTTCACTCATGCCAATGTTCACCTTTTGTGTCTTGACCGGTCCTCTCATATCTGGGATTTCTAATGGTGGTCCTTCTATATCACGCACACCTTCCAACTCGGGTATATTCATATTGCGCGAATCATCTTCATCTTCTTCTCTTCCATGCTCATCATCTTTGGCTAAGTTATAACACTCTATCGGATGTTCTTCATGTTCTTCACATTCTGAGTGTAGGCTCGCAGGACTGTCATCTGTCCCGAAGAATTCTTCCCATGGCATATCTTCACGAAGACAATCTCCTCCAAATACACGTTCCTTGATTAACTGCAGTGCCTCATGTATCAAAGGGTTCTCATCCTCAAATCTGAAATATCTCTAGAATTTCGCAGTTAATGTATCCCAATCTGTGGTCTCCTTGCATAACTCCAGGTCTAGGTACCATTTCTTTGGAATGTCTTCTTCCAAAGTGTGCACAAACAAGTGTACCCATTCTTCAGGTGGCCTTTCTTCCCATGCCTGCGAACAGACTTCCAAATGCTGGGTAGGATCTGTCTGTCCATTGAACTTCTCAAAGGGTAAGGTGACCCTGTATGCGAATCGAATCTGCATCTTTATTCTGCATTGAGCCCAAGTGATCAATGTTTCCTTGTGCACTACCCACCATATGGCGGGTGTGCCATGTAGTGCCATATCAAATGTCGATAACCTGTGCTCATCTAGAACTGCTGCAGTATAGTCTTGAATAAATGTATAAACGTTAACAGAACCATCAAATGTAGGGATCGGACTTACCTCCTTTCCAATCTAGCACAGTGACTTCGTGAATTGCGCGCACCTTCTAGCTGAGACTTCGTGCATGCGACTCTGTCAATTTTCCAGTCCAGTGTCCGAGTCAAAAACGTAGGACCTATCGCATCTCCAGCTGAGTGTACCATTCGCAACAGGATTGATGTAATCCTCCTGGTTCGCAGTCATCTGGTACAGCCAGTCCAAGTCCGAGCCTTCGATTCCTCCTGAATCGGTTCTCTATATCTGTCTCCATCTGCAGGATCCAACGGTGCAATAACCCGCAGATGCTTTCCTTTGAATATCATCTTCTTTTTTTTCAAGTTTATAATGGCCAAATTCTCAATAGCCCAATCAATTCCTAACAACGCAGGAAAAGGCTGGCTATCGTCAACAATCTCGATGACTTCGAAATCCGCATGGCTTTGTACTCCATCAATATCAACCACAACATGAGCTAAGCGGGAAAATGGTATAACTTTCTCTTGATTTGCCATTCTCAGCTGGATAGGTGACCACAACAGCTTTGGTCGACCCATCTGCTCCCATGTCTGCTTGGTCAAGACATTTACTTCTGATCCCAGATCAAGGATAACTTCATCCATCTTGAAGTCTCCTGTCTGCGCAATGAGCCTCATCTCTCATCCCGACCTCTTATGTTTCTTTATATGATGTACTGCGCCATCAGAAGTTTTTGCTTCTATCTATGGTTCATCCAGATTTATGAGCTTCTTCAGCTCTGCTATGGCGTTGTCACTTTTCAACAGCTTCATGCAGCTCCTTAGGAACTGCACAACAGAGGTGCCAACATCCACAGTGGTGTTGGTTCTATCATATGCAGTTGGTATGTCTTCAACATACGGTACTTCACTGCGCAGTGATATCCTTGGTGATTTAGGTGTTGGTTCTCTAAAGGTATCCCGTGTGTCCACAAAGGCTTATTTGTTCTTCTTCAGGTTGATAGTAGGGGTTTTTCCTGGTGCTTTCCTTACCCATATTGTTTAAAGAGGGCCCTGCTTCGCGTGAGCTTCTCCTGACGTGGAAGCCTCTACTCCCCTATCTCATCCTGTCTCCATGCCACTGCGCATGACCACGTTGATGCTTGGATCTACTGGTATGTTCTCAGCTGCGATCTACTGGATGTTCGGAGGTGGCGCATCCATTATTCTTCTTTTATGCATCTCTACCTCCAGCAACAGGCACTCTTCGATTACATGTTCAAATGATTTACAATAATTACAGGTGGTGCAGGGGTTTACACAGTCTCTAGAAACGTGACTTGGATAGCCACAATTATAGCAAATTACCTGACCGCAGCCTCTTCCCTGCGCCGGTCCAGTATTTCTTCCTCTACCACGATATCCACCACCACAGCCTCTATAGACAGATTGATCATAATACATGTTATATGGCTTTGGCTGGTTGTCTTCTTGCACTCTGTACAAGCCAGTGCCTTTCATTGAATCCATGTCGCGCTTTCTTTCATTCATCGGTTCATAGGAGCAGTAGTTGGATTCATCATGTCCAACTGATTTACAAAAATTACAATATAAATTCTTTGGTGTCTTGACATATTTCTATATCAGGTATCAATCTTCAGGTCTGTGTCTGGTAGTTCTGCAGATATCACACCAGGGTGCTTGGTTCTGATTGATAGGATTAGGCACACCATTGCCGAGATAATTTATGTATAGGGGACAATGCTCCCGGTCATGACCTTCTCCTTTTCAACTCCTGCACCAGATCTCGTGATGAGGTTCATATCGCTGCTCTTTTCCATTCTTCATACTTTGTAGCTCCAATGTCAGGGTGGTAAGCTGGTTCTAGATCTGCGTCATCGCAGAACTAGACTCACTGATCGGCGAAGCCTCCAAATTCATCGCGATCTCCAAGGCCTCTACCTGGGATGCAATCTTCTGCTGCATCAGCAGTAACCTGATATGCGGCAATAGCGCAGCAATAAACCATTCTTTATGTTGTTCAGGAGCTATGACGAAGCTCACTTGGTCCAAGAGTGTCTTGAATTTCTGGTCAAATTCCCAAACCGATTCAGTCGGTCTCTGCTTGATTTCCTTCAGCCCAGTTATACACTGAGACTCAGACTTTAGTTTCTTGAACTCTGCTATCAGCGTAGCTTTAATCTATGCTAGGGTTCTGGGTTGTGTAAGAGAATACTTCATAAACCAGTGCAACGCTCTATCACCGAATGTAGTGATAAGCTGGGATTTCTTCTCATCATCATCACAGATCTGTCTGACACTCCAGAAAGCTTCACAAAGGAGCTAGTGCTGGTCAGGGTCTTCTAGACCCATCCCTTTGAATATAGGCAGTTTCATATCCGTATGGTCCATTGATCTAGGAAGTGGTGTAGCACTCCAAGGAGCACCTTTAGGTGTGCCCTGAGTAGCGCTAGGCTATCTTAAAGGACTCTGTGCGGTGAAAACGAATAGCTGTATAGGGGTAGATGCACTAGGATGAGTACTCTGTGGGGTGGGCTCTGCAACGGGTGGGCTCTGAAATGAGGGTTGTGCTGTCTCTGTGACTGGAAGATTATGATGGGTAAATGGCGGAGCAACTTCGGTATCAGGGTCAGAGGGAATCTCAGTATCTACGTGGAGTCCAGAGCCTCCAGGGTTCTTATTGAACTAGTATCTTTTTCACTACTTAGGTTGTGAGTATCTTCGTCAGAATCGCTATAAATGCTATTTACCATGACAACTTAAAAAGATTACTGCATTCTTAGCACTCCTTTCTCAACTAACAACATCTTAATATATAAGCTAAGGTTATTTAGGAACTTACCTCGGAATCCTTCAAATAAGTATGCCTCCGCTTGGCTGTAGGACTTCAGCATATCCACAGCAAACTCTGTTACAAAGCCTTCTAAGATATGGTCGACCAAAAAATCCATTGTGCACGTCAATGTGCTATCTATTGCTTTGAGCTGCTCAACGAGCTCGGGAGTCCACTCCATAGGAACTCCTGGATGAAAACAAGTCTTCTTCTCCGTGAGCTGCGAGATCCACACGTGTAGCTCGTTTGGAAATGATGCCCAAAAGATCTCATGGATATCTTTCCACAAATATCTATTTAGCCACTCGACGTCGAAAAAACGAGATATGTTCTCTTTCTTCGCGAAATCTCTTTCAGTCTTGTCCCACCAAGCTTGGATGTCAGTCTTCTCAAGATGCCAGTTCAATGAACTTTCTGGGAACTCAGACTGTTCGTCACTCATGACGACTAGAACTCATCACAGATGTTAGCATGGCAACGAAACCATTTGTTGGATATTAGTTATGCTGACCAGAGGTTTTATGAAGACCTAGGTTCTGCACGCTTACTTTAAACCAACAAAACCCCTTCACACCGGCCCTTTCGGCAATAACCTGCGAGCAGGTTGAGGTCTCACCCGAGGTGTTTCTATGGGGAACTATGGACTCAGATGTCCACAATGAGTGATGAGTTATGACTGCGATGAAGTTCGCAGCAGTGCACAAGCTGTGCACTATGAGGGTCGGACTACGCGGTGATGGGAAACACCGCGGTCCGCACCTCTACCTTCTTCCTTACTGCGGGGCTTCTACTAACACTGCAAAAACTGCCGCCCGACTTTATACTTGGAATACTTGCAAACTTCTTAAGGCACTGAACTGGGTATCACTCATCCACCTAGTAGTGCACTTAACTGATTTTTCACTGAACCTTCGTTCTGGTACTTAGAATATTACTATTTTAAGCATATGCCTCAGATGCAAGTTAACTATCATGCATTCATTTACTAGATACACAGACGGACTTAAGCAACCTTCCAATACTTAAACAAATACTATACCATTGTTCTCAGAAGCAAAGCTAATCGTCAACCAGTCATCTGTTCATGCAGACTTAACATATCATCCCATACTCATCTTGATGGATAATGCATATAAAAGCCTCCTCATAATAGATTACAAGCAAACATTTAGACATTCATCTACAAAAACAAATAAATATAAGCACACACATAAACATTCAATTGCACAACACACTTTAACGTGGTTCACTCCCTCGGATGGGAAGCTACGTCCACAAGAACTGTGTTTGATATTTCTTTAAGGAAGGGGTCACAATTATTTAGCCGCGCACTCAGCTGCGGCTCTCTTCTTGCTCAGATAGGTCTCTGCGCACTCAGCTGTGGAGCCTTTACAATAGTTTCTTGACTCAGATAAAATATTACAATATTCAATAATCAAAACAAATAGTCACTCTTAACATCAAATCTGACCAACCCAACTCTTCCCTTTACAAAATTGTCTTCTTATATAGATCATGCCCGAAGGTGGTGTCTTTACAAAATTGAATACTGGAACCCTTAGGGTTTCCAAACTACTACGGTCCCTCTGAGCCGTCATGCAGGCTTCCGGTAGAGAATGGACTGTCGTGGCAGTCCTCGACGCTTTAGTTCCATTTCTTTCATCCTTCCTGTTGTGCGCACACAAATAGGTCATCTTCTTCGAGCCGCCCTTCCACTAATGGACTCGTGCGACTGGCTCATCCCCCAATCGCTTTTTATGTAGACCGTTCATCCTCTAGCGGCCACATACAACTGGCTCAGCTCCCAGTTGCTTTCCTTCCGCCGCTTTCCTCTTAACGGTCATGTACCACTACTGCACACCAAACTATCACTTTCCCTACCCGTCCTCTGCTCAATGCACTCATACAGTTGGCCGCCTTCCTGATCTGCTTATGCCCGCAACTCGACATCTTTTCAGCAGTCTTACCAAAAGTAGACCACCAGTGGTCTATCCGCTATATCTGGCCATCCTCTGTCCAGTATACAACTCGATTGGCTCCACGTGGCCTCCTATCTTCGCAGAACTGCATCTGCGTAGCACTGATCTTTGTGGCATAGCTCAAAATTTGGTACTACACGCATCTTCACAACACTCCCGATACTTAGCCAAAATTTCATCTTTCCTGAGCTGTGCTCAACTCAGCTCCACCTAGCATCAAAAATGTGATAAAAAATGGCCTTGTTGGGCTAGGCCCAACACCTACAAAGGGTATTTTTTAAGGAATATAAAAGTATACTTAAGTACAGTATTCTAGGAGATTATTTTGGATTGAAAAAAACATATATATAGATTGGTAGGAAAATATTAAATATGAAACATACAATTTACTATCGAAACTTGTAAATTTTGGTGAATATTATGATAAAAAAACATATTTTACGTAAATATAGGCGATATTTGAGACTAAAAATGACCAAATATCGAATTTATTTTTTGAAAAATATCCCCAAAAATAGCCAATTGGCAAAATTTTGCCCCTAAAAATTTCCCTGGCCCTACATTGAATGCCAAATGTTTGCAGGTAAACAGAAGCTGAAACCTTTTCCTCTAAGACCTGTCATGACTTCAGCACCTTTTCAACAACGAGGTTTAGAATTCATTGGAGAGATATATCAAAAATCCAGTATACCGCATAGATGGATTTTAAGTGCCACTTATTACTTCAAAAAATGGGTAGAGGCTATCCCCACTAGGGAAAATTAGAATGTGATCATGAAATTCTTAGAGAAAAATATTTTGTGAAGGTTTGGATTCCCTAGAAATATTAGAACTGAAAATACTCCATCTTTTAGATATTTCAAAATGGTATAATTTTTTCAAAAATATAACATGGAGCTTGGTCACTATACTGCATATTACCCCCAACAAAATGGTTTCGATGAATCTTCCAAAAAAATCTTACTCGGGATCATTAAGAAAATTTTGATAGAAAATAAAAAAAATGGGATGTTAATCTCAGGTATGCCTTATGGGATGACATGATAAGTGTCAAAAGTCAATTGGTACATATCCTTTTCATTTGGTGTATGAAAGAGATGCAATTTTTCCTATCCAATTAGGATTTCCAGTATTAAATCTAATTCAACATGAAGTAGAATAACCAAATAACATGGTGATAAGGGTGTATGAGTTGACTGAATTATAGCGGGAGAGAGAGAAAATTAACATTAAGTGACAGGAACACTAGAGCAGGATAAATAAGACCTTTGACAGAAGAGCTTTAGAAAGAGATCTCCAAACATGATATTTGGTCCTGAAATGGGATACAAGAAGAGAAGATAAAGGAAAACATGGAAAATTAGATAATATATAGATAGGTAACTATGTCATTGCAGAGGTATTGGAGAACAATACATTCAAGCTAAATGAACTGAATGGTGATTTGATAGAATATGTTGTAAATGGTAGGCTTCTTAAGCGATTCTTCCTCTACTAAAACCAGGTTCCAAAAATGTTGTACATAATAGAATATCATTTCTTCAATTACCTACTTTACTATAAATTTTTCACCATTTTAATTCTCAGTATTTTACTTCACTATATATATATATATATAAACTTGCCAAGCTAAAATGTTTGTTTAATCTAATAAAATGTTCATGAGAGATAACTCCATGACCCAATGGACAAGGCATAAGTCTATGGTTGTTAGGAACCCATGTCAACCCTTCTCTTTACATTGTTAGTATATTGTTGTTGGACGCATATGCTTTGTAAGTCACCCCATAGTATTTGTTGATCTGTAGTTTTTATTATTGTTGTTGGACGCATATGCTTTGTAAGTCTTCCCGTAGTATTTGTTGATCCATAGTTTGTACTGGCCCATGGTTTTGACCCATAGTATTGGCGCCTAGACTTAATATCTAAGTTTTTGTTGAGGCCAATGAAGGCACCCTGAAGTTATTTGTACTGAGCTTGCTCAAAGGAGGTTGCCCCCTCGAAGTGGCCTGCGATCAATAAAAATATTATGTGATCTCATATATTGTGCATTTTATCAATTAATTGTTGTAGGTTCCTCACATCTGGTATCAAAATATTTTCTTGGGTTCGTTGGGAGGAATTTCTACCAATTTTTTTTTTTGCATCTGTTGCAGGTTCATATCTAGGAATAATCTCTATCTGATTAACTGTGGGAAGAAGTTGGGCATAATCCCTAAAACACATTGTGAGGAGTACCACAGGAACCCCGAAGTAGCTGGCTCATTGAGAGGACCTGTCAGCGAAAAGGGAAATGACCCCTACCTGATTGACAAGTTCCCACCCATGAGGTAAACCAAGAGTTGCCGTTTGTGGCAAAGCGGTTATCAGTTTTACCTGAGCCATGGAGTTAGGGGCACTTCCCCAATACGCAAGCCGTCAAACAGTATTGGTGGTCGAGTGAAACCCCCTGAATTGTTTGGAAGCCGAGCATACCTGGGGTCCATATCTATTTTAAATTCAACTGTTGCCGACCACTTTCGCGTCATTGCAAATCCATCTATTGCTGATCACTTCCATGTTGTTGCAGATCCATATTTTTCAGATCCCTTCTGAAATCCATTTCAAATCCATCCATTTTCGATTCATTCTGATCCATTTCCGATCCATTCCAAAAGTCGTTTCAGATCCATTCTAAAAGTCATTTTAGATCCATTCAGAAAAAAAAAAAAAAAAACTTTGCTTCCATTTTTTCACCATATCTCCTTTGTTTTAACTCTATTTCCCCTGAAAAGTCATGGACACCCCTGTAATCCCATTTTGCATATTTCATTCATAAGGACTCTATCCCAAATTCCACTTCCCAAAACCAGAAATCCCACATTTGTCTATTTTTAGGATTTGTCATAACTTCTTCGATTTTCACCCAATCGCCTTCAAATATTGCCACTATGTTCATTCCCTATTTTTGCTTCTTTGTCCCTCTCTGAAAAAAAATTCCATTCTTTCACCCCGCTTCTGAAATCCTCATTTTTTGCTCCCATGTCCATTCGAAAGTGTCAAAAACCTAGTCAAACTCCAATTACCCATCCGAGTTTTTCCCAAATCCAAATTTCCCTTTACTAAATAAGCTTTTGTTTGTGTTTTTCTACCCATTCACAAAAAAACTCTTCGTTATGGTTGTCACCCGCGGAGGAGCACAAATCATGGCAGAAGAACTTGATGGTAATGATCCAACTAGATGGATATACCAGGAAGAACAATATTTCAGTCTGCATAATACTTTTGATGTCCAAAAAGTTTCACATGAATCCTATTAGGAACCCATGTCAACCCTTCTCTTTACTTTGTTAGTATATTGTTGTTGGACGCATATGCTTTGTAAGTCCTCCCGTAGTATTTGTTGATCCGTAGTTAATATTAGCCCATAGTATTGGACGCATATACTTTGTAAGTCATCCCGTACTATTATATGTTCCATGGTTTTGACCCGTAGTATTGGGCATAGACTTAGTATATAAGTGTGTGTTGAGGCCAATGAAGGCACTGTGAAGTTAATTGTATTGAGCTTGCTCAAAGGAGGTTGCCCCCTCAAAGTGGCCCGTGATCAATATAAAAGTGATTTTGAGTTCTGTTATTTCTGATATCTTGTGTATTTGCATTAATTAATTATTGCAGGTTCTTCACATCTAGTATCAGAGCACTTTCTTGGGCTCGTTAGGTGGAATTTCTACCAATTTTTTTTTCGGCATCTGTTGCAAGTTCGGATCTGGGAATAATCCTCATTTTTTGCTTCCTTGTCCATCAGAAAGTGTCCAAAACCTTGTCAAACCCCAATTACCCATCTGAGTTTTTCCCAAATCCAAATTTCCCTTTACTAAATAAGCTTTTGTTTGTGTTTTTCTATCCATTCAATGGGAATGATCCAACTAGATGGATATACTAGGAAGAACAATATTTCAGTCTGCATAATACTTTTGATGTCCAAAAAGTTCCACATGGATCCTTTTAGGAACCCATGTCAACCCTTCTCTTTACTTTGTTAGTATATTGTTGTTGGACACATATGCTTTGTAAGTCGTCTCGTAGTATTTGTTGACCCGTAGTTAATATTAGCCCATAGTATTGACCCATAGTATTGGATGCATATGCTTTGTAAGTCGTCTCGTACTATTATATGTCCCATGGTTTTGACCCATAGTATTGGGCATAGACTTAGTATATAAGTGTGTGTTGAGGCCAATGGAGGCACTATGAAGTTAATTGTATTGAGCTTGCTCAAAGGAGGTTGCCCCCTCAAAGTGGTCCATGATCAATATAAAACTGATTCTGAGTTCTGTTATTTCTGATATCTTGTGTATTTGCATTAATTAATTATTGCAGGTTCTTCACATCTAGTATCAGAGCACTTTCTTGGGCTCGTTGGATGGAATTTCTGCCAAATTTTTTTTTTGCATCTGTTGCAAGTTCGGATCTGGGAATAATCCCTATCTGCTTAACTGTGGGAAGTACTTGGGCATAATCCCTAAAACTCATTGTGAGGAGTACCACAGGAACCCCAAAGTAGCTGGCCCATTGAGAAGACCTGCCAGCGAAAAGGGCAATGACTCCTACCTGATTGACTAGTTCCCACCCGGAAGGTAAACCAAGAGCTGTCATTTGTGGCAAAGCGGTTATCAGTTTTACTTGAGCCGTGGAGTGAGGGGTACTGCCCCAATACGCAAGCTGTCAGATAGCATTGTTGTCTGAGTGAATCCCCTGAACCGATAGGAAGCCGCACATACTTGGGGTCCATATCTATTTTCGTTCTGTTCCAGATCCAGCCGTTTCAGATCTATTCTGAAATTCATTCCAAATCCAGCCGTTGTTTCAGATCCAGCCATTTTTCATCCCTTTTGCACCCTTGCAGATCCATCTGTTGCAGATCCCTTCCGCGCCATTGCAGATCCATTCCTAAAAAAAAAAACGAAAAAAAAAAAAAAAAAAAAAAAACAAAACAAAACAAAACAAAAAACAAAACAAAAACAAAAACAAAAAAAACAAAAAACAAAAAAACAAAAAAAATAAATATGTTTTCCCTAAAACTTCACTGACACCCCTGCAATCCCATTCTACATATTTCATTCTTGAAGACCCTATCCCAAACTCCACTTCCCAAGACCAGAAATTCCACATTTGTCTATTTTTAGGGTTTACCATAACTTCTTCACTTTTCACCAAAACGCCTTCAAATTTTGCCACCATGTTCCTTTCTTAATTCTGCTTCTTTGTCCCTCTCTACAAAATTTTCTCATTCTTTCACCTCGCTTCTGAAATCTCCATTTTTTGCTTCCCTGTCCATCAGAAAGTGTCCAAAACCTTGTCAAACCCCAATTACCCATCCGCGTTTTTCCCAAATCCAAATTTTCCTTTACTAAATAAGCTTTTGTTTATGTTTTTCTATCCATTCCCCACCCCCCCCCCAAAAAAAAAAAACTCCTGGTTAGGGTTGTCACCCGCGTAGGAGCAAAAACCATGGAGGAAGCACTAGCAGCCATCCAAACCAAAATCCAAGATTTGGATGAAAAATTTCTCCACCTCCATCTTCAACATTCAGCCATGAACAATAACCGACAGCCAGCATCTTTTGCAGCCACCGAGTTCTCTTCTTCCAGCAATTTTCGTGGGTCGAAGCTTGATTTTCCTCGCTTCAATGGTACTGATCCGACTGGATGGATATACCGAGCAGAACAATATTTCAGTTTTCATAATACTTTTAATGTCCAGAATTTTCCACTTGCATCCTTTCATTTGGAACATGAAGCCCTTCAATGGTACTGTTAGTACATCAAAGCTCATGCCGAGCCAAACTGAACAGATTTTTGCCAACTCCTTTTTCCACGATTTGGTCCTAATGCTTTTGATGAATTCACCGGAGCACTCACTAAACTTCGTCAAATTGGCACTGTGAGAGACTATCAGACAGAATTTGAGAAACTAGCCAACCACACAAAAGGATTGTCTGATGACTTCTACAGGAGTTGTTTTATCAGTGGTCTCAAGGATGAAATCCGCTCAGAGGTCAAAATGTTCTGTCCCGACACAATGATGGAAGTCCTAGGGTTGTCTAAGTCGGCATAGGACAATATCGCAGCTCAACAACGCTCCAAACCCACCTTTGTTCCCTTTAAAAATATGGGTTCTCAACAACCTCCCATCCCTCCAGCTCCTCGACCAGCTCCTATCAAGCATTTTTCCAAAACAGAGATGCAGGCACGCAGAGAAAAAGGGCTTTGTTATAATTGTGATGAAAAATTCACTCTAGGAAATAGTTGTGTTCAACAAAAGCACTATCTCTTGGATGTGAATTCTCTGCCCGCCCCTGAAGTTGGTGAAGAAGCTCCAAATACACCGGATGATCAGGTCGACATTCAGGAGCCGCCTATTGACTTCTCATCGCAGAAAGACCACCCGAAGATATATCTCCATGCTTTATCCGGCGTCACTGCCCCCCAAACAATGCAGGTCAGGGGTTACTTCAAGAAGCTTCCTCTTACAATACTCATTGATTCTGGTAGCACTCATAACTTCATTGACCCTCGGATTGCCAAATAGGCTGATTGTTTTGTCCATCCTTGCTCCAATTTTTAATTCATGGTTGCCAATGGGGGCACCTTACCTTGCAAGGGGAAGTGTCACAATGTGTGTATCTTTCTGGAAGATTATAACCTGCGCTTTGACATGTTTGCCTTGTCCCTAGGTGGATGTGATGTGGTTTTGGGCGTTCAATGGTTACGCACACTTGACCCCATCTTATGGGATTTTGCTGAACTTTGGATGCAGTTTTCAGTCAATGAGAAACAACACAAATTTAAGGGCTTAGAACAAGTGTCTCTCTGTATCATCAGTTCACATCGCCTGGAAAAGATCCTTAAGAAGAATTCACATGGTGTTATAGATCAACTCCATTTAATTCAGATGCACCCATCAACGGTCTCCACTACTTCCTTGGATAGATATGCAGGTGTCTTCTCTGAACCCATGAGATTTCTGCCTTCAAGAGACCTTTCCAGTAAGAATTTAGCCGCATCTACCTCTCAGCAGAAAATGATTTCTATTTTGCATGCAGTACAGAAGTGGTAGCCATACCTATTAGGGAATTATTTCTGCCTCAAGACTGATATCGAGAGTCTAGAAAATTTCCTGGAACAATGGGTCTCCTCCCCAGCACACTTGAAATGGGTTATCGAACTCATCGGTTCTGCCTATGCAATCACTTACAAGAAGGGTAAGGACAATATGGTGGTAGCTGCTCCTCGCACATTTGATGACCTAGTTTCTCTTACAACTATTTCTCTGCTTGTTCCAAATTGATTGCACTCTATTCAACAGGGCTCTCTCTTCTATGAACTCCATGCTTCTCCATCAGCAGGGTACTCTGGGTTCCTCAAAATGTATGACAGGGAACATGGTAACTTCTTTTGGCAGGGACTGAAAATGACAACTCAACGGTTGGTGGCTGACTGTGATACTTGCCAGTTAAGCAAGGGTGAAACAACACTCTTTTTGGGACTGCTCGAACCCTTCCCCATCCCTACATAGATTTGGCCAACTATTTCTATGGATTTCCTAGCAGCGCTCTGGTGGTACAATACCACATCTACAAGGACACCATATAAAGCACTCTATGGATAGACACTTCCATACACCTTCAGCAGCTCCACAGTTCAGGCAATTGATTTGGTTCTTCGAAACCGCGATCAGATTCTTCTCATTCTGCAGGACAATCTTCACATGGCCAGAATTCGACTGAAACAACTAGCTGCTCAACACCGTTTTGAGCGCACTTTTCACGTAGTTGATATGGTTCTTCTTTGTCTACAGCCTTCCAAGTAAACTTCCTTGACACTCCAAAGGCGTTAGTGGCCCGGAATGTAGCCCGAGGATGCTACAGGGGAACCACTCCTTCAGATTCTCCATCAATTTCCACAACTAAAGCTTTGAGGACAAAGTTTTTTCTAAGGGAGAGGGGATGTTAGGAACCCATGTCAATCCTTCTCTTTACTTTATTAGTATATTGTTGTTGGACGCATATGCTTTGTAAGTCGTCCTGTAGTATTTGTTGATCCGTAGTTAATATTAGCCCATAGTATTGACCCATATTATTGGACGCATATGCTTTGTAAGTCGTCCTGTAGTATTATATGTCCCATGGTTTTGACCCATAGTATTGGGCATAGACTTAGTATATAAGTGTGTGTTGAGGCCAATGAAGCACTGTGAAGTTAACTGTATTGAGCTTGCTCAATGGAGGTTTCCCCCTCGAAGTAGCCCGTGATGAATATAAAAGTGACTCTGAGTTCTATTATTTCTGATATCTCGTGTATTTGCTTTAATTAATTATTGCAGGTTCTTCACAGATCCTTTCATTTGGAACAGGAAGCCCTTGAATGGTATCGTTGGTACATCAAGGCTCATGACGAGCCAAAATGGACAGATTTTTTTCAACTCCTTTTGCAACAATTTGGTCCTAGTGCTTTTGATGACTTCAAAGGCACTCACTAAACTTCGCCAATTTGGAACTATGAGAGAGTATGAGATAGAATTTGAGAAATTAGCCAATCACATAGAAGGATTGTCTGATGAATTCTACAAGAGTTGTTTTATCAGTTGTCTTAAGGATGAAATCCACTCAGAGATTAAAATGTTCCGTCCCAACAAAATGATGGAAGTACTAGGGTTGGATAATTTGGCGGAGGACAATATCATAGCCCAACAATGCTCCAAATCCACTTTTGTTCCATTCAGACATATGGTTTCCCAACGACCTCCCATCACACCGGCTCCTCGCACCACTCCTATCAAGCATTTGTCTGAAGCAGAGATGTGGGCACGTAGAGAAAAAGGGCATTCTTATAATTGTGATGAGAAATTCACTCAAGGACATAGATGTGTTGAGCAACAACTCTATCTCTTAGATGTGGATTCTTCGTCTACCTCTAAACTTGCTGCAGAAGCTCCAAATACATTGGATGATCAGGTCAACATTCAATAGCTGCCTGTTGACCCTCTATCTCCGGATGACCACCCAGAGATATATCTCCATGCTTTAGCCGGATTCACCACCCCACAAACAATGCGGGTCAGGGGTTACTTCAAGAAGATCCCTCTTATAATACTCATTTATTCTGGTAGCACTCATAATTTCATAGACCATCGGATCGCCAAACAGGTTGATTGTTTTTTCCATCCTCGCTCCAACTTTCAAGTCATGATTGCCAATGGGGGAACCTTACCTTGCAAGGGGAAGTGTCAGAATGTGCCTATATCTCTAGAAGATTATAACCTACGCTCTGACATGTTTTCCTTGTCCTTAGGCAGATGTGATGTGGTTTTGGGCGTTCAATGGTTATGCACATTTGTCCCCATCTTATGGGATTTTGCTGAACTTTGGATGCAGTTTTCAGTCCATGGGAAAAAACACAAATTTATGGGCTTACAACTAGGCTCTCTCCACATCATCAGTTCGCATCACCTGGAAAATATCCTTATGAAGAATTCACATGGTGTCATCACTCAGCCCCATTCCATTTAGATGCACCCCTCCACGGTCTCCACTACTTCCTTGGATAGATATGTAGGTGTCTTTGTTGAACCAGTGGCCTTGCCTTCTTCAAGAGACCTTACCAGTAAGAATTTAGCTGCATCTACATCTGAGAAAGAAATGATGGCTATTTTGCATGCAGTACATAAGTGGAAGCCATACCTATTAGAAAATTATTTTTGCATCAAGATTTCTCACCAAAGTCTAGAACATTTCCTGGAACAACGAGTCTCATCCCTAGCACACCTGAAATGGGTTATCCAGCTCATGGGTTATGCCTATGCGATCACTTACAAGAAGGGTAAGGACAATCTGGTGGCGGATGCTCCTTCTCACATATTTGATGACCCAGTTTCTCTTACAGCTATTTCTCTGCTTGTTCCAAATTGGTTGCAATCTGTTCAACATGCCTATGTATTCTATGAACTCCATGCTTCTCCATCGGCAGGGCAGTCTGGTTTCCTCAAAACGTATGACCAGAAATAGTGTAACTTCTATTAGTAGGGACTGAAAAATGACAATTTAATAGATGGTGGTTAACTGTGATACTTTCCAAGTCAACAAGGGTGAAACGACACTCCTTTTGGGATTGCTTGAACCCGTGCCCATCCCTACACAAATTTGGACAACTATTTCTATGGATTTCCTTGAAGCGCTCTGGTGGTACAATTTCACATCTAAAATGACACCATATGAAGCAATATATGGAAAAGAACCACCAGTTCTTCTTCCATACACACTCAAATGTTCCCCAGTTCAGGAAATTGATTCGGTTCTTCGAAACTGCGATCATATTCTTCTCATTTTGCTGGACAATCTTCACATGGCCAGAATTCGAATGAAACAACAAGCTGATCAGCATCGTTCTGACCGCACTTTTCAAGCAGGTGATATGGTTCTTCTTTGTCTCCAGCCTTCCAAGCAATCCTCCCTTAAACTCAAAAGGCGTAAGCTTCTCTCTCAATCTATCAGATAGGTATTAATTCAGTGGCACGGAATGCAACCCGAGGATGCTATAGGGGAACTACTCCTTCAGATTCCGCATCAATTTCAACATCTCAAACTTTGCGAACAAAGCTTTTTCTAAGGGAGAGGGGATGTTAGGAACCCGTGTCAACCCTTCTCTTTACTTTGTTAGTATATTGTTGTTGGATTCATATGATTTGTAAGTCGTCCCATAGTACTTGTGGATCCATATTTTGTATTATTGTTGTTGGATGCATATGCTTTGTAATTCATCCTGTAGTATTTGTTGATCCATAGTTTATACTGGCCCATGGTTTTGACCCATAGTATTGGCGCCTAGAATTAGTATATAAGTTGGTGTTGAGGCCAATGAAGGAACTGTGAAGTTATTGGTACTGAGGTTTCCCCCTCGAAGTGGCCCGTGATCAATAAAAATATTATGTGATCTCATATATTGTGCATTTTATCAATTAATTGTTGCAGGTTCCTCACAATGGTTGTAAACACCTTAGATAGAAAGCAATTCCCCCATGAAGCCGATGTTAGTACAGAAAGTTTTACAAAGGGATCTTTGGGGTGCGAAAAGGGCTTAAAATAATGGTTCGAGAAGTGAATTCAAAGGAAAGAAACTTATCCCTTTGGCGCACTAAGGACCGAGAGCTAGGAACCAAGCGATTAGAAGTAAGCAACATAACACCATTGATCAAATATATGATCAATGGTCATAAGTGATAGCGCCCCCAAGAGTGTGAAATTTATTTCACACCAAGATCTGATCAATAAATTACACACTCTCACAGAAGATCTCACACAACTAGTCAAGAACAGTGAAATTTACTCACATAAGATGCAAACTGAATTAGTCAAGAGAATAATATTACATCAGCCAAACTTGGGAAATTAAATAGATGGAAATATATAACTTTACATCATAGATTCCAATGCATAAGGATTCAATTTGAATCCTCACAAAAGCAGACTTACTAAATTGATGCAAAACCCCCTTAGGTGGCAAGTGTGTTCTCCAAGTCACACCAAAGGCTCACGAATTTCTGATTTAGTGATCAGATAGTGATGTGTGATGAAAAAAATGATAAATCCAAAAAATGGAAGGAAGAAACATCGAGTGAAAGTGGTCCAAAAAATAGTTTCCCTAGTCAACTAGCTTTTCACCTTTCACTAAAAAGTAGTAAAAAGCAATAAAAAATAGTAATGCTCCTTTCTCACCAAAATCTTATCCAAAATCACCAGAAATGCACCCCAAGTGACTTAGGAAGATTGTGGTCCACACCAAGAAGACCTCTGCCCCCCCTAAAGATTCCTTGTGGTCCATACAATGACTCATATTCCAACTATGTAGTTTAATACATAGTAATTAATCATAAAATGATTAATTAATGCCTCTAATGTATTAATTGACATAGGTATGGGTTTTAAATATTCCAACTGTTGAGGCGTGTTTACTGCCTTAAAGAATCACCAAAATATTTAATTATCTACCAGGGTTGGTAATCTTAGAGTTGTGGCACAGTATATGCTGAGGTACAATGGCACCTAAGTTTCGGCTTGTCAGACCTTAGAAATGTTGTAATAAAGAAAAGATCAAAATATCTTTCAGAATGAAAAGCCGAGTCAAACTTCAGAAAAGATAACAAATGAACTAATTAAATCAATAGATCAGAATAGTATCAAATCATACTACTCTACTCTATGATTAAATAATGAAAAAAGAACAATTAATAATCAAAGAGTAAACTATTTTTAAGAATGGAAACTACTTAATCAATTCTTTAGATTCTAATCTAGGAATTAAAAACCACTGTGAATGAAATTAGGGACCTATCTATGATATGAATTAATTTGATAATAAATTACATAAACAAAAAACTATGTTAATTCTAAGCAAAACTACAAACTATTAATGAATTCAATAACTACTTATGCAATCAGTTAATACTTCAAAACTACACAAAAGCATCTAATTCTAATTCCATTCTCCTTGATGTTGTATGTCAAATGTGATAGGAACTGGAGTGAATGAATCGTAATGACTTTCAAATGTAACAGCAAAACAAAATGGAAGTAAATCTAACCTAATTTCGATAAAGAGATGTAAACTACAAAGAGTCCAATTACAGTTAACCTTAAACATTATGATCTATCTTCTATCCATAAGAAAAATAGTATAAAACTAATGAAATCTAGAGGCAAGTAGAAAACTTAATAAAGATATTTATTTCTAAATTCAATTTGGGAGCAAGTAGAAAACTTGATAAAGATATTTATATAGAAGCAAGTAGAAAACTTGATAAAGATATTTATTTGATCCAAATTCTATTTCATGAACATATTCGTTATCTGGATGAATGGAAAACTGATCCTATACTTAACAATGAAACTATCGAAATAACTTGGAGAATGAAATTATTAACTCTAATCGGAAATAAACCTTAAACTATACTAAGAGTAAGACTGATAAATCTGAAAGCAGCAACATATTAGTAAATCAGATATAAAAGACATAACTCAAAAACAGTTGAAACAGAGTGAAAGAAAATGAGATGGAAACTAAGAATAATGACAAACTAATTAAAACTTTTATGGAATATAAAGCAAGTCCCTAATTATGGTTGAGAATGTTAATTAAAAGCAAGAAAGGTTACAATTAAAGATCCTAAGAAAGTGAATTCAAAATAAGCATAAAAATAGTGCAGAAAGAATGAAAGTCCGAATGACGATCCGGATGACTGTCAGAATGACAGTTCGAATGACCGTCCGGATGGAAGAAAATGAATTAAACTAAAGAAAGAAGCAGCTTTGATGATCTTAACTTCAGCTGGCGAATGCAGATGAACCTATAGTGCAAAGAAGTCAGTGAGAAGACTATTGAGAAGCTAAGATAGTAGGAAACAATCTATTCTAATTATGATTTGAAAAGATGAACTACTTCTATAACATAGTTAAACAAAACTAAGAATAACACTTAACCTATAGCTACAGAGAAAGAAAATACTGGAACTAGCTCTAATTATAACTAATCTAGAAACAACAACTAACTAAACAACAACCATCTAAACTCTATCTAATTGCAGAAAATTAAAAACAAATTAAAAACACTACACTTGGTCGACCATTATCAGTTCTGGAAACATAAATTAAGTTAGCAGTGAAATACAGATTACAGAGAGTAAAGAAATAACATATACAAGAAAACATAATTAATTATATAAACTGGAAAATGAACTAGCTATTTGTAGAAAGGAAAATGCAGAAAAACATAAATAAAACCTTCGGTTGATGAGGGGCCCTTCCCAACAATCAAAGATGGAAACTAAATCAACTTAGACACCAACAACAGAGCATCAACAATAAAACGTAGGAGCTTCCATTAAATGAGAAAGTTACATAGTTCTTGCAGCTTAAAAGACTAACAATTGCCTAAACTCTAGAGACTCGGAGACTTGGGAACTAACTCGTCTCAGTCACAAAGAGGTATATATATATACAGTTTTACAATGGAGAGAGAAAGTCAACCCTTTAGTGGTCGACTGCTCTAATAATAGGAAGTCTTTAATACTATAAAATGACTTTCTGGTGGTTCACGACAATGCAGAGGTCGCCTGCCTGCTTTCACGGCGTCAATCCTACCCGATGCGAACAGCTGCGTGTTTGTTTCCTTCAGTCATGGGAAGAATGTATGCTAGCGAGTTGGATGGACGGAGGAGAGGGATGTTAGAGCATCAACATGGGCAGGGAAATGTGTTAGCGGACTGAGCGTGGGCGGACGAGGCTCCTCTAGAACATTGGCGTGAGCAGAAGGGCGTGATATCAGGTTAGACGAACAGGGAAATCAGAATTCTGGAGTGTTGACATGGGGAGATCATGCGATGTTGAGCTTGGGAGGAAAAGAGGCGAATCTTCTAGAACCAGGGCTCACCAACCGTAACCACCACGTTGCTAATAGAACCCACGTGCCCGTTTCTGTCTTTAAAGGCCAAGAATATGCCAACCAACAAATCTCGCGGGCTGGACAAAGAGTTGGATGACGGGCTGAACGCTGCTATCGTCTTTGGCATGAAAGCGATTCCGAATGAAGGTTCGTTTGAACACCAGAGCCTATAGAGCAAAAACTAACTGCCAAGCATGTCTAGAAATATGAGAGGATTGTTAATAAATCATAAAAAATGTTGATAATCATTCACGATTCGTATGATGTTCAAATAAATGCATACCTGAGTCTGTTTGATAGTCTTAATGGAAAGAAGAGTGATTTATTATTCAAAAATAGTGCAGTTAATGCCACTCAAAGTGTATTTGATGATAAAAAATAGTGACAAAATGGACACCAACATTCCCCCAAACCGGAGATATGCCAGGTCCCACTGAGCAAAACAGAGAAGTTCAGGAGGAAGGCTGAGCTACGGTAGCAGCTGCCTTTGACTTGGAAGAGGAAGTAGTTTTAGATTTAGGCTTTTGGAGCATCCTAAACTGGTCCTTCAAGGTGTCATACTTCATCCATAAACTAGTATGGGATGCTGCTCTGGCATTGACCAAGCATTCAATCCTTCTTACCTGTGTACGCAGTGCCTTCTTTTCTTTTTGAAGCTCGGAGATTGTTTCCACGTAATTTTTATTCTGGTCTGTCAACTGTGCTACCACTGGGGTCAATCTATCCACTTCCTGCTGATTCAGAGTGGGCTATTCTATGCAATGTTCCAGGTTCATTTGAGGACTCAACTTTCTTGAAGATGTTTCAAGCTCAACAGTATGTTCTTCAGGAACTCTGTCTTTGTTGTGTGTAGACAAACTTTCAGCAGCAAGGGATTCACACAATTGAGCAGATACACTGGCTAATGTGAGGAGAGGTGTTTCAAAGGTATGGTCTTCTGACTGGTTGTCTAAACGTGATGGTTAACCGATAGTCTGGATGACAGATTGGTCGACAAACTGGTCATGATTTGTTCTCGTGGATTTAGTGGGTACTGAAAAGAGTGGAGGTTCTGAAGTAGGGTCACCAAGGGTAAGCTCGAGAGAAGGCGATGAATGGACAAGGTGTACATCTCCTGAGGGATTCTCATCAGACCACACATGCTTGGTGTCTTGTTCTGTTTGCGTAGAGGATTGGGTAGGCTCACTAAAACTGTCTTGGAAACGATGGTGTTTTCGAGAAGCAGAGAATTTGGCAATAGGCTTCTCGATCAAATGAGGGTTTAGTATTTCAAAAACAAAACGATCCCAGGTTTTCCCTCTCTTTTCTAGTTGGTGAATGATTAAGATTTTAATAATACAATTATGGTACAAGATTCTAGAGAGATTAACAGTATTCTTCCTGACCTGGCTTGAAATTGTCTCTAAACTTTTCACGAAATAGAATCGAAAATTGAGGGTCTGATAGTTAACAAAATGTGTTGGCAATCTAAAATGATAGACTTTAAAAACAGTAAACTTACCCTCACAAGTGATTAGATGGATGATGACAGTCAAGGAATCTAGGTGTTCCGGCTTGACTCATTCCCGGTGGAATCCTTTTGTTCCAACGACATGTTGATATTCGGTCTTCAAAGAAAATTCATGAACCTTTTGTGGAAGCAAAAGATGTTTATGCCAATGGGCTCCTTCCCTAGGGATATTTGTGGCTAATGCAATAGATTCTTCCATCACAGAAAAAGTGAGATGGCCAACTTTGGCCATCTTGCCATCGAATCCTTTTTCAAACAGCAGTGAAACTTCGTGGTCATGGCCTTGGAGAAGGTAGAGAAATAGACCCCACCTGGCTCGAAGGAATACCTCACAACACTCTTTGAACTCGGGGATGCAAAGGAAATCTTGGTAGCTTCCGGGTTCATGATGGATCAGCATAACTAGATAGAGGTCGAGGGATGCAGATAGTTACAGAGGATGCAAAAGATGCAGGAGACGCGGATTAACAGACAAGATGGAAAACGAACAGGAATGGAGCGAAATTTATGCAGTCATCAGTTTGAATTGAAGTCCATTTGAATGGTTGAACGATGGACAAGGTGCATGCTTGAGAGATCACACTTGTCATTCAAAGATCTTGAATCGAGTGCCAACATAGAAATGTGTGAGTCAGAGAATACGTGTGGATATGATATATTCAACCATGTCCAAAGCCGAGCTTTGGACAGGTTGAATGTAATTCTCGAAATGAAATTATAAACGTAGATTATACATAGGAGATCATGATAACTCGATTAATATGATGACAGGTCGTACGATAGGATAATTAAAGCCATATAGAGGTCATGCAATGATTATAAAGATCGAAATGATACATAATCCATTCGTTTAATAGAGGTGAGATAGATAAGGGAATGAGACCACGTGTGAAATTGACATTTAATTGATTCTTGACATAATTAGCCAATTAGATTTATCAATAATATTCAAATTTGGATACCTTGGCATGTTTAATAAAGCCATTATAAGCTATCGTTTCATTTGGCATGTCATTCAGATCGTTATACTTTTGCTTCGTTCATCACCTCATTCGGATCGGCATTCGACCCGTCATTCAACCCTTCATACAGACTTTTGTTTGTACAAGATTTGCTTGTTAATGCTGACTGAAGTTGTTTTTGCAGGGAATTTCTGAGACTGTTAGTGCACGAAAGATGCTGTAAACTTTACTTTTCTGGATCTTTTAGTTGCGTCCCTCTTTATTTGTCCTTGATTAGGACAATGCTTCTTCTGCTATTTCGCATTATTCCTGAAAATACCTATCATTTTATCAGAGATAAATAAACTTGTTTCTTTATAAATAGTCAGAAAGTAAAAACAGTTTTGATCCTCCCCCAAACCAAAAATATGGCATGTCCTCAAGCCATCAAAGAAAAATTGATTAATATTCAAATATTTTTAATACATGGTTCAGGCAATAATTTCTAAAAAAAAAATGTTGTGATAATTCTCGCAAGAAAATGAAATATTAACTAGTATATGTAGATGATTCAGATATGTACATTCATCAAAAAGAATACAACAGTGCTCAAGAAGGATGTTAGCATTAATTCAATATACTCTAGGATCTTTACTGAGAGAATAACATGTACAGTATATCAATGCATATCAATCATAGCAAGCATATCAATCATCACAAGATGCAAAACATAAGAGACAAAAGACACACATAGTTTCCGTGGAGAAAACCCTAAGGTGAAAAACCCCACAACTTCCTCAGAGATAGATAGAGAAATAGTACAACCCAAGTACAAGAGATAGACTTCTCCTAGAAGCTGATCCTCCTCCTCACATGTGCACCACTTTCCGAGTGATGTAGAGTGAGATAATGAGATGATCAAATAGAGATCTCCCGATCTCTATTTATACTTGTCTAACCTGCCTAATAAACTAATGAGGCCGACTTGTCTAACTCAGTCTGATAACCTCAGGTTACATTAATCCAGGTCGACCCCTTACAAGGTGGTCCAATAACCCATCGACAAGTTAACACACTTGCGACACTTGTCAATACAAATGATGACACTTCCATATAGAGGAATAATACATCTCTATACGAGTACAATAAATATATATATGAAATACATTCCGAAGTTACATATACATCAACACTCCCTCTTAACTAGGAAGGTATTTCTTGACACAAATCATCTAGCACAATTCTTCTTCTCTGGATCATCATCATCAATGCATCATCCTCGAATCATCGTCATCATCACTGCTACTTCTATCTCAATCAATCTCTGAATCTACTCATCATAGGAAGTTCTACAGAGCCAGTCCTTTTTCATACTGGATGTAGGCCCACCACCTGCAGGTCTTCATCATCACTGGCCATACTGTGGAAATCTCAGGACTTATTACGTGCATAACAAAACCTCGCAGGAGCATCCCAGGACTGATTACGGGTACACAACCCAACCTATCGGATCTCCTAGGGAGCTATTACATGTGACTGTCACAAAACCTTAAAAGAGTGTCTTGACTAGCAAGAACTCTAAAGAGCATCTGAGGCCTTTTTCATCCTGTCCAGATCTCCAGGCCTTATTACATGTGACCCCTACCACAAGACCTTTATGTTGAAATATTGTAACTTCTAAGAATATTATATGTGTACTTTATTATTCCGGAGATGTTTCATTCCTCCGTGAAGATCTTATTGTATATCCGGAGATGTTTATTCCTCCGTCGAATTGTGGTAACTTGGGTTATTAGACTTCCCTAGTGGGGGTCAGCCCTGTATGTGTTATGTGGGTCAAAGGGTTATTATACCACCCTAGAGGGGTCATCCCAGTCAGTTGTAATGGGTGTTTAACCCAGTGGTTAAGTTGGGGCCAACCTAGTTAATGTAAAAGACAAGTCAGAGTAGTGTATAAATAGAGGAGGTGTGTTCCTCATTTAACACACACACAACTCATTCACTCACTTGACAGTGGTGCACTTGTGTGAGAGAGGTCTACTATGGAGGAGAAGGATCTCATGTCTAGGGTTTATATCTTTGTATTTGCTGATCATCTATATTGAGGAAGCTTTGCTGGGATTTCTACCCCATGAGGGTTTCCCAGGATAAATCTATGTCTCTTGTGTTTATGTTGTGCTTGTTGTTTGTTCAGTGATCCTGTATATGATATTGTTGTGAAATGAAATGTAATGCTGATATTTTCTATCTTAGCATATTGAATCTTAACATAGTATCAGAGCTAACCTGAAGGAAGGCAATGTATGGCACTTGTGACACTTGCTTCACTTATGACAATTTGAAGGTTAGGGTTTTATATAGCAAAAAAAACCAGTCATCGTGGAACTTTTGCTATAAATCCATTTCGACGAAGGTTCAGGATCTGAAACGTTTAAAAGTAATATATAACATCCCCATGTACCTTGTGTCTAAAGCACAACTTCTAATTCATTGTACTTTGTGAGTTATGATCAGTACAAGTTAGGGTTTCTACCTCTTCTAAATCTCAGTCATAAACAGGTGACCTAGGAAAAAAGGTCATATCTCGGGCTAGGAAGCTCCAAATGAAATTTCATAAAAAGTGATAGGTAGTGTATGGATTGCACTTTCGCAGACAACGTTTTCAGAGGCCGATGGTTTACCAGTGACATGTGGCACTTCATACAATTTCGCTCTCTGGTTTTATCCCATAAACAGGTCACGTTGTGACACTTGGCATAACTCCCTCTCAGAGAATCCAATTGAGGTCAGACCTATGGGGTTGGAAAGATGATAGGTCAGGCTACACAATCCAAACTTTTAGACCTTGTGGATTGAAACGTTTAGAGTTACACCAGAAACAATCAGGTACATATTTCTGTCAAAACATAATTATTTTTTCTCATCCTCATTCATGGCTTCCGGAATTTAGGGTTTCAGACAAAGTTGGAATTTTTGTAATCGGAGACCACGGCTGGATGCTACTCATCAAAATAGAAATTTAGAGACCAAGATCATATTTTTTGGTTGGGCATAAGGTCGGGCTTGATCAGAGCCCAGTTCGGGACTTTGATCGGAAAGATGGAAAATTAGGGCTTCTGCAAAAGTTGGAATTTTTGAATTCTGTGACCACGACTGGAAGCTCCTCAGAAAAATAGAAGCTTAGAGCTTTGGATCGAAAATTTTGGTTGAAAAGAAGGGTGGGAATTCTCAAACCGTAATTCGGGGTCCTGTCCAGTGAATCCAGAAGTTTCAAAAGAAATTTTGAGGGGTCAAATTTTGCAGTTTTCAAAATTGAAGTATGCCATCTTGATCAAATCGTCAAGCCACATCTTTCCATCCATTCAGAAGTTTGAAATTCAAAGTTTGAATTTTTATGTTTTCTCTGGCAAACCCTAATCCAGCTCCAAATCCAGTCTCAGCAAATCAAAGTAGATTGGGTTAATCATAGAAGAAAATTGGACACCCACATAAGTGAACAAGTTCCAGTTTCAGGGGGAGATGAGGCTAAGGCTTTACATAAAGAAATCTCAAAAGGTATGACTTGATGAGATACAGGTATGTGTTGAAACATGTTCATGATTAAGTTTATGTTTGTCTTCATATTATTTAAGTTACTACAATCTTGATTAATGTTAGACTTGTCTTATTACCCTAGTAAAAGTAAGAATGCATTTATTGATTAGGGTTATGACACTTATGATTGTACTAATGCACCTATGATGCTGTATGAGGATGATGTTGTCTACTAACAAGATACAGGTACATCAAGAAATACAAATCAAATTCTATGACAATGATGACATGAAGACAAAGACTCATCCATAATGTTTTACAAGGTATGTATGACTTTGTTCTACTATGCTTAACTAATGAGATATGCAGGTTCTAGCACAAGGTCTATAAATCATTGAAGAGACCAAAGAGGATATTGTTTAGGTATGTTAGACATAACTAAGCATGTATACTAATCCAGGTATGTTTTCCTATGTCAAGTTAGAATCCTACTTTGTGCTAGGATCTTAGTATACCCATGTATTGAATGATCATGACCATGCATATTCAAGATTACTTAGAATCATGATGTTGTGATAATATTGAGCTCATACTAATGAATGTATGCTTATGTATGAGATCATGATGATGACACTAGTGCATAGTGGTAAAGAATGGATAGAAGCTCATGAAATGGAAGGGAAGTAGAGACCAAGAAGGAAGAAACCTCACAAGACATAAAAAGATAAGTATTTGAATTACTAAATAGTCTATGATATTGCTCGTAATAGTTGTATGCATATTTGTATTCCTAGAATATATCATGCTAAGTATTCATATAGAATTGAACAATATACTACTAATATGCATATGATTGGTAAGTTGGGCAAACATTCCATTGTTTCTTGTCTAGAATGAAACCTCTTTGCCGACATGCTGAGAGTTGTGCACACTCTCGATAGTATGTTCTGGTAGAGATGGAAGGCATATAGATAACCACTGTATGCATGCAGGATGTGGAAAAGAGTTGTGCCAAAGTATTGGTCAAAATATTTGCATAACCATGTGACTCATATTTGTATGCATAATAGGTTATCATGTCAAACATAATTTGATGATTATGAAGTATTACTAATCATGTACTTAATTTTGATTTGTAGGAAAGATCATGAAGAATGATGAGCACTGAACAAGTGATGGATGTTCAACAAGAGGATTTACAAATCAAACATACTATAAAAAGCTCGTGGCTAGAATATTCTCTTAGAAAGAGGAAGAGGATCGTGACGAGATAAGACCATTCTATTAATGGCGTAATTGAAGAAGAAGTATGAATCAGGCTCTGTACGGGTACACAGGATTGATAGTCATTTGATGAGCTTAATGATCACCATGGGTGATGCGGATTTCAACCTATGCTACAAGGTTGAAGATGGTGTATATATATTGAGTTGACATTATTCTCTTAGATGAATGCAAGAAGGAACTCACCACAGAGTTTGAATGATATTGAGGCTCATATCAGTAGACCCATCTGACGAGAAATGGCACAGATAGATATGCAGAAGATCACTCAATGCAGAGTGTGAATGATGTTCAGTCACAGAAGGAGAATTGATAGCCTGTTGAGAAGATGATGCTAACCTTTATCTTAAGGTTATGGATGATGAACATGTCATACTATTACTATATGTGGATGATCTCTTTCTATTAGGGAATGAGAAAAAGATCATGGCAAGCAAGAAGAAGAATCTCTCTACAGAATTTAAGATGGAAGATATCGGATTGATGCATTACTTCCCAGGTTTGGAAGTATGTCAAGGCCCAGAAGGAATCTTTCTCATCCAGGGAAAGTATTTGATATATTAGAATGTACAACCATGGCCACTCTCATGGGTTCCGACTTGAAGCTATTAGATGATGACTCATCAGAGTTAGTGGATGTAACTCTGTATAGACAGATTATTGGATCATTGATGTATTTGACAAATACTAGACTAGACATATGCTTTGTTGTGAATACCTTGAGTCAGTATCTGGTGGAACCTAGAAAAGTTCACATGATAGCTACAAAGCATGTGATAAGGTACCTAAAAGGTACGATAGATTTTGGTCTATACTATAGTGGAGATCATGATTTCAGATTGTATGGCTACACTGATGCTGATTGGGTAGGAAGTGTAACAGATAGGAAGAGTACATCGGGTGGACGTTATTGTCTAGGATCTGCCATGATCTCATGGTATAGCAGGAAGCAGTCTAGTGTAGCTCTCAGCATAGCTGAAGCGGATTAGATAGCTGCTTGCTCTTCTAGTTGTGAAGCAGTATGGCTTCGGAAGTTATTATCTAGACTGTTTGACTTAGAGATGGAACCCACTATGATTTTATGTGACAACCAAAGTTGTATCATGATGACTGAAAATACAGTATTCCATGATAAGTCAAAGCACATAGAGATCTGATATTTCTAGATATGGGATATGGTGAAGAAAGGAGCTATCAAGCTCGAGTATGTGAGCACTGATGAACAAGTTGCTAATATATATTGACCAGACCTATGTCCTGAGTATGGTTTGAGTATTTCTGAGACAAGATTGGTGTAGTTCAGAAGGATCCTGTTATCACTCCAGGAAACTCTCCTAGGTTGTATTTCAGAGATGCCTGGTAACTTAACTAATCTTGCAATAGTTCACTCAATTATGAATGAGGGGTTCGAATGTCTAACTAACTGGACTGTGTATTTAAGACTATCTAGGGATATTTCAACAATACAAGGCTCTCAAGAGATGCAACCAAACAAGTTTGTGTATTAAATATAATAGAAATTAATCACCTAACCAGATCACACATATAAAACAATAAGTATGATGGGTCTGGAAACTAGCATAACCACTTATGATCCTTTGCTTAACAATCAGATGGTGAGATGATAGTCACCTATGGACTATAAGCATAGACAGAGAATAGAATTCACTCATAACCATGAACAGATAAGAAAGAAGATAAGAAAGAAGAGGTATGATACATCAAATGAAAGAAGCTTATAAGCCTGGATATATACGAGAAACGGTCTCTATTATAGTAGCAGCATAGTCTAGTATCTCCAAGTCCAACCCTTTCTTCCTCTCAAGTCCTAGGACTTATATCCTTTACAACATATTACCCCATATCTTAAGAAGCTAGATCGAAAACCCAAAGATAGAAGATCAAAACCGTTTTTTAACAAACCAGGGAAAAATCATTTTTTAATTTGGCCAAACTGCTGAAAAATGGGGCTCAGAGACGGGTTTGATTCTCCCAATATGTGACACCTATAGGAAACATGAGATAGTTTATTGTTCTTTGACATGTTAGAAAGAAACACCTCCGAGCGTTTTGCAGAATGATTCTCCAGTCGCTCAAAATCATCATTTGAAAATGATGACTCTGCATAGTAAAACGCCATTAATTTCTGAAACTGTTGAAAAAGAGGCTTAGAGATGGGTTCAGTTCTCCAGATATGTGACCCCTATGTATAAAATGAAAGAGGTTATTATTCATTGATTTGTTGTGAGCAAAAACCTCTCTCATATCAGTCAAATTCGTTTTCATTTTCCTGGGACCTTCATTTCAAAAACATGTGTCAAACAGGCAGATTCTAGAATCTGAAAATTGGGGCTCAGTGATGGATTCGATTCTCTCAACCTGCAACACCTCTACTAAAACAGAGAGATTTTATTGTTCTCTGACCTGTTAGGAACAAAAACCTCGGGGCGTTTTGCAAAAAGATTCTCTAGACGCTCAGAATCATCATTTTAGAATGATGACTCTGCATAGTAAAAACGCCATTTTGCAGCAAATATCCTTGCCTCCATCTTGATAGTCTTTGTGTCTTTGACAACTGCAGCAATATTCCAGGTGATGACAAGGCACTTAAAATCTTCCTCAAATGATTTGGCTGTGAAAACATTTGATCTGAGTGAAAACATCATCATTTTGCTTCTCTCTGTGCTTTTGGTAGCTGTGGACAATTTCCCTCCATACTGTAAGCTGTCAAAAGCTGGGTTTCGGTAGCTAATGAATAGTTGCCATGTCTTCCTAAGAAACCGAAACATATCCACATTTTGTAGTTTTCTGAGAGTCATTTGGTCCCTTTTTTGTTTCAATACTTCTCTTGCAGCAGTCTATTTGCTTGAAATACCCATGGCATTTTCCAAAAACCAAGTTGTAAATAGAGAAAACAACTTTCTAAATCATCTCAACATGTGGCAGAAAAATCCTTTTCTCCTAATAATGTGTGTTTTTGGAATGCAAGACATAAACGGAGTGAAGATCCTCTTTTCTTTGTTATAGTGGTAGCTTCTGCAAATTTACCATCTCTAGGACATTCTTCATTTTCCTGATTGAAACTGCTGCAATTCTTCATGTACAGAGTAGTCATTTTTTGCTATTGTATTTACAGTCACACGGCGCCACTGTATTTACTCTTGCACATAGTTAGGAAAGTTTGATTTGACAATTGTATGATAGATTTAACTTGTGGATCCTCTCCAAGGGAATTAAAATCATAAGCTTCGTTTTAAAAATTTGCAATGGCACAGGTATCTTCTTATCTGATCTGATTTCATTTTAAAAATTCCTTTCACTTTCAGTGGCCAGGAGAGCCCCGAAAGCTTCGTTTAAGCTGCTTTCTGCTTTCGATAGCTTGGGATCCGTTTTAAATAAGTGCTTAGCTACTGAAACTTGTCTTTTGAAAATTTTGAAGTGAAAACCGAATCTAATGATTTTCAAACTGTATTACATGCATAAAGCTTTCAACAATGAGCCTTAAGAAATTTAGAAATGAATTTTCAAATGACATCCTATCATCTAAAACTAATCAACTCGACAAATTTATTTGGGGAGATAACATCTGGCTCCTACTTGGGGATGAAAGCCTCCCTATGAAGTTTCAAGAACCACCGATCTGATGCCTTTCCTGGATAAACAAAATACAGAACCTAGTCTAGTGTTCCATTGGGCATGGAGTCATTTAAGCTGCCACCAAATATCTGCAATCTGTCCACAAATGTCCAACTATAAACCTGCTAGCAACGCCTTACATCCATTGGGCATGGAGTCTTTATTTCAAAACTGAAACCACAATACTAAATGCAAGCATAACGCATTATGCAAACTTGTAATGCTTAGTTATGAGCTTATTCATCTACACTACCCTACTCTAACCATTGTACCGATGCTTAATAAAGTAAACTCATGCTTCCAATGAAGCCATATCAGAAATTGATTTACTGAACTAGTTCTTGATTTGGACCCGAAAAATAATGGAATGCATAGCCAACAAAAAAGTAGTTTGAACTGATGACAAAGCCAATTTTCATCTAACCAAAATACTTTAACATGTATGTTGTTCATGGGTTCCAAAACTTTTGCGATAGGGTCATTAAAACCATAAATGAATACCTCTTTGAACCATCGATTCAACTGAAAATTGAAGTGATGCTGGATGCCTTCAATGCTGAATATGGACTGCTCAACCTCTGTTAGAGAGTCAATAAAAATGGACTACTGATCGGAACTTTTCAGCACACTATCTCCCTCTTTGTATATGCTGCAATCTTTCTTTGTCTATAAATCATAAAAATGTGAGCTGCCCTCAGCATCTACTGTAGATTCAATACTTTCACCTGTTGTTCTGTCAATCTGCTCATCATCTTTCAAGTCTTCAAAGGGGACAATCTCAACTTCATGACACCCTAAGTCAGTAGATATAATTGATGCAATGTCAAGAACATATGTAATATGATTATCATCCTGAAGTTCATTGATATTTTGATCACAATAATATGTGTCCCCTATTTCAGCATGCCCTCCATGACAATCTGAATCTTTATTCAACAAACTAATTTTGTGACAACATTCAGGATATAAAAGATCAGCTGAAAATTTTTCTTTACAAACTGAATAAAATGCAGCATGAAAGCTTTCCAGAGAATTGATACTTGCAATAGGAAAAGATCGGAACCAATCACGCGCAATCCCCTCTAATGAAAAACAGAATAGCTTGATCCTAACATCTTCATGTACAATTTGCAACCAATGAATGCAATCATGAAAGTCAAGCAAATGTTCAGCTGGCACTTCCCATTCTTCTACTTGAAATCTGGGAAGGCTACCATCCCATTCATCTATACTAGGCACTGGATTAGGGAAACCAACAATCTTTTAAAAATCGCAGAAAGCATACCTCTTTGCCAAGATTTTGTTCATGTCATACCAATGGAGTTGCCACTAGATCTGTCGTTCATGGAATCGCCAGATAGATGATTACAACTAAGTAAATATCCAGGATTTGTCTATCATCAAAGTTGTATCTATGTCGTTCTCCCAAGGAATCTGAGCTTCAATCTCCTCTCCCAGGAAACGGTGCCAATTTGTTATCACTCCAGGAAACTCTCCTAGGTTGTATTTCAGAGATGCCTGGTAACTTAACTAATCTTGCAATAGTTCACTCAATTATGAATGAGGGGTTGGATCAAGATGAATGTCTAACTAACTGGACTATGTATTTAAGACTATCTAGGGATATTTCAACAATACAAGGCTCTCAAGAGATGCAACCAGAAAACTTTGTGTATTAAATAGAACATAAATTAATCGCCTAACTAGATCACACATATAAAACAATAAGTATGATCGGTCTGGAAACTAGCATAACCACTTATGATCCTTTGCTTAACAATTAGATGGTGAGATGATAGTCACCTATGGACTATACGCATATATAGAGAATAGCATTCACTCATAAGCATGAACAGATAAGAAAGAAAAGGTCTGATACATCAAATGAAAGAAGCTTATAAGCCTGGATATATACGAGAAACAGTCTCTATTATAGTAGCAGCATAGTATAGTATTTCCAAGTCCAACCTTTTCTTCCTCTCAATTCCTAGGATTTATATCCTTTACAACATATTCCCCCATATCCTAAGAATCTGGATCGAAAACCCAAAGATAGAAGATCAAAACCGTTTTTTAACAAACCAGGGAAAAATCATTTTTTAATTTGGCCAAACTGCTTGAAAATGGGGCTCAGAGATTGGTTTTATTCTCCCAATATATGACACCTGTAGGAAAACTGAGAAAGGTTATTGTTCTTTGACGTGTTATCAAAAAAACCCTCCTATCGTTTTGTAGAATGATTCTCCAGTCGCTCAGAATCATCAATTGAAAATGATGACTCTACATAGTAAAACGCCATTAATTTCTGAAACTGCTGAAAAAGAGGCTCAGAGATGGGTTCAGTTCTCCATATATGTGACACCTGTGTATAAAATTAAAAAGGTTATTGTTCATTGATTTGTTTTTATCAAAAACCTCTCTTAGATCAGTCAAATTCGTTTTCATTTTCTTGGGACCTTCATTTCAAAAACATGTGTCAAACAGGAAGATTCTAGAATCTGAAAATTGGGGCTCAGTGACGGATTCGATTCTCTCAACCTGCAACACCTGTAGGAAAATAGAGAGATGTTATGGTTCTTTGACCTGTTAGGAACAAAAACCTCCGGGTGTTTTGCAAAAAGATTCTCCAGACGCTTAGAATCATCATTTTAGAATGATGACTCTGCACAGTAAAAATGCCATTTTGCAGCAAATATCCTTGCCTCCATCTTGATAGTCTTTGTGTCTTTGACAGCTGGAGCAATCTTCCAGGTGATGACAAGGCACTGAAAATCTTCCTCAAATGATTTGGCTGTGAAAACATTTGATCTGAACGAAAACATCATCATTCTGCTTCTCTCTGTGCTTTTGGTAGCTGTGGACAATTTCCCTCCATACTGTAAGCTGTTGAAAGCTGGGTTTCGGTAGCTAATAAACAGTTGCCATGTCCGCCTAAGCTAATGAAACAAATCCACATTTTGTATTTTTCTCAGAGTCATTTGGTCCCTTTGTTGTTTCAATACTTCTCTTGCAGCAGTCTATTTGTTTGAAATACCCATGGCATTTTCCGAAAACCAAGTTGTGAATAGAGAAAACAACTTTCTAAATCATCTCAGCATGTGGCAGAAAATTCCTTTTCTCCTAATAATGTGTGTTTTTGGAATGCAAGACATAAATGGAGTGAAGATCCTCTTTTCTTTGTTATAGTGGTATCTTCTGCAAATTTACCATCTCTAGAACATTCTTCATTTTCCTGATTGAAACTGCTGCAATTCTTCATGTACAGAGTAGTCATTTTCTGCTATTGTATTTACAGTCACACGGTGCCACTGTATTTACTCTTGCACATAGTTAGGAAAGTTTGATTTGACAATTGTATGATAGCTTTCACTTGCGGACCCTCTCCAAGGAAATCAAAATCATAAGCTTTGTTTTAAAAATTTGCAATGGCACGGGTATCTTCTTATCTGATCTGCTTTCATTTTAAAAATTCCTTTCACTTTCAGTGTCTAGGAGAGCCCCGAAAACTTCGTTTAAGTTGCTTTCTACTTTCGGCAGCTTAGGAACCATTTTAAATAAGCGCTTAGCTACCGAAACCTGTCTTTTGAAAATTTTTAAGTGAAAACCGAATCTAATGATTTTCAAACTTTATTACATGCATAAAGCTTTCAACAATGAGCCTTAAGAAATTTAGAAATGAATTTTCAAATGACATCCTATCATCTAAAATTGATCAACTCGACAAATTTATTTGGAGAGATAATAGATCCTCCTCGAAAGGGGGAGTGATATGGTCGATGATGATATTTGGGTACTGGTATTGATATGGATACCTATATCGATGATTAGATTGCATGTTTCGGTTGATGATATGTATGTTTAGGATACTTGTATTGATGAGGATACTTGTACTAATGTGGATACTGTATCGATGATGTGGATACTGTATCAATGATGTGGATACTTGTATCGATGATGAGGCTACTTGTTATGACGATGAGGTAAGTACATTGTACCTAGTTGATTTGATAGGACTGTATCGTCCCTGAACACCAGTTCAAAATGTATGTGATGGGGATTGCATCATCCGGGAACCACTAGTTCAAAATGTACATGAGGGGATTGTATCCTCCCCGGACTTCGGTCCCTTGAATTGATCCATAGAAATATGTCTTCGAGAATGAAGTCCTTAGTGGACAGGTGGGGATTGTATCATCCCCGGACTTCAGTCCCTTGAATTTATCCGTAGACATATGTCTTTGAGAATGAAGTCCTTAGTGGATAGGTGGGGATTATATCGTCCCCGAACTTCGGTCCCTTGAATTGATCCATAGACATATGTCTTCGAGAATGAAGTCCTTAGTGGACAGGTGGGGATTGTATCATCCCCAGACTTCGGTCCCCTGAATTGATCCGTACACATATGTCTTCGAGAAGTGGTTCTTAGACTTTGTCTAAGTTTACGAGTGGACTGTATCATCCCTAGACATGATGAGGTGTCTTAAATGATCCGTAGACGTATGTCTCCGAGAAGTGGTCCTTATACTTTCTCTAAGTTGACGAGTGGACTGTATCATCCCTAGACATGATGAGGTGTCTTAAATGATCCGTATACGTATGTCTCCAAGAAGTGGTCCTTGGAATTTGTCTAAGTTGACGAGTGGATTGTATCATCCCTAGACATGATGAGGTGTCTTAAATGATCCGTAGACGTATGTCTCCGATAAGTGGTCCTTATACTTTCTGTAAGTTGACGAGTGGACTGTATCATCCCTAGACATGATGAGGTGTCTTAAATGATCCATAGATGTATGTCTCCGAGAAGTGGTCCTTAGACCTTGTCTAAGTTGACGAGTGGATTGCATCGTCCCTAGACATGTTATGGTGTCTTAAATAGATCATGTGTGTTGCAAGGTGTGTTGCTACTGTGTTATTGATCGAGAGGATCCAGTTGATGACGATGATGCAGATCATGTGAAGACGATGCTGCTGATCGTGATGGTCTAGATGACGATGTTGTTGATCATGTTGATCTAGATGACGATGCTGCTGATCGTGATGATCTAGATGAGAAGGCTGCTGATCGTGATGGTCTTGATGATGATGCTGCTGATTGTGATGGTCTAGATGACGATGTTGCTGATCATGTTGGTATAGATGACGATGTTGTTGATCGTGATGGTCTAGATGACGATGTTGTTGATTGTGATAGTCTAGATGATGATGTTGTTGATCGTGATGACGATGATGATGATCGTGTGATGACGATGATGTTGATCGTGTGATGACGATGATGTTGTTCGCATGATGACGATGTTGCTATAGTTGTTCGAGTGCTACAGAAGATGAAGATTCAATACTGAATATGTTGATGTTCCAGTATTGAAGATGTTCCAGTAACTGCTTGAGTTACTGATGATGTATAAAGAAAGCTTCCAATGATTTATAGATGTATCATGTATGATGTTGATGACTCCTTGCTTGTGCAGATCTTGTTATAATATCCTTCTCGTTAAGGGGGAGTGTTGAAATATTGTAACTTCTAAGAATATTATATGTGTACTTTATTATTCTGGAGATGTTTCATTCCTCCATGAAGATCTTATTGTATATCCGGAGATGTTTATTCCTCCGTCAGATTGTGGTAACTTGGGTTATTAGACTTCCCTAGTGGGGGTCGTCCCTGTATGTGCTATGTGGGTCAAAGGGTTATTAGACCACCCTAGAGGGGTCGGCCCAGTCAGTTGTAATGGGTGTTTAACCCAGTGGTTAAGTTGGGGCTGACCAAGTTAATGTAAAAGACAAGTCGGAGTACTGTATATATAGAGGAGGTGTGTTCCTCATTTAACACACACACAACTCATTCACTCACTTGAGAGTGGCGCACTTGTGTGAGATAGGTCTTCTTTGGAGGAGAAGGAGCTCATGTCTAGGGTTTACATCTTTGTATTTGTTGATCATCTATATTGAGGAAGCTTTGCTGGGTTTTCTACCCCATGAGGGTTTCCGAGGATAAATCTGTGTCTCTTGTGTTTATGCTTTGCTTTTTGTTTCTTCAGTGATCATGTATATGCTATTGTTGTGAAATGAAATTTAATGCTGATATTTTCTGTCTTAGCATATTGAATCTTAACACTTTAAAGAGTGTCTTGACTAGCAAGAACTCTAAAGAGCGTCTGAGGCCTTTTATGTGACTAGCACAACCTGTCCGGATCTCTAGGACGGATTACATGTGCTCATGGAAAATCCTCAAAAGAGCATCCCAGGACTTATTACGGGAACACATCCCAACCTATCGGATCTCCCAGGGCGCTATTATATGACATAGGACAAAACCTTGAAAGAGCATTTTCCATATCTCCCAGGGAGCTATTATATGCCAACGGAAAAACCTAGCAAGAGAATCTGCAAACCTCCCAGGGTGCTATTATATGTCCTACCAAATCAAAACCTCGAAAGATCATTTTCCAAATCTCCCAGGGAGATATTATATGCCAGTGGAAAAACCTAGCAAGAGAATCTGCAAATCTCCTAGGGTGCTATTATATGCTTATCTGCACAACCTATTCCACGGCCATAGATTATCAACCTGATACTCACCATACATCATCCTAATGTACACATGATCATCCTGATCATCATCATTGCATCGTCCTGATGCATGTCATCAAGAGCAACATCCTAAATCTCATCATCCATGATCATCCTGATCATGCAATGCATCCACCTGATGCATACATAGTACCTATCTGATACATATCATCACACATGATCTGCCTGATCATACAATGTATCCACCTAATACACATACATATACATGATCCACCTGATCATACCTGATACATATCAGCATACATGATCCACCTGATCATACAATGTATCCACCTGATACATATATAGATACATACACATGATCCAACTGATCATATCCAACATCCAACATGATGCATACATACATAAATGATCCAACTGATCATATCCAGCATCCAACATGATGCACACATACATAGATGATCCAACTGATCATATCCAACATCCAACATGATGCATACAGACATAAATGATCCAACTGATCATATCCATCATCCAACATGATGCATACATACATAAATGACCCAACTGATCATATCAAGCATCCAACATGATGCATATACATATAGAGAGTAGTAACTGGAGCATCATCCTGATGCTCATCATCTAGCGCTTACATCAATAGCCATGTGAAGGATCCTCCTTCCAACATGCTTGGAATGGCTTCAACAAATGTGTCCATCACTTCTTCCTCGAAGTGTTGTCGATCTGAAGAACACCAAGCCTCTCTCTGAAGTACTCGAACTTCACTCTGGCTAGTGGCTTCATCAGCACATCTGTAATCTATTCATCCGTCGCAACATACAGGAGCTTCACTGCTCCTCTCTACACCATATCCCTGATATAGTGATATTTGATCTCTATGTGTTTCGACCTGTTGTGGAAAACCAAGTTCTCAGATAGCTTCACACAACTTTGATTGTCACAAAAGATACCAGTAGCCTCCAGGGGTAGACCAAATAACTCAGACAGTAGCTTCTATAGCTATGCTACCTCACAACTAGCCAAACAAGCTGCAACATACTCTACTTCGGCTGTACTTAGTACTACGCAGGATTGCTTCCTGCTAAACCAAGAGATCACACCTGATCCCATACTGAAGCAGCACCCATAAGTGCTCTTCCTATCTGCAACACTGTCTTCCCAATCTGAATCAACATAACCCTACAGGTTAAACTTTTGATTCGCATCATACTTTATTCCATAATCAACTATACCCTTCAGGTACCTCAGAATATGCTTTACAGCAACCAGGTGAACACTTCTCGGATCCGTCAGGAACTGGCTCAATGTGTTCACCGCAAAGTAAATATCTGGTCTCGTGTTCGTCAGGTACATCAAGGACCCAATCATCTGACGATACATAGTGAAATCAACCAACTTAGATGAAGCATAACACGGAAGCTTCAGGTTTGATGCCATAAGTGTGTCCATGGCCTTGCAGTCCATCATCCTGAACCTCTTCAGGATCTCTATTGCATACTTCCCTTGTCCAAGGAAGATTCCATCTGCACTCTGCCACACCTCCATACCTAGAAAATAGTGCATCGTCCCCAAGTCCTTCATCTCAAACTTGGTAGCAAGCTTCCTCTTTGTATCAGCAATCAATCTATCATCTCCTGTTACAAACAGGTCATCCACATATAGGAATAGTATCACAGGATTGCCTTCCTCAACCTTGTAGTAAAGGTTGGAATCCGCTTTACTCTTGGTAAAGCCGCAACTAGATAGAAAACTGTACATCCTACCATACCAATTCCTAGGAGCTTGCTTTAATCCATACAAGGCTTTCTTCAATCTACACACATATGACTCCCTGTCATGTGTTTCAAAACTGAGTGGTTGTTCCACATACACTTCCTCTTCAACTACACCATTCAAGAAAGCAATCTTGACATCCATCTGGTGTATCTTCCATTTCATCATTGGAGCCAGAGCAAGTACTGATCTAATGGAAGTGTACCTGGCTACAGGAGCAAAAGTTTCTTCATAATCTATTCCCTCTTTCTGAGAGAAGCCACAAGCTACGAATATTTCCTTGTATTTCTCTATGTTGCCATCTGCAGCATGTTTGATCTTGTAGATCCATTTGGAAGTTACAACCGACTTCCCTTCAGGTCTTGGGACAATGACCATGGCATCCTTCCATTCTTTCTTTTCTACTCCTTCTTCATAATTGGAAGGTTCTTTATTCATAATATCACAGAGTAAAGCAACATAGCTGGTATGTGATCTAGTTCTCTTCTTCACTATGTCTTCTTCTTCTGGAATGCCATATCTTTCTGCATCTTGAATGAGCTCTCTAGCCCATGCAGGTCTCCTCTTGTGAGAGTTCTTCTCACGAGGTGGATCTACAGGTTCTTGCGGATCTTCAATTTCACGATCTGCATCTGGAATTGATTCAGCCATAGTAGTGTCTTGAAATCTAGTTTCCTTTGGTTCTTCATGATCTTCAACAGGTGCCTTTCTTGATTTGATAAAGGCTGAGTTTTCATCAAATGTTACATCCCTGCTAACATCAATCTTCTTGAACCCTGGAAAGTATATTCTGTAAGCCTTTGAGATTTCACTGTAACCCACAAAGATACCCTTCTTTCCTAAAGGATCTAGCTTGGTCCTCTTTTCCTTTGGGACATGAGTGTATACTGGACAACCAAATATTCTGAGATGACTGACTTTAGGTTTCTTACTAGACAAGACCTCTTCTAGTGTCTTGTTGTCCAATATCTTGTGGGGTGTTCGATTCTGCACATATACGGTTGTCCTAGTTGTTTCTTCCCATAGATGCATAGGTAGATCCTGGTCGTGAAGCATTGCCCTTGTTGCTTCCATGATTGTTCGATTATTTCTTTCTGCAACTCCATTCTATTGTGGATAGTAAGGAGCAGTCAACTCCCTCTTAATCCATGAATCACTGCATAGCTTCTTGAAGTCACCTGAAGTCAATTCTCCACCATTGTCAGATCTGAATGTTTTGATATTCTTATTAGTTTGGTTCTCCATCAATGTTTTGAATTCCTTGAACTTATCAAACACTTCATCTTTTTTCTTCAAGAAGTAAACCCAAGTCTTCCTGGAGAAGTCATCAATGAAAGAGACATAGTAAACATACCCACTCAGAGAACTGGATGACATCAGACCACATACATCGGAGTGTATAATTTCCAAGATACCTTTTTCCTTGCTTTCACTGCTTGGAAATGCCTTCTTTATGTTCTTTCCTTTTGCACATCCTTTGCAAACACCTTCATGCTTGGTCTTGATTTTAGGAAGACCTTCTATAGCTTTACTTGCAATTGGTAATGCTTTGTAGTGCATATGTGCAAGTCTTCTATGCCAAAGTTCACTTGGCTCCATGGAATCATGCACCATGGCATGTTCAGGTTGTCCCTTCAATTTATACAATCCTCCCTCTTGCTCTCCAATCACTACTGCATCATCTATAGTTTTACCTTTTGGCCACATTAGAACTTGGCCATCCACAAATGCAACCCTCATACCTTTTGCACCCAATGCAGATATGGAGAGTAGGTTTTTCATGAGCCCAAGTACATACAACACATTTTTCATCTTCAAAGACTTGCCAGAGTCTAGGTTGTAGGAGGCTTCACCACTTCCTTTGATAGGGTATTGATAGTCATCCCCAAGTTTCACTTTATGGGGTGAATCATGTTCAGATAGATTTACAAAAGATTCTTTAAACCAAGTCATGTGTTTGGAAGCCCCACTATCAATAAGCCAATCATTACATCCATGAGAAATAGTACCTGTGAGAGCAGAGATTAGAACATACTCTTCTTCACTTGATGAGTCATCATCATCACTTTCTACTCTAGCCTTCTTCTTTGGAGGTTCATCATCCTCAGCAGCATAAGCATGATATCTCTTCTTGTTGTTCTTCTTCTTATTATTGAATTTGTTGTCTTTCTTCTTCTTGGGACAATTTGCAGCAAAGTGCCTTCTCATTGCATGTGAAGCACCTGAGATCTTTCTTCTCTTTATGGTAATGGTGGTGTGAAGATCTGTTGTTATAAGATGGCTCTCTCTTAGGCTTGCTCCTTTTAGTGTGAGCTACAAGAGCTTGGTCTTCACTTCCCATATTTTCTTCTCATGCTACAAGCCTTTCTTCTTCTTGAGAGCATTCCACCCATAGTCTACTGAAGGAGATCAACTTCCTTCTTCCACAGATCCCTTGGATAAAGGAATCCCATGACCTAGGTAGGCCATTCAGAGTGGTCATTACAATTTCTCCATTCTCCACTACTTCATCCACAGCTTCAAGTTGTTCTTTGATCTGAGAGACCTTGGAGAAATAAGATTGAATGGTCTCTCCATTCAATAGCTTGACCCCTTTCAATTGATTCCACAGAGTCATCTTCCGATTTATGTTCTTCCCTTCAAATAACTTGGTCAGGGAATCAAACATCTCCTTGGGTGTCTTCAGAGATGACACATGTGGTATGAGATTGTCTTTGATAGAATCAACAATGATTCTCTTCGCCTTGACCAAGTTCTTCTTATGCAATGCCTTAGCTTCTTCATGCTTCGGGACAGGGACTTCAGAACTGATATATGTATCCAATTCATTTTCTTCCAGGATTAACCCAATCCCATACTTCCAGGCTCAGAAGTTATCAGCCCCTTTAAGCTTATCCTCAAGCTTGGTGTGGTGAGACATTTTTAAAGAGTACTTCAAATGGAAATAAAAATGATTTAGGTCTTAGCATTTGAATTGCTGAAAACTGGATCTGGTCCCGAATTAGGGTTTGTTAAAGAAACCCTAAAAATTTAAAAAGTGAATTTCAACTTTCTAAAAGGATGGAAAGATGCGCCTTGATGAGCTGATCAGCCTAGTATACTCAGAATTTGAGTTCTGCAAAGTTTCACCCTTCATAAATGCCTTTTAGTCTTTCGGGATTCACTAAGGAGGACCCTGAATTAGTGTTTGAGTTTCCCGGAGTTTTACCCAGCAAAAAATCTCGATCTAAAGCTCTAAACTTTGATTTTTCCAAGGCGCTTCTAGTTGTGTCTTTAGATTTAAGAAATTCCTATTTTTTAGGAAACCCTAACTTTTAGGGCCAAAACTGAAAGTGCTCATAATTGAATTCTGATTGGACAGATAGATTCACCTTGCTGAGGAGAGTCAATCTATCATATTACTTTTCCAAAAGCTGTGGAGAGAAACCCAATAAACAAGAAACCCTGGTTTCTGCCACTGCAAAATGTCTTCTTCTCAGGTTAGCTCTGATACCATGTTAATTTTTGAGCATTAATTCAATATACTCTAGGATCTTTACTGAGAGAATAACATGTACAGTATATCAGTTCATATAAATCATAGCAAGCATATCAATCATCACAAGATGCAAAACATAAGAGACAAAAGACACAGAGTTTCCATGGGGAAAACCCTAAGGTGAAAAACCCCACAAATTCCTCGGAGATAGATAGAGCAATAGTACAACCAAAGTACAACCCAAGTACAAGAGATAGACTTCTCCTAGCAGCTGATCCTCCTCCTCACATGTGCGCCACTTTTTGAGTGATGTAGAGTGAGATAATGAGATGATCAAATAGATATCTCTCGATCTCTATTTATACTTGTATGACCTGCCTAATAAACTAATGAGGCCAACTTGTCTAACTCGGTCTAATAATATTAGGTTACATTGATCCGGGCCGACCCCTTAAAGGTGGTCTAATAACCCATCGGCAAGTTAACACACTTGCAACACTTGTCAATACAAATGACGACACTTCGGTATAGAGGAATAATACATCTCTATAGGAGTACAATAAATATATATATGAAATACATTCCGAAGTTACATATACATCAACAAAGACCATATGAAGAATGATAATATAATTGATGTGAAATGCCATAGGAAAATTAGTCATCCATGACTCATTGTAAAGATTTCTTGTCATCCAAAGAATATAGATAAGGTTCACCATGGAGTTTGTGAGATTAACTATAGTTATGGGTCCCATTTCTAGGATAATCATATCCTAGGTATTGTTTGAATTAGATGACAGGGTCCAAGTCCAACTTATAGCCATTCTCTAATGACAGTATAAATAATTGGGCTTAACATGTGTTTGTATACTCAGGTTTTTTATGAGCCATGTGAATAGAAAAGCATTAACCAAACCTCTTTTACCTGACATTGCCCCATTGCCAGTAGTCCAGTTCAGTACCCCGACGAGTTTATCTTGGTACCATGCAAGCATAGCCCCACTTCCAACGAGCCTGTTTAGTACCCCGATGGGTTTACTTGCATTTACTGAGCTTCCCTGTTTAATATTTTACTTAGCATGGACCCATTGCTAGCGAGCCTGTTCAATACCTTGGCAGGTTTGCTTCGTATAATGATATTTTTAGTAAGGAAGCTGGTTGGCACTAGAGTGTGCTAAGCCAGTTGTTGGTAGGCGGTTTGGTAGAATGCTATTGCAGCATCTCCGATGCTGTGACAAGGTAGAAAATGGCGCGAATGGTAAAAAGATGACGCGAATGGCAATAGGTGAAAGATTAGTTATGCATTTTGGGTCAATTGTACCACAGAATGCGGGTTTTGGGTCATTTGGACCACATATTATGTAATGTTGAGTCAGCTATACCGCAGAATGCGGGTTTTTGGTCATTTTTAGATAAGTCAGTTAGATATTGGGTCATTTGTCCATAGTGTCAGTTAGGAAGTCGGTCGTAAGTGTACAAGAGTTGTAAGGTGGAAGCCTATATATAGATAAGAATTGTAAATGTTGAGGGAAAAATTCACAAGAATTCATACGAAGAGAGAAAATTGGTAGTTGAAATCCCTGATGTTGGTTATATGATTGTCGGGTATGTTTTGATGTCAAGAGTCATTGGGGAGATCTAGTTTTTGTAGAGCATTGTATCTGGGTTGACAATGACAATATGATGAAGCTATTTTGGTGCAATCCCTGTGTTCAATTTGTTCAGTAATGATAATGTGATATTGCACTATACGAATAATGTCATACTTCTTTGATGCTATACTTGCTTTACAACTACCATTGTTGCAATGATGAATGTTTGGGTTGAATATTGCTTTACTACTATGTTTAATGCTTAAAGATCTTTGTCGCTGTGTTACAATAAGTTTAAGTATCATAGCCGCAACCATCCTCCTTCTTCGGCGGAAACATGGTTCCGTCTGCTCTTCCTAGACGCCTTGGGTAAGACTTCATCTGCTCTGCAGGTGTTGCTGGGTGGGATAAACCCTGTTCGGGCCGCTGCTCAGGAAGACTACGGTATGTGTCGACAGTGAGTGGGACCCCTGTCGACTGGTGTCGCATTAACACCTGTTAAACACATAATTCAAATTTGAGCACAACCTTATGAGTAACTTTATTTATAATGGCCCAAATTATAGATCATGTCAAAAGATAATAACCTAAAGTTGTTCTTTGACTTCTCAGTCTATCTTTTTCATAAAAGGTCAGTAATGTTCCCCACAAAATAGAAAATATCACTCACTTTTGGGCTACCTTCTAAAAGTGCTTAAGAGACAAGTTTTGATAATGAGTCTAGGATGAGCTAGTAGTCAATAGGTGTAAGATAGAGCTTTTGAAGATCATAGTAATTAAAGTGGATCTTAAGAAACTATTCTAATGATAAATCAGAAGTGTACATGTCTGAATCAAATACCATATAGAGAATCATAAAAAGAAAGTGGTTAAAAATGATATAAAATTGCTTTAACCTTCATTATAAATTTCAATTTTCAACAATAATCGAAAGAGGAGAACTATAAGTATTTCTTTTTAGAGCACTTCCCTTTTTGGATAATATTGCATGAGATGATTATACGGTTCTTGAAATCAAACTACAAAACCACTTGTTAGATGATTCAATTTTATTCAAAACAAGAACATATGTACAAAGAAAAAGTCATGAAATTTAAGAAAAAGGGAAAAAGAGTCCTCTTGTTTTAATTTAAAAAATTTCATAAGTTGACCATAAAAATGAATTTCCTGTAAAGAATGCAATCAGTTGTTAGAAATGACTCTTATTATTGAAACACAAGAACATATTTACATATATACAAAGGAAGATAACCCAGAATTATTCAAGAACTAGGAGAAGGAGGAATGACTTCGTCTTCTACCAGCTCCATTTCCTCTTGTTGTCAGGAATTTTGCACAAAATCTTGTTTAGATATTGGTTGATGATAAACTCTAAGTCTATGTCCATTTACAACAAAGGAAATTTGAGAATCATTAATGTTAATGGATCCATTATCAAAGGCTGTAACAATTTCATATGGACCCATCCAACGAGTAGTTAATTTACCTTTAAAGTTTTTGTATCTTGAATCAAAAAGTAATGCCTAGTCTCCAGTTTCAAATTTTTTTTGTTTAATGTATCTATCATGCCACTTTTTGTGATGGCTTTGTATTAAAATTGTGCGTTGAATAGCATCTTGCCTAATCTCATCTAATTCATTTATTTGCAAGATTCGTTGTCTTTGTGCTTCTTCTAGATTCATCCCTAATTGTGCAGCCATACAAAAGGTTTTGACTTGAAATTCAATAGGTAGAAGAACTTGTTTACCATAAACGAGTTCATAAGGTGTGTGGCCAGTGGTGTTCCTCCAAGTTATTTTGTAATCCCACAAGGCTTCTGGGAGCCTATCTGCCCAGTCTTTGTGGTGTAACTGAATAGTCTTAGTGACGATAGCTTCTAATACTTTGTTAGTCGATTCTACCTGACCATTGGCTTGCGGGTGATATGGTGAAGATTTACAATGTATAATACCATACTTGTCAGTAATCTCTTTCATAAATTTGGAGGTAAACTGAGATCCTTGATCTGTTACAATTTCCCTAGGTACACCAGATCGAGTAAAGATTTCTTCATATATGAATTCTACCACAGATTTCTCTGTGGCTTGAAATAAAGCTTTGGCTTCTACCCACTTGGTGACATAATCTGTACAAACTAAAATGTACTTCTTCTTGCGAGACATAGGGGAAATTGGCCCAACGAAATCTAGAGCCCATTTTTCAAAAGGCTCAATCATAACTTGGGGTTGTAAGGGCATCTCATCGGATGGCATAGGTCTACCCATTCTTTGGCAACTGTCACATCCCTTGACATACTTGGCAGCATCTTTGAAAATGCTTGGCCAATAATACCCAGAGTGCAACACTTTGTATGATGTTCTCTTATCAGAAAAATGCCCACCACAAGGTCCAGCATGACATGCATGTAGGATCTCTGCCATCTCATCCTCTCGTACACATTGCCTAATAATAAGGTTGGGACCAGTACGAAAGAGATCTATATCCATCCAAGAATAATTGGAACTTTGAACTATGATCCTACATTTTTCGAGTGGGGAGAGATGGTTTGGTAGCTTTCCAGTTGCTAAATAATTGGCTATGTCTCCAAACCATGGGGCTCGAATAGAAACAGCAAACAAATGTTCATTTGGGAATCTATCATCGACAGGACTAGCATTATCGTCAGTTTGAATTCAAGAGAGAAAATCAGCTACCACATTCTCTCGATCGGGACGATCAATAACGGTGATGTTAAATTCTTGTAACAAAAGAAGCCACTGAGTCACTCTGCCATTGGTGATAGGTTTATTCATTAAAAGCCTAATGGTGAAGTGGTCAGTGTGTATAAAAATCTCATATCCTGTGATATAATGATGAAACTTGTTGATAGCATAGACTACTTCTAGAAACTCTTTTTCAATAACAGTGTATTTCAATTTTGCAGGAGTCAAATTTTTACTAGCAAAGTAAATGGCATGTGATGTATGTCCCTCTTTTCGACCTTGGACTGCCCCTATAGCCATGTCGGAAGCATCAGTGTATATATGGAAAGGAAGGGACCAATTTGGGCCCCTAAGTATTGGTGCCATTGATAGCTTTTCCTTCAAGATTTCGAAGGCATGTTGACATGGTTCATTCCATTGAAATTATGTGCCCTTCATGAGTAGTTTGAACATAGGTGCGGCTATCTTAGTGAAATTTTCAATAAAACATCTATAATAGCCTGCATGGCCAAGAAAACTTCTTACTTCCTTCGGAGTTTTTGGAGGAGGAAGATTAACAATTATATCTATCTTGGCAGGATCCACCTTGATACCTTGAAGGGAGACATGATGTCCCAGAACTATGCCTTCAGTCAGTAACATTTTACATTTTTCATGACTAAGAGATAAGTTCATTTCTTGGCACCGAATAAGAACTGTTTCAAGGTTATCAAGGGCTTCTTGGAAGGTATTACAATAAACTGTAAAATCATCCATATAAACTTCTACATAGTCATGTATAAGGTCAGCAAAGATTCCTAGATCTTCCTGCTGGAAAGTAGCAGGTGCATTACATAGGCCAAATGGTAACACTCGATAGGCATATGTCCCCCAAGAACAAGTAAAGGTTGTCTTGTCTTGATCCTCAGGTGCTATTAATATTTGATTGTATCCACTATACCCATCAAGGAATGAAAAATATTGTTTCCCTGATAAGGTGTCTAACACCGGATCAATGAAAGGCAATGGGAAGTAGTCCTTAACAATGGACTTGTTCGGTTCTTGAAAGTCAACACAGATACGCCATTTCCCTATGACTTCCTTTGGGACTACCACCAAAGGAGACACCCATTTACTGTTGGAAATTGGGTAAATGAAACTGGCGTTAAGGAGTTTTTGTAATTCATCCTTTACTATATCCTTTGGGTTGGATTCATTCTTCTCTGGGGCTTCCTAACAGGAGTTACGTTCGAGTCTGTGTAAATGTGATGGATACAAGTATCTGGGTGTATACCTTTCATATTAGTACATTCCCATGCAAATGCTCCAGTTTGACTCTTGAGAACTTTTAGTAATTGTTTTTGCTGACTCTCATCTATAACTGCATTTATATGTAGAAATTTGTCGGAACTAACCTCGCAATGTATGGTATAGGATCCTAGGTGTTATTCGATTGCAAAAACACAAGGTGTACTCGTAAATGTTGAGAGGCTCATGTTTTCTTGGAATTCATCTCCAAAGATATCATACTCTGGATAAGTTACAGGTTTTTCTATTACTAGACGCTCCAGATATGGAGGTGATTTTTCCCCTGGAATTACTTCTTTATGTGGATGGTTGTGAGTTGAATATTTAGGAATAACCACATCTTCAAGAATGGCATCATTCAAAACTTCAGTAAGTATGTTTTCTTCTTTGATTTCTTCTTGGATAACAACTGATGACTTGGTTTGATCTTGCAGAACTCTTCCAAACCGCAATTTAATATCATGTATTGGTGCGGTCGAAATGGCATATGATGGAAGAGGTAACAACCCAATGCTGTTAAGATCTTGGGTTGGCTTGTTGTTAGGGTTCACTATCGGTTTTGCAGGTAATATTGTGGGTCTTGGAGGATTCATGATATGGAAATGGTGAGGTTGATTTGGGATAGAGGGTAGTGAAGGAGGTGTAAGTCCAGGCAAAAGTTGCTGAATATTAGGTGGGTAAGGATAGTTAGGCATAGGAGGAGGTGGTTGAGCATAAGCTTGTCCTCTCCACCCATGTGGCCATTGTTGTTGTTGGGTATTTCGAGGAGGGTAATGCGAAGGCCAATTTTGCCAACTTGAAGTATTCCACTGTTGAGGGGGTTGATAAGAATAGTAATAGTGTGGAATTTTTTATGGATCTTGATATGATGGTTGATCCCTAGGTTTCCAAGGCCTCCTAGATGATTCACCAAAGTTTCCATTCTTATACACAGCTTCCAACCTCGGTAATGATGGACAGTTATCAGTTGGATGTTCTTCTGTACAAAGGTGACAAACTGAAACATTATTCAATGAACATTCTCATTGAGGATGTTTGGTTCTACACCTAGAACAGAAAACACTCATTGTTGCACGCTCTTCATCTTGCCTCTTTTTAGCTTGTAGTGCATCTAGTTGAGAACCCATGGCTCCTAAGATATCTGTTTGAAATTTTCCAATAGGTTTCCCAACTCTACCCTTGTAACTCCACCAGGACTGGATGTGCTCCCTTTAGGGTTCCTAGCATAAGATTCTCGAAAATGTCTTCCACCTTTCCCTCTGCTCCTAGAGTAATTCCTACATAGTTCACAAATCTGTGCAAAAGGCTGATGAGAAATATCTCCTGCTGCCATGAGATTAAGGTTCTCTAAGAATTCTTCTGAGATTCCCTTGAGGAAGAGTGTTCTTACTGCATCTTCCCGAAGATCACTATATTTAGATTTATGTAACACATAGTTAAATCTTTCGAGATAGTCTTCTAGGATCTCGTCTTCAAGTTGTTGAATTTTAAATATATCATTGCGAGAGTCCTTAGGTCTACAGTATTCCTGATATTTCTGTAGAAATGCATTCTTCATGTCTTCCCAAGTTCTATTACTAGACTCTCCTAATCCCATAAACCATCGAAGAGCATAATCTTTTAATGTGGCAGGAAAGAGTTTTAGTTTTTGGCCATCTTGTAGGTAATTATAACTCCTACACAAAATGTCAAACTCGAATAAGAATGTATCCAGATCCTCACTACTCGTGCCATAGAAGGTTGGTAGTGAGGAGGGAGGGATATTTTCATAGTTACATCTTGTGCAGTGTCTAACATAGGGAATCCAAAAGTACCTTCGGTTCTAACCTCTCCTTCTCCTTCATCTTGTCGGACACGATCTTCATTTTCATCCTCCATGAAGATTCGATTTCCAAAGAGAGAATACCTAGGTGGATCCTTTCTTGGTGATTATGGGATATCCCAACGTTCTGTTTCAGGAAGAGTATTCTTCTTTTTAGGAGGAGAATTACTAGCTACATGGTATCCAATTTTGAAGGTCCTACTATTGTATTCTCAATCTTTGAGATGACTATGTTCACAGAATTCTCAAAAAGAGCATCTACTTGTGCAGGATCAACAAAATCTACTAAATTTGGACCACCTACTATTGAAAAAGTAGTGTCTTTTGGTTTTTGGACTAATGAACGGTTGGAGGGTTCTGAAGTTTTATCCTTTGGAGTTTCCTCTTGTCTACGTTCAATCTTAATATGAGCTTGAGGTTCATGTGGAATTTATTTATGAAAAGACTTTTCTGATGTCCCTATGGTTTCCCCTATTTGACTTCCAGAAAGGATTTCCTTTGCTTTCCAAGTAGGACTATCCCCTTTAGGTGTCTTCTGATACCTTTCTGCTGAGTTAGTAGTTGGGGTGGCACGCCCCCCGTATAGGTTAGTAGGAATTTTAGGTTTAATAAATCTACCTTGCGAGTCTCTAGACCTATTCATGAAAAACAAGCTATAACTAAAACAAATTCTAACTGCATCACTACTACTGCTAGGTTTTTGGGATGCCTGATATAACAAATGCGCAGGTTCTTACCTCTCGTCTTACCGCTCACTCGCCACCAGCCTATTTCTAAATTTTAAAAGAAGAGAATTCAAACCTATCCCTAAGTTTTTAAGAGAAAGTCCTATTTACCTACAATGGAGTTCTACCTATCTACAACTGAGTTCTACCTATCTACAACTCCCCAGCAACGGCGCCAAAATGTTGAGGTGTGTTTATTGTCTAAAAGAGTCACCAAAATATTTAATTATTGACCAGGGTTGGTAATCTTAGAGTTGTGGCACAGTATATGCTGAGGTAGAATGGCACCTAAGTTTTTGCTTGTCAGACCTTAGAAATGTTTTAATAAAGAAAAGATCGAAAGATCTTTCAGAATGAAAAACCGAGTCAAACTTCAGAAAAGATAACAAATGAACTAATTAAACCAAATTAAACCAGCAGATCAGAATAGTATCAAATCATACTATTCTACTCTATGATTAAACAATGGAAAAAAAACAATTACTGATTAAAGAGTAAACTATTTTTAAGAATGGAAACTACTTAATCAATTCTTCAGATTCTAATCTAGGAATTAAAAACAACTATAAATGAAATTAGGGACCTATCTATGATATGAATTAATTGGATAATAAACTACATAAACAGAAAACTATGTTAATTCAAAGCAAAACTACAAACTATTAATGAATTCAATAACTACTTATCCATTCAATTAATACTTCAAAACTACACTAAAACATCTAATTCCAATTCCATTCTCCTTCATGTTGTATATCAAACGTGATAGGAATTGGAGTGAATGATTCGTAATGACTTTCAAATGTAACATCGAAACAAAATGGAAGTAAATCTAACCTAATTTTGATAAAGAGATGTAAACTACAAAGAGTCCAACTACAGTTAACCTTAAACATAATGATCTATCTTCTATCCATAAGCAAAATAGTATAAAACTAATGAAATCTAGAGGCAAGTAGAAAACTTAATAAAGATATTTATTTTTTCATTCAATTTGGGAGCAAGTAGAAAACTTGATAAAGATATTTATATAGAAGCAAGTATAAAACTTGATAAAGATATTTATTTCTGATCCAATTTCTATTTCATGAACATCTTCGTTATCTAGATGAATGGAAAACCGATGCTATACTTAACAATGAAACGATCGAAATAACTTGGAGAATGAAATTATTAACTCTAATCGGAAATAAACATTAAGAACATGGAATAAACTATACTAAGAGTAAGACTGATAAATCTGAAAGCAACAACATATTAGTAAATCAGATATAAAAGACATAACTCAAAAATAGTTGAAACAGAGTGAAAGGAAATGAGATGAAAACTAAGAATAATGACAAACTAATTAAAACTTTGATGGAATATAAAGAAAATCCCTAATTATGGTTGAGAATTCTAATTAAAAGCAAGAAAGGTTACAATTAAAGATCCTAAGAAAGTGAATTCAAAATAAGCATAAAAACAATGCAGAAAGAATGAAAGTCCGAATGACGATCCGGATGACTATCCGAATGACAGTCCGAATGATAGTCTAGATGGAAGAAAACGAATTAAACTAAGGAAAGGAGCAGTTTTGATGATCTTAATGTCAGCCGACGAGTGCATATGAACCTATGGTGCAAAGAAGTCAGTGAGAAGACTATTGAGAAGCTAAGATAGTAGGAAGCAATCTATTCTAATTATGATTTGAAAAGATGAACTACTTCTATAACATAGTTAAACAAAACTGAGAATAACACTTAACCTACAGCTACAAAGAAAAAAACTACTGGAACTAGCTCTAATTATAACTAAGCTGGAAACAACAACTATCTAAACTCTATCTAATTGCAGAAAACTGAAAACAAATTAAAAATACTACACTTGGTCGACCATTATCAGTTCTGGAAACATAAATTAAGTTAGCAGTGAAATACATATTACAAAGAGTAAAGAAATAACATATACAGGAAAACATAATTAATTATATAAATTGGAAACTGAACTAGCTATTTGCAGACAGGAAAATGTAGAAAAACATAAATAAAACCTCTGGTTGATGAGGGGCCCTTCCCAACAACCAGAGATGGAAACTAAATCAACTTAGTCACCAACAGCAGAGCATCAACAATAAAACGCAGGAGCTTCCATTAACTAAGAAAGTTACATAGTGCTTGTAGCTTAAAAGACTAACAATTGCCTAAACTCTAGAAACTCGGGGACTAACTCGTCTCAGTCACAAAGAGGTCTATATATACAGTTTTACAATGGCAAGAGCAAGTTGACCATTTAGTGGTTGACTTCTCTAATAATAGGCAGTCTTTAAGACTGTAAAACGGATACCTGGTGGCTCACGACAACGTAGAGGTCGCCTATCTGCTTTCACGGCGTCAATCCTACCTGACGCGAACAACTGCGTGCTTGTTTCCTTTAGTCATGGGAAGAATGTATGCTGGCGATCTGGATGGATGGAGGAGAGGGTTGTTGGAGCATCGACATGGGCAGAGAAATGTGTTGGTAGACTGAGCATGGGCAGACAAAGCTCCTCTAACACATTGGTGTGAGCATACAGGCGTGAAATCAGGTTGGATGAACAGGGAAATCGGAATTCTGGAGTGTTGACATGGGGATATCGTGTGTTGTCAGGCTCGGGAGGCAAAGGGGTGAATCTTCTAGAACCGGGGCTCACCAACCGTAACCACCATGTTGCTAATAGAACCCACATGTATGTTTCTGTCTTTAATGGCCAGGAATATGCCAACCAATGATCTCACGGACTGGCCGAAGGGCTGGACGACGGGCTAAACACTGCTGGTGTCTTTGGCATGAAAGCAAGTCCGAATGAAGGTCCGTTTGAAGACCGTAGCCTGTAGAGCAAAAACTAACTGCCAAGCATGTCTAGAAATATGAGAGGATTGTTAATAAATCATAAAAAATGTTGATAATAATTCACGATTCATATGATGTTCAAATAAATGCATACATGAGTCTGTTTGATAGTCTGAATGGAAAGAAGAGTGATTTATTATAAAAAAATAGTGCAATTAACGCCACTCAGAGTATATTTGACGATAAAAAATAGTGACAAAATGGACACCAACACCAACACCCCCCCATAAGTCCGACTTTATGTGCTAAAAGTCAGAAATAAAAACTAGGGCTCATTAACAAGACATGGTCACCCTATACAATACTGCTTGGTCCACAAAAACAAGGAAAGAAGGAAAACCTCATGGGAAAAAACTTCCCTCAAAAAATCGACATATCAAAATTGAAATATTGCTGATCAATCCTTCTCTCAACCACATGTTCAGCCATCCCAAGCAGTGATCTAAGATATTTGAATGTATTGTCAGTAAAATATTTGGTGAAGATGTCTACAGTTTGCTCACTTGTTGGGCAATACTGCAAACCAATGATCTAGTCATGCACTAAACTTCTGATGTAGTGCATATGGATCTCAATATGCTTGGTCCTATGTCTTTGTACTGGATCACTTGAGACCCTTATAGCACTCTGATTGTCACAAAAGATGACAGTAGGAGGACTAAAGGAAATCTCAAACTCTGAAAGAGTACCCTGCAACCACACACGATGAGTAGCAGCATTCACTGCTCCTCTGTACTCGACCTCTGTTGAAGATAGTGCGATTGCAATATGTTTGTTTCTAGACCAGAAAGCAAGGCCACCTCCAAGCATGAATACAAATACAGATGTGTATTTTCTATCAAGGCTATCACCATCCCAATCTGAGTCAGTAAATCCAAGAAGATCTAGGCTAGAATCTGCAACGTAGTGAATCCCATCAGTCTTGGTGCCTTGAACATAGTGCAAGATTATTTTTGCATCTGTCCAATGGAGCTCATTTGGCTGCTCCATGTATCTTGATTCCACACTCACAGCATATGCAAGATCAGGTCGAGTATGAGTCAAGTATAACAAACTTCCAATAAGCTGCCTATACAAGGTGATGTCAACCAAAGGTGTAAATTTTGCTTCTTCAAGTCTAACTCCTGAAAGGAAAGGAGTATTTGAAGGCTTGCAATCAGCCATATTGAACTTATTTAGTAGGTCAGATGCATATTTGTACTGAGATACCTTAGTTCCATTCTCATTTTGAGAAATCTCAAGCCCCAAAAACTGCTTAAGAATTCCCAAGTCACTCATGGAAAAAGCTTGATGCAAAGCAGTCTTTAATGAAGATATTTGATCAGTAGAGCTACATGTGATTAGTATATAATCAACATATAACACTATAATCATAATTGAACCATAAATCATATTCATTTAAACATTAGGATCAGATTTGCATAGCCCTCCTCTTCTCAAGTGGGATCCTAGCCCAAGCCTTAGAGCCAAAAATCCTGAAATGAGAAATATGAGGTTTGTGCCCAGTCCAAGCCTCAAAATGAGTGATTCCTTTGAGAGATTTGTGAGGCACCCTATTTTGAATGTATGCGGCACAATTTTTTTCCTTATCCTAAATCCTTAGAGATAAAGACTTTGACTCAAGCATACATGTGGCCATTTCCTTCAATGATCTGTTCTTCCTCTCAGCAACACCATTCTCCTTAGGTGTATATGGAACAGAGTGTTGCATTTGTATGCCTAAAGAGGCACAAAATTGATGAAACTCATATTTGATGTACTCCCCACCATTATCAGATCTGATAATATTGATATGTCTACTAGATTGGTTCTTAAATGAGACCTTGAAAAGCTTGAACAGACCAAAAACTTCAAACTTTAACTTGATGAAATAGATCCAACAATACCTGGAAAAGTCATCTATGAAGGTAAGGATGTATTTGGCATGGTTCAAGGACTCATGGGGAAATGGACCTGATATGTCACTCTGAATAATATCCAAGGGTGCAGAGGTTCGCTCAGCTTTGGAACTCCCATACTTATGCTCAGGGTGTTTTCTTATGATGCAGCTTTGACAGAAAGCTTTGGAAAATCTTATAGTTTATAGTTTATGTGGCAAAATATTTCATGCCACAATTTTTTTGACTCATTGGCATGGGTTAAAAGATAAGAAGGTGAGGGTAATGGCACAAAATGAGAAAAATTGTAGATTCTAGAGCTATGGTCAACAATGCCTAATGCAACAATTCGACCTGTAGACATTTCACAGATCTCAACATCATTATGTGTAAAGGTCATCTTTTTGGGTGAAACTGTGTGGGTCATCTAGTATACTGACAAGAGGTTAGTAGCAAGTCCAGGAACATACAAGACATTATTGAATGAGCCAAAATCGAGATCTATGCTGCCTTTACCTTTGCTTGAACTTTCAGAATTATCACCCAACACAATATTTGGACCACAGGAAGAGTCAAGTGAAGTAAAGAACTCACTTGTACACCATGTTCCTTGAAGCTCCAGAATAATTAATGAGTGAGGTAGGCTTGGATGTGCTTTCCATCAGTGCATGCACTATCTCCTTATCTTCAGAATTTTGTCCTCCATCCTTCCTCCTTGAGCTCTCAAGAAGAGGAATGCTGGATTTCGCCAAGAGTAGAGCTATTTGATCAATGTTTTTCTTCATGTAGGAGCTTTCAGGATGAAAGCCCCTCCTGCAATAAGTACACTTTGCCTTCTCATTCTTCTTTTTGGATTCTTCTTTGAGTGGTAGAAGTCTTCAGGAACTTTATGCTTGTCTTTCCTTTTATCAGTGGGCTTCTTGAAGTTTCCCTTCTTCTTCCCTTTCGAACCCTTGGAATCTCCAACATTCAGACAGTGGTCTTTTGATGTATTTTTTATGGCTCCCATCAAAACCAATTTGTATTGTTCTGGTGTAAGAGACTCCATGAATTCTGAGAGAGTAGGACTCTTCCAGTTTCGAACTGCTTTTCTGGTTGAGTGGAAGTTCGAAACAAAGACTGAGTAATCAGGGCCAAGCTTCGAGAGAATGACCAATATTAGTTGATCATATTTTTTATCAATACCACATCACTTCAACTGTAGAAAAAGAGATTTGAATTTGGAGAAGAAATCCTAGAGTTTATCGAAATTCCGTGGACCCAATGAAACTAGTTCATTATCCAGTTGGTGGCCTCTTAATTCATCAGTCTTTCCAAACAATTCTTGAAGCTTTATCCAAACTTCATTAGGATAGGTAAGACCATTGAGATGGAATAAAATATCCCTAGATGTAGTGAGACACAGTAATCCATAGGCTTCATCTCTTCGATTATGCCACTTTGATTTCTCAATTGCGGAGGTTGGCTCCGGTTTAGTTGCCATAGTCACCCTGTAGAGGCCTTTTCTCCTCAACATGATCTCCATCTGCACTTTCCAGTCAAAATAATTGAATGGATTGAGGATGATCTGGTGTTCCTGATTCATGGAAGCTCTGAAATAACTTTTGGATTGATTTGGGTATGCCCCTTGATGCTCAGTTGCGCCCTATGGATGATAGAATGCACCCTGTGGATGAATTATTGCCCCTCGTTGAGACTGGTTGGATACTGAAACACAATAGAAGGAGAAAGGAATAGATTGATAGCTTTGATAACATGTGAAATTTATTTCACACCAAGATCTGATCAAGAAATTACACACTCTCGCAGAAGATCTAACACAACTAGTCAAGAACACTGAAATTTACTCACATAATATGCAAACTGAATTAATCAAGAGAGTAATATTACATCATCCAACCTTGGGAAATTAAATGGCTGTAAATATATAAATTTACATCAGATATTTGAATGCATAATTATTCCATTCGAATACTCACAAAAGCAGACTTACTAAATTGATGCAAAACCCCATAGGTTGCAAGTGTGTTCTCCAAGTCACACCAAAGGCTCACAAATTTCTAATTTAGTGATCAGATAGTGAAGTGTGATGAAAAAACATGATAAATCCCAAAAATGGAAGGAGTAAACATCAAGGAGCGAAAGTGGTCCAAAACGCAGTTTCCCTAGTCAACTAGCTTTTCACCTTTCACCCAAAAGTAGTAAAAAACAGTAAAACACCTTTCTCACCAAAATCTTATCTAGAATCACCAGAAATGCACCTAAGTGACTTAGGAAGCTTGTGGTCCACACCAGGAAGACTTTTGCTCCCCCCAAAGATGCCTTGTGGTCCACACAATGACTCATATGCCAGTTATCTAGTCTAATACATAGTAATTAATCATAAAATGATTAATTAATGCCTCTAATGTATTAAATTACATAGTTATGGGTTTTAAATACTCCAACAAAGAGGTATGCGTAAATTAAAGGCAGGCCCAAGCTAATCAAGAAACAATACCGGTAGATCTATGGCTAATATTAATAGCTCCTTACAAAGTTGTATAAAGATTAAAGATGGGGCACGTGCTAATCAAGAAAGAAGAGAGAAAGATCTACAGCTGATATTCATAGCTCCTCAATGAGTTTCATGAGCTTTAATTGCAGTCGTCGAGGAGTTTCATATGACAAAAGAGTACATGTGGCACTTTATGATTGGAAAATCCTCGACATAAAGTTTGCTAAAACCACCTAGCCCATCGGGAGTTGTGGTTTTCCAAAACCATGTCGGTATCCAATAAAACCACCATATGACCAAAGGACCCACATCAACAACATGTCAACCCACTCAAATCCTGACACTTTTCCACTGGAGACGATCCCACTCCTGAATAAACTCATTTATTTTTGGCACCAAGGTCATTTATTGCAAAAGATCCGTTTCCTTTTGAATTTCAAATATTATCAAAATAACTTGTACCCAATATTTACCTTCCATTCATTTGGAATAAGCAGAGCAAGCTTGGAATAGCCTGTTGGTTCAACATATCCTCTACAACAAATCCACCATAGCCTCCAACCCATCAGGTATTTCAAACATCAATGCCTCACCTAATCGATTGCTTAATTAGAGGTACATAATTAATCTCTAACCCATACCAATTGAATGCAATGAGAATTTTGATACCAAAACAGTCAAACCTACTCCTTAATTAACCTTACCATGGCTCGATAGTCAAATACAAAGTTACCCAAGACCCTATTTGTAGGTGATGAGCATATCCTTCATAAACAAGCTAATGTATTCGATACCATTTTGACTAGCTCTGACCTAATATCAACCCTGCAGGAAGCCGAGACATTAGCAAGAAAACACCAAGATCCATTTCATATGTGAGACTCGAACCTTTCCCGAGTTGTGTGTCATAGGTCAGTATATTTCATTGAATTCATCACCTGGTCCTCAAAGCAGTATTCCCCAAAAAAACATGCCATCATGAATTCAGATTTGACCACTGCCCTGTGTAGCATAGATGTTCCCAACATGCACAAAATGTTTGGGGTTCCTGAATTCCATAAACTAAAACCTGTAAATGAAGTGGTCTTATCACAATCATATAGGAGTCTTATCCCTTCCAACTGCAATCTATTCTTTAGAATACATCTAGAGAAGGGTATTTCCATCCCTGATGCATCCCCACCTTATGAGTCATTAGTACTCTCTGACTGTTCAAGAAGAGCTTTATCCCTGTTGTGCATAATATTTGACTATGAAAATGACAAGCAAATAAATGAAGTAACCCTAGGATACTTGTTGAGCCTTGTTGGTCTTCTTGGGATGACCCAGGTTCGGATAAGTTACTATACACACTACAAAACCCCTTTCACTGGCCCTTTTGGCATCAACCTGTAAACAGATTGACGTCTCACCCGAAATGAAGTATAGGGGGTTACAGAATTAGGTTTCTGTAACCTTGGTGATGCATGGATGTGGGTAACAAACTCGCAGCATGTCCCTTTCTTACCATATACTTAACATTAGTATATAAAAGATGAATTCACACTTCACAGTTACCAGCATCCTACAAAACTACGCTAAATCGTCGTTATCTTTACCGGTTACTACGCATTCATCATACTTAGTGTTACTTCGTAGTATACATACACGTGTTCCAATTACTTAACATATGATTTCCATTCGGATACACATGAAATAAAACACATAAACATATAATAACAAGAACTCAAAACATGCCATAAACTCATACATAACACCCATATTTGCATGGTTCACTCCCAGGCGAGAGCTACGTCCACATGAACTGTTCTTATATTACTTGGAAGGGTAACAATTCTAGTCTGCGCACTCAGTTGTAGACTCTTCTCTACAATCATATGTCTATGCACTCAGCTGTAGATTATGTTCTCTCTCTTAGTATAGATCTACAATCCAAAACCCAATATATTCGAAAAACCAAACCAACTAACCAACCCTTCCTTATAAAAAAATACTCATATATATAGATGTTCCTAAAGTTCACATATTACAATAACTATGGTCCAACCCCTATAGTACCCTTAAACCCAAAAACCTTGTGGTTCTCCTATAGACCACACTTAGCTTTAACTTCATTTCCCTTTGGTGATGCTTCTTCTGACTTTGATGCTTCTCTGACAGGCGCAGTTCCAACTTCTGCAGTGGCATTTCCTTTACACCATTCTGCTTCTTTACTTTACGCTCCTGTAGCAGTCAGGTCACCTTTTGGTCTTTATCTGCTTCAACAACCTTTGGTTGTCCTTAGTACTTCGTCTTTACTAAGGAAATAGGTTCCTTCTTGTCGAATGTACTTCGCTCCATACCCTCTACCCGGGATTTGCAGAGTCGCTTATCTCCAAAATTGGTCAAAGTCAAGCCTCTCCTAATTGTACTTTGCATCCAAAACTTCCCTTACTTGGGTCGCTCCCAACAGGCCCCTGACACTTACTTGTGGCTCATCCTCGATCCACTTACACTAGGCTTATTTGTCTTCGCAGCACTTGGGGTGTTCATCTTCGCTGCAAACTCTTGGTATGTTGCGCTCAGCTTCACAACAACCTCCTTAATCTCTTGCTCATATTTTTTCACCGTGTCGAGCAACATCACAGATATTGGTTCTTGCATTTTTTCTTTGCTATGCTCTCTGTTGTTCGAAGCTCTAGCAGCTTCACCTCTATCTCTTTAGAAAGTTCCAATGCCTCTTCTTTCATAGGTTGTAACTTCACTGAAGTTTCGACTTCCTTTTCCCTTAATTCCTTCAACTCTTTATGAAGTTCATTTGGCTCTACGAACTTCTATATTATTTTCCTTGGTGGCAAATCCTTCTTAGTTGTGTTCATGGTGTCGAGGTCCTTCTACTTTGTTTGGACTTCATCCTGAAATTTCTGTAAGTCTGGGTCTTCTTGCAGCATGGCCCATGACTTGGTCACTTCTTCAAGCAAATATTGACATATTGCAACTTCTGCGGAGATGTTCTCAGTTGAAATATTTAGTTCTTCATCCCTTGCTTCCTTCACTTATGGCAGATTTTCAGGTTGTTTCCTTGAAACTAAGTCAACAATATTTTCTTTGTAACCAATCTCCCTATATTCCATTTTTTCTTTGAGATTGTCTACTACAACACCAAGTTTAACAATGGTTGCTTCCACTTCTGATTCTTCTTCTAAGTATGCGTGTTGGGCCCGGCCCAAGAAGGATAAGTTTTGAAGGAGTTAAAGTTTTGGAACTGCAGAGTAAGTGCAGTTCGCTAATAAAGTTTTGAAAACTTTTGGTATGCTGCGAAGTTGTGCACAGCACAGCATTGGTAGTGCTGCGAAGACCATGCTGCGAATGGAGTAGTGCTGTGAAGTGCCCTGGTAACAAGGATCCAGCTAGATGGAGTGTTGGACGAAGACCTTATTTGGCGAATATAACTACTAGGTGGCAGGTAGTTACAAATCAGCTAACTACAGATCGAGTAAAGAACAAGATCAAAACAACTACAGAACAGAAGAAGACTGACGGTTAGTTAAAAAAGCAGTGACTCGACGGAAGGTACCAGTTGGCATGCGTGCAACTAACAAACTGATGACCACGACTGAAGATCCTCCATCAGAAGACTGCAGTCTTGGTTTTGGGAAACCCTAAATAGAATTTTGTAACCTAGGGGTTTTTGCCTTGGATTGTAAAGACATGACCTATGGGCATGATTTATAAATAAGGCACTTTTTGTAAAGGAAAGGGTCGGACTCATCAGGGATAATGAGAAGTGAGAGATCAGAGAGAACTTAGTATGGCAGATCCGAAGAATAGAAACTATTTGTAAAGGTTCTGCAGTTGAGTGCACAAAGACCTAATCTTGAACCAGAGAAGAAAGTCTGTGGCTGCGGCGCAGACTAAGAATTGTAGTATCTGTTCCTAGAATAATACAAAGAGAAACAAGTTCAGGTGGATCTATTGAATTCTGTGTGTTGTGATTGTTTATGTTTGCTCCATTCATATATTTGCTTGAATGCTTTTGGTTACTGTCATGCGATATCTATGGGCTGCTTTTATTTGTATTTACAATGGAGATTGGGAATAAGATGTTAAGTAGTATAAGTATGGATGAATAAGTAAAGATTCAGTGTGCTTAAAGTGTATGAATGTATGAACTGATTGGATAATCACTGTGTTAAAGTGTTAAAGATTAACAGATCCGAGTAGTAGGGATAGATTTCATCTTATAAAGAAAGATCCACAATGATCCGATAGACTTAATAGATTGGATACCGCGCAGTCTCTCGATGCATTGGGTAGTAAGTTGCTAGACTTACCTTAGTGATCGTCGTGAAGTAGGAGACTTCGCATAGCTCCAGCGTTTAGAAGAACCCTCTGTCGCGCTGCGCAGTAGTTGATAGCACTCGTTTCACTAGGCTGTGGAAACCCGATTCTATAGCCACCCCATCAGGTTCGCCTCGGGTGAGACCTCAGACTATTCACAGTCTATTGCCGAAAGGGCCGGTGAAAAGGGGTTTTGTTGGTTCCATACCGCGAAATACCTGGGTCTACAATTGGAAAACCTCTAGATCAGATAAACAGCCAACAAATGGTTATGTTTCCGCTCTAAGACTCAATGGTACGATAGTGCAGTGGAAACGTAATGTGTGAAAGAGAAAATCAAGATCAGTTCCCATTAGGTACAGAACACTGGTATCCAAAAAAAACAGATATTGAAGATTGGTGTGATAAAATAGAAAGAGAGTTCACGAAGAAAGAAAATAGGAATCCGCGGCTATCAAAGATACAGTGGTTGAATAAATACTTGTGGAGAGATATTCACGAGATCTTTTGGGCTTCGTTTCCAAGCGAACTGCACGAGTGGATCTCGCGACTCGCAGAAAGAAAGAATTGTTTTCAAAGAGGAGTACCTACAGAGTGGACTCCAGAGCTTACTGAACAACTCAAAGAAATAAACAACCCGTTGTTAAGAGAAATCAATTTCTGGGTGGATATCATACTTGAAGGATTCATCACCGAGTATGTTGTCGACACACTCAATTCATACAGCCAGGTGGAAGCTTATTTCTTCGAAAGATTCAAAGGTAAGTTTCTGAAAAATCTCAGCTTGAATATTAAAATGCTTTTAGCCAAGAAAGGTGTCCTACGAATACAACAATAATTTGATTTGTCATGTTAGAGAGTATAGCTAACGACCCCGAAGAAGAATCTCATACTTTAAGAAGTGGTAAGAGATATAGATTCGATAAACCAAAGAACCCCGAAGGATCTGAAACCTGCCTCAGTACCAATTTTTCCCAGAATTTTAAAAATTACTCCGCGTCATCATCAATTACAAACCAACCTAACACACCTCTGAGATTTATGGCTATGAGCATCATGCAGTCTACCCATCCAGGAAGTAACAGTACTAGCACCACAGGAGCGAGTGCTCAAACTAACCCGACTCACACTAGCCCGACCCAACCCAACCAACCTCAGAGCAATATGCAGAATACCATCCCTAGCATCGCAACAAATACAAAAAGGATGACAGATAATGACACTAAACTGTCGATATTCAAAGGAATGGGTCTAGAAGATCCAGACCAACATTGGTTTCTATGTGAAGCTGTGTGGAGTGTGAAACAAATTCAAGATGACGTTGTCAAGCGAGCACATCTCATAACAACTTTGAGAGATAGAGCCTTGCACTGGTACATGAAATATTCTCAAGCACAACAGATGCGAACCTTGGTAGACATTAAGGTTGCACTTTTAACAGAATTCAAAAAACCAAAATCGGAATCACAGTGCATAACTGAGTTAAAAGAAATCAAACAGAAACCCACTGAGACTGTCTGGGAATTTGACCAAAAGTTCAAGACATTATTGGACCAAGTAAGTTTGGTTATACCTCCACAACAACACAAGGAATGGTTCATTGCTGCGTTGTTGCCCCACATTAGATTACCCTTGATGCAATAGAATATTGCATCCCAGCCAGAAGCATTAGAGATCGTGATGAAGTTGGAGGCTTCACCGATCGGAGAGACTAGCTCTAGGATGTCACAGATCTAGAACCAGTTGGCTACCTTGACATTAGAGTTACAGAGCATGAAGAATGGAAAAGAATAGAGAACTTAACAGAGGCATGAAGTTTGGTGTACAGGGTGCAAAGGAGAAGGCCACACCCGGGAACACTACCCTGCATTCCAAGAATATCTTCAGAGTGGAGCACCAAACCCAATAAATCAGAACCAGGCTCCATGATGTGAAATTTGTAAAGCTAGAGGACACGGACCTGAAGACTGTTATTTAATACAGAAGTATGTAAAGACACCAAAAAACTTATACTGCAATTTATGTAAATAAGTTGGACATGATTAATCCACCTACCGTGCTTATGAGTTGATGAATGAAAGAAAGAGAGATATGGACATGATGCGAGGTGCGGGAATGTACCACGTCCAGGAAGAAATTCAGCAAAAACAAGAAAACAACCAGTACGACCAAGGTGGATATAGAAGCCGTGGTAGTGGATACCACGGAAGGGGAAGAAATTCCGGCCCAACACAAGGAAGAGGCCAAGGACAGATAATATTCTACAACTGTGGCTAGCCAGGTCATTTATCTCGAGATTGTACAAATCCATGCACTAATTGTAGTTACTACAAATCTTTTGAACATGTTATTGAAGACTGCCCTATACTAGAGGTAGAAATGCAGAAGCGCAGAAGAGCAGAACCACCGAATCCTAACATTCAGTTGATTGGTGCAGCGCGAAGAAAAGTGAACCCAAGAATAAACATGGTCACGAGAAGTAGTGTAGAAATAGGAATAAATAACAACGTAGAAGCTTTGACATCTGGGATGTCTGATGTGAAGCAAAACATTGGTGACACAGTATGGATTAGAAAATCTCTAGGGAAAGCAACTCCTTTGAACTTACACAAAAATAAGGAAGCATTTGAGGATACACGGGATACATTCCAAGAACCAAACACCCTAAATCTAGTATTCTGAAAGGGAAGCTGTGAGAGATATGCCAGCAGCATATGATAAAACCAGTACCGTGATGGACAATGAAACCTCCGTCGCTCAGTTCCTAAGAAGCTGTCTGAAGCTGTTGAAGAGCTCAAATGCTGTGACAGAGCTCGAAAAATTGTTACACCAATATGAACCATACATTCAGAAGGAACCCATACAGAGTGCATTTCATCATATTAGCCACCACAAAAGAACAGGAAGATAAATGCGACTCACGATGCAGATCAGTGATTTTGAGATGGACAAAATCATCCTTGATCTAGGATCAGAGGTGAATGTCCTGACTAAACAAACGTGGATTCAGATGGGAAAACCGAAACTACAATGGTCACCCATACAGTTGAGATTGGCAAATCAACAAAAAGTAATCCCATTTGGGAGACTAGCCAATACAGTTGTAGACATTGATGGAGTTCGCACCATAACAAATTTTGAGGTAATTGAAATTGTTGATGATAGAAACCCATGTCCGGCATTGTTGGGCATAGATTGGGCTATGGGCAATTTAACTATCATTGACCTCAAGGCGATGAAGATGATTTTTGAAGGAGAAGAGATAAGGGTTATTGCGCCATTAGACCCTGCGAAAGGAGAGAGGTACGTTGAACCCATCCTAGAAGAATCAAAGGCTCAAGAATTAGACAGAATATATAAAATGACAGTGAGCGCAAAAGACTATATTAATCCAACTTCAGATGGAGCAATCAGTTGGCGCTGTGATAGTTCCTGCATTTCAGACTCAAAAGTCGAATTAGAAAATTGGCAGAGCAAATTACATGAAGTATCTTCCAAAAGATGCGCAACAATTACGAAGTCGCTCCGCTGGATTGGCAAGGAGGTAAGTCCAATTCCAACCTATGATGGTTCATCTAATGTTTACTCATTTATCAAAGACTATACTATAGCCGTTGCAGATGAACACCGTGTTTCATCATTAGATATGGCACTGTGTGAGACACATGCGAGATGGTGGGATGCACATAAGAAAACATTGACTACATGGGATCAATGTAAGATTAAGTTGGAGATAAGATTCGCAGACAAGGTTACCCTACAATTCCAGAAATATAATGGACAAATGGATCCAAGGGATCACATCGCTGTTTGTATAAAATCTTGGGAAGAACGACCATTGACAGAATGGGTGCACCTGTTCCTGCATACACTAGAGGAACCTATTCCAAAGAAATGGTACCTCGATATGGAGTTACGCAGTGGGACAATAGATTGGTCTGAACTCACCGCGAACTTCCAGAAAGACTTCAGCTTTGAAGATGAGCATCCAAGTATCAACGACGCGTTGCAGGTTATCAAAGAAAGACTATTTAGAAAAGACTGCACACAAGGGAACATGACATTGGAATAATACCTTAGAACAAATATGTTGATGTATATGTAACTTCGGAATGTATTTCATCTGTGTATTTTATATATATTTATTGTACCCTTATAAGAGATGTGTTATTCCTCTATAAGGAAGTGTCGTCATGTGGATTGGCAAGTGTCGCAAGTGTGTGAACTTGTCGATGGGTTATTAGACCATCATGTGTGGGGTCGGCCCTGAAATATATATATACTATAATGTGATGTACCTAGCTAGACAAGTCGGCCCCATAAGGTCACTGGGAAAAAAGGTTAGTATAAATAGAGATCGGAGATCTCTATTTTACTCACTCGAAAAAGTAACTCACTCTCACTCAGAAAGTGGCGCACTAGTGAGGAGGAGGATCATCTGCTACTAGGAGACTATCTCAGTGTTATTTGGTTGTACTTTGGTTGAGCCATTCCTCTCTCTATCTCTGAGGAAGTTGTGGGGTTTTTCACCTTAGGGTTTTCCCCACAGAAACTCTGTGTCTCTTGTCTCTTATGCTTTTGATTCTTGTGATGATTGTCATACTGTGATTGTCATGCATTGATATACTGTATATGTTATTCTCTCAGCAAAGATCCTAGAGTATTGTGAATTAATGCTCAAAATTTAACATGGTATCAGAGCTAACTTGAGAAGAAGACATTTTTCAGTGACGGAAGCTTGAGTTCCTTGTTTATTGGGTTTCTCTCCACAGATTTTTGAAACTCAGTATAGTAGATTGACTCTACTCATCAAGGCGCATTTATCTGTCCAATCAGAATTCAATTCTGAGCATTTTCAAGTTTGGCCCTAAACATTAGGTTTTCCACAAAAATAGGAATTTATGGAATCTGAAGGCACAGCTGGAAGCTCCTTGCAAAAATCAAAGTTTAGAGCTTTGGATCGATATTTTTGGCTGGGTAGATATCCGGGAAACTCAAACCCTAATTTAGGGCTCTCCCAGTGAACCCGAGAGGACAAAAAGGCAATTATGAAGGGCCAAACTTTGCTGATCTCAAATTCTGAATACACCAGGCTGATCAGCTTATCAAGGTGCATCTTTCTATCCTTTCAGAAATTTGAAATTCACATTTTGAATTTTTAGGGTTTTTTCGACAAACCCTAATCCAGGACCAGATCCAGTTTTCAACATTTCAAGTGGTAAGACCTAAATCTTTTCTCTTTCCATTTGAAGTACTCTTTAAGATGTCTCTCCACACCAAGCTTGAGGATAATTTTGAAGGGGCTGATAACTTCCAAGCCTGGAAGTATAGGATTGGGTTAGTCCTGGAAGAGAATGAGTTGGACTCATATGTGAAAGAAGACATCCCTATCCCATAGGATGAAGAGGCCAAGGTATTGCATAAGAAGAACTTGGTCAAGGCAAAGAGAATCAGTCCTGATTCTATCAAATACCATCTCATACCCCATGTGTCTTCTCTTAAGACACCCAAGGAGATGTTTGAATCTTTGACCAAGCTATTTGAAGGAAAGAACATAAATCGGAAGATGACCCTTTGGAATCAATTGAAAGGAGTAAAATTTCAAAATGGAGAAACCATTCAATCTTATTTTTCAAGGGTCTCCCAGATCAAGGAACAACTACAAGCAGTGGATGAAATGGTGGAGAATGGTGAAGTGGTGATGACCACTCTAAATGGCCTACCCAGGTCATGGGATTCCTTCATTCAAGGAATTTGTGCAAGGAAGAAGTTGATCTCCTTCAATAGATTGCGAGAAGAATGCTCTCAAGAAGAAGCTAGACTTATAGCTCGTGAGGAAAAGATGGGAGGTGAAGATCAAGCTCTTGCAGCTCACACCAAAAGAAGCAAAACCAAGAAGGAGCACTCTCACCACAATAGATCCTATCAAAAGAGTAAGAAGGACCTAAGATGCCTCACATGCAATGAGAAGGGTCACTTTGCTTCAGATTGTCCCAAGAACAAAAGGGATAATAAAAACAATAAGAAGAAGAAAGCCAGCAAAAGAAGGTTTCATGCTCATGCTGCCGAAGATGATGAACCCCCAAAGAAGAAGGCTAGGGCAGAAAGTGATAGTGATGATGACTCATCAAGTGAAGAAGAGTATGTTCTGATCTCTACTCTCACAGGTACTATCTCCCATGGTTGTAATGATTGGTTAATTGACAGTGGGGCTTCCAAACACATGACTGGGTTTAAGGAGTCTTTTGTGAACCTATCTGAACATGAATCACCCCATAAGGTGAAACTTGGGGATGATTATCAATACCCAATCAAAGGAAGTGGTGAAGCCTCCTACAACCTAGATTCTAGAAAATCTTTGAAGATGAAAGAAGTCCTTTATGTACCTGGGCTTAAGAAGAATTTACTCTCCATCTCTTCATTGGATGCAAAAGGTATGAGGGTTGCATTTGTGGATGGCCAAGTCCTAATGTGGCCAAAGGGAAAGAACATAGATGATGCAGTAGTGATTGGAGAGCAAGAGCGAGGTTTGTATAAATTGAAGGGACAACCTGAACATGCCATCGTGCATGAATCCATGGAGCCAAGTGAACTTTGGCATATAAGACTTGCTCATATGCACTATAGAGCACTTCCAATTGCAAGCAAGGCAGTAGAGGGTCTTCCTGAAATCAAGACCAAACATGAAGGTGTTTGCAAAGGATGTGCAAAAGGTAAGAACATTAAGAAGGCTTTCCCAAGCAGTGAAAGCAAGGCAAAAGACATCCTAGAAATCATCCACTCAGATGTATGTAGTCCTATGTCATCCAGTTCCCTAAGTGGGTATGTTTGCTATGTCTCATTTATTGATGACTTCTCCAGGAAGACTTGGGTATACTTCTTGAAGAGCAAAGATGAGGTGTTTGATAAATTCAAGGAATTCAAAACCTTGATGGAGAATCAAACTGACAAGAAGATCAAAACATTCAGATCTGACAATGGTGGAGAATTCACCTCAAGTGACTTCAAGAAGCTTTGTAGTGATTCAGGGATTAAGAGGGAGTTGACTGCTCCATATAGTCCTCAACAGAATGGAGTTGTAGAAAGGAAGAACGGAACTATCATGGAAGCAGCAAGGGCAATGCTGCATGACCAGGATCTACCTATGCATCTGTGGGCAGAAGCATCTAGAACAGCTGTATATGTGCAGAACAGAACACCCCACAAGATATTGGACAAAAAGACACTTGAAGAGGTCTTTTCTGGTAAGAAACCTGAAGTCAGTCTTCTCAGAATATTTGGTTGTCTAGTATACACTCATGTCCCAAAGGAAAAGAGGACTAAACTAGATCCTTCAGGAAAGAAGGGTATCTTTGTGGGTTACAGTGAAAGCTCGAAGGCTTACAGAATATACTTTCTAGGGTTCAAGAAGATTGATGTTAGCAGGGATGTAACATTTGATCAAAACTCGGCATTCATAAAATCAAGGAAGGCACCTATCAAAGTTTATGAAGAACCTAAGGAAACCAGATTTCAAGACACTACCATGACTGAAGCAGTTCGAGAAGTTGTTTGTGAGTTTGAAGAACCACAAGAACCTGTAGATCCACTCTGTGAGGATAACTCTCACAAGAGGAAACCTGCATGGGCTAGAGAGCTCATTCAAGATGCAAAAACATTTGGCATTCCAGAAGAAGAACACAGAGCAAAGAAGAGAACCAGATCACATACCAGCTATGTTGCTTTACTCTATGACATTATGAACAAACAGCCTTCCAGTTATGAAGAAGCAGCGGAAAAGAAAGAATGGAAGGATGCCATGGTTGAGGAATACCAATCAATAATGAAGATGATGTTTGGGATGTTGTCCCAAGACCTAAAGAGAAGTCTGTTGTGACTTCCAAATGGATCTACAAAATCAAGCATGCTGCAGATGGCAGTGTCGAGAAATACAAGGCAAGATTCGTAGCTCGTGGCTTCTCTCAGAAAGAGGGAATAGATTATGAATAAACTTTTGCACCTGTAGCCAGGTATACTTCCATCAGAATAGTACTTGCCCTGGCTGCAGCAATGAGATGGAAAATACACCAAATGGATGTCAAGACTGCTTTCTTGAATGGTGTAGTTGAAGAGGAATTATATGTGGAACAACCACTCGGTTTTGAAATACATGACAGGGAGTCATATGTGTGCAGATTAAAGAAATCCTTGTATGGCTTGAAGCAAGCTCCCAGAACCTGGTATGGTAGGATGGATAGTTTCCTATCTAGTTTGGGATTTACCAAGAGTAAAGTGGATTCCAACCTTTACTACAAGGTTGAGGAAGGGAATCCTTTGATTCTACTCCTGTATGTGGATGACTTTTTTCTAACAGGAGATGACAGATTGATTGCAGATACTAAGAGGAAGCTTGCTGCTGAATTCGATATGAAAGATTTGGGAATGATGCACTATTTCCTAGGTATGGAGGTGTGGCAGAGTGCAGGTGGGATCTTCCTTGGTCAAGGGAAGTACACAGTAGATATCTTGAAGAGATTTGGGATAATGGATTGCAAGGCCATGGACACACCTATGGCATCGAATCTGAAGCTTCTATGTGATGCTTCATATGAGCCGGTTGATGTCTCTATGTATCGTCAGATGATTGGGTCCTTGTTGTACCTGATGAACACGAGACCAGACATTTGCTTTGATGTGAAAACATTGAGTCAGTTCCTGACAGATTCGAGGAGTGTTCACCTGGTTGTTGTAAAGCATGTTCTGAGGTACCTGAAGGGTACAGTGGATTATGGGCTCAAGTATGAGGTGAATCAAAAGTTTAACCTACAGGGTTATGTTGATTCAGATTGGGCTGGCAGTGCTGCAGATAGGAAGAGCACATTTGGGTGTTGCTTCAGTATGGGATCAAGTGTGATCTCTTGGTTTAGCAGGAAGCAGTCCTACGTAGCACTGAGTACAGCTGAGGCAGAGTATGTTGCAGCCTGTTCAACTAGTTGTGAGGCAATATGGCTATGGAAACTACTGTCCGAGTTATTTGATCTCCCATTGGATGCTACTGGTATCTTCTGTGATAACTAGAGTTGTGTGAAGTTGTCCGAGAATCCGGTGTTTCATGACAGGTCGAAACACATAGAGATCAAATATCACTATATCATGGATATGGTGCATAGAGGAGCTGTGAAGCTCCTGTATGTTGCGACGGACGAGCAGATTGCAGATGTGCTGACGAAGCCACTAGCCAGGGTGAAGTTCGAGTACTTTAGAGAGAGGCTTGGCGTTCTTCAGATTGAGGACACTTTGAGGAAGAAGTGATTGGGCACATTTGCTGAAGCCATTCCAAGCATGTTGGAAGGAGGATCCTTCACATGGCTTTGGATGTAAGCACTGAATGATGAGCATCAGGATGATGTTCTGGTTTCTGCTGGATATGATCAGTTGGATCATTTTTATGTATGTATGGATGCATCATGTTAGATGCTGGATATGATCAATTGGATCATTTATATGTATGTACGCATCATGTTGGATGTTGGATATGATCAGTTGGATCATTTATATGTATGTACGCATCATGTTGGATGCTGGATATGATCGGTTGGATCATGTGTATGTATTTTTGTATATGCATCATGTTGGATGCTTGGACCATGTATCTGTATATGTATCAGGTGGATACATTGCATGATCAGGTGGATCATGTATGGTGATATGTATCATGTATTTGTATTTGTATCAGGCAGATACATTGTATGATCAGGTGGATCATGTATGATGATATGTATCAGGTAGATACTTGGTATGCATCAGGTAGATGCAGTATGATCAGGATGATCATGGATGACGAGCTTCAGGATGTTGCTCCAGATGACATGCAGCAGGATGTTGCAGTGATGATGATCAGGATGATCATGTGTACATCAAGATGATGTATGGTGAGTATCAGGTTGATACTCTATGGCCGTAGATTAGGTTGTGCAGATGAGCATGTAATTCATTTCCCTGGGAGATTTACAGATAGTCTTTCGAGGTTTTGCCTATGGCATGTAATTCGGTGCCCTGGGATATCTGACAAATGTTCTTTCGAGGTTTTGCTCTGGGAGGACATATAATTCGTTTCCCTAGGATATTTGCAGATAGTCTTACGAGGTTTTTCCTATGGCATGTAATTCGTTGCCCTGGGATATCTGGCAGATGCTCTTTCGAGGTTTTGACCTATGGCATATAATTCGTGTCCCTCGGAGATCCAATAGGTTGGGTTGTGTGCCCGTAATCAGTCCTGGGATGCTCTTGCGAGGTTTTTCCATGACCACATTACCACATGTAATTCGTGCCCTGGGATATCCTATAGGTAGAGCTGTGTGCTCGTAACAGCTTGGGATGCTCTTGCGATGTTTTGTGGTGACCACATGTAATTCGTGCCCTGGGAGATCCTATAGGTAGAGATGCGTGCTCGTAACAGCCTGGGATGCTCTTGCGAGGTTTTGTGGTGAGGTCACATATAATATGGCCCTGGGAGATCCTATAGGTAGAGCCGTGTGCTCGTAACAGCCTGGGATGCTCTTTCTAGGTTTTGTGACGCACGTAATAAGTCTTGAGGATTCCACAGTATGGCCAGTGATGACGAAGACCTGTAGGTGGTGGGCCTACATCCAGTATGAAAAAGGACTGGCTCTATAGAACTTCCTATGACGAGTAGAGTCAGAGATTGGTTGAGATAGCAGCAGCAGTGACGATGATGATGACGATGATCCCGAGAAGAAGACTTATCTAGCAGATCTGTGTCGAGAAATACCTTCCTAGTTAAGAGGGAGTGTTGATGTATATGTAACTTCGGAATGTATTTCATCTTTGTATTTTATATATATTTATTGTACCCTTATAAGAGATGTGTTATTCCTCTATAAGGAAGTGTCATCATGTGGATTGACAATCGTCACAAGTGTGTGAACTTGTCGATGGGTTATTAGACCATCATGTGTGGGGTCGGCCCTGAAATATATATATATTATAATGTGATGTACCTAGCTAGACAAGTCGGCCCCATAAGGTCACTGGGCAAAAAGGTTAGTATGAATAGAGATCGGATATCTCTATTTTACTCACTCGAAAAAGTAACTCACTCTCACTCAGAAAGTGGCGCATAGTGAGGAGGAGGATCATCTGCTACTAGGAGACTATCTCAATGTTATTTGGTTGTACTTTGGTTGAGCCATTGCTCTCTCTATCTCTGAGGAATTTGTGGGGTTTTTCACCTTAGGGTTTTCTCCACGGAAACTCTGTGTCTCTTGTCTCTTATGCTTTTGATTCTTCTGATGCTTGTCATATTGTGATTGTCATGCATTGATATACTGTATATGTTATTCTATTAGCAAAGATCCTAGATTATTGTGAATTAATGCTCAAAATTTAACAACATAACATACCTACAAGCATACAGTCAAACTGGGAGAAACACATAGAACATGATGTGGAATGTTACAACTTCGCTGAGGAAATCAAAGATATGGAAGAGGATGATGAGGAGGATCCGCGCAATATTAAGATACCTAGGTCAGAAGGTGCATGTGATATAGAAGGACCTCCTTTAGGAATTCTCGACATGAGTGGACCGATGAAAATGAAGAAAGTGAACATTGGCACAAGTGAAGAGCCGAAGTTCGCCGCAATAGGAGACTACTGGGATGAAGATACAGTTGCAGAGATTGAAAACATACTGCAAGAGTACCAGGACCTATTTCCAACCAAATTCATAGAGATGAAAGGCATCCTCGGAGACTTAGGAGTAATGAAAATTCCTCTTAAGCCAGGTGCGAAGCCAGTGAAGCAAATACCATATAGATTAAATCCGCGATACAAAGAACGCGTTAAGGCAAAACTTGACAAGATACTCGATGTAGGAATCATTGAACCGGTTGAAGAATCTGAATGGATAAGTCCGATAGTTATCCAAGACAAGAAAACAAAAGGAGAGATCAGGATCTATGTGGACCTGAGAAAACTAAATGATGCTTCCATGCATGACCCATTTCCTACCCCGTTTACTGATGAAGTCCTTGATAATGTTGGAGGAAATGAGGCATATTCTTTTACTGATGGATTTTTTGGATACCATCAGATTAGAATTGACCCAGCAGATAGGCACAAGACTACTTTTTCCATGGAATGGGGGTCATTCCAGTACACCGTGATGCCTTTTGGACTGAAGAATGCACCTGCCATATTTTCCAGAGTGGTAGTCGCAGCTTTTAAATATTTCATCCATAAATTTCTCGAAGTCTACTTTGATTATTGGACTATTTTTGGTTTACAAAAGAACCATGCCGCGAACCTAAGAATGATGTTAGAAAAATGCAGAAAACATCAAATTTTCTTGAACCTGAAGAAATGTGTTTTCTGTGTTCCATATGGAATTTTGTTGGGACACATCGTGTGCAAACAGGGTTTGATGGTTGATCCTGTGAAGATCACGGTAACTGTAAACTTACCCACACCTAATTCAGTTAAGCAGCTGCACACTGCATTAGGACATACTGGCTACTACAGAAAATTCATAAAGGGCTATGCACAGATAACCGCAGCAATGCAGCAATGGAGAAACTGCTAAAGAAAGATGCGTCGTTCATCTGGAATGAAGAATGTGAACAAGGGTTCGACACACTAAAAGAAAATATGGTCAGTGCACCAATCCTACTTTTTCCAGATTGGGAGAAGAAATTTCATGTACATGTGGATGCCTCAAGCATCGCATTGGGGATTATGCTAGCTCAGCCAGGAGGAGGCATTGATCATCCCATTGCATTTTCCAACATAAAGTTATCATCTGCTAAAAAGAATTATAACACCACTGAGAGAGAAGGTCTCGCGATGGTATACGCATTGCAGAAATTTAGAAACTATCTATTGGGTGCACACTTTTCTATGTTTACTAACCATTCTACCTTGAAATACCTGGTCAATAAGCCAATGTTAAGGGGGTGAATATGCAAATGGCTATTACTCTTCCAAGAGTATGACTTTGAAATCATTGTTAAACCAAGAAGATTGAACTTAGGACCTGATCACCTATCTAGAATTGAGTCAGGAGAAGAACCTACAAATTTGGAGGACAACCTTCCCGATGCGCAGTTGTTTGTTCTACAGGTAACCGATGAATATTATAGAGAGATCATTGACTACCTGACTACACGGTTTGCACCTATAAATTTCACTACGCTGCAGAAAACGCAGCTGGTAGTAAAGGCCACAGATTTCACTATTATTGCAGGACAATTATACAAATTAGGACCTGATGAAATACTGCGAAGATGTGTACTAGAGCATGAGAAGCCATATATTTTGGCCGATGCACATTCAGGAGCAGCAGGAGGGCACTACACAGGAAGAGATACTACGCAGAATATATTGCGCGCATGGCTATGGTGGCCGACAATACATAAAGATTCCAGAGAATATTTCCACAGCTGCAATGTCTATCAGAGGAGAGGAAGGACATCGCGTAGAGATGAAATGCCATTAAATCCATAGATAACGTTGAAGGCATTTGAAAAATGGGCCATTGACTTTGTGGGACCTATTAATCCACCAGGGAAGAGAAATGGTGCAAGGTACATTATTACTGCAACTGATTACCTCACCAGATGGGTAGAAGCAAAACCAGTCAAAGACTGTAGTTGAGCTACAGCTACAGAGTTCATTTATGAAAACACCCTTACAAGATTTGGATGCCCGAAAATTTTGATGAGTGACCAAGGCACTCATTTCCTAAACAGAACCATCGAAGCCTTAACAACGGAATTCCATATTCATCATCAATGCAGTACGCCTTATCATCCGTAGGAGAATGGAATCGTTGAAGCATTCAACAAAGTATTGGAAAATGTGCTAACTAAAATATGCAATGTTAACCGCGATGATTGGGATTTGTGCATCCCATCTGTATTATGGGTATACAGAACTACCTGCAAGAAATTGACTGGACATACACCTTTTAGATTGGCTTATGGGAAAGAACCAATAATGCCAATGGAATATATTGTTCCCAACTTGAGAATAGCTGCATTCATAGGAATGGCAAACCGCGAAGCACTAGAGGAAAGAGTCCTACACTTGGTTAGTCTGGAGGAAGATCACTTCATTATAGTATTCCACCAACAAGTACAAAAAGAACGAGAAAAAGCATGGCATAATCGCCAAATCAAAAACAAATCTTTCCAAGTAGGGGACTTAGTACTCATGTATGATAGTAAATTTATGAAGTTCCTTGGAAAATTTAAAATGCATTGGTTGGGCCCATATATAGTAAAACATGTTACTAAAGGGGGTGCAGTGCAATTAGACACTTTAGCTGGTGATAATTTACACAGTTCTATCAATGGAAGCCGAGTCAAGCTCTATCGCGACAGTCCGGCTACGCAACATCCTTAAAGATTAAACTGAGAAAATTCCTAAGTGCCAAGTATAGTTGATATTGGGCACTAGAAGAGGCTGTACATATTTTTGTTTCGAAGTTTTGAAGTTCAAGTGTATAAGTCATACTGCGCAGTACCTATAACTACACAGGAAAAAAAAATGTAGAGCAGATTGCGAAGGCAACACGCACCTACGAATTGGAAAAAGAGGAAAAGACAAAGCAAAATGTCAAAAAGAAAGAAAATGGAAAATGTAAAGTATCTACGTAGGATAGATAATGATGACTACCATGCAGTTCAATGCAGTATTCCAGAAAAATTAGCCGTTAAAAAGTGATTTTCGGACAACCACTAGAGCATTTATTGGCAAGATAACCGTTCTGAACGAATTGATGAGCGAAAAAACCAAGAAATTCGCTGGATTTGGCCAATTTTACAGCATTTAATGTAAACTTAACCGTTGAGGGGCACCAAGAAGGGTTGTTGCACCTATAAATACTAATACAATGAGACTCGTGCCCGTTACCAACACTTTCAATTTTTTCTATAGTTCTAGTTGAGCAACAGAGATAGCTGAGATACTAAAACTCAGTGAATGTCTGAGAAGTTTTTTACTGAAGAAGAGTTTACTGTACAAGAGACTGTGAGGTTATTTCACTTCGGAGGTATCCCAGAGTTAAGGAAAACTCCTACTAAGATAACTATCAAAGAAGGAGAAGGACTCAGGAGATCACCAAGGCACGGCCTGGCTATGGAGGATAAAGGAAAACATCCTGCTGCACCGAGATCAAAGCTACCAAAGACAACTTCTGCTAGACCGAAAATTACTGTCATTGACAGAGAGATACCACTCACAATGACCTTGGATTACATTTCACTATGTGCAGTTGATGCACCAGTTGTTACACTTCAAAAGAATGCGAAGTATGCAATAACGCTATCACCAATCTCGAAACATGTCGAGTTGGCTAAGAATCTGCTATGCAAGATTCCAGACTGTAAATGGGAAGACTTCGATCTGCTGGCAATGCAGAAAGAACCACATAGGCCAAAATTCCCACAGTTCCAGACATATCACTATATGTTCTGGAAAAAGTACATAAAGGGCAAACAAGTTTTGGTTGCCAAGAGTTGGTTATTAGGACTAGCCACCTTAGGATTGTTGAACCTGCTTAGACTCCCACACTTTGATAGGTCAGCATAACTGAACGCAGTAGTGAGAATGTTGATGGCGCGTATCCATCAACGATACCTATGGTTAAATATCAAAGTTGACCTCACAATCGACTTAATCCACAGGATTACTGGATTGAGCAAATCAGGCACAGATCCAAAGCAATTCTTCTAGGGGAAGACCAAAGAAAAAGAGGTCGCAGCAAAGATGAAAGCATCGCATACCATTGTCAAAGGGAAAAGAGGTTTCCCAATGGATGAAATTGAAGATGAAGGCACAATATTTCTTGCGCAACTCTTGGGAGGAAAACTTGTTAGAACATGCAGGCCTGGAGAAGTAAATGCAGGTACAGTATTGCTGGCTACCGTAGTCGCGAATGGAACACAATTCAACTGGTGTCAGTTCCTGTCGAACGAGTTTCTAGAAGATTTGAGTGAGACGCAAACCAGTGGTGGGAGCTTTCACTTCACCTGGTTGATAGTATTGATTGCATTCTATGGCTAGAAAGAGCCGCATCACTATGTTGGTGTAAGCACAGACACCAAAGACTGTAGAGGGGCCCAATATCAAAACCTATGGACTAATTTGGACCCGCTGAAGTAGCACGCAACAAATGAGGTACTCTACAGCTATTATGGCCAGCTGCGCAACGCCATTCTAGCAACACTGCGGATCAGTAAAGATTTGACAAGCAAGTACATTCGTACAGTAGACTTCTATGCTAACCTAAGAAGCATTGCAATAGTACCGAAGGTGCAGAAAAATAAAAAAGACTTGTATATGGGGAATTACCAGATGTACGAGGAGGACATTGACACAATTATGAAAGACTGGCCTGATGAGCACCGGATAGAAGTTATGTAAATTGAGAGTGACTCTGGTGAAGATAACCCACTTTCGTGTCCTATCATTGAAGAAGAGAAGACATAAAAGAGGAAGGACCCTGAACCTTCCACTCCAAAGGCAGAAGCAAGAAAGAAGCAGAAAGTCGTAAAAGACCAGCTTGAGATAGTGCTGAGTGAGGATGACTATACAATGATTTCCACAAAGGTCACCAAGCAAATGGAGGACCTAATGATTTCCAAAGGAAGACAGGACAAAGTACTACAAGATAGTCTACAGTAAAACCTTACTACGCTGCAAGGGATAACACGACAAATTCAAGAAGTATGAAAGAGACTATGACTGCTACGAGAAGCAGAAGCTGGAGGAAGTACACCAAAACAAGCACTACAGTTACAGGTAGCAATACCTGTAAAGGTGCGCATTATACATTTGGAACCATTAACTATAAGGCTTCCAATTTCAGATCAAGTCATGCTGGACACAAAGAATGTAGAGCGAGTAGAGCTCGACCTTGCAAAGATAACACTTCCAGGTTTGCATTACTTGCAAATGTAGGTAAATGAATAAATGCATGATAGAACAGTAGACTCAATGAAGGGACTTGCGGAGATGCAAGCAGTAAACAGGAAGTTAAATGCACTTATAGCTCGGCAAGCTATGGAACTTCAAGATGAGCATGATTGTAGAAAGACCCTCGAATCTACCATCACTGCGGTCACGGAGAACATTGAGGACTTTGAAATTCCGAAAGACCCTGCAGAAACTGTTATCAATATTGGAAAGATGGCTAGTGACCTTAAAGAGGAAATGTAGAATAAAGAAGTTTTGCACCAGTCTAGCATCAACCTGCTAGAGGAGAAACTCAAACAGCAGAAGCCAGAAAATGAGCAGCGGAAAAGGGAAAAGGCAGTGAAAGCCGCAGCAGAAAGTATAGCCGCAGAGGTGTATAGATGCCAGAGCTTGTTGGATGAAGCAGAAAAGGCATTCACTAAGCTCGAAGAGGATCCTAAGGTACAGACGGTAAAGGATGCTGCGAAAGATAGGCAAGCTGCATTGGAATTGCTTGAGGCATAGGTCAAGCAGATGACATCAAGGGAAAATCTCTCGAAATATAAAGAAGTGCAAAACCTAAAAAAAGAGGTCCAAGAGCTAAGAGAAAAGGAGATGATAGCTACAAATCAAACGCAGCCATTACTGAACGAGGCCATCACAATCTCGCAAGAGATTGAGGAGAAGCTAACCGAGCTGCATGAAAGTAAAGATCAGGTAGAAGGACAGCTCGAGGACGAGATAACACCTGATATGTTGGATACAATCCAACAAGTGAACAAGGATAATCAAGAAGTTGTTGCAAACCTAAGCAAGAATTTTGAGGAGTTTGTTGCGAAGCTAAACTCAGCTATTTGAAGATAAGTAAGGAAATATATGTTCAAAGTGGCTTGAGGACGAGCCACATAGCAGTTTTAGAGGCCTATTGGGCCTGTCCCAAGAAGGACAAGTTTTGAAGGAGTTAAAGTTTTGGATCTGTAGAGTAAGCGCAGTTCGCTGATAAAGTTTTTACAACTTTTGGTATGCTGCGAAGTTGTGCACAACACAGCATTGGTAGTGCTGCGAATGGAGTAGTGCTGTGAAGTGCCCCGTCAACAAGGATCTAGCTAGACAAAGTGCTGGACGAAGACCTATTTTGGTGAATATAACTACTAGGTGGAGGGTAGTTACAAATCAGCTAACTACAGATCGAGTAAAGAACAAGATCGGAACAACTGTAGAACAGAAGAAGACTGACGGTTAGTTAAATAAGCAGTGGCTCGGTGGAAGCTGCCAGTTGGCATGCATGCAACTGATAGACTGATGGCCATGACTGAAGATCCGCCATCAGAAGGCTGCATTCTGGGTTTTGGGAAACCCTAAATAGACTTTTGTAACCTAAGGGTTTTGGCCTTGGATTGTAAAGACATGACCTACGGGCATGATCTATAAATAAGGCACTTTTTGTAAAGGAAAGGGTCAGACTCATCAGGGATAATGAGAAGTGAGAGATCAGAGAGAACCTAGTATGGTAGATCCAAAGAATAGAAACTATTTGTAAAGGTTCTGCAGCTGAGTGCGCAGAGACCTAATCTTGAACCAAAGAAGAAAGTCTGTGGTTGTGGTGCAGACTAAGAATTTTTGTATCTATTCCTAGAATAATACAAAGAGAAACAAGTTCAGGTGGATCTATTGAATTATGTGTGTCCTGATTGTTTATGTTTGCTCCGTTCATATATTTTCTTGAATGCTTTTGGTTACTGTCATCCGATATCTATGGGTTGCTTTTATTTGTATTTATCGTCGAGATTGGGAATAATATGTAAAGTAGTATAAGTATGGATGAATAAGTAAAGATTCAGTGTGCTTAAAGTGTATGAATGTATGAACCGATTGGATAATCACTATGTTAAAGTGTTAAAGATTAACAGATCCGAGTCAGAAGGTATAGATTTCATCTTATAAAGAAAGATCCATAGCAATCCGATAGACTTAATAGATTGGATACCGCACAGTCTCTCGATGCGTTGGGTAGTAAGTTGTTAGACTTACCTTAGTGATCACCGCGAAGTAGGAGACTTCACGTAGCTCCAGCGTGCAGCAGAATCCTCTGTCGCGCTGCACAGTAGTTGATAGCACTCGCATCATCAGGCTGTGGAAACCTGATTCTACAGCCACCCCATCAGCTTCGCCTCAGGTGAGACCTCAGACTGTTCAGAGTCTGTTGCCAAAAGGGCCGGTGAAAATGGGTTTTGTTGGTTCCATACCGTGAAGTACCTGGGTCTACAATTAGAAAACCTCTAGATCAGATAGATAGCCAACAATGGGATCTTCGCATAGAATTTTTCTATGACTTTCTTTAGCTTCTTCTGCTTCTCATGAGCATTTTCTAGCTCATTGGTCTTCGCTCTGCATTCATTCCCCAGGTATTTATAAATTTATTATAGATTGAGATGTTGGTTACATGATATCATATCTATGTCCTTGATTTCTTCTACAACTTGCAGATGTAGATCATGCAGTCCTTCAATGGGTAACATTCCCACGTTAATATCCAAGTGTGTGAGTTGCTTCACACCTTCAGTTATTTCATCGAACAGGAATATCACATTCGTTGGATCTATGCGGACTAACCGAGGTTGCATTGTGAGTGCATGCGCTTTTATTTTTCTTCACCTTAATTCCTCTGATCTTTCTTCGAAGTCTGATTCTCTTATTAAATCTCTCTGGACTTGCTATACCCTGTCCATCATGCTTTTCAGTTCTGTGATTCTCTCTACCATACTTGCTTGCAGTTTCACTTGCTTAATTTCTTTTATTGAGAGCATCTCTTCAATATGCTTGTGGACTCTGGCTGCGATGCGGTCATAATCACCATCGTGCAGCTTCGCATCGAGCAGAACCTTACTTTATTTTTGCTTCTTTCTTTTTGGTCCCTCCGGCACATCTGTGTCGGGGTTCTTTCTCTTATCTGCTTATAGCAAGTCTCCAGTTTGTTTTTTTATTGTTCTTGATCTTTCTCTTGCTCTTGGTTATCTGTTTCATTGAATCTTTCCTCAGATGTTGTGATCAATGTCTCTCATGCATCGATTTTCCATTCAGGCGGCCAATCTTCAATGATGAGGCCACAATTTTGTGCATCCAGCTGATATTGACCCTCATACCATTCTAATTTTGCTAGTTCTCTAGGCTGTATGAGGATAAAGTGAAGGCCCTCTTTGAATCTCATCTTTTGGATGTATGTTGTTGTTATTCGCTTCAGGATACGTGAGGTACGCTTGATTACTTCACATAACTGCTCATAAAATGTGTACAACTACATGTTGTTTACTCTTTGTCTTTCTGGCCTTGAATTGCTCCACATGTTTGCATATCTTGGTCCATGACAATCTCTAGCGAACACCGGTACACTTTGTTGGTATTTTGGCTCTTTCCAGCCCACAAATGCGATTAATACTATCAGCCAGCTATAATGAAACTAATAGTTGTTTTCTTGCGCATGTGCTACATCATCCAAGAATTCATTCAAAAGGTAACTTTCCCAATTGAATTGTAATCCATCCTTAGCCTTAACATCTAAAGAGATCCCATCGACCGACACTTCTATCGGTCTGCATTTCCTTAGTACCTTTCCTACAAGCAGTTGTACCATGAATGTTGATGTATATGTAACTTCGGAATGTATTTCATATATATATTTATTGTACTCCTATAGAGATGTATTATTACTCTATATGGAAGTGTCGTCATTTGTATTTACAAGTGTCGCAAGTGTGTTAACTTGTCGATGGGTTATTAGACCACCTAGTAAGGGGTCGGCCCGGATTAATGTAACTAGGGGTTATTAGATTGACTTAGACAAGTCAGCCCCACTAGTTTATTAGGTAGGTCGGGACAAGTATACATAGAGATCGGGAGATCTCTATTTGATCGTCTCATTACTCACTCTTCCATCACTCGAAAAGTGTCGCGCATGTGAGGAGGAGGATCAACTGCTAAGAGAAGAGTATCTCTATGTATTTCGGTTGTACTATTGCTCTATCTATCTCTGAGGAAGTTGTGGGGTTTTTCACCTTAGGGTTTTCCCCACGGAAACTTTGTGTGTCCATTGTCTCTTATGTTTGCTTCTTGTGATGAATGATATCCTTTCTATGATTGATATACACTGATATGTTGTACATGTTATTCTCTCAGTAAAGATCCTAGAGTATATTGAATTAATGCTCAAAATCTAACATGTTATCAGAGCTAACCTGAGAAGAAGACACTATGCAGTTGTTGAAGCTAGGGTTTCTTATTTTTGGGTTTCTCCCACATATTTTGGAAAAGTAATATGATAGATTGACTCTCCTCAGCAAGGTGAATCTATTTGTCAAATCAAAATTCAATTCTGAGTTGTTTCAGTTTTGTCCCTAAAAATTAGTGTTTCCACAAAAATAGGAATTTCTGAAATCTGAAGACATAGCTGGAAGCTCCTTGGAAAAATTGAAGTTTAGAGCTTTGGATCAATATTTTTGGCTGGGTAAATCTTCAGGAAACTCAAACCCTAATTCAGGGTCCTCCCTAGTGAATCTAGGAAGACTAAAAGGCATTTCAAAAGGGTGAAACTTTGCAGATCTCAATTTCTGAATATACTAGGCTGATCAGCTCATCAAAGTGCATATTTCTACCCTTTCATATGTTTGAAATTCAAAGTTTGAAATTTTAGGGTTTCTCAGACAAACCTTAATCCAGCACCAGATCCAGTTTTCAGCAAATCAAGTGGTAAGACCTAAATATTTTCTATTTCCATTTGAAGTACTCTTTAAAGATGTCTCACCACACCAAGCTTTAGGATAAGCTTGAAGGGGATAATAACTTCCGAGCATGGAAGTATAGGATTGGGTTAATCCTAGAAGAAAATGAGTCATGGACACTTATATAAGTGAATAGGTCCCTGTCCCAGAGGGAGAAGAGGCTAAGGCTTTCACAAGAAGAACTTGGTCAAGGAAAAGAGGATCATTGATGATTCTTTCAAAGATCATCTCATACCCCATGTGTCATCCCTAAAGACACCAAAGGAGATGTTTGATTCCTTGACCAAACTATTTGAAGGGAAGAATATAAATCGGAAGATGACCCTGAGGAATCAATTGAAGAATATCAAGATCCAGAATGCAGAGACTATGCAGTCATATTTATCAAGGGTATCCCAGATAAAAGAACAACTTGAAGCTGTGGGTGAAGATATATAGAGAATGGAGAAGTGGTGATGACCACTCTTAATGGCCTTCCTAGGTCATGGGATTCCTTCATCCAAGGAATTTGTGCTAGGAAGAAACTTATCACATTCAATAGGCTGTGGGAATAATGCTCACAGGAAGAAGCTCAAATTGTGGCTCGAGAAGAGAAGATGGGTAATGAAGACCAAGCTCTCACAGCACACTCCAAAAGACAGAATGATAAGAAGGGACATCACCACAGTACAAAATATAAACATCGTCATCAGAATCAAAGGGGCAACTTCAGATCTCAAAGAAACATATCAAATGCCCGTTGCTTTACATGTGATGAAAAGGGACACTATGCCAAGGATTGTCCTAGAAACAATAAAGATGGTTCTCACAAAAGGAAGAAGAACATCAAGAGAAGACATCATGCTCACACTGCAAAGGATGATGAACCTCTGAAGAAGAGGGCTAGGGAAGAAATTGAAGATTCTTAAAGTGATGAAGAGTATGTTTTAATTTCTACCCTCACCGGTACCATTACTCATGGAAGTAATGATTGGCTTATTGATAGTGGGGCTTTCAATCATATGACAGGATTCAAGGAATCCTTTATAAATCTATCTGAACATGAATCACCCCACAAGGTGAAACATGGGGATGATTACCAGTATCCCATAACAGGGAGTGGTGAAGCCTCCTATAAGCTAGACTCTGAAAAATCTATGAAGAAGAAAGATGTACTATATGTTCCAGGTCTCAAGAAGAATCTACTCTCCATATCTGCATTGGATGAAAAAGGTATGAGGGTTGCATTTGTAGATGGTCAAGTCCTTATGTGGCCAAAAGGGAAAACTATAGATGATGCAGTTGTGATTGGAGAGCAAGAGGGAGGATTGTACAAATTAAAGTGTCAACCAGAACAAGCCATGGTCCATGACTCAGTAGAGCCAAGAGAACTTTGGCATATAAGGCTTGCACACATGCACTATAGGGCATTACCAATTGCAAGCAAAGCTGCAGAAGGTCTTCCTGAAATTTAGACAAAGCATGAAGGCATTTACAAAGGTTGTGCAAAGGGAAAGAACACAAAGAATAAATTTCCAAGCAGTGAAAGCAAGGCAAAAGGAATCTTGGAAATCATCCACTCTGATGTATGTGGTCCAATGTCATCCAATTCTCTGAGTGTGTATGTGTTCTATGTCTCCTTCATTGATGTATTCTCTAGGAAGACTTGGGTCAACTTCTTGAAGAACAAAGATGAAGTGTTTAAAAAATTCAAGGAATTCAAAGCCTTGATAGAAAACCAAACTTACATGAAGATCAAGATCTTCAGATCTGACAATGGCGGAGAATTTACTTTAGGAGACTTTAAGAAGTTATGCAGTGATTTAGGGATTAAGAGGGAGTTGACTACTCTTTACAATCCACAACAGAATTGGGTTGCAGAAAGAAAGAATAGAACAATCATGGAAGCAGCAAGGGCAATGTTTTAGGACCAAGATTTACCTATGCACTTATGGGCAAAAGCAGCCAGGACAACTGTGTATGTACAAAACAGAACACCTCATAAGATACTTGACAACAAAACACTAGAAGAAGTGTTCACTAGTAAGAAACCAGAAGTGAGTCATCTCAGAATATTTGGTTGTCCAATATACACTCACATCCCAAAAGAAAAGAGGACAAAGCTAGATCCTTCAGGAAAGAAGGGCATATTTGTGGGTTACAGTGAAAGCTCGAAGGCTTATAGAATCTACTTTCCAGGATTCAAGAAGATTGACATCAGCAGAGATGTAACATTTGATGAAGGTTCAGCATACCTCAAATCAAGAAAGACACCTGTTGAAGACAATGAAGAACCCAAAATATCCAGAACACAAGACACCACTATGAATGAAGTAATTCCTGAAGAAGATCGAGAAATGGAAGATCCACAAGGACCTGTAGATCCACCTCATGAGAAGAACCCTCACAAGAGGAAACAAACATGGGCTAGAGAGCTCATCAAAGATGCAGAAAGATATGGAATTCCAAAAGAAGAACACAGAGAAAGGAAGAGGACACGATCACATACTAGTCTGTGACATTATGAATAAAGAACCTTCCAGTTATGAAGAAGCAATGGAAAAGAAAGAATGGAAGGATGCTATGATCAAAGAGTATCAGTCGATCATGAAAAATGATGTTTGGGATGTGGTCCCAAGACCAGATGGGAAGTTGGTGGTGACTTCCAAATGGATCTATAAGATCAAGCATGCTGCAGATGGCAGCATAGAGAAATACAAAGCTAGGTTTGTAGCTTGTGGCTTCTCCCAGAAAGAAGGGATTGATTATGAAGAGACTTTTTCTCATGTGGCCAGATACACTTCCATTAGATCAGTACTTGCTTTGGCTGCAGTGATGAAATGGAAGGTACACCAGATGGATGTCAAGACAACTTTCTTGAATGGTGTAGTTGAAGAGGAAGTGTATGTCAAGCAGCCACTCGGGTTTGAGACACATGATAGAGGAACTCATGTATGCAAACTAAAAAAAGCCTTGTATGGTTTGAAACAGGCACCCAGGACCTGGTATAGAAGGATAGATGACTTCCTATCCAGTTTGGGCTTTACCAAGAGTAAAGCGGATTCCAACCTTTACTAAAAGGTTGAGGAACGCAATCCAGTGATACTACTATTGTATGTGGATGACCTGTTTGTAACAGGTGAGGATAGATTGATTACCGACATGAAGAGGAAGCTTGCTGCCAAGTTCGAGATGAAGGACTTGGGTATGATGCACTACTTTCTAGGTATGGAGGTGTGGCAAAGTGCAGATGGAATCATCCTTGGACAAGGGAAGTATGTAGTAGAGATCCTGAAGAGGTTCAAGATGATGGACTGCAAGGCCATGGCCACACCTATGGCATCGAACCTAAAGATTCTATGTGATACTTCATCTGAGCCGGTTGATGCTATGATGTATCTTCACATTATTGGGTCTTTGATGTACCTGATGAATACAAGACTAGACATTTTCTTTGTGGCAAACACCTTGAACCAGTATCTGACAGATCCGAGACATGTTCACCTGATAGCTGCAAACCATGTTCTGAGGTACCTGAAGGGTACAATTGATTATGGGCTCAAGTATGATGTGAATCAGAAGTTTAACCTGGAGGGTTATGTTGATTCGTATTGGGCTGGCAGTGCCATTGATCGGAAGAGCTCTTCGGGGTGTTGCTTCAGTATGGGATCAGGTGTGATCTCTTGGTTTAGCAGGAAGCATCCCTGTCTGGCACTAAGTACAGCTGAAGCAGAGTATTCCACAGCTTGTTCAGCTAGTTGTGAGGCAGTATGGCTTAGGAAGCTACTGTCTGATTTGTTTGATCTCCAGTTGAGTGCTACTTGTATATATTGTGACAATCAGAGTTGTGTGAAGTTGTCAGAGAACCCAGTGTTCCATGACAAGTCAAAGCACCTTGAGATCAAGTTCCACTATATCAGGGATATGGTGCAGAGAGGAGCAGTGAAGCTTCTGTATGTTGCGATGGATGAGAAAATAGCCGATGTGTTGACCAAGCCTCTATCCAGAGTGAAGTTTGAATACTTCAGAGGGAGAATTGGTGTACTTCAGATTGAGATGCCTTCCAGGGGGAAGTGATGAGTCCGGAGACACAGATGCACATGAGCCTTTCTCACATGGTGATAGATGTGTTCTCCCATGGTGAGATGTAAGGGCTGGAGCCATTCACACATAGTGATAGATGTGTTCTCCTATGGTGAAATGTAAGGGCTGGGCCATTTTCACATGGTGATAGATGTGTTCTCCGATGGTGAAATGTAAGTGCTAGGGCCATTCTCACATGGTGATAGATGTGTTCTCCCATGGTGAGATGTAAGGGCTAAGTGAGCCTTTCCGACATGGTGATATATGTGTTCTCCCATGGCCATGATGTAAGTGTTGAGTGTTCCTTTCAGACATGGTGATAGATGTGTTCTCCCATGGTCGTGATGTAAGTGTTGAGCCTTCTCCGAATGGTGATAGATGTGTTCTCCCATGTCGGTGGTGTAAGTGTTGTGTGATGTGCATCTGGGTTGTGCTCCGTGGACTATGTGGTAATCTGAAGACGATGATGTGACAGTAGGGTACACAGGTTTTGCAGAGGCATTTAATCAGTCCTGAGATGCTCTTGTAGGTTTTGCAGAGGCAGTGTAATCAGTCCTGAGAGATCTTGCAGGTTTTGCAAAGGCATTGTAATCAGTCCTGAGGTGTACCTACTTGATGGCTTGCTCGCAGAGATGATGATGATCAGGATGATCATGTGATTATGTACATCAGGTTGATGTATGGTGAGTATTAGGATATTACTCTGTGGTCGTGGACAGGTTGTCCAGTGGCATATAAAAGATCTTGGGAGATTCAATAGGTTGAGCTATGTGCTCGTAAAAGGCCTGGGATGCTCTTGCAAGGATTTGTCGACGCACGTAATAAGTCCTGAGGATTCCACAGTACGACCAGAGATGATGAAGACCTACATGGAGGCTAGGCCTACATCCAGCATGAAAAAGGGCTAGCTCTATAGAACTTCCTATGACGAGTATATTCAAAGATTGATTGAGATAGCAGCAGCAGTGACGATGACAATGATCTAGAGAATAAGACTTGTGCCAGATGATCTGTGTCGAGAAATACCTTCCTAGTTAAGAGGGAGTGTTGATGTATATGTAACTTCCGAATGTATTTCATATATATATTTATTGTACTCCTATAGAGATGTATTATTCCTCTATACGTAAGTGCCATCATTTGTATTGACAAGTGTCGCAAGTGTGTTAACTTGCCAATGGGTTATTAGACCACCTAGTAAGGGGTCGGCCTAGATGAATGTAACTAGGGGTTATTAGACTGAGTTAGACAAGTTGGCCCCACTAGTTTATTAGGCAGGTCAGGACAAGTATAAATAGAGATCAGGAGATCTCTATTTGATCATCTCATTACTCACTCTTCCATCACTCGAAAAGTGGCGCACATGTGAGGAGGAGGATCAACTACTAGAAGAAGACTATCTCTGTGTATTTTTGTTGCACTATTTCTCTATCTATCTGTGAGGAAGTTGTGGGGTTTTTCACCTTAGGGTTTTCCCCACGGAAACTCTATGTGTCCATTGTCTCTTATGTTTGCTTCTTGTGATGAATGATATGCTTGCTATGATTGATATGCATTGATATGTTGTACATGTTATTCTCTCAGTAAAGATCCTAGAGTATATTGAATTAATGCTCAAAATATAACAGTGAACCATGTGGGAATATCCTTAATCTGATTCGCTTGATAGACACGATCTCCTTTTAGCAAGCCGAATTCTCTCTTCATCCTCCTTGCAAGTTCTTTGTCTTTATTCTTGCCTACGAATTTTGTTGTAGGGTCAGTGCCTCTTTTGATTAAGTGTGTAATCCTATAGATAAGGTCAATGTTAATATCAATCTTGCGGTCTAACCACAAGTATCCCTAGTGACAACATGACAACAATGTCCGTACAAATGTTGTGAGCTTTGGACTTCATTCAAAATGTGGAATTCACTGTAAATTCAAAAATATTGAGGATTGCAACGACGCAATCCAGTCCTGCGCTTGAATTGTCTTTTGCTTAGTGGCTTCATCATAGTGTCTACACATGTATTGGTCCAACTAAAACTTTGGTTAATTAGTTGAATGCAGCAAATCATGATCTGATAACTTGCATTCAGGAACCTTGCCTAGCAAATTCTCCTTCTCTCGAACATGACTTGACATCGACGACAGCGGGATATCATATTGCAGATTCTTTTTTCAGTATTACCATCGGAGCATCATCTCTTTGCAGAGGGATGTACTCGGGTATCAGCAGAATCAGACTCTTGCAAGGTTGCTCTGGCGCATACTCTTTTGGAATTTCTGTAGTCTTTGGTTTCTCTTGCTCTGTATATTTTTGCTTATCCTTCTGTTTCTGCTCTGTTGCATGCCACATTGATGCTCTAGAGCTCCCACCTTTCTCTTGGGTTGCTTTCTTTATAGGGGTCTTCATAACTCTTTCTAGTCCAGAATGGTGGAATTACCTTAATATATCCTGTAGTATTTCTTGCTAAGACATAAACTATTTAAATGCTCTGTTTTCAACTGGTAAAAAATCATAAATTACTCATGGTAAAAATTAAAAGTCACGGTATGCGATCTTTACTATTTATAGCCACAACTTCACTAAGATGTGCCCAAAACCGGCTAAGTTAAATTTAAATGATATGTTCGTTGGTCAAATATTGCTTGCACAATGGTCCTTTCCTTTCATTAAATGTGTCTTCAACGGACAAATATGCCTTAACGCGGAAAAATCCGGTTTCCCAAAAGTACTGTATAATGGCTAGTTTCCGAACAAAACTGTAACGACTAGTTTTCTCTAGCTTCGCTGACAATTAGCTGAGTGGCGAGGCTCACTCCGCATTTCCCTTCTTTTGGTTGAACTTTGCCACACTACCCTCTTGCTTTGATTGAACTTCGCAACTTGACTCTCTATGTGTTCTTTGCAGCGCACCTTCATATCTTGTAAACTTTGCATTATAACAAAATTGTTTTGTGCAGACTTTCTTCTCTGTTTTAGTGTCCAATTTCAACTACACTTGACACTTAAAAACTATTGTGTTGTTTAAATTATGCCTGTAGGAGTAGGGCCCTCCCTGTAAGGCTTTAATCTACTCCCATTAACAATTCCTTGCAAGTTTTTTCCAAGTAATGTCGCTAACTAAACTGCGCCACCATTAGTAACATGTTTGACAATGTATGGTCCTAACCAATGCATTTTGAATTTTCCAGGAAATTTCATAAATTTTCTATCATAAAGGAGAACAAGGTCTCCTACCTGGAAGAACTTGTTCTTGATGTTCCTATCATGCCATACCTTTTCTCTATCTTTATGCACTTGTTGGTGAAAGCATGCAGTGAAGCGGTCTTCCTCCAATCCAATTAATTGTAATAGTCTTTCATCCATTCTCTCAGCATCAACCATATATGTAAATGTTTCAATTCTCAAGCTTGGTACTATGTATTCCATGGGCATGACAGCTTCCTATCCATATGCTAACCTGAAAGGTGTATGGCCTGCCAAATTTTTACAAGTTATCCTATATGCCCACAATATTGCTAGTATTCTGAGATCCGAATCATCCCTGTTTGTATTGCATACCTTGGTTAATGCATTTTCCAACACTTTTTTAAAGGCTTCTACAGTGCCATTACCTTGTGGATGATATGGTGTACTCTTCTGATGGTAGATTTGAAATTATTTTGTTAGGGATTCAATAGTTTTATTCGGGAAATGGGTTCCCTGATCACTCATTAGTATCTTTGGACATCCAAACCTTGTCAAGATGTTCTCAAAACTGAACTGCATGGCAGTAACTGTGCTACAGTCCTTCATTGTTTTTGTTTCTTCCCATCTGGTTAGGTAATCTATAGTTGTAATAATGTATCTTGATCTATTTCTCTTCCCTGGTGGGTTAATAGGTCCCATAAAGTCAATAGCCTATTTATAAAAGGCTTGCAATGTCAATTGTGGAATCAATGGCATATCATCTCTATGGGATGGCTTTCCTGTTCTCTGACATACATCGCAATTCCTACAATATTCCTTTGAACCTTTATGTATAGTAGGCCACCATAGTCTTTCTCTCAAAATATTTTGTGCAATAGATTTCCCTGCGTAATGTCCTCTAGATACTCCTGAATGTGATTTAGTAAGTATGATGGTTCTCTCATGTTCTAGTACACATCTATGCAACACTTCATCTGGTCCCAAATTGTACAATTGTCCTGCAATCAAGGTAAAATCAGCTGATATTACCACTAACTTTTTCTTTTGCCGCGTAGTACGTTTTTCGAGTGTTAATCCCGTAGTTAGAAATTATACAATGTCTCTAAAGTAGTCATCGTCTATGTGAATAGCAAACCAGTGCGCATATAACATATTATCCCCCAAATTATTAGGTTCTTCTCCTTACTCGATTCTCAAAAGATGGATAGGTCCGACGTTTAATCTTCCTAGTTTCACTATGATCTCAAAATAGTATTCCTAAAAAATTAAGAGCCATCTGGATATTCTCCCCCCTAACACTGGCTTATTGACCAAGTACTTCAAAGATGAATGGTTACTCTACATGTAAAAGTGCAAACCTAGCAAATAGTGTGTCTGAATTTCTGCAATGCATACACCATGGCTAAGCCTTCCCTCTCTGTTGTGGTGTAATTATTTTCTACTGAAGATAGCTTTCTACTTGAAAATGCAATGGGATGGTTGATGCCTCCATCACTTGGTTGTACTAGTACAATGCCAAGTGTTATAGATGAAGCATATACATGTACATGAAATGGCTTGTTCAAGTCAGGAAAGACTAGAATAGGCACTATAACCTCTTCTTTTTCAGTGTGTCTAATCCTTTTTGGAAATCTTCAGTCCAGTTGTACTTTGCTTCTTTTTTTCAATATTTTCTCCATAGGCGTAGTTATCTATGCATATCCTTTAATAAATTTTCTATAATATCCTATGCGCCCCAATGTATTGCGTAACTGCTTAATTGAATTAGGCGTTGGGATTTTTACTATGATTACTATCTTCGTTGGATCAACCATCAATCCTTGTTTACAAACTATGTGTCCCAATAAAATACCATAAGGAACACACAATACACACTTCTTTAAGTTCAAGGAAATCTGATATTGTCTGCACTTCGCTAACATCATCCTTAAGTTCATATGATGGTTCTTTAGAAGACTGAATATTGTCTTGTCATCAAAATAAACTTCTAATAATTTATGAATATAATCCTTAAATGTAGCTGCAACCACTCTTGAAAAGATAGCAGGTGTGTTCTTCAATCTAAAAGGCATAACAGTGTACTGATATGATCCCCATTCAGTAGAAAATGTAGTATTGTGCCTGTCTTCTACAACAATTCTGATATGATGGTAGCCCGAAAATACATTAGTGAAAGAGTATGCTTCCTTTCCACCTACATTATCTAGTACTTCATCTGTGAATGGTGTAGGAAATTGGTCATGTACAAATGCATCATTTAGTTTTCTGAGATCCACACAAATTTTGATTTCTCCTTTAGCTTTCTTGTCTTGAATCACCATGGGACTTATCCATTCTGACTCTTCTACTGGTTCAATGATGCCTTCCTCAAGAATTTTATCAATTTATGCTTTCACTCTTTCTTTATATTTTGGGTTCAGTCTATAAGGTCTTTTCCTGATAGGATTTGCATCCTATTTGAGAGGTATTTTCATAACTCCCAAATCACCTAAAATGCCTTTCATTTCAGAAAACTGGTAGGGAACAACTCCTGATATTTGCGCAGTAGGCTTGGTATCTGTCCCATTGTTTCTTCATCCCAGTAATCTCCATAGAAGCAAAATTTGGTTCATCATCTATGCCAATCTTGATTATTTTAGTCTTAATGGGGTTACTCATAACTAGAATTTCTAAATCAGGTCCTTGCACATTTTGTTTTCCTTCATATTCTGGTATCTTTAGTTCGCAAGGATCCTCATTTTCATTTTCATCTAGTGAAAAACTATAACACTCAAGGGAATGATCCAATTGTATTTCCCAATCTAGTTGTTATACATAGGCAACGGGACATCATCAAATATTTTCATTTTAATGATTCACAAAGCTTCATTAATACTTTGACAGCCATCCTCAAAACTGAAAGTTAGCTGAAAATTAATTATCATTATGTGCCAATCTATTTTACCCTATCGAAGTTATGTTTATGTATACCATTTTTTTGCTACTAGATACAATGTGTACAAAAACATATGGACCCATTATGTCTCTGGTATATTCCTCCATGCTTTCAAGCAAGATTCCATGTGATCTCTAGGATCAGTCTGTCCAGTAAATTTCACCTGTATATTCTCAGTTTGTTCAGCAAATCTAATCTCCATTAAGTGCTTACATTATTTCCATGTGCTTAATTTTTCTTTATGCACATCCCACCACCTAGTAGGTGTAGCTCGCAATGCTATGTCTAGAGCAAGTAATCTATGTTCTTCTAAAACAAATGCTAGATATTCATGAAAGAATGCATGGATATTAACCAAAGCATCATAAGTAGGAATTGGACTTACCTTTGTTCCAATCCAGCAGAGTGACTTTGTTATCTTCATACATATCCTAACTGATACTTCATGCATTCTGCTCTGCCAGTTTTCCAATCCCACGTCTAACTCTTGTATACCCAAGAACTGTCACATATCCAACTTAATGTGCCATCCTCTGTAGGATTAACATAATCTACTTGATTAACTGCCATCTTGTAGATGTTATCAATTTCTTGAGCTCAACATTCTTCTCTTATTAGCTTAACATACCTTGTTACTTGTGAAGGATCCAGAAGTGAAATAACCCTGATATCCTGTCCTTCAAATATCATTTTTTTTTGTTCGAGTTGATAATTGTGAGGTTATCAATTTCCCAGTCAATCCCTAATAATGCAGGATAAGGAGTACTTTCATCTATGATCTCAATGACCTCAAATTCTACTTTACTTCGCACTCCATCAATGTTAATAGGAACACTTGACAATGTTCCAAAAGGTATCACCTTATGTTGTTTAGCTAATCTCAACTGTATAGGAGACCAGGATAACTTTGGTTTCCTCATCTGCTCCCATGTTTGTTTTGATAGGACGTTCACCTCTGAGCCTAAGTAAATAATGGCTTGGTTCATTTCAAAATCTCTGATCCGTGCTCTTAGCCTCATTTATCTTCCTGTCCTTTTATGGTTCTTAATGTGATGGACTTCTCTATGTGGGTTGTTCACTGTACTACAATGTTCATAGTATCCCAATACATTCTGTAATTCTCCTAAGGCGTGCTCATGCCTTAGCAGTTTTATGTAGCTCTGTAGAAACTGTTTTACGGAACTTTTCTTCTCTAGCGAAGCTCATGACCCATCATACAAGGATGGCATACCCAGTACACGTGTCTGCTCGCTTCATAAAGGGATCCTTGCGGTTGAAGCTCCTGAGTCCAAAAATTCTTTTATTGCTTCACAGAATACTTCTTGTTCTCTATTAGGGTCAAATACAGGTATCTTCCCAACTTATTTTCTCACCCAAGCCCCATCAGTATGCTTTGATCCATTTATATGATTATCATAATTCGAAGCTTAATTTTTTCTATGATCTCCAGTCAAAGATCCACTTTGTGTCACAAAATGGACGTTGCGATCTTTTTTTTTTTCTCAGCTACGATCATCTGACTATTCTGGTTTTTTCCTTCTGGTCGTTTTTCTTGCATTGTTCCTAGAAAAATGGAACGTGCTTCAATAATATGGTCATAGGATTTACAATACTTACAAGTAGTGCATGGGTTTTGACAATCTCTTGCCAAATGTCTAGGTTGAGCGCAGTTATAACATACAATCTTACCTCTTCGTCGTCCTTGGCCAATATTACGTCATCTTCCTCTAAATCCACCACGTCCTCTGCATGTACCTTGATCATACTGAGCATTCTCATTATTGTTTTGTGCTTCTCATTGGACTCTGTAGACATCATGTTTTCTTTCTATCATAAGGTCATATGCTCTACAATTGGTATCATCATGGCCAACTGATTTACAAAATGTGTAGTATAGGTTATTTGTTGTCTGTACACACTTCTGAAGTAGGTAACAATCCTCTGGTCGATGTCCTCTTCATCGAAAAATATTGCACCATGGTCATTGAGGTTGATTTAATGGATTTGGTGCCCCACTAGCGAGGTAATATCTAAATAGAGGACAATGTTCCTTGGAATGTCCTTTCACTTTACATTTAGTGCACCAAACCTCTTATCTTACTTCTTTTCCTTTTTATATATCGTGTAACTGTAATGTTAGGTTTTCTAGCTGTCTCTATATCTGTACCATTCATGCATTGGTTTATCCTATGGGAGAAGCTTCCAGCTTCATCACAATTTCCAATGATTCTATTTGCGAGGTAACCTTATGTTGCATCAATGGTAATATTATGTGGGGAAACAACGCAATGATAAACCATTCTTGGTGATGCTGCAGTGCTATATCAAACTAACTTGATCCAACAAGGCTTTGAATTTCTGATCAAATTCCCACACAGTCTCATTAGGTTTTTTTTTATCTCTTTCAGCTTTGTAATGCATTGAGATTCTGATTTAGGCTTCTTAAATTCTCTAATAAGTGCAATTCTAATATCAGCTAGTGTTTTGTTCTGTCCAACAGAATATTTCATGAACCATGTTAAATCTCTGTCTCTGAATGTGGTGACTAGTTGATATTTCTTTATAGCATCGTCTTGTACTTGTTTAAGATTCCAAACTGCGCCACAGAGAAACCAATGTTTCTCTAGATATTCTAATCCATATCCTTTAAAAATAGGTAGCTTGATGTCATCTTCCATTCTTCTTCTAGGAGGTGTAGGGTTCTGAAATACTACAGTACTTCCTGTGGAGTGAAATGGTTGAGGTCTACCACCACTTGGCTGATTCTTTGTGCTTGTTCCCACATTATTACTACTACTAGTGTTCTGCGAACTAGGACTATCTTTTTCAACAGGTATAGGTTTCTGTGGAGTGATAGGATGACAGGAAACATGTCCAAGTTCTGTCTCACTATCAAACACATCTTGAGATGAATTTCTATCACTTTGTAACTTAGTTTATATGAATCTGTGAGGTTCAACTTCTCAAAATCTCTTTCTAGTGCTAACTTCATATCTTTTTCCACTACGCAAAATGCCTATGTATTCGTTTATGTAACTATCTGTGTTTTTTAACATTACAAACTCAAACCCTAGGAATCTAACTGCATTCTTAAGACATCGTTTTCAGCTAATAGCATTTAAATGCATAAACTCAAGTTTTTCAGGTACTTACCTCTAAATCCTTTGAAGAAGTATCCTTTGGCTGCGTTGTAAGACTTCAAAGTGTCCACAACAAACTCTGCGTTGTAAGACTTCAAAGTGTCCAAAACAAACTCTATAATATAGCCTTCCAACAAGCTATCCATCCAAAAGTCTACTGCTCTTGAAATCTAGTTATTAATCCCTTTAAGCTTCTGAATAAACTATGGATTCCAAACTGTAGGTTCTTCACCCTATAAATAGATTTTATTTTAGCCGCCCTGGATATCCACTCAAATAATGCGTTAGCAAAATATGCAAAGAAAACTTCATGCAACTCAATAAATATATGTCTCTATAGCCACTATTATGTAGTAAGCCCACGATGTTTGTTTTCTTTATTTTCAAACTCGTGTTCTGTTTGACTCACCCAGTTATTTATTTCACTCTTCTCTAGATTCCACATCAATGTAACACATCAGCGATACGAAAGTCCAAAGTCTGCAATAGAACCATTTGTTGGTCTTCCTAGGATGACCCGGGTTCAACAAAGTTACTGTAGACACAACAAAACCCCTTTCACTGGCCCTGTCGACATCAACCTGTAAACAGATTGACGTCTCACCCAAAGCAAAGTATGGGGGGTTACAGAATCAATTTTATGTAACCTTGGTGATGCGCGGATGTGGGTATTGACCTCACAGCATGTCCCTTTCTTAAAATATACTTATCATTACTATATAACAGATGACTTTGCACTTCACAGTTACCATCATCCTATAGAACTACATTGAATCGATGTTATCTTTACTGGTTACTATGCATTCATCATACTTAGTGTTACTTCGCAGTATAAATATACATGTGTTTCGATTACTTAACATATGATTTCCATTCACATACACATGAAATCAAACACATAAACATATAATAACAAGAACCCAAACACATGCCATAAAATCATACATAACACACATATTTACATGGTTCACCCCCAAGCGGGAGCTACGTCCACAGGAAATGTTCTTATATTACTTGGAAGGGTGACAGTTCCACTCTGCGCACTCAACTGCACACTCTTCTCTACAATGAGATCTCTATGTACTCATTTTTAGAGTCTGTTCTCTCTCTCAGTGTTTACGATAATCTACTCGAGTAGATGCGAGCGTGATCTCCCTAGTCAAGGTGGATCTAGAACAAATGATTACAGAATATAAACTACTTTCCTAGATCAATTAGAGATTGAAATAGATAGATGTATTACCTTCATATTCGCGAATCCTTCTCCTCTTTGTCACTCCAAGCTCCGTGGTATTCATATCTCAAGCTACAAAACCTTGTCAAGTATATAGAGACAAAAAAATAGTAAAAGCACATCTAAACACTAACTAATCTAAGCTAACATTTAAGGAAGTAAGCTCTAATTATCATTAACACAGATACATTTATGGAAATATATTATATTACTATAAATAAGTGGTAAATACATAGAAGAGTGATGATTATAACCCAAGCCTTAACGTTGTAACCTTCCTCCAATAGTCCAAGCCAAGCCTCCAAAGGGTGTGTGTGCCTCCCAAGAGATGAATAGGGATCACCTAGGGTAATTCCACTAGCATGTAAGTGCTATAGTCCTTCCTTTGTTCTCAATGGAGAGAGAGGTCTTATTTATAAGGCTAGGGGGGTAGAGTAGGTTGAGTATTAGGGGGAGAGGTCTAAGGGATCTTCCCATTAGGTTAGGAGTTGAATACCAGTTGTTCCTACCAAATAGGGATAGGTATCCATGTCACCCATCTTCGAGAATTCGCTCGAACCTTCTTTTTATCCACTCTAACCAACCCTGGTGCACTTTGGATGAAGACAACATGCGCTAGGAAGGGTTAGGCACAACTTCCATTAAGGCAGCAATAGCCACTGGCGCAGGGTGCTAGTGTATAGTAGGCACCAACCAAGGTTTGGCGCCTCTTGCTAGGAAGCAGGATGCGTTGGCATCACTAGGAAAGGTGGAATATAAGTTCAACAACTTTCTCAATGATGTTCTATCCAAGGAAACTTCATGGATTAAGGAACTAAGTTGATACATGATCCATGATGACTATATTTTGCTATAACAGAATTCCCCACAAAGCATGAAGATGGTAAAATAAGATAGGTGAAATTATTTGTAATAAGAAGGAATGGTGGCAAGGACTTGTTCGATAGAAGAAGCTACTGTATTATAACCGACTCTGAGATGCTAGTCTCATATGACCCATAACATGGCTGTCGACCAATACACTACAGATCAATGGTAGTAGGGACTGACTAAACACAATCATGGCTATTGTACACAATCGTAGATCCATGATGAGATGATAACACAACCATGACCAATGCAAAGTGGATCCATGCAATATGACTCAAACAATCTCCATCACAACCTAGGTAAGATATGCTTTCCACAAAGTCTTCAAGCCGAACCTACAATGATACAAATCTAACAATGTGATTACAAATATCTTGGAGTCGAAGATGGTATAAACCACTTCATTACCGATCATTGATGTATACTGTTAACAAGAACGAGGGAAATCACCATTGATGTCAATGATTCCCAAGGTATCACAGTACATACCATCGAATGTGAATCAATGAGCTGAGGTTGAACAACCGATGGGATATTTCAATCAAGATCCAATGATGTGAACTCATGTTGAAAGCAAGGTAACCTGCCATTGAGGCATGCATGCCTAGGGTACTTGATTGGTTTCTAGATTCAATCCTCAAATGAGGTGTTGAAGTCAACAAGGATGAATCCGTCGAAGGAGGTCCATGATGCATCCCCCATCATCGACACGAAATGCGATCGTATATGTTTGAAGTAAATCCTATAGTAATGTGTGACACTCACTCAAGGATGACCGACATGGTGGAAGGTGAACCGACTGCAGATGGTGAGCGAATGACCAAAACTCCTCTTGAACATGGGCACAGAATGACTTGGCAGTATTGACATGACGAGAATGAAGTTGACCCCCTAATTTAACTAATGTTGGAAGCATTCTTTGGATGACCCAAAGGAGTAATACAACTCATCGGACCACCGAGACTCGACGACAAACGGATTACCCAAGTACTGAATGCATATGCAGATCAGTTCCATGTTCAAGAGTGACTATGTACTGTCGTAATTATAATGTAACACAAAATCTTTCCTTTTCCCCATCATGATTGATGAGTACCTCTTTTTATTTTTTAACGAGCTTGAGGACGGTGACAGATACTTGGTATAACTCATCCTTCGGACGAGTCCAATCCCAAACGTTTTACAAACCTAGGATAGGAGGGGTTTGTCCCAAAATGGGCCCTTCTATGTTAGATTTTAAGGAGTCCAAGGAAGGTAAAATTGGCTTCATTTCATGTCTAGAGAGTCTGAAAAGAACTAAAGAAGACTCCGAAGGTTCTTTTTCGTGAAAGTTAGTCTCCTCACCCAAAAAAGGATAAAACAATGTGAGAGAGAACTCTTCTAGTCATGCCTGGCTGGAGTGCTCCTTTTTTGTAAATAGTACCTCATGGTCCGAAAAAGGGGTAAACAATCACCAGAAAGACAATCGTTCAAATACTTTTACAAGTGTGAAATCATCAAGTTCGCTTGGCAATCTTTTCGTATTTAGGGATCCTAAAAAGAGCTTAAAGGAAGAACCCTATGGGGTCTCTTTTTTGTGGGAGTTTTACGATCCCGAAAAAGTGATAAAAGATAACTCGGTAACTTATTCTCATCGTTTTATAAGTAAGAGAAATAAAAAAGAGTAAGCTCGGTGTCATTAATATCCAGTTTTAACAAGCGAAATAATAACACAAAAATGCTAGAAGAGTTGTTCATACCTGATAACAGGCATAAAATGACCATAATCGCGACCAAAAGTTAAACATAGCACTTTACTTCACCTGTAGACTTCAAAACTAGATCAAAATGATCAATTAGCTATATAGACACAAAAATAATCCCAACTATAGCAAAAATGACCCAAAAAGAATAAATCAAAAATGGAATATTGCTTTTCCAATATATAAAATAGGGGTAAATAGTTAAAACTAGTTACTATTTGTTTTTTTACCAAATTGGGAGGTGAAAATACCATTTGAATCCATTTTTCAAGTGTTGATTGCGGGAGATTCGGTCAACCATTTGCAGTGCCTTCAGTGTCAGGTAACCCTAAACTTTTCCCTTTACATTTCCAGAGGAGTAGATTTGATTTTTTTTCCAATTTCTAGGTTTTTGGCTTGTACAAAAGGGGGAAATTGTGCCTTCGGCCCGACGCACTTCTCCCTTTTGGGATGTGCGCCGAGGGATTCCTAACACCATCCCCGTGGGGACTTCGTGCACCGATGGCTCCCTGTCTGTACGGACGGGATGCGCCGGCATCAAATGGCCCCACAAACTCAAGCATAAGCCAAAAATTGTTGAGTTGGGAAGTTGGATCTACTTCTAATGAGTGTCTTGTTGATGTTTGGACAAGTTTAGGTGGTAAAGATGGTCCAATGGTTTGAAACAAAGAATGAATTGGATGATTCCCAAGCGGCCAATGACCCTCAATGCATGAATGCATTGAGGAATTGCGGGATACTAAAATACTTTCACATCCAGGGCAGGAGGGCCCAAGTGAAGCCATTGGAATACTTGATCCGATGTTGGAATCCTGAGCAGCAACACTTCTGGGTTGGTGTGCATACACTAAATATAGATATTGAGGATATGTATTTTCTAACGGGGTTGTCTCGATGGGGGGCTCCCGTGTCTCTGATAGGATCATGAGGGAGTGATCAGACTATCGAGGATGTAGGAATCCAATGGTGTACTACAGGCACACAGATAGTTGGTGGGAAGATCCCCATCAAATATCTGAGGGACCGTCCTCTATGTACATTCTTATTTACCATTGAGAGGGTGGCTAGTAGTAGAGCACCTCACATAGCTAGCAAGGCCCGTATGCTATATGCAAAGAAGTGTATGGATCCCACGGTTTTTAACTAGTGCGAGGGACTTCTCATGTCTCTCAGAGAGAACCTCCCCAAGTGTCATCATGGTGAGATGAAACAGTTCAGATATGGATCAATGATGGTCTCATTCTTCTTAGAGCGGGTCCCAAACCTACGCCCGCAGCTCGAGCTAGATGAGTTGGATCCAAGGGATCCACACATGGTGCGTTTGTATGAGGTGATGGCCTGCCACGGAGGTGGGGTTCCCATCATTAGTTATGGTCCTTCTTTCTTGAACTGGTTGAGGGGAAAGCTCCTCATGGTGGAGGACTACCCCTACGAGCGTACTGATTTAAGAGGAGACCTAGACCTATCTCTTCCTGTGGATGTGTAGTGGGGATACCTAAGTAAGAATGACAACTTTGTTGTGTTTTTATATTTTATGATTTTTTTATGTTTTTGGCATAGTACTGATAATTGACATATATTTATGCAGATGTTGCCCCATCCCGTCCAGCGGGAGTTTCTCTGATTGCACAGAGAGGATCAGTACAGGAGATGGAGGTTACAGGCCATGATGCCATTGAGGAGGTTGATGGTATGGAGGAGAACCTCCAGCTGTTGACTCTCAATATTTCGGATCCATGCATCCATGAGCTACCTCATCGCTACCAGCAACATATAGTGGGTGTATCTGAGCATTTTGGTACACTAATTAGGAAGGTATCTAGGGATATTGTCTTCTATCATGAGCATCCCAGGGACTAGACTCATGCATGTATGCATTGAAAGCCACGGGCTTCAAAACTTTGTAGGAGATGATTTTACTAAAAGCTCATGTGCTTCAAGATTTTTGTACTAGTACCACATTTTTTATTTGTACCGACTAATATATAAAACTCCATTTGCATCCTTATATACATTGTTCTATGGATGATTATGGGATCTTATGTATATGTTGCTTATAAATTATTTACATGTTGTGTCAAAAAAAAAATTGCGAATGTGCAATGTACCAATCTAATATAAAATTGGCCAGTGAATCAGCTACAATGTTCATCTCTCTAGGGATATGCAGGTATTGAATAGACTCAAAAGACCTCTCCAGGATACATACTCGTCGAAATAGACAGAGCAGGATAGGGTCACGGATAGCGTAGATACGGTTAATGTGGGAGACCACTAGTTGCGAGTCAAGTTGAATCACAACATGGTCATACCCAAGGAAAGAGCATCGGTTAAGACTCCAATCATCACGTGATATTCAACGGCGTTATTGGTTGCGTACCCTAGATAACTCCCACCCGAACTAATGAGATCTTCTATAGGAGATTAAAGCACCCAAGCTGCCGAAGCGAGGTTATTGGTATGCCAAATGGCGCCATCCGCAAATCCAACACATGTTTCCATCTACACATTCAGGCAAAACATGGTATAAGCATAGAAACAAGATCCTAACACACTTAAGCAAAGCGTCACACCACACAAAACACACATCATGTACAATATATACATAGTACTAATGCATAAAACACTTAGGCATAGTACCGTTTCAGGAAGAGCCATTGCGAGGCTCCCCTAGTGATATCCCATTATAATCTTCGAGCTCATATGCCACCTTCTCCAACACGTGTTTTACCACATATGGTTCGTTCCACATGGACTCGATTTTTCCTGCCCCCAGCTTATCGTGTTTCTAGTTGTATGTGAGGACCAGATCACCCTCATTAAAATAACAAGGCTTGATGGATCTTTCATACTGGGCCTTGAAGCGATCCTTATGAGATTCGTCAGCAAGGGCAGCATCACGTCGGGTTTCGTCGAGTTTCTCTAGGTAGGGGAAACGTTCTTCCTCGACGGTGGTATTGGGAAGTAGTTCGACAATGATTTTTAGCGATGGAATCTTGCACTCTATCGGGATTAATTCCTCTAGTCCATAGACCAGTTGAAAGGGTGTGAAACTAGTGGCAGTTTTCACAGAAGTCTAGTATGCCCAAAGGGATGAGAAAATCATATTGTGCTAGTTTGACTTGTGTGTCCCCACCATCCATTGGATCATGGTTTTCAATACCTTATTGATGACCTCTACTTTTACATTGGACTGTGGGTAATATGGGGTTGAGTTCTCATGGCGAAAACCCAATATGGAGCTCAATTCAACTACCATCTTGTTCTGAAAATGGGATCCATGATCAGTAACGATAGCTTGTGGGTCTCCGAATCGTGCAATAATATGGTTAACAATGAAGAGTGCAGCAGTTTTTCTGTCTTCTTTGTATTTATGCATTGCCTCGGCCCACTTGGTAAAGTAGTCAATGGAAACGATGACGTAACCATTCCCCCCGACCGAGTTAGGATTACAGTGCATGAAATCAATTCCCCATTTTGCAAAGGGGCCGACGATAATAACAGGATGTAGTGGGGTTGTATGAGAGCGATTTTTATAATGAAAAAGATGACAGGGAGGACACTTCTTGACCACTTCAATGCAATCTTTGAAGATCGAAGTCCAATGGTATCTAGCGCACAATATCTTCTAAGTTGTAGCCATCCCAGAAAGATGACCGCCACATGCCCCAGAGTGATAGTCATTCAGAACGTGTTCAACCTCATTGTGGGTTAGACATCATCGGAGGATTGAATCAACACCACGACGATATAAGATATCACCAATGATTAGGTAGTACTTGGCGTGGTGATGCACACGACAACAGTCATCGCGATATAGCTAAGGGATGAACCGTTGGGTTTGAAGATACAAAGTGATATCTCCATACCAAGGGTCATAAGTACTGATCAGAAACAAGGACTCATCAGGGAAAGAGTCCATGGGCTCAGATTCTGTATCAGTACGGGGAAGATCGCATGTAAGCTCCCAAAGACCAACTACTTTTTAGACTTATCCTTCTCAAACTGGAGGTCAAATTCTTAGAGAATGATGATCCAACGCAAACTCTTTCCCCCTAGTACCTGACGTGTGAGAACGTGGTACATAGGGTTAGAGTCGGCAATTACGGTGGTAGTGCGGAGGAGAATGTAGTGAAGGAACATTTGGACAGCAGTGACCACTACGAGAGCTAATTTCTCGACATCTGTATAGCCCTTTTCGGAGTTTATGAGACACTTACTCAGGTAATAGATCACATGTTCCTAGGCATTGCTATCCTCCTGAACCAAGACCATAGAAATGGTGGTAGTGGAAGAAGCAATATAGAGAATGTAGTCCTTGTGGTAGTTATGCAGTTGAAGTACAGGGGCATGGGTAATAGCATGTTTTAAGTTGTCGAAGGATCGTTGAGCAAAGTCATCCCAGATAAATGGTACATCCTTCTTCAATAACCGCATGTATCCCTACGTTTTCTCGGTGAAATTACACACAAAACACCTTATCTAGTTTTCCTTCCCTTGCAAACTTTGTAGTTTCAGTATATCAGTGGTGGCTGGAAGAGTAACGATGGCTTCCACCTTCAAGGGATCAATGCGGATCCCATCCTAAGAAAAAATCAATCTTAGGAGGTGTGCAGACTCAACACATAATCTGCACTTGTGAGGGTTCAGACGGATGTTATACCACCTACATATCGGGAATATTGTCATCAGATAGTAAATGTGGAACTCTCGATGATGCGAATGAGCAAGAAGGTCGTCGATATATGGTTCTACAAAGTCCACATCATGACAGGAATACGACATAGCCCACAGGACTGTGGCACCAACATTTTTAAAGCCAAAGGGTAGTTTACGATATGAAAACGTACCCCACGGGTAGATGAAAGCAGTTTTGTGTTGGTCGTCTGGGTGGATCTCAATCTTATTGTAACCAGAAAATACATCCATGAATGAGAAGATGAAGCTCCCAGCGCAGTTGTTGATGATTTGGTCGCTAAACCGGGTAGGGTAGTTGTCCTTGGTACAAGCCTTATTAAGGTCCCTATAATCGATGCAAACCCTAATGGTTCCCTACTTTTTGCCAACAAAGACGACATTAGAGACCCAGTCTATAAAGGGACAGGGTAAATGAAGCCATCCTACAACAACTTTTGAATCTTAGCCTTTACAGCCGCAGTATTTCTATGGTGCACTAGACGTAACTTTTTCCGGATGGGTTTAACCTTGGGATATGTTTTGATCTCATGAACAATGATGGGAGGATCAATCCCAGGAATTTCGTTGTAGCTCCATGCAAATACGTCACGGAATTGTTTGAATAAGGCCATATATGATGTAAGCACTTCAGGTGAGCACTTGTCGCCTATATGAATATCTTCCACGACTCCGGGTGTTGTCGAGATGTCGATCGGTATGGTAGGTTCAATATTTTCCAAATTACCCTCGGTTACCGTATCACAAGTGATGATAGGAGATTGGGGGTAGGGAACGACATCTGGTGGGATCAGGGTTTCAATATGATTCTCCATGGAATCAAGCGGTGGTAGGAAACACGATCGAGGGTGGAGGTCTTCCCATGGGTTTTCATCCACACTCATAACCTCCATAATGGACTCATCCGATTAGAAAGTCCAGAGGAGAGAATCAGGTAGGGATGAAGACCATTGTAATGGTGGAGAATATGATGTAGATGCCACTCAAGAGTGGTCATCAGATTCCAATTGGATAGCCTCATATGTAGATTCCAATTGGATAGCCTCATAAGGGTTCACCATTATCTCGTTGGAGCTAGATAATGGTGGGATCATAGAGGAAATCATGTTCACCATGGAAACATGGGAAGGGGCATTAGGTGATGGGAAGACTCACATAAAGGATGAGTCCTTGAGGAGTCCAACCCCCACACTCTCATATATCTGGGACGAATGACCTAAGGGGGGTACATTGTCACCAGGATGAGTAGTGGTGTCTAGTGTATAGAAATCCAGTTGGTCAATAGTAACAATTTTCCCTTGGTGGGAAATTGTACGATGCAGAATACAGATGATGCGACCGTAGTCATGGCATAAAACCAATTACTACCAAATAGTAGGTTATAATCCAATGGGGCAGCGACTACTTCCACATTGAAGGAAAATGTCTTGCCCCCCAACTCTATATCCAAATATTGTAATAGCCCGTGTGGTTGGAATCCATGACCATCAAATGCTTTCAAAGTGGTAGGGGAACGGTTCAACTCGGGAGAGTCGATTACTCTCCAACAGGATAAAAACATGACCGAGGTGGATGCTCCTTCGTCTAACATAGATCAATGGATGCTCTTCCTAGCAAAATTGGTAACAATTTGAAATGATAGCCAGTGGGAAAGTCTTGGTTTAAAGTACTTGAGTCGGAACATGATGGTGTTCAAGGAATCAGGGTCTACAGCATCGATAGCAGCGAGGAGAGTCTTGTGCTGATTAGGGAAATTTTGCAATACTTCCAACGTCGACATAGCACAAGGAGCTTGACCTAGGTCCTCTACAATTTTGTAATATTGAGTGGCCCGAGCATTGGGATTGAAAACTACTTTTCGAATTGTGCTCTTGGGCGGACGTAGTACTGATTCAAAAGAAGGTTTCTCAATAGTGAGAGAACCTTGCGGCGCGGAATGTCTGATGTAGAAACATAATATTTTTCAACATTACTTCTGTTAGATTCCTTATTTGGTACCGAGTCATAGGAATGTGATCGTGTGTTCAATTTGACAGTTTCACTATGCATCATGAGAACATGAGCGGTAGAGGATGACTCTCCTTGAGAGGGAGAGGGTTGTTGCACAACCATCTGTTGTTGTTATGCGGGGAAGGGATCGGTTAGAACTGTGCGTGTCGGGTTCCCTTTCAAGAACTTCTGCAGCTTGCCCCGATATGGGAACTTTTTAGTAAAGTGGTCATCACCACACAATAAACATGGAAACTTAGCCATCCTCTTAGGTTTGGTGGTGTCAGGATTGTTCTGTTTTGATTCCTACTGATTAGAAGGTTTTTTGGTTTTCCCCTTGTTCTTCTTTTCTCCATCGTATTTCTGAGGTGAAGCATGTTGGCAGGTGCTTTGATGAGTCAGCATCGCAACATCGCGGATGTTGCGCAAGGCCAAAGGTACCGCGAAAGGAGGAAAGCGGCGCGCATGGTGATAGTACTTTTTGTAGTTTTTGGGTCATTTGGAACGCATCGTGTATAGTTTTCGGTCATTTGGACCGCGTCGTGTATAGTTTTGGGTCATTTGGACCGTATTATGTGGGTTTTGGGTCATATTTTTTGTAGAGTTTGTTAAGAAGTAGTTATGCGGTTTCCTAAGTGGACCTAAATGTAAAGGCGCAAGCCTATAAGTAGATGTAGGTTTGTAAGTGTCAAAATATCAAAGATCTTGATATCTGATAGATCTGGATCATGACAGAGCTGAAGACTGAGAGTTGATGATTGAATATCTTGTTGTATATGGGTTTTTACGGAGATAAATATGATGTGATAGAGTTTTTTAGCAAAATCCTTGTGTCTTTTCTATTTCTCTATGGTAAATGCATTATGCAATATGAATTTGTGATTGATGCGATGTTTCCTTGCAGCAATTAATGCTTTACTGTTATATCTATTGCATATTTATGGTTCTGTCAATGATAAGATCTGTTGAATGATGACGTGATTATGATTAATACCGAAGTTGAATGCTTAGATATGCTTTTCAATGTTGCAATAAGTTAACCAGTTAATGCACAATATCCTCCTTCATTCGGTGGAAACATGGTTCTATAAAATCTCCCATGAACATGTTGGGTGAGACGTCATCTGCTCTGCCGGTGTTGCTGGACAGGGTTAAACCTGTCTAGGCCAGTGCTCAGGGAGACCGCAGTGGCTTGGGTGTTGATAGTGTGAGGAACCTGTTTGTGCCAGAAATTGTTTCTAAGGCTAAGGAAGCAAGCTAACACAATCTCAAGAATAAACTCAAGTGATAAAGCAAAGTTTAGGGTTTTTTTGTATGATTTTAATGGTTATAAACTTTGAGGACAGTCAGGGAATACATTCAAAAGAAAAGTAAAAACTAATTCATAAAAAAAAACTGATAAAGATGTATAACATATCACATGAAATCCCACAGAAAGAATGTGCTGAGGTTCATACATAAAGAATAAGCATCACTAGAAAATGCACATTAACTAGTAATGAATTTACCATTTAAGAAGCTAACAAGCTCAATAACAAAGCCAATCACAAACAAAATGGAGGGGAAAAAGTCATATATTTCATAATTTTATCAGCTAATGCTCATAAGAGTCACAGTACTTATCTCTTAAACAAGTCTGACGATACAATAGATTCTGCAGACCTCCTGATGCTCCCAAAAATCAAAACCCTCTCCTTCACTTGTTAACATCTCTAAATACTATACAAAATCAATTAGGTCTCTAACCCTAACTGTTTTCCAACTCTCGATGAGGTAAAGTAAAGACAGAATATTTACAAGTTACAAAATATGCTAAAAATAGCATCTCATTAATATATCAGTTTGCTACTTAATGACAACTAACTGAAAGCATAACTGTTTTATAGGTCCTTTGCCACCTCAGCTAAGAGGGCGATACCATCTGGAGTTTGGTCCTTCTTCTTGGCCTTCTTTTGTTCCTTCTCCATGTCATTAATCCTTTTTGTGAGCTCTTTGTTTTTTTGCTGCAAGTCCCGAACTGTCTTCTCCAGCTGAGTGCATTGACTGTCAGCAGCCCTTTTCCTTTTAAGTGCTTCTTTTGCATCAGCCACTAGTTCCTGAAAATTGTCATTTATATCCTGGAGATCTTCCCTTAATCTTCTGTTGGACATCATCAAACCATCGTTGACCTCCTACATATATTTCATCTGGTGTTTGTATTGCTTGACAGTCTTCTGTAGATTTTCCCTGTCAGAATTAGCTAATTTATCCATTGCAGAATCTTGATCTTCATTAGGTTTCCAAGGAATGTCAAACTTTGAAGATTTCTGTCTCTTCCATCAACAGCTTCGTAGAAGTGTCCTCAATGCTGGGCTTTGGATTTTCTTCACCTGCTGCTTCCACTGAATGAATTTCTTCTTTTAAACATGGCTGCAATTTATCTATTTCTGATTTGTCATCATCCATGGACACTTCATCTAAGACAATCACCTCATCTGTATTTAATTTAGGATTTAGCAACTTCTTCATGTTTAATCTCAACTTATTCTTTGACCTAGTTTTAGGTCTCCAAAATGCTGTTGCCTCTCCCATCATCTTCAATTCTTTCCCTTGGTATTGAATTACAGCCAATTCTACTACTTTCAGCTTGTTCCTTTTCTTATTAATCCTTGTGGTTTTGCTCTCTGAAGTTTGCATTCCTTCTATTTCAGCTTTGACTTCTATTTTAGGGATAGGATTTTCATCTTCCAATAGATATCCTTCATCATCTGAAAGAATTGTGATAGGGCTTCTTGGCTGAGTTTGAATCTCTTCTTTAGGTATAGGAACAATCTTAATGTCAACCTTTTTCTCCTCTTGAGGATCTGCTACAAGTGCTGGATTCTTTTCAGGCAGTTTCTTCTTGTCTTCAAACAGTGTGAACTTGATTTTAGGGCTGGCTAAGGATGTATTTTGTTCACTGTCTTCCTCTACAGGCTCTGCTGATTCTTCAATTTTGATCTTTCCTTTATCTTCCATTTTGGGCTTATGACCTAATTTTCTGAGTAAGACTTTGCCCTTATCTGCTTGTCTTTTGGATTTTTGATCTTCACAACCAGACCAAAAAACAAAAAAGTCCCAGGTCTTTCCCTCATGTTGCAAGGCAGTACTAACAATCAATTTGATTAATCCATGATGAAAAATGGACTGAGAGGGAGAATCTACTAGCCCTTTCACCTTGTTTGCCATTTTCTGCAAACTCTTCAAGAAGAAAAATGGCAAGTTCATCTTGGATATTCCCACCATGTGTTGAAGAAATCTAAAATGATACTTGTATACGAAGGCATACCTGCCCTCACAGGTAACATAACTCTGTAAAATTCTAATTGGTTCAACCCATTCTTTCTTAACATTTTGGATTAGGACACCTTTATTCCAATCAGGTATGATATTGGGTAAGAGGTATCTCTGTGGATCAAAATCAAAGGGCAACTTTTTAAACCAATGTTCACCTTCATCTTTAATTCCTGTGGCTTCTGAAATCAATTTAACTGTCATCTTGAATTTCAGGGTATCGAAAACCACCATATCATTCTTGAAACCCTGGGCAAACCTGCAGGATACCTGTGCATTATATCCATCAATTTTTCTGAAAAAATCCATCCAGCCAGCTTGTTTGAATAGCTCCACACACTCTGGCAGTTTTTCAACCCATTCTACATCTGTTGGTTCAGCTCTATTTATTTTGCCACTTCTGCCCATTATGCTTCAATCACTTGTAAATTGGATATATACTCTGGTATTGTTTGTGAACAGGAGCTGAATTCTGGAAGTTAACAGCACTATTGAATGTACAGGTTTATTCGTAGCACTGACAGGGTTAAATATAAAAATGAGGCTATTATCTTCAACCCTCCTTCAATCTGGCGTCGCAGCTTATCAGCAAATAACTACTTCTCTGGTTAAAATTGCGTTTTAAAGCACAATTTTACCTAACCTTTGATTAATTTGATCAGAGTAAGCTGAAACGAAAAAAACCCCAAATCTGCTGTTATATGGGTTTTTTAAGAACACCTGTAAATTGGTCCAATGTGGTTGTTTGAAATCACGACCCCCACTGTCAGATGAGTCAGCTTTGTTGTCCAGATGTCGCGCAATCTTCAATTTAGCAGTTCACCCCGGAATTATGAAGCCCTAATTTTCGTGAAGCCCTCAACGCCTCTTACTTGTCCAGCTGGAAACGATGCTCGGCTTTCTTAAGTGGCTATGGTTATCTCATTAAATCTTCTGTGTTTGAATGAGCTTGTAGATAACAACTTCATGCCACATTACCTGAAATCGTGTGGATAGATGTCAAACTGAACTCCACCTATGCTGATGATGAGCACGACCTCCTCACGACGTGCAAGCATTTGAAATCATGATGTCTTCTGCATCAACACGTCATGAATCCTCTAAAACACATAATTAATCATTCACTAGCCCGAGCGTGCCAAAATTTGATGGAAAATAGGAAGAATCTGTGATCACGATATTCTTGTAGCGCTTCCTTGTTGAATTTTGGCTCCAGCGCTACAAGAAAAACTTCAACACTGATTTGTTTCTTTTAAACAACTTTATATCATTTTGCATGGGATCTTGAGGTTATCAGGATTAGACTTGTACATGTCCTCACTTAGAATAAGGTCTATGAGCTTCTTATTTGATATAATGAACTTTTAAAAACCCTCATCAAAAACCAATATAAAGCTTTAAAATCTAAAAACTCAAAAGCAAGCCCAAAATCTTATATAAATCCTAAGGAAAACCTACTAAGGAGGAAAAAATCAAGTTAAAGAAAATGAATAACTTAAAATAAAGTGCAAATCAAACCAAATTTTGAAAAAACAAGATACTATCAAACCAAAGATTGGAAAAACAAGGTACTGACTTAACATAACCCATGTCGACTGGGTTTGTGTCAATAAATGGTTCCGTTTCCGGGACCGTAGCACGAAGTGAAAGGAGGATATGTTGTGGCATCCGACGAGACCGGAGATCCAAGAATGGTTTGACCTAAAGTTGCGAGAGTTCGATGAAAAAGAAAATAAGAACCCTGGGTTTTTGACAGACTAGTGGTTGGAAAACTACATACACAACGGTCCATACGAATATTTTTTCTATGAGTTCCCAACCATCCTCTATGAATGGTTAGCAAAATTGACCTTTCAGAAGCGAAACTTCTAAGGTGGTGAGCCGACAGCCTGGACCCCAGAGCTAATCCAAGAGCTAAAGGAAGTCAACAACAAATCATCGCGGGATTGTTGAGGTTTGGGTCAACAATATACTGGAAGGCTACATCATTGAGTTTGCGGTTGATACAATAAAGTCTTACAGTGAAGCAAAAAGGGAATTCTTCAACGGACCAAGAGGTAGGTTTCTGTTGTCGCTATAGTTGTCCATTAAAATGCTCAGTTGCGAAAAGGGCATACTGAAGATGCACCTAGACCAATAAGAACCTTGGTGGAAGGAGGTTGTGGATACCGCGACAACAGGGGGGAGGTACATGGAATGATAAGGGGTAGATGGGTGCAGGTTATGATGAGACTGTGAAGGAAGCTGAGGAAGAGAGTGGTCTTACAAGGGGAGGAGAATGGTTTCGACATGAAAAGAGGCAGAGGACAGGAGAAGGTCTTGCTACGATCAAAACGCGAAGCCGCGAAGGAATACCACACAGGACGAAGAGAACTCACAGTGCCGACAAGGAAAACTAGGATATGCCCAAGATAGAGGTAGGACCAAACCCCAGCAGCAATGTACCCACACCTCCGCTCACTATCTCTCAACCAGTAAGAAATACAACTTTGACACAATCGTGTTCATCAAGTCAACAAAACTTTATTGCTAGTAGCTCAACGACTATAGGAAGGAAGCCTAGGATGGCGAGCGAAGATGCAATGTTACCATTGTTCCATGGAAATCGAACAGATAATCCCGAGCAATATTGGTTCTTATGTGAAGCAGTATGGACTGTGAAGCAAATTACTAATGGTAATGCCAAGAAAGGACAATTGGAGACAACTCTTCGGGGTCGCGCATTATACTAGTTCATGAAATTTGTGCAAGTTTTCGTAGGTGCTCCAGAAAAGACACTGGATAAAGTTTGAGCAGGATTGATTGGAGAGTTCAGAAAACCCAAGTCTGAAGCGCAATATATTACAGAACTAAAAGAGATTAAGTAGTATCCCAATGAAACTGTGTGGGATTTAGACTAGCGGTTCAAAACACTGATGGAAAGGGTCAACTTCGACATGACCAATGTCCAACACAAAAAATAGTTCATCGCGGCATTGCTCCCTCACATTCGACTACCGCTAATGCAACAAAACATTACAACACCGATTGAAGCCCTTTAAATTGCGATACGGTTAGAAGCTTCACCGATTGGTGAGAAAACAGCTGGTATGTCGCAGATTCAGACACAGCTAGCCAACTTGACAATACAATTGCAAGACCTTAAGAAGGGTAAATAATAGCGTGAATAGGTGTGGTGTACGTGATGTCATGGAGAGGGGCATACTAAGGATAATTGCCCAGACTTTCGCAATTATCTGGTATCAGGAGTGCCGAACCCATTGAGCGGCGGCGGTATGCCATGGTGTCTCACTTGTCAGCTATATGGGCATCACATGAGGAGTGTCAATACATGCAAAAGATGGTCACAAAGCCGATGAATTTGTATTGTACTTTTTGCAAATATCTAGCACATGAAGACAAAGATTGCCGCGCATATGTCTTGCTTCAGGAGAGAACATACAATACATTCTATGTGAAGGACAACCAACGTGTTGTACAATAACCGCAATCGTAGCCAAAGGTGGCTCAGCCGCTACCTCAACCGCAGGTGCAGTTTGTATCGCAGTGGAAACCACAACAATAGTTTATGTTGCAATATGTTCCAATGCAAATGGCTCCACAACAACCAGAGTACGTTCATCCAGGGAAGTGGGTGCAGCTACAACTAAATCTCGTGCAACAATAGTTTCCTTAACCACAGTATTAGTAGCAAGGGGGATTCCGGGGAGGAGGCGGTGGCGTATTTGGTCATGGAGGAGGGCAAGGAGGTCCCGGACCTGTCCAATGTTATATTTATGGAGTGTTGGGACACTACCAGAGAGATTTCCCACAATTGCAGACACCATGTACATTTTGTTTTGTTACTGATCACACTATTGAAAACTGTCTGTAGTTGATTGCACGATGGCAAGCGGGAAATGTTCAGCAGTTGCAGAACCAGAATCAAGTGTAGCAACCAGTGCAGAATCAAACCCACCGCAGAACTAGAACCAGCATCAGAATCAGAATGCCAACCAGAATGTGAACCAACCTGGGAATCCGCCATTGAACCAGACTCGGGGTGCAACCATTGCGACAATTTATGCAAAGCCGTGGACACAAGATTTTGTTGTTGCAGTTATCACTCATGGAGGTGTGACAACAGGAGAATATGGTCCACATCCACTCATCCGGTTAGTAGGACAGAAGAAGGTGCAATTTGACATTGATTCTGAGCGTGATGCATTCTTTCCAGCGCGTCGTGTGATGGAAAAATATAGCGGTAAGGCAATTATTTGTGACATGCCCCCTGTTTTTTATTCCACTTACGAAGCAGGTCCATCGCGGCAGTCTGGTACCTTACAGAATTTTTTTGAGAGTTGTTTATCGCTAGAAAGGGATCCTCATGCTCTTGCCGAGATCGAGGGGCTGTTGCAGTGACCAGGCAAGGGATGGAGAGAGTCTACGGTAAACTCCTTACAGAGGCGGAAGGTAGGTAAAGAGATGCGCATGAACATCTACATTGGGGACTATGAGGTTGATTCAGTTATTCTGGATCTCGGTTCGCATGTCAACATCCTAACCAAGCAGGCCTGGAATAAAATGGGGAGTTTAACGCTGAGTTGGTCTCCTGTATAGCTCCGACTGGCTAATCAGGCCAAGGTGACACCGATTGGGAGAGTTCCACCCCTTGTTGTGGACATTGAGGGGATGAAGACATATGCTAAATTTGATGTTATCAAAGTTGTTGAAGGGGGAAGTTCCCATGCCACATTGTTGAGGATTGAATGGGCTAATGACAGTGCAGCAGTAATTAACTTTGAGAAGTGGATGATGACTTTTGAAAACTGCGACCTCAGATTCATAGCTCCGTTGGATCCGGCTGAAGGACGCAGGTATATTGAACCAATAAAAGATGAAGTTCCTAGTGGATGGGACCATGCATACAATATATCAAAAGATTACATTCATCCGACTACCGACGGTGAGCTTGGGTGGCACAGCTTCAGTTCCATGTCTTCCGACTCTGATGATGCTCTGGAGAATTGGTAGAATCGCTTGCATGAGGTGTCACTCCGCAAGTGTGGGTTAATCACATAGCCATTATGCCATGTCACGACTGAAACTATTGCCCTACCAGTATATGAAGGGATGCCCGGCTTGTCTGAATTTCTCATGGCGATCGAGGAAAAGGTCTCAGAACCACAGGGGTTGCTGGCATTAGAGGAAGCATTGAAGGTTGCTCCAGCACATTGGTGGGCGATACATAAGAAGTCGATTGCTGGGTGGTTGCAGTGCTGAAAATTGATGACTGTTCGCTTTGGCGACACCGAAGTTTACCACATAGGGAAATACGATAGACGGAATGACCCTGGCAGTCATTTGATGGAATGTCATATGTTGTGGGCATCGCAACCAAGGGATGAGTGGGTCCATGCCGCGATCATGGTATGCCGTAGCTGAATTGCGAGGGGAGATTACTACTTGGTTAGAATTGACAACTTTTTTTACTCATACCTTTAGCTTCGCGGATTCCAACCCGGGTGTCCATAATGCTTTACAACTCATCCGCGATGTTGTTCTAAAGGTTGTTCCCATGGCATATCCTGCGGATCCGCATAAGAACTGCAAGATGTAGTCGATGATGGAATGTTATAATATCACTGGTGGGCCAGAAGATGGTGATGATCCACGGAATGTCAATATTCTGGAGTCAGAAGGCAGTCATGATGTTGTAGCTCCTGATGCACCAACTGATCCGATCAGTCAGCCACTGAAGATCTGGAAGGTCAGCATTGGGACATAGGAAAGTCCAAAGTTTGCAAATGTTGGGGACTATTGGGATGACGAGATGATGGATAAATTCACAGACTTGTTGCATGAGTTTCAAGACTTGTTCCCTACGAAGTTTTCGGAGATGAAGGGAATCTTGGGGGATTTGGGGGAGATGAAGATCCCATTGAAACCAGATGCAAAACCAATAAGGCAGCGACCGTAATGACTGAATCCACGCCATAAGGAAAGGGTCAAACTCAAACTTGATCACATGCTGGATGTTGGAATTATTAAACTGGTTGAGGAATCAGACTGGATTAGTCCTATGGTGGTGCAGGACAAAAAGATAGCTGAAGTGCACATTTGTGTTGACTTGCGGAAGTTGAATGACGCATGTCTGCATGATCCATTTCCGACCCCATTCACTGATGAGGTGCTGGAGGGCGTGGGTGGCCAAGAGATGTATTCTTTCATGGATGGGTTCTCTAGCTATCACCATATCAGAATCGCGAAAGAAGACCACCACAAGACAACATTTGTGACAGAATGGGGTTGTTTTCAGTACATAGTGATGCCGTTTGGGTTGAAAAATGCACCTGCGATATTTTCTCAAGTTGTTTTTGCTGCTTTCAGGGATTTTATTCAGAAGTTTATACAAGTTTACATGGATGACTGGACGGTTTATGGATTAATCAGCGATCATCTAGAAAATCTACGACTGATGTTGGAGCACTGTCGCTAGCATCATATATTGTTGAACTTGAAGAAATGCATCTTCTGTGCACCATTTGGGATATTACCGGGTCACATTGTTTGCAAGTAGGGATTGTTGGTCAACCCAGCAAAGATTGCGCTCATTCTGAGCTTAACATCACCGACTAATGTCAAGCAATTGAGAGCGAAGTTGGGACACACTGGGTACTATCACAAGTTCATTTGGGGTTATGCAGCGATCACGGCCCCTATGGAGAAATTGTTGAAGAAGGATGTGGTATTTCAATGGAGACCTGAATGTCGGGTTAGTTTTGAGACACTGAAAGCTAGGATGGCTTCAGCGCCGATACTGGTATTTCTGGACTGAAGCAAGGAATTCCATGTCCAAGTTGATGCATCATTGATCGCGCTGGGAGTAGTGCTCGCGCAACCAAGGGAAGGGGATCTGGATCACCCAATTTCTTTTCTGAGTCGGAAGTTTTTGTCTATAGAAAGGACCTATGCAACTATAGAGAGGGAAGGTCTCGCAATGGTATATGCGCTGCAGAGATTTAGGCATTACCTATTGGGTGGTCACTTTAAGATGTTCACAGACCACTCTACATTGAAATATCTGGTCAATAAGCCTATGTTGGGGGGGAAGATATGTCCCTGGCTACTTCTTTTTTAGGAGTTTGATTTGAAGTGATTTTGAATCCAGGACATTTGAACGCATGTCCAGATCATCTGTCGCGGATTGAGACTGGGGATGAACCAACCAACATTGAAGATGGGTTGCCAGATGCACAACTCTTTAGGGTTGACATCGCTGATGACTACTATGAAGAAATAATTCAGTTTTTGGCGACAGGAACTACACCGGAAGGGTTCACCACCAATCAGAAGAAGCAGCTGGTGGTTAAGGCCGCAGATTTCTAGCTGATTGCAGGACAGTTGTACAAAATGGGATCAGACGAGATCTTGCGGTGTTGTGTCTTGCCTCATGAGCAAGAGCATATCTTGTCGGACACACATGAAGGAGTAGTTGGGGGGAACTATGGTGGTCATGTGACTTCCAGAAAGGTGCTTCGCGCAAGGATTTAGTGGCCCACGCTTCACAAAGATGCGACAGATTATGCACAGACATGCGATGTCTATCAAAGAACCGGAAAACCCTCTGGGAGGGATGAGATGCCACTAATACCTCATGTCACACTGCAGCCATTTGATAAATGGGCAGCAGATTTTGTGGGCCCTATCAACCCACTTGGGAAGCACACTCGTGCACACTACATCATCACAGTGACAGATTATTTGACACGATGGGTGGAGGTTGCACCAATCGTAGATTGCACCACTGCAACAGCAGCGCGGTTCTTGTTTGACAACATTGTAACTCTGTTTGGCTACCCGAAGGTATTGATGAGTGATCAGGGTAGTCATTTCATCAATCGCACCGTCAGCGTATTGATAGCGAAGTTGCAGATACAGCATAAGAAGAGAACACCATATCATCCACATGAAAATTGGACAGTAGAATCTTTCAACAAGGTACTGGAGAATGCGCTGACAAAGGTTTGTAATGCGAACCGTGGCGACTAGGATTTGAAGATTCCAGAAGTTTTGTGGGCATATCGCACCACTTGTAAAACGTTGACGGGACAGACACCATTCAAATTGGTGTATGGGAAAGAAGCGATTATGCCTATGGAGTACCTTATTCTGAGTGTGCGCATAGTGGCAGTGATAGGAATGGATGATGAAGTGACATTAGGAGAACGTTTGGTGCATCTAGTACAGCTTGAGGAAGATCGCTTTATCACAGGTTTCCACCAGAGCATGGAGAAGGATCGACAGAAGGCTTGGCATGATCTCCATATCAAGAACAAACAGTTTCTGCAAGGTGACTTGGTGTTATTGTATGACAGCAAGTTCATGAAGCATCTAGGGAAATTGCAGATGCATTGGCTTGGTCCATAATGCATCGGTAGCATAACTTCAGGAGGCGCAGTACAGCTGCAGCAGTTAGATGGAGCGATGCTCCCAAATTTGGTAAATGGTAGCGGGTTGAAGCCCTACAGAACGGGCGTGGAGCAGTGCGATGCCTAAGTCGGATCGACCAAAAAAAAAAGTACAGGCTACTAGGTGGCAGGTTGGTGCACCAACATGAACAAAATGGGTGAGCAGAAGTGATTGGATCACAGTTTGGGGTTTGAGACACAACAGCTACAAGTTGGCGACACAGTCCCATCAGAAAATGATGAAGACAGTTGGATACGGTTAACCCACAGTGATAGTGACTAGCAGTACCAGGGAATTTGATTCTTAGGTAGATAGGATCGATGACAGAGTCCATCCCATTAGGAATGGGTGGAACATGGTGGCAGCATGGCCGATGGCATCAGGGATAATGGTTCGCACGTTTTGGCATGAATGGAAGCCGACAGAAGCATGGTCACACGTAAGAAGTCCAATCTGAACACGCGTGTTGTGGATTCACCTCACCTGGAGATGGAGGGATGATATGATGACAGGATCAGCGCCTTAGGTGAACGAATTTGCAAGGTCGACGTCCAGGATGCTGACAATGCATAAATATAGGAGACATAGGCAAGTGGAGAAATGAGGTGTCTACAAGCCAGGAGAAATTTATGTTGTGCATAGATCAAGAAACTAGATAAACTAGGAATTGCAAGGAGGTTGTGGAAGTGATCCATTTTATTTCGTGTGGTAGCACACCAGGTGCGCTGAGGGCCCGAACGACGAGTGTGCATGAGCACCTAGAGCAGAATGCAGTGAGGACACTTGGCTGTAGTAGAGATGAAGTTTCATCCAAGATGTCTAGGTATCTGGTGGTAGTTCGAAGCTCTGTGGTCCCTGTGACCGCCAAGATGAAAAGGGTAGTAGTCCCCTGGTCTCACTAGTAGGTGATCCCCAATGCGAAACAAATGTGCTAGAGTGCTTGGCCTATTTTGTACCTCAGCGTTGCTCATCAATTTTTCCTCAGTCTGCACCCGGTTTCCAAAGACTGGAGGATGAGTTTGAGAAGCACATGACAGCAATCCAATCGATCACCGTAAGAGTTTGAGAACTACATGACAATGAGCTAGAGCATGCTCCGGATAGCAAGAACAACGATAGAAGAATGGTCCAGCGACAGACAAGAACGAGTACACCATGTCCAGTTGACGTGGATCGAGGGTGAGCCACAAGATTGTGTTGGAGGCCTATTGGCAGGCGGTTTGATGAGTCAGCATCACAACATCGTAGATGCTATGCAAGGCCAAAGGTACCATGAAAGGAGGAAAGCAGCGCGCATGGCGATAGTACTTTTTGTAGTTTTGGGGTCATTTGGACCACATCATGTATAGTTTTGGGTCATTTGGACCGCGTCGTGTATACTTTTGGGTAATTTGGACCACATCAGATGTATTTTGGGTCATTTGGACCATATTATGTGGGTTTTGGTTAGTATTTTTGTAGAGTTTGTTAAGAAGTAATTAGGCGGTTGCCTAAGTGGACCGTAAATGTAAAGGCGCAAGCCTATAAGTAGATGTAGTTTTGTAAGTGTCAAATAACAGAGATCTTGATATCTGATAGATCTGGATCATGACAGAGCTGAAGATTGAGAGTTTATGATTGAATATCTTGTTGTATCTTGGTTTTTGCGGAGATAAATATGATGTGACAGAGTTTTTGAGCAAAATCCTTGTGTCTTTTCCGTTTCTCTATGGTAAATGCATTATGCAATATGAATCTGTGAATGATGGGATGTTTCCTTGCTGCAATTAATGTTTTATTGTTATATCTATTGGATATTTATGGTTCTGTCAATGATAAGATCTATTGAATGATGTCACGATTATGCTTAATACCTGAGTTGAGTGCATAGATCTGCTCATGAATGTTGCAATAAGTTAATCAATTAATGCACAACATCCTCCTTCATTCGGTGGAAACATGGTTCTGTCAACTCTCCCTTGAACATCTCGAGTGAGACCTCATTTTCTCCGCAGGTGTTGCTGGACAGGGTTAATCCTGTCTGGGCCGGTGCTCAAGGAGATCGGAGTGGCTTGGGTGTCGACGGCGTGAGGAACCCCTGTCAACTGGGTTTTTGTCAACAAAATAGATTGAAATTAATTCACTTCTTCAGTGGCAATGGGGCTGGGTGATCTATTGGTGTTGTTCCCATACTGTGATGGGGATGGAGTGAAACCAGCATGGGTACTGGATTGAGAAACAGTATGGTTTTGAACAGAACCTATGATGCCATCGGCACGAGGTCGTGAGGATGGTTTTGCTCGATCATAAGTAGAGCGGGGCGCGTCGAGGACAATATCATATAAGGTGCCATATTGAGCATAGACTAAGTCTAGATATTGAGCACATGCTATAGCTTTCTCTTTGGCGACGGCCCCACCCATAGTGACATATTTGGCCACAATGGGTAAGAGTGACTTGGTAAACCAATCTGCAAGGAGTTGGTCCAGAATGGGAGCTTTTATAACACAGCATCTCCTCCTCCACTCGTGAATATGATCGAAAATATGAGTGGCAATATTTTTTCGGAGAGAGGTCAAAAGATTCGTACCGGTCTCGTAACGGATTGGTAACTGAAAATGAGTCAAAAATAACATGGCCAAGGATCGAAAATCATGAAAATAGTGTAGTGGTAGTTTGATATACCACTTGGGGGCAAGGCCGGTGAGGGTTCACTGGAATAACCGTGAATGGATGGAATCATCCATTAGGGCATTAGACGAACACCATAAATGATATTTCATTACATGGTTTTTGGGATCCTCACTCGATTTTCCATCAAACTTTGGAATTTCAGAAGGTAACCTCACGGGAATAACTGGCCAATTGGTTCCATGATATATGGGATCATTGGTCAACCGTGATAAATTTGGCAGATCGAGTGTAACCAAAAAAGGTAATTATTGGTTGGCCTGTGGATACTGGTAATACCGATATGGCATCGGTGTACCAGTAGGACCATGGATGGATTGACCATAGGCTCCTCCCATACGGAATTGGACGTATGGAGGTGGGCCACCGAGGTTAGGAGGGGGACTGAAGGGAGGTCTGCCTCCGCCAGAATGAGGTGGCCCTCCACCAAAAGGTGGGGTTCTACAAAGGTAGGGTGGTCCTCCACCGCAAGGTGGGGGTCTGCATCTGCCAGAATGTGGTGGTCCTCCACCAAACGTGGGGGTCCTCCCCCTTTAGAGTAAGGTGTTCCTCCGCTGGAAGGTGGGGGTCCTCCACCTCCAGAGTGGGTTGGTCCTCCGCTAGAAGGTGAGGGTCCTCCCTCTCTTAAGTAAGGTGGTCCTCCGTCAGAAGGCAGGGGTCCACCTTGTACAAAGTGTGCTGGTTCATCGTTGTAAGGCAGGGGTACACCTCCTCCAAAATGGGGAGGTCTATCGCCGTAAGGAGGGGGTCCTCCTCCTCCAGAATGGGGTGGTGGTGGTGGTGGTGGACCAGATGGTGGTGGAGGTGGTGGTACATATGGTGTAGGTGGTGGGGGTGACCCCACCGACTAGAGGTCCGGTCGGTGGGACATTATGGTGACCCCATGGGGTATTAGGGTTTCCAGGGTAGGGTAATCCAGGAAACATATTTCCTGGATAGTTTTGTCCGAAATTGGTGTTATAATGTCCTGGGAGAATGTGTCCCCATGGGTGTTGGGTCCAAATGGATGGTCCCCCTGCATTATGTGTCCACGTGGGTTGTTTGATGGTTGGAAGCGGACTACCAACAATACTAAAACTCAGATGAGAAGTATATCCTCCACCCATGACATAACTATTGGATGGGTTATTTCCCCCAGTGAGGTTAGGTCCACTAACTAGGGGTTTCCCCCCAGTCGAAAGTTGTCCACAAACTAGAATGTGCTCAGTCACTAAATGTTGACCATTAATGCTAGGTTGACTCGTAACCAAGGGTTGAGTGCTAACAAAAGGATTACTTCCACCTGACAGTATACTAACAGGAAAATTATACCATCCCCTCAAGTTTTGAGGTGGGGGAGGTGGAGGTAGTGTTCCAAAGTTAATGGCGGTTGAAGTTTACCTTCAGAGGGTGCCATGGTTGGAGTCACAGTAGGTATAGAACCAGTCGCCTGAATTAGAGGTGTACTCATTGGAAACAAGGGTTGACCTGGTTTGTAAGTGGTCGCATTAGAAACAGATGTTTCTAGTGAAGTGAATGATAAAGAGCGTATAGGGGAATATTGAAAAATGGGTGTATCCAGAATGTTTACTCGTCGCGCTAGACTCTGGTGTCTAAGTTGTTCGCCAATCATACGTAAATCGTTTACCTACTCCTAAAGTGGCACTAGAAATTCAATGTTGGGAATATAACGACGAGGCATGGTTTCTTCCATGGGAATTGACCCAAATTCGACGACATTTCGGCCTAGAGACGTGTCCCAAAAGGATGCAGATGGTGCAAATGTTATTAATACAGATTCATCCTAGGGATGACTAAAAATCCAATCCGCAACTCTAGGATTTCCCTCCATCGAATTATGGAAGGATGTTTCATATGAGGTAGGTTGTTCTCCTATCAAAGGACCTGCCAGATCAGAGATAGGTGTGTTTATGGGAGATGAGTATTTCATTCTCGACTCTAGGGTAGAAGCATCTTCCTCATTCGGCACATATCTGATCGGTCAATCCATTCTTACTCCTGAGTTATCCTCCCGGTTAAGGGGATATTCAGGTGGTAAATTGAGAATCCTTCTGGATCTTCTCAAAGGTTGATCGGCTAGTGTGACCAAATCAAAAATTCTCCTAAGTGTAACCTACAAAAAGAAAAAAAAATCCAATATCTACACAAGCTAAAGCCGCAAGAAAACTTACGTGACAGGTGGGGATTCACAGGTATGGACCTCATAGGGTTTTCAAGGCAGTGCAACTCGTGATTTACCACAGGGTCCAATAGTTATACTTGGCCCAACATTTCAGAGCACTAACCAAGGATGATTAGGACCGTACCCATCACCGTATAACCCGACTACCTGAAGCATGTGCATAGTAGATCCCTAAGTGTTGTTCTCGGTGTATTTCCACGCCAAGATGACCAATAGGTTAACTCAGTTGGTATAGGAATCCTAGAAGGTCGCTCGATATACACAAGGTACGTGGGATCTCAAATCCATAGTGGTGTTGTCTAATGCACAATCGTATGACAAGATCCTTCAGATATAATACTGAGTACGTGAAGTACCTTTCGATATACCCAAGGGTACATGAAAGGCTGTTCGATATACCGGTTGGTACGTGGAAGAAGTGCACGCCCTCGGGATGCAATGCGGGAAGATAACGACAACTTCCACACTTAATGACATTGGAACACGTCACTAAATTATCACACAAGTTACTAGCAAGTTTTAACCTAACACTACCATTGATTTTATCTTGAGCGGTTAGGTGAATGCATGGAGTATAGACAGGAATTTAAACAAATGCAACTTAATCTATATGCCAAATGAAAAAATTTTCTTTTTTGTTTTCAATGAAATCTATCTAACGTAGGGAGAAATTCATTTGTTTCTGATGTAGAAAAATAAACAAGTACCCTCGATATAAATGAAAAAGACAATGAAGTACTCTTTTCACTATGCCAACAAAATCATGAAAACTACCAAACACCAAAATATAAATGCTTTTCTTTCTTCTCTTTTCAATTTAATCGAATCTGTGAAACATGGAAAGAAGAATTTTGCTTTCAAACGTAACAATCTCTAATTTTCGAAAGAATGACTTAAAAGATGAAGGAAAAAAAAAATGAGAACTTTCAAACTTCAAAGATGCTTTGCAAAAACTCAAATATGCTCATAAGTTTCTAAGAAATGAACAAGTTGTAATAACTAAGAAACTACAATATTGATCTTTCAAGTTTTTCAAAGATTTTTATCCCAAAGTATGAAAATTCTTCATAACAATTCCAAGAATATGACTTGAAACGAAGATAATAAAAGTTTGTTTTCCCTACTCACATGCTCACAATGGATCTGAGAATTATACTACTTTTATATCTATCATTTAGAAAACCAAAGATGATGTCTCGAACAGCTCTGGTGAGCTGGAAATTCCCAAAGAAAAGAGATCACCCAAATCTCAAAAAGCACTCAAACACACACAAAATCAAGTCAACAAAAATTGCAATCAAAACTCAATGACTAAAAGTGGGAAGGGTTTAGGGATAAGACCTAATGAGCTGAAGAGATCTGGAAATATGATCAGGGATTGCAAGACCAAGCAGATAGATGGGGGTGAAATTTCCCGCCACTACCGAATTGCTCACTTGACTATCTTAACACCCAAAATCAACCAAATAAAACTCAGACACAAACAAGTAGGACCTAGGGGTTCTGTGACAGAATCATACAGTATACAGAGCTTAACCAATCAGACCAAATCACCAAAAATGGAGAAAAGCATGCTAATAACCAAGCAACAGATGTTGGCGCAGTCTGTTCTTTTGCACCAGAGCGTTAGGCGCAGTCTGTGTGTAGGCTAAGGGCGCTAATGGCGTGGGATGACCTCAAGCTAAAGGTGCCAATGGCACAAGATTCTCATGGACAGTAAGCACCAAAATCCCAATAGCCTAGGGAATAAACACCCCAGGTGCACCGGGAGAATAACAAGAAGCAAGAAACAAAATATCTCCAAAAATATAAAGTAATAGGTCCAATGTTGATCCCAGAAAGAGTCGAGGCAAGCCAACAGACTCTGAAATAAAAAAATTTCGAAGGTGGGAAGGGATTAGGAAGCTAGAAAATGAATCAAAATAAATCAATGAAAACAAATCAAACTGAAATCAAAATATGTTCTTTCCCCAGTATGGTCACCATATTTGTTTACGGATAATCTACTCGAGCGGAAACAAGCATGATCTCCCTAGTCCAGGTGGATCTAGAACAAATGAATACAGAATATAAACTACTTTCCTAGATCAATTAGATATTGAAATAGATAGATTTATTACCTTCAGATTCACGAATCCATTTTCTCTTTGTCGCTCCAAGCTCCGTGGTCTTCAGATCTCAAGATGCAAAACCCTGTCAAGCATATAGATACAAACAAACAATAAAAGCACATCTAAACACTAATTTATCTAATTTAACAGTTAAGGAAGAAATCTCTAAATATCATTAACAGAAAGACAATTATGGAAAGAGATTATATTACTATAAATAAGTGGGAAATACATAGAAGATTGGTGATTACAACCCAAGCCTTAATGTTGTAATCTTCCTCCATGTCACGTCCCCTCCCGCCATCCCAATGAAGGGGAGAGAACATGACCAAACATACAGTCTTTGTTCTACAACCTCAACCCCATATGTTACTTAAAAATTGCATAACAATTAAAAACTAATGTGTGCAGGCTCAAATTAACTAAGCTCAGCTGAATTAACTCATAATTGCACACACACAAATAGTAATGCAGAACATATCTGTCACAGTTCAACATATGAAGACTAAATTTCATTCCCATGCCATGCATAGATCCCATATTAAGATAATCGTTTCATTTCATTAAACATGGACGATTAACATACTGCATTAACACATTATAGAACACAAAATGCATATGATTCATAACACAGATAATACTTATCTTGCAGATGAAGTTGTCCAAACAACTGGCTATGTGAGAGCAACGTTCCACCCAACCATAGATCTCTGTCTAGCCTATATTCTTCCAGCTGGGAGATCACCCCCGAGCTGGGTTGTGTATCCACTAAGGAGTAACTAGCTGGGCTCACTCACATCCATGACTTCACTCAACAATTATGCTAAGCCAACACATAGTTGGGTTTATCAAGCATACAAGGAGATAGAGGAGGGCAATGCTAAGCCAGTGATCTCATCAACAGAGCTACAGGCATCTCAAATGAATTCAACAGTCCAGGCACCCACATTACCTACCACACCCAACACAAGGAAGGTCCCCTTCTCTGTTGCACAGTCCCTCAGGCGTCCCTTCCCTCCAGTGCTCTTCAGGGTGGGCATAGAAAGGTCCAGCTGCTAATCCTTGAGATTCTCTCCTTCACTAGGTTTATCAAGCAAACCCAACCTCTGCACAGTCATTCCCAATTTGATTTCTCAGAATTATGTTCATCAAATAACTCAAATCCGTCAATGATTTTCTGCGCTGCAAAAACTGGGTTTTCCTATGGATTTCGGGGTATCTAATCCTCTCAAATTTGCCCCCAGGTTCATATCTATGGATCCCCCATTGGATTTTACTGCTAAATACCAAGTCTGGGTGTTTTTGGCTCTTCAAAACGTGGGTTCTTTCAAAGTTGCGATTTCTGGTTTTTCTCACTGCTGGCAATTCGTTTTTGGATCAAAGTTCATGCTGGAAAGTTCCACAATAGAATGGGGATGAGGAAGAAGCAACTCCCAGCAGGTAGAGTGACTTTTGGTACAAGAAAACAGAGCTCATACCTACAAATATGAATTTCTGGGTTTCCCATGCTCCATTGAAGCCATGGACTGAAATCCTCAACTACTTCCTTACAACAAAAATAAATGTCATCAATGATAGTCAAATAGGTTCTCACAATGACATTTGGCAATATATGGTTCATCCCCACAACCCCCTCCCCACTCCCTAGTGGATACACATGGCCCCTTCTCATTGGTTGCTTCCATAGCCAGTTTTGGTATTTTATTGAAATATTAACATTTACATCAATTTACAATATTCCATGGTTTAATAGCACATGGGTATCAAAATATCAAATACTTGCTTGTTTTAAATAAAATCCTAACCTACACTAGCGGATCCTTGGCCTTGAGATCCACGCTAGGGAAACATACAATGCGTGTATACACTATTTACATTAGAAGCCAATATTTCATAAGGGTCAAAATTGGGGTATTACACTCCAACAGTCCAAGCCAAGTTTCCAAAGGGTGTCTGTGCCTCCCAAGAGATGAATAGGGATCACCTAGGGTAATTCCACCAGCATGTAAGTGCTATAGTCCTTCATCTCTTCTCAATAGAGAGAGGGGTCTTATTTATAAGGCTAGGAGGGTAGAGTAGGTTGAGGATTAGGGGGATAGGTCTAAGGGATCTTTCCATCAGGTTAGGAGCTGAATACCAGTTGTTCCTGCCAAATAGGGATAGGTATCCATGTCACCCAGCTTCGAGAATTCATTCAAAGCTCCTTGTTATCCACTCTAACCAACCCTGGCGCACTCTGCATGAAGACAACAAGAGCTAGAAAGGGTCAAGCGCAGCTTGCATGAAGGCAGAAAGAGCCACTAGCGTAGGGTGCTATTGTACAGTAGGCACCAGGAAAGGTTTGGTGCCTCTTGCTAGGCAGTAGGATGCGCCAACATCACTAGGAAAGGTGGAAGACAAGGTCAACAACTTGCTCAATGATGTTCTAGCCAGGGAAACTTCGGGGATTAAGGCACTGAGTTTATACATCACCCATGATGACGATATTTTGGTATAACACTCAGTCTAGATCTACAATCCAAAACCCAATATATCTGAACAACCCAACCAACCAACCAACCAACCCTTCCTTATACAAAAATACTCATATATATAGATGTTCCCGAAGGTCACATATTACAATAACTATGGGCCAACCCCCATAGTTCCCTTAAACCCAAAAACCCCATGGTTCTCATGTAGACCATGCTTAGCTTTAACTTTGTTGTACCTTTGGTGCCACTTCTTCTGACTTTGACGCTTCTTTGACAGGTGCAATTCTGACTTCTACAGTGGTGTGTCCTTTATACCATTCCACTTCTTTACTTTATGCTCTCGTAGCATTCAGTTCACTGCTTGGTATTTAACTGCTTCAACCACCTCTACCTATACTTAGTACTTTGTCTTTACTAAGGAAACAGGTTCCTTCTTGTCGACTATACTTCTCTCCATAACCTCTTCCCGGTATTTGCATAGTCACTTATCTCCAAAATTGATCAAATTCAGGCCTTGCCTAACTATACTTTGCATCAAAAACTTCCCCTACTTGGGCCGCGCCCAACAAGCCTAACTCCTATGTCGACCAATACTTATGCTAAGTATGACATTTGTGGATACCACATCCGAATTATTCAAGAACAGTTAGAAGAGTTCCCTGTTATAGCACTTTTTACATGCCCATATTACCTATTCTATATGTTTGTGTTCCAAAACTTCGAATATTTCAAGTGCTTGGATCTAAATATGGTAGATGAAAGTGGAAATCCCCTCCCAGTATTCAAGTGGAGTGATTTGTTACTAAGGAAAGCTAATATTTCCAACTACATAGATTTCACAAACAAAGTTATGAAGATAGCATATACCATACTAAATGGTGCTCCTCCTCCAAGTATGTTTCCTAATAATCAGAAGCTGCTCCAATTCACACCTAAGACCCGAACAGGGGATTGGTTTCTTTTTTAGGAATACACTATGATAAGAGTCTAAGAATTTGAAGAGGAACACTATCAATTACCAATTTTCCTCACCCCCATAATTTTTCTGTGGAATATGATAGACAGAGATTCAAGGTGGATGAAAGGCACTTTAGACACTATAGACATCACAAAACCTTCAATGTGCCTCAAGAGATAGGACAATTTTAGTTGAAGTGACTGAAATCAGCTTAGTACCTAGAAGACTACTTGGTCCAACCAAACTTGAGGAAGGAAAAACATTTTTCCTATTATCCCCATGGGATTGTTTCCAAGAAAAGAGTGGACAACAATAAATCTTCATATGAGCCAATCCCAAGGCTAGACTGGAAAAACATTGCAAATATAGAAACTTGGGAAGAGGTCAGAGAAGTACAGAAGTGCTTGGAGCGGGAAAAGGAGAAGGAATAGCAGGTTTGTAAAAAGAGAGGAGCAGAAGAGATGTCTGCAAACATGGAAATAGATGAGTATGACCAAGGTCAATCATCAAAGAGGGCCAGGATAGGGGAAGGAAAATCTGAAGATGGGCAGGAGATAAAACTACCCAAATAAATACTAGAAATGATACCACGCTCTCTCCATAAAGGGGAAGGGTCAGTAGTTAGCTTCGCTCACTACCATTCTTTCACCTTTATAGATCCAAGGATGGTACAAATAACACCCTCTGAATCTCCATCAGTAGGCTTGATTTCAGTAGAGACAAATATGTAAACTAAATATCTAAACTTAAGATAAATAAATGAGAAGTTGGAAGATGAAGCCAGACAACAGATAGGGGTCTCAGGAAAGATACTGATCATAGTTGCAGACAACAAGAGTGATATCTTGAGATGGTCAATAGTGCATCCCAAAGTTTGAATTCCTACCAGTTTCCATGCTTTCAGAGATGATCAATATAAAACTGACTTCAACGAAGTTGAAACGATGGATAAAGTAGACTTCTTTAGACAGAAAAGTGGGATGATATGCCATGAAGTGGAGAAATCAGAAAAGATAGAAATAAAACTGAGGCAAACTCTCAAAATATTTGAATAACTTTGGAAGGAAGAGAAAGTATCAGTTAGATACAAACAAGCAACCATCAAGATTCTAGAAGAAAAGGTTATGGCATTAAGTGCCAATTGTGGTGACAATTCTCATGCTACAACTGTCCTAAAGGAGAAAGACAATGAAATAGCAATATTGAAATGACAATTAAAAATCCCAACTGTGGATCTAGTTCAAACTCCAGAGTTAAAATAGGCTCAAGAGGAAAATGAAAATATATATTCCAACATGCTACAATTTAAGAAATTGGTATAGGATAGAGGAGATGAGATCGATGAGCTTAAACTACAAATTGCCTAATTGAAGATGCAAAAGACTACTATATCAACAGAGCAGAACATCCAAGGTTCACCTTCTACTTCCTAAAGGACAGAACAACCAATTGAAGCAACAGGGCCTCAAGAAAAATATGCACAAGCGGAAACAATAGATGTGGACAATATGGAGGAAGACCCTCCAAGCCAACAAACTGATAAAGATGGGAGGATCACAGAATTGGAAGATTGGGTGACCAAAAAAGATGAAATAAAATTTGAGCTAGAGGAGGACATATCAAAGCAAGAAGATGAAATCCATGAACTAAAGAATAAAATGGATGACCTAAAGAGTCAAGTACCTAGTTTAGAGCTTGGTGTAGAAGCATAATCCCTAATCAGAAGGACTAATATCACTTTATGGGAAATAATAACTAAGTTGATAAAAGATGAATGGGGTAGATTTGAAGTGGTTCAAGAAGAAATTCGTACCTTCAAATCCATAAAAGAATAGACAAAGAGGGTGAAAAAAGAGCTAGGACAAATGCCAAGAATGGTAGAACAAGTCATAGATTGTTTGAATGGCATGAGCAATACTAAATTGCAAAGATTGCATATGCCAAGCAGAACTGTAATCATTGAGGTTGAAAAACAAATGATATTCAAGAAAGTCCTGATGAAATTAATTATCAGAGATTAGCATGCAGATGCTTGATTCTGATATTGGCAGTTTTAAAGGGTTATTTGACAAAGTGATCAAGATAGGATTACCCCATCCATGGGATGGGAATGGAGAGATGTTATCTAGATATGAATTTAGAAATAACCTGGAAAAGAAAAGAAATGAAATACCTTCAGTGGAGCAACTGGAAGGGTTTATCTCAGGAGAACAAGTTATTGAAAGGATGAAAGCTCAATTTTAGATATGGATAAATTTTAAGAGAATATTCAAAGAGCAATATCCTCTCTCCAATTCAAAAAATACAGACGCAGAACTTTCACTAGATGCTTTGAAAGATCACAGGATTCCAATAGGAAGAGACAATCAAACAGTAGCACAATATGCACCTTCAACAACACCATCAAAGCAATAGACTTCAGGACAAACTTCCAGCATAGCAGGTGCCTCTTCAAGCAGTCAGCAAAACTCAACTCATTCAAAAGGAACCATGGGTTACCCTACCCCTTTGGCCTTGATACCACCAGCTAGACAAACAAATATGCCTACTATGCAACAAATGCAGTCACCAATGGAAACAGCTGGCCAACGATTTATTCCAACACAAGTATACATGAGAGAGCACACATCACCATATAAAGGCAAAATAAAAGGGATGAGTAAGAAGAAGAATCAAGGACAAGCTTTATGAAAAGTTAAATGTAAATCATTTTTGTAAAAAGTAACAAGTCAAAATACTGTTACCATTTCTTGTTACAAGTCAAATCAAGTCTAACTACTTTCAATTAGTTTGAAAAGTTATATAATGTAATCCAAGCCATGAAAAAGAGGCTGGCAATTTTAGAATAGCGATACTATGTCTATGTTGTAGAGTCGATGAACCTTTTTTCCTTGTAATATATTTTTTCTAAGATTAAAGATATAGAAGTGTACAGAGAAGTTGTTCCCCTGTTAGTATCTCCACTGTTATACCTCTTATGTATGTATGAGAAGACTCATGAGATGATAATAGATTGACAAAGCAATATTTGATTCCAATTAAATGTCGTCGATGCTTCTGTGATTGAATAATGAATCTTATAACAGAGATTTCAAACATATGTTTTAATCTGCTGTAGGATTTATAATCCTCTATGTTGATTCAATAAGTGTATGGAGTTTCCTTCTCTTATTGTACCTGTAAATGTCTCATTGCACGTGAATAATCCTTATAAGAACTCATGTATGATTCCCAGTTGTGTAAAGAATTATTGAATTCCTCTCTTCAAGTCTCAGTATGTTCATATAAGGTTTGTATTTAAGAAATTCGCTTGGAAAAAGCTTCTTGAACACATTATAGCATTTCATCTGTCAAATTCACCTTCATTTCCCTCATATATATGTTGCATTCTTTAAATTTCCTCAGCAATTTATATTTACATCTATAAGAATTTGTTCATAATCATTTGTTACTTTAAGAGCATCAATAATAAGATCAAAACACAATTTCTCTAAGATTTAGCTCTAATATCTTTAAAATTTGAGCTATTGTCATGCCTGGGCATATGCTATTTCAACCTAGTCTACCTCTGGGACTAACATGATCAAATCGAGTTCTCCTTTAATTGACTGAAGTCTTCTTTGACAATATCACTAAATTTTAACAATTTGAATTATCTCTTATTTAATTTAAGTCTTTATCATCACTTAATTGTAAAAAATAAAATTCTCTCTTATCTTATCACATCTTACCTTTATATCTTGTCTTATTTGCATGGTCCACATGTGCCATCTTAATTAATTATCATATCAATTATTCTAAGGATATTTTGTCAATGATGTGATCATATTTCTCTACTATCATTCCAAGTGGTTATATGTAAAGTAATTCACTATAGAGGTGTCCAGTATCTATAGGAGACTTAATAGCTCAACCTACAAGGCACTACCTTGACACATGAGGCTCAAACTTGACACACAAGATTTACTTGAATAATGACTCATGATGATGTAACTTTAACACTCTCTCTCAGTGAGGGAGGCATTCTCTACCATGCCAAGCTGGTCTTGGAATTACCTATACTTCGTCATAGATAGAGGCTTATTCAACATATATGTTATCTAATCACCAGTAGAAATGTACTGAAGTCTTATGAAACTTCTATGGACCATCTCCCTGATGTAGTGGTATTTCATCTCAATGTGTTTCGATTTGTCATGAAACATGGGGTTTTCTAATATCTTAATGCAGATCTAATTGTCAGAGCGAATTCTAGTTGTCTCAAGCTTCTCACCAAACAACCAAGATTCTAGTACTCTGGGATACGGAGCCCTACTTTTTGCTGGACCAAGAGATCATAGTTGGTCCCAAGCTAAAACAAAATCTGGATGTACTCTTTCGGTCAACAATACTACCACCCCAATCAGAGTCAGAATAACCAAGTAACATCACTCCTCCATTGGAATCATGTATAATTCCATAAGCAATAGTACCTCGAACATATATAAGCACATGCTTGGAAGCAACCCAATGTCTATGACTTGGTTTAGACATGAATTGACTCAAGATACTCACTGCATAACATATGTCTAGTATACTATGTATAAAATACATCAAGGAACCAATGAGTTGTCTATACATGGTAGGATCCACTAGATCGGATCTGGAATCTAACTCATGTATTTTCTTTAGATTAGAAACAATTGGTATAGACATAGAATTACAATCCATCATACCAAACTTGCACAACACATCAACTATGTACTTTCCTTATGAAATAAATATATCATCTTTCATTTCCCAAACTTCCAGACCAAGAAAGCAGTGCATAAGACCTAAGTCTTTCATTTCAAACTCAGACTTGAGCTCCCTTTTGAACCAAGCTATATTGTTTTCCTCTCCATTAAGGAACAAGACATCAACATAGAGAACCAATATCAGTGATTGGTTCTTCACAACCTTGAAGTACATGTTGGGGTCAACTTCGCTTTTGGAGAATCCCAAGCTCTGAAGATAGTTGTAAATCCTTGAATAACAAGTGCTCGAGGTCTACTTAAGTACATACAAGGATTTCTTAAGTTTTCATATATGGGACTCCTTCCCATGAACTACAAACGCCTCAGTTTGTTGTATGTATACTTCTTCCTCAACATCACCAATGAGAAAGGCAATTTTCACATCTATTTGGTGAAGTTTCCACCACAAAACTGAAGCAAGGGAAATTATGGCTTGAATAGTAGTGTATCAAGCCACAAGATCGAATGTCTCATCATAGTATATCCCTTCCTTCTATGAGAAACCATGGGCCACAAATATTTTTATATACTTTTCAATACTGCCATCAACTGCATTTTTGATTTTATAAATCCACTTGGAAGTTACTATTGACTTCCTTTTAGGTTTAGGAAAAACTTCCCACAGATCATGCTTCCTGATGGATTTGTATTATTCCACTGTGGTATCTTTCCATACTTGTTTCTTAGTAGCTTCTTCATATGAAGTGGGTGTTGAATCACTGATGTGACTCATCTGAGCCACATATCATGCATATATTCCAGGTCTCTTTCTCTCTCTAGATGTTCCATATGGTTCTCCATGCTTTTCCACCTCTTGCAGAATGTCTCGACACCATGTAGATCTCCTCTTATAAATAGGTTCATCCAGAGATATTTCTATCAGTTCTGTTGGATCTTCAAGATCAAGTGAATTTGTAGGATCTTCTAACTTCTCCCTCTCAACATCTGAAAGAGGAGAATTAGAAACTAGATCCTCCATCATGGGAGTATCATGCTCCTCCATAACTGAATCACATTGATGTTCTTTAGAGTGCTTGAAGGAAGACTCTTCATGAAATGTTATATCTCTGCTAACTTCAATGTTCCTTTGTCATGGAACATATATTTTATAAGTTTTGGTGGATTCACTATATCCAACAAATGTTCCTTTATTTCTGGATGGCTCCATCTTTGTCATCTTCTCTTTTGGTACATGAATGTAGACAAGACAACCAAAAATATTCAAGTGTCCAACATATGGTTTTTCACTAGTGAAAACCTCTTCAGGAGTCTTTTCTCCGAGGATAGCATTAGGACTTTTGTTTTGTATATAAACAACATTGCTAGAGGTTTCTTCCCATAAGGAGGTCAATAGATCCTAATCAAACATCATATCTTTTGCAGCCTCATAGATTGTTATGTTCTTTCTTTTAGTAACACCATTCTGCTGGGGTTTATAGGGTATAATTAGTTTTCTTCTTATTCCTTTATCTCAATGGAAGTCATTAAATTCATGAGACTCCAAATCTCCTCCATTATCAGATCTCAAAGAACGAATGTGCTTTCTAGTCTGATTCTCAACCAATTCTTTAAACTCTTGAAACCTATTGAAAGTTTCACTCTTTTCCTTCAGAAAATAGATCCAAGAGTTGTGATAAAATTCATAGATGAACATCACATATTACAAATAACCACCCAAGAATGGTGTTGACATAGGACCACATAGATCGTAATGAATTAATTCAAGGATCTCTTTAAATATTTTTGTATTGCTTGGAAAACTCTTCTTGATGTTCTTTCCAATAGCGCACCCTCTACAAACACTATTGTATTCATATTTAAACATAGGCATACATTTTACCATCTTCTGCAATCCATGTAGCGCTTCAAAATAGAGAATACGAAGCCTCCTATGCCATATCTCACAAAAACTGAATGTATCATGGATCATGGCTTGAATGAGATTTTCAGGAATTGTTTGGAGACCTTCCTCTCTAACTCCAATTACAGAAGAGGAGTTCAAGTATGCATGTTTGGGCCACAGGAGTGATTTATTCTCCATAAATATTAATCTGAAACCTTTATCTTCTAGAACCAAAACAGATAGGAGTTTCTTCTTTAATCCAAGAATGAACAGGTTTTCATCAACATGCATCACATCTCCTGAATCCAACTGAAAATAAGTGGATCCAACTCCTTGAATCGAATAGGTGGTATTATCTCCAAGATACACCTGGAAAGAGAACTTCTTTTCCTTTAGATATGTGATATCACTCCTATATCCATTCATGTTCTTATATGCGCCACTCTCGACCAACCATGTATCATCACTAGTGGTAATGAATCCAAATATAATTGAGACAAGATATACTCCTTCTTCGTCTCCTAACCATCAAAAGACTTATTTCTTGTAGATTCATATTTTGTAGCAGTAGAAGCATGAAACCTACCCTTGAACTTTCATATTTTCTTTGCACGGAATTCTCTTGCAAAGTGACCATTCTTATTGCAATTGAAGCATTTGACTTTATAATTATCAAATTTCTTGTTGTAATCAATTTCCTTTTGATGAGAAAACTTATTGTGAGAAAAGGATTTCTTTCCTATCTTCATCTGTGTTGCAAGAGAAAGATTCTCTTCTTTGGAGGAAGTATATTTCTCTCTATTCGCCCTTCTTCTTGTAGGTAATCATGCCACAAAATCTCAAAAATTGGTTGCACTTCTAGACAATTTACTGTGGCCAAGAATGTCTCCCATGAAGATGGAGGGCCATCAACAGAAGTCTGTATGAGATCATCATCATCAACCATCACACCAATGCTCATTACTTGATCTCTTACATGAGAGATCTTTGTGAAGAAGGAAGAAACAAATTCATCCTTCTCCATATTCAAATTTCAAATCTTGTTATTCAATCCTCTCTTTTGATTGGGTGCCTTCTTCTCATAAATATTTTTCAAAGTGTCGAAGCATTCCTTTGCAGTCTTCAATGGATTAATCATGAGCATCAAATCGTCTTTCATGAAATCATAAATTATTCTATTTTATTTGGCTTGATTCATCCTGAAGGTAATGCACCCTACTTTATAAGTAGGCTCTTCAATAAAACTAGATACATATCCATCTAGATCATGCTCTTCCAGGATATTCAGAATCCTGGCCAAACAAGTAGTGAAGTTCAAAGTTCGTTGAAGTCGGTCTTCTTGTCTTACTAACATTGAAGCCATAATTATTCATGTATTGTGCTCAGGCAAGATCTATGTAGGATCAAGCTTGCCTACAAAACTTAGGTATTTCACAGCCTCAACTCTGATACCATGTTAGTTTTTTATCTTTAATTCAGAATTGCAATAGTACTTGAAATCAACAAAAAATCATAAGCATAAGCATTCACATGCGACATATAAACTTACCCTGGGGAAACCCTATATGACTTGAGGGAGAAAAACCCAGCAAAACCTTCCTTAAAATATTAAAATGTAGCAGAGGATTTCTTTTACATCAATCACACCTGATGCAATTTACAAAGAAAGAGAGAGATAGACAAATAAGAGAAACTAAGAATAATAATTCTCCACTTAACCAATTTGCTAATATTGGTCACATGCTGAAATTTCCCTCAATAGAATTTGCTCCAACATTGGAGACATCAATCCTGCATGGGAAAATGCGCTATACATATCATGCAAGAGATTTAAGTCTGAGTATTGACTTGAGGATGAGCTCACCCTTTAACTGAATGATATCCCACTTAATTAGGTGGCTAACTTAAGTGTCGCCACACAAGTGTCACAACTCAAGTGTCATTTTTTAGTTTAACACAAGTGTCATCTTTTAGTTCAACACAAGTGTCATCATGAAAAACACTTAGTTAACTAGATAGTTTTTGTCTTTTGTTGGCTTCATAACTGTCTTGAGGTTTTCTATAAAGACCCAGATTCTTTGCGGTTCAAGGAACCAACAAAACCCCTTTTCACCAGCCCTTTTGGAAACAATATGCAAATAGACTGAGGTCTCACCCGAGGCAAAGTAATGGGGAAGCTGTGGAATTAGGTTTCCACAACCGCGTGATGAGTGCTTAAACAAATATGACGAGCAGCGCACTATGGGGCTCATGCTGCGGGCTGAGGGCTGCGCAAAGACCTCCTTCTTCGCGGTCAACCATTACACAAGTCCAGACGCTTGCGTAACTCGCACATCAAAGGACTGCACAGTTCAGAGATTACCCAATAATGGGACAGTGCAACGGATAACTGTGCTTCTTCTTCAGGCTTAACCAACTTTGACAAGTTATACTTAGTATTTTACCCATTCATCTACTACCTTAGGTTAATTATCTGACTTATGCAATATGACGGAACACAACACACTGCGCACATCCAGTGCTACGCTTCGAAGGAGTCGCACGTCGCAAACTCAATTGACTTAAGTGTTAATTCGACTGGCTTGTGCATTCATTCAAACTTAGAAATACTTATGCATCTAGCATTCCTCCACATATGCGAAACTTAACATATCACTCCCATCTCATTGCTTATGGCGAATACATATAAAAGTAAACACATAAACTGATAAGCAAGATCTTAAGCATTCATTGTAAGCAATTAAACAGATACAAACATGCAAACAATCACAGCACAAGAATTTAACGTGGTTCACCCCGAGGATAGGAGCTATGTCCACACGAACTATTGTTGTATTAGTCTTTGGGAAGTGTACAACAGTTCCAGTCTGCGTACTCAGCTATAGACTCTCTTCTCTCTCTCAATAGGCCTCTGCACACATGGGAAAAAACCCTAAGATCATGTCTTTACAATACGCAGGCAAAAACACTAAGGTTTCCCAAAACTGTCATGTTTTTCCCTTAACCGGACTTGCTGGCTTCTGGTAGCGAATCTTCCATCGTGGCCATCCTCTGCGCGTGGTCACATCGCTTTCAGCCTTCCTTATCGACTGCATCCCAACTATCGATTTCTCTCGGTCGTTCCTTCTCTAACGACCTTATGTGGTCGCTTCACATCATGATTCCTCCATGTGTGTGACCGGTCGCTTTCCTTCCTCCTTACTCCTTACCCGCCTGCTTGGTAATCATGGAGTATCTTAACCAAAAATAGCTCACTTTCTTTTAACCGACCTTACCTTCATTGTTTACCCAAAATGGGTGCCCTGCTGGAACATCACAGCACTACTACTTCATGGAACCAGTCCTCAGTTGTGTGGTTCCCATCCTGTCGATACTACACTGCGCTCACATCATAGCTCCCCAAAAACTAACTTGCCAAAAATTCTTCCTCTGAACTGTGCTCAACTTCGCATTTCCAAAACTTGACTTGCACAAAAATACCCCACTTGGGCCAGGCCCAATAGGCCCCTAACACTTACATGTGGCTCGTCCCCGAGCCACCCTCAACCTCTACTTATCCTAGCTGTTCTTCCTCCTGTGGAGCTAGCTTTGTAGGGAACTCTTGGTATTTTGCAGTCAACTTTGCAACCTCTTCCTTGGTGTCTTGCTCAATTCGCTTGACAGTCACCAACAGATCAGATGTTGTTTCATCATCGGCTTTTTCTTGCACGAAATCTTGTCCTTCGCGGAGCTCCCTCAACTTTTCTTCAATTTTCTATGTGAGTTCATGGGATTCCCATTGCATGGGCTGTGACTTATCTCCAACTTCAGTCTCCCTGTCTCGCAGTAATTGCAGTTCTTTCTTTAATCCCCTAACTTCTGGATATCTGTGGATTCGGTCCCTTGGCGGCAGGGCCTTGACCTCTGCATCCAACAGTTCCAATGCAGCCTTCCTATCCTTCAAAGCAATTTGGATTTCCTGCAACTCTGGATCCTCTTCCAGGGTAGTGAATGTTTTTGCTGCCTCATCTAACAAAGTTTGGCAATTAGCCACTTCACTAGCTATACTTTCTGCTACAGCTTTCACTTCTTTTGCTTGAAGCTGTTGTTGATCAGGTGGTGTCTTTGACTTATTCTGTGCTTCCAAGGAAACAATCTTTGGTTCGTAACTAATCTCCATATCTTTCATTTCAGCTTTAAGATTGATGACCACCTCGCCAATATTAATGACAGTGTCCTCAGGCTCTGGCTGCTCGTCGCATTCAGGTATCTCCGCGACTACCACAGCAACCGTAGCCTCTAATATCCTTCGTCGATCGTGCTCATCTTGAAGTTGCATGGACCTCTACGAGATGGATTCCTGCAACTGCTTATAGCTTACAACTAACTCATGGTGTTGGTTCCAAGCAACTACATCTCTCTGGTGGATTTCCTCCACAACCTGTAGGTGCAAATCATGTAGACCCTCCATTGGCAGTACTAAGATGTCAGCTTCCACATGCTAGAGATCCTGCTCACCCAAAACTAATTGTTCACGCGGTGGTAATCTTACACTGAGTGGATCAAGTTTTGTTGGAATATTCTCCCCATCATTTTGTATTTTGCATGCTTTCCTGCAGATCTGCATGCTGCATGCACTTGCATGCATCTAGTCATCATCATGGTGGTATCCCCAGCACCTAGAGCTTGCTTCTAGCTCTTCTTTACCTGCATGCAAAACTGCATACTACATGCATTTGCATGACACTGCATGCATCCAATCATCATAATGGTGGACCTCCCAGCTCCTATAGTTTGGTTCTAGCTCTCCATATCCTGTCTACAGCCCCCAGGGGGCCTCCCAGCTACCAAAGGTGCCCTTCTCCAGTCTTTTGCATGGCTAGTGCACCTTTCTCACATACCATAGCCAGTTAGGCGCCTTTCTCACCCACCAGTCAGTTATCTCTCAGTTCTTCCTTGATTTGAGGCTAGATTGACTCCCCCACTGACTGTTTCACTCTGATAGACCTCCATTGAGACTAGTCTACCCATTCTGAAACCAATTAGATCCTCATGTGCCATCCACTAAGCCTCCTTCATTCAGTTCATGCCTACCTCACTCAATTAGACTCCTCATGCACCCTCCACTGAGCCTCCTTCATTCAGTTAGTGCCTACTTCACTCAGTTAGACTCAGTTGACTAACTGTTACCTCTGATGACTGATACATTGACTGGATGATGACTCCACTATCATTCAAGCCACACTCTGAGTTAGAAATTCAAATGCCCTACTTGGCCTATTCGAATCCTATATTATGCACCTTATTGTTCTATTATACTCATTTCACTTACATTCTTATTCATTGTATAATACTGAGATTATGTTCTATTCTATTGTTTTTATGAGTGATCATTGAGTGTCTCCTTCTCTTCTTCTTTGCAACATATTTGTGAGTTTGATTGTGAGTTGCTACAGCTGCCAGATCCTTGCATATTATTACAAGTTTGACTATGCGCGGATTTGACGACAAAGTCAGGGCAAGAGGCATTGTCTTCGACTGTGAAGTGCCCCCTGACTTCCCTTCTAAATCTGAGTCTCGCGGCAAGGGTAAGTGGCGCTGGACTTGTTCAATCCTTTCTGTAATACCTTGCAGCATGGTCAGATTCTTCTGCAGACTCTTCTCAATTGACTCATTCCTTTTATCTTTGGCGGTCATCAGGTCTTCCATCTGCATTGTTATTATAGATGCGATCATCTCATAATTGTCATCATGGAGCTTTGCGTTTGATGGGCCCTTAACTGCTTTCTACTTCTTCTTCTGTATCTTTTGCAGTACAGGACTCTCGGATTCCTTCCTTTTTCCTGTCCACAGCTCTTCGACAATAAGTGTAGGAATGGGATTACTCTCATCGAAGTCACTTTTGATTTCCACAATCCCTTCAACTTTGAACCCAGGGATCCATTCCTTCATAATTATGTCAATATCCTCCTCATTCATGTGGTAGCTTACTTGGAACTATTCAGGGTTCTTCAACTAAGCCTTTGCTGAAATAAAGACAGAATGTATATCAGCTTTAAAATTGACGGTGCAAATATACTTAGTCGTTACCTCTTTTGATATATGTGGCGTGGTGATGATGACTTCACGCAGCTGCTCATAGTAAGTGTGGAAGACTTCAGTTGATGCGTGTTGTCTTTCTGATATCGAATTCGCCCAAAGGTTTGCATAATGGGCTCCTCTGCAATCACTGTTGTCGGTGTTTATGCCAATGTAATGTTTCGGGTCCTTCCACCCTACAAAGGAAATCAGCACTATCAACCATGTATAGTGGAAGTTACTGCCATGTGTCTGCATGTCATTCATCTCTTCTAGAAACTCATTTAGCAGGTACTGACACTAGTTAAACCTTTCTCCTATCGTGGCCTTTGCCCCAAGGATCATTATGCCCACAGGTACTTCCAATGGTCTTGCTTTTCTCAGAATTTTTCCTGCTAGCAGTTGTGTGAAAAACCATGTAGCTTCGTCATCTATGTCATCTATGACAAATCCTCTTTTTAATTCGACAACAAGCTATGTCTTCTTCATCTTCGCGGTGACCTCTTTATCCCGGTTCTTGCCGAGGAAAAATTGTTTGGGGTCCTCGCCTCTCTTGCTTAACCCAGTAATTCGGTGCATCAAATCAATATTTAGATCAACATTGCGATCAATCCAAGGATATCCTTGGTGCATGCGCGACATAAGAGTGCGCACCACCACATTCAATTCTGGAGTTCGATCAAAGTGTGGGAATCTCAACAGGTTGAGAAACCCCGACTCGACTACTCTGGTTAGCCAGTTCTATGTGACTAGCACAGAGTTACCTTTTACATCCTTCTTCCAGCACATATACTGGTATAGCTAAAACTTTGGGAACTTTGGTTCGATAGGGTCTTTCTGCATCTAAAGAAGGTCAAAGTCCTCAAACTTGCATTCTGGAATTTTTCCCAACAGATTTCCTTCTACTTGTACATGCTTTAATACGTGGAATCAGAATTTCATACTTGGAATTCTTGAGCAGTTTAATGGATGGTGCATCTGCTACACGTGGCAAGATATACTGCAGCGTTAACTCCAAGGGAAATTCTTTGTCGCTTAGCTAAATTTATGGTACTGTGGAGCTCACAACCTTTGGCTTAATCTTCTCCAATGTTGGTCCTTTTCCTTTATCTTGCATAACTGTAGTGTGTCTTGGCAATCTTGGCAATCTTCAGGCGCCCTGACCTTGCTCTGTAACCACTTTCTTGGCAGGAGTTCTCATCAACGCTTTAATCCCTCTGTATTTAAACACCTTCACAGTCTCCTTGACTATGAATTCTTCCTCAATGGATGAAATTTCGGACATTCACTGGATGCTCGTTACAGAATGACAAGATCACTGCTCATTCACTGTAAACAGTTTCAAATTATGGCTCGCAAGAAAATTTCAAAGTTATGGTAACGCCCGTGAGTCCAAATACAGTGGTATTTATATGCGCAGCGAGGCCCAGTCGCGCCCTTCAATGGCTAGAAAATCATTAAATGACATGTCCGTTGGCCAAATCCTCCACGGATTTGGGTCCTTCCCTTCATTAACTCGTTCAGAATTGCTACTTTTTCATTAAATGCGCAAGCGATCGTCGGCAAAATTACTGTATAACGACTATATTTGCCACCGACATTCTAACGGCTAGTTTTATGGATTGTTGTGTCGAACTGCGCGGTAGGTCGTCACCACTCCGGTGAAGTTACTTTGTCATGTCAAGCTTCTCAGTTCTGAACCTTGCATGCTCTTTTCTTCATTGGATCTGCGCAACTACCTTTTTGAGCTTGAGCTGCGCGGTTCTTCTTTTCTTTCTCTTTTTTTTTCGCGGCTTCACTCTAAAGACGGTTCTGCAAAGTAGGGCTATCCCAATAGAGTTTCATCCTACTTCCATTGACTAATCTAGGTAGATCATCTCCAGCTAACATGGCTAACTGAACTGCACCAGTGTTAGTAACATGTACAATAGTATATGGACCAAGGCAATGCATCTTAAACTTTCCATGAAATTTCATAAATTTGCTGTCATATAGGAGGACTAGATCACCTACCTGAAAGGACTTGTTCTTGATATGGCGATCATGCCATGCTTTTTCTCTATCTTTCTGCACTTACTGGTGGAAGCTTGTGATGAAGTGATCTTCCTAAAAGGAAACCAGGTGAAGAAGCCTTTCTTCTAGTGCCTCTTGATCTTCCATGCCTGTAAATACAACTATTCTCAAGCTGGGAACAATGTACTCCATAGGCGTCACTGCTTCCTATCCATAGGCCAACCTAAAAGGTGTATGGTCGTCAATTTCTTGCAGGTAGTTCTGTACACCCACAACACAGCTGGAATGCACAGATCCCAGTCATCCCTATTCACATTGCATGTCTTAGTTAGCGCATTTTCTAGTACCTTATTGAAATCTTCCACAGTTCCATTTGCTTGCAGATGATATGGTGTACTCCTATGATGGTGAATGTGGAACTCTTCAGTCAGGGCCTCAATAGTTCTGTTCAAAAAATGAGTGCCTTGATCACTCATCAAAATATTTGGGCATCCAAACCTAGAAAGTATGTTCTCAAAAATGAACTGTGCGGCAGTGACTGCGCTACAGTCCTTTACTGGCTTCACTTCTTCCCATCTAGTGAGATAATCAGTAGCAGTGGTGATGTATCTCGCACTATTCCTTTTCCCCGATGGGTTTATAGGTCCCACGACATCAATGGCCCATATCTCAAATGTCTGAAGTGTCAACTGCGGATTCAAAGGCATTTCATCTCTTCGCGATGGCTTCCCTGTCCTTTGATAGACATCGCAGTTCTGCCAATGTTCCTTTGCGTCTTTGTGGATGGTAGGCCACAATAGCCCTGCTCGCAATATCTTCTGTGCAGTGGTTCTTCCTGTGTAGTGGCCTCCTGATACACCTGAATGTGCTTCAGCCAAAATGAATGGATTTTCGTGTTCATCCTGTCCCAATTTATAGAGTTGTCCCGCAAGTATGGTGAAGTCTGCTGCTCATACTACCAGCTGCTTCTTCTGCTGCGTAGTAAATTTTGTTGGTGCTAAACCAGTAGTCAAGAAATCAATAATGTCTTCGGAGTAGTCATATTCAATTTGTATAGAAAATAAATGCACGTCAGGTAGACTGTCGTCAAGATTAGTGGGTTCTTAATCTCCTGACTCAATCCTTGAGAGATGGTCAGGTCCCAAGTTCAATCTGCTTGTCTCAACTACAATTTCAAAGTCATAATCCTAAAAGAGTAACAACCATCTGCAGATTCTCCCCCCTAACACTGGCTTGTTGACCAGGTATTTCAAAGTTGAATGGTCAGTATACATAGAGAAGTGTGCACCAAGAAAATAGTGCCTGAATTTTTGCAGTGCGTAGACCATAGCTAGACGCTCTTTCTCAGTGGTCGTATAATTCTTTTCTGCAGATGAGAACTTCCTCCTTGAAAATGCAATGGGATGGTCAATACCTCCCTCTCCTGTTTGTGTTAGTACAACACCCAATCCTATACATGAAGCATCAACATGTACATGAAATGGTTTCTCCCATTCTGGAAAAACTAGGATCGGCGCGGTTACGATTTTCTCTTTTAATGTGTCGAATCCTTGCTCACATTTGACATTCCAGATGAATGGTGCATCTTTCTTTAACAGCTTGTCCATTGGTGCGTTTATCTACGCATAACCCTTTATAAACTTTCTGTAACACCCCGTATGCCCCAACGTGGTGTGCAGCTGATTTACTAAATTCGGTGCTGGGAGGTTCACTATAACTGCGATCTTTGCAGGATCAACCATCAATCCTTGTCTACACACAATGTGTCTTAACAAAATACCATAAGGCACATAGAAAACACACTTCTTCAAATTCAAGTATATATGATGATGTCTGCATTTAGCTAACATCATTCTCAGGTTCTCACAGTGGTTCTTCAGCAAAAAAAAGACTGTCCAATCATCAAAATATGCTTCCAAAAATTTGTGCATGAAATCTTTAAATGCTGCAACAACAACTCTAGAAAAGATGGCAGGTGCGTTCTTCAGACCAAAAGGCATTACTATATACTGGAACAACCCCCATTCAGTAGCAAAAGTTGTCTTGTGTCTATCTGCTGGATCAATTCTTATCTGATGATATCCAGAAAATCCATTAGTAAAAGAGTATGCCTCATTTCCTCCAACATTATCTAAGACTTCATCTGTAAAAGGAGTGGGAAATCGGTCATGTAGCAAAGCATCATTCAGCTTCCTGATATCCACGCAGATCTTGATCTCACCTTTTGTTTCCTTGTCTTGGATAACCATCGGTCTTATCCACTCGGATTCTTCAACTATCTCAATGATCCCTAAATCGAGCATCTTATCAAGTTTTGCCTTGACTCTTTCTTTATATCAAGGATTCAGTCTATAGGGTCTTTGCTTAACAGGTTTCGCGCCTGGATTGAGAGGTATCTTCATAACACCCAAGTCGCCCAAAATACCCTTAATTTCTGTGAACTTTGTTGAAAATAAATCTTGATATTCATGTAGAAGATATGTGATCTCCACGACCGTCTGATCATGCCAATAATCCCCAATAGATGCGAACTTCAGCTCTTCACTTGTGCCAATGTTCACTTTCCTTGTTTTCATAGGTCTACTCATGTATAGAATTTCCAAGGGAGGTCCCTCTACATCGCATGCACCTTCACACTCAGGAATATTAACGTTGCGTGGATCCTCCTCATCGCTTTCTTATGTAACTTCAAACTCTTCAGATAGATTGTAGCATCCAAGGGCATGCTCTATTTGTTTCTTCCATTCTGGTTGTAGGTTCACAGGTACTTTTATATCTTCAAACACTCTTTCGTTGAATTCTTCCAATGCCTCATTTGTACTTGGGAATTCTATACTGAATATTCTCTCTTTAATGATCTGCAAAGCTTCATTTATAGTCGGACTATCATCTTCAAAACCGAAACTTTTCTGGAAGTTTGCAATCAAGGTAGGCTAATCTATAGTTTCTCTGCGCAACTCCGTGTATAGATACCAATTCTTTGGAACCTGTTCCTCCATTGTGTGCACAAACAGATGAACCCATTCTATCTGTGGTCTCTCCTCCCATTATTGTGAATAGATTTCAATATGCTCCCTTGGATCTGTCTGTCCGTTATATTTTCCAAAGGGTAGTGCAACCTTGTTAGCGAACCTGATTTGCATCTTGATTCTGCACTGATCCCATGTGGTCAATGTTTGCTTATGCACATCCCACCATCTAGCAGCTGTCTCGTGTAGTGTCATATCTAGCGCTGGTATGCGATGTTCAACCACAACTAATACAGTATATTCTTGGATAAATGAATAAACATTAGATGAACCATCATAGGTGGGGATTGGACTTACCTCTTTTCCAATCCAACGCAGTGACTTTGTAATCTGTGCGCATCTCCTTGCAGATACTTCATGCATTCTACCTTGCCAGTTCTCCAATCCTGCGTCAAAGTCTGAGATGCAAGAGTTGTCACAATGCCAACTAAGTGTTCCATCTGCAGTGGGATTAATATAGTCATCTTGATTCACAGTAATCTTGTAAAGGTGGTCCAGATCTTGAGCTCTGGATTCTTCCTGAATCGGCTCACTGTATTGTTCTCCGTCTGAAGAGTCCAATGGTGTGATGACCCTGAGATGTTGTCTGCAGTGAACGTATCCGTTCACTCAGTTAACCGTGTCCAGTTAAGGGTTAAGAAGCGAGACCATCTTCCATACTTGAGATAAATGATAATAATATATTGATTGATGATGATAAAGTTACAATAATCTCGCCTTTATAGGGCTTGAGCAAGAATAGCGAAGGGTTACACCCTTTCGCTTATTAACCTAATAATCTATTTAATATATAAATAATAATATTAATTAAATATTCATAGCATTGCCTTCCCCTTTTGGAAAGCTTTGTCCTCAAAGCTTGAGTATTTTCCTAATGTCGTCCTTCATTCAGATTTAGTGTTGGTATTATAATCGGATGCAATTTCTTGTGTAGAGACTTGCACTTCCTTTCCATTGATGATTTTGCACTGTGTTGTCTGATTGTTCCTACATTTATGGCTTGGGATCCAATCATCACCGCATCGACGACATATGTTTTTCTTCTTCTTTCTATTATCAGCGTAACTGTTAGATGGCTTTGATTTATTTTCCATTTCATAGGCATATGATTGAGGTTTGTGGCATTGATGGTCGGGTGACCAAGTATCTGCACAGTACCTACATTGTGTCTCTTTTTCTTGTCGATAATGGTTATCACCTCTTGTTTTTATTCCTTCCAATTTGCGTTCTGCGTCTTTTGCTTTATGTCTTGCAACCTCTACATTAGGTATGTCATGTAACTTTAACTCTTTTTGGAGGTACGGTTTAAGACCTCCTAAATAGGTTTCGAGTCTTTGTTTGTCAGACAACCCAAATACTCGTGTCGATAAGGATTCCCACTGATGTGTGAATTCCTCAACGCTTCCAACCTGCTGTAATCTGGTAAGTTTACTGAAAAATTCATCTTCTTTGATACCTTGAAACCTCTTAAAAAAATCATTTTTGAACAAGTTCTAGGTGTAGGCAAAATTGTCTCTCTTCCACTATAAGTACCAATTATAGGCGTACCCTTCCATATGCATTGACGCATATTTCACCTTCTCCTCGTCAGATTGAATATTGTAAATGTCGAAGTATTCTTCTACTTTGTTTAGCCAAGCAACGCATTGGTCTTCACTTCCATTATATTTCGACAACTCCATTTTTGCCTTAGATGGGTACACTATGTAAGGGTGATATTGATTCCCTTTTGCTTTATGGTTTGATGGTGGATCGGAACTACTGGACGATGTAAGTGACATATTTGAACTTATTCGTTGTTGGCGGTGATTTTTATCTTTTTATTCTCTACTATCTTACTAATAGCTTCTATTTGGCTGTTTAATCGTGCCTCCATATCTGGCAATACTTTTGTTTCTATCTCTTGCTTAAGCGTCGCATTGTTAATCTTTATTTCTTTTTGCAATTCTTCTTGATTCTTGGCAAGTGCTTCTTGTGTGAAAATATGAAATGAGGCATCTAGCATGTCTGGACTGCTGACTTGGTCTGTCTTGGGCGTTAGTCTTTGTAACACCTCCTTTAATATATTATGGTTCTGCGTCATGGTGCTCAAGTTCTGGGTTATGGTCTTTATGTTTTGAGTCATAGAACTCATTTTGTCATCCAAGCCTTTTTGTTTTTCATTTAGAGTGTCAAATTTTTCACTCAACCTTCTTTCTAGTACCAGAACAACTTCATCTTTGATTTCTTTTTTAAGCACAGCATTGTTATTTTTCATCTCTTCCTTTAAATCTTCTCGAAACACTTTCTCAAGTTCATCCATTCTGGATTTTAGACCTTCGACGATTTTTAAATCTCCAATTTGGTCTCTTCTAATTTTTCTAGTCGGTCTCGTAATTCGGCCATGATTCTTGACCTGGTGTGGGGAGGTGAATATTTGGAATCGATTTTGGTAGGACTAAATTAGTTAATAAGAATTATTGTAAAGACAATAATTATTATATGGATAAAATAAATAAATATAATAATTATTATATTTAAATATTAAATATATATATTTTTAATTTCAAAATCTAATTTTTAATAAAATTAAATATTAATATAATAATATTAATATAGTATTTAATTTTTATTAAAAATTAGGGTTACGGAATGGTGGAGCGAAGGGATGGCCTGGTGTGGAGTGGTGGTGAAGCGTATGAATAGTAGTAGTGTATGGAATGGAGAGTGAGTGTTGGTGAAGAGCACAGGTAGGAAGGACGCGAGGGATTGAGGCTGGTGGATGTTGCGAGAGATGGATGAAGGGAGGAAGGAGGGTGGCGATGGAGATGGAGGGAGACAGAGGAGGGTGGCGCGTGGGACGAGGGGAACACAGAGTGCGGGGTGGAGTTAGGGGTAGAGGGGAACATAGAGAGCGAGGGAGACCTGTGCAGGGAGCTGTGCGGGAATTTCGTGATGGAGGGAGGGAAGGCGAAGTGGAGGAGGGAGGGAGAAGAGTACATGGAGTGGAGGAGGGAGGGAAGAGATGGGTTGCAGGCCGCGTGGAGGAAGATGGATGGCAGAGATGGGAAGCAGGTGGATGAAGAGACGTTGAAGACGGGGGGGAGTACGGATTGTGCAGGAGGAGTGGCGAGGGAGGAGATGGTGAAGGCGGCGCGTGAGGGAGGTCATACAGATATGGTCGTGGGAGGACGTAGCGTGAAAGAGAGGTAGGTAGTGTGGAGATATGGAGCGCAAACGTGGATGGAGCTGGATGGAGCAGGGCATGTGGATGCTGGTGTGAAGAAGGATGGGTGAGGATAGGTGAGCAAAAACTGAGCTCAAGAGTAGGAGGAGCCGAATCCGAGCTCAGGTCGAAGGAGCCAAATCCAAGATCTGATACCAAATGCAGTGAATGTATTCGTTCACTAAGTTAACCATGTCCAGTTAAGGGTTAAGAAGCGAGACCGTCTTCCATATTTGAGATAAATGATAATAATATATTGATTGATGATGATAAAGTTACAATAAGCTTGCCTTTATAGGGCTTGAGCAAGAATAGCGAAGGGTTACACCCTTTTGCTTATTAACCTAATAATCTATTTAATATATAAATAATAATATTAATTAAATATTCACAGCATTGTCCTTCGAAGATCATCTTCTTTGTCTTCAGGTTTATGATGGCGAGGTTATCCATTACTCAGTCTATACCCAATGGTGCTGGATAAGGCTGACTATCATCCACAATATCGATAATCTCGAAGTCCGCATGACTTCGCACTGCATCAATGTCAACAACAACATTGGCTAACCTTCCAAAAGGTATGACTTTCTCCTGGTTGGCCATTCTCAACTATATAGGGGACCATAACAGCTTTGGTCTCCCCATCTGCTGCCATGTCTGTTTAGTTAAGACATTTACTTCAGATCCCAGATCAAGGATGATCTCATCCATCTCATAGTCTCCTATTTGTGCACTGAGTCTCATTTCTCTGCCTGTTGTTTTGTGTTTCTTGATGTGATGAACTATGCTCTCGGCAATTTCCATCTCGCTACGTGGTGCATATTGGTTTAACAGTTTTTGCAATTATGCTATAGCATCTAGGCTCTTTAATAGTTTAATGCAACTCCTTAGGAACTGCGCAATAGAGGTGCTTGTCTCTGCTGTGTGGCACGTTTTGTCATAAGCGGTCGGCATATCCTCTATATGCTGTATTTCACTACACAACGGAATTCTTGGTGATCCAGGTGCTTGTTCTTTGAAAATGTCCCGCACTTCTTCAAACACTTCTTTATTTTTCTTTATATTGAATGCGGGTGCCTTCCCAGTAGCTTTTCTGATCCATATCGTTTCAAGAGGAGTCTGCTTAGTGTCAAAGCCTCCAGAAGTTGAAGGTTCTGCTCCTCTATCTCTTCCTATCGTAGCGCCACTTCTCATCACTACATTGATACTTGGATCTGCAGGCCTTCTCTCTGCTGCAATCAACTGAATGTTTGGGTTAGCGACATCTTGTTTTCTTTTTTGCATTTATGTCACTAGCACTGGGAAGGCCTCAATAACATGATCAAAATATTTGCATTAATTACAAGTAGTACATTCATTGGTACAATCTTTAGATAAGTGACTTGCCTAGCCATAGTTGTAACAGATCATCTTGCCTCTTCCCCTTCCTTGTCCTGGACTAGTATTTCTTCCTCTTCCACAGTATCCTCCACCACGGCCTCTATATGCTCCTTGGTCATACTGTGCATTATCTTGTTTCGGTGGGGTTTGTTCTTGTACTCTGTATACTCCACTATCGTGCATATGCTCCATGTCTCGCTTTCTTTCCTGCATAAGCTGATATGCTCTACAATTGGACTCATCATGTCTAGCTGATTTACAGAAATTTCAATATAGATTCTTAGGGGTGCACACATACTTTTATATTAGATAACAGTCTTTAGGCCTATGGCCTCACATTTTACAGATTTCACACCATGGTGCTTGATTCTGATTTAGTGGATTCGGTTCTCCACTGTTAAGGTACTCTTGAAATAATGGACAATGCTCTCGAGTGTGACCTTCTCCTTTGCATCCTATACACCAGACTTCTTGTCTCTCTTGTTTTCCCTTCTTCATATCCTGTAGTTGTAATGTTAGGGTAGCTAACTGAGTCTGAATCTGAGACATCCCAGTGCTAGTTTCTCCAATTGGTGAAGCTTCCAACTTCATCACAATCTCCAAGGCTTCTTCCTGCGAAGCCACTTTTTGCTACATCAACAGCAGCCTGATATGGGGCAACAGCATGGCTATAAACCATTCTTGGTGTTTTTGCGGTGCTATGACGAAACTTACTTGGTCCAATAGAGTCTTAAATTTCTGGTCAAATTCCCAAACCGTTTCATTAGGTTTTTGCTTAATTTCCTTTAGTTCTATTATACATTGGGATTATAACTTCAATTTCTTGAACTCACTCAGTAATGCAGCCTTAATCTCTGCTAAGGATCTCTGATGTCCCATAGAATACTTCATGAACCAATTCAAGGCTCTATCTCTAAATGTGGTGATGAGCTACGCTTGCTTCACAGCATCATCCTAAACTTGCTTAACACTCCATATGGCTTCACATAGAAACCAATGTTGCTCAGGGTCTTCTAGACCCATTCCTTTGAATATCGGTAGCTTGATATCATCAGTCATCCTTCTTCTAGGTGGTATAGTGTTCTGCACGGAATGTTCTGAAGTAGAATATTCTGAGTTGAGATAGTCGAATTTGGAATGGTCTGAGTCGAAATGGTCTGAGTACTCACTCCCGTGATGTTACTGGTATTAACATTCTGAGGATCAGGAATATTAACAATCGGAGGGTTCTGAACTAATGAATTCTGAGAGATAAGAGGCATGGCACTTGCAACCGGTGGGTTCTGCGGTGTAATAGGCTGATAGGTAGTGGATAGGGGTGCGGTTTGGCTATCATGATGGGTTTGTAAATCAATATCTACGTGGAGTCCAATCTTCTTAGTGGTACACTTATATCATTTTCCACTTCTCAGATTATGTGTTTCTTCGCCAGAATCATTATAAATGCTATTGACCATTACAGATTCAAAACTGCTAGGGATCTTTACTGCATTTTTAAAACACCTTTTTCAGCTAAAAGCATTTTAATGTATAAACTCAATTGTTTAGGTACTTACCTCTGAAACCTTTGAAAAACTCTGCTTCAGCTGCGCTGTAGGACTTTAGGGTGTCCACAGTGAACTCTGTCACGAAGCCTTCTAGTATGTTGTCAACCCAAAAGTCGACTACTCTCAGAAATGGACTATCTACTGCTTTGAGCCTCGCAATGAGCTCTGGATTCCACTCGGTCGGTACTTCTGGTGTGAAATAGTTCTTGCACTCTGCAAGCCTTGACAACCACTCATGCAACTCATTTCCAAAAGATGCCCAAAAAATTTCGTGAATGTCCTTCCACCGGTATTTGTTCAACCAATCTATGTCAGAGATATGCGGATTTCTATTTTCCTTCCTAGCGAAGTCTCTTTCTGTCTTATCGCACCAACCCCATATTTCTTTCTTGTCGGGATGCCAAATTTCTTCGATCAACAAAACCTTTTCTTCTGAGCACATCACTTCTTTCAAGCATGACAACTCATCACAGATTCTAGTCCCGACAATGGAACCATTTATTGGCTTACATAACTGTCTTGAGGTTTTCTATAAAGACCCAGGTTCTTCACGGTTCAAGGAACCAACAAAACCCCTTTTCATTGGCTCTTTAGGCAACAATCTGCGAATAGACTGAGGTCTCACTCGAGGTGAAGTAATGGGGAAGCTATGGAATCAAGTTTCCACAACCGCATGATGAGTGCATAAATAGATCTAACGAGTAGCGTGCTGCGGGGCTCGTGCTGCGGGTTGAGGGCTGCGCGAAGACCTCCTTCTTCGTGGTAAACCCTTCCACAAGTCTAGACGCTTGCGTAACTCACACATCCAAGGACTGCACGATTCAGAGATTACTCAATAATGGGACAACGCAACAGATAACTATGCTTCCTCTTCAGGATTGACCAGCTTTGACAAGTTATACTTAGTGTTTTACCCATTCATCTATTGACTTAGGTTAATTATCTAACTTATGCAATACGACAAAACACAACACACTGCGCACATCCGGTGCTGCGCTTCGAAGGAGTCGTACGGCTCAAACTCAATTGACCTAAGTGTTAATTCGACTGGCTTGTGCATTCATTCAAACTTAGAAATACTTATGCATCTAGCATTCATCCACATATGGGAAACTTAACATATTACTCCCATCTCATTCCTTATGGCGAATACATATAAAAGTAAACACATAATCTGATAAGCAAGATCTTAAGCGTTCATTGTAAGCAGTTAAACAGATACAAACATGCAAACAATCACATAACACAGGAATTTAACGTGGTTCACCCCTAGGATAGGAGCTATGTCCACAGGAACTGTTGTTGTATTAGTCTTTGGGAAGGGTACAACAGTTCCAGTTTGTGCACTCAGCTGCAGACTCTCTTCTCTCTCTCAATAGGCCTGTGTGCACACAGCTTGCAGAGCCTTCACAATGGCAGACTCAAAACAAGTCTTGATCAGATTATACAATGAGATTCAAATCCAATCTTAACCCTTTCCCTTATAAAATTGTGCCTTCTTATAGATCATGCCCATAGGTCCTATATTTACAATACGCGGGAAAAAACCCTAAGGTTTCCCAAAACTATCACGGTTTTCCCTTAACCGGACTTGCTGGCTTCTGGTATCGAATCTTCTATCGTGACCATCCTATGCACATGGTCACATCACTTTCAGCCTCCTTGTCGACCTCATTCCAACTGTCACTTTCTCCTGGTCGTTCCTTCTCTAACAACCGTATGCGTCCGATTCACATCGTGCTTCCTCCGCGCGTGTGACCAGTCACTTTCCTTCCTCATTACTCCTTACCCTCCTGCTTGGTAATCATGGAGTATCTTAACTAAAAATAGGTCTCTTTCGCCCAACCGACCTTACCTTCATTCTTTACCCAAAATGGGTGCCTTGCTGGCACATCGCAGCACTACTACTTTGCGAAATCGGTCCTCAGCTGCGCGGTTCCCATCCTGTCAATACTGCACTGCACTCACATCACAGCTCCCCAAAAACTGACTTGCCAAAAATTCTACCTCTGAACTGTGCTCACCTTCGCAATTCCAAAACTTGACTTGCAAAACAATGCCCCACTTGGGCCAGGCCCAACATTTTCACTTAGTTAACTCGTTTAACTGAAGTATTTCTTGTTAGCATAATTGAAGTGATCAAATCGATTTCTCCTTTAATTGACTGAAGTCTTCTTTGATAATATCACTTACGTTTAACAATTCAAATTCTCTCTTATTTAGTTTAAGTCTTCATCATCACTGAAGTGTGAAAATCGAATCCTCTCTTATCTTATCACAACTTATCTATTAGGAACCCATGTTAACCCTTCTCTTTACTTTGTTACTATATTGTTGTTGGATGCATATGCTTTGTAAGTCGTCTCGTAGTATTTGTTGATCCATAGTTTGTATTATTGTTGTTGGATGCATATGCTTTATAAGTCATCCCGTAGTATTTGTTGATCCATAGTTTGTATTGGCCCATGGTATTGGCCCATAGTATTGGTGCCTAGAATTAGTATATAAGTTTGTGTTCAGACCAATGAAGGCACCGTGAAGTTACTTGTATTGAGCTTGCTCAAAGGAGGTTGGCCCCTCGAAGTGGCCTACAATCAATAAAATATTTTGTGATCTCATATATTGTGCATTTTATCAATTAATTGTTGCAGGTTCCTCACATCTAGTATCATAGCACTTTCTTGGGCTCGTTGGGTGAAATTTATGCCAAAAAAAAATTATGCATCTGTTGCAAGTTCGAATCTGGGAATAATCCATATCCGCTTAACTGTGGGAAGTACTTGGGCATAAGCCCTAAAACTCATTGTTTGGAGTACCATGGGAACCCCAAACTAGCTGGCCCCTTGAGAGGACCTGCTAGCGAAAAGGACAATGACCCCTACCTAATTGACTAGTTCCAACCCGTGAGGTAAACCAAGAGTTGTCGTTTGTGGCAAAGCAGTTATCAGTTTTACTTGAGCCGTGGAGTGAGGGGTACTGCCCCAATACGCAAGCCGTCAGATAGTATTGGTGGCCGAGTGAATCCTTTGAACCATTAGGAAGCCAAGTAGACCCGGGGTCCATATCTATTTTCAGTTGATAAATCGTAGATTTCCTCTGTCCAGAACTGTTGCCAATCACTTCCGCGTTGTTTCAGATCCGTTTGTTGTCGATCCCTTCTAGGTCGTTGCAGATCCATCTATTCTTGATCACTTCCGCGTTGTTGAATATCTATTTATTTCCGATCCATTCCGCGTCGTTGCAGATCCATCTGTTTCAGATCCCTTCCGCACCATTGCAAATCCATTTCTGGAAAAAAAAAAAATCGCCATATCTCCTTTTTTTCACTCTGTTTCCCTTGAAACGTCCCTGACACCCCTACAATCCCATTCTGCATATTTCATTCTTGAGGACCCTATCCCAAATTAAACTTACCAAAGCCAGAAATCCCACATTTGTCTATTTTTACGGTTTCCCAAAACTTCTTTGATTTTCACCCATGCACCTTCAAATTTTACCACAGTGTTCATTTCCTATTTCTGCTTCTTTGTCCCTCTCTGCCAAATTTTCTCATTCCTTCACCCCGCTTCTGAAATCCTACTTTTTTGCTTCCCTGTTCATTCGAAAGTGTCCAAAACCTAGTCAAACTGAAATTACCCATCCAATTTTTTCTCAAATCCAGATTTTCCTTTACTAAAACAGTTTATGTTTTTGTTTTTCTACCCACTCATAAAAATAAAAATAAATAAAAAACTCCTGGTTATGGTTGTCACCCGCATAGGAGGAAAAACCATGGAGGAAGAACTTGCAGCCCTCAAAACCAAACTCCTGGATCTTGATGAAAATTTTATCGGCCTCCATCTTGAGCATTCAGCCATGAACAATAAACGACAGTCGGAGTCTTCTTCAGACAATGGGTTATCTTCTTCCAGCAATTTCCATGGTCCGAAGCTTGATTTTCGTCGCTTCAATGGTATTGATCCGACTGGATGGATCTATTGGGTAGAACAATATTTCAGTCTGCATAATACTTTTGATGTCACCAAAGTTCCACTTGCATCCTTTCATTTGGAACAGGAAGCTCTTCAATGGTACCGTTGGTACATCAAGGCTCATGAAGATCCAAAATGGCCAAATTTTTGCCAGCTCCTTTTGCAATGATTTGTTCTTAGTGCTTTTGATGACTTCACAGGAGCCCTCACTAAAATTCGCCAAACTAGCACTGTGAGAGAGTATCAAACCGAATTTGAGAAACTAGCCAACCACACCGAAGGATTTCGTGATGAATTCTATAGGAGTTGTTTTATCAATGGTCTAAAGGATGCCATCCGCTCTGAGGTCAAAATGTTCAGTCCCAACATAATGATGGAATCCCTAGGGTTGGCTAAGTTGGCAGAAGACAAAATGACACGAACCATTACACCAAAACCCTGAGGTGTTAATGAAGGCTTCCCACTAGGATCTTAACATCCCACCACGCTCTGCAGTCCAAACTTTGGGTTGGATGTGTGCTTGTATGGTGGTGTCCCCTTTGAGTCGTACGAGCCCCAGACGAACACTAAAATGCCAACGTTTCCACCTGCTCTATGACTCGAACCTAGGTGGAGGCTCTGATACCAAATGATATGAACCGTTACACCAAAACCCTGAGGTGTTAGTGAAGTCCTCCCACTAGGATCTTAACATTATCTTTATCTCTTGTCTTATCTGCATGGTCCACATTGCCATCTTAATTAATTATCATATAAAATATACTAAGGATATTTTCCCAATGATGTGATCATCTTGTTCTACTATCGTTCCAAGTGGTTATATGTTAAAGTAATTCACTCTAGAGGTATTCAGTCTCTAGAGGAGACTTAATAGCTCAACCATGGTTAATAGTACATCACACACCATTCATGCTTTGACATGCAAAGCATCACCTCAACACTTGAGGATCTGTCTTGACACACAAGACCTTAGCCTTGACTAGCAAGACTGTACAACATCATCACTTTGACATACAAGGAACTTACCTCAACAGATGGGGCTTATTCATTCTTGAGTCCAACTAAAGATTCTTCTCCAAGTTTCCTGACTCCAACTCAGGCTCCTATAAGGCACTACCTTGACACACAAAGCTCAATATTGACACACAAGATTGACTTGGAGAATGACTCATGATGATGTAAATTGAACACCTACATCATTGATCCTTTTTTTATTTCCTATATCTAATTTTTCCTAATCTAATACACTATTTCCATCTCTATTTTCCAAATATTCCATTCAAAAGCATAGAAGGTATTTTGGATTATTTTGACAATTTTTTTTTGTTTATAGGTAGACTTAAAGGATTCTTATTTTGCATCCTAGGTTTTGCTAATTGTTTGTAGTGACATATAACATATTTAATCTTCATTCAAGTTCCTTTTTTAATTCAACCACTATGGATAATTTTGTGGCTACTAGATACCCTCCTCATATTTTTGTTTTCTATGTTTTTGGTTCTAAAAGGCTACTCTATCTCCTATTATAAGTCCACCATTTGATCCCGTGGGGGGAAGCTCAAGTGGTAAAGATGAAAAGTTATAAATGGAAGTTCACATGTTCGGATCCCCCAATATTACGCATGAACCATGGTTCGGGCCCTGTGGATGCACCTAGGGGTATAGTGGTAGCGAGATTGGATCCCTGGACCCCGTTTCATGCAAGTACCAACCCAACTCCAGTTAACGATTCCCCTAGCACAAAAATGGTCCACAATTTAATGTTGTAAATCATTGACCAAATCAAAATACAAGTTTATTTTATAAACTTAAAGGTATATTGTACATTTAATTAAATCTTTTATAATTTGATCATTTGTATCAGTGGTATATGATTCGAACTGGGAAGCAGAATTGATTTCTATGATATCCTACAAGTGCGTTTAGGGAGGTTTTACATGGGAATGCTAGCCATGAGTTAATGGTCAATGAATTTCCAAATTTTACCCCTTTTTTAAAACAATGCATGGTCTCTTACTGAGAGAAAACCTAGTTTCTGAAATCATAAAAAATGATAAGCTTTGGGCCATGGACCCAGGCAGGGAGGAACCCCTAGCATTATTCCAATGTCTTGATTCTAACTAAGTCAATGGGTCATCGATCCAATGCACGATCATTCTTCTATGGCCAGTTTCAACTCGCCCCATAGAGGATTTCAGGGACACGTGGTGAATCTGTGCCGAGTGCAAAGGATTTGAATCGATAAACAGAACTGAGTTCCATGAGATCTTGCAAGTGTTATTGGGAAAGTTTGATGTGGGAATGATATCCATGATTTTACGGTCAAAGAATTTTCAAAGTTGACCCCTTAGTGTAGAAATTGCATTACCTCTTACTAACCAAAGCGCTAGTTTATGGACTCGTCAAACAAGACAAGTTTCAATCCATGGACCCATGGGGGAGAGGCACACATAGAAATATTCAATTGTCACAAGAAAGATTGAAAATAAATATTTTCAGTTTTGTTTATGTCCATGTTTATAGGGGAGGTTTTCCCCAAGAGGTAGAGCGAAGGCTTCTATTTAGACTTGAACTTTGAACCAAACAGGGTGCTAGGTCCAAACGAGACTTGAGATTCTTGAGAATAAGTGACCCCAAGCGAATCATAAGGCTCTTGAAGCATCAAATTCGAATCAAGAGAGTTGTAATCAGAACTAAGAAGGTGGAACAAGAGTCCCAGGTGTGCCAATGTCATGGCTAAGGCTTCTCCATCTTATGTGCAACTTTGAAAATTGGTGCTAGAAATCATATAGGAATACATAAGAAGCATGGATCCAAGGAGGGCGAATGCTACAAATCCCAACTTTGATCCTTCTCCCATAACATCCAAGGGATCATTCTTTCGCACACTAGTAGAATCAACAAAATAATCATGGAAGAACAATGATGAGAGATGGAAGGAATTCTCTTCAACAATATGAATGGAAGAAACTCCTATTTTATCTTCATGAAAACAACTTCATGTAAAATAGAGGAAGCCATACAGGAAGAAAGTTGAACTGGATCATTTGTTGAGTCTTCTTCCATTTCTTCATGTACGTGCAAATAACACTCTCTGAAATCCCTTATGGAAATTATTTTGCATTAAACTAGCTATAATACCATATTAGAATTTAGATTGAACTACAATCACAAAACTAGGTTCTAATACATGTGACAATCCAAACTAGATCTAGATAGCAAAAACAATCTCACTTAGAATTATTTGCACAAAGAGATATCAAGAATAGAGAAGAAATATTGAATAGCACACTAGAGGAAAATCACTCCAATGGGAAGTTTTCCACTCTCATATTATTCATCAACATGAGTAAAATATATATATTCTTAGGGGCAATTCGAGTCGCTCACCATAATGAGGGATTACCTAGACTAATTCCCCCAGTAACTGACATTAATGCCATCCAACTCATACTTGGACCTCAGGAATTGGTTAATAATGACTATGATATATTTGAGTGGATAATTATGAACCTATGTATGGACCAAAGTAGTGGAGTAGTGGTGGAGTGATGACTAGTGACCATTAATTACCAAAAGAGACCATGTCAAGCTTGTATTACACCAAAGTTCCTTAAAACAAGGAATGGGCGCCTTATCTCCATAAAGCATTTAATGAGGGAACATTGAATTCCAAAATGAAGTATGGTGTATAAAATTGTGAAAAAAAGGTCTATCATATCTTGATTGAGATATAGAGATCCCATCCACAATTTGATCAATTTCCAAACCTAGAAATTATTTCAACAATCCTAGGTCGGTCATGGCAAATGCACTATGTAATGCAACCTTTAATGAACTCAATTATTTAGTGTAGCTACCAGTAATAAAAACATCATCAACATACAATACTATGATCAATATCAGGTCACAATCATGGCGCGTATATACATTAGGATCAGACTTACATCTCTCAAAGCTCAAATATAGCAGACAATTGTCCATTTTGTCATACCACGCTCTAAGAGCTTGTTTGAGCGCATAGAGTGACTTATTCAACCTGCACACAAGTGTATGATCAGAAATAAAGCCTTCGGGATGATGAATATATATATATATATCCTGATTCATATACCCATGAATATATTCACTCTTCACATCCATGTGATGAACCTCCCGTCGCTTGGAAGCTCCAATGGCCAAAACTAGTCTTATGGAATCCATCTTTTCCATCAGTGCAAATGTCTCTGTATAGTCCACTCCATGGACCTAAGAGTAACACTTATCCACCAAACTGGCCTTATACTTCATATCAGAGCCATCAGATGTCACTTTGGTTCTATAAACCCATTTACATTGCACTAGTTTCCTCTTGGGAGAAAGAGGGACCAAATCCCAAGTTTTGTTCTCATGGAGGGAGTTCATCTCTTCTTGCATGGATATTTGCCACCTTGGGTATTTAGATGATTCTGAGTATGATTGTGGATCAGATCCAACCATCAGAAAACATCTACCACTCAGATCATAATCACAACATGCAAAAGAATTGTGAAACTGAGATCTAGTTTTCCTAGGATCTTGAGGAACTCCAGCAAGCTCACCAGTAGCTTGTATTGTTTTCTCGGCCCACTTGGGATTTCAGGGAGGGTCATGATCAGAATACATGTATTTTGCATCCAAGATACTGAACTTGTATTATGCATCCAAGCTTTTATTGTGCATCCAAGCTCAGAATCCATGTATTTTGCATCCAAGCTTGTATTGTGCATCCAAGATCTTGAACTTGGTAAAGAAATGATGGATGGATTCAAAATTGCTTGGAATCAGTGAGATCAACTCATTCTCAAGTTGATGGCCTCTCATTTCATATGTATTCCCAAATAGAGACTCAATATTGAGCCAAACTTCATTGGGTGTAGCTAAACTTTCAACATGAAACAAGAGGTCTCTCGAAATACTGATACAAAGGAGGTCGAATGCCTCATCCATTCTATTGAATAATTTTGATTTATCCACAACAAAGTTTGGTTCAACCTATGTTCCCATTGTGATCCTGAAAATACCCTTGGATCTAAACAAAATCACCATTTCATCCTTCCAATCGAAATAGTTGAAAGGAGTGAGCAAATTTGGATGAGATTGCTCCATCTTCTTCTAATGCTTGCACACTGGGTGAAAGTGGTGCTCTTGAATACTTGCAATAAAACTCTCAACACTCGGGAGGGTATCTACACTAAAAGATTCGAACCCTGCTTGATAGTGGGTGCATTCAGGAGAGCATCACACCCTGGATAGACTCCAGTGGATTTCTCCATTGGCTTCAATGCAATGGTTCTAGGGACTTCTGTGATTTCTCCATTGCTTTTGGCACACCACTAAAATAGTCTATTGGTTCGAATAGTAGCTCCAAGAGATCTGATACCATGTAAAATATATACCATGGTAGGATCTAGCTACTATATATACCTCACAATTGAAATATTTAGCATATTATGCAAGAAACAAGTGCATATACATTTCTAGAAAAACAAATGATAAAAAACCAGGCATAAATGATCAAATATCAGCAAAAATGATCAAAATCAGGATACATAAATGATCAAATATTGGATTCTATTAACAGTGTAACCCAAAAATGAGTTTGGATCATCCTTATATAACAATAGGAATAAATAGAATGCACTTGGAGTGTCCACACTTAGCTAGCTTAGATTTATCCCAATCCCCCCTAGGTTGACCAAAATGGTTCTAATTGTGCATGTGAACATTGGGTAAGCACGGGGGACCAAGATGGAGCTCACACATGTGAGGGAGATGTTTGGTTGGAAGTTATGTAGGCTAGGATAGGCCAAAAATAGCCAAAAGAGGGGCAAAAGACTAGGTTCAATGCATGGGCGCCCTTGGTCAAACCCAGATCCATAAAGCATGGAAGGAAGGCGCCTTAGGCATGTTGGTGGTAATAAATTCATGATTTGTTCTCAAGGAGAGCACCCAACACCTATATTTTACCACCCTTTGGCCCATACAATGGTGGATATTGTTCACACTTGCCCCAACAAGTTCTAGACAGCTTATAACAAATTCCTAATAACCTAGGGATGTAATTATTAACCAGTTTAGCACCTAATAACCATCAATTAATTAATTATTAATGTACTAAGGTATAATATTTCTCTAACACCCCCCCATAAGGTAGACTTAGTGTAATATCAAAAATAAGTCCTTGGCAACTAAGGCTCAAGTCACCTTTTGCAACATGAAAATTTATTTGTCCATGTAACCAAGGAAAGAAAGAAAACAACATGGGAAATAAAACCTCCCCTCAAAAATGGACATGTGGAATATATGAAAATACACTAATAATCACCATGCATCACTCACCCCAAGGAGTGATCTAAGGTAAGTGAAGTTCATCTCAGTAAAACTCTTGGTCAATATATTAGCAATTTGCTCAGCAAAAGGGCAAGACTGCAATGCTATGATCTGGTCATGCACCAAGCCTCAAATGTAGTGCATGTGAATCTATGCATGCTTGGTCCTATGTCTATGTACTAGATCAGTGGAGATCTTAATTGTGCTTTGATCGTCACACCAAATGATAGTGGGTGAATCAAACACAATGCCAAACTCTCCAAGCATACCTTGCAACCACACACATTGTGTAGTTGCATTCACTCCTCCCCTGTATTCGGCCTCAGCTGAAGATAAGGAGATTGTGTGATGCTTCTCTCTTGACGATAAAATGGGACCATGTGCAAGCATAAACACATAACCATAAGTTGACTTCCGATCAAAACTATCACTAGCCCAATCAGAATCGATAAAACCAACTAGTTCAAGAGATGAACCAACTACATAGTGGATACCAAAATGATTAGTACCATGTACATAATGAAGGATCCTCTTTGATGCCTTCCAATGGACCTCATGAGACTCTTTCATGTTCCTTGAAACATCCCCAACAACATAAGACAAATATGGTCGAGAGTGTGTGAGACACAACAAGCTCCCAACTAGTTGTCTATACAATGAGTTGTCAACTAGTGGAGAAGAACCCCAATCAATAAGCTTAAATCGTGAAAGGAATGGGAATTTTGCAGACTTACATTCAGCCATATTGAAATTCTACAGAATATCTGAAGCATATCTTGATTGAGAGATAGAGATCCCATTTACAGTTTGATCAATTTCCAAACCCAGAAATTGTTTCAACAATCCTAGATCGGTCATGGAAAATGCACTGTGTAATGCAACCTTTAATGAACCCAATTCTTTGGTGCATCTACCGGTAATCAAAATATCATCAACATACATTAATATGATAAATATCAGGTCACTAACATGGTGCATATAGACATTAGTATCAGACTTACATCTTTCAAAGCTCAAAGATAGCAGAAAATTGTCCATTTTGTCATACCAAGCTCTAGGGGCATGCTTGAGCCCATAGAGTGACTTCTTCAACCTGCACACAAGTGTATGATCAGAAATGAATCCTTCAGGATACTTCATATAGATCTCCTCATTTCTATCCCCATGAAGAAATGCACTCTTCACATCCATGTGATGAACCTCCCATCGCTTGGAAGCTCCAATGGCCAAAACTAGTCTTATGGAGTCCATCTTTGCCACCTGTGAAAATGTATTTGTATAGTCCACTCCATGGACCTTAAGATAACCCTTAGCCATCAAAATGGCCTTATACTTCAGATCATATCCATCAGATGCCACTTTGGTTCTATAAACCCATTTAAATTGCACTAGTTTCCTCTTGGGAGGAAGATGGACCAAATCCCAAGTTTTGTTCTCATGGAGGGAGTTCATCTCTTCTTGCATGGTTGTTTTCCACCTTGAGTCTTTAGATGATTTTGAGTATGATTTTGGATCATATCCAACCATCAGAAAACATCTACCACTTAGATTATAATCACAACATGCAAAAGAATTGTGAAACTGAGATCTAGTTTTCCTAGGATCTTGAGGATCTCCAACAAGCTCACCAACAGCTTGTATTGTTTTCTCAACCAACTTGGGCCTTGAGGGAGGGCCATGATCAGAATCCATGTATTGTGCACACAATATATTGAACTTGTATTGTGCATCCAAGCTCATAATCCATGTATTTTGCATCCAAGCTTGTATTGTGCATCCAAGCTCTTGAACTTGGTGAAGAATTCCTGGATGGATTCGAAATTGCTTGGACTCAGTGAGATCAACTCATTATCAAGTTGATGGCCTCTCATTCCATTAGTATTCCCAAATAGAGACTCAATCTTGAGCCAAAATTCATTAGGTGTAGCTAAACTTTCAACATGAAACAGGAGGTCTCTTGAAATACTTATACAAAGAAGGTTGAATGCCTCATCCATTCTATTGAAGAATTTGTATTTCTCCACTGCAGAGTTTGGTTCAACCTCTGTGCCCATTGTGATCCTGAAAAGACCCTTGGATCTCAACAAAATCACCATTTCATCCTTCCAATCGAAATAGTTGAGAGTGAGCAAATTTGGATGATATTGCTCCATCTTCTTCTACTGCTTGTGCACTGGGTGACAATGGTGCTCTTGAATACCTGCAATAAAACTCTCAACACTCAAGAGGGGATATACACTAACAGATTCGAACCCTTATTGATAATGGGTGCATTCGGGAGAGAATCACACCCTGGATAGACTCCAATGGCTTCAATGCAATGGTTCTAGGGACTTCTGTGGTTTCTCCACTACTTCTGGCACACCACTAAAATAGTCTATTGGTTCGAATAGTAGCTCCAAGAGCTCTAATACCATGTAAAATCTATACCACGGTAGGATATAGCTACTATAGATACCTCACAATTGAAATATTTAACATATTATGCAAGAAACAAGTGCATATACATTTCTGGAAAAACAAATGATAAAAAACCAGGCTTAAATGATCAAATATCAGCACAAATGATAAAAAATCAGGATACACAAATGATCAAATATTGGATTCGATTAACATTCCAACCCAAAAATGAGTTTGGATCATCCTTATATAACAATAGGAATAAATAGGATTCACTGTGAGTGTCCACACTTAACTAGCTTAGATTTAGCCCAATCCCCACTAGGTTGACCAAAATGGTTCCCAAATATCCCAAACAGGTTCGAATTGTGCATGTGAACATTGGGTAAGCATGGGAGACCAATATGGAGCTCACACATGTGAAGGATAAGGTTGGTTGGAAGTTAGGTAGGATAGGATAGGCCAAAAATATCCAAACGAGGGGCAAAATACTAGGTTCAATGCATGGGCGCCCTTGGTCAAATCCAGATCCATAAAACAGGGAAGGAAGGCACCTTAGGCATGCTGGTGGTAATAAATGCATGAGGTGGTCTCAAGGAGAGTTCCCAACAGCTATATTTTATCACCATTTGACCCATACAATGGTGGATATTGTTCACACTTGCCCCCAACAAGTTCTAGACAACTTATAACAACTTCCTAATAACCTAGAGATGTAATTATTAACCAGTTTAGCACCTAATAACCATCAATTAATTAATTATTAAGGTACTAAGGTCTAATATTTCTATAACACCCCCCCCTTAAGCTAGACTTAGTGGAATATAAAAAATAAGGCCTTGGCAACTAACGCTCAAGTCACCTTTTACAACATGAAAAATTATTTGTCCATGTAACCAAGGAAAGAAGGAAAACCACATGGGAAATAAAACCTCCCCTCAAAAATGGACATGTGGCATATATGAAAATACACCAATATTCACGATGCATCACTCACCCCAAGGAGTGATCTAAGGTAAGTGAATATCTTCTCAATAAAAATCTTGGTGAAGATATCAGCAGTTTGCTCAACAGAAGGGAAATACTGCAATGCTATGATCTAGTCATGCACCAAGCCTTAAATGTAGTGCATGTGAATATCTATGTGCTTGGTCCTATGTATATGTACTGTATCAGTGGATATCTTTATTGTGCTTTGATTGTCACACCAAATGATAGTGGGTGAATCAAACATAATGCCAAACTCTCCAAGAATACATTGCAACCACACACATTGTGTAGTTGCATTCACTCCTCCCCTGTATTCGGCCTCAACTGAAGATAAGGAGATGGTGTGATGCTTATTGCTTGACTAGAAAATGGGACCATTTGAAAGCATAAACACATAACCAGAATTTGACTTCCGATCAGAACTATCACCATCGCAATCAGAATCAGTAAAACCAACTAGTTCAAGAGATGAACCAGTTGCATAGTGGATACCAAAATGCTTAGTATCCTGTACATAATGAAGGATCCTCTTAGCTACCTTCCAATGGAACTCATGAGGCTCTTGCATGCACCTTGCAACAGCCCCAACAACATAATACAAATTTGGTCGAGAGTGTGTGAGATACAACAAGCTCACAACTAGTTGTCTATACAGTGAGCTGTCAACTAGTGGTGAAGAACCCCAATCAGTAAGTTTAAATCCCGAAAGTAATGGGAATTTGCAGTCTCACATTCAGACATATTGAAATTCTACAGCATATATGAAGCATATATTTATTGAGAGATAGAGATCCTATCCACAATTTGATCAATTTCCAAACACATAAATTGTTTCAACAATCCTAGATCGGTCGTGGAAAATGCATTATGTAATGCAACCTTTAATGAACCCAATTCTTTGGTGCATCTACCAGTTATAAAATGATCATCAACATAAAATACTATGATCAATATCAAGTAACTAACATGGTGCATATAGACATTAGGATCAGACTTACATCTCTCAAAGCTCAAAGATAGCATAAAATTGTCCATTTTGTCATACCAAGCTCTACGAGCTTGCTTGAGACCAAAGAGTGACTTCTTCAACCTGCACACAAGTGTATGATCATAAATGAAGCCTTTAGGCTGCTGCATATAGATCTTCTAATTCATATCCCCATGAATAAATGCACTCTTCACATCCATGTGATGAACCTCCCGTCGCTTAGAAGCTCCAATGGCCAAAACTAGTCTTATGGATTCCATCTTTGCCACCGGTGCAAATGTCTCTGTATATCCCACTCCATGGAGCTCAGAGTAACCCTTATCCACTAACCTGGCCTTATACTTCATATTAGAGCCATAAGATTCCACTTTCGTTCTATAAACCCATTTACATTTCACTAGTTTCCTCTTGGGAGGAAGAGGTGTTAATATTTAATATGCTAAGATAGAAAATAGCAGCATTACATTCCATTTCACAATAATAGCATATACAGGATCACTGAAGAAATAACAAGCACAGCATAAACACAAGAGACACAGATTTATCCTGGGAAACCCTCATGGGGTAGAAAACCCAGCAAAGCTTCCTCAATATAGATGACCAGCAATATACAAAGATGCAAACCCTGAGCATAAGCTCCTCCTTCTCCATAGCAGACCTATCCTCCACAAGTGCGCCACTATCAAGTGAGTGAGTGTGTGTGTTAAATGAGGAATACACCTCCTCTATTTATACACTACTCCAACTTGTCTTTTACACAAGACATGTAGGCTCGTATTTAACCAATGGGTTAAATACCCCACTACAACTGACTGGGCTGACCCCTCTAGGGTGGTCTAATAACCCTTTGACCCACATAACACATATAGGGCCGACCCCCACTAGGGAAGTCTAATAACCCAAGTTACCACATTCCGACGGAGGAATAAACATCTCCGGATATACAATAAGATCTTCAAGGAGAAATGAAACATCTCCGGAATAATAAAGTAGAATTATAATATTCTTTGAAGTTACAATATCTCAACACTCCCCCTTAACGAGAAGGATATTATAACAGCATCTGCACGAGCAAGGAGTCATCAACATCATACATGATACATCTATAAATCATTGGAATCTTTCTCAACATCATTAGTAACTCGAGCAGTTACTGGAACATCTTCAATACTGGAACATCAACATCTTCAGTACTGAGTCTTTATCTTCTGTAGCACTCGAACAGCTACAAGAGCATCAACATCTGGATCCTCACGATCATCAGTATCGTCATCATATGATCATCAGCATCGGGATCATCTCGATCTACAGCATCTGGATCATCTCGATCTACAGCATCTGGATCATCACGATCTACAGCATCTGGATCATCTCGATCTACAGCATCTGGATCATCTCGATCTATAGCATCTGGATCATCTCTATCTACAGCATCTGGATCATCACGATCTACAGCATCTGGATCATCTCGATCTACAGCATCTGGATCATCTCGATCTACAGCATCTGGATCATCTCGATCTACATCATCTGGATCATCTCGATCTACAGCATCTAGATCATCTCGATCTACAGCATCTGGATCATCTCGATCTATAGCATCTGGATCATCACGATCTACAGCATCTGGATCATCACGATCTACAGCATCTGGATCATCTGCATTAGTATCCACACTAATACATCTATCATCAAAACATGTATTCTCACTAATACATCTATTATCAAAAGCATGTATTCTTACTAATACATCTATCATCAAAACATGTATTCTCACTAATACATCTATTATCAAAAGCATGTATTCTCACTAATACATCTATCATCAATAGCATGTATTCTCACTAATACATCTGTCATCAAAAGCATGTGTTCTCACTAATACATCTATCATCAAAAGCATGTGTTCTCACTAATACATCTATCATCAATAGCATGTATTCTCACTAATACATCTATTATCAAAAGCATGTATTCTCACTAATACATAGCAGCATATCCTGCAACACACACGATCATATTACAGGATGATCAATCCTACTCTCTTTAGGACATAGGTACATGGATGATACAATCCTATCTTTAGTTTTCGAAGACATCAGTCTATGGATAAATTTTGGGACTAAAGTCCGGGGAAGATACAATCCCCTACCTGTTCATTCAGGATTTTATTATCGGAGACCCAGTCTACGGCTCAACTCTGGGACCTCAGTCCGAGGAAGATACAATCCCCTACCTGTTCATTCAGGACTTAATTATCGGAGACCCAGTCTACGCCTCAATTCTGGGACCTCAGTCTGGGGAAGATACAATCCCCTACCTGTTCATTCAGGACTTCATTATCGGAGACATCATGTCTACGGCTCAATTCTGGGACCTCAGTCCGGGGAAGATACAATCCCCTACCTATTCATTCAGGACTTAATTATCGGAGACATCATGTCTACGGCTCAATTCTGGGACCTCGGTCCGGGGAAGATACAATCCCCTACCTGTTCATTCAGGACTTAATTATCGGAGACCCAGTCTACGGCTCAATTCTGGGACCTCAGTCCGGGGAAGATACAATCCCCTACCTGTTCATTCAGGACTTCATTATCGGAGACATCATGTCTACGGCTCAATTCTGGGACCTCAGTCCGGGGAAGATACAATCCCCTACCTGTTCATTCAGGACTTAATTATCGGAGACATCATGTCTACAGCTCACTTTAGAACATGTGTTCAAGGATGATATAATCCCTCTTCTTTCTCGGAGACACCTGTCTACGGCTCACTTTAGAACATGTGTTCAAGGATGATACAATCCCTCTTCTTTCTCGGAGACACCTGTCTATGGCTCACTTTAGAACATATGTTCAAGGATGATGCAATCCCTACATGTCCACCAAGGACTTCATTCTCGAAGACATACGTCTACGGCTCTCTTGAGGATGATGCAATCCTATCATGTCCATCAAGGACTTCATTCTCGAAGACATACGTCTACGGCTCTCTTGAGGATGATGCAATCCTATCATGTCCATCAAGGACTTCATTCTCGAAGACATATGTCTATGGCTCTCTTTAGAACATGTGTTCAAGGATGATGCAATCCCTCTTCTTTCTCGGAGACACCTGTCTATAGCTTCTTTTAGAATATATGTTCAAGGATGATGCAATCCCCTTGTCACCTTAGACCCTGTCTAAGGACCATCCACCAACCTCTCTGTCGGCATCACCAAAATAGGTATCCACATCATCAACCTCACTGTCGATGTAGGCAATCTCATCATAAGTGATCACATCACTCCCCCTTTCGAGGAGGGTTCTTCTGAACTATATTAAATTTGTTTCGGAAAAATTTACTTGAGGTAGAGGTTTGGTTAGTACATCGGATCGGTAGAGGTTTGGTTAGTACATTGGTAACTTGTTACAAATTTGAACTTTAATTCCTTTCTGCACCATATCTTGTATATAGAAATGTCAAATCTCTATGTGCTTTGACTTATCATGGAACACTGGATTCTCTTCCATTTTGGTACAACTTTGTTTGTTACATAGGATCACAGTTGGGTCCATCTCTAAGTCAATTCTGAAGCCATACCGCTTCACAATTAGCAGAGCAAGCAGCCATATATTCTGCTTGTGCTAAGAGCCACACTAGATTTTTTCCTGCTCAACCACGAGATCATGGCTGATCCCAGACAATAACATCCTCTTGATGTGCTCTTCCTGTCTGATACACTTCCTGCCCAATCAACATCTGTGTAGCCATCTGAAGTCATGATCTCCAAGTTAACATATATCAAAGTCTATTGTATCCTTTAGGTACCGCATCACATGATTTGCAGCTTATCAGGTGAACACATCTAGTTTCCACTAGATACTGACTCAAGGTGTTCACAGCAAAGCATATATCTGACCTAGTATTCATTAGACACATCAATGACTCAATATTTTGTCTGTACAGAGTTCTATCCACTAACTCTGATGAGTCATCTGCTAACAACTTCAAGAGTGGCCATACCAACACATCAAGTCCTTTTAATATTTCTCAGCATACTTTCCTTGGTTGAGAAAGATTCCTTCTGAGCCTTGCCATACTTCCAGACCTAGGAAGTAATGCATCAATCTGAGATCTTTCATTTTCATTTCTACATTGAATGATCTTCTGCATATCTATCTGTGCCATCTCTCGTTAGATGGGTCTACTGATATGAGCCTCAATATCATTCGAACTCTGTGGTGAGTTCCTTCTTGCATCCATGTCATCTGTGTATAGAAACCATATTCAACCTTGTAGCAAAGGTTGAGATCTACATCACCCATGGTGATCATTAAGCTCATCAATTGATTATCGATCCTGGGAACCCATACAAAACCTGATTCACACTTCTTCTTTAATTGCACCATTAAGGGAATGGTCTTATCTAGCCACTTGGAGCAAACATCTCATCATGATTTTCTTCCTCTTTCTAGGAGAATCTGCTAGACACAAGCCTTCATCGCTTGTTCAGTGTTCATCATTCATCATGATCTTTCCTACAAATCAAAATTAAGTACATGATTAGTAATACTTCATAATCATCAAATCATATTGTCATGATAACCTATTATGCATACAGATATCATTTACATAGTTATGCAACTATTTTGACCAATACTTTGGCACAACACTTTTCCATATTCTGTATGCATACAGTGGCTATCTAAATACCTTCCATCTCTACCAGAACATACTATCGAGAGTGTCCACAGCTCTCAGCATGTCAGCAAAGAGGTTTCATTCTAGACAAGCAACAATGGAATGTTTGTCCAACTTACCAATCATATGCATATTAGTAGTATACTGTTTCAATGCTCTATGAATGTTTACACTCAGCATGATATATTCTAGGAATACAAATATGCATACAAGCAATATCATTTACTATTTCAAATAACAACTCAAATACTTATCTTTTATGTTTGTGTGGTTGCCTCCCGCTTGATCTTCTATATGTCTTTTGAACTTCTATTTATTATGTATCACTGTGCATGCTCAAGTGTGCACTAGTGTCATCCTCATGATCTCATACACAAACATACATTCATTAGTATATTCTTAAAACATTCTAATTCTAAATAATCTTGAATATGTATAGTCATGATCATTAGTATTCAGGGTCTTCTTTTACTCATGCATATTCTTGTTTGATCATAGTACTCTTCTGGTTAATTAAATCATCAAGACAAGAGACATAATATGCATAAACCCTTGATTACTAACTTTATGAGTAAGCATAACCAATCATACCAAGTATAGTTATATAAGGGATCCTAACACAAGGTAAGATTCTAACTTGACATAAGAAAACATACCTGGATTAGTATACCTGCTTAGTTATGTACAACATACCTAAACAATCTCTTCAATGATTTAGAGATCCTGAGCTAGAACCTGCATGTCTCATAGGTTAAGCATAATATAACAAAGTCATACATACCTCGTAAGTAGAACTGAGATTATGGATGAGTCTTTGTCTTCATGTTGTCATGGTCATGGAACTTGATTTGTCTTTTGTGATGTACCTGTATCTTGTTAGCAGACAACATCAACCTCACACAACACCATAATGCATTAGTACAATCATATAGCCCTAATCAATGAATGTCTTTGATCATTCACATACATTCATACTGTTACTAGGGTGATAAGACAATTCATTAATCAAGATTGTACTAATAAATAATATGAAGACAAACACATCATGAACTTAATCAAGAATCATACCTGAACTCCTTAAGTCATACCTGTCGAGACTTCTTGTAGTCTTCTTATGTAAGGCCTTAGCCTCAACTCCCCCTGAAACTTGATCTGGAGCTTGATTAGGGTTTGCTAGAGAAACCCTAAAAATTCAATCTTTGACTTTCACACTTCTGAATGGATGGAAGGATGTGTCTTGCTGAGCTGATCAAACTAGCATACTTCAATTTTCAAATCTCCAAAATTTGACCCCTCAAAATTGCCTTCGAAACTTCTGGATCTTCTGGAAAGGAACCCGAACTAGGGTTTGATGAAGCCCACCTTTTTGTCCAATCAAAAGGTTCGATCCAAGGCTCTAAACTCTTATTTTTCGGAGGAGCTTCCAGCCGTGCTTACAGACTTCAAAAATTCCAACTTTTGCTGAAGCCCTAATTTTCCATCTTTCCGATCAAAATCCCGAACTGGGGTTTGATCAAGCCCGGTCTTCTACCCAACAAAAAAATTCGATATTGGTCTCTAAATTTTGATTTTCCTGAGTAGCATTCAGCCGTGGATTTCGATTCCAAAAATTCTAACTTTCTCCAAAACCCTAAATTCCGGAAGCCATGAATGAAGGTGCTCAAAAAATAATTCTGTTTTGACAGACATATGTACCTGATTGTTTCTGTTGTAACTCCGCAATTTTTTCTCCAAAGGGTCTGAGAATGTTTTCTATGGTAGGCTGACCTGTCATCTTTCCATCCCAATAGGTCTGACCTCAATTAGATTCTCTGAGAGAGAGATATGCCAAATGTCGCAACGTGACCGGTTTTGGGATAATACAGGAGAGCAAACTTGTACTGAGTGCCACGTGTCACTGTTTGAACTTCGGCCTCTAAACAATTTTCCTGAGATAGCGTGCCCTGTTATCTTTCCATCCTGATAGGTCTGACCTCAATTGGACTCTCTGAGAGAGAGTTATGCCAAGTGTCGCAACGTGACCTGTTTATGGGATAAAACAGGCGAGCAAACTTGTACAGCATGCCACGTGTCACTGGTTCAACTTCGGCCTCTACAAACATTTCTTGAGATAGTACAGTCTGTGTACTACCTGTTACTTTTTACGAAATTGCATTTGGAGCTTCCTAGCCCAAGTTATGACCTTTTTTCCAAGGTCACCTGATTTTTATTGAGATCTGGAAGAGGCAAGAACCCTAACCTGTACTGATCATAACTTACAAAGTACAACGAATATGAGGGTGTCCTTTGGACACAAGATACCTGGAGATGTTATCTACGACCTATAAAGGTTGCAGATCCTGAACCTTCGCAAAAATGGATTTATGGCGAAAGTTCCACGATGACTGGGTTTTGCTATATAAAACCCTAACCTTCAAATTGTCGTAAGTAAAGCAAGTGTTGTAAGTGCCATACATTGACTTCCTTCAGGTTAGCTCTGATACCATGTTAATATTTAATATGATAAGATAGAAAATAGCAGCATTACATTCCATTTCACAATAATAGCATATACAGGATCACTGAAGAAACAACAAGCACAGCATAAACACAAGAGACACAGATTTATCCTGGGAAACCCTCATGGGGTAGAAAACCCAGCAAAGCTTCCTCAATATAGATGACCAGCAATATACAAAGATGCAAACCCTGAGCATAAGCTCCTCCTTCTCCATAGCAGACCTCTCCTCCACAAGTGCGCCACTCTCAAGTGAGTGAGTGTGTGTGTTAAATGAGGAATACACCTCCTCTATTTATACACTACTCCGACTTGTCTTTTACACAAGACATGTAGGCTCGTATTTAACCAATGGGTTAAATACCCCACTACAACTGACTGGGATGACCCCTCTAGGGTGGTCTAATAACCCTTTGACCCACATAACACATATAGGGCCGACCCCCACTAGGGAATTCTAATAACCCAAGTTACCACATTCCGACGGAGGAATAAACATCTCCGGATATACAATAAGATCTTCAAGGAGAAATGCAACATCTCTAGAATAATAAAGTACAATTATAATATTCTTTGAAGTTACAATATCTCAACAAGAGGAACCAAATCCCAAGTTTTGTTCTCATGGAGGGAGCTCATCTCTTCTTGCATTGTTGCTTTCCACCCTGGGTATGTAGATGATTTTGAGTATAATTGTGGATCATATCCAACCATCATAAAACATCTACCACTCAGATCATAATCACAACATGCAAAAGAATTGTGAAACTAAGATCTAGTTTTCCTAGGATCTTGAGGATCTCCAGCAAGCTCACTAGCATCTTGTATTTTTTTCTCAGCCCACTTGGGCCTTGAGGGAGGGTCATGATTAGAATCCATGTATTGTGAATCCATTATCTTGAAGTTGTATTGTGCGTCCAATCTCAAAATGAATGTACTTTCCATCGAAGCTTGTATTGTGCATCCAAGCTCTTGAACTTGGTGAAGAAATCCTGGATGGATTCGAAATTGCTTGGAATCAGTGAGATCAACTCATTCTCAAGTTGATGGCCTCTCATTTCATCAGTATTCCCAAATAGAGACTCAATATTGGGACAAACTTCATTGGGTGTAGCTAAACTTTCAACATAAAACAAGAGGTCTCTCGAAATACTGATACAAAGGAGACCGAATGCCTCATCCATTCTAGTGAAGAATTTTGATTTCTCCACAGCAGAGTTTGGTTCAACCTTTGTTCCCATTGTGATCCTGAAAATACCCTTGGATATCAACAAAATCACCATTTCAACCTTCCAATCGAAATAGTTGAAAGGAGTGAGCAAATTTGAATGAGATTGCTCCATCTTCTTCTACTGCTTGCACACAGGGTGACAATGGTGCTCTTGAATACCTAGAATAAAACTCTCAACACTCAGGAGGGGATATACACTAACAAATTCGAACCCTGCTTGATAGTGGGTGCATTTAGAAGAGCATCACACCCTGGATAGACTCCAATGGCTTCAATGCAATGGTTCCAAGGACTTATGTGGTTTCTCCACTGCTTCTGGCAGACCACTAAAACAATCTATTGGTTCGAATAGTAGCTCCAAGAGCTTTGATACCATGCAAAATCTATACCAAAGTAGGATTAACTACTATAGATACCTCACAATTTAAATATTTAACATATTATGCAAGAAACAAGTGCATATACATTTCTGGAAAAACAAATGATCAAAAACCAGGCATAAATGATCAAAGATCAGCACAAGTGATCAAATATTGGATTCTATTAACAGTCCAACCCAACAATGATTTTGGATCATCCTTAAATAACAATAGGAAGAAATAGGATGCACTTGGAGTGTCCACACTTAGCTAGCTTACATTTATCCCAATCCCTCCTAGGTTGACCAAAATGGTTCCCAAATATCCCAAACAGGTTCGAATTGTGTATGTGAACCTTTAGTAAGCATGGGGGACCAAGATGGAGCTCACAAATGTGAAGGATGTGGTTGGTTGGAAGTTAGGTAGGCTAGGATAGGCCAAAAATAGCCAAAAGAGGGGGAAAATACTAGGCTCAATGCATTAGCGCCCTTGGTCAAACCCAAATCCATAAAACAGGGAAGGAAGGAGCCTTAGGCATGCTGGTGGTAATAAATGCATGAGTTGGTCTCAAGGAGAGTGCCCAACAGCTATATTTTACCACCCTTTGGCCCATACAATGGTGGATATTAATCACTCTTTCCCCAACAAGTTCTAGACAACTTATAACAACTTCCTAATAACCTAGGGATGCAATTATTAACCAGTTTAGTACCTAATAACCATCAATTTATTAATGCTTAAGGTACTAAGGTCTAATATTGCTCTAACAGGTATAAACTACTTAGGAACAATTCTAAGGTGCATGGCATGTCAATTATGGGAATATGTTCCAACAAAGAGGAAATACAATGGCTTTTAGAAGATAAAATAAGAGAGGATGTGTTGGGCAAAAAGATATTAACTTGCCAAAACCATGATAGTGTCATTGCTTTATCCTTATCCAACATAAAATTAGAACATATTGCTTTATAAGCAAAAAAATCAGGACAAAGCTTCCTAAAAGTAGTATGAGGACCCTTACCAATTAAAACAGAGTAAAAGCAGGGAGAAAAGCTTTTAGGGGAGCATGAGTGGATAACTATGAGAAGTAGTGGGCCAACTAGGCACAATGGGGTCAACAACCTAGTATAACACCTAGGAAAATATTAAAAAGGTATAACAAAGTATATCTTAAGTCTAGTTGAGTTTATTTTATTCTAACACACCCCCTTAAGCCTGATTGTATGTGAGTACAAAAATAAGAAAATACAGGGCCCAACAACAATGGCTATGGTCACCCTTTACATTTATTTTGTCCAAAAAACAAGGAAAGAAGGAAAACCTCTTGGGAAAAATATCCCCTCTAAACATGGACATAAAAAAAAACTAAAAAACTTTATTTTCAATCTTTCTTCACCATGTCTTCACCCACTCCAAGTAGTGTTCTGAGATGGCTGAAAGTATTCTCTATGAATTCTTTGGTGAAGATATCTGCAGTCTTCTCAAAAGAACGACACTACTACAGAGATATGATCTGATCATGCAACTAGTCCTCGGATGTAATGCATGTGAATTTATATATGCTTGGTCCTCTGTCTTTGTACTGGTTCATATGATATTTTAATTGTACTTTGACTATCACATCAAATGATAGTAAGTGTACATAATTCAATCTCAAACTCTGAAAGCATACCTTGCAACCAGACACACTGAGTGGCTGCATTTACAAATCCTCTGTATTCATCCTATGTAGATGAAAGTGCAATGGAAATTTGCTTTTTACTTAAACAACATATTGGACCACCACCAAGCATGAAAAAATATCTGGAAGTTGACTTCTAGCCTAAGCTGTCTCCATCCCAATCAGAATCTAAAATACCAAAAATATCCAATGAATAATTAGCAACATAATATATCTCAAATGACTTTGTTCTTTGCACATAATGCAAGATCCTTTCGGAATCCTTCCAATGGAGCTCATGTGGATCCTGCATGTACCTTGACACAACACTAATTGCATAATATATATCAAGACTGGTCACCAGTAGAAACAACCCAAACAACAGACGAGTCAACAGAACAAACAACTCACGCAGCAGTGGAGACAGTAGAGCAAGAAAAACAAGTCCAAACTCAAAAAGAATCAAGCAGCTCAATACAAGCAGGACAGTCTACTGAAGAAGCACAAAAACAGACAGAACAACGATCAAGAATACTCGACACTAAAAAAGAATCAGAAAAGAAATTAACAGCCCTAAAATCTAAAGGAAAATCCAAGAAAAGGGAACAAAACAAAAAACGACGCCAAGAGAAAGATCTTTAGCGATAGCAACAACATCTCCAGCACATATCTCAATTGGGTCACTTATCTATACATCTCAACCAATTTGGCTCGATCTCGACATACCATCCACAACAGGCACCACAAGAAGAGCTCGACTTACTGGCCGATGCAATCAACCAAGAATATCGACATAGACGACTGGAAGCAGAAAACTAGATTCAAAAGGTGTAACAAGACCAAACTCTATTTCTGACAAAGTGTCAAGACTTAGTGCAATAGGTCATACCAATTTCAGTCACATCCGACACAACAAACACACTTGATAAAGCATTCTAGTTGTTCCAGTCTGTCGTGTCGGCATTGTCTAAACAACTCAGCAAGGATCGAGAAGAACAAGCAACAGTAACAACGTCATTGATGTCACAACAATTTGAAGCATTCAACTCAGCACACGGCCAACTCATACAGTATAATGATGAAGCAGAAACAGCAAACAATGTTCTACGAAATTGGTACAAACATTATGGCAACGTGTTTACATAAATGCAGGAGACAAGATAGACAATTAAAAATCTTCATAAACAAAACCAAGTAGTTTATGAAACCATGGCCAGAACTATTGAGGAACAGCTGATAATGGAAAATAGCAAACTCTAGAAATTGGAAAAAAGTGAAGCACAGTGGTTGAGCCAAGCCCGTCATAACCTTGACAAAGTAGAGCAACTCCGACCACGTCTTCAAACACTACTTTCAGCTGCAAACCAGAAAATAGATGTCTTCGGTTCTGACCTGATTCATCTACAGGGTAAAACTACTCAGGAGTAGATAACTCACTTGTCGACCCTTACAACACTTACTATCGACATCTAGAACACACTGTGCCATTGCGAGAGCTTCCATCTCACCAAATGTCTATTTCAGCTGAAGCAATTATCGAGGTCTATCTGCAACAATCAACAGCGCCCAGTTCCACTCCAGACAATTCATAATAGCTGCATTTATCACTTAAAGCACAGTTATACACAACTTTTGTTAAGTAATTTTGTTCAATAATTTTGCGCCTGTTCAACTAGTCCAAATATGTCGGTCAGTTGCACGCACAATATAGTTGTATAACTGACTGTAGACATCTATATATAAGCTGTTGGGCCAATATAATAGTTAAAAAATATCTGTATACGTATGCTTTTGTCTTTGTATGATTGTACATGGTTGTTTACACTATAAATTTCGATATGGTGGTCAACATATACAATTTCTGGTCGATACTAAATCAGTCGAGTCATTTATGGTCAATATCGTCAATATGGAAACTGATCAATGTTGTCGTAGTGGATATTACTTCATGTCACTTTATTTTTAGAAAGGTCAAAAGTGTGTATTGTCGAAATTGTAGTTTCAGCTCAACATCTTATTAGGTTCAAATTGATCTTCACTATATGTTAGTAAATCTCGTCGATATCGATGTCGACATATACAATTTCTAGTCAAGCCTTAAAAATTGGTCGCCTCTTAACTATTTGGTGGAAATGATGGACACTTTGTAACATATGGTCAAAATTCAGAATGGTCGGGTCACTTTAGTTATAAAAAAATATCGTCAATAGTTGAGTTGGTCCAAAATTTAAAAATATGGTCGATAGTCGAGTTGGTCGGGTCTTTAAAATTTGTTCGACTGTTAACTGTTTGGTCCACGTCCACTGTTAACTGTGTAATTTTGTTTTCCATCATATCTGTAAGATATGGTCGATAGTCAAGTTGGTCGAGCCTCTAAACATTGGTCGACTTTTAACTGTGTGATGGAATTGATGGACACAGGTCGAAAGTCAAAATGATCGGCTAACTTTAGTTTTTTTTAAAATATGGTCGATAGTCGAGTTGGTCGGGCCTGAGTTGATCAAGCCTTAAAAAATATGGTCGATAGTCGACTATTAACTATGTAATTTTGTTTTCCATAATATTTGTAAGATATGGTCGGAAGTCAAAATTATGAAATAGTTATTGATAATATTTCTCACATATGGTCGGGAGTGAGAATTGACGGGCCATAGTCGAGTTGATCGAGCCTTTAAAAATTGGTCGAGCCTTTAAACATTCGTCGACTTTTTACTGTGTGGGGGAATTGATGGAAACGGGTCGGAAGTCAAAATGATTGGCTAACTTTAGTTTTTTTTAAAATATGGTCGATAGTCGAGTTGGTCGAGCCGTGAAAAATTGGTCGACTTTTAACTGTGTGGTGGAATTGATGGACACGGGTCGGAAGTCAAAATAGTCAGTTGACTTTATTTTTTTTAAAAATTGGTCGATAGTCAAGTTGGTCGAGCCGTGAAAAATTGGTCGCCTCTTAACTACTTCGTCAAATTCATGGACAGTTCATTTTGGTCGTCGTGAAATTATCACTGTGTAATCATGATCAACATATGAAACAGTTGATATGAATTTGTAATTTTGTTTTCGATAATATTTGTAAGATATGGTGTCGGGTCACTTTAGTTAAAAAAAATATGGTCCATAGTAGAGTTGACCGAGCCTTTAAAAATTAGTCGACTCTTAACTGTGTCAGCGAACTTTAGTTTTAAAAAAAATATGGTCGATAGTCGAGTTGATCGGGCCTTTAAAAATTAGTCGACTATTAACTATGTGGTCCAACTGATGGAAACGCGTCAACTGTTAACTATGTAATGCAAATCGTTGCAACATGGACGGGACTTTGCGTGAAAAGGAAAAGTAATGGAAATAAGGTCGGCGTGCGTGAAAAAGACAAAACACGCAGCAGGATTCCATTGGATCCATAGACGAGGAATATTTCCGAGGCGGAAGGTGACGCTTCTCGTTGGTGAAACACCTCCGGCGCAATTATCCATGGGACTTAGTCTCTTAATTTTAAAAAAACAATGCTTTTACAATGTTCATGGGATATGAACCCTTTGCCATGGAAATAGAAGTTAGTTCAGGATTATTAAACTATTAATCCATTCAAACTCTATCAAGAACATTAGATTAATTATTAGGTTATTATACCTATTGAAGAGGTTATACTGCAATCGCTTCAAATTCAAACTATTTTGATTCATATTAATTTTTATTTTATTTTAAAATTTTATTATATTTTCTAATATTTAATATTTATTATATATTAATTTTTTTTTTAAATAAAAATTTATTTTTCAAATTTTTAAAATCAAATATTCTAAATTTTAATTGGTTCTGTGATCTGATGTGATAGGGCCATGTATTGTTAAACTCTAGATACAATTAATAATGATGTTTACCCAGCCCCAGTACACTAAGAATTATGTAATGTTATTATATGCAACCTTATCAATGATCTTGACTGACACTAAGAACAACCATATTCGATATCGTATTCAAACTAAGATTGTTTTTTTACTATGGCAATTATCAATAAAAATGAAAATGTTAGTTTGTATGTATGTAATATTAATGACTTTTTTTAAGGAACAACAGGTGGTCGTTGATTCCATCAGACTTATAATAATAAATCCCATAAGACTTTCATAATAATAAAATAATATTTTAAGTTGTGAGAATTTAAGATATTTAAATTTCTAAATTTATTTTATTTTATTAAAGTTTATATATTCAAATAACTTTTTAAATAATAAAAAATCTAAACTTTGATTTATTTTAAATCCAATCTCATATTCAATATATTACACTTTAAAATAATATATACTAAATTAAAAATATAATTTTTAATTTATTTATATCTAAAACCATATTCTATATATTAAAATTTAAAATTAATATATACTAAAAAAATTTATATATATATATATATAACAAAAAATCAAAAGGGATCTATATTATAAAAAGGTTGTGTACAACATCCTATTACAAAAAGAGGAAACCAATTTGCAAACTGAAAGAGTCTGAATGGGAAAAACTAAAGCAAGAGCTATATTGAGGCTACATGTTTTCCAAGTCGGTCTTTTAACTATCCATAATACTGCAAGGATAGACCTTGAAAAACTGACTACACCAAAATTTACAGAAAAACATATATAGATGTGAAGAAAGAGAACATTAGTATACTCATATCTGGCTGAAAACTCATAGATTGGCTGCTAAATGAACACCTCCTCCATGGGACGAATTCCATCTTTTGGTGACTCCTGGCAGTAGCTGCACTGTGAAATTTTGGCCATTTTCAGAACCTCCTCCTTGATTGTGTCCATCGTGCCCATTAGATCCCTCAGATTCCCTTCTAAATCCTCAATCCTGGAGTCGAAACACAACAGTTGAGTGGCTATATACCGAGTATCCTCTGAAACTACAACAGTTTCTTGGACTCCCCTTCGCACCAGGTCATAAACATTCCTCATTTTTTTCTTAAAATCCTCCATGTTATAGTTGAACACATAAAAGAAAGGAACAATCGTAAAATATATTTCCATTTTTTTTTCTAATAGGTTGGGTGTAGAAAGAATGGAATGAGTGGTCCCTTACAAAGGAATTTTACTGAGATCAATGAAGAAAGGTCTTAAAACGACACATTTTTCATAAATGAAGAAATACAAGTTGTTTAGGTTTATAGGTCAAAATATCAATTCATTCAAACATTTCAAATTGCATGAAGAGAATATGACATGGATTTTGTCAAGAACATCCAATCATTGAGAATATAGTGTTCATAAAGTTTTGGATCTCATGTTTATTATGTCGACGGTGTTATATGGTATAAAAGGATCCTATATAATGATTATAGAAAATGGTATATGCCAATGATATATGTTTATGATACACATTTATGGAAAGTGTATGTCCGGTTGATGGTTTTCAAACACATTGCCATGCAAAAAAATTTATGACATACTACCAAGTGCCAATGGATTGTCATGTAAATCATTACTCGTCTCCTAAAGCATTAGAGGACCACCCATCAATGCCTTTATGCAAGATTTGCATGCTCTAGTTTTACGTCATATCTAATCTCAATCAAATTCCTTCCAATGGAACACTTTTTCTCAACAAAACCCTAGATATGACGATTCAATCTAGAAAAAGAGCTAAGAAGGCTAAACATAGAGGTTTTCCTTAAAAGGTGATAAAATTTGTTGCATTTTTCTTATAAATTATATCATTCTTTACTAAAGAATGCATACCATCCCTAATTCATGTTGGAGATTAGGATATTGGGTTGAATTTAGAATAGAGCTTGTGTGAAATCTCAAATTACCTATCTTTCTAAGGGTGGATGGTTTCTCCTTGGTAACTTCTGCCTCTATGCTCTCATTCACCCCTTGGTAAAAAATTCTAAGGAAAATCCTTACCACCTTCATAATTCTTCTATGTTTGGAGATTTTGGATCTTTGCAAATATATTGAAAATGAACCTTGTTAACTTTTACAATTTCTTCAAATTGTTTTTCCTTTGACCCAGCAGAAAGACCAATTGACCAAATTGTATTCACACATTTCCTAAAATTTCCATAATTGTGAAATAATTTAGTGTTAATATGCCCCTCTTCCAACCATATGGATCTACTTTTGATCCTACACTCTACCTCATTTTTGTCTAAAAGTTCACTTTTTATCCTCTACTATCTTTAAATTTAGAAACTCTTCATCATTGGAAGACCCTTTGACGTTATTTACAAAAAGAGTGGTTATGTTTCTTCTGACTTTTCTAGGTCTACTTGATTTTCTTCCTTTCTCATCTTTGCACTCCCTACAACTAAATTCTTAACTTGTTTGAGAGTGGAGGCAAATTGAAGCATAATTGAATCTCATCCACAAGGATCATAAAATTTCCATTTTTTTGTAATAAAAAGTCTAAAATATTCCTTAGCCAATCAATCATGATTATATTTAAAAGGAAATGGAGGTTTTCTATCCTCCTTTTCTAGTTGTATAAGAATACGTAGATGATCATATAAGCCATTGTTTCATACCCAATAGTTATATATGTCAACCTATTCCACCAATTTTTCTACTATTAAGAATATATCCATCATATTAGAGATGCTTGTTGTTCCATGTTAGCACACAAAGTAGCATCTTAAGATTGAATTCCTAAAATCAATGATAGCTTATGTAAAACTAAGAGAGAGGCCATTGTCACCACACCTAACCATTTTGTCTCTTTAGGCTATATCTTCTCTGGCTCAATAGTGGAGTCCCTAGGGTAGGATTACTAGAGTTTAACAATCAAGTACATGGTGAAAATTAAGAGTAACTTTAGAAAAACAAAATGTTTTGGTTTTTTACAATATAAGCCATGAAGGAATTGGAGATCAGTATTTTATACAATGGGAAAATGGGGTTAACCAAGGATTGCAAGAGGATTTCTTTAGGAATATTATAAAGGGACAAGGTTGCAATTCACAAACATAGATGCTATCTAGTGGATGGGATGATTTTAGAGATCACACAAAAGGAAATTTCTAGAAAAAAAAAATCAAATGGACTTAAGGAGGGAAGCTACATTGACAGGCATAAAAAAACACATGATTTCTAGACACAAGATATGCACCTAAATTGCACTTCCAATTGATAACAATCACATAAAAGATAGAAATCCTAATCCTTCATTACCTCAATTCCATTAACAATTTCATGATCCATTAACCAACCAATCACATGAGCAACATGAAAAACCTTCAATAGAGCACTAACATCAGCCATTCTACATCCCGATTGAGTATCCTTTGTCCATCAAACTCAATTTCTTGTGCCCTTGTCCCTAGATTTTCCCTCTGCCTCCTCTCCACTGCTTCTACATGAAATGTAATAAAATATACCCTAAATATTTGTATTGTCATATAACATAATTAAGCCCCCTTGGCCCCTTAATACAGGGCAATATATTTTCTCATTTATATATCATAGTTTATTCCCCAATATGAATGGACGTGATAGGATATTTCCTACAGACTGACCCCCCTGTGAGATAATCACAACTTAAGATAATACAAATTATCATAATTTTCAATCCTAACTCTTTTTAATAAGATGTTATGATTGGAAAAGGGATAATAAACACATGCATTCTATATAAGGTGATCAATTTATTTGATTGAATTTTTTTGGATAAAATTGTATTCATCATAACATACTCCCATTTTTTAAGGAATATGTATGATATTGTGAACCAATCACATTCACCATGAACCATGCAACAGTCATAATATATAACATCAAATCCACATCAACAATATAAAAGTCCATAAACACTTTGTCATATACACATGATGAAATTCATGTATTTGTATTGGAAATAGGTCCAAAAATACATTTTTATACAAATTGGAAGAGAGTTCCCAATAAATATACTGGATTATCATGCCCAAAAATAGAATAAGGGTAGCTCATGGCCTAAACACAAATAAACATCTCCTTCCAAAAATGCCACATCGTCGCTAATGTGCATAGTGGGTGTCTCAATCACCTTGGCCACCATTGACACCCTGATGCTCATCTCAAAATCAATCTTCCTCCTCTTTGAGATGAAATAAGCTTGAACCCCCCTGGATCTAGGTATAGAGTCACTCTCTGGGATATGAAAGGGAAACAACAACATATCATCTTCCCCACAATTATATTAGTTAGTACACTTTAAAAAATACAATTAGAATTCAAATCTTGAGTACTCACCTGAGATGAGACAACATGTCATAATGGGGTTTCCCGTCTACTCGATCCAAGTCTCTCAAGAATGCCTCCCTGCAAAAATTACAAAAATCAATTAATACATAAAAAGAAAAATGTGTTATTTGATGAATTTCATTCATGCTTTATAATATTTTAATGAACTTATAAATCTCACCATGAATATCTGAGGAAATGCATGAGATTGTCCTTCCTGGATAAGAAGTGGATAAATGGGATGAACAACTTGCTCTAAGGAAATGGTGGTGGAGGGGGATGATATAGGTAGGGGGAGGTATGATGTAGGTAAATGGGAAAACATAATAGCAATGTATGGAGTCGATGTGGATGGAGAAGATGGAGCCAAATGTTGGACAAGTAGGGTAACCATAAGAGGGGATGGGTGTGGGTGGTGATATAGCCCCAGTGGTTGTACAAGGGATGGGATCAAGCCTTAGGAGGGGGATGGGTATGCTGATCACGGGGGCAGAGTGCCCTGTCACATGACTCAGCATGAACTGTGGAAAAAATGAACTAGGTGGAATATATGGATGGATGTGTGAGTATGGTGATCGGATGGTAGGAGATAGAACCTACATAAACATATTTAATACGTTTCATTAGTAGAAAAAACATGTAAATTAAACATACAAACATAATGAATTTCACATCAAATATATAATTAATTTCACACAAGTTACCTAAATGACAGGTGATCTGCTCAACCCAGGTGGAGACCTGTGCTCAATCTCTTCAATAGGAACCTGTGGAAACACACCAACACTAAGATTGATTTCTCATTAAAAACTTTGATAGTAGCAACTAAATCAAGTTTTAAATACTATAATCATACACACACTTAAATGCATGCATGTGAGGTGCTGCAATATCTGTTGTTGATGCCATAGGTAAATCAAGGTTGGGAGGAGTAATGCCCTCCCATATTGATTAAGTTGTTTCATCTTGAAACAATTGTACATGCTAGAAACATCATTTACATATTAAATACTCTAAGAAATGTTTATCTAACAATTGTAACGTACAATTAAAAATATAATTGATCATTTACAACCATTTACAAATAATGTACTAACCTCAGACATCAAAGTATATTGTGCAGGATCCTTTGTAGGGCCATGGAAAGTATGGCCACAGTGAGTGCGTTGATGGGGTAATGCTCAGTTGTTGAAAGGATCCTTTTCCCCACTGGATGTCATGGATGGTCTATGACCAGTGGGGTCTAAAGGACCTACACCTGAAGATCCTCCATACTAATTTGATGTGTCATGTCTAGATGTTGCCACAAATGTACTATCTTGCAGTACACTATGTGTAAGTCGTGATAACAAAATGTCAGTCTCATTTAGGCGATCTAGTAATTGAGGTGTCTATAAGGGAGGGTTAGGTGTATGCCTAGGATTAGGTAACCCTCTCATTGGGTTACACCTGGTGGTGGGTCAATCCTGGGGAGATCCAAGACCAACCCCTTGAAACTCACTAATGTCAAATTAGTTGACCAGTAGACCCAACACAAACTCCATATATAGTTTTCAAAGAAAATATAGTGGAACCTCCCTATTGCTGTAAGGAGGTTTGTTGAAAACCGTAAACCATCAACTAAACTAGTTTTGTTTCCATGGCTCGTATGTGCACCAATCCATGCAAAGGTGCCTTTTGCATGGATCAAGGGGTAGGTTGGTCCTATGGTCAACGAAAAAAATAACTAGAGTATGTTTTGAGATGTTCAAATATTTAATTTGGTCTTTACTAATACTAATGGAATAATACTCTCTCATCCTAGCCCTATACTCGATTATGATCAAAGATTGACCATGAGCATTTTCAACTAAGGAAATGATATTATTAATGCATGTGGCTATGCAAAGTCTTGATGGTTCCCTAGTGGTTCTATGCTCTTGATCCAAGGTTCTTAACTCGTTTAAATGTTGGTTAATTTGGAATTATGCGGTTGGGTTCTCCTTAGGGTTAATGTTTACTTCAATATTAAGTTCATGGTTTTGTGTGCTTGGGTTATCCTCGGGATTGTTTTTTGGGGGGTTTGGATCCTATTTTTCATCCATTATGATGGAGAAGAGGCAATATGCAATTAAAAAAATGATTTTGTTTAAGTTTTGGTTGATTTTTTACAATGTTTAAAATGTAATTTTTTTATTAAATCTTTGAAAAAACCAATAAAAAAATTAGTGATGAAGTCTTACCTAGATGATGCATTGGAGGCTTGGGAACTGGAGGCACACATTCCTTTTGCTAATATTTGGAATTGTTTTCTGGCGAAATCGAGATGGAATGGGGTGGAAATGGGCCTCGACCAATTTTTAATATATAGAGAAGTGTGCATGCACTACTAGTGTGCGCACATTAATAGCGCATGCACATTACTAGAATGTATGCATCACTAGGGCATGCGCGATTTTGTGCCCACACGGTTGCTTTAATGGAGGTTTGGTGATTGTCAGACCAAAAGGACATGTGCGATGTCAAGAGAACATAGGCACTTCTGATATTTATCCCTTGTGCGCTTCTATTGCATCCATTTAGGGTACCATATTCGTGAGAACGCCCTTGGATTTAACATAAATATACATGGGAATGATTACATATATATTTTCTACATGAATACATTCATTCAATGTTGTTAATTCCATGCATTTTAACCATATGAAAATAGTAATTAATTAAAATACATAACATAAATAAATACCGATCATTTATATACATATGGAGACTTATCTGAAAAATAATAACCAACTAAATGCATATCAAGGACGTTCCTCCTAGTCATAGACTCTGTTAATCGATATCTTTTTTTGGTAGGCTGCTCCCAAGTTGGGGCTATTAAACCATAAGAAGGTATTGAGTTCTCTAGCTACAACTATCCCAATCCACTAGTACTCCTTCCCCATCATCTTGCACAACCCCATGAATGGGGTTCCCATCTCTGAGTTAACTGTTAAGATTTAATATGCTAAGACAGAAAATAGCAGCATTACATTCCATTTCACAATAATAGCATATATAGGATCACTGAAGAAACAACAAGCATAGCATAAACACAAGAGACACATATTTATCCTGGGAAACCCTCATGGGGTAGAAAACCCAGTAAATCTTCCTCAATATAGATGACCAGCAATATACAAAGATGCAAACCAAAGATATGATCTCCTCCTCCACCATAGCAGACGTCTCATCCACAAGTGCGCCTCTCTCTCAAGTGAGTGTGTGTGTCAAATGAGGAACATACCTCCTCTATTTATACACTACTCTGACATATCTTTTACACAAGTACACGTAGGATCGTATTTAACAAATGGGTTAAATACCCCACTACAACTGACTGGGCCGACCCCTCTAGGGTGGTCTAATAACCCTTTGACCCACATAACACATACAGGGCCGACCCCCACTAGGGATGTCTAATAACCCGAGTTACCACATTCCGACGGAGGAATAAACATCTCCGGATATACAATATGATCTTCACGGAGGAATGAAACATCTTCGGAATAATAAAGCACAAATATAATATTCTTTGAAGTTACAATATCTCAACACTCCCCCTTAAAGAGAAGGATATTGTAACAGCATCTACACGAGCAAGGATTCATCAACATCATACATGATACATCTATAAATCATTGGAAGCTTTCTCAACATCATCAGTAGCTCAACCAGTTACTGGAACATCAACATCTTTAGTACTGAGTCTTTATCTTCTACAGCACTCGAACAGCTACAATAACATCAACATCTATATCCTCACGATTATCAGCATCATCATCATACGATCATCAGCATCGGGATCATCTCGATCTACAGCATCTGGATCATCACGATCTACAGCATCTGGATCATCTCGATCATCAACATCGTCATCACACGATCATCAGTATCGTCATCACACGATCATCAGCATCGTCATCACACGATCATCAGCATCGTCATCACACGATCATCAGCATCGTCATCACATGATCATCAGTGTCGTCATCACACGATCATCAGCATCGCCATCACACGATCATCAGCATCGTCATCACACGATCATCAGTTCTCTTTAGGACCTATGTCCAAGGATGATGCAATCATGTCATGTACCTTTTGAACCAAAGTCCAGGGATGATCCAGTCCTGACATGTACCTTTTGAACCGAAGTCCAGGGACGATCCAGTCCTATCAATTCTCGGAGACCTCATGTCTACGGCTCAGTTCACAGGACCAAAGTCCAAGGATGATCCAATCCTTACCGTACATTTAGGACCACGTCCAAGGATGACTTAATCCTCCACCGTACATTTAGGACCACATCCAAGGATGACTTAATCCTCCACCTTACATTTAGGACCACGTCCAAGGATGACTTAATCCTCCACCGTACATTTAGGATCACGTCCAAGGATGACTTAATCCTCCACCGTACATTTAGGACCACGTCCAAGGATGACTTAATCCTCCACCGTACATTTAGGACCACGTCCAAGGATGACTTAATCCTCCACCGTACATTTAGGACCACGTCCAAGGATGACTTAATCCTCCACCGTACATTTAGGACCACGTCCAAGGATGACTTAATCCTCCACCGTACATTTAGGACCACGTCCAAGGATGACTTGATCCTCCACCGTACATTTAGGACCACGTCCAAGGATGACTTAATCCTCCACCGTACATTTAGGACCACGTCCAAGGATGACTTAATCCTCCACCGTACATTTAGGACCACGTCCAAGGATGACTTAATCCTCCACCGTACATTTAGGACCACGTCCAAGGATGACTTAATCCTCCACCGTACATTTAGGACCACGTCCAAGGATGACTTAATCCTCCACCGTACATTTAGGACCACGTCCAAGGATGACTTAATCCTCCACCGTACATTTACGACCACGTCCAAGGATGACTTAATCCTCCACCGTACATTTAGGACTACGTTCAAGGATGACTTAATCCTCCACCGTACATTTAGGACCACATCCAAGGATGACTTAATCCTCCACCGTACATTTAGGACCATGTCCAAGGATGACTTAATCCTCCACCGTACATTTAGGACTACCTCCAAGGATGACTTAATCCTCCACCGTACATTTAGGACCACGTCCAAGGATGACTTAATCCTCCACCGTACATTTAGGACCACGTCCAAGGATGACTTAATCCTCAACCGTACATTTAGGACTACGTCCAAGGATGACTTAATTCTCAACCGTACATTTAGGACCTCATTCTCGAAGACATACGTCTACGGCTCTTCTTTCGGACTGAAGTCCAGGGATGATCCAATCCCCTCACATGTTCACCAAGAAATTCATTCTCGAAGACATATGTATACGGCTCTTCTTTCAGACTGAAGTCCAGGGATGATCCAATCCCCTCACATGTTCACCAAGAACTTCATTCTCGAAGACATACATCTACGGCTCTTCTTTCGGACTGAAGTCCAGGGATGATCCAATCCCCTCACATGTTCACCAAGAACTTCATTCTCGAAGACATACGTCTACGGCTCTTCTTTCAGACTGAAGTCCAGGGATGATCCAATCCCCTCACATGTTCACCAAGAACTTCATTCTCGAAGACATATGTCTACGGCTCTTCTTTCGGACTGAAGTCCAGGGATGATACAATCCCGTCACATGTTCACCACGAACTTCATTCTCGAAGACATACGTCTACGGCTCTTCTTTCGGACTGAAGTCCAGGGATGATCCAATCCCCTCAAGTCCACCAAGGACTTCATTCTCGAAGACATACGTCTACGGCTCTCTTTAGGACTGAAGTCCAGGGATGATCCAATCCCCTCAAGTCCACCAAGGACGTCATTCTCGAAGACATACGTCTACGGATCTCTTTAGGACTGAAGTCCAGGGATGATCCAATCCCCTCAAGTCCACCTAGGACTTCATTCTCGAAGACATACATCTACGGCTCTTCTTTCGGACTGAAGTCTAGGGATGATCCAATCCCCTCAAGTCCACCAAGGACTTCATTCTCGAAGACATACATCTACGGCTCTCTTTAAAACTGAAGTCCAGGGATGATCCAATCCCCTTAAGTCCACCAAAGACTTCATTCTCGAAGACATACGTCTACGGCTCTCTTTAGGATGATGCAATCCTATATGTCCACCAAGGACTTCATTTTCGGAGACATCATGTCTACGGCTTCTTTTAGAATATATGTTCAAGGATGATGCAATCCTCTTGTCACCTTAGACCCTGTCTAAGGACCATCCACCAACCTTTCTGTCGGCATCACTAATATAGGTATCCTCATCATTGATCTCACTGTCGATGCAGGCAATCTCATCATAAGTGATCACATCACTCCCCCTTTCGAGGAGGGTCCTTCTGAACTTTATTAAGTTTGTCTTGGAAAACTTTACTTGAGGTAGAGGTTTGGTTAGTACATCGGCAACTTGTTCTCTTGAGGTAGAGGTTTGGTTAGTACATCGGATTAGTAGAAGTTTGGTTAGTATATTGGTAACTTGTTACAAATTCAAACTTTTAGTTCCTTTCTGCACCTTATCTTGGAACACTAGATTCTCTGCCATCTTGATACAACTCTGTTTGTCACATAGGATCATAGTTGGGTCTATCTCTAAGTCAAACAATCCTGAAGCCATATTCAACCTTGTAGAAAAGATTGAGATCCACATCACCCATGATGATCATTAAGCTCATTAATTGACTACCAATCCTGGGTACCCATACAGAACCTGATTCACACTTCATCTTTAATTACATCATTAAGAGAATGGTCTTATCTAGTCACTTGGAGCAAAACATCTCATCATGATTCTCTTCCTCTTTCTAAGAGAATCTTCTAGCCACAAGCTTTCTATAGTGTGTTTGATTTGTAAATCTTTTGTTGAACATACATCGCTTGTTCAGTGTTCATCATTCATCATGATCTTTCCTACAAATCAAAATTAAGTACATGATTAGTAATACTTCATAATCATCAAATCATATTGACATGATAACCTATTATGCATACAGATATCATTTACATAGTTATGTAACTATTTTGACCAATACTTTGGCACAACACTTTCCCATATCCTCTATGCATACAGTGGCTATCTAGATACCTTCCATCTCTACCAGAACATACTATTGAGAGTGTGCACAGCTCTCAACATGTCAGCAAAGAGGTTTCATTCTAGACAAGCAACAATGGAATGTTTGTCCAACTTACCAATCATATGCATATTAGTAGTATACTGTTCAATGCTCTATGAATGTTTACACTCAGCATGATATATTCTAGGAATACAAATATGCATACAAGCAATATCATTTACTATTTCAAATAACAACTCAAATACTTATCTTTTATGTTTGTGTGGTTGCCTCCCGCTTGATCTTCTATATGTCTTTTGAACTTCTATTCATTCTGTACCACTGTGCATGCTCAAGTGTGCACTAGTGTCATCCTCATGATCTCATACACAAACATACATTCATTAGTATATTCTCAAAACATTCTAATTCTAAATAATCTTGAATATGTATAGTCATGATTATAGATAATATTCAAGGTTTCAGGGAAGTCTTCTTTTACTCATGCATATTCTTGTTTGATCTAGTTAGTTAAATAATCAACCAAGATAAGAGACATAATATGCATAAACCCTTGATTACTAACTTTATGAATAAGCATAACCAATCATACCAAGTATACTTATATAAGGGATCCTATCATGACATAGGAAAACATACCTGGATTAGTATACCTACTTAGTTATGTACAAAACAATCTCTTCAATGATTTAGAGATCCTGAGCTAGAACCTGCATGTCTCATAGGTTAAACATAATATAACAAAGTCATACATACCTCGTAAGTAGAACAAAGATTATGGATGAGTCTTTGTCTTCATGATGTCATGGTCATGGAACTTGATTTGTCTTTTGTGATGTACCTGTATCTTGTTAGCAGACAACATCAACCTCACACAACACCATAATGCATTAGTACAATCATATAGCCCTAATCAATTAATGTCTTCGATCATTCACATGCATTCATACTGTTACTAGGGTGATAAGACAATTCTAACATTAATCAATATTGTACTAATAAATAATATGAAGACAAACACATCATGAACTTAATCAAGAATCAAATTTCAAGACATACATGAACCTCCTTAAGTCATACCTGTTGAGACTTCTTGTAGTCTTCTTATGTAAGGCCTTAGCCTCAACTCCCCCTGAAACTTGATCTGGAGCTTGATTAGGGTTTGCTAGAGAAACCCTAAAAATTCAATCTTTGACTTTCACACTTCCGAATGAATGGAAGGATGTGTCTTGTTGAGCTGATCAAACTAGCATACTTCAATTTTGAAATCTCCAAAATTTGACCCCTCAAAATTGCCTTTGAAACTTCTGGATCTTCTCGACAGGATCCCGAACTAGGGTTTGATGAAGCCCACCCTTCTGCTCAATCAAAAGGTTTGATCCAAGGCTCTAAACTCTTATTTTTCTGAGGAGCTTCCAACCGTGGTCACAGACTTCAAAAATTCCAACTTTTGTTGAAGCCCTAATTTTCCATCTTTCCGATCAAAATCCCGAGCTAGGGTTTTAATCAAGCCCGGTCTTCTACCCAACCAAAAAATTCAATATTGGTCTCTAAATTTCAATTTTCCTGAGTAGCATTCAGCCGTGGATTCCGATTCCAAAAATTCTAACTTTCTTTGAAACCCTAAATTCCGGAAGCCATGAATAAAGGTGCTCCAAAAATAATTCTGTTTTGACAGAAATATGTACCTGATTGTTTCTGCTATAACTCTAAAATTTTCGCTCCGCAGGGTCTGAAAACTTTTTCTGCAGTAGCCTGACCTGTCATCTTTCCATCCTGACAGGTCTGACCTCAATTGGATTCTCTGAGAGAGAGTTATTCCAAGTGTCGCAACGTGACCTATTTATGGGATAAAATAGGAGAGCGAACTTGTACGGCATGCCACGTGTCACTGGTTCAGCTTCGGCCTCTGAAAAAAGTTCCCTGAGATAGTACAGTCTGTGTACTACCTGTCACTTTTTACGAAATTTCATTTGGAGCTTCCTAGCCCAAGTTATGACCTTTTTTCCTAGGTCACCTGATTTTGACTGAGATCTGGAAGAGGCAGAAACCCTAACTTGTACTGATCATAACTTACAAAGTACAACGAATCTGAGGGTTCCCTTTGGACACAAGATACCTGGAGATGTTATCTACGATCTGTAAAGGTTTCAGATCCCGAACCTTCGCCAAAATGGATTTATAGCGAAAGTTCCACGATGACTGGTTTTTGCTATGTAAAACCCTAACCTTCAAATTGTCGTAAGTGAAGCAAGTGTCGTAAGTGCCATACCTTGCATTCCTTCAAGTTAGCTGTGATACCATGTTAAGATTTAATATGCTAAGACAGAAAATAGCAGCATTACATTCCATTTCACAATAATAGCATATACAGGATCACTGAAGAAACAACAAGCATAGCATAAACACAAGAGACACAGATTTATCCTGGGAAACCCTCATGGGGTAGAAAACCCAGTAAAGCTTCCTCAATATAGATGAACAACAATATACAAAGATGCAAACCAAAGATATGATCTCCTCCTCCACCATAGCAGACCTCTCCTCCACAAGTGCGCCTCTCTCTCAAGTGAGTGTGTGTGTCAAATGAGGAACATACCTCCTCTATTTATACACTACTCTGACATATCTTTTACACAAGTACACGTAGGCTCGTATTTAACCAATGGGTTAAATACCCCACTACAACTGACTGGGACGACCCCTCTAGGGTGGTCTAATAACCCTTTGACCCACATAACACATACAGGGCCGACCCCCACTAGGGAAGTCTAATAACCCGAGTTACCACATTCCGACGGAGGAATAAACATCTCCGGATATACAATAAGATCTTCACGGAGGAATGAAACATCTCTGGAATAATAAAGCACAAATATAATATTCTTTGAAGTTACAATATCTCAACATTAACAATCCCTCGGGCTCCCTTCTTTGATTTAACATCCCCTTAGGTTTGTTACCCCAATTCCCTTCCAGGGCTCCAGCACAAGTCAACTAGGAACTCCCTGTTTCAAGACTCCAGGGAACTTAGTCATTCTCGGTATGGTTCCAAACTATAGTATGGGTCATGGTGGTACAGAGCTAACAACAATTGATATCTCAATCATGAAGGAATGATGGCATAATGGACTAGTTCTCAATAATTATATGCATATTGAGAACTAGCCAAGTGACGTGATTGGATGATAGGAACTAGACAAATGGCATATATGGGATTTGACATTTGTCCTCTCTAATCCCTAGCTTAGGAGAATTAACCCAAGATTATGGCTAATGAACTTTTATAATTAGGGATTAATAAAACTTAGGCTAAAATGAATATTAAAGATAGTGACTTAACTCATAAGTCACTAGGGTCATCTTCCTTTTAATCCCCTTCTCACTCACCCTATTGTGGAATTATAGCCCCCTCATCTATTCTTCATCCTATAGTCTGCAGTAGTCATGGATTTTATATTAAAAAGTAAAAATGTACATAATTACATAATCTGGTTATGCTAAACCATTCATATTTGGCTTCTATCCATTTCATCAATATTTACATATTTACATACTGGGGTAAAAAACGAGGTGTTACAAGGTTCATAACTTGCACCCAAATGAGGGAGAAATTTATAAGTTTACATTGATCATAGCCCTCCATAAAAAAATTGGACATTGGAAGTTGTCTCTATGGTAAACTTACAAGATTCTTAGCACTAGTAAAGATTATTTATGCTTACCTCCTAGTACCACTTGATTCATGTGGGCTTTAAAAAGGGGCAGTGATAAGGACCCTCCTAGTTAACAACAATCCCAAGTATTGATTAATTTTTGCACCAAGAATAGCAAGATGCTCTCAAGTTGATATGGGAAGATGTTATCACATTATGTAATGTTCTCAAAAATAAAAATAAAATAATAATTTAAAAAATTCATATATGCTCATAACTTATATTGCGGATTTAACATTAAACCATATATGCTCATAACTTATCTTGCGGATTTAACATTAAACCAGCATGACTAAAAAACTTAGATATGAAGCATAATCTAAAGGTTTTGTTACGTGGATTTTGTAATAAAGCACACGCGGGAACATTAACAAAGAATATCTTCAAACACATTTGAAGCCCCTTAAAGAATTAAAACATTCATAATAGATGTTAATTTAGGATAACATAAAAAAGACCAAACCTATTAAAGCATGTTATGGAAAATTCTTTTGGTAAGTAGATACAACTTCGAATGTACAAATCCTATCGATCCTATAAGGTATCTCATGAATATAAATAAAATAATTATGTTATGCGTACGAGTACTTTAACACTTCACTAACTCCCACCCAAAACTAATGAAGTGTCCACATTCTCATTTTGGTATAAATTAAAAACAAGCTTCCTTAGCGATTAGTCTTTATTTGAGATAGGTTTTTATATCGTAAGTCCTTGATAATTTTTAGCCCCATTACTTATTTGACTTAGTGAGATGTTAAAAAATTCATAATAATAATAACTAATTTAATTTTAAGGTTACGATTAAGTTTTAATTAAATATTAAAATGTTAAAAAGTTATAATAATAATAAATAATTTAATTTAATTATAGCTTAACTAGATATTAACATGATTTATGAAATTTTCTTTTATATTTGATAAAAAATCCTTAATATAATCATTTAACAATAAAATTTTATTATTTATAACATAAAAAAACCTTTCTGTTGAAAAAAAAAACATAAAAAAACCTTTAGCATAATTATTTAAGTGCAAAATTTATTTATGAAATAAGAATCCCTTCGTATAATCATTAAACTATAAGATTGATTAAGTATACATATCTTACACCTTTCAATTAAACTTCTAACTCTTAAAAAACACACATTCTTAACCTTAAATTTCTCCCCGGCATTATCCATTTAAACATTAACAAATTCAAAATCCATTTAAACATTAACAAATTCAAAATGTATATGATAACTGAAATCAAGAATGACATTGTTTGCTTCGTCATGGAACCTCGGTTGAAGGGTAAAAGTTTGGATATATTTGTGGTAAGAGCTATGACAAATTTAGAAAAACAAATGGAGAAAAATTATAATCTATGTGAGACCGCACATTTAAAAAAATAAAATGGAAAAAAATTGTAATACCAACATCTAAAAGTAGGAAATTAAAAAATGCGAAATATTCATACAATTAAACGACGGGAAACTTTAACGACGTAAACCACGGAACATATCGCAATAACGTCATGTGATATTCATGACCTCTATATTTGTTCGCTACTTATCTTCCTACCTTTGAAAGGTTGGAGCTGTTATCTCCCCACTCCATTCCTTTGCGTTTAGTCGAATCCACCTGGCTGGCCAACAGCTCCCCACTTTCGATGCCGATCTCCTCATGTTTGATGGCCTCTAACAGCTCTGCCACTACCTCACTCACACTCGGCCTACAAGACCGTACAGCCTGAACACATCTCATGGCGACTTTGGCAACTCCAGTTATGGATTTCATGTTGTAACTTCTGCCCAACCTCTCGTCTACGATTTCTGTTATTTTTCCAGCATTATCATCCATGTCCATTAGATACGGTGTCACCTGTAAACATGCCAATTATTATTGTTAGGCATCTAGGGACAAGAAGCACTACTAAATATTAATAATTTGGATAACTGATTGTAAAATTACTTACCCATTGAATGATGTTTAGTTCACTCTCAGGCAGTTTTAGATCTATGGGTGGTCTACCGCATATAATCTCCAGCAAAACCACTCCAAAACTATACACATCACTCTTCTCCATCAACGTTTGAGTGTTGTAATACCTATAAAAGTGTTGCCCCACAGAAACATCGGTAATCCAGTACAATGGAATTAAAAAATAAAATTAACTGTGCTCTTAATAATTAATTGAAATCTTTAACGTAAAGAATATTGCAGGACAACAATAACATTGCAAACAGAGTGCAAATTATAGATGTGTGATATACTCTGGATCGAGGTATCCTGCCGTTCCTTTCACCGCAGTGGTAACATGAGTGGCCTCTCCATCAATTGTCATTTTTGAAAGACCGAAATCGGCCAGTTTTCCATTCATCTTGCTGTCTAAAAGTATGTTTGCTGTCTTTATATCCCTGTGAATTATCTTCGGGATGGAACCCGCGTGAAGATATTCGAGTCCTTCAAATAGAAATTACCGGTAAATCAGATGAGATATATGGTTACCCACAATTTGTCTGTTCCAAGATGACGAAAACATCAACTGCTATTTTATTGTAATCGATACTTTAAACAACCAGCGTTTATTTAGACCTTAAAAAAACTGCTTGACATCAAACTAATTAAGAGGAGTTACCCTCGGCTGCCTCTAAAGCAATTGTGAGCCTTGCTTTCCAATTTAGTTCTGAATGTCCTGCACTAGCTGGTCCAGCAAATGCTTAATAATAAGAACCAAATGCGCATTGGTTACTTTGGCTATTATATAAACTGAAACAAACATATCTCTAGGCAATATAATTTACCATAAAGGTGGTCCTTTAGGGACCCTCCTGGCATGTGTTCGTAGATCAGCATAACTTCTCTGGTTTCGTTACAGTAGCCCAGCAAAGATACCAAATTCCTATGATTGATTCTAGAAAGAAGATCAACCTGTATATTAAGTGAAAGGACTGGCGTAAATTTACCGATACTTATGATAGTTATGAGTGCAGCCAAAATTGATTGTGGTCACACATTCTTAAATCGGATCCAAATTGAACCGTATTACATGGTAATATTTGAGGATTACCTCATTCAAGAACTCTTGAACTCCTTGGCGAGAGCACTTTCACAGCTATGTTCTTTCCTTCTGGCAATTTACCAAGGAACACCGATCCAAATCCCCCTCGCCCAATCTCGTGACTAAAGTTTTGAGTCGCAGTTACCATTTCATCTAGAGTGAAGGCACGGGACTTTGACGGATTTGGCACCATAACCATTGGGTAGTCTGCAATTCAATCATGGGAGGTAAAGTTAGTAATAGTAAAGTTTCATAATTATCATGTTCTAATTCTTCAAATATTGATGGTTTTTCGTGACCTTGGTACAATAAATGTCTTGTTTCCATTTCCATCCCACTGCTTTCGACGGCGACCCCCTGTTCATTTCTCGTCCTCGATTTTTTATTATACATAACAACAGCCACAATTAACGCTAAAGCGATGATTAAAAGTCCGCCTAATGTTATTCCGAATTTCCGAGGACCACCTTCAATTTATTATTGTTTGAAATTTGTGGGGTACATTCCGTCAAATCCATACGTAGGTTTGGGTTTCCCAAGTAACTGCAATAGACGAAAGCGAGATTTTCCATGAAATCAATGCACTAAGGTTAATTGGAGATTGAACTGGATTCATAATATTAAATATGGCATTTCAATTAGACAAACTATGAAAGAAAATCTGACCCTGAAAATATTAAAATGGGATTTGGGTCAAACGTAACGTATATAAAATTGATTACTTGAATTTCAACGAACAATCGAGTAGAAGTTGCGCAGGAATTACACCGCTGAAACTACTGTTTTCTAAATTCCTGTCACAATAAATTCAAAAGCATTGCCATCCAAATTTATTAGCTAATTAAATTTAACTTTGAACAAGAATCCGAAAATATTAAATTAGATTGAAAAGTGAGAGGAGAAGACGACATACAACTCTTTAAGGTTTTTCAGTTGAGATAACCAGTTTGGAACAGTACCGTTCAGGTTGTTGTTTTGTAAATATCTAGCATAATAACCAAAGTAAATTTTTCTGTAAATTTTCCTTCTTTTTTGAAAATACATAGGCTCAAGTCTAAAAGTCTGCAAAATGGAAATTTAATGTTGAAAACAAACTTACAATCCCTCCAACATGGTTAAATTGGAGAAATTTGGCAATGATCCCATTAAGTGATTATTGTCAAGTGACCTGCTCATTTAAACACGAATGCGTAAGTGACCTGCTAATTCAAAAACGAATGGGTAAAGGCTACAGAGATGATTATTCCCTCATATAATATCCAAGGACAAACCATCTCGCTCCACGTGATCAAATTCTATGTTTCAAAGAGGGGAATTTATAAACAGACAATCCTTTCCGTAATAGGAATAATCGGAAACGTTTCAACCATAGTCTATACCTAGACTCACTGAAAATAATCTAGCCATTAGTATGTGTTGTAATCTACAATTTTCCAGGATTATTCCGAAGAGTTTATTAGGGCTACACGAGAAAAAAGGGTTAAATTCTGCTTACAAATTAACTAATGCATTCAAATGTGCAATTTCTTTAGGCACCAATCCTGTCAGATTTCTTCGGGACAAATAGCTGGCAACAACAGAATAGAATATAGTGAGCGCTTACAAACACATCTACGATTCTACCATTAAACAAATCGACGAATTAAAGCTTACATTTTCGAAATTCTTATGTGGGAGTAGCTGTTATCACAGCCAATTCCTACCCACTCGATCAAATAGCAAGGATCAGAAATCCAATCTTTCATGTCAAAACTCATTTTGATGGCGTCCAAAGCGTTAACTGTTGTTGAAGAAATGGGTTAGCCATTGAATAATAATATCTGTAATTTCAGTACGAGAAGTTTAATTGGGTACTTACTATCTTGAGAATATGTTTCCTGATCTGTGTCATGTAGCCAGTGATACTCGAAAACGTTGAGTATAGGAGAACGGTTGGATCTAGGGGCCTTAACCACGTTAAAGTAATAACGTATTTCATTGGGGAGGAATGTCCACTCTATAGTGGAATGATTTGGTTTGAGAGTAAAGGTGTCAGACGGCCTTTCACCATTTACTGCGACGTAAAAAGATCTGGATTCGTACATTTCTAGCGTCTCGATCTCTGCAAAATAGAAGAGCAACATTGATTTGGTGCCCTCGGGAGTTGATGCTATTTTGATTCCAATTATGTCCGAGTTGTTTCCAACCCACGCCGTTTGCATGACAGCAATTGGAGGAAGGTCTTTGGTATTGCTCGTTGAAATAGTCTCTTGACAACTTACGGGCCGTACAACATCTTTATTGTTATCACTTGAATCTGAAATATAATATGGACACCAGATACGGTCGAACTTGTCATCCGGATACCTGCAGAATCAACCACGCACTATTCAGCTCAAACGTTTGACAAAAGAATATTCACAAGTGTGTCATATTTACATATATTTAGGTTTTTAATTTTTTAAAATTCGTTTTTAGTATAAAAATAGATTCAGATCTTGACTTGATTTGTACAATTTCAATATTTTATATTAAAACAGATTAATATGAACTAACTAGTTGACTATGATGTTCAAAGTGGTCACCCAATCACAGAATTTCCACCAACATTAAAAGCAGTTGTCAACAAAATTGTTCCTGGCTTAGCCTTTTCATACATGCCATCTTGGAACGCCCTCAATTCAATAGCAGAGATAAAGGGATCATCTGAGTCGGAGGTTCTAATCAAGCAAATGTACAGCACCTTGCCTGAACTAACAAGTATTCTTGTATAAATACGATGGATCTCGATCTGGCAATGTTACGTTTGCCAGATGCAACATCCCCAGTGTCTCAATAGAGAATTGGAAGGTGGGCAATGTTCGAAATCCAGTGTAATTTCCAACGGCAAACCATAACCTTACGAGGTAAGGCAAATCGGGTGTCACAGGCAACTTATAGCAACACTTTTTCAGAGGTTTCTTGAAATAACGTAGAGTCTGGAAGTAAGTACCGTCGACATATACGTCCCCTATGTCTCCTGTCTGACCAACGTCTATGTAATCAGCATCAGTAACCCATTCTATACCGTTTTCCGACGTGTGATTTTCTTTTCCTCCGCAACTGATACTCAGAAATCCTGCTACACCACCAGAAAATAATAAAACAGAGTAGACAAAATGAAAAAAGAGTAGGCAAAATGCAAACACGCTAGCATCCCCGTAGACCGCAGTAATAAGCCGTTCATTCAAATTCGAAAGTTTCATTACATACCTGGTTGAGCAGTAATAACAGCCAATAAACTGAAGAGCACGCCAACTGGCGCTGTCCATCTGCCCTATTTGCCATAGCGAGTCTTGCCTATGGTTCCCTCCATTTTTTAAATGTGCTCCGTAGTTCTAGCAACCGGAAAGCATATTATTAAAAGTTGTTCGAAATGTTATTTACATCTTTGAGCTGTTGACTACGTTTATGTGACTAAATTCGACTACTTCAGTCTGGAACCTGTGTCTCTTAGAATGTTTGAATAATAAAGCCAAACATGATATTTTAGAATTTCCTTCCACAATATCCTTATGCCGACTTTTCGATCTTCTATTCGGTTAGTTTGACTTGTTCATTTTCTATTGTAGACCTAAACTTTTTGATATTATTGTTATATCAGTGATTGTAATAAAGATCCAAAGATCATGAATCAACTTTGAGGTCAATTTATGTTTATGAAATTCTGTTTTATTTTTTTATGCTTTAAATAATTTAAAGAAGAAAATTAATATTGTTAAAATAAAAATAAAAATAATTTTACAAATTTTATAAGTGTTATTTTTATTTTTGAATTTATTATGTTGTAGTTTTACAAGTTTTATTTTGAAATGTGGTATTAAACACTTCTTCAAAAGTTGTAGATGTGGAATCTTTCAATTTTACAACTTTTATGGTAAAATATGATATTGAATAATTCCTTTAAAGTTGTAGGCGTTGGTTAAAATAATTGTCAAAAAGATTAAAAATGAAAAACAATTTATTTGAGAATGTCTTTTCAAAATATTTATAACAATATCCACCTTCCTAACTTTTTAAATCATCAAAACTATAGTCATGACAATGTATAAAATTATTCTCAATTAGTGTTTAATAATTATAATCATCAACATTATATTAAAGCAAGAATTTTTTAATAAAATTTGATGAAAATCAATCAAGATGAATTTTATGCTTTTATCACCTTCCTTTTTGGAAAATAATTAAGTAACTGTAGTAGAGAAGATTTTATTTTACTGGAGATTTTGTTTTCCACATTACCAAACACCCTTATGGCTTCACAAGAGATCAAAATCTCATTTTTTTTTCTCCAGTAGAAGAAAGTATTTATGAGGTGACACTATCTATCCTTAGATATTATAATGTTTTTGGTTTTGTTATTTAGTTTTAGACAAATTTATTCAGAGTTAGTGACCAAATCTTTGTTGCTACAATCTTATTGTGCGTTTATATTATTATGTGTAAACAAAATTTGAAATGCTTTAGTCTTGGGAAGCAAAATTCTTACAAGCGAACATTTTGGAATCTTACTCCAAAATAAAAATAATTGTTTCAACTAGATGTGTATATTAGAAAAAACCAATAATCCAATAAAGTTTATCTTAAATTTAAATGGTTTTTTAAACATAAGAACATATCCTTACAAGATTAGAACTATAATTTGTTGCAAAAAAAAGAGAGTTCATGTACCATAACTAGTAATTTAATGAATTGTAACCATATTGATATGATAACTTTAAAAACCATTTCAGCATAAACTTGAAGTAGGTCATAACAACATTTTTGTGAGACACAATCACATCTCCCTATCATTGAGGAATAAATTGGTTTTCTTGAAAGCTATGGTCATAACGACATTTTTGTGAGACACAATCACAACTCCCTATCATTAAGGAATAAATTGGTTTTATTGATATATCAAAGTTCAAGAGCAGATCTTGACTTAAAGATAAATAAGACCTTGAGTAAGAATGATGTTTATATTTTTAGCCATTAAATATTTAGAATTTTTTTATGTTTTATTTAAAAACAATTGTTTGGGAGAACAATGAATCATAAAATCTCAGGAAATTTTAAGATCCATTTGAAAATTTCAAAAATTGTTTGATTTTTCATATCATGAACTAGAATACATTTCCTTTTACAATGATCTATTTTCATGACAGATCCACATTGGATCAATAGATCCTACACATCGGAGTGGCAGATCCGATAACATAGCTGTACACTATGCAAAGGAAACACAAAAATGCTTGCCATATGGAGAGTCTGAAAACAGTTGCCATACAAAGCATCTAGATGGATGTATGCCATAATAGAATAAACATCTTTAGCGTTGATGAAGTGCAATTTATAAGATCATTTCTATTTCTTTCACTAGCAGCCACTTATTCTCCACGTGTGGAGCATTTCCATTTTGATAGTTAATGCTTGGCTTTATTTTTAAAAAATATAAATAACGTATTATTATAATAAATAATAAATAAATAAAGTACATGTTATTTATGTATGAGTTATTTATGTATGAGTTACAAGTTATTTTTTATATTTTTATTTTAATAATTGTTTATTTTGAATTTTGAACGATCCTATAAAATCAATTTCCACTATACATTTATTTAATCCTTCTTCAATCTAGTATAAACATAATGATAATCCACCCCAATTTCTAAGATATAAACACCTATCAATACAATAATAAACAATATAACAAAAACCACTTACAAATACAAATACACTTAAAAATTGCAACCCAACTCACTAAATTTTAGAAGTGGAAATTTTGTAATGTAACTAGCTATGTTCTCGCCCATCTTTATAGTGGTGAGAAAAGCTTAAAACACAAATCAAAAAGTGGTAGGAGAATTGAACTTATGGCGTATGTAGGCTAAAGCTTGACCTACAATGAAATAAATGCCCTTTTCAACACTTGTTCCAAAGTAACATCGTAATTCTAACATCTCCACGGTAACAAAGCCGCCGCCGTTCATTTGTGATCCCAGAAGTATAAGCCCCACGCTTCCTCCACCGCCGGAAATCAAATTCCATGAACGCTGGCAATTTATGTATGTCCTGGATCGCGTAGGATAAAAGGTAACCAAAACGCCCCGCTGTTTTGGCGATTTTGAGATAAAACCAGTTAAAATTCTTGCTGGAAAATTCACTCTGGTAACAACACAACATCCTAGCTTTGTTCCCGACACAGAAGAAATCAGTCTAGCTTCAGTCTTCAGATTATTTTACTAAGACTTAATGGCATAGCCGAATAGCTACACAGAAGAAATCAGTCTAACTTCAGTCTTCAGATTATTTTAATGAGGCTTAATGGCATAGCCGAATAGCTACACAGAAGAAATCAGTCTAGCTTCAGTTTTCAGATTATTTTACTAAGTCTTAATGGCATAACCGATCGTTTCAGGATGACCTGAGGGTTGTTTCTCCGCTGGGGAATTATTCCGCCTGGTGGGGTTGGGCACCTCCGTTTTCTCCGAAATCCTCCGGTGACTCTGTTCCATAGAATCCATTTACTTCAAATGCAGAGTTGTTCCCCGTAGACCTACCATATACGATGTGCACCAAAGACTAAGAAGCCGTTGAAGGGATTAATGGCTCAGAAGATTGGAAATTAGGTGCAAATTCGTTTGAGGGTCCTTGGGTGCAAGTTCATTTCGAGGATCCTCGGGTGAAAATATATTTTCCATATCTGAATGGATGGAAACTCATCGAGGACACTATGAGGGAATTGGACACCAAGATTTCTTACGGTATGGATCCGACCACTATGAATTTGTTTTAATTTTTATTTCCTTTTAAAATCAATATGAATTTGTTTTAATTTTTATTTCTTTTTAAAATCAATATAAGTTTGGATCTCTCAATACTTTCTGCATCGATTCTTTCTATGGACTATGGCTAATTCTCAAGATCAGGCGAAATACTTCATATTATGAAACACCCCATTGGCCCATTGGAGAACTATAAGCCATTAAAAGTACAGTTATTATCTCTCGACTCTAGTTATCATATCTTTTGTTTTTTTTTCAACAAAAACTGCTCCAATTCCTTTTTAGTTGTCATTTTATCAGAGAGCATGTGTCAAACACAAAAGAATAAGAATAGGAAAGGGCACGCCATGCTCTAAACAGGCCTTGTAGTCCATCTGTCTACTTCTTTGACTCTTATTCCTTCTTTACTTCTTTCGTGTGGGTTTACTTCCAACTATGATTGGAATTAGAAACATTCCGTCCCTCATTTCTTAGGGCTTAAGCGTTATTATTCACTGGTTGTTAAAAGTATAGACCAGGCATTTTGTTCATAATTCCAATACTACTCCCAACGTAACCATATTTTCTTCCAAAGGCTTTTAATAAAATAGTTATTTTAATTTATTTAACTCGATCGCCAGAGAGAGCAAATCTGGTAAAGAGCTGTAAATAACTTAATGCAGTAAAATTCTGTGTATAAATTCTACTGTCAAATTTGCGAAAGGGTCCGCCAGCCATAAGCAATAGACATACCTGAAAAGTAGATGCTACAATGCTGAACTGCATTAAGGTATTTTTCCTCTGGTTCTCGTATGAAAGCAGTGAGCAAAATAACAGCAAAAGCACTCTGGTTCTGGTTCTAGTATGAAAGCAGTGAACAAGATAACAGCAAAAGCTATGAACAAGATAACATAGGTATAAACACCAATACTTCAAAGCATTGCGACTGGAATTGTAACATTGGTATAAACACCAATACTACTAAGCATTCTGCGAATTGTCCAGCAGTTAATTCAAATCTCACAGAAGGCTTGAGTACTTCAAAACCTTTTGGGCGTGGGATAACTGGCACTCAAATGTCTGAGATCTGAATTATTTGTCCTTTGATTGAAAATTTTCACTAAATACCTAACCACTGGAAAATAAGAGAGGCAACAGTCCAGGAATCAATCGATTATAAATGCAGAGGCAGCCGAATATAAGTCTAAACATAAATGCAAGGGCAGCTCCATAAATGAAAATAAGTTTTTCATTGTACACTGTCCCCTCAAAACTAAAAAGTAATTATAAATTAAAAATTAGAAAATAATTAGGAATAAAAATTTCATAAGAGCTACGCATCACTTAATATAGTATAAAATATACTTTTAAAGTAAAAAATATACTATATAGTAAAAAATATACTTAATAGGACATATTCATCACTTGATTAGAATAAAATGCATTAGGGCTCCTGGGAGGTTCAGCTTTCATGTAATGAAAATAAAAATAAAAAATTATTTTTTTTCAACCAGAAAAAAACCCTTTGCTATTCATGAGAGTGAATTAAAAAGATTTACAATATTTCTATCCCAAGGATAGTGAAGGCGTAGACTTTTAGTTTGACTATAAAAACCATGAAATAATCTATCCTAACAAAACCATTAAAAATCTTCATTTACAGCTACAATCCAGTGTTGCTGGGAATTAATAAAAACTCTATACAATATTTCAGAAAGTAATTCCAACAGCTCATATACAAAACAGAGATTCTAAACTAAAAATAAAAAAACATCAATAGAGCTGGACAAGAAGAATTTCTATATATACATAGTATACAATATACTTAAATAAATAACTTTAAAGTGTAGAAAGGTTAAAGTTATAACTTTAAAGTTTAAAGTGTAGAAAGGTTAAAGTTATAACTGTATAGTGTAGGAAGTTTAAAGTTTTATGATTTTCATCTGTTTTATTAAAAATTTAATTAAATGCTATCAAATTAAAAACTTAATTAGTTTGAAATCAAAATTACAATTTTTTTATCAATCAATGTGATTGAAATTATGTTGAAGTATATAAGATTAATCAAATTTGAAAAGTAATAGGAAATTGATTTAAAATCAATCGCACGATGGCTATGCAGAACTAAAAATAATTTTAAATAAAAATTTCCAAGACTTTAACAAAAGCCTTAGAAACCCAATGAAATATTACCGAAGTCAACAAACTTTTGACTGTGAAACGATCGATATAATCCCTGCATTGCAGGGACTCATAAAGTGAGGTATAGATATTTTATTTGGGGGCGGGTCCTTTATTGTGCCAGTGGTTGGCATGGTCTTGTTTTGTTTTCTGACTATGGAAGTCGTCTGTAATTACTTTTATATACTTAAGACAAATCACATGGGATACGGAGCAAACTTTCTAAGATGCCATTCAACGATCAAAATTGAACTCGTCAGAGCCCTTCCAAAGGTTTCTGATTCGTCCCTGAAGTGCTAAATGAAAAATGCCAGTAAAAAAAAATTTAAAAACTTAATTTCACCCTGCAAAATAAGAAGGGGAAAATAAATAAAAATCTTTCAAATAAAGGGTAATTTTTGTAATATCTCGTCATGGTTTTTATTCACGGTGTAAGGGCAATATAAATATAAAGGTAGATCGTATATCCACCCAGTACCCACTGCCCAGCTGCCATCACCGAATTCACTGATTCACCAGAGGCTCGCCGCTGGGTACTGCCCACTGCCCAGCTGCCATCACCGAATTCACCGATTCACCAGAGACTCGTCGCTGGGTACTGCCCCACTGCCCAGCTGCCATCACCGAATTCATTGATTCACCAGAGGCTTGCCGCTCAAGACTTAAGCATATCTAATCATAGATCTTTCTGGCCGGAATCTTGTGTCTTGAGCCCTGTGAAACTGTGTGTCTTAATTAATCTGAGCTGTAATACCCCCAATTTGACCCTTAGGATATATTAGCCTTTAATGTAAATAATGTGTACATGTGATGTATGTTTTCCTAGCGTGGAGCTCAAGGCCAAGGCCCCGCTAGTGAAAGCCCGAATTTTATTTAAAGGGCAAGTATTTGATATTTTGATACCATGTGCTCTTAAGCCATGGAAATTGTAAAAGGGTGTAATTAAACATCATGCAATATAAAATACCAAAACTGGTTGCGGAGACAGCAAATGAGAAGGGGCCACGTGTATCCACTAGGGAGTGGTGAGGGGGATATGGGACTAAACCCTAGGCTGCCACATGTTATTATGAGAACCCATTGACTTCCCTATATGACATTTATGCCTATTGTAAGGAAGTGGTTGAGATGTCAGCCCATGGCTTTAATGGGGGATGGGCAACCCAAAAATTCGTATGGGTAGGTATGGGCTCTGTTTACTTGTCCCACAAGTCACTCTACCTCGTGGGAGGTGGCTTCATTCTCATCCCTATCCCATGGTGGAAGGATCTATCATCATTGACCACCCAAAAACGAGTCCCCAGCAGGGAGAAAACCAGAAATTGCGACTGTGAGTGAAACCCCGTTTTGGGAAGCCAAAAACGCCCAAAATGGGTATTGGACAGTGAAATCCAATGGTGGATCCCTTGGTATGAGCCTTGGGGCGAATTTGGGAGCAATAGCTACCCCAAAATCCATGGGAAAACCCAGTTTTAATTGCCCAGAAAATCCAAGAGTGGATGTATGAACAAAGGGTGGGATTGCTGAGTCCAGCTTGAAGTGTATGTGGCTCTGGGATTGAGCTCAGTGGATTAGCATCCTCCTCCATCTCCTATTGCATGCTTGAAAAACCCAACTGTGTGTTGACTTAGCATGGTTGTTTGAGTGAAACCCTGACAGTGAGTGAGCCATCTAGTTCCTCCTTAGTGGATACACAGCCCAGCTCGGGGGTGATCTCTCAGCTGAAAGAATACAGGCTGGACAGAGATCTATGGTTGGGTGGAACGTTGCTCTCACGTAGCCAGTCGTTGGACAATTGCGTTGCAAGATAAGTATTCTTTGTGGACTAAATTATATACAATATGTGTTCTGCAATGTGTTATTTGAATGATTATTCTTCATGATTAATAAAATCGATATGAAGTAGTATAAGAAGGGGATTGAATTCTCTGCCTATTAATTGCTTGAAATAAGTGTGCTGATACGAATCTATGCTTATGTGTGTTGATATGTTTAAATCCACTGTGTTTTATTGAAGTTTGCATATGTATAGAGAAGTTTTAATTGTTATGAATTTTATGAGTAGAAAGAATTGGGGCTAAGTCTGCCAAAAGCCCTGGTGTGTTGTTAATGTTTCCTTCCCTGCAATTGAATGAGAGAAGGGGACATCACATGAGCTCATTCCCGCCATGGAGTTGCTAACTTGATACTCTATTTAAACTTGATGAACCCGTCAGGCCTCTACAAACTAAAGGTGTTAATTCGCTGAATCCTCAAGTGTCCATTTTCCTTCTTCATCCAGAATTTTGTTAAGGTATATTCTTGTGCATTTTCTTAAATGCAATGCAGGTTTCAATTGATTTTACATGCTTTCACTTAAATTAAATCATGATTGTTATTGCATTACACGTTATAGTTGCTTTAAATCCCTGATTCCTTGTCACAACATCGCTGGCTGGCTGCTGCTAGCAAGGTAACTTTTCTCTACAAATTTTCAATGGTTTATTTTTTGGCTACTAAAATAATGGTTAAATTGTAATCTGGTGAATTTATTAGTAGTTCCTTTTCCATAACATTTCACCGGAACCTTCCTTTTTAATGTTGCCTGAGGCGTTATGAGGAGAATTCCACTATCTTTCCAACAAATGGTTGCAAACTTGCATGCCCCACCTATTTTACTGTTTGAGATCCTTGTGTTTTTATCACTGGCAAACACATATTTTCTTAGACAATTTATTGATGACCATAGTGGTGTATACTTCTCTTTTCTGAAGCACTTTGTACACTAGCCCCACTTGTTGCTTGAAACACAATCAATGTTAGCTTCTTCTACAACTCTTTTCAGCTTCAGCACACTCATTGGAGCCTTTTTTTTTTTTAGCTTTTTCTACAGCTTTTTTCAGCTTCAGCACAGTCATTGAAGCCTTTTTTTATTTGTTACACCTATTCTTTCCCACCGTAGCAATAAATATAATAATAGGAGTAGCATAGAGCCGATGAGATATACTCTTTTTGGAATGGTGGTTTCGAGCTCCTGGACGCTGTGAGGTGTAGTTGATGGCTTAGGATTAGGAATCTCTGCTCTATAATCTAGTATGAGTTTACTGAAATATCATTAACCAAACAAGACACTAAATACTAAATATAATCTACATAAGTTACAAATTAGTTCCTATTGTTTCTGAGACTATAAATAGATAAATATCATGCTCGATAACGTTTTGCTTCCATTGGATTTTCATCTTTTGGACAATGTCTACTCGCCACGTTGTGGGACTTATCACACCGTTCATTTTCACATGTTTTTCTCTTTCTATAACAGAATAAACATGAGTTTCTTTAGTTTTTATACATTGCATAAGTTGTTCTCTGAATTAGTTCAAAGTTTAATAGTTATCTAAATTATTTAGAATTATATTATAAATTTCAATTAACTTTAATATGTTAACAAATATGCATTTTCCAAGTTTACAATTATGCGGTTATGCACCTTCAAAAATATGCATTTCAAAGTTTGCCAATTATTGCGTTTGGGTATAAAAATTCAATACAGTAAATATTCTTTGAATATTTACAGTTCTATTATATATTTCTTCACTAAACAAGTTTAATAATTATTTAAATTGTTTATGGTTATATTGTAAATTTTTCTTAACTTTCATATAGTGCATTTTCCAGGTTTTTATAGTTATGTAGATTTGATATAAAATAAAAAAATTGTAATTTTCATATAATAATTCAATACACAAATTTGTGATGTACAAATTTATTTATGTTAAACATTTTGTTTAAATTTATGTTAATTATTTGTTGAATGTCTTCTAATTATATACAATAAAAAAATATGCATTTCAAAGTTTATCAATTATGTAAATTGATATAACAAATTCAAATTTCATTTTCACAATACATAAGTTTGCCACTTCTGCTTTTATGTAAATTGATACAACAATGTCAAATGGTAATTGTGTACATTAATTCAATGTCAAAACAATGTCAAATGGTAATTGTGTACATTAATTCAATACAATAATATTCAAAGATTTTATTTAAACTCATATTTTTAAGTTAAAAAAATTACAATAATGTTTTTTATATTTTGTAATACTAAATTTATATGATATTTTAGTACTTCACTTTTATTAATATTATGAATTATGATTTGGGTTAAAATTATAAATCTAATTATTTATTTAATGTTCAAAACATATCAATTAAAGTGTCAACAACTTCATTCAAAACTAAGGTATAATTTTTAATTTTTTTTAATTTACTTTTATTCAATATTCAAAATATAGTTTTTGAATAATTATATGTTTCATAAATTAGTGTTTTTACATTTTTTTAAGTTGATAAAAAATATAAGAGTTATTAATTTTTTTTTAACTAATTAATTATATTTTATTTTTATTTTAATAGCAATAAAGAATTATAAAATTTTAGATATCAACTTATTATTAATTATCTTGAATTAAGTTTTATTTCATTTATATATAAAGAAATGTTGAAATTATAGAAGCAAATTTTCAGTGGTTTAAATACTAATGAATATGTGAAAATAATATTAAGTATTTCAATTGTTTTATTGTAAAACTATGTCTTTATATATATGTTTGTGCATTTACTTATGTTAATGTTTGAATTGTTTAAATAGGTGTAAATCGAGAAAATGGCTCCCATTGGTCGTCCTAAGAAGGATAGAAAACAATTATCAATTGTTGATGCATTTGGTATCCCACAGCAATCTAATCAACCATATTTCCAAAATGAAGTTACTGATCATCCACTTGAAGATGATGAATTAGATAATGCAGAACTTGTTGAAGGAGAACAACCATCAAAGAAATGCAAAAGAACATTCAAATCTAAATGGAAGACAAGATTTCCATGGGCTTATGTTATTAAAGATTGTAATGGCAATGAAAGGATAAAATGTTCATGGTGTGTTAAATTTAAGAGAGGACACTCCATTTGCTAAAGATGGAAAGTACCACTCTTCAAGTTAGTGGTCTAAATGACCATGCAAATTCAGAAGCTCATAAATTTTCTTTGCAACTTTTGGAGGGAGAAACCAAAGAAGTAATCTCCCAATTACCAAGCATATAGAACTAATGGTAGATGCTGAGAAGGACAGAATCATATCAATGATTGAAAACATGTATTTTGTTGCTATACATGATTTACCTTTAGAAACATATAAGTCAATTTGTGACTTAAATAGGTAATAAATGCACTCCACGCATGCCTCTAACAGATGAATACTCTGCATACACAAATTACATCATCTGGGAAGGAGTTTCTACAAGCTGCTAAGGAGGTATATTGGAAAAAGTTAAAAGATGATATTTTCCATAGCCCATTTTATTCTATTTTAGTTGATGAAAGCACTGATCGAACCATGGACCAACATTTGATTGTTTATATTACATATTTGACAAATGAAGGAAGAGGCAAATGTGTAACAACATTCATACGCTTGCTTCAAATAAAGGATGGAACACCTCAATCTATGTATGATGCAATGAGAACACTTTTAGTAGAGATGGATCTATCTTTGATGAAGTTAGTTGGATTTGGCTCTGATGGGGCATCCTCCATGAGGGGTATTCGTGAAGTTTTATCTACTAAGCTTCGCCGTGATGCTTCTCATCTATTAGATATCCATTGCATAGCTCATAGAGAAGCATTAACAGCAAATGATGCTTCATCTCATTTTTTTAGAGTTGCAATATATTGACAAATTTGCAAACAAAGTTTATTCACGGCTTGGAAAATCTGCTAAAAGACATGGATAATTGAAAGAGCTAATGGAATCATTTCAAATCACCAAGTTAGAGGTGCTACAAATCCTTCAAATTAGGTGGCTCTCTAGAGGAAAGGTCATGGAAAGACTTGTTAAACTCATGCCTGCTCTTGCTAAAAGATTGCGAGTTAGGGGAAAAAAAAATGTATGAGTTGGCAACAATATTTCAAGTATAATTTTGCATCCATTTACTTGCAGAAGTGCTTATTGAATTAAATAAGTTGAACCAAAAATTCCAAGAGGATCATGTTGACATTACCTCCATCGGCACTACTTTAGATGTTACTATTAACATGCTTCGTAAACAGTTTTTAGGAAGCATATTTGGGGTAGGTGCAATGCACATATCCTCTTTTTTAATTAAAGCACAAGGAGGAACTCTTGAGTTTGCAGATAGCACAGGTATGGTACATTCACATCGACTAAGGTTTGAAAATTTGCCAAAGATGCAAACATCAAGGACACTAGATGATTGTATAAATTTGGGAAAATGCTTCATTATGGAGGTGATTGAATCTCTAGATAGGAGGTTTCACCGATTTACCTATATTTAATGCTGCTAAGTTTTTTATTCCTCGTTATTATTATGAAGAGATGGATGATAGAGACTCTCAAACAAAAAGATGGTTGGAATCTTTATGTGAAAAATTTGGTTGTTGGGGACTCACCTATTATGGATATTGTCAAATGTTTGGGTGAAATGGATGAATTTGTTTGTTCTATTTAATAAATCATACCCAAAAAAACACATGTTTGGAGCATGGGATCTATGTGGAGATGAGCCTGGATGGTTTGAAGGCTTTCCCTCTTTGATGCAATTATGGCAAGTTATTCTTGTTATTCCAACAAGTACAGCATGTGTGAGAAAGAGGCTTCTCAAAATTAAACAGTATAAAAAATGATGATAGATCAAGACTTTCAATGGAGACATTGGATATGTTAATGTTTCTCTCTCTTAGTGCACCTCATGATCTGAATGAGGTAGATTGGAATGCAATTTATGATGTATGGAAACAAATGAAAGCTAGAAAGCCTCTTCCATTGGGAAAATAGTTTCATGCTTTCAATGATGTAGCCTCAAATACTTTTGAAAAATATCAACCGAATGGAAGAAGAAATATGTTTGCTTACTATTTTGGCTTGAATGTGTTCAATTATGTAAAATTTACAAACATAAATAATTAGTGGATACCACAATTTTGAAAGAAAATTTTGTTTATTTATTAATTTTTTTTTTATATAATTATTGTTTAGTTTTTTTATTGTAAAAAGACTATTTTTATTTTAGTTTTTATTTTTTAAGAAGGGTTTACTTAATTCATACTTGTCAATAGAAGTACAACTATTTGTATAACCCTTCATCATTGAAGGGTTGGATGATTATATGCCCTTCAGTTTGAAAGTAAGACCAGCCCTTCAAATTTGATCACTGATGCCATACTTCACTTTATGTGTCGGAATAGACTACTCACACACGGGATACGGAGCAAGCAATTTTATGGTACATCTTTGAAAGTTTGCTCTGTATCCCGTGTGACTTGTCCTTTCGAGCGATAAAGTAAGGTACCCACATAAAATTGCTCCATCATTCCCTTTCATGTGATAGTGAACGCCCACTTTCCCAACCCTTATCCCCGCTATGCGATGATGTACGCCAATTCCCGAATTCTAGTAAAGACCATCCACAATGCCATACAATCCATACGAATGACAGGCCTGGGATAACTCAGCACTCAAATCGCCTCATTTTTTTGGCAATTTGTTCTCTAGATCTGGTTATGAAAATTGGCAGAATCGTAGTTCCACCTATTTACTGTGGAACTATGCCATGGAATTGTGCCCTAGGGGTTTTGCCCCATTTTAAGATGACCCAAATCGTCGAAATTCCAAAAAAATAACGGAAGGGGTGGAATTGTGCCTCGCCGAAAATTTTTCCGTCGCCAGCAAGGGGCGATTTGAGTGCTAGTTATCACACGCCCGAATGGCAATCCTACTTGTTTGAATGAAACATATCCAAATTTCATCTAGACTACATTTATGTGTGTCCATTGGAAGAGTTTTGTGTTGCGTGTATAAAAGTTCTCCAAATGTTTATTTAGAAAGAAAAAAAATTCATATTCAACTTCTTATGTTGTCTTGCTTTTAGAATTTGGAAAATTACCATAAATAAAGTTCTTAATGTATTTTTTTTCCAGTTTTTTTTGCTTGCAAAGGAGTTTGGGTTGGCAAGAGATTGTGGCTTTTTTGCTTTTTGCAATAGTAAGCATTGAAGCCAATAGCTATGATGAACATTCAGACACTCGTATTTGTATATTTATTAGTTGTGAAATACTTTAACAATGCAACCAAGATCTAAGTTTAAATATCTTTATAAGTGGTGGCTATGTGGGTCTCAAAGAGACTTGAGATCACTTCTCTAAGCTTCGTAATATAGTTTCATGGCTTTTTTAATAAAATTTATTATAATATAGCCAAAAGTCGTAGTCAAGAAGGAGATAATTATGATGATTAGGTGATGGTTCGCTTGCCCCTGCATTACCTAAGTAGATGTTATATACCTAATGGATTTTGGTTGTAACACTCAGCACTTGCAACCAAAACAACTTCCAGTTGTGCAATATAATTCCAAACGAATACATGGAAATGATATATCAAGTAGAAAGTCTTTATTTTTGTTGCACAAAAGATGCAACAAATACTAAGTAAATACCTTGCGTATTGCAATTTTTTATAGGTACCAATATATAGTAATAGGAAAGCCAACATTTGAATTCCATGCTTGTACCACAAGATTATAGAAGCATATGTGGGCCACTGAGAAAGCACACAACACAATATCAAATTCTAACATCCAAACACAATTACAAGATCCATTAAGCATGTATCCAACTTAATATATATAAAATAGGATTGGTCTTGTGAGGGAAAAATCCAAATTATCATATGTACTTATTTTTCTATTACCAATAATAATGATTATATGCCAGGAAGATAACATAAAGAATGGCACTCAATTTTTTCTAGCAATCTATCATTAATAAACAAAATTAGACCTCTTCCAACCAAGCTTCAAGCATAGATGCTTTTAAACCCATTCTATGTGCAGGGATAGAAGGAAAATCTATTAATGGTCATTCCAAGGGAATAAGACTTTATCCAACTACACCACAATCAAGTTTAAAACCATATCAATAGGTTGTGCATGTAAGCCATTGCCATGGCAGCTTGAATCACAGATGTACAAAACTTGCCAACAATGTCTAAAGAATTTAGAAATCATACAATTTTTGGATGTAAACTTCAAATCTTCACTAACAAGTAAGCAAAACAATTCATAGTGGCGATAAAAAACAACAAGCAACATTTAATATATAAAAATGATCTTCACGGTCAAGCTTAGATTTTGATATGTGTAAATTAAATGGCAAAAAATAACTCAATACTACATATCCTATGTAATTTTATATCCCATGTGTAAAATTAAATGGAAAAAAAATGAAAACTCAATACTACATATCCCCAAGGCATAGGCTAAAAAACAATTGTGTGTGTAATCAAGACTTGAGAAAACTATTTCAAGCCAGGAAATCCAAAAGGAAATGTAATCTCCTAATAGAAACAATGAACCCACGAAGAACCTAGATAGAAGAAAACCACAAAACTATCACAAGTACCCCTAAGCTGGCAAGCTAGCAGTACCCCTAAGCTGGCAAGCTAGCAGGAAAAGCATGCCATTAAATTGACAAGATGCATGTAACTGGAGTGTTAAGAAACATCTAAGTTTATGAAGCAAATTGAGAGACTTGTGTCAAAATTGAAAGCAACCAAAGCACAACAATTTGCCTTTGAATTGAGACCAGATGCAAAAATGCAACAATGTTGAATGTCTAACAACATCAAATTACCTAAAATTGACACCCACTAATACAGTGGCATACCAATTACACCATCAAGAAACTAGCAATGAAGAAATACTTTTTAGTGGAGTTGTAGCCATATTGAAAACAATGCAAATTTTTTGATAACAGGAATATAAAACAATAATAAATATCACAAAACTAGAAAACATTTAGTTCAACTTCATTTAGTATTGATAGTCACAGTAAAAAAGATGGTGTCAATCCATAAAATTGGTTTAATAGCAATTTAAGTTCAGCTTTTATATATTAGAGTCTAATCCTGGAACTACTTTTGAAAAAGTAAATTGAAATGATTCTTGCATTGCTCAAGTGTACAATGGCTTAAGTTTTTTGTTGCAGAAGCCATAAAATATACGATCTAAAAAAATTGTGTTCCAAGATTTGCAGCTACAAATTGTGCATGTTTGCTGGTAGCATTATGCATGTCAACAACTGCATAAGTAATCTCGTTTTTTGTTATCGATGGATTAAGCATAACCTTTTTTCATGGCCTACATGAATCATTGGAAGACTGGATATCAGATTTCATTAATGGAATTGTTTCCATAAAGAAGTAAAAGATATTGATTGAATGCACTTAGAAATCAAATTTTGCATTGTGGGAAAGTCTAAAACTCTGTTTAATTATAATGCATATATCATAGTGTATGGAAATGAACTTCCCATGAGTGATAATACTAAAATGGTAAAAATTCATTATGCTATGTTTGGTTACTAGGAATCACTTTTTAGCAAAAATATGAAAGCAGAAGGTGATGCATCATGCTTCCCATGAGTGATAATACTAAAATGGTAAAAATTCATTATGCTATGTTTGGTTACTAGGAATAACTTTTTAGCAAAAATATGAAAGCAGAAGGTGATGCATCATGCCATTCCATGGTTTGCTATTAGAGATATAATTTTTCCCTTGTGTCAATTCATAACTCACCTTCTCTTCAATATATTGATAATGCACAAAAACATGAAATTTGTGATTTTGAACGAAGGATCCATTGTTTTTTTGTCCCTTGACCAACAATGCAAAGAAACCTGCACAAAAGGCACACTAAGATGGAATTCCAGCTCAATATAGTTCAAATACAGAATATCACAATAGAAAAATAAGAGTGCAAATCAATCTCAATATTTTTCACTGTATGTGTTTAAGATCCTATATTACTAGCAAGCTTATCTTAGTGTGTATTTAATGCATTTGGTATTGGTTGCATTTCAAATTAATTATTAAACAAATTGAAATCCTTTTTATAGAATGCTTTGAGTAACTTGGAATATGAAGAGTTTAATTTGTTTGAATTGGTTGAAACTAACATACTAAATACCTTTCCATAAAAAAGAGAAGAACATTAACACATAGTATGATGACAGAAACAAAATTTGGTAGCTTCAAGTGTTTTTTTCCATATTTCCTTTTTACAATGAATATAGAGAAAGATAGAACATAATATAAAATGAAATTTCATGGAACATAATAGCATTGTGGTGAAAAATGTTATCGACTATATGGAAATGTGTGGAAATTTTGAGGAGCAATAAAACTATTGTAGCTTTTTTTTTTTAAGAAAAGTAGTAAATACTATTAAGCGCAAAATATTTTATTTAAAATCCATGGGACCTAAAGAAGAAGACAGAGAATTTATTTAATACCATTAACTAGGAAACATTAAATTGTATTTGTTTCAAGTACAAAAAGGACAAGATGGAGTCAATGAAAACCTATGGTGTTGATGCAGTTGCTTTTAACAATGTAGGTTGGAATCAAGTTTTCTCTACTGGAATCTACACTAAGCCAGGCTTTGACTATTAAGGCCATAAAATATTTGGCAGAAAAAAGAGCTTGTGCATCAGGGATTTCTTTTGACAGCCTAGAACATATCTTCAAAGTATAAACAACCAAATGTTTAATGGATGATTTACACGGGGGGTTCACTCAATGAACTTGTTTCATAGCACTACCATTCGCATGATATTAAAGAATATCTCTAATTTCACTAATGATTGGAAAATGACTCTTAAAATTGAATTGTTTAACCCCCCTCCCAATATACATTTCCAATTAAGAAACCCCCTAGTTTCACTAGATATTGTACGTATTGAGTTTTATCAACCCATTTTTAACACCCCCTTTATATCATATTATCATGTTGTAACAAACATGATCCCTTATCATCTTAGTATAAGAAAATATGATGCTAAATCAAATAATAGTATAATGCTAATAATGATCCCACCGGGATCGTAGCATTGGATAGTGGAAGACCCAACGAAATAGTAATGGGGAAGGAAAAATGCATAAAATCCAACCCAATCATGAGATCAATGTAACAAAGAATGTAAAAGAATGATAGTCCAATAGTTAGTGCAATGCTTAGAAAAGATGAGAATTTCAGATGTTCCTTTCAGCCAAGAAAGATTGATATCACTTTTCTTGGTTTTTGTGGAGCAATGTTTGATTGAATCTCAATACCCACCTAAACCCCAACCTAAAAAATGAAGAGTTAGATCTTTTACTAGAATGCCTATAAAAAATACAATACGATTGTTCAACTTTGGAACTCCTGATTAGCTACATCTCTTAAATTTGGAGTTGATGAGGAACCAAATGCATATTCAAGCATATTGAATAGTGTCATAGGATGCAATGTGACTTCTATCTATAAAATAAACACACTTTGGAAATTGGCCTCGTATAGAACAAAAAAAGGTATAATGTTACAAGACTACCTCAATTTTAACACTAGAAAACTCAACCTCAATCATTGAGAAAGTGTGAAACATTGCATAAATATTCATAAAAAGTGAAACACTAACCTTTTGGACATCATATCAATAACATTTTTCATAAAAGATGAAAATACTATCACCCTGGTTATCTTAATGCCACAAAATTCTAATTTTGTAGTGCCCGCTATTCCAAGAATCATACCTCGTATCTAAATAACTTCTCTAAGAAACAAAAAGAGTAACCTCACAAAAATAAAACACATAGTGGAGTTAACACTAATAGTTACAATATTATCAAAGTTTCAAAAATCTAAATACAATTGTAGGAGTTGCTCTAAGATCTTTACAAAAAAGATTCAAGTCTCTGCTGGAAGAAGAAATGATGAAAAAAAATTAACTCACACATAAATCCATGAAGTTTAAACGAATTATAAACATTCACATATTTTTTTATAAAGCAAAATGGAAGATATGATAAATCAAAATCATTTTTAAGTCCAGATTACTAGTTTATCTTATAGCTATGATGTTATATATGACAAAAATTGTACTTAAAAGAGTTACCTTATCCATTTCCACTACTAAAAAGCTACTACAAGTTTAAGGGGGCGTTTCCCTGAATTTTGAAAACATGTAAAGATAAAGTATTTGATCAAATGATATTGACATCAACACTAAATTACCACTAGTATAGAGGAAAGCAAGTTCACCATCTTCCACAATGTCAATTTGGTTGATTGAGAACCTTCCAACACCTTTAGCCTTGATTTTTAAATATCGTTTACACGAGGTTGACATACTGAATGACACATGAATTTAAATTGAATCGTGTACCTATAACATTTAGATCATCATGTGAAATCCAAATCTATATTGAAAATCGATTTAAAATCATAAGATGGATGGTTACACTAGCACAATATCTAGCTTGAAAGATGAAATACAACTACAAAATATGAATGGTCAAAGACACTTACAAGAAAAGTAGGTGGCAAAAATTAGGTTGGTTTATCTGAAAAATCACCATTTGTACCATTCATTGCACCCATGGCCAAAAAGTATAAAATAAAGATTACATTGCTACATTAAATCAACAAAAATACAACCAATAATTATTTATAAATTATCTATTGGATGAGAATGAATAAGGAAAAATAAATTGCAATATTCTTTAAATTCCCCTTGTTGAGATTTCTAACAAACTTGGAAAACAAATTGTGATCACTTTCTTCTAATTTGTATGTGTCATTCCTATTGCTGCATGATAAATTCACCATTGCTATAACAGATTCAAGTTGTACAAAAAGATGATTAAAAGGAAATGGATGTTTTCTATCCTCCTTTCCTAGTTGTATAAGAATAAGTAGATGATCATATAAGACATTGTTTCCTACCCAATAGTTGTATCTTTCAACCTCCTCCACCAATTTTTCTACCATTAAGAATATATCCATCATCTTAGAGATTCTTGTTATTCCATGTTAGCACACAAACTAGTATCTTAATATTGAATTCCTAAAACCAATGATATCTTATGGACAACTAAGAGGGAGGCTATTGTCAACACACCTAACCTTTTTTTCCTCTTTAGGCTATCTCTTCTCTAGCTCAAACGAAGAGTCCCTAGGGTAGGATTATTAGAGTTTAACGATGGAGTACATGGTGAAAATGAAGAGTAACTTTAGAAAAACAAAGTGTTTTGTTTTTTTGTAAAATAGAAGAGTCATGGAGGAATTGGACACTACTATTCCATACAATGGGAAAATAGGGTCAACTAAAGATCACATGAGGATTTATTTAGGAATATTAGAAAGGGACACAATCACAATACACAAACCTAGATGCTCTCTACGGGATAATTTTAGAGATCACACAAAAGGAAATTTCTAGATCAAAAAAGATTCAAATGGACTCAAGGACGAAAGATATGGATATGATAGTACAGATGAAACAATCTTGCAAGAAAATTCAGTAGGTTCTCCTATGGCGTAATGTTTCGACAATAGCTCGTGTCTCTGAATCTATCTACAATGTTACAATTTACTAAATTTTAGCACTGCAGATGGATTTAGAGACCCCTTTTATAGGGGTCTCTGAATCCATCTGCAGTGTTAAAATTTTGTAAATTGTAGAAATTCATTGTCAAAATTGTAATTTTCCATTGTCAGAGAGACATAACTAAAAATGGACAAATAAATGACCAATTGTTATGTGGTCATTTTTAGTTTAAGTTTGTGGTACTTGCGATATATCAACTTGGGATGGCTTTTATTAATGTGTGTACCACATATGTATTGAAAATTAATTATGATACCTTGGAAAGGATGTAAAGCTTATAAGCAAATTTCTTCTGCTCCAAGAACAAAAGAGTACGTATAAGGTCGTTAATGTAAGCGGTGCAATTATGCTTCATGCATTAATGTTGAACTGTGAAACATGAGGGGGTCTACAATTTACTAAATTCTAACACCCCAGATGGATTCAGAGACCCCTTTAATGGATTCAAAGACCCACTAAAGGGGTATCTGAATCCATCTGCGGTGTTATAATTTAGTAAATTGTACAAATTCATTGTCAAAATTGCAATTTTCCATTGTCGGAGTTACACAACTAACATTGACCAAATAAATGACTAATTCATATTCTTAATGTTATTGTTATGTGGTAATTTTTAGTTTAGTTACTTGTTATCTGGCCATATATTTTATCTCGTCACCCAATTGGTCATTCCTCCGGTCATTTTTAGTTGGATCACTCGAGTTTGGTTATTTATACCTTGAAAAAATTGTGGTGACCAAATTTTTTGGTCGCCTAGTCATTTATCTCTCATTTTCTACTAGTGACTATAAGGGATCACATCAAACTTGGTATGGAGAGTCATTAGTGCTCCCTAACTTAGTGGTTTCCCCTATGCTCGATTGTAACACACCTATCACATCAGGGGGAAACATATGTCCGAAGGTAGCAGTGTTCACATTTGCAAACCATGGTAGTCGTTCATCTAGAACAGTGAAGTCCTATCAAGCAACTTAACCACCACACTGGGCCCCCACCCCCGTGGGATTATCATGATCATCAGAAGTACCACTTCTTCAACACTCCACAGTAGTTCCTGGTTCATTTACTCTTACATGGGTCAAAGCAACTTGCGCCCATGTACCAATAGCATAATTGATTTGACCCTCAATATCCTCTTATTGTAATCACCTTGATAGCATTTCACGAGCATGGGTATACCTTCCTCATTTGTATAAAACACCATTCTTTACTATAGCTCCAATAGTCGTCACCAACAATCTTCCCTCACAGGAATACCCTATTGTCCAAATATTATATTTCCTAGAGAACACAAGAGAAACACAAGAAACAATGATGCATTATCAGCTCTATAGCACCTTCTGAACCTCATACATCAAGGGGCATCTGTTAACGCTAAAATCTTGCACACATGCGACATTTCGGTGAATCTTGCTGTAAGGAATCATCAACACAAAGAATGCAGTTCACAAAAGGAATCCTTGAAAAATCTAGAAGACAACAGGAGTCCAAAAGTGAGCAAATACTAGTCAAAAGAGGAGGCCGCATGGCTGAAACATGTTTAATCTGTGGTATAGCGTAGGTTATCAGTTCAGTGCCTGCGCAATACTCACACGACTATTCCTTCGATAGTCGCATTACTGTAAAAATTACGGGACCACCTACTTCCTACCTTTGTAAGCATTCCCAAGCTCCCTTGTGACCTTCCTTAAAGGGGAAAGAGTTTCTCTCCATTGTTCTACCACTCACTTAGGATATAGTTTGGATAAAAAATGCCTCCCTAAGAGATATTGTTGTCTTCCCTTGAATCCCACACCTCCTAGGTGTTGCATAACTTAACCATTTGGCAATATAAAGTGGTTTGGCATACCTTTGATTGTTGTTGGAGTTTGCATTGTCCCCTCATTTCCTTTTTATTTACATTTTGTTCAATTTTCTTTATTTTATGTGAATTTCATGAACAATCTCTTGCAGGATCACTTGGAGGAAAACCACACACCCCACAGGGGATCCAAGGATTGAGGCCTTACTGTAGCCTACAAGGCCTAGCCCCTTACGAAGTGGATGAGTGCACAATTGTGCAATTTTTTCCACAACAATTACCAAAGAAGTAAAAACATTGGTCTTGAAATTTGTGAAGAGTGATATACAACTAAATTTTCCTATTTAATATGAATAATGTAAAATAAATAAAAAAATTAGGCTAAAAAATAGTCATAATTGTAGTTTGGTCATAAAAAAAAACTATCTATCTAAAAGAATAGTCATAATTATAGTTTGGTCATAAAAGACAACTATTCATATAAAATATTAGGCATGTCCATCTAACAAAACATAGTAACAATTATATTTTATAAAAATCAATAATAATATAATTAATTTTTTTAATTAATATTCGTTTTACATGATATATCTATTATAAAGTTGAAAATTTAAGGTATTTTTGTATTAAAAAATAATAAAATTCAATTAATAATTTAATTAAATAAAATTTAAGTATTTATGTTATAAATTAAATAAAAATTTAATGTAGTTTTATATTAAAAATAATAAAAATTAATTTTAATAATTTAATTAAACAAAATTTAACTATTTATCTTAAAATTTAAGGGAGCATTTTAAATGCCTTCCTTGTAGAAAAAATAATCACTTTAACTTTCAAAACCTTATTTTACAAAGCCTTATTATAAAAATTATTTATAATGATTTCATATTGTTTTTTTCACACAGAAAAAAAAAAAAATTGCTTCTTGTTATTGTTTAGAATCAAACAAAGCAATATGTTGATACAAAAATCTTCATCCTACTAATTAAAGTATGTTGAAACTATACTTGAACTTTAAGGAATCATTTCAAAATAGTATACTAGTCATCATCACAGGGTACAAAAAGGATTCAAAAGTACTACTAGTGTTTGCCAAAACATAATCATAGAAACCCTGTTTTATGAACCAGAGCAACTAAACAAATCTAATCATATAAAAATTATACAGTGATCCATATGCAAAATTTGGAGCCTAAACATGTGAAAGGAACCTTGGGAACAAATGGAATCATTCATATGCTCCTCATAAAGAAGAGTACTAGAAGGAAGGCCAATGCCTTCTTAGATAAGCCATCAACCACAATATTCAATTCACTGTATATATTGCTAGTTTTTTGTAGCTCGGTGGTACTTCTACATTGCTCATGCCTAGCATGCAGAAGATACCGAGAAAGAATCTCTTTAAATGACTTGACTTTATAAAAATGAGTTTTATAAAGTTAAGGTGGGTCTTTTTATTATTATTTAAAGACAAAAGTGACCTTTTTGGAGAGAAAGTGATTTGTATATAGTTTTATGACTTAAGCGATTTAAGTCATGTCAAAGTGATATTAAATTACGTCCATTGATCGCGTGGGACAAGATTCAATATTGACCATAGAATATGAATGGTAAGGGTTTTTTCCTTTAGTGAGTTTATAAAAGACAATTTTTTTATGGAGAGTGGGACACACATTATGAGAGGTGTGAATCCCAAGAGAAAAAGAGAGCTTGAGATAGAGAGAAAGATAGGAGGAGTAGCAAGAAAGGGGGATGCATCCCAAGGAAGTGAAGGGCACACATACCAAGGAGAAATTTCAACATTTAATGAGAATGTATAGCTGATCATTTAATGCAATCCATACATCCAGAAAGACAGTTTTGTACAACATGTTGTAGCACAAAAATTGAGGCACATTGGGCACAGATTTCAAGGAACTTTGGCTGAGGTAAATCTGTACTATTTTACTTGTTGCTGGTCACTATTTTAAATGGTAATGTTAAAACATTTAATTAGTAATTGGGTTGTACAAATCAAATTCTTATTGTTGCACATAAATCAAGGGCACATATTTCTAGGAGGTTATACTGTGTATTAGAGAAAAGTATAGTGATTTTAATGCTGAAAAATAATGTTATTATTTCTATCAATTATTCCTCCTGAGCTCAATAAAAGTCTTTCTTGTGACTAGTTTTCTCATTGTGTATTTTTCCTAGGGCACTGATCAAAATATCTTGTGTCAAATGGATGCTTGAATGATCTTCATTGTATATATATATATATATATTTTGCTACTACTTGGCATGTGTGTTCTAGCTTAAATGTTCTATTAGAATGCTTATTTGTATTTTGCATGAATGGTTAAAGATAGTAGAAGACTACAACTAGTGTATTGATAAGTGCTTGATGAAATATGTAGCTTGTTTGAGCTAGATTTCTCTACATGGTATCAAATCTAGGGCTCTGAGGTTTAGTGGACAATGTATGTGTAGATGTTGAGCAAGTGTTTTTCTAGTTGTTACAACTTGGTTCATATTTTAGCACTTGGGTTGCAAGTGCTTTTCAAAGGGGATTTTTCTTAGAAGATAAAGGGAAAAGGGATGACTTCTAGTATCAGGTACACGGATAGGTTGGATGGGATCTCCAATTACCTATATTGGAAGGAAAGGATTGCATCTATTCTAGGAGTGAACAACATGTGGACCTGTATGTGGTTGTTCATTAGTACCACAATGTTACCGCCTTCGACAAACCTACTTTGGAAATCCATGAGGTGAAGGAATAAAGGACACAAAGGATACTCCTAGATGGATCGAGGGACCAACTGATTCCACATTTGGTTGAGAAGAATAAAACCAAGGAAATGTGGGATACATTGAAGATCTTGTACGAGAACAAGAACGAGAACGGGAAGATGTCCTTGAAGGAAAAACTCCACATCACTAGGATGGCCAAGGGAGAGAATGTGTCCTCTTATCTCACTAGGATTAGGTACGTGAAGGATGAATTGAGCGTTGTTGGTGAGATCATTACAATCTTAGAGTTGGTGCACATAGCCCTAAATGGCTTCACCAATGAGTGCGATGTGTTCATGAAGTGTGTCGTGGGTAGAGAGAACTTTCCATCTTAGGAGAGATTATGGGATGAATTTACATAGGAGGAGATCCAAGAGAGTTCTGATAGTAGAAATCAAAACAAAGAACAGGGTGGTGATAATGAGGAGAATGTGGCTCTTGATGTGAATAGGAAAAGCAGGAAGAAGGGGAGTGGAGGATCGACTTCTAGGAAAGAAATGAGAAAAGTTAAATGCTTTGCATTCCAAAATGTTTTCCACTATGAAGAACAATGTCTAAACAAGAAGAGAGGAAATAATAAAGAGGCAAATGCCATAATTGTAGCATCATTTGAGGTAGAAGAGTATTCTAAGAAGTTTGATAAGGATTTCTCATTAGTATTAGTTCATTCAAGAAGAAGTTTTGCAGAGTGTGTGGACACAGGTGCATGGTTGGTGGATAGCAGGGCATCGTGTCATATGATAGGGATAAGAGCAATGTTCCTCATTATTATAAATATCGACTTAGACTGCTATGTGGATAGTTGGGTCAACACCATACATGTAGTGAAGGGGGTTGGATATAATATATTCTAACTAGAGTCAAGGGAGTATATGTAGATGACCAAAGTGTTCCTAATACTAGAGCTAAGGACGCACTTACTCTCAATGTCAGTTGTGGAGGATGATGTATATGCGGTCTTGTTTTGTAATGGACAGGTAATTATCTATCCAAAGGTAGAGATACCAGATGCAACATGAGTTCTTGGCATTCAATATGGACATATGTATAGGTTACCGGGATAGCCTGTAGATGGTGAGTCGAGGTGTATCTCGATTTCAGTGGTGGTGACTGATATAGTTGGGCATGAGAATTCATCTCGTCTAGTCAAGAAACCAAGATGGTATGATATGACACTGGAGGATGAACATGAGGGTGAGGTGAATTCTCAGTACATACATGACTGGCACATGGCTTCAACATATGATCCAGTACAGGTGGTAAAGAGGCCTTCAAGTTGAGAGGGAAAAGCTATAGCGGTGGATGGAGTGATGGGATTGGAGACAGATCAAGGTGGAGGTGCCATAAGTACCTCCCTCACTAAGAGGGAGTGTTAGATTTTTGTAGCTCGGGGGCACTTATGCATTGCTTGTGCCTAGAATGTAGAAGATACTGAGCAAGGATATCTTTAAATGACTTGAATTTCTAAAAGTGAGTTTTATAAAGTTAAAGTGTGTATTTTTTATTATTTAAAGACAAAAGTGTCATTTTTGGAGAGAAAGTGTTTTTTATATAGTTTTATGACTTAAGAGATTTAAGTCATGTCAATTTGAGATTAAATCACGCTCATTGATCTTATGGATTGTTGGCTGCCCATGCCAATATTTCCATAGATCCACAGAGGGATCATGATATCTTCCTTCATTTCCATATCTACATGTTGAAACTTAAACCAAATATCCCAAAAAACAATACGGACCAATAACAAAAACATAGAAACAACAATACACATAAATAACACCAAGTTGATCCATATCTTCTATTACTTGAAAGCTTAACTATACAAAATCCATCTCTTACATAGAGGTAGGGAGGCATGCTACTACAAATCATCTCCTCTCAAAGCCCCTATGTCAATCACAATACACAAATAATTTATATCTCAATATATTCACCCTATATATCTTTCTCTCTTCCCAAGGCATCCTTATATAGGTTCATTAACCCCACGAGAGCTTCACCTTGTTAACCAATATCTTATCACATCCATTCATAAAGGGGTGTTTTTAAATTGTTAAAAATAGTGTCAATATATTGTAGGTATTAGGGGGGATGTAGGGTATATGAGGTTTATATGTATTAGGGGTATAAAAAAGGGTGTCTGGTAAAAATATGGGATATTTATTAAAAATAGAGTTTTTTAATTGGAAATATGTATTTGGAGGGGGGATCAACAAAAGGATTTTGATAGGTATTTATCAACATCAAGTTAAATTAGGGGTATTCTTTAATGTTACACCAACTAAGGCGCTATAACATAGTTTCACTGAGTGAAGACCCCATGATTAACCCTAAATGAGTCATAAAACTTAAGAAGGTGAGTCATTACATTTCATTTAATAGCGTTAAAAATCGCCTTATATAAAATGTCCCCTTTACATCATTATGCATGCTTTGGAACCAACATGTCCCCACCACAAACCATTGTCTCATCCTTGAGACAAGTATATATGGATGATTGTTCTGGTAAGTCAAATAAAAACTAAACTAAACATAACACAAAGAAACATATAAAGAATAACTACTACACACTTCCTATCTCATTGTGCACTAGAACACTTCTTCAAATTGACTCCATTGTACTTTGAATGGTTGCACAGGAAGACACCACACAAGAAAAATCCACACAACACACAAGAAATTTTTTTGCAGTGCACAGGAAATATTTGCTTAGCACGCAGGAACTCTTCACGCAATGCACTGGAACTCTTTGTGCAGTGCATAGGAACACTTTATCTCTACATAGTGAAATAGGTCTGTGTACTGAAAAAGTGCATGTGCACATACAAATTTTTGTGCGATAGAATTCAACTACGTATTAAGATGAAAAATCAGCTCTATGACTGGTTCAAATTTGAATATGAAATTACAACACTCTAGAATGCCATTTTCATGAAATTTTCATGGCCAAAAATGAATCAAAACATAAATCAGTCTCTAGAAATTGTTTCCTAGGGGATCCTACCCCCAAACCCCAACAAACCCTTAGGCCAAGGGGGTGTTCCAACCCCTCGGACCCCCTTATAGTTCAATTGAGAATCCAAATATGAATAAAAAAAATCCTCTACCTCCATAAACAACATGCAGAATTAGACTTATGGTGCTACATCCACACAAATCTATGGCAAACAAAATATTCAACCTAGGTTCTTGCACTTCCCTTGATCCTGCTTCCACCCAACCCAATGGAGGGTAAACATTGCAGGGAATCTTGTCACGGCTAGTTCACCATTTTTTGTTGTTCAAGAAAATAGTTCAATGGAATATATGAAGGGATCATGATCTCTTCCTTCATTTCCAAACCTGGATGATGAAACTTAAACTAGAGATCCCAAAAACTCACTATACTGAACAATAAAAAAAAGATAGAAACAAAAATACATATAAATAACTCCAAAATGATCTAGATCTTCTATTACTTGTATTAGAACATTATTACAACTTAGTACCTTAGTCATACATCACATTGTTGATTAATTGGTCCAAAACAGGTTAATTATTCCAATCCAAGGTTGTTAGGAGGCTGTTAGATGTTATTTAGGCCAAATAATAACTTATCCACCAAAATATGGGCCAAAGTTGGTCAAATATAGCTGTTGGTGCCCTAATTATGGCCACCTCCAACATTTATTACCATATTCTGAGCAACGACGCCCTCTTTCCTTGTTTTAGGGAAACTGTCTTTGACTTAAGCGCCCATGCACTGAATCTAGTCATTTTGGCCCATTTCTAGTTGTTTTGGCCTCTCCTTGGATACCTAAACACCACCCAACCTAGATGGTGAAACTTAAACTAGAGATCCCAAAAACTCAGTTTACTGAACAATAAAAAAAACATAGAAACAACAATACATATAAATAACTCCAAAATGATCTAGACCTTCTATTACTTGTATTAGAGCATTATTACAACTTAGTACCTTAGTCATACATCACATTGTTTATTAATTGGTCCAAAACAGGTTAATTATTCCAATCCAAGGTTGTTAGAAGGTTGTTAGAAGTTATTTAGGACAAATAATGACTGATCCACCAAAATATGGGCCAAATTTGGTCAAATATAGCTGTCGGAACCCTAATTATGGCCACCTCCAGCATTTATTACCATATTCTAAGCAACGATGCCCTCTTTCCCTGGTTTAGGGAAACTGTCTTTGACTTAAGCGCCCATGCACTGAATCTAGTCATTTTGGCCCATTTCTAGCTATTTTGGTCTCTCCTTGGATACCTAACCACCACCCAATCATCTCCTTCACATGTGTGAGCCTCATTGATGTGTTCCCATGCTCACCCAATGTTCACATGGACAATTCGTAACTGTTTGGGATAATTTGGGAGCCTTTTGGTCAACCTATGGGGGATTGAGGTCCAATGTAAGATAACCACATGTCATAGACTCTAAGGCATTCGATTTATCCCTATTCTTATATAAGGATGATCCCATTGATTCCTCGGTTGTGTAGGTACTGGAATTTTGTCCAAGGCAAACAACAGGGGATGAAAACCCAGCCAAAGGCTTCAGATAATCCTACGCAAGTATTACCCTATCCTCGAGCTGTTTGGTGTGGTTAACACGCACGTATACAAAGGCCTCCGCTGGCACTTGTGAGTGTTTGATCCTAGGAAGGATCTAGCTTCCTGTGAGGAAAGACAAGAGTTTTACTGATCCTAAGAGTTAGTCTAACTTTGAAAATAAATCTAATCTAAGTCAGGCCTATTCTAAAAGGAATGATTTGTTTGTGCACAAGACAACTTGATCTGAAAATTACTAAATCTTTTCACCAATTTAACAGACATGCAAAAATGGATCTTGACTTAGTAGCTCAAGATATAATCAGTTAAAGACATTCAACCAATAATAGCTTAAGAATTAAGTGCATACAAGGTTATCCTGTATCTAGAATGTTAATTGACAAATTAACATTACTCAATGTTTCCTGTGAATCATTTGCAGAAATAGATAAAATATTTTACATAAAGACATTCATTTAAAACATCAATTACATAGATCATGATTTTAGAGACATCTGAACTATAGACCAATGAAAGTTACTGATTGCAAATAATGAACAATAATAGTGAATTTGTTGAAGCAAAATCACAATCCATCAAAGACATTTGACAAATTATAACAAAAGAGGTGGCTGAAGAAAACTGACTGTGTATTAAGGCCTGCAAAACATTACATAGTCTGCAACAACAAAGCATCTCGAGTCTCCTTTGGCGATTCTGTTCCCTAACCATCCATCCCTTGCTATGAGATCTAAAACCACTTAAATAATAATTACAAAGTAATAATTCAGGATCAAATCTCCCACAGAGCAGGGATAATCAAAACTATATTATCCTAAAAATGGCCAAGGAAAGCCTTCCCCTTGGCCTAAAACATCTAACAATCCTTATGCATAGGAATAATAAACCAATTCAAACCCCAAACTGGGCATCATACAGTTTCTGAAAGATTGCACCATATGCTTTCAAGAGCATCTTGTCGTAAGCTAAGGAAGATCCAGATAGCTCATAAGCTATTGATGGTAGCTGACAAAGGAACTATGAAATCTTCCCTGGGTTTGCGAGAACCAAAGATATCTTCAAAGACCGAAAAATCAGCTAATAGATCATTCTTGAGAGGAATTGAGGGAAACACAGGTGGCAAGTTGATGATTAAGTCCCAAACAATTGTATTATCTTGATCAATGCATCCCTTCTCACCCTTCTTCTGCTTGTTGAAAAGGAGTCGTTCATATGCGAATGGAATCTCACCATCTCCCTCTTCACTGTCTGTGCTATGATCAAAAACATCAGCGTCAAATGGTGCAGAAATAGGTTTAGAGTATTCCACTGGCTGAGTCTCTTTCTCAACAAAATGCTTGACAGGAATACTACAAACTCTTTGCATTTTACTTACAACATGCAATTGTTAGCAGAGATATTAAAATATCAATCAAAATTTGCATATATCATCGTAAACCAACAGATTATCCATAGTAATCCTTATAGGAAATAATACCACAGGATTTGACATTGATTGAGTATAAATAACTGACATGCTTGCACATCTGTGATGTGCAGGTTGCAATTACCATTTCTGCGAGCGAAATATTATTCAATCATGCATCAATTGAAATTTGGCGTAAGATCAAATAGGTTTACATAATAACACATGTGATTAACAGTCAAATCTGAGATTTTCATCATCAATCAATCATTAGATTCAAAGATTTCATGTCTAACTAAGCATAACGCAGACGAAAACTGGATCAACACTCAGAAATAATGACAAAAGAATGAAAAATGAAGAATTCAAATCATTCTTCCAGATGCAATAGAGGCCATCGGATCATCGTATATCAATGGTCAGGATGTGAGATGTGGGATTCCAAGTGTGGGCACTCTTTATTCGAGAATACATACACCTTTCCACAATCCGCAATTTGGGTTGCAGAACATAAAACACCATGTGTGGTTAAACCGTTCCTGCATCCCGCAATTGCGGGTTATAGGAGCGCGAACCACTCTTTATTTATTTTTCAAAAACCCTTTCTGCATCTCACAATCCGCAATTGTGGGTTGTGGGTTGCGGAATGAAAAACTTCAGGTGAAAACCAAAGAGTCTGCAACCTGCAATTGTGGGTTGCGGGTTTGTGAACCATTTTTTATTTAAAAGATCTCTCTGCATCCTGCAATCCGCAATTGCGGGTTACAGGTTGCAGAATGATCGAAATTTTAACTAAAAACGTATTTCCGCAACTCATAAAAACACACTAAAAATGCATAAATTTCAAGAAGGAAAATTTACTAACTTGATCAAACCAAATCAAAGGCAGCAAAAATGAATGGCAAACAGGCTAGACAACCCCGAAATCGGTTAAGTTACTCTTTGATATGAAATTGGGGCTCCCATATTTTGGATAAAGCATGGGATATGTTGTGCCTACAATAGATCCAAACTCATTGTTAGATTGGACTATTAATAGAATATGATATTTTATCATTTATGTTTTTGGTTTTTTATCATTTATTTACTGGTTTTTTATCATTTATACCTGGTTTTTTATCATTTGTTTTTCCAGAATTTTTTATGCACTTGTTTCTTGCATAGTAAGTTAAATATTTTAATTGTGAGGTATATATAGTAGCTAGATCCTACTGTGATAGAGATTTTACATGGTATTAGATCTCTTGGAGCTATTATTCGAACCAATAGACTGTTTTAGTGGTGTGCCAGAAGCAGTGGAGAAACCAAAGAAGTCCCTAGAACCATTTCATTGAATACATTAGATAAATCCATTGGATTCTATCCAGGGTGTGATGCTCTCCTGAATATACCCACTATAAAGCAGGGTTCAAATCTGTTAGTGTAGATTTCCTCATGAGTGTTGAGAGTTTTTATTGTAGGTTTACAGTGCACCATTGTCACCAAGTGCGCAAGTAGTAGAAGATGGATCAAAATCATCCAAATTCGCTCACTCCATTCAACTATTTCGAATAGAAGGCTGAGATGGTTATTCAGTTGAGATCCAAGGGTCTTTTCAGGATCACCATGGGTATTGAGGTTGAGCCGAACTCTGTTGTAGAGAAGTTGAAGTTCTTCAATGGAATGGATGAAGCATTTGGAATGCTTTGTCTCAGTATTTCAAGAGATCTTCTATTTCATGTTGAACATCTAGCTACACCAAGTGAAGTATGGCTCAAGGTTGAGTATTTGTTTGGGAAGACTGATGAGATGAGGGGTCATTAGCGTGAAAATGAGCTAATATCACTGAGCCCAAGCAACTTCGATTCAATCCAAGGCTTATTCAACAAGTTCAAGAGCTTGGTCTTGCAAATCAAACAGTGTGGCATTGACAAGAAGGAAGAACATTTGGTTCTGTCCATCATTTCGAAGTTGGGTCCTCAGTATTCAATCTTTGTCTCTACATTTCACTCCACAAAAATTATAGTTCACAATTGGAAGATGCCTTCATCGGATGATTTCATGGAGATGCTAACTCAAGAGAAATATAAGTTAGTCTTGACAGGTTCCATTAAGCAAAAATATCAATTTCTTGCTGTTGGAGATTTGAAGCATGCTAGAGGCAAGAAAAATACCAAGGGTTCGAAACCACAAGAGAAGAAGAAAGACAAGGAGAGACCCAAATCTTCTGATGGGGGTTCAAATCCTTTCAAGGACAAGGGAAAGAAGAAGGAGAAGAGAAAATTCTCTAACTGTCAAAAGGGTTGTCACCCTAAGAGTTCATGCATGAAGAAAACCATTGACATGACGACCCATCTCCTATAGAAAAACAACATTCCTCTTCTAGAAAGTTCGAAGAAGAAAGAGGGTGTTTATGAATACAAGGAGAGGTGCCATGCATTTATGGCTAGTACCTCATAGTCATCTTCTGTCATCATAGATTCAGGTGCCTCAAGGCACATGGCTTCTTCAAGAGATTCATTCTCTACTCTTTGTCCATACAATGGTTCTTCTATTCTCATGGGAGATGAATCGGAAATCCCTACTAAAGGCATTGGGAAAATCTCTCTGGAAAATGGGTACTTCAGTAATGTACTTTACGTACTAGATATTGCAGAAAAATTACTCTCTGTGTACCAAATGGCCCACACTGGTTCATCCAAGAGAGTGATATTCACTCAAAATAATGTGGAGTTATTAGAAATTTTCACTGGAAAAATTGTTGCAGTGGGTGTTGCAGACCATGATTCAAGGATGTACAAGTTCTATCATTTTCTTGAGTATTCTTCTCCAAATGAACTTCTGTCACATGGTAATGAATTCATCAATATATGGAATGAGAGGTTTGGACACCTGAACTACAGATATCTTCAAGCATTGAGAAAAGAAGAGTTGGTTGAAGGGCTTCCAAAAGTCATATTTTCCAATGGACCTTGCAAAGGGTGCATTGTTGGGAAGCATGCTGAGAAGAAGTATGAGAAAGGGGAGGAAAGGAGAGCTACTGAACCTCTTGGTTTAGTGAATTCAGATATGATTGGTCCTCTTCCCAATCCGTCCTATGGCATATCAAAGTATGTGCTTACCTTCATTGATGATTTCTCAAGGTATTGTTGGTTGTATTTTCTGAAGCAAAAATCTGAAGTTTTTCAATGTTTCAAAGTTTTCAAAAACTCTGTGGAGAAATTTAGTGGGAGGAATATGAAGGTCTTGAGGACTGATAATGGAAGGGATTATGTCAATAAGGACATGAAGCATCTCTATGAACAGTATGGCATCCAAATGCAGCATTACGTGCCCTACACACCTCAACAAATTGGTGTTGCAGAGCGCAAGAATAGAGCATTGAAGGAGATGGCCACATGCATGATGGAGGCTAAGTATTTGTATCCTAAGCTATGGGATGAAGCTATAAATTGTGCTTCATATATTGAAAACATAGAACCACATAAATACTTGAAAGGCATGACTCCGTATGATGCTTGGATTGGCCACAAGCCCAATGTTTCTCATTTCAGGGTGTTTGGCTCAAAAGCTTGGGCTAGAATTCCACCAAAGAAGAGAAAGGCATTACAGCCCCAAAGCAAGGATTATATCATGGTTGGTTATGCAGAATATATAAATGGATACAAGCTATTTTATCCCTAATCTCATAAAACATTCATTGAAATAAGTGTTCAGTTCGAAGAAGAAGAGCCCATGCATGCTGCAGAACAAGGTGAAGGGAATGCTCATATCCTCTTCTTGATGATAATGTACATGATGGTTCTTTATATGATATTTCTGATTATGAGATTAAATATGATGATTATTATGACATGTATTCTTATCATGAACATCCCTCAAGGCCCAAGTGGGTTTAGAAAGCCATACAAGCTGTTGGTGAGCTTGCAGGAGATCCCCAAGATCCTAGGAAAACTAGATCTCAATTTCACAATGCTTTTGCATCTTGTGATCCAGATATGAATGGTAGATGTTTTATTATGGTTGGATATTATCCTCAATCATATTCAGAAGCTTCAAAATACCCAATATGGAAAACAACCATGCAAGAAGAGATGAACTCCTTCCATGACAATGAAACATGGGATTTGGTCCCTCTTCCTCCCAAGAGGAAACTAGTGCAATGTAAATGGGTTTATAGAACCAAAGTGGAATCTGATGGATCTGATATGAAGTATAAGGCTATTTTGGTGGCTAAGGGCTTCTCTCAATTCCATGTATTGGAATATACAGAGACATTTGCACTGGTGGCAAAGATGGACTCAATCAGGCTAGTTTTAGCCATTGCTGCTTCCAAGCGATGGGAGGTTCATCACATGGATCTGAAGAGTGCATTTCTTAATGGTTATATTGATGAGGAGATAGATATGCAGCATCATGAAGGATTCATTTCTGATCATACACTTGTTTTCAGGTTGAAGAAGTCTCTCTATGGGCTCAAGCAAGCTCCTAGAGCTTGGTATGCCAAAATGGATAATTTTCTACTATCCCTGAACTTTGAGAGATGTAATTCTAATCCTAATTTCTATATGCAACATGTTGGTGACCTGATATTGATTATAGTACTATATTTTGATGATATTTTGATCACTGGTAGCTGCACCAAAGAATTGGGCTCAGTTAAGGTTGCATTGCACAATGCATTTTCCATGACCGATCTAGGCTTGTAGAAACAATTTCTGGGTTTGGAGATTGATCAAACTGTGGATGGGATATTTGTTTCTCAATCAAGATATTCTTCTGATCTGCTGCAGAATTTTAAGATGGCTGAATGTAAGTCTGCAAAATTCCCATTCCTTTCTGGATTTAAGCTTACTGATTGGGGTTCTTCACCACCAGTTGACAGCTCATTGTATAGAGAACTAGTTAGGAGCTTGTTGTATCTTACTCACTGTTGGTTCTCACTTTTCAGACCCGGGCTTGCGGTAATCTTTTAGACCAACAGAACCCTTAGCTCACTGGCCCTTTCGGCAACAGGTCGCAGAAGCAACCTGAAGTCTCACCCGAAGTGATTCTAATGGGAGGCAGAAGACTCAAGTGTCCTCAGCCAAGTTCCGAGGCATCCTAGGTGCTTAAACCCTCCTTAACCCCTTCTACAGAAGCTGTCTATCTCATTCCATTACTCCGGCTACGCCTCTGTCTTATCGCGGTACGCAGGGAATGCGATAAGTCTTTCCCTATGTGAAGCCGTCTAGCGATACCCAAGATATCGTAGGAGCGATATCTTCCCCTTCTAGTTCCTGCGGTAAGTGAACTTTGACCGCTTCCTGGATTAATAGGCGGTCTTAGCTATCCCTATCCTGTTACCGCAGTTAGCTACACCATTCAGTCTCCGAGCCTAACCCTCGCTAATGAGCTTGACTCTTGATATCTCGCAACAATGTAACTAAGTAGAATATCACTTTGAGCAGTGTCTAAGTAGACCATTCATGACTTACATTCAGTCCCTACTCGCACAGTATCCTCTGTTAACAATTATCTAGTTGCTATGCGGGTAGCTATGATTATCGCAATTATTATACATCATTCAGAGGTTAAACTGACGACCATGTACATTACTTATAACAGACTGAAGCATTCATATATAACACAAACAAGTGAATGAGAACAATAGCTACACAATTACAATAGTGCTACTTAGATAAGCACGTTGATACTCCCAGGGCAAGAACTACGCCCAGGGGAACTGCGGTTCTTGCTTACAACTCTTGGGAATAAACACAGTTCCGTTCCACTCTTTACAACAAGGGTCTTCTGGGAAACTCCTCCTCAGTGGGAGCCCTTCTCTATAGACCTCTTTCCTCTTCTTGCCTTTACAGTGCACTCTCTTCCTCTCGCAATCCCTGCGGATTGCACTATCTCTCGACAGGTCGGCCCTTGTATTCTCAGGGATGTTCAGACTTGCAACAACAAAAGACTTGACTAGCATCTACCTGATGTCTCTATCACTATGTGGCCAACCCCTTATCCTATAAAAAGACTACTATATATAGATGGCCCGAAGGTCTCATTGCAGTTACAAAACTGTGGGCCTTATCCCAACAGTGACTCAACCCTAACCACTTACAGTCAACTGGCTGTACTTCCATGGCCGCCTTCTGTCTCGTCGCCGCTTCCTGCAGTCCTTAGTGTTTAATGCATCGGCCCGTCGCTTCTTCTTGGTTCAAGCAACGCCGACTGTGGTCCTTCTTCTTTAATGAGGGTAGCTGAACCCTCTCTTCATCTCCGACGCCTTTATTGCGGTGGTTGAGCTCTCCCTTCGGCCTCTTCTTTGTACCACATGCTTGACTTTTCTGTACCTATCGCCGTGATTCCCGCCGGAATTTGCGCTACGGCGATATCTTTGTCTTACCGCCAAAATTGGTACTTTCTCTCCAAAATTAGTTATCCTTCCCAAAATTAGCAGCTTCCTAAATGCTGCGGAAGTTCTCTCCAACACTCACACTCGATCAGATTTGTCTTATGTTTTTGGGGCTATTGAAAGGAACATGCAAGAGCCTCATGAGGTCCATTGGAAGGAAGCCAAGAGGATCCTACATTATGTACAAGGTACCAAACAGTTTGGCATCCACTATGCAGCTGGTTCATCTCTTGAACTAGTTGGTTTTACTCATTCTGATTGGGATGGTGATAGTTATGATTGGAAGTCTACTTCTAGTTATGTGTTTATGCTTGCACATGGTCCCATTTTCTAGTCAAGCAAGAAGCAGCACACCATCTCCTTATCTTCATCTGAGGCCGAATACAGGGGTGCAATGAATGTAGCTGCACAATGTGTGTGGTTGTAAGGAATTCTTGGAGAGTTTGGATTTGTGTTTGATTCACCCAAAGTCATTCGGTGTGATGATAAAAGAAAAATAAGGATCTCCACTGATCTAGTACAGAGACAGAGGACCAAGCACATAGAGATTCACATGCACTACATTCGAGTCTTGGTGCATGACCAGATCATTGCATTGTAGTATTGCCCTTATGTTGAGCAAACTATTGATATCTTCACCAAGATTTTTACTAAGAAGACCTTCACTTAACTTAGATCACTCCTTGGGGTGAGTGATGCATGGTGAAGATTGGTGTATTTTCCATATATGCCACATGTCCATTTTTTAGGGGAAGTTTTAGTTCCCGTGTGTTTTTCCACCTTACCTTGGTTACATGGACAAATAAAATTTGATGTTGTAAAAGGTGACTTGAACCTTAGTTTCCAAGGCCCTATTTTGATTATCTACATAATTCTAGCTTATGGGGGGGTGTTAGAACATTATTACACCTTATTACCTTATTCATACATAACATTGTTGATTAATTGGTCCAAAACAGGTTAATTATTGCAATCCAAGGTTGTTAGAAGGTTGTTAGGAGTTAGTTAGGCCAAAAAATGACTTATCCACCAAAATATGGGACAAAGTTGGTCAAATATAGCTGTTGGTGCCCTAATTATGGACACCTCCAACATTTATTACCACATTCTGAGAAAAGGCGCCCTCTTTCTCTGTTTTAGGGGAACTATCTTTGAGTTAGGAACCCATGCACTGAATCTAGTCATTTTGGCACATTTCTAGTTGTTTTGGCCTCTCCTTGGATACCTAACAGCCACCCAATCATCTCCTTCACATGAGTGAGCCTCATTGATGTGTTCCCATGCTCACCCAACATTCACATGGGAAATTCGTAACTGTTTGGGATAATTTGGGAGCCTTTTGGTCAAACTAGGGGGGATTGAGGTCCAATGTAAGATAGCCGCATGTCATATCCTCTAAGGCATTCGATTTATTCCTATTGTTATATAAGGATGATCCAAACTCATTGTTTGGTTTGAATGTTAATAGAATCTGATATTTCATCATTTATGTTTCTGGTTTTTTATCATTTAGTTATTGGTTTTTGATCATTTATACCTGGTTTTTTATCATTTTTTTTTCCAGAATTGTTTATGCACTTGTTTCTTACATAGTAAGTTAAATCTTTCAATTGTGAGGTATATATAATAGCTATATCCTACTGTGATAGAGATTTTACAACTTGAAAGATGAACTATGCAAAATCCATCCCTTCCATATAAGCAAGGAGGCATGCTACTACAAACCCTCACCTCTCAAAACCCTTAAGTCAAGCACACTACAAAAATAATTGACATCTCAATATCTTTACCCTATATATCTTTCACTCTTCCCAAGGAATCCTTATATAGGTTCATTAAACCATAATGAGTCATAAATCCTACGAAGGTGAGTAATTACATTTCTTTTAATATCATTAAAAATCCCCTTATACAAAATATATTCCCCCCTTTACATCATTATGCATGCTTGGGCACCTACATGGGCCAAGATTCAATCTTGACCGTAGAAGATGAAGGGTTAGGTTTTTTTCATTTAATTAGTTTGTAAAATACATTTTTTTTATGGAGAGTGGGACACACATCATGTGAGAGGCACGAATCCCAAGAGATAAAGAGAGCTTCATCTAGAGAGAAAGAGAGGAGGAGCATCAAGAAAGAGGGGTACATCCCAAGGAAGATAAGGGCATGCATCCCAAGGAGAACCTTCACCATTTAATGAGAATGTATAGATGATAATTTAGTGCATCTCGTGCAACCATAAAGAAAATTTTGTACATCATATGGAGTCACAAAAAATGAGGCATGTTGGGCACATATTTCAAGGCCAAGTTGCATGGATTTCAAGGCACTTTTGATGAGATAAATCCATACTATTTTTACCTATTGTTTGGCACTATTGTTTAGGGTATTGTTACAACATTTAATTAGTAACAAGGACATACAACTTGACTGCTTATTGCTACATAGGAATAAAGGGCACATATTTCTAGAAGGTTGGATTGTGTATTAGAGAAAAGTATAGTGATTTTAATGCTGAAACAATTGTTGTTATTTCTGTGTATTATTCTGCATGAGCTCAATCTCTCTTGTGACTGGTTTTTTCCAAGGGCATTTCCCAAAATATCTTGTGTCAAATAAATGCTTGGATGATATTCAGTGTATATTTATTTTCCACCACTAATTACTTGGCATGTATGTTCCAACTTACATGTTCCATTAGAATGCTTATTTATATTTTATATTATTGATTAAAGATAGTAGAAGACTGGAACTAGTGTATTGCTAAATGTTTGACAAAATATGCAGCTTATTTGAGACATATTTCTCTACATATATGATATAAATATATATCAGAATAAGTTTCGATAAGTGATTGGGGCCTTGAGCACCAATGTTGTGTTGAGTATAATTGTCATTCATGACAAAATTATTCATTAATGACAAAAGATATGATGCCATGGCATATATGATGATGCGGCATGGTTGATGAGGATGAAAATACACCTAATGGTGCTCTAGTACCTTCATGATGTCATTATTACAATCTGACCTAGTTATATAGATATTTGCCAGTTTCGAGAAATTCTGAAAAATGGCTAAGTGTTGGAAAATTGGTCCAAGTGGCCTTAGGAAAATGCCCGCCATAATTCATAGGTTAAAATAAATTCCCGCACTATATGGTCAGGATGCAACTTGTTGATTTGTCTAACTGAACATGGTATCATATTGTCTTGAGAGTGTATGAGGAGGAATTTATGGGTGTGCCAAAACAGGGTTTGAGACAGATTGCTCCAGTCTAGGAAAATGCAAAAATTGTCCTAGTATAAAATTTCTTGTAAAACTGCCTGAGTGACCTCAGTAAAATGCCCATCATTTCCTGTGGTTGATGTCTTAAATTTTTTTGATGGTATGGGTATCTAGACTGTTTATCGATGCATCCAACCATATCATTGGCTTGCCTAAAGAGTCTCTGTAGGTGAATATATTGATCTTCCAAAAGTGCCTCCCAACTTGATTTGCACTGCTCCAAAAAAATGCCCACCGAGGAGAGAGAAAGAATCTTCAAAGGATGAAATTGGTCTGGATGGAATCACCTTGTTGGAATCTATCCATTGAGCGCCTCACACTTCAAATTTGATGAAAATAAAAATCTCAGGTTACCCTAGGGTTTGACAATTTTTTTGTCTAAGTGTTGAATTAGTTGTTTAAAAAGCTAATTTCAAATGCTCGCCAGATAATGTGTGTGTATCAAAACGTTTGAAGGATGAAATGGATATGTTCATTGTTGAAGTGGTTATTCGACCATGCTTCATTTTACCTTATCATGGTCACATGTGCAAGAAATCAATTTGCCAAAATAGGAAAATTTTTGTTTTGCATATTGTTGGGCCCTGGAATTGTCCATTTTTCCATCACTTACCGACATACCTTTCATCCATTTTCTTACCATTGTTTCTCATTTATCATTCCATTTTTCATTCATTTGTTGTAGCTGCGCGTTGAACAGCCTACTATTTCCATTGATGTTTTAAGTGGTTAATAGTGATTATTTTCTTTTATCTTTGATGAATTAAAAGACTATTATGCATAATTTTACTAATGATGGTTTGTGGAGTGAGTTGTCACGTACAGGACGCTCATAGCCAGCTGTTATAGCATTAACCAAAAACGCATGCCACATAAGAACACCTTGATTCGCGTCTTGATTTGAGGGCAGATGGAAATGAATCTCAAAAATATGAGATATGGGTTTTGTGCGTAACATCCTCATTTACCTGACTCTCAAGGAAATCGTCCAAAAAAGCTACGGTTTGCGATATGCAGGTGGTTCTTCGAGAGGGTATTTTCCAGATTTGGTATTGCGGCCGGTTCCAAAGTTGCCAGCAGTTACGGCCATGTTTCAGCTGTTACAGATCACAAGCTAGGGATTCAGTTCTTCATTTTCCATGAGATAATTTCATGTATAAATATGTAATCAATCTCATTAGGATAGGTTGATAGGGATTAAGCATGATAGATTAGGCAGGATAGGAGATGGATGATAAGAGATGTAAGATAGGAGAGAACACATTGTTATGATGTAGGATTTGATCCAGATCTGTTGTAATTTTTCCATTATGATAATACATGCTGGCAGTTTCTTAATTCTGGAGTTGTAGACTTTCATTGTGGATATCCAGATCTGCTCAGTGGAGGAAGGGCCCTCTTCCCTGAGCAGATGCTGGTGGTGTTAATTGTAAGTGTGTTATTGTTTAGATCTGCTTATTAATTCGTTCATGCTTTCATTCATTAAGCTTATCATAGTTGTATGCTTTCATTCATTAGATCTGTCATAATTGTTGTGTTGATAATTCATTTGGTAGATCGTTGGCCAACATAACAATTCTTTTAGATGTATGTAATTAGATCTTGTTTCATGATAATTTATTTTGTTGAAGTGTGATTAGATTTACAGTGTGATTTTATGAATAGGCTGAAGATTGATTTCTTTTCAAGCAGGTGTGATCTAGTCTACAACAGTTATGATTTGCATACCAATAGATAACAATGTCAGGTAGAAATTGTACTTGCATATATTTTGCATGACAGATTTGAAATAAAAGACTTCCTCGGGTTGATAATTTATGTTTAGCACTCTGCATGTTAAAGTTTTAATTAACTGGCATATAGTGGGCACGACATTTTGGCGCCGTTGCCGGGGAGGTTACAAAATGTGCAAAAGTACATCTGACATTGTTTTGTAAATGCATTGTTAAAGTAGGGCATGTAGGTTGCATGATTACATTTCAGTTTATTGAATTTATTTTGAGTGTTAATTTTCTGTCTTTACATTCAGTTTTATTTCATTTTCAATATTTGATTCATAAATCTTATCATTCCCTTTAGTGGTGTTGTAAGCACCACCCATTCTACTAACAAGTTAACAGGAACATTCGAAGGAGGAGCCTCAAGATAGCACCCAAAGAATGTAATGAAGAGATGGCAGGTGAAAAAGATGGAGAAGTTGTTACCTTCGAATTTTCCATCAGAAATTCGAGAGGAGTGGCACCAAAAAAAAGAATTCCCCCACATGTTCTACCAAATTTTCACGGTTTGGAAAACGAAGACCCTGGTGTATTTTTATTTCAATTTGAAGTACTTTGTAGAGGATATGGTTATTGTGCTAATGATCAAAAGTTGAATGTATTTCCCCTTACTCTAAAAGGAACAGCCCTCCGATGGTTCATGAGCCTCGGTGGGAATTGTATACAAACTTGGGAAGACATGAAACATGTGTTCTTGAAAAGATACCAAGATTATTGCAGGGTCAATGAAGACATCTTCGAAATGACACAAGGAGAAGAAGAGAGTCTGGAGGAATACATAGAACGATTTCAATATAACCTCCAAAGATCAAAACAGAGGAAATTGGGGAAGGAAATCTTTAAAACACTTCTACTCAAAGGAATCCAAGCTGAATGTTTAGAAATATTGAATCTGATGGGAACAGGTGATGTATTTCAGTTAGCATATGATGATATTTGTGAGTTATGTAGAAGGTATTCAAGAGGAAACTTCAAGACTGGTAACAATTCTAAGAAACTTTTATCTCCATTTTTGAAATCCGCTGCAAAAACAAGAGTTTTACGAGCTGAAATTAGTAATTTATTTGAAAATTCCAATGGTGATATCAATGATTCACTAAATTCAGAATTGGTTATTTTGTAGGATAAGGAAAAGCAGGAGGAAATAAGAGAAGCAAGGGATTTCCCTTCGGATAGTCTTGAAAGTTGTGGTATATGTGACTTGAATCATTCCACAGATCATTGCCCCTCCTTACCAAGGATGAAAGAAACATATCAAAGAGATCTGGGAGTTGCATCCAACTCGTTGCAACAGTCATGTCAACCATGGCCTACATCTATGGTTCGAAATTCTATCCCTCCATTTCCTTATTCTCATACTCAATCATTGAATACTCTTCCACCATGGCAGTTGTTGCAACCTCAATTTAACTCTTACCTACCTTATCCACAAGATTGGAATGGCCCATCCTATGATCATATGGCCACTCTCCCTCATGCCGCAACACAAGCTGGTCCTTCAATATCAACCTCACAAATCAATCATCTACATCAGCCACATCTATATTCTCATCAAACTCCGTGTTACCCAACACAATTTCCTGTCCAATCCACCCTCCACCCTAACCATAATAAAGCAGTACAGTATGCTTACAGTGCTGAACTGCAAAATGTTCCTACATTTCCCTCTTGTTATACTTCATCTACACCGCTGCAAAAAGGCTGTGCGTTGTTGCAGCAAATCCATATGAGGCCTGAACATGTTTTAAATCCAAGTTTTGCAGATGGAGTTTCTTCTAGTCTTCATAAGCAAGCAGACAAGATCAACAATACACACATAATATTTGATGGAGAACAGCCATTAGAACCAAAAGCATCATTCACATCATTAGATCCGAAACCCTTATGCATTGAGGAAGATTAGTTTACTAAGGACCTTCACGGTGTCACATCCATGAGAAATCAAGGGAACAAAGACTATATTGAAGCTTGGTTTCAATCTGTCATCGGTCTGCAGCATCATTCCATACTTCACCAATTGTTGGCACCATCATTTCAAGGGAAGCTGATCTCTCATATCCTAGAACTCATAAAGTTATATTTTTCTATTGGGAGTATGAGCATACTTGAGTCACTTTTTCGAAAATGGATCCATTGGAAACATGCATACACTTGAATTTTTTTTTTAGTTCCAAGTAGAATAGGGTAGGATAGAGTAACAGAATAAAACCATGCTTTTGTTTGTTTAAGTTTTATTTTTTATTTTTGAATAAGTATGCTCTCTTCCTGCGCCTTGTTGCGATCTGGAAGATCAGAAAGTAGAAAGATAAGGAATGGGTATGAGATGTTTTCATGAATGCTTTGGAATTGTTGACTATTTGAACAAAAATGCTTAAGTCCTTTTTGTTATCAATTTCCCAATTTCAATTTGTCTCTATTTGTTACAAATAAAAATAAAAATATCATGAAAACAAAATTACAGTAATTCGAGAAAGTGAATGAAGGATCCATAGGAAAATGAGCCCATGATTATGGAACCCTTCAATCTTGAAATTTGACATAAAGTTGTTAGCTGCAACACCCAGCTGTGAGTGATTACTCTCAGCTGTGATTACTCGTAGCTACAACAGTGAGCTGCAACATTGGCTGTGACAGGGAGATGCAACACCCAGCTGTGACTGTGATACAGGTAAAAATTTATGATTTTGAGATACGTGGGTGTTGCACATCATGGTATGTCTTTATTTTTTATTTTCCATAAAAATGCACATGCTTTATTTCAACATTATGTCATTTTTTTTAAGAGTTGCAGCTGCGGATGCAACAAACCGTGTAAATCAATCTAGGTGCTCAATGCTTGAAATTTTCGATATGGATGTGTGTTATATTTAAATTTACATCATTAAAATCATTCACACCTATTTCGATCACTTTTTGGGGGTTAAATTTAATTTATTGGATTTTTGCGACATTTTGTCTTGAAAATTTTACTGAAACATAGACGGGACAGTCCATTTTTGGGAGACCAAATGAACTTATTTTTAAAACCTGTTTATATCCCAAGTATCCCTTTGAATCTAGTTTCCAAAACAATTTGAATTTTTACGATTGGGTGTCAAACGAAAATTTTATGGCCAAAATACTAACAGGGTGTCAAGCTGGCAACTTAGGAACAGAGCTGGGACAGTCCATTTTTGGATGCCTTATTGGACATATTTTGCAAACCTGTTTCATTGGTATATTCCCCTATGAATCTAGTTTACAATGCAATTTGAATCACTCCATTCCGATGTCATACACAAATTTTATGACCAAAATACCGACTGCCTGTCCCAAATTTGCATTCCTAAAACTCTATTTTCTAGACTGTTCATTGGCTTATTTGATGCATCAATTCTTGTTGGATTCAAAACCTGTTTCTAATGGAGATACATACATGAATCTAATTTCATCTCCAATTGGAATCACATCAATCCGTTATCAAACGAAAAAGTTAAGCCTAAAACCGCGACTGTTGGTCTAGTTCAGAATTCGAAAAAACACCTTGTCATGCAGGTTGTTACTGAGTGATTTGGAAGATCATTGCATAGAATTTTAAAAACCTGTTTCTAATGGAAATAGACCTATGAATTTACTTTCATTTGGATTTGGAATCACTCAAATTGGACAAGGAACGAAGAAGCTATGATCAGAATACCGTTGGTGAGTCTAGATGGACATTGCTCTCCTACAAGTATAAAATGGATTTTGCTTTGTTCATTTTTGTTTGGATTTGTTTAATAAGTAATTGCTTGTTGTTTTTTTTTTTCATAAGTGTTGGGTGAAGAGAGACCAATCATCTCTCTTCTTCCATCATCTCATGTTTTATTGCAGGCAAATGCTAGGTTTTGCAGGTCCTTGGAAGAAGAAGGTCAATGCATGCACGAGTGACTCTTGAAGACTTTTTATCAATTTTCAAATGGATTGAGCACATAAAAAAATAGAGAGATTGATGTGCAAACCATACAGAGTCCAATGTTTTCGAAGTCAAGTCCCATTGCTACATGCCAAGAATCATTTTTAGACACCTATCATCCCACTTGTTGCTGAAAGAAACCCCTCAAGAATCCAATTTCCCTATGGTAGATTCATTCACCCTCCTCATTTCAAAACCCCAAAAATCCATTCATGTCGAAGTCCCATTTTCCACTGCTTATGTAGTCACCATAACCATTTTATTTCTCCATCACTACTACATCATGACTTCACATATACTTTCCGCTTCTGAGTTTCATGTTGGTCCTATTTTTCACTATGACTCTTCACAATCATTTATTTTGTACTCGTATTGGATGATGTGGAATGCATTAAGGTCCACCTTCCAATGGTCTTGTCCCATCGACTCCGACACATCATCTGGGATCAAGATTAGAGTTTTTATAGTGCCCTGGTATCTGCATGAATCAATGGCAGATTTCCTTGTTGTTAATCATGGGGATTCATCAATGCCTCTTGATTGACAAATCTTGCAGGTGACTCGACTCCAGCACATCCATTCGTACCTGTCAAGATGCACTAAGGTACTTTAGAGCTCACTGTCATCAAAGGTGAGTTTCTTCACATTGGTTAACAACATACATTAATGGCTGGTAATCCAATGATTTCTTTCCATGCTCGACTTCAGCACATTCATTCACATGGTAAGAATTGTACCCTGGTTTTGTAGCAGCTGAAGATTATGTGATCTAATGGTTTCAACAATGATTTGCAACATCATTTGTTCAGTAGTTTTGCAATTCCTTTCCATTTTCAGTTCAGCAGTTGATTTTCAGAATAAGAGAAAGGACTTTCTGCTTCTATGGTAGAATTTATGCTCATCAATTGTCTCAGCAGTTAGTCTTACATGCAACCAGCACAACATCATGGATCAAATTCAGTCTCATCCAGTTTCAACTCTCTTATACTTATGTCTCAGCATCAGATCAGCCTACATAGCTCCAGCATACACCAATCCATTCATGTCAACCAAGGCTTCCATGGAGGTAAAACTTGAGGTAAAATAGTATGAGTTTTTGATTTATTAAAGATTTGGGGAAATGTCATGAAGAACCACTAAGCATTAGCCATTTCCATTTTCTAAATAGCATTTTATGTCCATCCATTCCCATCATTTCCCACTCAGTTTTAACACTTCATCATTCATGCACATCCACTTCAAATTCCAATCCAACATCTCACCAACCCAACTGACCAAGCATGAAAAAAAGGGATACCTTATTGTTGTCACACAAGAACGAACAATAAGAAGTCTTACTGCTATCACACAAGAACCAGCAGTAAGAAAATAAGTCTTGCTGTTGCCACACAAGAACCAACAGTAAGAAAAGAATCATTACTACTGCCACATAAAAACCAATAATGAGGAGAAATGAAGCAGCTGATACACAGCTTGAAAGACAAGGATATGCTGGACACAAGAACCTACAACATGAAAAATTGATGTAGAATCCATTCCTTCTCAAGAGTATGCTATCACACAAGCACAATAGAAAACAAAGGCATGATTTCTTTGATTTGTTTGCTTTGTTCGGTGGTGCACATAATGGTTCACATCTTCATAAGTTAAAATTATTGAGGACCACATTTTATATGGTATATGGATTTTCCACCATCTTATACATATGGTATCTTTACCATCCACTAATGCATACATTGGTTTTAGCCGTCATGAGCATGATACATGCACAATGGAAATCCTGTAGCAGCCTTTTCAAGGTTTGATGTGAAGTATATCTCAGCAGCATGAAGGTAATGATTACTCTCAGCATTGGTCATTTGTCAAGTTCGACAGAATTTCTGAAACGAGTTTGATTGTTGTGGAATGTGCAAAAGAATGTTTGGCATTATTTGAAGTGTTACAAAGCACTCCATGATAAGGGAATAACCAACGAAAATTCTAACAGCCTTCATTCAACCATGATAATGGATGAAATCTACTGTGGTTTATTGCAATAGAATTTGCCATGAATTTGATGAGAAAATGGTTCTAAAACTCTTTTATTTCCCATGAATGATAATTCCTGTAGTGAGTTTGGCTTGTGAAAATCACTGGTATTTTTTTTGGCACTTGTGACATATGGAGGGTCTACAAATTCTATGATTGTCAGATGATATTTGAGTAGCTTGGGTCATCATAAAAGGAAATTTGCAAATCTGATCTCTTGCTGGTATGAAGATTTCCTGTGCATTGTCATTTTATTTTATTTTTGCAATACATTATGAGCACTTAACCACAACCATGGGGAATCAAAAATTGAGCTCACACAGTGAATTTCAAATAGCATACAGTCATTTTTCAGGCAGCCTACAGTCATTTTTGTAAGTCAAGGATGTGTTTCCAGCTAGCACATATACAAAAATTGGATGTTGACAGTGATAGTGCAAATACAAGAAAACAAAAGTCCCAAAATTCACTTGATTTCATGAATGGAAGGTAAAATACTCAGTTTGGGGGAAATGGTTGTTCACAACTAAGACGACAACTCCTCTTTTGCATGAGAACATGCAACGTATTCAGTTTGGGGGAGTGGTTTTTGACATATTGTGCAAATTGATTTTTATTCATTCACAGCTGGCAAAAATGAAGAATTTGATTTAAGGATATCTCACAAACCATGAATTGGATCCTCATGAAATTTGGACAGGGAATGCATAACAACATGATGAACAATCGTGGTAAGTTTCAGCTCAATCCAGTGCACGGTTTTCAAGAAAATGACCATCATCACCTACAACCAATTCACATTTTTCTCGAAATCCGTGCTGTGGGTTCATCTAATTTTTGGTGAGGAGATGCACTATAATGGTATTTACCTGCTTGAAAAATTTCAACCCAACCCAACCCGTGAAGATGCATTAGAGTGGTAGCTACTTGCCTGCAAAATTTCAGCCCAACCCAGTTCGTCGTTTGGGAGAAAATGGCTTTAGAAGTTTCCTGTTCAAAAAGGCTAAAACGCCGTAAAATATTGACGTTTCCCGTTTTCCAGTGCCCGTTTTCCGGCAGCTGCGACATCTTTTCGGGCGGCTGCGACATCTTTTCCGGCGACCGCTTTCCGACAGCTGCCCATTTTTCGGCAGCTGCGACATCTTTTCCGGCAGCTGGAACATATTTTCCGGCGACCGCTTTCCGGCAGCTGCGACATCTTTTCCAGCAGCTGCGACATCTTTTCCAGCAGCTGCAACATATTTTTCGGCGACCGCTTTCCGGCAGCTGCCCATTTTTCAGCAGCTGCGACATCTTTTCCGGCAGCTGCAACATATTTTCTGGCGACCGCTTTCCGGCAGCTACGACATCTTTTCCAGCAGCTGCGACATCTTTTCCGGCAGCTGCAACATATTTTTCGGCGACCGCTTTCCGATAGCTGCCCGTTTTTTGGCAGCTACGACATCTTTTCCGGCGGCTGCGACATCTTTTCCGGCGACCGTTTTCCGGCAGTTGCCCATTTTCCGGTAGCTGCGACATATTTTCCGGCAGCTGCAACATCCTTTCCGGCAGCTGTGAGTCCGCCAAATATGCCGCTAAATTTAGCGCAGTTCCGCCAAATTCACCGCTAAAACCTTCGCCAACTTCTCTGCTAAAATAAGCTAACTCCGCCAAATTTGCCGCTAAATTTAGCATTATTCCGCCAAATTCGCTGCTAAAACCTTCGCCAAATTCTCTGCTAAAATAAGCTGACTCCACCAAATTTGCTGCTCAATTTAGCTTCTGCCAAATTCGCTGCTAAAACCTTCGCAAAATTCTCTGCTAAAATAAGCTGTGACTTTGCCAAATTTCTACTAAAGAGCTGTGAATCCGCCAAATTTTCTGCTAAATCCTCCGCTAAGTGACTCTACCAATTTGTGTTAAACTCTCTATTTCTTCTAGCTTCAGCTGTGCAAATGGTAAAATGAAGGAACAAGTGAATGAGTTTTTTTCAAGTTGGATGCTACACAGATATTGGGTTGCATGAGGACATGCAACAAGTTCAGTTTGGGGGAGATGTTGGGCCCTGGAATTGTCCATTTTTCCATCACTTACCGACATACCTTTCATCCATTTTCTTACCATTATTTCTCATTTATCATTCCATTTTTCATTCATTTGTTGTAGCTGCGCGTTGAACAGCCTACTACTTCCATTGATGTTTTAAGTGGTTAATAGTGATTATTTTCTTTTATCTTTGATGAATTAAAAGACTATTATGCATAATTTTACTAATGATAGTTTGTGGAGTGAGTTGTCACATACAGGACGCTCATAGCCAGCTGTTACAGCCTTAACCAAAAACGCATGCCACATAAGAACACCTTGATTCGCGTCTTGATTTGCGGGCAGATGGAAATGAATCTCAAAAATCCGAGATATGGCTTTTGTGTGTAACATCCTCATTTACCTGACTCTCGAGGAAATCGTCCAAAAAAGCTACGGTTTGCAATATGCAGGTGGTTCTTCGAGAGGGTATTTTCCAGATTTGGTATTGCGACCGGTTCCAAAGTTGCCAGCAGTTACGACCATGTTTCGGCTGTTATAGATCACAAGCTGGGGATTCAGTTCTTCGTTTTCCATGAGATAATTTCATGTATAAATATGTAATCAATCTCATTAGGATAGGTTGATAGGGATTAAGCATGATAGATTAGGAAGGATAGGAGATGGATGATAAGAGATGTAAGATAGGAGAGAACACAATGTTATGAAGTAGGATTTGATCCAGATCTGTTGTAATTTTTCCATTATGATAATACATGCTGGCAGTTTCTTAATTCTGGAGTTGTAGACTTTCATTGTGGAGATCCAGATCTGCTCAGTGGAGGAAGGGCCCTCTTCCCTAAGCAGATGCTGGTAGTGTTAATTGTAAGTGTGTTATTGTTTATATCTGCTTATTAATTCGTTCATGCTTTCATTCATTAAGCTTATCATAGTTGTATGCTTTCATTCATTAGATCTGTCATAATTGTTGTGTTGATAATTCATTTGGTAGATCGTTGGCCAACATAACAATTCTTTTAGATGTATGTAATTAGATCTTGTTTCATGATAATTTATTTTGTTGAAGTGTGATTAGATTTACAGTGTGATTTTATGAATAGGCTGAAGATTGATTTCTTTTCAAGCAGGTGTGATCTAGTCTACAACAGTTATGATTTGCATACCAATAGATAACAATGTCAGGTAGAAATTGTACTTGCATATATTTTGCATGATAGCTTTGAAATAAAAGACTTCCTCGGGTTGATAATTTATGTTTAGCACTCTGCATGTTAAAGTTTTAATTAACTGGCATATAGTGGGCACGACACATATCAAGAACAAAAGAAATTTGGCTAAGAGTTAAAATCACAAGGCTAAGGGGGCATTTGGAAATTCCCACAAAGAGGTGTCCTTTTGCTGATAAAATTCATCAGTTGGCATGGGCTTGTTCCTTGATGAACTGGTCATCCAGCCATTGGGTCAAAATCTTCTTTGGTAGTCACACGAGTGAAAAATTGAGTTCCCAAGTTGAAGAAAATTTTTGTTTTACATAGAAATCTGAATATGCCCAAATTAAGTATATGTTAAATCAGTTTTTATTTTAAATTGCCTAGCTAAGTCAATTTAATAAGGACTAGTTAAGATGTTATAAAATGAATGAAATTAACTACCAACTATTTATCAAAGCAAGTTAATTAAACCAAGAAGTATTTTTTTATGAAGTGGTGCATTTGATAAAAAGGCAATTTCCAGATTTAAAGGACGTGATTGTGGAAAGGATGTGATGTTGAAAAGGCATGATGATAAGCTACAGGAATAAAATAATAATAAGGCAGAGTTTATTAAATAAAACATTATTGATTTTTAATTTAAAAAACAGAGTTGATCTTTAATTAAAAAACAAGGTTTATTATTTAATAAACAAAAAATTAAATCTTTTTGAAAAGTCATGAGTGGGAAAAGACACGAACCATTTTGAAGAGATGCAATGATTAAAAATGATATAGATAATATATAAACCATCATTCGAGATGGAAGGAAGATGTCTCAAGTTCCCAGATCAAAGAAGAAGAAAGATTAGACAGAGATTGATGAAATAAAGAACCAGAATTGAGGAAAATAAGTTCTGGAAATATGAAGAACAAAGAATAGGGTGGAAGGCTGGTGCTAGGGAAGGTTGCAGCCTACTAAGGGTGTTGTAGCATCCAAACAGTTGTAGCTGACAAAAAAAGGTGTTGGTGTATCCTTCAGTTGTAGCTGAAAAATTGGGTGTTGGTGCATCCAGCAAGTTGGAGGTTGCAAATTAATTGTAAATATAATTTTGCAGTAATAGAAATTTTTGGTGGTTTTCGAAATTGGGCTTCCATGATAAAATTGTGTCTTCTATCTTCTTTGTTGATTCAGTTTTTAATTGTGATAAAATTTAAAATAGTGTAATACTGATTCACCCCCCCCTCTTAGTATTGCTTGATATTCCAACAATTGGTATCAGATCAGACTCTTCATTAAAAGTTTAAACACTTGAAGAGAAACATTTTATCACTATGGATCAACCAGTAAAAGTTTCCTCCAAGGTTCCATTATTCAATGGAGAAGATTATTCTTTATGGAGCATGAGGATGATACGCTATATAATGTCTCTTGGATTGGATGTATGGATGTCTATAGAATCAGGGTACACATATCCCAAAAACCATCCTACATACCTTGAAGGAATTAAAAAGTTTGGAAGCAATGCCAAAGTTGTTAATGCAATTTTGGCAGGATTAACCAAAACAGTCTTTGCCAAAGTGATGAATTGTATGACATCAAAGGAAATCTCGGACAAATTGCAGACCATCTATGAAGGAGACACTAAAGTAAAAAGAACTAAACTCCAGAATTTTAAAACTCAATTCGAAAGTATGAAAATGAAGGAAGAAGAAAACATTTCAGAATACTTTGAGAGAGTGGATGAAATTGTGAATGCTATTCAAGGGCTAGGAGAAGAATTGGAAGAAAAGGAGATAGTTGAGAAAGTACTAAGATCTCTTCGAATGATTTACAATCCTAAGATTTCCACACTAGAAGATCTAGAAAATCTTGACAAACTCACCATGGATGAGCTATATGGAATTCTTATAGTTTACGAAATGACAATTGGGTAAGACAATTCTTAGAAGAAGAAAGCAACTTTTAAAGTATCAAAAATAGATACGAAATCTAAAACAAAAATTCAAGCTGAAGAGTCTGATGATAAAGAAGTACTTCTAGTTAAAAATCTTAAGAGAGGTACTGGTAAGTTCAAAGGGAAATTGCCTTTGAAATGTTTTAACTGTGGGGGAATTGGTCAATTTGCTAACAAATGTCCTTATCCCAAACAAGAAGAAGAAAGTGAGTGCCTTGATAAGTTCAAGAAGAAAAAAAAGTTTTTTAAGAAAAACAAAAAGAAGACCTTATATTCCATGGATGCGAGTGAGTCCAGTGAAGATGAAGAAGTAGAAGTTCTATTGATGGGAGAAGAACATAAAATCCTTGAAGAAGATGAAAAACGTGTAGCAGATTTTAAAATAGAACTTAAGAGTGCTATTGAAGAATTAGAAGCATTTATTTTTAACTTAAAAAGTCAGCTTCAGAAAACCTGTGAAGAAAAGCACTATTTAGAATAGCAACTCAAGTAACAAGAAGACAAATTAGAAATACTCAAAGCTGAATTAAGCATGTTTAGAAAAAAGACTGATGAAGAGTCCTTTCAACCAAAATTCAAGAGCAGATCAAAAGCTCTAGATGACATCCTAAGTAGTCAAAAGTCATTCAACAATAAAACTGGACTAGGTTATGACAATGGAAAAAAGTCAAAATAATCCTCCTTCATAAACAAAGAAGTAAATCAAATGAGTTATGTTGACGCACTTATGAAACCAGTTGTAAAGGATCACAGTAAAAAATTTGCTCACCTTCAAGACAGGACATATAATGTCCCAAGTAAACATCAACAACTCTTTTTGGGAAATTGTTATGCATGTAACAACTTTGGACATATAGCTAGACATTGTAAGTTAAATACCCCAATTGGGAAAAATCCTACATCACATTCTCTATTGTATAAGAAGAATGGCACTAGAAGTAATCCAAAAGGAAGAAGCTACAACTCTTTTGCTCCCCTTAAGAGTTATAGTATAGAATGCTACAAATGTGGTATCCTAGGACATATAGCTAAAAGCTGTAAACTGGTGATACCTGTGAAGAATGATAACACAAAACCTCAAGTCAATGGACAAAAGAAGGTTTGGAAGAAGAAGGAAGATTTCAAAAGTTCAATAGCTCTATGTGCAACAGAAAAACAAAATATATGGCATGTTGATAGTGGATGTTCAAAACATATGACAGGAGACCCACATAAATTTATAAGTCTAAAAAGAAATCAGAAAGGAAAATTCACTTTTGGAGATAACATATCCTCTAAAATAATTGGGAAAGGTACAGTGGCTCTTAGAGACAAGATGAAAGCTGAAAATGTTCTACTAGTAAAGGACTTGAAACCAAACCTGTTAAGTGTACGCCAAACATGTGATCAAGGACACATATGTATATTTGATTCCCAAAAATGTGAAATCAGAAACAACGATTCAGGAAAAGTTGTTGGGACTGTTGTGAGAACTTCAAGCAAAGTGTATATCCTAGAAAATGAAGAACAATGTCACATGAGTCAAATTGATGAAAGATTTCTATGGCATAGAAGGATGGGACACTTGAACTTTGAAAATCTTATAAAAATTAGTAATAAGGGCACTGTAAGAAATTTACCAAGAATCATAAAACCACCAAACCATGTTTGTAGACACTGTCTTCATAGGAAGCAAACAAGAACAAGCTTCGGGGTCAAAGAGAATACAACTTCTCAGCCATTAGAAATAATTCATATTGATATTTGTGGGCCTACAAGGACTAAAATATTTCAAGGTGAGTTTTACTTCATGTTATTTATTGATGACTATACTAGGATGACTTTGGTTTCATTTCTTAAAGAAAAATCAGAATCTTTCATGAAGTTCAAAGCCTTCAAAGCACTTATTGAAAATGAAGCAAATCTCAAGATCAAATTTCCAAGATCAGATAATGGTGGGAGTTCACTTCAAATGAATTCTATGCGTTTCGTGAAAATCATGGAATCAAAAGGCAGTTTTTAGCTCCGAGAACTCCTCAACAAAATGGAGTGGTCGAGAGGAAAAACAAGACTGTTCAAGAAGAAGCCAAAACTATGCTAAATAAAGCAAAACTTCCTAATGGTTATTGGAGAGAAGCAATATATACAGTTCTCTATGTACAAAATAGAGGACAACTCATAGAAAATAGTGACAAAACTCCTTATGAGCTATGGTATGGAAGGCCAGCTACAGTGAAATACTTTAGATTTTTTGGAAGTAAGTGCTACATGAAAATAGATGATGATAATCTAGAAAAGTTTGATTCTAAAATAGATGAAGGCATAGTTATTGGATATTCTTCTACCAAAAGAGCTTACAGATGTTATAATCTAAGGTTGCACAAGGTCATAGAAAGTGAAAATGTAACTATAGATGACACTAAACCTAGAAGAATACAAATCCAAGAAAATGAGGATATTGAAGAAATTGATGATGAAATATATGATGAAGAAAAAGAAGAAAGTTCACAAGAAGAAGGTATTCTTGAAGAGGAATAAGAATAAAAATAAGAGAATGAAGACTCCACCAGATCATACACAAAACACCATCCAGACGAGTTCAAAATAATCATCCTGAAAGTCAAATTATTGGTGACAAAAATTCAGGAGTTCAAACAAGGAGAAGATTGTTTTATGGTGAAGAACAAGAACTGCTTTCGATAGTAGAACCTAAAAAATTTAAAGAAGATTGCAAAAGTGAGGATTGGATCAAAGCTATGAATGAAGAACTTGATCAAATAGAAAAGATCCAAACTTGGGAACTTGTCCCAAGACCTAAGGACATGAATGTCATAGGGACCAAATGGATTTTTAAAAACAAGTTCAAGGAAGATGGTCATGTAATAAGGAACACGGCAATATTAGTATGAAAAGGATATGCTCAAGTGGAAGGTGTTGATTTTGAAGAAACTTTTGGACCTGTGGCAAGACTTGAAGCCATTAGAATGTTCTTATCTTTTGCAAGCTACAAGGACTTCAAAGTGTATCGAATGGATGTAAAATATGCATTTCTTAATGGAGAACTTACAGAATAAGTATATGTAGAGCATCCTGAAGGTTTTCTATTATCAAAAAATAAATATTATGTTTTCAAACTTAAGAAGGCACTCTATGGTCTTAAACAAGCCCCAAGAGCATGGTTTTCAAGACTTGACAAATATTTAAAACAACAAAGATATAAAAGAGGGGATACTGACAGTAATTTGTACATAAAGTTTGAAAATAAAAATATGATCATTGCGGTGGTCTACGTAGATGATATCATATTTGGAAGTGCTCTACAAATTTTGACTGTAAACTTTGCTTCAAAAATGAAGAAGGAATTTGAAATGTCAATGTTGGGGGAACTAACAGTCTTCCATTTCATTATCTACAATAGAAGTTGAGTATATTTCTGCTGCATCATGTTGTACACAAGTCATTTGGATGAAACAAACATTGGAAGATCTACTTGTAAAACATGAAGATACCATAGTTATATATTGTGACAATACAAGTGCCATTAACATATCCAAAAATCATGTCATGCACTCCAAAACAAAACATATTCCAATCAAATATCACTTCTAAAGAGAAAAAGTGTCACAAAAGACTATTGAACTGGAGTATGTTGACACAAAGGAACAAATAGCTGATATTTTTACTAAAGTCCTGCCTAGAGTGTCATTTTCATATCTCAGGAAAACACAGGGAGTTATCTCTCTTCATTAAAATAAAATGAAGATTGTAACCCTGTCAAAAAGGGGACATAGTTGACAGGGGGAGAAATAGTGACAGGGGGAGAATTAAGAATCTTTGTCATTAATGTCAAAAGGGGGAGAGAAAAATATTTTTTGTGTTGTTGTTGTCATCAATGACAGAGGGGGAGGTTGTTGAGTATAATTGTCATTAATGACAAAAGTATTCATTAATGACAAAAGATATGATGACATGGAATATATGATGATGTGGCATGGTTGATGAGGATGAAAATCCACCTAGTGGTGCTCTAGTACCTTCATGATGTCATTACTACAATCTGACCTAGTTATATAGAGATTTCTCAGTTTGGAGAAATTCTGAAAAATGTCTAAGTGTTGGAAAATTGGTCCAAGTGGCCTTAGGAAAATGCCCGCCATAAATCATAGGTTAAAATAAATGCCCGAACCATACGGTCAAGTTGTATCTTGTTGATTTGTCTACCTGACCATGGTCTCATACTGTCTTGAGAGTGTCTGAGGAGGATGTTACGGGTCTTCCAAAACAGTGTTTTAGATAGATTGCTCCAGTCTAGGAAAATGCAAAAATTGTCTAAGTATAAAATTACAGGTAAAACTTCCTTAGTGACCTCAGTAAAATGTATGCCATTTCCTGTGGTTGATGTCTTAAAATATATTGAGGGTATGGGTCTCTAGAATTTTTATTGGTGCATCCAACCATATCATTGGCTTGTCTCGAGAGTCTCTGTAGGTGAATATATTGATCTGCCAAAAGTGCCTCCCAACGTGATTTGCACTGCTCCAGAAAAATGCCCGTCGAGGAGAAAGAAAGAAGCTTCAAAGGCTAAAATTGATCTGGATGGAATCACCTTGTTGGCCTTTATCCATTGCGTGTCTCACACTTCGAATTTGATGAAAATAAAAATCTCATGTTACCCTAGGGTTTGACAATTTTTTGTCTAAGTGTTGAATTAGTTGTTTAAAAAGCTAGTTTCAAATGCCCTCCAGATGATGTGTGTATATCAAAAAAATTGAAGGGTGACATGGATATATTCCTTTTTGAAGTGGTTATCCATCCATACTTTCAGTTTTCCCTATGATGGTCACATGTGCAAGAAATCAATCTGCTAAAATAGGAAAAATATTGTTTTGCATATCAAGAACAAAAGAAATTTATTGTTTTGCATATCAAGAAAATATCAAGAACAAAAGAAATTTATTGTTTTGCATATAAAGAACAAAAGAAATTTGGCTAAGTGTTAAAATCACAAGGCTAAGGGGCCATTTGGAAATGCCCGCAAGGAGGTGTCCTTTTGCTGATAAAATTCATCAGTTTACATGGGCTTCTTCCTTGATGAACTGGTCATCTAGGCATGGTGTCAGAATCTTCTTTGGTAGTCACATGTGTGAAAAATTGAGTTCCCAAGTGAAGAAAAATTATGTTTTACACATAAATCTTAATATAACTAAATTAAGTATATGTTAAAATCAATTTTTATTTTAAATTGCCCAGTGAAATCAATTTAATAAGGAATAGTTAAGATGTTATAAACTGAAGGAAAATTAACTACCATTTATTTATCAAAGCAAATTAATTAAGCCAAGCAGTATTTTTTTTGAAGTGGTGCATTTGATAAAAAGGAAATTTCCAAATTTAAAGGACGTGATTGTGGAAAGGATGTGATGCTGAAAAGGCATGATGATAAGCTACAGGAATAATCTGATAATAAGGAAGAGTTTATTAAATAAAACATAATTGATTTTTAATTAAAAAACAAAGTTGATCTTTAATTAAAAAACTGGGTTTGTTATTTAATAAACAGGAAATTAAATATTTTGGAAAAGTCACAAGTGGGAAAAGACACGAGCCATTTTGAAGAGATCCAATGATTAAAAATGAGATAGATAATATATAAACCAACATTCGAGATGGAAGGAAGATGTCTCAAGTGCCCAGATCAAAGAAGAAGAAAGATCAGATAGAGACTGATGAAATGAAGAATCAGAATTGAGGAAAAGAATTTATGGAAATATGAAGAACAGAGAATGGGGTGGAAGGGTGTTGCTAGGGAAGGTTGCAGCCTGCTAAGGGTGTTGTAGCATCCAGTCAGTTGTAGCTGACAAAACAAGGTGTTGGTGCATCCTTTAGTTGTAGCTGAAAAATTGGGTGTTGTTGCATCTAGCAAGTTGGAGCTTGCAAATTAATTGTAAATATAATTTTGCATTAATAGAAAGTTTTGGTGGTTTTCCCAATTGGGATTCCACGATAAAATTGTTTCTTCTGTCTTCTTTGTTGATTCAGTTTTTAAATGTGATAAAATTTAAAAATAGTGTAATACTGATTCACTCCCCCCTCTCAGTATTGCTTGATATTCCAACAATTAGTATCAGAGTAGGTTCTTCATTAAAAGTTTAAACACATGAAGAGAAACATTTTATCATTATGGATCAACCAGTAAAAGTATCCTCCAAGGTTCCATTATTCAATGGAGAATATTATGCTTTCTGGATCATGAGGATGAGAAGCTATATAATGTATCTTGGATTGGATGTATAGATGTCTATAGAAGAAGGGTACACATATCCCAAATACTCTCCTACAGACCTTGAAGGAACTAAAAAGTTTGGAAACAATGCCAAAGTTGTTAATGCAATTTTGGCAGCATTAGCCAGAACAGTCTTTGCCAAAGTGATGAATTGTAAGACAACAAAGGAAATCTAGGACAAATTGCAAACCATCTATGAAGGAGACACTAAAGTAAAAAGAGCTAAACTACAGACTTTTAAAACTCAATCCGAAAGTTTGAAAATGAAGGAAGAAGAAAACATTTCAGAATACTTTGAGAGAGTGGATGAAATTGTGAATGTTTTTCAAGGGCTAGGAGAAGAATTGGAAGAAAAGGAGATAGTTGAGAAAGTACTAAGATCTCTTCCAATGATTTACAATCCTAAGATTTCCACACTAGAAGATAGAGAAAATATTGACAAACTCACCATGGATGAGCTATATGGAATTCTTATAGTTTATGAAGTGAGAATTGGGCAAGACAATTCTCAAAAGAAGGAAGCAACTTTTCAAGTATCAAAAATAGGTAAGAAATCTAAAACAAAAATTCAAGCAGAAGAGTCTGATGATGAAGCACTACTTCTAGTTAAAAATCTTAAGAGAGGTAATAGTAAGTTCAAATGGAAATTGCCTTTGAAATGTTTTAACTGTGGGGGAATTGGCCACTTTGCTAACAAATTTCCTTATCCCAAACAAGAAGAAGAAAGTGAGTGCCCTGATAACTTCAAGAAGAACAATTTTTTTTTTAAGAAAAACAAAAAGAAGACCTACTATTCCATGGATGACAGTGATTCCAGTGAATATGAAGAAGCAAAAGTTCTATTCATGGGAGTAGAACATAAAATCCTTGAAGAATATGAAAAAGGTGTAGCAGATTTTAAAAAATAACTTAACAGTGATGTTGAAGAATTAGAAGGATTGGTTTTTAACTTAAAAAATCAGCTTCAGAAAACCTGTGAAGAAAAGGACGATTTAGAACAACAACTGAAGGAACAAGAAGAAAAATTAAAAAATCGAAGCTGAATTAAGCATTTTTAGCAAAAAGACGTATGAAGAGTCCTTTCAATCAAAATTCAAGAGAAGATAAAAATCTCTAGATGACATCCTAAGTAGTCAAAGTTCATTCAACGATAAAACTGGACTACGTTATGAAAATGGAAAAACGTCAGAATAATCATGCTTCATAAACAAAGAAGGAAATAAAATGAGTTATGTTGATGCACTTATGAAACCAGTTGTAAAGGATCACAGTAAAAAATTTGCTCACCTTCAAGATAGGAAAAATAATGTCCCAAGTAAACATCAACAACTCTTTTGGGGAAATTGTTATGCCTGTAACAACTTTGGACATATAGCTAGGCATTGTAAGTTAAATACTCCTATTGTGCAAAATCCTACATCACATTCTCTATCGTATAAGAAGAATGGAACTAGAAGTAATCCAAAAGGAAGAATCTACTACTCTTTTTCTCCCCTTCATAGTTATAATATAGAATGCTACAGATGTGGTAACCTAGGACATACAGCTAAAAACTGTAAACTGATGATACCTATGAAGAATGATAACACAAAACCTCAAGGCAATGGAGAAAAGAAGGTTTGGAAGAAGAAGGAAGATTTGAAATGTTCAAGAGCTCTATGTGCAACAGAAAAACAAAATATATGGCATGTCGATAGTGGATGTTCAAAACATATGACAAGAGACCACATAAATTTATAAGTCTAAAAATAAATCAGAAAGCAAAAGTCACATTTGGAGATAACCTATCCTCTAAAATAATTGGGAAAGATACAGTGGCTCTTAGAGATAAGATGAAAGATGAAAATGTTCTACTAGTAAAAGACTTGAAACCAAACCTGTTAAGTATAATCCAAAAATGCGATCAAGGACAAATATGTATATTTGATTCCCAAAAATGTGAAATCAGAAATAGGGATTTAGGAAAAATTGTTGGGAATGCTGTGAGAACTTCAAGCAATGTGTATATCTTAGAAAACGAAGAACAATGTCACATGAGTCAAATTGATGAAAGCTTGCTTTGGAATAGAAGGATGGGACACTTGAACATTGAAAATATTGTAAAAATTAGTAAGAAGGGTGTTGTAAGAAATTTACCAAGAATCATAAAACCACCAAACCATGTTTGTACACACTGTCTTCATGGGAAGCAAACAAGAACAAGCTTCAGGGTCAAAGAGCATACAACTTCTCAGCCATTAGAAATAATTCATACTGATCTTTGTGGGCCTACAAGGACTAAAATATTTCAAGGTGAGTTTATTTCATGTTATTTATTAATGATTATACTAGGATGACTTGGGTTTCATTTCTTAAAGAAAAATCAGAATCTTTCATGGAGTTCAAAGCCTTCAAAGCACTTATTGAAACTGAAGAAAATCTCAAGATCAAATGTCTAAGATCAAATAATGGTGGTGAGTTCACTTCAAATGAATTCTATGAGTTTTGTGAAAATCATGGAATCAAAAGGAAGTTTTCAGCTCTCAGAATTCCTCAACAAAATGGAGTGGCCGAGAGGAAAAACAAGATTGTTCAAGAAGCAGCCAAAACTATGCTAAATGAAGAAAAAATTCTTGATGGTTATTGGAGAGAAGCAATATATATAGTTGTCTATGTACAATACAAAGGACAACTCACATTAAATAGTTACAAAACTCCTTATGATCTATGGTATGGAATACCAACTAGAGTGAAATACTTTAGAGTTTTTGGAAGTAAGTGCTACATAAAAAGAGATGATGATAATCTAGGGAAGTTTGATTCTAGAACAGATGAAGGAATATTTCTTGGATATTCTTCTACCAAAAGAGCTTATAGATGTTATAATGTAAGGTTTCACAAGATCATAGAAAGTGCAAATGTAACTATAGATGACACTAAACCTAGAAGAATACAAATCAAGAAAATGTGGATATTGAAGAAATTGATGATGAAATAGACGATGAATAAAAAGAAGAAAGTTCACAAGAAGAAGGTATTTTTGAAGAGGAAGAAGAATAAAAATAAGAGAATGAAGACTCCCCTAGATCAGACACAAAAACACCATCCAGACAAGTTCAAAACAATCATCCCGAAAGTCAAATTATTAGTGACAAAAATTCAGGAGTTCAAACAAGGAGAAGATTGTTTTATGGTGAAGAAAAAGCACTGCTTTCGATAGTAGAACCTAAAAAATTTAAAGAATATTACAAAAGTGAGGATTGGATCAATGCTATGAATGAAGAACTTGATCAAATAGAAAAGAGCCAAACTTGGGAACTTGTCCCAAGACCTAAGGACATGAATGTCATAGGGACAAAATGGATTTTTAAAAACAAGTTCAATGAAGATGGTCATGTAATAAGGGAAAAGGCCAAATTAGTATGGAAAGGATATGCTCAAGTCGAAGGTGCTAATTTTGAAGAAAATTTTGCACCTATGGCAAGACTTGAAGCCATTAGAATGTTCTTAGCTTTTGCATGCTACAAGGACTTCAAAGTTTATGAAATGGATGTAAAATCTGCATTTCTTAATGGAGAACTTGAAGAATAAGTATATGTAGAGCAGCTTGAAGGTTTTCTCTTATCAAAAAATAAAGTTTATGTTTAAAAAATTAAGAAGGCACTCTATGGTCTTAAACAAGCCCCAAGTGCATGGTTTTCAAGACTTGACAAATATTTAAAACAACAGGGATATAAAAGAGGGGCTACTGACTGTAATTTGTACATAAAGTTTGAAAACAAAAATATGATCATCATTGCGGTCTACATAGATGATATCATATTTGGAAGTGATCTACAAATTTTGACTGTAAACTTTTCTTCAGAAATGAAGAAGGAATTTTAAATGTCAATGTTGGGGGAACTAATGTTCTTTTTAGGTTTACAAGTATCTCAATAAGAAAAAGGGATCTTCATCTCTCAAACTAAGTATATCAAAGAGATGTTGAAAAAATTTAAAATGGAAGAACCCAAACATGTTAGTACTCCTATGGTTAATGGTTTCAAATTAAGCACAAATAATGAATCCTTACAAGTAGACCATACCATGTACATTTCAATCATTGGTAGCTTATTATATGTAAAACCTACAAGACCAAATGTAATGCAAGTTGTAGGTTTGGTTGTCAGATTTCAGTCAGCCCCAAAAGAAACACATGTGGCTGCAATAAAAGAATTCTCAGATATCTAAAAGGTACTATGGGTTATGGACGATGGTATCCAAAGAACAATGACTTCTCTCTAAAAGAATTCACAGATGAAGATTGGGAAGGAAGTATTGATGATAGAAAAAGCACTACTGGAGCAACATGTTACTTAGGAAATTGCTCTGTATCATGGCTAAGCAAAAAGCAATCTTATATTTCATTATCTACAACATAAGTTGAGTATATTGATGTTGCATCATGTTGTACACAAGTCATCTAAATGAAACAAACATTGGAATATCTACTCGTAAAATACGAAGATCCCATAGTTATATATTTTGACAATACAAGTGCCAATAACATATCCAAAAATCCTGTCATAGACTCCAAAACAAAACATATTACAATCAAATATCACTTCTTAAGAGAACACGTGTCACAAAACACTGTCAAACTGGAATATGTTGACACAAAGGAACCAATAGTTGATATTTTTACTAAACCCCTTCCTAGAGAGTCATTTGCATATCTCAGGCAAAAACTAGGAGTAATCTCTCTTCATTAAAATAAAATGAAGATTGTAACCCTGCAAAAAAGGGGACATAGTTGACATGGGGAGAATTAAGAATCTTTGTCATTAATGTCAAAAGGGGGAGAGAAAAATATTTTGTTGTTGTTCTTGTCATCAATGACAAAGGGGGAGAATGTTGAATATAATTGTCATTGATGACAAAAGCAAGGATAATTTTAGGGGCGAAATTTAGCCCATGGGCTATTTTTCCATGTTTTTTCCCAAAAAAAGATTCGCTAATTTGCATTATTTGAAGCCCCATTTTGCCCAATTTTGATGGGGTAAACTTTTTTCACTCTAAAAATCGCCAAACTATTATATAAACTATATAAAATCCTTAGAAATTGAAATAATTTTAGAAAAATATCGTCAAATATTTTAGAGTTGACATTTTAAGAATTGGTAAGATTCACCAAGGTTTATACACTTTTAAATAAGTATGGGTCCTTAAAATTATCGATGGACAAAAGTATTCATTAATGACAAAAGATATGATGACATGGCATATATGATGATGTGGCATGGTTGATGAGGATGAAAATCCACCTAATGGTGCTCTAGTAGGTTCATGATGTCATTATTCCAATATGACCTAGTTATATAGAGATTTCTGAGTTTGGAGAAATTCAGAAAAATGGCTAAGTGTTGGAAAATTGGTCCAAGTGGCCTTAGGAAAATGCCCGCCATAATTCATAGATTAAAATAAATGCCCGCACCATATGGTCAGGATGTAGCTTGTTTATTTTTCTACCTGACTATGGTCTCATATTGTCTTGATATTGTCTGAGGAGGAAGTTATGGGTCTTCCAAAATAGTGTTTCAGACATATTGCTCTAGACTAGGAAAATGCAAAAATTGTCCAAGTATAAAATTATGGGTAAAACTACCTGAGTGACCTCAGTAAAATTCCCGCCATTTCCTATGGTTGATGTATTAAATTTTTTTGAGGGTATGGGTCTCTAGACTATTGATTGGTGCATCCAACCATACCATTGTCTTGTCCAAAGAGTCTATGTAGGTGAATATATTGATCTGCCAAAAGTGCCTCCGAGCGTGATTTTCACTGCTCCAGAAAAATGCCCGCCAAGGAGAGAAAGAAGCTTCAAAGGATGAAATTGGTCTAGATGGAATCACCTTGTTGGACTCTATCCATTGGGTGTCTCACACTTCAAATTTGATGAAAATAAAAATCTCATGTTACCCTAGGGTTTGACAATGTTTTGTCCAAGTGTTGAATTAGTTGTTTAAAAGGCTAGTTTCAAATGTTCGCCAGATGATGCGTGTGCATCAAAAAATTTAAAGGATGAAATGGATATGTTCCTTGTTGAAGTGGTTATCCATCCATGCCTTCAGTTTTCCTTAGGATGGTCACGTGTGTAAGAAATCAATCTACCAAAATAGGAAAAATATTGTTTTGCATATCAAGAACAAAAGAAATTTGGCTGTGTTAAAATCACAAGGCTAAGGGGCCATTTGGAAATGCCTGCAAGGAGGTGTCCTTTTGCTAATAAAATTCATTAGTTTGCATGGGCTTGTTCCTTGATGAACTGTTCATCTAGCCATGGTGTCAGAATCTTCTTTGGTAGTCAGAGTGTCTGAGTAGGAAGCTATGGGTCTGCCAAAACAATGTTTCAGACAAATTGCTCCAATCTAGGAAAATGCAAAAATTGTCTAAGTATAAAATTTAAACTGCCTGAGTGACCTCAGTAAAATGCCTGCCATTTCATGTGGTTGATGTCTTAAAACATTTTGAGGGTATGGGTCTCTAGTCTATTGATTTGTGCATCCAACCATATCATTGTCTTGTCTAAAGAGTCTTTGTAGGTGAATATATTGATCTTCTAAAAGTTCCTCCCAGCATGATTTGCACTGCTCTAGAAAAATGCTCGTTGAGGAGAGACAAAGAAGCTTCAAAGGATAAAATTGGTATGAATGGAATCACCTTGTTTTCCTCTATCCATTGGGTTTCTCACACTTCAAATTTGATGAAAATAAAACTCTCATGTTACCCTAGGGTTTGACAATTTTTGTCTAAGTGTTGAATTAGTTGTTTAAAAATCTTGTTTCAAATGCCCGCCAGATGATGTGTGTGTATAAAAAAATTTAAAGGGTGACATGGATCTGTTCCTTGTTGAAGTGGTTATCCATCCATGCTTTCAGTTTTTCTTATGATGGTCACATGTGCAAGAAATCAATCTGCCAAAATAGGAAAAATATCGTTTTGCATATCAAGAACAAAAGAAATTTGGCTTTGTTAAAATCACAAGGCTAAGGGGCCATTTGGAAATGCTTACAAGGAGGTGTCCTTTTGCCGATAAAATTCATCAGTTAGCATGGGCTTGTTCCTTGATGAACTGGTCATCTAGCCATGGTGCAAAATCTTCTTTGGTAGTCACACATGTGAAAAAATGAGTTCCCAAGTTGAAGAAAAATTTTGTTTTACACAGAAATCTGAATATGCCCAAATTAAGTATATGTTAAAATCAGTTTTTATTTTAAACTGCCCAGCTAAGTCAATTTAATAAGGAATAGTTAAGATGTTATAAAATGACGTAAATTAACTACCAGCTATTTATCAAAGCAAATTAACTAAACCAAGAAGTATTTTTTATGAAGTGGTGCATTTGATAAAAAGGCAATTTCTAGATTTAAAGGACGTGATTGTGGAAAGGATGTGATGCTGAAAAGGCATGATGATAAGCTACAAGAATAAACTAGTAATAAGGCATAGTTTATTAAATAAAACAAAATTGATTTTTAATTAAAAAAACAGAGTTGATCTTTAATTAAAAAATAGGGTTTATTATTTAATAAACAAAAAATTAAATCTTAAAAGTCACGAGTGGGAAAATACACAAGCCATTTTGAAGAGATGGAATGATTAAAAATGAGATAGATAATACATAAACCAACATTTGAGATGGAAGGAAGATGTTTCAAGTGCCCATATCAAAGAAGAAGAAAGATCAAACAGAGACCGATGAAATGAAGAACCGGAATTGAGGAAAAGAAGTTCTGGAAATATTAAGAACACAGAATAGGGTGGAAGGGTGGTGCTAGGGCAGGTTGCAGCCTACTAAGGGTGTTGTAGCATCCAATAAGTTGTAGTTGACAAAACAAGGTGTTGGTGCATCCTTCAGTTGTAGTTGAAAAATTGGGTGTTGGTGCATCCAGCAAGTTGGAGCTTACAAATTAATTGTAAATATAATTTTGCAGTAATAGAAGTTTTGGTGGTTTTCCCAATTGGGATTCCACGATAAAAATGTGTATTCTATATTCTTTGTTGATTCATTTTTTAATTGTGATAAAATTTAAAAATAGTGTAATACTTATTCACCCCCCCCTCTCAGTATTGCTTGATATTCCAACATGTTGCAGTGATAGAATCTAGATACTTGAGCCACAAGAAAACCAATATATTATGACTTTGGACTCTCCAAGTACCTGTATAACGTCAATACCAATGTTAGAGGTAAAATCCAGTAAGCCCCATAATGCCAATAATTCTACACAGGTGTTGGTGCTCGAGCCACACCCCATCCAAGGAGGAAAGCTATGTACTTGACTGATTTTTATAAGCATGCCACATCCAACTTTCTCCTCTTGGGAAACACCATCAAAGAAACCCACAACTGTGTCTAGGAGAAGTAAGCGATTCTGCAAAATTCTATAGGTATTAAATTCCTCTTCATTGTAATATTCATTGTAATATGCCAAAATTTTGGAGCATGCTAGAGAAGTATCCTATTTCTTGTTATCAAATATGGAAGAATTTATGGATTACCAAATTCCCCAATATATAAAAATAGGCAGTTCTTTATACTTGTACATATTATTCACACATTGTTCCAAGTCCATACAAGTTTATCATTAGTATATTATAGCTTGATACCTACATGTTTTATGCCATCAATATACGTTTTCCATTCTTTAGTCAAAGTTCCATCCAAACCCATCTCCTCTTCCCTCATCCAATATTATGAATTACTATCATACTACCCAATATTCCTAATATATACAAGATACTTATAACCTTTATCATGTAAGCTAGACTTCATTTTCTTTGAATGAAAACAGTTTTATTATTCCCCACTGAAGGAATCAATCCCCATCAGAGCTAGTTTTCCATTTCCCACTCTCTAAGAAATCCATATGCTAATCCAATAAAAGGTCTTAACAAAGCCCTTCCATAATACTGAATCACAGTTCCCAACCTCTTTTTAACCAGCCCTGATCCACTCAAAATCAATAACCTTTTTCAAGTATTTTTCTTTAATAATTTCACTCCGAAGACCTGTACCAAATACAACCCTCCAACAACTTAAATTTAATATCAAAGCATGGTTAAACCACCACAGGTTCACAATACCCCATCCTCCCATACTCTTAAGGAGAGAAATATTATCCCATTTTGCAAGATGAATTTTCATTCCATTTGCAACACTTGACCATAAAAAAAATTATAATTCCTCTCCTGACCATATTCAAAATGGAAATAGGAAACATTTCCAGAGAAACCAATATATAGGTATCCCAGTCAAAACACATTTCACCAAAATGAGCCTGCCTCCCAAATAAATCCATCTAAATCACCAATTTCCTATTCTTTTTTCAAATTTCCTAACAATCCACATCCAATCCCCTTTTAAAGAGTTATTAGGTTTCAATTGATATCCAAGATATTTAAAGCCTTTATCTAAAGGCTCAGTCCTGTAAAGGAACCAAGAGGAGATCTAAATAAAGTTGTTATCACCCACCCCATTTCGATGAAACAAAATTTGTTTGTGCTCACCTCCATACTAGAGGCATCATAGAAAAGAAAAATAATATCAAAAAATGTTTTCCAATCTTGAATTGTACCATTATTAAAAAGAAGGACACCATCCACAAAAATTAGGTGGGTTATAAAATGTGTATTAGATATCTTAATGCCTTTTAGTCACTACCTTGTATTCTAGCATTACCAATAATCTTAGGAAGAATTAACACAAAATACAATTTTTTTTCAAAATTGCATTAAAGGTATTTATCCTTAATATCCATTAATGTTTTCCCAAACCTTATTTATGGATTTATCATAGTTTATAATATATTTATACTTAAATGTAATACACCATAAATGTTATGATATTCCTATACTCCATCCTAGTCCTACTAGCATTTTATTATTTGCATTTTCAGTCTTGCATGCATTTCTGCATACATGCATGCAATTGCATGCATCCCAGTCATCAGTCCTAGCACCTAGCCCTCAGTTAGCTAGCCCCGGGAGCTTCTCACTGATCAGTTTTATCCCTCCTAATGCTTAGTGTGCCCTTCATGCAGTTGCATGCATCTCATGCACCCTCTCTCACCTACCATTCAGTTGTACTTCAATTATCTTCAGTTCTTTCCTTGATTTAAGGCTAGACTGACTCTCAACTGACTGTATCACTCCGATAGACCTCTAATGAGATTGGATTGCCCATTCTTACTCTAGTTAGCTCCTCATGCACCCTCCACTGAGCCTCCTTCATTCAGTTAGTGCCTCCATGTGCCAGTTACACCTACCACACTTAGTTAGTGTAATGCCTACCTCGGTTCTACCAACTAATTTGACTTTTGAGGGCACTAGTTGAAGTGACCTTGCTAAATTATAATATAGACCTTAGAATTTTCTTGAGTATTATTTTATGAAATGAGAATCATCAGATTTTATGTGCTTGATTAAGAACTTATGAAAGAGAAATGATTGAATGAATATGCTCGATTGACTGAAGTATTATGATTTGTGAATAAAATAATGAATATGCTCGACTGACAGAGATATTATAGTAAATGATTTTATGGTGCAACACTATTTTAATGTGCTTTGAGTGTGTGTGTGTGTGCAATGGCAGGTAAGACGATTTACCGACTGACCCACAATGAAATTTTAGGGGTCGGAAGAACGGAAAGAACACATAGGGGTGCGAATACAAACTGTCAACCCTGGATTAGCAATCGACGCATGGGTCTGAAGCTTGCGAGCTGACCTGGGGAAGCGTGTGCCGTACAGGCGAGGCCATACCGACTTGGTCGCGTACGAGAGTTGAGGGGAACGCGATAAGGAGAGCCTTATCCCTCAGCAGCCCTTAATCTCCAAGAAATGTAGTCAATAGATCGCGGTAACGACTCCCCGATCGCTACACAGTTCTCCTCACAAGAAGTAGAAAAAAAATGAATTGTTGGAAGAGCCCGCCGAAGAGGTACCTAGACAAGAACAAGAAGTGGTTATTTAACCAGTTGTACAAATTGAATTTACACTAAAAGAATGAATTTAAATATCTTGAAGAAAATTTTAATATTATTTACTCTGAAAGAGAAATTAAAATAAATGATTACTTTATTTAAAAGTTTTATTTTATTTTTATTGAGAATATAAAATAAATGATTATTTTATTTAAAAAGTTTTATTTTTATTGAGAATTTAAAATATACGATTATTTTATTTTTATTGAGAATATAAAATAAATGATTATTTTATTTTTATTGAAAATTTAAAATATATGATTATTTTATTTTTATTGAGAATATAAAATAAATGATTATTTTATTTAAAAGTTTTATTTTATTTTTATTGAGAATATAAAATAAATGATTATTTTATTTAAAAAGTTTTATTTTATTTTTATCGAGAATTTAAAATATATGATTATTTTATTTAAAAGTTCTATTATTTTTAGTTTTGTATGTTCGAGTAGGAACCAAGAAGAACAAATAATAATTCATTTAGTAGAGTGTACCTCACAGGGGCTGGTATTCCTCGCTTCGGCTCGGGAGTGAGTTCACATCTGGAAATACGAACTTGCGAATCACTATAGTAGTTCCTACTATGAATGGATATTAAAACATAATGGTAAAACATTCAGGTTGTAAACTACCTCACCATCTTTTATCTTGGTACATTCTTCAGGTGAGACCAGTCATCACATTGGGAAGTCGTTACTACATCCAGCATGAGGCCGTGGGAGATCCATACAACCAGTAGAATCCTCCATCCATGTTCGTTGTTGTGGGGACCGACGTACCTGGACCGAGACCATATTCCAAAACCTTCTCATTTTATTGAGAATTTAAGATAAATGATTATTTTATTAAAAAAAATTATTTTTTTATTGATTCTGCTACTGAAAAAGAATTTGAAATAAATTATGAAACAAAGAATTAATTTATTGAAAGATTTATTTTAATTGATTTTACTATTTTGAAAAATGATTTGATTTGGTTTATGAATAAAAATAATTATTTTATTAACATGTTATTTTAATTGATTTCATTTAAAAAAACGAATTGAAGAACAACTAGTGGAGGTTAATAAAGAGATCTTGGATAAAATAATTAAGGAGCAAAGCATAACTGGGACTCTAATAGAATACCATTACATCTAATTTGCATTGATTTAGAGATTTAGGTGCACACTTAAGATAGAGTGAGACACATGTAATTGGAGATTAAATTTTAATAAAATATTAAAATTAAGTTAATTATGTGTATAGACAGACACATGGCACACAGACTTTGACTATATAATGAAGGAGGAGAAGGAGAGATGGACATCTCTTGTTCCCTAGTGCTGGATGGGCACCGGAATTGAGAATCGACCTTGTGAATTCTTGTGAGTTGGGCTTAGCTTTCCGGGGATTGGCGAATCCCATTAGAAAGCTTCCATTTTGTGCTCTTGCGACCCCATTTGCTTGGGGGTTCGGGGTGAAGAAGAATAACCCTGATACAATAGGGAGGTCAACCGAGAGGTTGTCGGTATCTTCGTCGAACATTGGATTACTCCGGACAGCCAATTCAGCCACTTCTACAACGGTTTTCAAGCTCGACGAGTTAAAACAGGTTCAGCAATTTGTTTTATTTTGTTTTATATGCGAGATTAATAGATAATTTTACTTCAAAAAAAAAAAAATCGTACTTTGATTTCTGATTAGTTTTATTATCTAAACTCTGTTTGTAAAGTTTCCAGAATAGATTGACGTTTCCAGGTTTTATTAAATAGGTTAATCTCTGTGCATTGATGAATTAATACTCTGTTTACAAAATTTCTAGAAATGTATGATGTTTCCAGGTTTAAATTGATCTCTGTGCATTCGATGAATTAAAACCCTGTTTCATGCATTTGAAATAAAGTTTTGTGGATGATGTTGACGAATCAAGCTCAGTAGTTGTGAGCCGACCCATTATTTGTGGATCTAAACACTCTGTTCTATACATTTAAATTAAAGTTCCGTGAATAAGGTTGTGAATGAGGTTGAGGAATCGAGCTCAGTAGTTGTGAGCCGATCCATTAATTGTAGATCTAAAAACTCTGTTTTGTGCCCTTTTAAATAATTTCTGTGAACGATGTTGAGGAATCGAGCTCATTGATGGAGAGCCGATCCACTTGTTCGAGAATCTAGAAACTCTGTTTTAAAAAGGCTCTATATTTTTTTTTTTTTTTTAAATAATTTGGTGATCTCCGAGTTCTTCCTGAATCTCTGCGTTTTCCATTTTCGAAACTGACCGAGTTCTTCCTAAGACCCTGCGTCCTCTTGGGAAACCATACCTTTGAATCAATTCACCCTTTTGGTGTGGTGTTTCCAATTTTCACTAATTGATTTCTTTCTTTTAATGGATTCTTTTTTTTGTCTTCGAATCGGAGCTCTGCCCCAAACTATTTCAATGTGAATTATCTTTTGTTAAATCTCTGTACTCTGTGACCTGCGCGGACCCAATCGATTGGGCATTCCCCGAGTTATTTGAAAGCGACTTACTGATAGTAAGACCCTGCGTAGATCCCTTCTCCTTGATTAGCAATTCCAGATCGATTCCTTGCTTATTATGTCCAGATCTTATAAGTATTCTTAAATCTATGTACATCCATAACCTTGGGGTATTCCCAGAATTCATTGAAACGAACTTAATTAAGTTCAAATCTCAGTGTGGATCCTTGATTGAACGTTTCCAGACTCTCTGTGATTTCAATTCAAAATTGGAAATACATGCTAGAATAGCAGTATATTACATTCAGGAATCTAATCTATGCAAGTACTCTCCGCGTAAGTAAAACTTATTTAATGTTTTCATTCAATGTTTTCGATTGAGCCAACAAATGGTTTCCACATAACAAAATAGATATGGAATTCATAGCTACCTATACCCTGGTCTGAATGATGAATGGGAACAAGTGGCATTGGGATTACATGCTCTAATCAAAGGGATCACTCCCTATTTTGAATCCATTGAATTCTTACGTATCCTCGGTTTTTGCAACACTCATGTGGACGCCATGACAAATAAGGCAGGTAATTTAAGAAACTGTGTGATAGAAAAAAAAAAGAACTGGAAATGATCCCTTAATCCATTTAATCCCACGACTTCAACTTTTTAGAAATATCATGCAAATACATTTCAATGACAGGTGGCATTGGGAACAGATCGAAATTTGTCATTTAGGATGAATTGTAAATCGGTCTGGTAAAAACAAAAGATTATTACCACTTGTCAATCACACCACTCGCGACTCGCTGATTGTTATTTAAGAAATTGTAGATATCAGATGTGTATGTTGAGATGGCCCTACAAGTGCAAAGGAAACTGCGTGCTCCAGATTTATAATAGGAATTTTAGTTGAACTATTACTGTTGTGAATCTTTAAGGTAGGCTATCTTTTATTGGAAGGAATTAACGATATAGAATGAAGTAGAGTTAGCCATTATCCAGAAACTTTAATTTAAAAATTGTGAATTATGGTAAAGTTTTTATATGCACGTTACACTTGTATGTGAAGCATTTTATGAATTATGGTTTTATTTTATACATTGAATTGTGTTGAAGTTGTTGTAATACTCGTGGATTCTATTTATACACTTAATGCATGTCAATTGTATATAATGGTGAAAATTTATTCATGTTTATATGTTATTATATACATGGGAAAAGTATAGGAGAAAAGAAGCTTTGTAACAACCTTATAAATCTATTTATCCAACACGAACCAAGTGTAGTACTTATATCTTACCTTTATCATAAAAGATGACGGTGTTAGGAATTTAAGGAGAAAAGAAAGAGATGACAAAAATTAATAGGAAGAGATGGTGAAGTTTTATATTTCATGATATAGGGTGAAAGGATAATGAATATGTATTATAATTCATAATTCATTAAGGAGGTAGCTAAGATTAAAAGAAAAGTTAATGGTTTGTTGATTATAGATTATTTTATGGGATAGTACGAAATGCTAGGGTGATGTTATACTTACAAACACAATTTTATGGTGATATAAAAATAGATGATGAATATAGTATAATTCATTTGTGTCAATATGAGTTACATGGAACATAAGACATGTTCGTATCTCAACTTTACATAGAAGACAATAGAGTTATGAGTGATTTAATTATAGTCTCTTTGATTAATAGTGTTGGAATTTTATAAATATAATTCATACCCTTGATATGAGATGGTTACATTATATAGAATATGTGATTATGTAAAATATGAAAAAGGTAAAAGGTTCATTTATGAGATAATACCCTTGATATGAGATAGTTACATTATATAGAATATGTGATTATGTAGAGTATGAAAAAGGTAAAAGGTTCATTTATGAGATATAGGTCTTTGTGTATTGTAAATTAGATTATTAACCATATAACTTAATAAATTGGAAAGGATTATATATAGGGCATATATGTTAGGTGCATATTATTTTTTGACTGATTTTATTATGATGAGTTAAGGGGAAGGATATATATTTAGGTTGTTGTCTTGTAAGTTTATTTATCAATGATTAATTGATGTTTAAGTTAGGACAAAAAGGGGAAATGTACTTACTTACACAAAGAAAATAAAAGAAACAAAAAAAGAAAAATAAAAGAAAAAACTCATAAAAAACGAGGTCCCTACAGTTAGACTCAGTTTGACTGATGGTTGACAGTTACTTGTGCATTGATGACTCCACCGATGATGATGTAGACTTCTAGTTGTGCTCTGATGACACTCTATTGATCTGATGATCACTTTATGATAGGCTAATTTGAATTGCCACCTTGGCATTCGAATCCTCTCCACCATTGTACTATTTATTGTTCATATTTGTGATTAATGAATTAGTGTGTGTGAAGTTATTTTGCTTCTATCCGAGTTCTACTGTATTATTATTTTGTTGCTCATTTACACTGCATTGACCACTCTTCTTCTATCTTCCTACTTAATCATAATCTTTCTTGTGAGGTATACATCAGCTCTTAGATCTGCTGTGAGGATTTTCACATGGTATCAGAGCCTGTTGAGAGTATTGTTTATCTCCATTCCTGAGATTTTTTTGCAGGTTATTATCCAGATTTCGAGTGTAGCAGTTGCAGTAGTTTCTTCATTTTTGCAGTAGTAGCAGTTGCAGTCTTTTTCTATTATTTTTGCAGGTCTTCTACAACTTCCATGTATTCAGAAGAAATCCCTCCTCTTTCTCCATTCAACTATGATGAATGGAAACCAAAAATGATAACATATTTGAAGAGCCATGATCTCTTTGATTATTGTTTTGAAAGAGAGTTCGAATCCTTTGAAGAAGAGAATGACTGGTTAAATAAAGGTGAGAGTGTCTATGCAGTCATGATGTATGCTATGTCTCGATGCATGGTAAACCACTTCATTGATTCTGTTGAATCTCCAAAAGAGCTATGGGCCCATCTGGATGAAAGATTTGGCAAGCAGAATGAAGGGATTGGTCCAAACCCTTTTGAGAGAAATCTCAGTGATGCATTCACCCTCCTTGATGATCTCATTGATCATGAATCAATATCAAACATATCTCATATTGAAGTTGTCCACAAAGAAGAAGAACTTGCAGATTCTACACTCATGCTCCAAATTTCTTCCATTTCGAATTATGTGCCAGCTCACACTCTAGAAATTGCAGAGGTTCCTAAATCCTCTCTTGCACTAGAGTCTGTTGGTTTGCATCATGATCTCATGAATATTTCGGAGGTAAAATCAACCATCGGAGGTAATGCATTCGCTCTCCTTGATCAATCACCTCTTATTTACTATTGTAAGATCATTATTTCATGCTCTCGGAAGTTTATTGAAGATGATGGCCATTGCCATTCGCTTGGGATAATTTCTCATGCATTTACTGGTTTAGATCTCACCTCAAATGGTTCAAAGGAGATCTTAAGAAACCATGATTCAAGTCTTGGATATGATTTAGATTCCAAGCAATCACTGATATTTGATGGTTCTTTTGGGCATAATCTCACCCATGATGGTTCAAAGGAGAAAACAAAAGACTATCTGCATATTCTTGGATTTGATCCTACCTCAACTGATTCGAATCATAGGTTCAAGGATCATCCTCATACTTTTGGATTTGTTCTCATCACATTCGATCTGAAGAGCAAGTACAAGCACATGATTTTTGAGGATGAACCACTTCTTCCCAAGAATAAGATACCTCCAGACATATGACCAAGCATCACACCTACTTGAGTTTGGAGCATTTATTTTTTGTGTGTGCCCTATAGTCTATTTTGAGGGGGGTATTTTTCCCATGAGGTTTTCCCCATTTTCTCAGTTGATTGACTGTTATTATTATTCATTGTATTGGGTGACCTTTGGTCTCAGTTACCAGGGCCCAGGATGGATTAAGGGGGGGTGTTAGGATATTCCTATACTCCATCCTAGTCCTACCAGCATTTTATTATTTGCATTTTCAGTCTTGCATGCATTCTGCATGCATGCATCCTAGTCATCAGTCCCAGCACCTAGCCCTCAGTTAGCTAGCCCCGGGAGATTATCACTGATCAATTTTATCCCTCCTAGTGCTTAATGCGCCCTTCATGCAGTTGCATGCATCTCATGTGCCCTCTCTCACCTACCATTCAGTTGTACTTCAGTTATATTCAGTTCTTTCCTTGATTTAAGGCTAGTCTGACTCTCAACTGACTGTATCACTCCGATAGACCTCCAGTGAGACTGGACTACCCATTCTGACTTCAGTTAGCTCGTCATGTGCTCTCCACTGAGCCTCCTTCATTCAGTTAGTGCCTCCATGTGCCAGTTACACCTACCACACTCAGTTAGACTCAGTTTGACTAATGGTTGACAGTTACTTGTGCGTTGATGACTCCACCGATGATGATGTAGACTTCTAGTTGTGCTCTGATGACACTCTATTGATCTGATGATCACTCTATGAGAGGCTAATTCGAATTTCCACCTTGGCATTCGAATCCTCTCCATTATTGTACTATTTATTGTTCATATTTGTGATTAATAAATTAGTGTGTGTGAAGTTATTTTGCTTCTATTCGAGTTCTACTGTATTATTATTATGTTGCTCATTTTGCACTGCATTGACCACTCTTCTTCTATCTTCCTGCTTAATCATAATCTTTCTTGTGAGGTATACATCAGCTCTAAGATCTGCTGTGAGGATTTTCACAATAAACATTAGCTAAACTTAAAATTAAACTTTATGTGCTTTCTTAGCTCTTGTCCTGATTGGATGAGTAAATCATTCTTAGCAACTTAGGCTTGCTTGGCTCTTATACTTGCATGAGCTTTACAAGGTCAAAATATCAATCATCAGGATTCATGATCTTCAATAATGTATGTTGGAAAAACTTGGCTGTCAAACTAGCTAAATGAAATACAAATGAAGAAAACAAATGAAAAACACATGATCATTCATTTATTTTAAGCAAGTAAACTCACAAAGACTATTTTTAACTCTGTAAAATTGAACTTTTACTCAATATGGTGTGCCTTTATATAGGAAAAGCATTATATAAATTTACAATGCTAGTGATTTACATGAAATCATAGTTACAAACAAAGGTTGAATTACACACATTTCAAGGAGTACATGGCCATCATAAAACAATAATAATAATTGAAAAGTCACAAATGCCAATGAGTGAACATTACTAACTCTAACAAATGTTCTTTGGGAAAAATTCTAAAGGTTATTTTTTCTATAAGGTAATTTTCCTAAAGCAAACCCCTAAGGACTTTCCCTTGTTTTTTAGGATGGTATCTAGGGTAAACCCTAGATTCTTGAGGGCACAATGTCAATCAACAATAGGGCTCAAGCACGGGGGGGTCAGTTGGTAGGCAATATTCTATCACGTCCATTCATATTGGGGAATAAACTATGATACAGAAATGAGAAAATATATTGCCCTGTATTAAGGGGCCAAGGGGGCTTAATTATGTTATATGGCAATACAAATATTTAGGGTATATTTTATTACATTTTGTGTATAAGTGGTGGAGGGGAGGAAAAGGGAAGGTTAGGGGACAAGGGCATGAGGTATTGATCTTGATGGACAATGGATACTCAATCGGGATGTAGTATGGTTGATGCTAGTGCTCTATTAAAGGGTTTTCATGTTCCTCATGTGCTTGGTTGGTTAATGGATCTTCATATTGTTAATGAAATTAAGGTAATGGAGGATTAAGATTTCTATATTTTATGTGATTATTATCAATTGGAAGCGTATTTTAGGTGCATATTTCATGTTTATAAATCATGTGTTTTTTTAAGCCTTTCAATGTAGCTTTCCTCCTTGAGTCCATTTGAATTTTTTTTTTCTCTAGAAATTTCCTTCTGTGGGATTTCTAAAATCAACCCATCCACTAGAGCATACATAACCTTCAATTTCGTACGAAGGTGATGACATCAAAGAAGGTTTCTTATTTAAGTCCATGCTGATGTTTACTTATTGATTGATTTTATAAAAATTAAGAATAATCTATTTTTCTTATTTATAAATAAATTCCATAATAATAATAATGTAATTTTTAATATTAATTGTATAAATGATTGAGATTTGAAAAATGAATTAAGCTAAATTTTTAATAGAAACATTATTTTTTTATCAAAGATATTATGTATGTCGCTTATCTGATTACCGTCTATGTTTCCTTATGATGAAGAAAGTGACCTATCATTACTCGTCTAGGCATCAAAGACATGGAAATATATAGTAGTATTATATTGCTTTTACATTATTTTACATCAATATCATAAACTTGCATTTATTTAAATATTTATAGGATACATTTATTTATTGTGTATGATATCGACTCAATACTAAATGTTTCCTTATGATGAAGAGAGTAACCTATCTTTACTTGTCTTGGCATCAAAGACATAGATATATATAGCAAAATTACCTTCATTTTGCATTATTTTACGTCAATATCATAAGCTCGCATTTATTTAAATATTTATAGGATAACATTAATATCGACTCAATACTAATGTTTCGTGGCCTTTGTTTTTATCTTTTGTTAATCTATTTACATAAAATGGATATCGTAAATGAAACTATAGTTGAACATGTTATTTAATTCTTTTGTTAAACTTATTTAAGTCCATGACCCTCTCGGTCTTGACTAGGAAATGGTATGTTGATTGGTTCTTTATAAGTAAATATTATTGCTGCATGTAAATAATTCACCATCGAGCTTGGTTGGGGTTAGCCTACGACTGATGTCATGGCTTACTAGCTCTTAGATAACCCATTCTTTGTATGTGCATATCACGTTGGAGACTCATGTTTGAAGAGTGTCTTAATTGTTCCATCCTAGCATTTTACGACTTAACTGCTCCATGGTGAACACATTGTGAACGAATCTGAGTCTAAAAAACTATAGGGAAGTGGGTTTCCCCTCCTCCCGCCTTCCTCTCACCAACCACATTAACTCTGAGTTTGACGTAGCAGCGAACACATGGGATGAGAGGTGGGGCTTGCATGCCTCTTTCCTCCATCTGGCATTTGTACAAACATAACATTTATACTATCGTACAGGCTTCCTCGAACTTGCAGACTACGAGTGATTTCGAGGGTGTTCCAATTTCATTTTCTCATTCATTCAAATGGAGGAGAGGCTCTGCTCCACTTCTGAGTGAGTTATGGAGCTCAGGTTCTTCTTCATGTGCAAAGACCGTAGGAATTCTGCTTTTTAGTTCACTTCTAGAGAATGTAGTTTCCAGACAGCTTCTCCCCAGAGCTTATGCAAGCATAAATCCTTTAAGCAAACTCGTGAGAGCTCGTAATGGAGCTAACTAGTCAGGATCAACCTCTTCATTTCTCATGACAGGTGAGAGAGTTAAGCTACAACATTACATATGTTTTTATATTAGATCGTGTTTTTAATATTTTAATTCATGTATTAATTTTATGTTATGGTTGCATTGCAGGCACATAGAGGAAAAACAAAGAATCTCTGCCTAGATTGAATGGAGGGATGGCATGAAGCTGGTAAGTCCACGGCCATTCTTTCCCTGTCATTCTTTTCTCTTAGTATTGATTCATGTTACCATAGGTTGTTTCCAGCATGAGAAGGTGTTTGTAAGAGATCATATCTAACTGATAGACTCTATCCTTTTATTGCTCAGATTTATGATCCCATTAAATGGTAGTTTTTCATCCCCAATACTTGTTAATAATAAATCCTAACTCTGTTATTTTGTTATTATTTATCAAATACGTTTTTGGGCTCGAAACCGTGAAGCTCGTGGTTGTGTTTAAAATGTTATTTGGGTTTTGAAATGGCCATATGCACTCGACCCTGTTTATGAAGAACCTTTGTTTACAAGCTTAATGGGTTGATTGTTCTTGTGGATAGTAATTATGCATTTGTCTGTTAAATGTTTATTCACTCTCATGGTTGCTCAACCTAATGGATTTAGCCTGGGCATTAATTTTTTGTTTAGCCTTACTCTACTCAGATAACATTTGCCTAATTAAATTTTTTTGTGGGTTTTTCCCTAGGGGTTTCGACCATATAACGTTTATATATTCCTAGAGTCAATTTACTTTTATAATACATGTATCATGGAGAAAGACCGAGGGGTTTCGACGTTTGGCATATGCAATTCTTCTAATGTTCGATGGTTAATTTCTTGTGGAAATAATAGGGTGTACCCTATAGGATTAACCCTAAGTATCAAGAATTATTTTGCTTCTGTGTGATGTGATATATATAGGTTGTACCCTATAGGCTCAACCCTAAGTATCAAGAATTTGTTTGCTTCTGTGTGACGTGATATATATATATGACACGATAGTCTCACAAATATGACACGATAGTCTCACAAATGATCACAAGCAACAAATTGGAAAATGACAAAATGAAATTCAAAAAATATGACACGATAGTCTCAGAAATGATCACAAGCAACAAGTCTGTCTAGTGATCGCAAAGAGTTGTACGCAATATGCCCTTTGTTATAGATATATATGTAGGTTATACACAACATAATTTCAACCAGAAATTTCTTCCATGAGCATATCACGCACTCACTCAGCATAACCGATGTAGTGCTCCTTGGATGACCCAACTTCAACATAATACTAGATAGACCAATTCCAGGGTTACACTTGCTCCTAGCAAATCCTCTCAATTAGAAAACACATTCATGTTCGTTGCACACATCAATAGGAACCGACAGATTTCTGCATCACAACTTGCAACAAATTAAATTGTCTCATGCAACCAATTACACTTCTCTCATAATAAGCAAACAATCGAATACATACACAACATATATGATCTTTTTGTTGATACAGTCATCATGCAAAAAAAGGGTCCCAACTTTACCCAGACTCCACAATTAATGGCACAACAATTAGTACCCTATCTCTCAAGCAATTTGATTTTCCATGTACAAATAGCCACGAATAGAAAGAAGATATGCAAACCATACACATATGGAGTCTTGTTATCTGGCATAGCTATGCGCATGGGAAATATGTACCAAATATTCATAGTTCTCATGATTTGTAGAATTCCCGTTGTGAGAGGACATTATAGCTTGAAATCCTTTCAACCTGTGCATCATGCTATAAGACTAATACCAAGTGGTTGATGGTTACATATGATTTGTTACCGCATATTACTACAATCCATTAGCACTAAAAACCTTAACTATTCATTACCTAATAAATTACTTAGACTCGTCGTTACCCAAGCTATCAGATTGAGAGTTTATTTGAGTGCATGGATTCATTGCACAATAGCTCCACTCATTTCTATCCACTCCAACAAATGGAGGACTTTATTAAGGGTTCCACTTAATTTTAGGGCTATTTATTTTTATCTATGTGATTTCTCCAATAGTTATCACATGTAAATTGAGTTATTTTTGATATTTTTATAATTGTTTATTTTGAAATTTGAATGGTGTTCATAGAATCAATATACTCTTCCTATCCTCTTGCCTAGAATAACTTGTCTAGAATCTCCAAAAACCATTAGTTTGGTGACATTTAAATTGTTTGATTTTATCCCCAGTCCCCAGGAAAAAGAGCTTACAGTTTTTCCTCCTGGATAAAAAATGATCCCTCCTACACCTTCCCCCCATGTGTAATTGAATTTATTTATACTTTATGAAGTCCTTAATTAATTTATAAAATGAATTCTCAGTTTAGGATTTCAAGTTCCATCAATATCATTATCTTCCAAGGGTCTTTCTATATGATAATTTAACATGCATAGATAGTAATTAAGTAGCAATATAATTTTATTTATAGTTTTAATAATGTCAGAATGGTTTATAACACTTTTAAAGTGGATGCTCACAAGCTTAAAATTGAAGATATAGAGAGGATGGATCGAAAAAATCGGGGTTCAGCACAAGCATTGCTTCAAGGCATGTTCAAAGGTGTTTAAAAGAGATGAGAAGTACAACAAGTGGTAGGGTAGAGAGAGTACTAGGTCCAAAGATTTATCTAAATTATGATTGTTGTTGACTACATTGACATTTTTGTCTCATAGCTTTACTCATTGGGAAAGAGTCTGAAATGATTCAAGAGTTCAACATTTCTTCATGTTATGGTTATGTTGGATACGAAAACAATCTCATATTAATGGAAACATAAATTTCATTAGTAGAGAGGCATATCAGGATGTGAAAATTTCGTGCCACTTTGAGGTTTTATTGATGAGATTGTTTTGAGATCACTACTCTAACTTGCCAGGTGTATTACACTTGATTGGGTTAAATGTGTGTGAGAACTTCTTTAGTAAATTTATGTGATGGTTGGATCAAAGAGGACCTATGATTTCACTGACTTGCTTCATGTTGTTGAAGAAAGATCAAATCCCCAAGGGATTCATTTTAATAAATCTCATAAGAAACAAGAAAGAACCTGGAATAAGTTGCACCAATAAACCATAAAGAATCATGATATATTATCACATTAAGGTTCAATATCTATATATGATAAAATTATAGAAGCTCTTAAAGTATAATTAAATGATGCACAAAACCTTTTATCAAGTTTTGGCATGCAACCATAAAGACAAAATATTCATGGCGGTTTAAACCATGGACAGAGGATCAAAACTATCCAATATTCCAAGTAGTGGATGAAGTATTTGATGATTCTCCATCAAGTCACTCCAATTCAATATTCCAATCTTCATCTTCATCCATACTCAATGTTAGTGAATTGTAAACAATGGAAAGTGCGTGAAGGCGTGACTTGGATGGAATTTTAGATACGATTGATGAGAATGTGAACACAACTACAAAACCAGTGGTATAGTTTGATGGTAAGGATATGTTCAAATCTTGTTTCGTTAGTCATTTGAATGGAAATCCAACATTATCCAAAGATAGGTTGACAAGAGTGAGAAATGGGGTCTACTTTAGGTGAGATGAAAGGTCTTCAAAAAAGGGTGTTTCAATCGGATCTGGAATTGGATAAGATTGCAAGGTGTTGTGATATCCCTCCTTTAGGACCTATTATTTTATAAATGAAATCGTATGTTGTACTTGTTTTCTGGTGAGGAGAAAGGTCAAGGCCCCACCGGTAAAACCTTGGAATATTTGGGTCATTCCTAGGTTTTATGTTTAGAATACTAAGGGTGGTGGCGCGACTGAAACAAAGGCAACCGACTCCACGGAGGAGAAACTGATGGCTAGAAGCCATGAGAAATCCAACTACCATGGGTGTCATCTTGAGTTTGAGCCACTCATAAGTAAAAAGGGTAAAACTAAGCCCTAGTACTAGCAGCTAAAACTAAGACTCTATATACCTGTTGATGAGAGACTAGAGCTACTACCTTGACCCTTTTTAGGAAATAGGAGTATATAAAGACATACATATATATTATAGTCTAAATCACTATAATATTCTTGGAAAAGATATTAGTACCTTTATAGTTGTATATATATATATGTATGGGGAATAGGATCTAACATACATTATAAAGAATATGTACATTCTTCTTAGCACACACTTATAAAGGTATAAGTTAAAGGGATTATAGGTGTATGGTAGTGAAAACTAGATATACTTATATAGAAGTTTATGTATAAGAAATCTTAGTGAACATCTAATGAATAAGTCTCTTGAGGTAAGAGATAGTATTTATTAGTTGAAAGCTATTATTTTGGTGTTGTTAAATGCTTGTATTATTTTTTATATTCATTAAACATAGTTCGGCATCGAGAATATGAGAGGGTGTCTCCTTAGTGGAGCACCCGAACCCTAACCTCCACCACTTGTCGCCTATTCAATCTTGAAGACCGCCACCTGTCATGAAGGTAAAACCACGACTCCTACCACCGCCAAGCTCTAAGTACCTTCTTAAAGAGGCGGGGTAGGAAAACGAGGGGGGCGGGGGGAAAAACGAGTTTTGTGATTTTTCGTTTGCTGCAAATAGGAGGAGTTGGTATGCTAGATCGATTGGGGGAAAACTTCGTGTATTATAATCAGTTTTGGGATGGGAATTAGAGCGGACACAATGATGGTATTGTGTATACTGGTCGACTTCCGAAGATCCGATAGGAAACTTGTTGTTCACTGCAACCTGAGGCGTTGGAATTGGAGGGAGCATGTAGTGTGCGGAGAGGCTGAAGATTGTTAACGCAATTGTGGAGCATAGAGGCTACTGGAACAGTCGGAGGTCAGGTTCATATTTCGTTTAAACTCCTCGGTTAAGGTAATGGATTTTCTCTCCTGGTTCCTTCGAAATTGTGAATGGAGACATTTTTATTTAGTCAGCTAATAGTTATTATGACAGTATTTTGTCTCCTTTTATTGATTTTCAAATTACAGTGAAAGGGTACATAAATCCCAATTAGGATCAGACTTTAGGGCTCTGTGCTTCATAACTGATGGAAAGCGAGATCCCTTGGGCTATTTTCTTCTTGAATCATTTTTGTGAAAACCAAATGGATCCCTCCGGATGGTTTCACTTACTTAGATCTTTAGTCATTGAAAAACAACTTTTCCCTTAGCCCATTATTTGTGAATGCCTGAAGGAAAACGGAAAAACGTAAACCCTAATGTTTATTATTTTGGGATTATCGGTTAATAGCGATAGCGCCCAGATTTCAGATCTGTTGGGTAGACGTGATAGGCCCCATATTATTATATCTAATGCATAGACAGAGTATCGTTTTGTCTGTTCAGTTATCTCTGCCTTAATGCCAATATCCATGAGAATAGAGCTATTGTTGTCGGATATCTAAGATGCACATAGACTTGGATTTCCATGCTTTTATCTTAAAGGTTGTTTTGTTAAAATATGATAGGGGTAGAAAAATAACGTATATCTCTTAGACAGAGGCATGATCAATCTTCCTGATCTTCCTCCGATCACTGGAAGAAAACGTTGTTTGAACGTTTCTATGCTTTTGTTGTAAATCGCAGAGCTAGAGTTTGTTGCGAATATCAAATTTTACCACAGTTTGTTAGTCGAAGATCTACGTGGACAGTATTAAGGTAGTTGTGGGTGAAAAGTTTTATTTAGAGAATTTCTGGGTTGAAGTATAGTTCTCAAACCACGACGGACCTACTCTGTGCTTTTCCTCCGCGTAAATGAAGGAGTAAGGGTATTATTTTTTTAGGATAGATCCTTATAGATCTTGATTAGTGATTGTAGGTAGTGGGATGTACTTGCCTATTGTGCAAGGATGGGAGAAAAGATCCCTTGTGTACCTGTTATTTCTTGTTAATTGTATGCTTGCATGGGGAGTGTCAGTGGTAATGGCTGGTGCAAATATTGGGGAAAATCCCTGTATGACTTTGTTTTCATATTTTTGCATGTATCTGTGGAAAAACTCGGTATTCATAGTTTAACTCTGTTTTTATTTGGGTTTTAAGCCTCTGCAAACCCCATGTCGAAAAAGCGAAGGACATTTCCAGAAATTGAATGATTGTAATATAATCTGAATTGTTTTAGTAGGCTGAAGGTCATTTGTAAGATTGCCTAGATTGGGGAAAGAATCCCTGCATTATAGAATTACAGAACATACTATGCATTATCGATTTAATGTGCATCACGATTTGCATGCTGAATGGATCCCTGTATCCGATTTGATATAACACGCATCTTCTATTCTATAATATAATTGCAGGCTGGGTTATATTGTTCTTGGTTAAATACGCAGAGAGGGGAGATGAATCCCTCTGTTTCTATGCATTATTTTATTTATTACATGCTGAGTGTTCTTGGATAAAATGCGCAGGGAGAGGAACCCCTGTACATATACACTTCATAAATGGTTAGAGGTTTTAGAAGATCAATTTTATTTATGTATAGTGGAATGGATAAGCAATAGTGCATTGTTTTGGTTAAGTATTTATAGTTTGAATGATAGGCTTGGAAAAAGCCCACCAGAAGGCAATTTTATGTATTTGGATATGCTCTTGATGAGAGTGGCATTTAGTTATGGCGACAACTGTGTCGCAAAATATAATCTCCTTCGAGAGGAATATAATTTGATTATTGTTGAGATTGATCTCCCTCTAGAGGAGAAGCTGGAAGAAGAGTAACATTGAGTTGCATAATGTATCCCTTGACTTTGAATATTACAAGAATTGACCTGCCCTTTGTGGACGTAGCCCAACCGGGGTGAACCACCTATATCCTTGTCTCGATCATGTGTGTTTAAATTGGTTAATGTTTTGTCGATTGGGATGTTGTGTCAATTACATGTATGTCCTCTTCTAGATGTATGTGATAGATTATAAATGTTGCATCTAAATGTATCTGACAAATTATAAATGTTGTATTTAGATGTATGTGATAAATTATAAATCTCATGAATTTTTCGGCAGGACAATCTTGCCCAGTTTAATGTATGCAGTGAAAGAATTAAGAAATCAATAGAAAATGTTACTTAGTGGAATGCTACAAAGCACTCCATGTAATTTATTTATCTTTATTATGTGTTGCGAAGAGTAATTTTACATTCACTAAATAATCTCACATTAATAATTTGGAGATGTTACATATGGTATCAGAGCATTAGGTTACAACACTAGGGCCTAATGAGCTCAATATGCGATAAGTGAGTATGAAGGTTTTAAGTTTAGTAATCAATGGTTTTCGTTTCATTTTGGATGCATGGATTGTATCGTAAGAGGGAAGATGAATCTCCGAGCTCGACTTCAAGTTTCTCCCGCCAAAGCACAGGTTGCAAATACTCGGGCTTAGTTGGGCCCAGCTGAAGAAATAATATAAGCTGGTCAAGGGAACTCCATCGATAAGACGCAAACAAAGGATTTATGTTCTAAAGAATCAGCAGGAGGTAATCAACAAGATGTCATTAAAATCGCAAGTAAGTATACTCCACTTGTTGAAGCATTCTAAAAGAAAAGCATTGTCGATGAAGTAATTTCGTATCTAAATGATCCTGTATTGATAAATACTAGAGGATGACTATCTCCTCATGCAATTCCATTGAATGACCAGAAAGTATTCTTTGAAAATGATTATATTAATTGGACTATGTTCCTATTTTTATCTTAGTGATCTTGTTAATATTTTCATGAATATTGATCATAACGATAGTAACATAGGAGCCTTGAATGTTCATAAGTTTATGAGGGCTGTATAAGCATAATTAGGATCATTCACCCTATGAAAGATGTACACTCCTACCCGGTCGATTGATGCCACGAGTAAGGTTTTAGTACTTATATGAGTCAAGTCATAGACATTCATCATAAGTACTTGATTTCTCTAATTGTGTATTATGATGATTAGGAAAGTTGATATAGTATGTGAATTATGAAATGAGTAAGGTGCATTTAGGTCATTATATGAAGGACTATAAATTTGCCATGAATTACTTGGTTATTGATTTCTCGCACTTATGCTGAAATGATTGTATTAATTATGTACATAAGATTGTAGGATTGAGATAATCCTTACTATATTATAAAAATGCATAAATGGTACTAAGGAGTAACTCCTGAAATTCTCCTTATTGGCTAAATGTTATTGAGAAAAGGTGTAGAAGATGTTGTACATTATATTGAATGTTACATGCGATGGTTTCGATATAGAATATTAGTTTTGTGTTCTTACTTATTTGTTATATGGGACATGTGATATGGTAGAGAAGAATGATTAGTTGAACTAATGAATATATAATAGATCTTCAAGGTTAATGTAAGTAATGTTACATAAAATATATACATATAGATATATACTATCCAAAATGTTACATAAAATATATACATATAGATATATACTACCAAACCATAGATGGTTAGAAGAGTTGTAAAACTTTTATGCATGATTAACAAAGGGTCATCCTCAAGGTAAAAGATTGAAAGGATAGGAATTAACTTCATTGGTTTAAATGGACATTTTACTGTGTGAAATTCTCTATGACTAGGAAATTGCCATCCTTGTGAATGATTTTCATAACCTTCGACTTAACTCTACTTCCACAAACGAGTATTCTTCGTCATTATAACCTTATCTGAAGATTTCAAGGGATAAAAGAGAATAATTGTTAAGAATCCCCTTGTCTCTTTGCGGTATAGGATTGTATAGAATATTAAAGTATAAATGTGTGACATGGGAACACGCTGGTAGCCTTGCTTGTAAGTACAAAAGGATGATGGTTATAATTACTCAAGAAGAATAAATGTGTATTCTAAGTAGTTAAAAGGATGCATATGATGAAATGTTATGATCTCATCTTTATATATTCTATTTTCAGGGATCCTTACTAGGAATGTTAGGATACTGGGAGTGGTTGACAGAAGGATTATACTTTTATGTGATCAAAGCTTTATGTTATATACATGGATACCTTGATAATCTGTTTCGTTTTGATATATAGATTTTATGATATGGAGGGGATTACTAATGTGTATTAATGCAAGTTAAAAGTACACCTTAGCATATGAGGGCCATAAAATAAAGCGATATGCAGTCTCCCCCATAAAGGTATGTGATTATCCTTAGAAAAATATATGCAAGTATATATGTAGACGATTTGTTGTTACTCACATGATGTTGGCATATGCAAGAAAAATGGGTACTTAATACAGTGAAGGAAAATGATTGAGGTGAAGTGATTGTAATGCCCATAATAAAGAAGAATGTAGTCCTATTAATTGAGTTGGTTATGCTTAGTATGGAAATAATGTTTACTTTAGATAACCACAGGTGGAGATTGTAGTATGAAGGATGAATTTCTTATTTTTATACATAGAAGAAAAACCTCCTTACAATATTTGGTTATGTTATTATGACAGATGGTCAAAAACTCGGTTGAACTTGTGGAAGAGCGTAATATATTATGCAGGTATATGTCGCCTTGTCAACAAGACCTCGACGCAAGTTATAAATGTTGGGTGGTTAAATTATATTATTTCACTGATGACACTATAAGTAGAAATCACAACTTGAGTCCATACATATCTAGCTTATCACTCATGAGCATTTGAGTAAAACTCGAATGTTTTTATTTTAATTTTATTCTTAGTAGGAGTCGATAAGGATTAGACAAGTGAAAGACGTGTCAGTGCTATTAAAATTCCTATAAATAAATGTTGTATAGTGGTTATGAACTAACAATGCAGGATTTCGCTATGAATATAACAAATCAAAATGGAAGTGAGTATTCATGCGGATAAATAGCTGAGTTAATCGCTCAAGAGTAAGTGATTACCTTTTATTATAGCATGGATTACAGTATGGCACAAAACCTGATTTGGTGATGGATGTGTGCTACATATCATGAATGATAAGTAAATAAGTGAAACTACTTACCGTTATTACAACACATATTGTAATTTACAAAAATTGTAAGAATTAATAAATGATTGGTTATCGAAATAAATTCCGGGACTCAAGCGAGAAGGCTTGAGGGGAATTGTGTAAATAGTGTCGTAATGGCATTTGAAATACTCCCTAAAAACAGGGATTGAACAGCCACTAGGATTCTCGAAGAATCGGCTGGCTGTAAGACCTAGGCAAGCTATAAAGAGAATGCATATGCGGGAGGCAGGACGCTGCTTAGTATGCATGGGAGAAAATTGTTGTGGGAGCACTGAGGTGTTAGACAAGGATCTCCAAATGAATTGCTGTGTGAGCACTAAGGTGTTAGGCAAGACATGAATGAAATGTTTGCTGCGTGAGCACTAAGGTGTTAGGCAAAACACGAAAGAAAAGGGTTGCTGCGTGAGCACTAAGGTGTTAGGAAAGGCATGAGAGAAAGGATTGTTGTGTGAGCACTAAGGTGTTAGGCAAGAATTTCCTGGATCAGTGAAGGATGTTGTTGATTTAGTCAACAGTACACCATCATGGAGCGCTAGATTTATTCCATGTATTGCAAATGTTATGTGCAATAAAGAACTCATGATTTATGTTTCTGAGTTTGATTATGAAGTTGATGACAAGTTGTTACTAAACATTGTATCTACTCAATTCCAGTTTCGTGGTTAATAATAAATATATTGAGCGACTTGCACAAAAACTCATGGAAGTCCAAATAAAAGCGGTGAAACAAGCAAATGATTGCTCCAAGAGAAGAGTGAACACCGAGGACGGTGTTATCTTAAAGGGGATGAGGATGTGATATCCCTCCTTTAGGACCTATTATTTTATAAATGAAATCGTATGTTGTACTTGTTTTCTGGTGAGGAGCAAGGTAAGGGCCCCACCAGTAAAACCTTGGAATATTTGGGTCATTCCTAGGTTTTATGTTTAGAATACTAAGGGTGGTGGCGCGACTGAAACAAAGGCAACCGACTCCACGGAGGAGAAACTGATGGCTAGAAGCCATGAGAAATCCAACTACCATGGGTGTCATCTTGAGTTTGAGCCACTCATAAGTAAAAAGGGTAAAACTAAGCCCTAGTACTAGCAGCTAAAACTAAGACTCTATATACCTGTTGATGAGAGACTAGAGCTACTACCTTGACCCTTTTTAGGAAATAGGAGTATATAAAGACATACATATATATTATAGTCTAAATCACTATAATATTCTTGGAAAAGATATTAGTACCTTTATAGTTGTATATATATATATGTATGGGGAATAGGATCTAACATACATTATAAAGAATATGTACATTCTTCTTAGCACACACTTATAAAGGTATAAGTTAAAGGGATTATAGGTGTATGGTAGTGAAAACTAGGTATACTTATATAGAAGTTTATGTATAAGAAATCTTAGTGAACATCTAATGAATAAGTCTCTTGAGGTAAGAGATAGTATCTATTAGTTGAAAGCTATTATTTTGGTGTTGTTAAATGCTTGTATTATTTTTTATATTCATTAAACATAGTTCGGCATCGAGAATATGAGAGGGTGTCTCCTTAGTGGAGCACCTGAACCCTAACCTCCACCACTTGTCGCCTATTCAATCTTGAAGACCGCCACCTATCATGAAGGTAAAACCACGACTCCTACCACCGCCAAGCTCTAAGTACCTTCTTAAAGAGGCGGGGTAGGCAAACGAGGGGGGCGGGGGGAAAAACGAGTTTTGTGATTTTTCGTTTGCTGCAAATAGGAGTTGGTATGCTGGATCGATTGGGGGAAAACTCCGTGTATTATAATCAGTTTTGGGATGGGAATTAGAGCGGACACAATGATGGTATTGTGTATACTGGTCGACTTCCGAAGATCCGATAGGAAACTTGTTGTTCACTGCAACCTGAGGCGTTGGAATTGGAGGGAGCATGTAGTGTGCGGAGAGTCTGAAGATTGTTAACGCAATTGTGGAGCATAGAGGCTACTGGAACAGTCGGAGGTCAGGTTCATATTTCGTTTAAACTCCTCGGTTAAGGTAATGGATTTTCTCTCCTGGTTCCTTCGAAATTGTGAATGGAGACATTTTTATTTAGTCAGCTAATAGTTATTATGACAGTATTTTGTCTCCTTTTATTGATTTTCAAATTACAGTGAAAGGGTACATAAATCCCAATTAGGATCAGACTTTAGGGCTCTGTGCTTCATAACTGATGGAAAGCGAGATCCCTTGGGCTATTTTCTTCTTGAATCATTTTTGTGAAAATCAAATGGATCCCTCCGGATGGTTTCACTTACTTAGATCTTTAGTCATTGAAAAACAACTTTTCCCTTAGCCCATTATTTGTGAATGCCTGAAGGAAAACGGAAAAACGTAAACCCTAATGTTTATTATTTTGGGATTATCGGTTAATAGCGATAGCGCCCAGATTTCAGATCTGTTGGGTAGACGTGATAGGCCCCATATTATTATATCTAATGCATAGACAGAGTATCGTTGTGTCTGTTCAGTTATCTCTGCCTTAATGCCAATATCCATGAGAACAGAGCTATTGTTGTCGGATATCTAAGATGCGCATAGACTTGGATTTCCATGCTTTTATCTTAAAGGTTGTTTTGTTAAAATCTGATAGGGGTAGAAAAATAACGTATATCTCTTAGACCGAGGCATGATCAATCTTCCTGATCTTCCTCCGATCACTGGCAGAAAACGTTGTTTGAACGTTTCTATGCTTTTGTTGTAAATCGCAGAGCTAGAGTTTGTTGCGAATATCAAATTTTACCACAGTTTGTTAGTCGAAGATCTACGTGGACAGTATTAAGGTAGTTGTGGGTGAAAAGTTTTATTTAGAGAATTTCTGGGTTGAAGTATAGTTCTCAAACCACGACGGACCTACTCTGTGCTTTTCCTCCGCGTAAATGAAGGAGTAAGGGTATTATTTTTTTAGGATAGATCCTTATAGATCTTGATTAGTGATTGTAGGTAGTGGGATGTACTTGCCTATTGTGCAAGGATGGGAGAAAATATCCCTTGTGTACCTGTTATTTCTTGTTAATTGTATGCTTGCATGGGGAGTGTCAGTGGTAATGGCTGGTGCAAATATTGGGGAAAATCCCTGTATGACTTTGTTTTCATATTTTTGCATGTATCTGTGGAAAAACTCGGTATTCATATTTTAACTCTGTTTTTATTTGGGTTTTAAGCCTCTGCAAACCCCATGTCGAAAAAGCGAAGGACATTTCCAGAAATTGAATGATTGTAATATAATCTGAATTGTTTTAGTAGGCTGAAGGTCATTTGTAAGATTGCCTAGATTGGGGAAAGAATCCCTGCATTATAGAATTACAGAACATACTATGCATTATCGATTTAATGTGCATCACGATTTGCATGCTGAATGGATCCCTGTATCCGATTTGATATAACACGCATCTTCTATTCTATAATATAATTGCAGGCTGGGTTATATTGTTCTTGGTTAAATACGCAGAGAGGGGAGATGAATCCCTCTGTTTCTATGCATTATTTTATTTATTACATGCTGAGTGTTCTTGGATAAAATGCGCAGGGAGAGGAACCCCTGTACATATACACTTCATAAATGGTTAGAGGTTTTAGAAGATCAATTTTATTTATGTATAGTGGAATGGATAAGCAATAGTGCAGTGTTTTGGTTAAGTATTTATAGTTTGAATGATAGGCTTGGAAAAAGCCCACCAGAAGGCAATTTTATGTATTTGGATATGCTCTTGATGAGAGTGGCATTTAGTTATGGTGACATTTGTGTCGCAAAATATAATCTCCTTCGAGAGGAATATAATTTGATTATTGTCGAGATTGATCTCCCTCTAGAGGAGAAGCTGGAAGAAGAGTAACATTGAGTTGCATAATGTATCCCTTGACTTTGAATATTACAAGAATTGGCCTGCCCTTTGTGGACGTATCCCAACCGGGGTGAACCACCTATATCCTTGTCTCGATCATGTGTGTTTAAATTGGTTAATGTTTTGTCGATTGGGATGTTGTGTCAATTACATGTATGTCCTCTTCTAGATGTATGTGATAGATTATAAATGTTGCATCTAAATGTATCTGACAAATTATAAATGTTGTATTTAGATGTATGTGATAAATTATAAATCTCATGAATTTTTCGGCAGGACAATCTTGCCCAGTTTAATGTATGCAGTGAAAGAATTAAGAAATCAATAGAAAATGTTACTTAGTGGAATGCTACAAAGCACTCCATGTAATTTATTTATCTTTATTATGTGTTGCGAAGAGTAATTTTACATTCACTAAATATTCTCACATTAATAATTTGGAGATGTTACATGTTGTTTGAGAGCAACTTGATACCTATAAATGAATGTGCCACAATAAATTGTGTTTCTCAGAGTACCAAAGAAGGTGTTTCTTGTGGAACTTGGTACATTGGAAGGTAGGGAAGTCCATTCATGAAAGGGTTTCAATATTTCATTTTTATGGAGTTTAATTTATTAATCTTATAGAAAACATGAGCTCTCTATGGCTATACTTGTATTTACATGATATAAATTTGGTAGATTCGTAGGTTGCGGTGTGAAACATCTACAATTCTCATCTTTTCTAAGCATTGCACTAGCTATTGGAATATCAGTCTTTTACGTTTTTTGTTACATTGATCTCTTGATTGTGATTCTTTTTACGCATTTTTTCTTCCCCATTACTATTTTGTCGGGTCTTCCACTATCCAATGCTAAAAATTGATTAGTCGCCCCTTCAATCCCTGTGGGATAATTATTAGCATTATACTATTATTTTATTTAGCATCCTATTTGCTTATGCTAAGATGTTTTAGGGATCCTATTTGTTACAACTTGGTAATATTATATAAAGGGGGTGTTAAAAATGGGTTGATAAAAATGGATACCTACAATATATGGTGAAACTAGGGGTTTTCTTAATTGGAAAGGTATATTGGGAGGGGGTTCAACAATACAATTTTAGGAGGCATTTTACAATATTTAGTAGAATTAGGGATATTCTTTAATATCCTGCGAACGATCGTGCTATGTAACAAGTTTAGTGAGTGAACCCCCCGTGGGCTCAAGTTGGTTAAGAAAATATTTTCATTATGAACTGAAAAAATCACATAGGGAATATAAATTGGGTGTCGACGATAATACTCCATCCCACAACAACTAGAGCTAGACCTATTGAGGTTCGAATTCTCCTGCATGATTCGAATTCTCTCCATTGTAACATAATTGTTTATTATACTAAATATTTGAACATGTGATATTATTCTTCTCCTATATCAGTTCTTTTGCATTATTATTCTTCTGCTCTTTTTACTGCAGTTTTCACTCTTATTCTAATTGTATGCTCATTTTTTCTTTGTGAGATGTCACAGTAGATAAGGTACTAGCATTGTAAATTTATGTAATGCTTTTCCTATATAAAGGCACACTATATTGAGTAAAAGTTCAAGTTTGCATAGTTAAGAATAGTCTTGGTGAGTTTACTTGCTTAAAATAAATGAATGATCATGTGTTTTTCATTTGTTTTCTTCATTTGTATTTCATTTAGCTAGTTTGATAGTCAAGTTTGACCAACATACATTATTGAAGATCATGAGTCCTGATGATTGATATTTTGAGCTTGTAAAGCTCATGCAAGTATAAGAGCCAATCAAGCCTAAGTTGCGAAGAATGATTTACTCATCCAATGAGGACAAGAGCTAAGAAAACATATAAAGTTTAATTTTAAGTTTAGCTAATGTTTATGGTGTATTTATTTTAAGTATAAATATATTATAAACTATGATAAATCCAAAATAAGGTTTAGGAAAACAATAATGGATATTAAGGATAAATATATTTAATGAAATTTTGAAAGAAAATTGTATTTTATGTTAATTCTTCCTAAGATTATTGGTAATGCTAGAAGGCAAGGTAGACTAAAAGGCGTTAAGATATGTAATACACATTTTATAACCCACCTACGTTTTGTGGATGGTGTCCTTCTTTTTGGTAATGGTACAATTCATTGAAGATCATGAATCCAGTCTCTGATTTTTAGCAAGTGATTTCCTTAGTTTGCTTTCCAAAGTATCATTCCTCAGTCTTACAATTTGACAAGTCTCATCCATTTCTTATAACTGGCTGGTAAAATATGTTGTCAATCCTTTTGATGCTTCTTCTTTATTTTTTAGGATTTTCATAGTTTTGGTTACTACCCTTTTTACCTCTTCTATCATTTTTCTCCATGTGCGAATAATATCCCTTGCTTCTGTGATATAAAGTTTTTCTAGGTCTCCATTTTCTTGTAACCATGGTGCTTCTCCTTGGTCAATAATATTCTTCTTTCCCATATCTTCACATGGATCTATCTTCCATATGTTAAGCTATTACTGAAGACACCTGATTTGAAACCATTTGTTGGAATCTATTTAATATTGAGATGGGGAGTGAATTAGTATTAGTGTAGTTATGAATAGTTTTAACTTCTTAAACATATTAATCTGATCTTAAGCTTGAACTTTAACTAAGCATCCACCAAAACTAAATCATTCATTCGCATATGCACCAAATAATAGAACACAGAACGTGCAATTTTTTTACGTGGAAACCCAAATGGGATAAAACCATTGAATGATTTTTTATAATGAAAAGATTACATTCAAGGAAGCACATAATTCCTGTGTTTACCAGCACCAACTGGAATGAGGCACCGACCCCCTGGTTTTACAGGCACCGACCTGAAGGAAGCTACAACTCCATGAATTTTCTAGCACCAACTGGAAGGAGGCTATGACCCCCTGCTCCTTTCCTCGTCTTGCCGCCGAGATATATAAGAATAAGATGTTACTCTGTTGAAATTCGGATACGTGCACATGTCTGATCTTCTGATGTTCGTTTTGTTGTGCGCACCTTCTGTATGATGTAAAATTGATGTCACTGTGCTACATACATTACTTAACTTCAACACTTCACCTCACTTCAACTTCAACACTTCACTTCAACTGACATCGCACTTCATATACGATGTCCTACTTCAACTATTGCAGTTTGTGCCAATGTTCAATATTCCATTCTGCAACTGCACATCTACACTTTCAACTAATATTGCACATCAACTGATAACTTGTTGTTCTGATTTTGCTCATTGGTATCAGATGAAACTGCGCACCTTCTCAGATGTATCCATTTTGTTTAGGTGCTACAGTATTCAGACGACTGCAACCTTTTGTGCATCATATGATTCGTCCTTTCAATTTAGCGCACTTGTCTCACATCATCCTCATCATGATGCACATCCTTGATTATGTTGCAACTTTAACTTTGCGCATCTGATGGACTTCCTTACTTATCACACATCAACTTAGTATTTTTGCATCAGTGAAACTTCTTTGCGAATCACAAGATATAATTCAGTTCTATCTTTATGCTTCTTATCTTAGAACATTTGTGACTGTCTGCACGCCATCTATGATATTGTATTTTAGTCCTCATGCACTTGCGCATATTTTGTATTCTGCCTTTCTGTATTCGCTCAATCGTCACAGATTCATAGAATCATTCTGCACACCATCAGTTATACCATTCCTCTTCTTATGCGCACTTGGCTCTCTACTAGATCATGATGTTCTGATTCCATGAGCCCTTGATGCCCCAAGTATTATCAATCTATATCTTCCATCCTTCCACTTACTATCTCTCCATCATTGCTATCAAGTTTACATCAAATATCCAACTTCCTTCTTATTTATACATGTCTTGCATGGATTGTATGTCCACAAGTTAGTTGTGGCTTTCCTTTTTCTTTTCTTTACAGTTTATGCTTCTTCCGCATGTCATGTTCTGCACCTCTGATGTGTCATCTCTTGTGGGTCTTGCGCATACATGGTCCTTGACTTGGTGGGAATTTAACCGTTATGGTGCGATATTGTGCCCTTGATGTACCATTTCCCGTGGAATTTGTGCATTTGATATCTTCAACCGCCACACCCTTCTTGGTACTTGTGCGCACTTCAACAACTAAAAGTTTCATCCAATTGGTGATACTTGCATAACTGTTTGACCACTTGTGCACTCGAACCATTGTCCAGTCCATACATTAGTTTGCTCCTAAAGGAATTTGACTAGATGGGATTGAGGCCTACACCTTTTATACCACATATACTGGATTTATTCCTTATCAACTTCTTCACATTGGATATGCTTGATCTGCTTCTGGATATACTTCTTCAGACTGGATGCACTTTTGGATGTATTTCTTCATAATGGAATCCATATACTTTTGCATAGTATCTTTCATATACTTCATCAAAATGGCACATGAATATTGATTCTTCTTTGACATCAGTTGACAGCAATCACACAAACTAAATCAGTTGACATCAATGACAACCAAAGTTCAACATTTATTCCATTTGTCTCTTTATTGTAGGTCTAAGTACTTGAATATTGTTAAATACAAACATAAAATTCCATATATAGTATAAGCATTAATGGTTATGCTTAAGGAAACTTTAATGGAAGAATTGGTTATATATCGATGGTATTCCACACACATATGAGAACATGATTCATAAATAGTTGTACGTGCTCCTTATTTAGTGCAAGTCATTCATTTGAGGAACACTCCAATTATAATGAGTTCCTTATGAAAAGGAAAACATTGATATTTTTTATTATTAATGCATTGCATAGTTTGTCTTATTTTACAAGTTGTTGATAAACTATAACTTCTTAGACCGCCAAATTCTCATCAAATATGCCTTACATTGGGACTCCCTTTACACATCCCCTTGGGGTGTAAGAAAAATATCATTGAGTAATTATATTCATTTGTTCTCAATGTAATTAGTGTAAGCGTATTTCTTAATTTGACATTTTGTTTTATAAAGTGGTTTGTTGCACATGTACCATTGGAAAAAAATTTCATGCTTCAAATAATTGTTTGTTATAGTGTTTGAGCATTACAATTCATTATGTTTACTAGTATCATTGATGTAATATTCAATATTTTTGCAATTAGAATTATGATGATGATGAGAGACCTATTTGCCATCTTTGGATGCACCCCATTACGATGCCAAAATTACAGAAATATACTAAATGAGCATAGCTTAGACATGAAGCATACCCATCATGGTTGAATTAACCACCTATTCAATTCCATCTATATCTTCACGCACTATTCAAAATTTCTATAGTAACATTGGTTCTTCAAATACTAGAAATGAAGGCAGTGAAATAGAGGTCATGGACAATTTGTTATGGGATATGAATGCCATGGAGGGAATTTTGTTACATGCATTCTAGCAAGATTATCTAGGGAGTGATGCTCATATCACTGATACCTTCTTCGAAAGCTTGAAATTTTCTTCCACCACCCCTCTTTTTGGATGTCACCTACCCAAATTTTGAGACTATTTATTTTATTTGCAAAAACATTATGTTAAATTATAATTACAAAGTTTTGTAATTATGACCAAATATGGTCAAGGATGATTGTAATAAACATATTATTATTATTTAATAAATTAAAACGGGAGACAAACACCCAAGGGAACTATTAAATGAGTGTTCACTGACCCACTAGGAGGAATGGAACCTATTAGAAGGCATGGGACAGATATCATCATTTGCACTCCACCACTAGTTGTTGGTTATGGGACAACAACCCCTAAAATTGTGGCATTATCTCCCAGGTGGGTGGAAGAGAGTTGTTAGCTAATTAATGACTAGGTTAACCACTAAAAAGTCCTAGGCAGCCTAGAGAAGGCAATTCGAATTGAGCAGGCAGCTCCATCATTATTTTCTATAGAAATAATTCCTCAAGTGTATCAAGTGATCATTGAGAGATTCAAATAGGGAGGCTAAGTGGAAGTGCATTGTGAGACTGTTGAATTATTTTGAGAAGGGAACTAGAGGTGCTGGAGCAGGTCTCTTTGACTGCTATGTCTATAGGACTGAATGATCCAAATTGTTGCTGCAATTTGATGACCTAAAGCTTCTACAGATTCTTCTTCCTAGTGGTTCAGTGAACAAGCTCGGGGGTCCTAAGGAAAGTAATTTGGCTGTCTTTAGGAATAGGTTGGGTGGAATAGGCTCCTTGGGTTGTTTGTTTCCCTACATTCACTAGGTTCTACTGTTCTGTCATGTTCATTTTCAGTTATATGTTTTTCTACATTTGTAGGTCTAGTATTTACAGTTAATAGCATACAGAAGAAAATGTTTCATTTTCTGACCTAAGTATGATTTTCTATAACGTTGGTTAAGTAAATGAAGTGATTGACTAAATATCTTCTCTGTATTTTTCCCATGTTGTCTTCTGCATAGTACTCTAGTATAGAGAAGGAGAATTTAAGATAGATGATTTGATAGGCTGATTGCCAAATAAATGAAAGTACTAATGCTGTTAGCTTTCATATACTGTCAGAAATAATTATTACCTTTCTGTATAAAAACCTAGGGTTTACACTTAAGTTATTTACTTCTTTCCAGATTTCAAAATACATATGCATTTTATTATCATTTCTTTCAAAAATTATAAAGGACTATAAGCAAAATAGTTATTGCAGGCCTCATAATACTTTTCATTATTTTTCTTCATACTGTACTTATGCTTTTCGAAAATTAGCTGTAATACCAAATATATATGATATTCAATGCTATAGTCTTCTACGTTTACACAGCAGTTTGTTGAACTGAATTTAAAGCTTACAAGTATTCTAAATTTCAAAACCCAAACTTTATTATCGTTCAACTATCACATACACATTAACTATCTTTACAAGACAAAGTTGCAGACAAGAGTCTTATGTTTTTCTTTATTAACCACATTATTTTAAGCTAACAATGATTTAATACCAAAACCAAGTCTTAACACCATTCCAAACTTTAAACAACACGAAGGTAGGGTTTCATCTTTGTAAAACAAGTTAACCACGGCTCTCGGCCTGGCTTAACACTGTATTCATCTAAGTCATTATATCAATCTTTATAAACATAGAAACCATTATAAGTTACGTTCCATGCAAACTGAATCTCATTTTAGTCAAAAGCATCATAACACAGAACCATCCTTTTTCACAGAGACGAGACAGACCATGGCTCTCTACTTTCATCTAAACACCGAAATATTTACTCAAACATTAACTTAGATAATTTATCTATATCATACAAACACAATGAAAATTTTTCTGATTACGGTGTTTCCATTAAAATCGATCGAGGGTTCGACCCTTCGACATTACATCAAAAACAAGTTTACATTTCATCAAAAGACACAACGAAACACTGCTTTGGCGGGGAAGCAAAACGAGCCGAGGACTCCATCCTCTTTACACCCGACGTGAGGGCTCTCAGATAAACATTTCATTAGTTAAAGAATTTTTTTTTTCTCTGCCAAGAACTTTTCACAGACCTCGTCAAAAATCAAGTTTCGGTCATCATGCCAGGAGAACCTATGAAGTAAAGAACCACTGAGGCTTACCAAGTAAGTAGAACAACAGTAGTCCACCAAGCTCTCGAACCCTGTAACCTCTCGATGAAGTTGCACCTGCCATAAAACCACTGAGGGGTTAAAAACATAGAAAATTACAGAGTTTAACTGTAAAAAGTACAAATAACTTCACTTCTTCCTTTTGAGTACATTACCTGGTAGTGAAAGCATGGACTCAAGACGCCGGTCACAAATGAAGTCAGAGTGACCTAGCAAATGCAGCGAGGAGGATATTTAGACTCTGAGAATCATTTGTTAATTTATTCATACATGGGAATCGATCTATGGTTCAAAACTCCTTCTCAAAGATATCAGAAAACCGAGAAAAAATTACTTTCTAAAACCACTTTGAAGGCTGCAAATGTAACTTGGCTTTGCATGAGAAACACAGACAGCTGAAGTTTATTAAGTTGGAAACAGGTCCAAGGATCAAACTCGGGGGAAGGAGTCCTCCGAGAAACAAACTACAAAAACCCTACATTGTAGCAGGTTGTCGGCCTATCACCCTTACCACCACCCAAGCGAAATGAAAGCCAACAAAACCACTTCGGCTTAGTTCATAACCAAGTCTAGGGTTTTGCAATTTCCAAAGCCGAAGGCATCTGAGATCAACGATGGAGATGATGCCAACCTGGCACGTCGAATTTTGGGCATCAACCGCATTAATATCATATTAAGTATCACAACCATCACAACATCCATCTCGGTAGACCAAGGTTAAACGTATTACACAGCTCGGTGTCAGGGTGGAATTTTATGTTTATTGTCACATGGATCACAGCCACGATGGCACCCACTGTGATTTCCACTTAACACAGTCGACATGTGTTTTAATGCTAGACCTGTTACGAAAACCTGCCAACATCCCAAACATTCAATGCTCGGTCACTATCACATCTCAGTACAAGGACTTAGGGTTACAACTTTTGGTTCATTTCATTTCCATACTATTAGTCTTTCGAATGCTCGGTCTACATATATGTTATATCATTTTTCATTTGACTAGGGTCGCATTTCTTATAAGGGTTTTGATACTTAGTGCATAGTTTAGGATGCATCTTTTAGTACATCGTAATATTTGTTTATATTACCTTATCTTTTCACAATGTTGCACATTATATTATAATGCACCAATATTATATTAGAAGGGCACAATCCTATAGTGTAGCAAATTTACAATAGAACTATGATGGTAACATCATAATAGACGATGCTATATTAGCATAAATCTATATGCATTTTATAAATGGAAATTATAGGAGGTACTATAGTTATTTGATGATTTCGAGTGAATCCATGTGTATATTGGAGTCTAGTACATAATCAAGAATTCTTAGTGTACGTATAGTGCACATGATTTTCAACTACTCCTTGCTCAATGGCGAAATGTTGACAAGTGTCTAAATAGCACTTATAAATTGTAAACTAGCACGTAAATGAGAAATAGAACAAAAGATCCATACCATTAATGACCCTCATGCAAAGAAGTACTTAGAGTATCGTAAAGCATTGACATTTAATTGATAACATAATTGGAATTACTTTAACACTTGAATTGTTGTATTACTCTTACCTGCGTTTCTGCACAAAGAGATAGGTTCAAATGCTTTAGCTAAACATAGCTAAGTAAGCCTCAAGGTACCTCATAGGACCCCTTCATCATCATCCAAGAACAGATGTCAGTACTCAATCAAGTAAATATATCACAAGATAAACTGATTTACAGCATGTAAATTACAATTAAACACAAGTAAAACTAAAGATGAATTTTGTGTTTTAATGTATGATTTGTAGTCATCGTAATTGGTCATTAGTTAAAAGATTAGTATTTATTTTATTTTCCGCATTAGCAATTTCAGTATTTATTGCTACTTTAAAAAATTTTAAATTTTTGTAATTTTTCGGGATGTTACATTGGATATAGGTGAAAGTATACCCAACTAGGGACAACAATGATATCATTTGAAAGAAATGTATGATATGTTAGGAACATGTTTCTTGATGATTTTGATGGAACCAACAGTTAAGTCCCCTATATTTTGAGGAACCTTCTCTCACAATCAAGATTGTAAATGGTTGATTTTATGCATGCTTGATGATAGTTTACATTTCTATTTCCCACTAATTGTAGGTTACTCAAAGATAAGGTACTTTTGAGTGATACCGTCTTTCCCTATAACGATGAAGAGACAAAGAATATGTTGAAAAGATTGGGTGTTTCTGGATTTCTTCGTTGTTTCCAAGTGTGGCTCCTTAGCAGTTGTGGTCATTCCTAGTTAAAAGGGCCAGGTTTAAATCTAGGTTGTTTCCAAGTGTGGCTTAACGATTGTGGTCCTCCCTACTAAAAGGGCATTATGTTGGTTACTATGCTTATCCGTACCTACACCTGCACCGAGGATGACCTGCACCTGCACCTGCACCCATGTCACTTAAATCGAGTATGGTTGTTAGAGATTGGTATGGAGTTCTTTATTTAGCATAATTCTAACCAATCCTACAATCTAGAGTTATCAAATTGCTGCTCTTCTTTGGAATTTTTGAAATGCTTGCTTTAGGTGCTCTTCATATAGTCTTGTGGGCATAATAATTAGGCATATGTCTAAAGACTAAAGACTATGGCCTTCAATGGATATATATGTTCTTGGGATATTTTGCCTCTTGTAATCTCATAATTGATCTTCAAAGGGACCTTTTATGGTTATAGGAGATTTAAATCACATTGAACTATAAGGCTATACAAAATTTAGGTATTGATGTGATATGGCATTTGAAATGGGATGATCATCTGAAATGATTATGTTGCTTTCTTTTTTGTTTGAGATTACAATTTTCAAAATTTCAAGTGGGGAATTTCAAATGGGGATATCTTGGAGTCTTTTCAAGTTAGTCAAAGATTTATCCTTTAATTGTAATTTTGTTTTCTAGTTTTCTCTCCCCTTTTCTTTTAGCCTTTTGAAACAATGGCCAGTATATTTTACTATGTATGTTACTTTACTATGTGCGTTCCTTTTGCTCCAATTGCTAGTATATGTTACTCTAGTTTGTGGAATTTTTGTACTTCAAAACGTATGATCACATCATTCATATGTTGCATTGTTTATTTTTATACGTGTGGAATTTTTGTACTTCAAAACATATGATCACAGCATTCATATGGTGTATTGTTTATTTTTATACGTACTCGTTTATAGTGGACAAATCAAGTGCACATTAATGATTAACATCTCTTTCTATACTCATTATGAGTAATGCATTAGTCACTCTAAAATTAAGAACTATTTTAAAAGAAAAGAGTGAAAAAATACCATAAGATTTATATTTTAACACGTAAAAACATAGTATGGAAACTCTAACCAATCTCAATTTTCATTGCGAAAGCTTGTTCATACAGGTGAAACCATATATATTTTTGAAATTTTAACATGTATAAATACAGAGTATGCCAACTTGAACCCGTCCCAATTTTCATTGTGAAAGCTTGCTTATACTGGTGAACCTTAAACACTAAGTTTCCACTCTATCAAAATTCCGTGCCATCCATTTATGCAAGTTTGTCTGATGATTAATGTTTCCCGCTTTCCTGGGGCGTAAGGGTAGCCTTAAACTATGCCATCGTCACGGCTGTAGTTTCAAGTTATTCGCCTGTCTCATTCAATCTATATCACCACCTACTTTTCAAATGTTGGAGCTGTTATCACTCAGCTGAATCCACTCCATTCCTTTGTTATGTTGGAGCTGCTGCTATCACTCCACGGAGTCCACTTCATTCCTTTGTGTTCACTCGAATCCACCCAACCGACCAACAAATCCGCACTTTCGATACCAATCTCCTCTGAAATTGAAATGGAAGCTTTATCCTCATTTTTCATAGCCTCTCTGAGCTCTGCCACAACATCACTCACGCTCGGCCTAGAAGAGCGTTCCGCAATCTCTCTTGACATTGAAATAGAAGCAATATCTTCATGTTTGATAGCCTCTGTCAGCTCTGCCACTACCTCACTCACGCTTGGCCTACAAGACGGTAAAGCCCGAACACATCTTAGGGCTATTTTGGCAACATAAGTGATAGATTTCAGGTCGTAACTTCCGTCCAACCTCTTGTCTATGATTTCTGCTACTTTGCCATCATTTTCATTCATATCTAGTATATATGGTGTTGCCTGTAAATATGCCCATAATTATAGTTAGTATCCGAATATGGAAAACTAAACATTCTACTATCAGAACTGTTAAATATTTATATTTTGGATAATTGACGGTAAGATTCCTTACCCATCGAATGATGTTTACTCCATCTTCAGCTAGTTTTGGATCTATGGGTGGTCTACCGCATATGATTTCCAACAGAACCACTCCAAAACTATAAATATCACTCTTTTCTGTCAACATTTGAGTGTTATAATACCTGTGGTTAAATATCACTCTTTTCCATCAACATTTGAGTGTTATAATACCTAGAGGCCGTAGCGCTATGATCGACATTACAAGGAGTGATTGAAGAAAGGTAGCAGGCTCGTGAGTTGCAGATATTCATCGAGAAGGAAGCAAGCCCGATGCTGCGATTTCTATCCAGTCTACCAGGTGTAGAGGCCCCTGCATCAAGTTGGTATCAGAGCCATCCGATTCTCAAGTTTATCATGGACTCTCATATCTCTTATAATGATGCTTTAAAATATAAATCAGATAATGGTTCTACTTCTTCGTCTTCCATGGATGTATTGTTTCCTAGCAAAGATATTCAATGGATAAATCATGGAAGTACTGAGTTTGTAAATAATGATCTTTCCAAACCATTTGAGCTACCTCGCCTATCAGCTGATCAAATATATAAAGATATGTCCATGTTTCATTTAAAATCTAGACAGTTGTTTAAAGTCAGAGAAGGAGTCAGTGAAGTTACTGTAAATACCAATTCTGTAGGCCAAACCCTTGGTCTATTAGATCCTGTAAAAGTCAAGTATTACAAGAAAAAATATGGAAATTTTTTTGTTAATTTGGGAAGGGCTCTTATTGGGGTCGAACCCCTAGTTCGACATGGGATTAATGCCACATCCCTCGTCTGTTGTTTAGACAATCGTCACAACAAATTCATGGATGCAATAATTGGAGGAGTGTAAATGCCACTCTCTAATGGAATCCAGTACCTGGACATCGTCCCTAGTTTTAATATCTCTCTTAATGATCCTTGGATTCACAAAGTTCTAGAAGTAAAGATTTTTACCTCTGGTTTTGACATGAAACCCGGAGCTCTTAACCTCCATATTCATCATTCTCTTGCTTTACGGTTCACAAACACTGAAAACCCTATCAATCAGCTCCTTCCCCGTGATCAAGATACTGCCGCAGTCTTGGTCAAAAGTGATCCCAGGAATGGCACCCTTGTGCCTTCCAAAATAATGTGGAATCAACTCAGTTTTCCCCCAGAATGGGTAATAGATGCCCCCAAGCAACCTCTTTCCCAAACTATTACCACTTTCGATATCAAGGAAACTTCCTCTTCTGTGATTATCTCTTTTCCTGCTTCTACATCCCAACGTAGTGGAAATATTCCTCTTCTCAAATCCATATTCGTACGCGCTAATGTTTCAGAACCTCCTCTGGGAATAACTATTTCTCTCAAAGAACCAGCCCTCAGAGATTCCATCCGCCTACATGAAAAGGTTCCTGTAAATATTCCCCTTACAATTATCTGCCCCGACTGCCAATGCATGGTGCCCCAAAAACAACCAAGCAATAATAAACCTAGTAACAACAAACGGTCACAGAAATATCCTTGCCCAAACCTAGAGTGTGAGCCATCACCTTTAAGCCAATATCCACATGAGACACATTTTATGATGGCATCTTCCCCTCCAGGATGGTGGGAAGAAAGTTTTTAGAGAGCATCCAATAGTATAATCATAATCCAGAAGGATGAAGTACTAGATGCCACCTCCCAACTAAACCAAATATTGTCAATCCCAAGACGCCATCAAGACCGGACAGGACTTGGCTTTTGTCCTATCCCAAGCCAGACAAAACAACTACTTGACCTACCTTCCAGAGAAATGGAAAAGGCTGAGCAGTATCAGTTGGTTGCACAACAACAAAGGATACAACAGAAAATGGCTCTTCCCCCGTCAAGACTAAAACCATGTTTAGTCAAAGATATCAAAGAGCCATCTTTGGCCCAGAAAGAGATCTTTGAAACCATTAAGTATGGCCATTTCCCTTTCAATCCCAAAGATAAGATGATGGAGAATATATTTTATTGGGATTTACATACTCATCCAGAAGTAGAGGAATTCTGGAATCAAGATCTCCCCAAAGGAGAAAGAAGAAGACTATCTGAAAGATGGCAATTTGAAATGGATTTCCGCAATCAGTGGATATCCTTCTATGAATGGAGAAAGTAGTTCCAACAAACTCTTGCTATGATGCAATCTAGTTTGCCACCTAAAACCAAAAGAACAGAATCTAGAGGAGAACGGACCTCAAAAGGACATTTATGGAAAACTCCAATAGAAGAAGAAATATATACTGAGGCCAATTTCCTGCCATTCAGACCTATCAAGTTAGATTATGAAGAAGGATCTGTGCCTGCAACTCCGGTCATTCTCAATAATGACAAAGCAGAACAGGCCAATTGGTCAATCCTGGCATTAAAAGGGCTAGCCATACAAAACATAGAACTCCAAAATAAAATGCCACGGGCAAGTCAAATTGATTCTTTGCAAATTCTTTGCAAAAGGATACGTGATGAAATTCAACACATAAGAATTGATAATCCAAAACATGAACATTCTCCAGTCTCTGCTAAAGAAGTCAAGTCTATATGTGAATCTCTCAAAGATGAACTTACAGATTCCATCTCAGACCTTGATAAGAATGTTGGGGATGCATTTTCCTACATAGCAGATAAAGTAAACGAAAATGCTAAGAAATTGGGAAAAATCTAGAAAGATGTGGATAAGCCCAAGATAGAATTGTCAAAGCTTGGACACTTTGGAGAATTCTCAGTGGCTAGCTCTTTGGGCATTCCATCCTCAAGATCCAGTCCCACTGGTAAAGAAGTTGCCCTTATGATAGTAGACTCAGGATGGGACTATAATAAACCCCGCAAATTTGTTCCCCCCGACCTCTATAAAGAAGATTCAGGTTACCAGGAGACTTATAACCCAAAGAATTTCTATTCTTGGAATCTAGATGACAAGAACGAGGTAGAAATTCTTGATATGGTTAATAAAATGATGATTTGTTTTAAGGCTTATATGTCCACAGGAAAATATGAACATGCTGATGCTATTAATATTATCGTTTCTGGATTTAATGGTAATTTGGGTGTATGGTGGAACACTGACCTCCCAACCGCTCAAAAGGTTGAAATCCAAAACAACACCCAGCATGACGAGCCCAACATCATTGGCACTCTATTGGCAGCAATCATTGCATAATTTTGTGGTTATAGTGCCACCATGACTGATAAGCAAAAACAAATCCTCCTTCAGCTCCGCATCAAGTCCGTCACTCAATTCCATTGGTATCACAAGCAATGGATCCGCCGCATCTACCAAATTGAATTTGACCGCACTAAAGAGAAGGTGTTTAAAGAAAAATATTTTGCAGGTCTACCCTCCAATTTTCGGGAACAACTCAGAGACAAATTCCAGGAAGATCTTTCTCTCCACACTTGGGGACAATTTCGAGCTGCTGCTGAAAAGATCTTCCTCCAATATTGTGAAACTAAAAAGCTCGATAAAGACCTTTCCCACAACACTTCTTTTCGTGGCGGTAGGGAAGTTTGCAGAATGTTTGGTATAGAACCACAGAAAAGTCCACATAAGAAAAACAAGCACCATTCAAGCCATGGGCTATTCCATAAGAAGCCTAAAAGAAAACAAAGTAACAGATGGAAACTAGAAGAAACCCACGGAAGAAAAGAAGCAGATTATAGAAAAGAACCAGAGAAAAGAAAAATTTAATGCTTCTACTGTGGTAAAGAAGGCCATACTGCTCCCGAATGTTATAAAAAGAACCAATATTACCAAAGGAAGCAAAAGGGAGCTAGGACATGGATGAATAGGGAGAGGATGTTTCCCAAGGCCGAGCCATTTGATGACAATTTCAGAGGTCTCCCCAGAAGAGGAAGACCCCGACATTAAAATTTGATGCAGGCAGAAGTATTAAGTTCAAAAACTTCTGAATATGAGTCAGATGAGTCGGGAGATGCTAAACTCATGCATATCCACCAAATGTATGAAAGGCCATGTAAGTGTGAAGGAGAATGCCAAGAATGCCAAGAAGAACAAGAAACATATGAGTCAGAAAGTTCTCCCCAATCAGATGAGCAAAGGTTGTTTGCTGCATGGACCAAACAACATCCCAAGAATGAATCTCCTTCTGAAACAAAGTCAGAAGAAGTAAACTGCTTCATGGTCAGAACAGAAGAAGATCCAAAAGATATAATAAAGAAAGCAATAGCCCAAATGAAAGAGGGAAATAAGAAGGATGAACTGGTGAACAACTTTAATAAAATTTTCTTCGATGATCGAAAAGGAAAAGGAATAAAAGGTACCAGAGAAAAATTTAGAAGAAAATATGTACATGATTCAGAAGAAGAAGAACAGGAGAACTCAGATAAGGAAGACAACAAATGGACATGGAAGGCAGCAAACCTGCCTAGTATGGAGAAAAATGTTTACCCCCTTCTTACAAAGATGCACCAAGAGCCACAAAAAATAGACTTGGAAACACTTCATAAGGAACACCTGAAATTAGTGCAAGAAGTCAAAGAGCTCAGAATTACAGTTGAGAAGATGAAAGGACAAGCAGAAACATCTCAACCAGAGCTACCACGACAAGAAGATGAAATGCATCTCATGATGGCTGTCCACCAGAAGATAGTAGTAAAATTACAGGTCAAAGTACATGAAGATAACATAATGGTGCTATCATTGATCGACTCAGGAGCAGACATGTGTTTTCTCAAGAGAAAGTATGTTGACCCAAATTACTGGGAACCATGCCAAGCTCCAATCAAAGGTTTTGGAGGAAGAAAAGCAGTAGAATATAAGACCAGCCATGGAAAGATATGCCTTGGCAATTTCTGTATAAATTGTATTTTCTTACTAGTAGAAGATGACTTTGCACACGAATGTGTAATAGGAACTAGTCTGTTGTCAACCACCATCCCTCATGGAGTAAAATACGATGATAAAGGGAAAATTGGATACCATTTTACTATAAGGAAAAAGAAGGTTTTCCTCCCACTAGTATCTACAGAAGAAATTACACATTCCATATGGAACTTAGAACTTGATACTATGAAGCATTTCAAGGCCCAAATCAAAGAAAAGGGAAGTCAAATTAGGGCCATAAAAAGGGCTGAACACTTACACAGGATTGAGGATGAATTGAAGGCTCCTGAAACGTAGAAAAAGATTGAAGAAATTATAAAAGAATATGTTGGAAAAGTATGCCATACCACTCCTAATGCATTCTGGCATAGAAAGCAATTTTGGGTAAACCTAAAATATAAGGAAGGGTACAAAGGGAATCCAAGCAGAAGCAAAGCAATCCCCATGAACAAGGAATACCGAAGTCTTTGTAGAAAAGAAATCCAGGACTTGCTTAGTAAATGACTTATCAAGCATTCAAGAATCCCATGGTCTTGTTCAGCCTTCTATGTAAATAAACACTCTGAACAACTTCGTGGAGTACCAAGAATGGTGATCAACTACAAGCCGCTCAATGACGCCCTGGAATGGGTAAGGTATCCAGTCCCAAACAAATTTGATCTGATCAAGAGAATTGCAAGAGCAAAGATCTTCTCCAAGTTCGACCTGAAATCTGGCTTCTGGCAGATTGGAATCAAACCAGAAGACCAGTTCAAGACAACCTTCAATGTTCCACACGGACAATACGAATGGAAGGTAATTCCTTTTGGATTAAAAAATGCCCCTTCAGAATTTCAAAGAATCATGGAATCTGTGTTGGAACCATATATGGATTGGCTCATGGTCTACATTGATGATATTCTTGTATTTTCAAAATCTGTTGATGAGCATATGAAGCACCTTAGGACCTTGCTCCATGTCCTATACAAGAATGGATTTGTGCTATCTGAGAAAAAGATGAAACTATTCCAAACAGAGATCGAGTTCCTAGGGAAAAGAATAAAGAATGGAAAGATTGAAGTTCAACAGCATGCTATTGATTTTGCTGATAAATTCCCAGATGTCATTATAGATAAAAAACAGTTGCATAGATTCCTAGGCTGCCTGAATTATGTAACATCATATTATGAAAATTGTGCACAAGATAGGAAGTTGTTAAATAAACGACTGGGAACAAATCCTCCACCATGGACACTGAAGCATACAAAAGAAGTCAAGAGGATAAAACCCAAGGTAAAGACTCTCCCTGTTCTACACATAATAGATGAAAGTCTTATGAAGATCTCGGAGACAGATGCATCAGAAGAAGGATGGGGAGCAGTCCTGAAACAGTGTCGAAGAGATTGCAACGACACTGATGAAGAAGTAGTTTGGTATGCATTAGGGCTATGGAACGATGCCCAAAGAAATTATCATACTATTGACAAAGAGATTAAGGCATGTCTGAATGCCATCTAGAAGTTTGAAATACACTTAATGAATAAGAAGTTCCTAATCAGAACAGATAGCCAGGCAATGAAATTTGTTCTAGAAAATCCAATCAGAAACTCCACTGCCAAAGCCAAGTTCGCCAGATGGTAAGCCATGTTTTCCCAATATGAGTTTGAAATCAAGCACATCAAAGGAACCCAAAATTGTATTGCAGATTTTATTACAAGAGAACATCTACAAGATAAATATGCGATTGCAGCCCCCAGTTGTATGATGATGATAACATAATGGTATGAAGGAAGTGACTCCTGTAGATACATTGATGATGAAATGAGTTGGGAAGATTATACGGAACAATGGAAGCCCACTTGGCAGCTGAGGTCCACAGAAGTCTTGGATGAGAATTTACAACACCCAAATTTGCTGATAAATTTAGTACCAGAACACAGGAGATATCCAACATCAACCTGTGAGGTTCCCAACATGGTTTATGGCCGACAATTGAGACAGGCCATTGATTCCTCACATGTGCTACAAACAAATTTCCAGGACCTAAGACTTATCAGCACTAGGACAAGTCCTGGAACAATATTATTGTATCAATCACATGCACACCTTAGCCTCCTGGCCAGGAAATGACCCTACCCTCAATTTTCCCCTCACTAATATAAATTATGAAAAGTACAAAAAATTGTGGTGGGACTTCCTAAAGAAGGACAACCGAGACCATGAATATTTTGCAAAGATAAAGTTCGGTCTACAAAGGGCGCATGTGCTGAATAGAATCCCATACTGGACGCATTGTTGGTGGAATGACTTTGGCCTAAGCAGAAGCGGAGTGGACCCTACCATCATACAACATGAGCATGCGCAGTACTGTATTCCCTGCTCTAAGGTCAAGGACATGTACACCAGCGAAGTGTGTGATGACACACATCTGCTTCAGACCTTTATATACAATAAATTTCAATGGTTGGTGAAAGCAAAGATCCGTGTACAGACACGACAAGGACAACGAATCATTATAAGGAGCATATACACCAAAATGTGGGATCCCTCATATCAACGAAGATTTGGACATCCGTATGATGATATGATCGATTGGCCTCAAGAAAGGTCTGCCTATAGTTTCTTGATTGATTAAATGGTTTTCGTGGGATTCCCTGAAATCTCCACTTTGTTGACAGGCCTAGTGCCACTTTGTTTGGTTTCCGTGGGATTCCCTGAAATCTCCACTTTGTTGTCAGGCCTAGTGCCACTTTGTTTGGTTTTCGTGGGATTCCCTGAAATCTCCACTTTGTTGTACTGTCAGGTCTAGTGATCCTTTCTGACTTTGCTACTGTTCGAATCCTCTTTTAAAAGGATGTTCTGAGACTTGGGACACTTTCCCGACTTTTGGTGCGGTTTGACCCACATCTCAGACAACTTTTACGAACAAACAAATCAAAAGGACGATTCGTTTCCTGCAGCTGCTTGTTCGAGGAGATTCCTTGCTTCAGCATGAAGGAACCATCTCTCTTTCAAAACTATAAATAAGGAGTCCCTCCTCTCATTTTCAGCATCATGTATCCGAGAGTAGAGAGTCTAGAGTCTTAAGTCTTGTCCGAGTATGCTCTGCAAGTGCAGCTTAGTCTGATCACATTGCATCAGAAAGATCTGTTTTAGGAAGTCGAGTCTAAAGAAATTGTGATTATGCTCTGCGAATTGCCCTATGGGTATAATATCGCATCAGAAAGCATTATGATAATATCTGCTCTGTAATATTTTCACTGCAAAATTAATACAATTTCTGGGTACCATTCCCAGTTCGAAGTTTGTGTATTTCTGGACTGTCTAAACCCGTATCACCCTTTAGCCCGGATTTGTAATTCCCTAGCTATCTCGCAAGATTCTTCACTCTGGTCGTGAAAAGCATCCGTCCGCGAAGTAAGTCCCAGTAGAGGTCGTAGCGCTATGTTCGACATTACAAGGAGTGATTGAAGAAAGGTAGCAGGCTTGTGAGTTGCAGATATTCATCCAGAAGGAAGCAAGCCCGACGCTGCGATTTCTATCGAGTCTACCAGGTGTAGAGGCCCCTGCATCAAGTGTTCCCCACAGGAACTAATCAAATACGGTGGAAATAACAAATGAAATAACATAATTCAATACGGTGGAAATAAAAATAATTCAATCGAAAGCTTGACACAGTACATAGAAAATTTCTATGTACTGTTAATAAGGATTGAATTTGAATATCACAAAGAATATGCAAGGAGAGTCAGTTATGTACTCTGGATACAGGTATCCGAACGTCCCTTTCACTGTAGTGGTAACATGAGTAGCCTGCCCATCCATTGTCATCCTTGAAAGACCAAAATCAGCCAATTTTCCGTTCAAATTGCCGTCTAAAAGGATGTTGGCGGTCTTGACGTCCCTGTGAATTATCTTCGATGTCGCACCCACGTGTAGATATTCCAGGCCTTCACATAGAAATCGCAGCTGGATGAGATGAGATATATGACTAACCATGATTTGTCAGACTGTAATCGATACTTCAAACAACGAGTGTTTAGACCATACAAGTATACTGTACAACACATTAATCAAGAAACTTACCCTGTGCTGCGTCTAACGCTATATTGAGCCTTATTTTCCAATTTAGTTCGGAATTTTCTGCCCTAGGACCTGGAAAACAAAATAAGAACAAATGCATGTCGGTTACCTTTGCTATTCTATCGACTGAAACTAAGATATGTTCAAGCAATATAATTTACCATAAAGGTAATCCCTCAGGGACCCTCCGGACATGTGTTCGTAGATGAGCATAACTTCTCTGCTTTCGTTACAGTAACCCAGTAAAGACACCAAGTTCCTATGATTGATTCTTGAAAGAAGATCCACCTGTTCATGAGATACATAGAAGAGTACTATACACTCTTAGATTGATCCGAATTCAACCGTAGTACATGTAATATCTGAGAATTACCTCATTCAAAAACTCTTGAACTCCTTGGTGGGAGAACAATGACAGCACTTTTAGGGCGATATCCTTTCCTTCCGGCAATTTACCAAAGAACACAGATCCAAAACCCCCTCGTCCGATCTCCCGACTAAAGGTTTCTGTGGCAACTGTAATTTCATTTAGAGTGAAGGCACGGCAATTTGATGGATTTGGCACCATAATTCTTGAGCAGTCTGCAATCCGCTCATGGAAGGTAAAGTTACGCATAGTACAATTATTAATTTTCATTTAAAGGGTATATTGCCATATTATAATATTTCTTATATTAACCTTGTTTGGATAAAGGTTTTCGTTCCTTTTCCACCCGACTGCTTTCGGTCGCAACGCCATCTCCTTTTCTCCTGAATTTATTGCGATAGACAACACCCACTATCAATCCCAAAGCTATGATTAGAGTTCCACTAAGGGTTATCCCCAGGACAACGTTCGAGTTATGATTGTTTGAATTCTGTGAAGTGCATTTCCTCTTCTCCAATATACGTAGGTAGTGGTTTCCAGAATAACTGCAAAGCACACCAAAGAGAGATTTTTCATGAGCGGCTTGCCATAAGTGTAATTCGAATTTGAACTTGATTCATAATTATTATTTGTGACATCTTTTATTATAGAAAATATGAAAGAAATTCTGAACCTCTAAATATTAAAATGTGATTTGCATTGAAACATAATGAACATAAAATAGGATATCAGTACTTGAGCTTCAACGAACAATTGAGGAGAAGTTGAGCAGGGATTACACCGCTGAAATTATTGTTTTCTATATTCCTGTTGTACAAAAGTTACTAATTAGTTCTGTGTTAACTTTGAACAAGAAAGGTACAAAATCTACTAATTAATTCTGTATTAATCTGAACAAAAAATGAGGTAAAAATAGAAAAGGAGGAGGGAGGGCGCCTTACAATTTTTTAAGGTTTTTCAGTTCAGATAACCACTGGACATTGCCGCTCAGGTTGTTGTTTTGTAAATATCTGATGTAAAGTTTATTAATTAATTCCACTTTAACTTTGAAGCAGAAATGAGTTAAAAATTGAACCTTTTAGAAGTATCTTGCCGATATCAAATTTAATCATTTATCCATTTAACAGCAGATGAGATAAAAAAAAAAGAGAAAGAAGAAGGGAGACATACAACTCTTGAAGGTTTTTCAATTTAGATAGCCACTCAACGCTGCCAGTGAGGTTGTTGTTTTGTAGTCGATGCCTACATAATAACCAATATATCTTCTTGTTAAGTGAAAATGAGAAGACCAAAAATCGAAAAAACTAAAATTTTAGGTTCAAAAAACTTACACTCTCTCCACCATGGTTAAATTGGAAAAATTTGGCAAGTTTCCCATCAAATGATTATTGCCAAGTGAACTGCTTATTTCAACATCAACACAAATCCGTAAATGGCGCACAGACACGAAAACATTTCAATTTATTGTCTATAACTAATTTCATGAGAAACTAGTTCTTTGTGTGTTATCAATCGCCACTGGTATTTATAAGTCGAATTCACTTACATATAAACTAATGCCGTCAAGTGTCCAATATCCGTAGGCACTGATCCTGTAAGATTCCTACCAGACAAATAACTGGGAACACGAGGATTATAGTGAGCTATTACAATTTCACCTATTTTTCTCAGACAATTTTATGATTTTAGCAATAAACAAATCGATCGAGGATTTGAACTTACAGTTCTGAAATCCTTATGGGAGAAGAGCGGCTATCACAGACAATTCCGTTCCACGGTATCTGATAGCAAGGATCAGAAACCCACTCTTTTATGTCAAAATTCCCTTTGATAGCTTCAAGAGCGTAGACTGCAATTTAAGAACTTTGGTGTCAGGCATTGAATTATAATATCTGAATTTTCACTACGAGAAGTTTAGTGAGGCACTTACGATCTTGTGCATATGTTGCTTGATCCGTGTTATAAAGCTCGTGATACTCAAAAGCATTGAGTATAGGAGGGCGGGTGGAGTTAGTGGCCTTAACGATGTTACAGGAATCTATTAATTGACTCTCGGATATCGGTAACGTTAGCTCGATCGCAGAATAATTCCGCACGAGGGTAATGGTATCAGACCATTTTTCACCATTTATTTGGACGTAGAAAGATCTCGATTCAGACATATTGAGCTTCTCTAGCTCCGCAAAATAGAAGATCATTAATAATTTGGGCACTCCGCGTAAATTCACATTGACGGGAAGACTGTTCCCAACCAACGCAGTTTGCATGGCAGCAGAGGGAGGAAACTCTTTGGTACTGTTGGTTGAAATAGCATCTTGCAAACTCACATTCCGTAGAGAACCTACAATTTGCACATTCATAAATAACGCATCTTCTCTCCAGATGCGGTCGAATTTGTCTTGAGGATACCTGCTTAATTAACCATACAAAGAATAATCACAACTGCTCAAGAGTACTAACCAAAACTGAGTTTCACATATCAAACTATAAGATATAAAGAATGAAACGGATTACGATGAATTAGCTAGTTGATTATGACTCTTAGATTTACATTAGTAAATATATGAAGTTCAAAATGTTCACCTAACCACAGAATTTCCCCCAAGATTATAATGATCTGGCAACAATATCGTTCCTGTCTTGGTCTGTCCATACATGCCATCTTGGAACTTCCTCAATTCAATAGCAGAGATAAAAGGATCATCGGACTCGGAGGTTCTAATCAAGCAAATGTACAGCACCCTGCCTGAACTAACCAATATTCTGTGTTTATAAATTGGATCTCGATCTGACATTGTTACGCTTACTACATGCAACATGCCGAGTGTCTCAATAGAGTATTGGAAGCTGCTTGGCAATGTTGGAGATCCAGTGTAATTTCCAAGGGCAAACCATAATCTTACGAGGTAAGGCACATCGGGTGTCACAGGCAACTTATAGCAAGACTTTTTCAGAGGTCGTGGGAAAAAACGTAGAGTCTTCAAGTAAGAACCGTAGGCTTTTTTAGTTGCGTACTCCCCTATGTCTAGGGTCTTTCCTACGTCGATATAATCAGCATCACTAACCCATGTTATATCGTTGTCCCCGGTGTGATTTGTTATCTCTCCGCAACTGATACTAAGAAATCCTGCCACAAGACTATAAAATAATTAACAAAAAAACATTTCTTGTCTAAAAAATCGATGAGAGCTTAAAAAACAAGATATGAGATGAAGATTGTATAAAGTAGACAAAACGGAAAAAATCCTTGATCTATTTCTTCAATTTACATCTGGCATACCTGGTTGAGCAGTAATCACAGTCAACAAACGTAACAGCAGGCCGAAAGGCGCTACCCAATTGCCATAACTAAATTTGTGCATCGTTCCACTAATTTTTGAAAGTTCTCCTGAGTTCCAGGAGTATATTGGAAGGTGCTTAAACTGCTTATCTCATAAGCAGACCAGTAAGAAGTGTTATCTACCTCTTATTGCTGGGTTATTGCTTATTGCTGACTTAGCCTTTCTTTCCTCTCTCTGCCTTACCCTTCCTTATCTCTGCCTTATCCTGTTATCCTGTTAAGGGCATATTATTGGCTTACCTTTGAGGCTCTCTCTGGGATAAAGGGTCTCAGGTTTCTCGGTTTCTGTTGAGTCACAAGTTTTTGGTATATGTGACTTATAAAAAGATTGGTCTACCTCTTATTGCTTATTGCTGGCTTAGCCTTTCTTTCCTCTCTCTGCCTTATCCTCTTAAGTGCATATTATTGGCTTACCCTTAAAGCTCTCCCTGGAATAAAGGATCTCGGGTCTCTTGACCTTTGCTGAGTCACAAGTTTTTGGTATATATAACTTAAAAACAATTGGATATACCCTTAGAAAATCGCTGTTACCATGGTTAAAAAAATGCATATTATTTCCCAACGATAAAGTGGAAGGAATCTCTTTCCGTATGTAAAAAAGTGCATATTATTTACCGACGATAAAGTGGAAGGAATCTCTTTCCGTGTGTAAGCATATGCCATAAACGGACAGTTTTCAAGCGCTCCCTGTCCATGACTGTGTTGAGTGTCAATGTCAACAATAAAGTCGAACCCATTAGTCACGGGTATTGTAAATTGAATGTGCTGTACAACTCAGACATTGATGTGATTGAACGATCATGTTAAATACGTCATGAGAATGGCGAAAATTTAGGTATACGAATATCATTCAAAATTATACATGATAATTTCTTAAATTATCAAAAAATCAAAACCTTCTAAACTTCAAATCAAATGTAAGACATTATGAAAACTCCATACATGAAAATAATAAAAACATTGACGGTGTCCTCACTAAGACAGCATTAGTAAATTACTCCTATTCCAGCTCGAATTTGCCAAATCACTCCTCTTTCAACCAGAATTTTCCATGGTTTGCAATATAAAACAATCCACAACCCCTTTTAAGAGAAAGAGAAAGTTACATGCTTAGGAATACATGTGCTATTCTAATAGGTGTGCAAAAACCATGAACATGTTCTTTAAAATATGACTTGGTTTGCTAGGTTGTATTTTGTGTGATGTTTTAACATTGAAACTATAGGAAAAAGTATGTGTGCTTTCTTATAAATGCATGTTCCTTTTTGGCACCTCATTGTTACTTTTTTATAGTCATTTTTTAAAGTACCCTTAAATATATATTTTTTTAATTTTGTATCTCGTTAAAAATCAAAATATCATCCGAGTATACAACAATAAACTTATTTTGATAGATTTTAATACTTCATTCATTAATCTTATAAAGGTACATGGAGCATTTATAATAACATTTCCAACCATTCATAAATCCCTACCTTAGTGTAAGTAGTTTTGATTCATTTCCTTCACAAATCCTAAAATGATTATACCTCTTTAAATCAACCTAGTAATATATCTTGCTTTGCTTGAGTTAATCAAATCATCTATCAAAGGTAAACGGAATAGATACACTTGATTGTAATCCTATTATTAACCATGGAATCAATGCATAATATCCATTCTCGACCTTTCTTTGGTACAATTATAGAAGGTACTACACATGCTCTTAATCTTTCTTTAATTAAACCTCTTCCTAAAAATCCATGCACTTTTATGCTAAGCTCCTCATTTTCCATTGGTGTCATTCCGTGTGGGCCTTTATTAGATAACTAGATCCTAGAATGAAGTTTATTTGATAGGAAAGGCTTCTAACAAGTGGCAATCCCTTGGGGAACTCCTCCTTCATAAGTAACATTCTTTTCTTCATTCCATCTTTCTCTAGCAAAAAAGTTGTTATTCACCCCACCATAAACAATTTTCCTATCACACTACCAAAGCCTCCCTGATAAAAGATTGCAAGAATCTTTGGCACATTCAATAGTAATCTATCATGTAATAGGTTTCAATTTGGAAACTTATCAAAAACTGCTTAGAAACATTGACATGATGCCTTTTTTGTAACTATAAACTCTATATGCATTGGGTTGTCGTCTACAATTCACATTTAGTTTCCCTATGACTTCTATAGGCTATGACTTCTATAGGCACCAAAGTATTTGTGCTACCTCCGTCTAAAATCAAGTAACGACACTTACCTCAAATTTTACAAATAGTTTTAAAAGTAGACTTCCTTTTATATGACTCCTTCATTTCTACTTGATTCTCTAACTTTAGGAGAGTCCTTTTAAACATTAAATTTTCTCCTTGCTCTTGATGCACTTTATTAATATTATCCACAATTACATATTTAGTTGTGTTATGATCTCCATGGGGAACATGAATTTTACTCTGTTGATTTTTATTAGTGTTTAAATCCTCTAGACATTCAAAGGAGTAGTGCCTCAGTGTTTCGAATTTGTGGTAAATAATCGTGGATCTTGCAACTCCTTTATCTCTAAGGTTTCTGTTGTGCGGTAAAACTACCTAAGATAGGGAATTCAAGAGATCATCAACGTACATATAATTTAGTTACAAAAATAGGATAGTAAACAGGTGCAACATGCAATACTTTTTCAATGGAAAAGAACTAAGACATAAAGTTAAAATGAATACATGAATAACTGACGTTCGATCCAAGCTTTCAAACTTTAGTCTAGAACTCCACTGCTCCAGATTGATTACCTGCAATAAAACACATACCCTTCTTAAAGATTTTGACCAAATAGAAATGGATTCTTAACAAGAAACTCATATATTAAAGATATGAAAGATTCAAATACATAATTTCATACAATGGACAAATCTTTACGGGAAGGAAAGTCTCTGTATTATTAGCATTAAAGGAAATCAACTAAACATGTTCTGTAACTGACACCATTGAAACCTAACTCTAGGTTCCTGCTCCTCTTCCTTCAGTGGAATTTTCTCTAGCATTTCTTTAGCAAAATTGGTTCCTCCTTTCTCAAGGCCCTCTCCTTGTATTTATAACAAGGCTGAGAGGATATATTCGAAAGGGAATTGGTTAGGGAGGTTGTGATAGTTAGAGTAACTACCATAACTAATCTCTAATAATCTTTTAATATTTTTTTCTCGTGATTTAGAGATACCCGCGAGTGTGTCTCTTGACAACTAGCGAGTGAGTTGCGAGTATAGTGTCCAACAACATGTGGGTGCATCTTTTTAGGTGTTATATGCGGGTTGTCAATATAGACTATCGTGGTTAACCCACAAGTTTGTTGATATGAGAGTCGTTGCTATATCTCAAAACATGTCATGAAGATGGTTTTGTTAAGGATAATATTGCAAAGTCTAGGCCAAAGAATCTATGATCAAATAGGCTCTTCCATCCATAAGGTCCTTTTGTGTGACCGACAAGACAATGTAGTCACGAACGGAGAAGTGTTATTTTGACTGATAATAGATGCCCCCTAATGTATGAGGTCATAGGGAAAGATGATGGACAAAACTTACATTACAAACTAGGAAGTGGAGGAGCATAGGAACCACGAGAACAAGGTCGCAAATAGTACCTGAAATAGAAACAAGGTCAGCGAGCAATTACAATCTTGATATCAGGAGATGTTTAGAATGTTAGAACATGATCTCTAATACATAACTAAAATGATGTATATAATATCACCACTGAAATAAATGTGTGGATCCATGTCAAAAAGGATATCATAGCCATAGCAACAAATTGGATCTCTGTCTCATGATGAGCCAATATACTGTAGGGTTCGGTCTTGCGCAACTTGGGTGATAACAAATGAACTGTATCATAAATCCAAGGTCTTCAAACCAACCATTGATAGTACAAACCCTAATCAATGCGAATAAAAGGAGTTGAAGTCGAACATGGAGGAATTCATTTGATTACCGGTCAATGATGAAAACGGTTAACAAACGCGAGGACACCCACCAATAATTAAAATGGGGTCCAAGGTACCTAGTACATCCTTACAAGTGTGAATAAGATGTCTTGAAGTTGAACACTTAAAGAATTTATCGAGTAAGGGACATTGATGTATTCCCATAACTCAACGGAGAGATAATTTTCCACTGATGACTGCAAATATCAGGGTACTAACTAGGAATCTCTAAGTCCACTTCCTAGAGGATCAAAATGTGTTGATGTCGATAGGAAGAGACCCGTGAGAAGGAAGGCAATGAGATATCCTTCATCATTTCACACGAGGAACACTGAGAGATTGAGTTGAAATAAGAGTGATATAAGCGATGACCGACAGACATGAGGAGTCAAGATGAACTACAAAATGGGCAACATAGGGGTAATCTTTGAACATTGGGCACCAAAGGTAAGTACTTTAGGCATCTTGGGATTGATAGGAAACATGATATAAGTTTGTCATGTAGAATACATAACAAACTCTCCATATAATTGGAAGAGTAACCAATCAAAGGAGTACACAAAATTTGGAATCAAGTTAAATCCTAAAGCCGAAAACTAAAACCCATTAACTCATGAAAGTGTTGTGTACAAGGATGATTTAGACTTGCTGCCAAATAATGAACGAATAACAGAGATTTCCCTTACCTTCTCTTTTTAAAATGTCTTTTCTTAGTTTAACGAGCATGAAAAAATTGAAAAGAAAGCTTGATATTGTCTCTCTTGTGAAATTTTAATGAGTCCAAGAAAGTAAACTCAATAATCCATCTTCATTTTTTAAACAAGTTTGAAGAGGAAGAAAAAGAATGCTTGATATAGGTCCAACCATGTGTAATTTAATGAGTCCATTGGAGGGAAACTCAAGACCTTCTTCATGTTTTAACAAGTTTGAAGAAGAAATAGATTAATACTCAATAAGGTATTGATCCTTGGATTTTAATATCGAGCCCGGATCTGTTCGTGCTCGCCGATGTTTTCAATTTTAAGGAGTCTGAAAAACTTGAACAAGAACTCCATACACCTTCTCCTGGATTTTAGTATCGAGCCCGAGTTGGTAAATGATCACTGGTGTTTTCATATTTAAGGAGTCTAAAAAAGATAAACAAGAACTCCATAGCGTACTTTTTCGTAAAGTTAGCCTCCTCGTCCAAAAATGTGTAAAAGTATGAGAGAGAGGACTCTTCTAGTCAACAAGACCAGAGTATACCTTTTTCATAAATAATCCATAAAGATCCGGAAAATGGGTAAACTTATATCTGAGTGGATGTCTGTTCAATTCCTTTAACAAGTCTGAACAAGACAAGTGTGCTCAGTAATCTTGTTAATTTTAAAGAAGTCTAACAAAAACGTGAAAAAACTCCAGAGACATGGGAAACTTGGAATAAAGATCAAAATGATGTATAATGTGTAAGTTCCCAAAGATGTCAAGTAATGGTATGGGCACGGGGGTTTCACTCGGTGAACTTGTTACATAGAACGATCGTTCGCATGATATTATAGAATATCCCTAATTTCACTAAATACTGGAAAACGCGTCCTAAAATTGTATTATTGAACCCCCCTCCCAATATTCCTTTCCAATTAAGAAAACCCCTTGTTTGACTAGATATTGTAGGTATCCATTTTTATCAGCCCATTTTTAACACCCAATTTATATCATATTATCAAGTTGTAACAAACAGGATCCCTAACCCAGCTTAGTATAAGAAAACAAGATGTTAAATAAAATAATAGTATAATGCTAATAATGACCCCACTAGGATTGCAGGGGTGACTAATCAATTTGTAGCATTGGATAGTGGAAGACCCAATGAAATAGTACTGGGGAAGGAAAAATGCATAAAATGAAACCTAATCAGGAGATCAACATAACAAAGAATGTAAAAGACTGATAAATTAAGGTCCATAAAAATAATCTTAATAAATTAAACTCCATAAAAATCCAAAATTGAAACCCTTTCGTGGATGGACTCCCCTACCTTCCTATCAAAACAAACATCATCGATGTTTGAACCCAAATGAACATAGAAAAATTCCTTTTACTTTTCAATAACACCATATGATCATGTGCATAGCTTGGATTTGGGTCATTCACAAGATCCAATTAATTGCCTCCACTTCCTCTACATTTATTCTTGCAATCAAGGGAATTGACAACATTTAGTTACCTTTTCTTGGGTTATATCTAGTTTTTTTTTAATATTTACATGAGAGTGAAAAATCTCCATTGTTAGGTTTCAAGCACGCAGTAGTTACAAAGATACACAGACGGTGAAACTTATATGATACCATTTCATAGTAACAATAACACATAGAGTATGTAAATAAGGATTTATATTTTAACCTATGTTCATTTCAGATCCAATACAATATTAAGACATATGCCTTGCATATAAGAATCGAAATTACAATTATGAATGTGCCAAATATAACTGAATCTAACAACTATTCCTAATTGGCAATGTGAAGATATTAAAGAAGAATACAAAAAGTTGAAAGAAATAATTGGTTAAGAAACATTGAACTAACTTTTATTGGTTCCATTGAGCCAATAAAGATTGATCTCACTTTTCTTGGTTGCCATGAAGCAATTTTTAATTGAATCTCAAATCCCACCTAAAACCCAACCTAAAAAATGAAGAGTTAAATATTTTACTTGAAGAATGCCTGCAAAAAATACAATAAAATTGTTCAAGTCCTAAACTTTGGATTAGCTACATCTCTTAACTTAAATATGAAAAATAATATAACATCAATTCAAACCAAACCTAACTAAGCTATTAAATGAGGATTTCTCAAGGACAATTTAATCCAAAGAGACTTCCATCGATATTATCATTGGTACATTATTATCATATTTATGCAAAACTTAGGATCATACACAATATCAAATAAAAATGGAGGGTCCTTGAGTTTTAGGTGGGTATGAATTGAGCCCATGATTTGGAGGTATGAATCCATCCCAGGATTTGGAGGTTATTCCTCAGGACACCCAAATAAAATAACCCCCAATATTTATAATACTATGTTAAATTAAAAAACCCCTCTTGACCCCTTAATACAGGGCAATATATTTTTGAGGTTTTTAAGAGTATTCAAACCCCCAATATGAATGGACGTGATATGATATTGCCTCACTAGTGAACCCCCCATGGGTATGGGTTTCTGGAAAGAATCAACGACAATGGATATCAAATGGCAGTTCAAGGTGAACAAAGGAGATCAAAATGCTATAAAATGACGAAATATAGAATCAATGTACTGATCTAACCGACAGGTCATAAGAAGTCAAACCTTGTATAAAACACCAATGTAAACTCAGTAGTGAGAAAAGCTCCTTCTTATGCTTTTACTTAGTCAAAATAACTTGAAAAGGTCATTATGATTAAGAAAAATGACAAAAAGCAATTTGAAACTATAGAGAATGGGTAAATTTTTTATTTTTTTTGAATAAATAGTAACAAATTCAAAACATAACCCACAATTACCATTTTTCCATTGGAGAAGATGACAAAAGACCTATTATTTCAAACGTTGATTGAGATCATTCCAGGATTCGAAATCAGAATCTGTCACTTGCATGTAACTCATCTCTCCCTTCTTTGCAAGTTTGATCCATTATTTAAGATTTTTAGTGTTTTTTTGAAGTTTTAGGCAAGTTTAAATTTGTAGGTCTGTGTACCTGGGCGTCTTCCTTTTCGAAACATATGGGTGCGTGAAAAAGGAACAGGTTATCCTAAAAGATACTCGCGGTTATCCTCCTCTGTATGAGAGATAAACCCACAGGTGGTGCAGTTTAAAAGAAAATCTTCAAAAATTAATGCATGAATGGATTTTTCGAATGTAGGATGGTGCTTAACTAGAGGGAAAGAGAACATGAAGCTATGGACAAAATAGCTTTGGGGGATCCATTAACGTTAAATGCATTAAGGAGATGCAGACTTCTCAATTTTTTTCGTATATCTAACATGCGAATGCAATCCCACCTCCTCCAAATGCTCATGCAGTACTAGGATCCCGATCATGGCATGTTTAATCTCCAAGGGGAGATGCTAGATATCACTATGGACGATATCTATTTTATCACCGGGTTGTCTCACCGAGGTGAGGTTGTAAACCTCGAAGGTACATTCAGAGGGGTTGGATCCCTATTGATACAGGACTACATAAATACCTACAACATAGACGGTACTGAAAAGAGTGGCATTCAGGTGCCCATTGGCCAAATATAAATCTTTCCACTGAAAGTGATCCTGAGCACTATAAACAGGATTGGTGGAAGTGCAGCAAAACACTTGGCATCTTGAAGCTATATGCAAATAAGCGTAGAATGTCTGTGCAACATCATATTTGATTGGTGCTCTAGTTTGTTGGTGAATATGAAACACCAAATGACAGAAAGTAAAACAAGGAAGAATAATAAATTTCGATATGGTAGTATAATGTGTACCTTATTCAAGAGAGATTCCCTACCCTCAGTCCGGGCATGGCTATACCTGCGTCGAACCCTCGTGAGCCACTGATGACTTGATGGGGTGATATATTCCTTTGTCAGGGAGGTAGAGAGACTAGTGCATCATAATCTGAAGAGGACTATCTTGGTTGGTGGAGACACCATGTTCCGACTTTCGTGCAGTTCCCTTATGCCGGTATGGACTTTCAGGGAGATCCTGAGTGCATGTTACCACCAGGAGTATCTAGGGGAGACATAGGTACCAAAATTGTTTTTAAAAGTTATTTAATATTTAATCTTTTTTGTATATATTTGTGATTTTTATGTTTTGAATGAGTGAGAGTACTTACAACATGCAAATTATGCAGATGTGGGGCCATCAAGGCCAGTTGGGAATCCTAGAACAAGTGTGAGACGAACTGAGCTAGGTGGGACTGATGCCCTGAAGCAGAGTATTGAGGGAAAGATGGGTCAGTTGATCCATGATATTCCTACATACAAGATTGAGCGGATGCTGGTAGAGATGTAAGAACATGTGGTGGGTTTGCCTCCTACATGGATCCGGCTTCTTAGGAAAGTAGCCAGGCTGGTGATCTGTTACAGGGAGACCTTAGCAGAGCAAGATGAGGCTCATGCCTCTCCGTATAGAGAGTGACATCTAGTTTTGAGGTTGGTATGCCCTGTTTGTATATTGTAATATATTGACAGATATTGACTCAAACTCATATTTTTTTTGGACCTTATATATATACAGTACTGGTTTATATACATGTTTTGCTTTATGTGTGTGAATGGTTTATTTTATTGTGTGTGATATAAATGCCAGTCAAGTATATAATTTGTGTATGTATCAACTAATGTATTGTGATTTCTTGAAATAAGTTGATATGAAATGTAATCAAAATGTCTCTCAAGCAATCTAACTCGCAAAAACTGACGTAGCAAAGAAGGATCCCTAACCCGATACTCACCCGTCAACTAAAGTACAACTAACTGCGAATCAAGTATTACCTCCAAACATGAAATGCTGTGATGAATAGCATCTCGGGGTAGTTCAATAACCAAACTGTATTCAACTATATTGTTCGTCGTAGGGCCCAAACAAGCACCTCCCGAGGAAACAAGTTGGCGTGTGGGTGAATAAATTAACCAAGAAGATGAAGCCAAGTTATGAGTGTGACGACTTGCGCCATCGACGAATCCTAGAAAACACTCACTTGTCATCTGAAAACACAATCCCGAAGACACATAAGCAAAGTCTAAAAAGAACTAACTCTACAAAAATGTAGATCTATAGTACAAGAAAAAGCATATATGCCTAGGCGTAATACTTTTTCAAGTAGAACCCATTTCTAGGTTCGGGAAGCTTAAAACCATCATAATCCATCAACTCAAATGAACCTTTCCTCAAGACTTTAGAAACAATATAGGGTCCGAGCCACATAGGCTTGAACTTTCCTGCCCCCAAGGGATCCTTGTCATGATCATAAACCCAAAAAAGGTCTCCTTCAAAGAAAACCCTAGGTTTTACAGACTTGTCATATTGATGTTTGACTCGGTTCTTGTGAGCTTCATTTGTAGTGAGTGCATCACAATGTTGTTCATATAAATGTTCTAAATGATGAAAAAGTTCTTCCAAAGAAGAAGTTTCAGGAATTAGTTGGATATCCAACTTCAATGAGAAGTTTCGGGCATTAGTTGGATATCCAACTTCAATGATGGAATCTCACATTCAATTGGTGTGACTGCCTCTATCCCGTGAACTAGTTGGAATGGTGAAAAACCAGTAGCAGTCTTGATATTAGAATGATACGCCCAAAGAGCTGGATACAATATGATGTGCCAATTTGACCTATTGGAATTAACAGTACGTTGAAGAATAGTTTTTAAGGTTTTTTTTACCACTTCAACTTTCCCATTCACCTACGGATAAAACAGAGACGAGTGTTCTTGTCAAAAACCTAGCATCGTGGTCAACTCAGTCATCATGTGTTTCTGGAAATGTCATCCAGGATCAATGACGATCTCTTTAGGTATGCCGAACCTAGAAATAATCTGATTGAAAACAAAATGTGTTGCGGTTTCTCCTTATGCTTTCATAGTAGGCATTTCCTTGGACCACTTTGTAAAGTAGTTGACTGCAACGATGATGTATTGATGTCCCCCAACATAAACTGGGTTACAAGTCATGTAATCACTCCCCCACTTATTGAAGGGACCCGCTGTGATAACAAGGTGAAGAGGAGCCCGATGTGCTCGCATTTTCTTTGTGAAAAACTGACACAGACGACAGTGCTTCACGGCTTCCACACAATAATTGAATATGGTGGGCCAAAAATACCCAGAACGCAGTATTTTCTGGGTTGTTTCCAACCTTGAAATATGACCCCCATAGGCTCCACTGTGAGCATCATTCAATACTAAATTGGCTTCATGCAAATTTAAACAACAGTGTAATAGCGAATCTACACCCCATTTGTACAGCGTATCAGAAATAATGAGGTAGTTCTTGGCACGATGCCTAAGATTTTGTCGTTCTTCCCTAGATAAAGCTGGTGGACAATTCAAAGTCTAGAGATATATTAAAATGTCTCCATACCATGGATTGGAGGTTGCAATGAGGAAGATATGTTCATCAGGGAATGACAGGTATTCTTCATCATGCGTTACATCACTAGGAAACTCAGTTATAATTTCTGCGAACATCAAATACTTTTTTAACTTAGCAGATTGGAAGGTAAGATCAAATTCTTGCAAGATGGCAATCCATTTGTTGAATTTCACCTCGATTATGCGTCGGTTTAAGACATATTGTAAATGATTGGCCTATTCTATAATTGTGGTTGTTTGTAATAGAATATAGTGACGCAGACTCTAAACATCATACACAATAGCTAATGCCAATTTATCGACGTGAGAGTACTTAAGTTCATGAGTTACGACCACGCGAGAAAGGTAATAAATGACATGCTCTTGTTGTTTGTCATCTTCGTGAACCAAGACTATGCCAATTGTAGAAAAAGATGCAGCCATATATAAAATAAAACATTGAGTATAATCCGATGGGCTCAACAAGGGGGCTAACAAGAGTGTCATTTTCAAAGCATCAAATGAGTTTTGTGTAGCCTCATCCCAGAAAAATGGGTATTTTATTTAATCAATTGCATGAAACCTTTAGTGATCTTAGCATAGTTGATAATAAAGCGTGTAAGAAAATTTTACATGCCTTGTAAACTCTAAATTTGTCGGATAGTACGAGGAGGAGGCAATTTGACAATGGCCTCAAATTTCAAAGGATCGACCATAATCCCTCGATTAGACATGATGAAACCAGGTAATTGTCCAGACTCAATGAAAAATACAAATTTATTAGGGTTTAACTGAATCTTGTAGTATTTGCATCGTTCAAACATGAGCCGTAATTGTTCAATATGATCTCTTCTCTTCCGAGATCGTGCAGGTAGATCATCTAAGTAAGGTTCAACGACATGCTTAATGTCATGGAAAGTAAAGTTCATAGCTCGCTAGAAAGTAGCCCCAACATTCTTCAATCCGAACGAAATTTTCCTATAGGAAAAGGTACCCCAGGGACATATGAAAGCCATTTTATGCTGGTCTTCGGATTTGAGTTGAATTTGGTTATATCCTAAAAGACCATCCATGAAAGAAAATAATTCATGGCCTGCACATGCATCAATGATTTGATCAATAAATGGTGTGGGATAGTTGTATTTTGGATAAGATTTGTTGAGATCCCTAAAATATGTACATATGGCGTATGTTACCTTTTTTTTAATCAACCGAGACTGAGTTGGACACCCCTTCTGTCATATCAATAGGATAAATGAAGCCGACATTGAGGAGCATTTCAACCTCAGCCTTAATGGCCACAACTTTCCGAGGGTCAACTGGACGAAGATTTTTCCGAACTGGTTTCAAATTAGGATATGTCGCAATGACATGTACAACGATAGACGGGTCGATGCCTGGCATCTCCTCATATTACCAGGAGAAAACATCGTGGAATTATTTAAATAAGTTGGCATACAAATTGATCTCTTGCGGAGAACAATTTGATCCAATGAAAATATTTTCAACGACATTCGGTTTAATGGAAATATTGATTGGGATAGTTGTTGAAATATTTTCCATTTTACCTTTAGTGAAAATCCCCTGTTTCGTTAAAGGATTAATGGACCAGTCAACATTTCCACCAGGTCTCATTGAAAAATCTCCATTCTCTACTTTGTTCAGATATGGAAGGAAATAGGATCTATGATGCATATGTTCCCAAGGATGATCCAAACCTACCATGGCTTCCAGAATAGCCTCATTTGATGTTAAAACAATGTCTAAACAATCGAATGAATGGGTAGAGTCTATTTCCCGTGCAGGTGCATTCTGACTCCATGGAGACTAAGGCAATCGATATATAATCTATCGTAGCGTTTTGTGATGCTTGATAAGTCACTTCTAAAATAGATAGGGGGACAATTGGTTATTTTGGAGTAGGAAGGATCCAAGGATCAGTTGTTTGAACAACAGTGAAGACCTCCTTGGATAACTCATTAGTGTTACTCGTTGAACCAATTTAATTCATAGGAGCGGGTAAATCAAAGGTTCCCATCAAAGATGAGTACATACCTACCCCTAAACTCTCACTAAGCGAATGGGATTGATCAATCCATGAAATATTAGAATCCGAAGGAGTTTTGCTGCTTTTCTAGGCATAGGATAATTGGTCAATCGTGACAATATTTCCTTCATGGGGGAACATAAGTACCCAGAAAACGGATGAAGGAATGGCTTGCATTGCGTATGCACAACTTCTTTCCAAAAACCAATTGTAGTCGAGAGAAGCATCTACACATTTTACCTCTATGGACACTACCTTACTTGCAAGATGGATCTCAAATGAGGGTAAGATTCCATGCACACGGAAGGATATCCCATCAAAAGAAGTAAGTAATGTAACCGAAGGGGATAACTCTAGAGAGCCTAGGGATTTCCAACAAGAGATAGACATTACACACGTTAACGCGCCTTCATCTACTACTGCTCATCCAATGGTTTTTGAACCATGGACTACTTCAATTTGGAAGGCCACGTGATAGGGAAACCGAGGTTTGACATTTGACATATCAAATATAGCTAGCATATTTGACGAATCCATACTGTCTACTGTTGCCAGAAGTGCATTCCACTGCAATGGGTTTCTTTGCAGAACTTCTAGAGTGGACATAGCACACAACGTTTGGGCTAGGTCCTCTACAAACGAGTAGTTTCGAGCGGCCAATACATTAGGGTTGTGTGTTTCCCGTTTGTAGACACATTTTGGTATCTTCGGCATAGGATCTATAGGTCTCTCTCTATGAAGAGGAACATATGACTCAGGGATTTCTTTGTCTTTCTACTGCATATCCGGGGTATAATTCCTGGCTCTCGTTTGCAACAAAGCATGGGAGTTAACCATATTGGTGTAGGACTTATCAGCCTGTGTGGCACGAGGAGTGCCCCCAATATTAGAGCTGCCGGAAGCTGGGATTTGTCCTTTGGGAAAAGGATCCTTCAGGACAATTGGTTTCTTTTGACTTAACAGCTTATGGGATTCATCCATTAGAGGACATTGATTAGTGAGGTGATTGTCTTAAGTTACAAATTTTGCAAGGATATTTCACCTTTTTATTTTCTCACTTTCCCTCCTCGGCATTTTCAGTGGTTTTGGGATTTTGCTGGTTTCCTTTCCCTTTCTTTCCCTTTTTCTTATTGTTGGGTTGACAATAACCCTTTTGATTTGACTACACATTTTGTACAGTTTATGTTTGTGAAGGGGAGTATGCACCAATAGTTTCTTCTGCAATAGAATTCTTTTTGGAGAGTGCATGAACTTGCTTTTTCAAAGCTTTTAATGTGGATGAGTCAGTTGAACCCACAATGCCATCAGCATGTGGTCCAGGTTTAGGTTTTCCAAGATCAATGTTTGACCAAGGTGCATCGGGAATGATTTCATAAAGGATCCCAGATTGAGCATAAAGCAAGTCAAGGTGTTGGGTCCTTAGAATGGATTCTTCCTCAGAAGTAACCCCAGAAGTTGACACATCTTTAGAGATGTAAGGTAACAGTGATTTCAAGAACCACTCCAATAGGAATTTCGTGGGAATATCAGCTTTAATGAGATGTTTCCGTCTTCTCCACTCCTAAATATGATCAAATAAATGAGTGGCTTTGTTCAGTCTAAAATTAGATAGAAGGTATGTGTCAGAATCATACCAGACAGGAAGTTGGAAATGGTTCAGGAAAACTGTCACCAAATCACAAAAGTTGTTATAAGTTGTGGCCGATAACGCGATATACCATTTGGTTGAAACACTGGTCAAGGTTCTTTAAAAGAGCCTCAATCGAATCAAGTCATCATTTAGCGAGTTCGAGGATCACCACAGATTAAATGTCGTGACATGGTCCCCTGGTCTTCACCAATTGTTACTTCAAACTTTGGAATGTTTGAAGGGAGTTTAGCTGGGACCAGGGGCCAAGAAAGATTATGTCGCACTAGGTCATTCATTAATTTTGAAAGATTTGGAAATTTCAAAGTTGCCAGAAAAGGTAAACGAGGCCTTGTTGATGACATTTGATTTTGTGGAATCTAGTAAGGAGAACCACCAAAGCCATGAATCCCATAAGGTTGGTTGGGGTTTCCCCCAACTATCGGTTGCGGTGAAAAAGGTTTTTGGAAATTGCTCCATCCATAACATAACGGATTACTTCCTTTTGTTCCAATCCATTGTGGCTGAGTGTAAGTACTTCTGAATGGATTACAAGTGTTACTACCTCCTCTACCAAAAAGTGAAAAATGAACATTCCCTACAGACACATTTGAAGTTTGAAAATTTGAAGAATGTGCATTAAAGATTGTAAAGGGATTGAAACTCAGTATTTTTGCAATAGAAGGGATAGGTAGTGAGCCCACAAACGGTGCAGAAGGAGGATTAGGCCCTCCATTCCAAGGTAAACCTTGATTGAAAGGAGTTGGGCTGGGATTAACCTGGAACTTTTGGATGAAAGGGGAATATGTATATGGTACCGTAGGTATCCATGAAAAAGGAATATTGGATGAACCAATAGTGGATCCAAAAGGAGCAGACAGGAAGTGTAAACTAAGTGCTAGATGTTCCTGAAGGTCTAGCATTGAAACTAAAATAAGTACTTAGAGCAGAATACATCTGCAAAAAGCTCGGTACCCGGGGTATTAATGTGTGGAGGAGACAAACCTAGAGATATGATTATTACAGCGTAATTTTTCACCTTGTGAGCATCAGCACTCTTTGGCCTGCAGGATCCATTTTACTGACTCAGATCCACTTTATATCCTTCAGACACTATTTTTCCCTATTTTTTCCCCTGTACGCTAGCTGCATCACTACAGTGGGCGTACCCACAAGTTGCAACACTATAGCCCACAGGTAGCATGTAAAATGGTAAAAATCGCTAGTTTATTACTTTTTACTCCCCAAAAGCGGTCATGGGGTGACCTTTGGCCCTCCATTTTCCCCAAAACGTCTCGATGTGTCCTTTCACTTACCTTTGGGAGGACTATATATTGATCACATATGGCTTATCGACGGGAGGAGAAAGGAGAGCAAGAGAACTATAGTGGATTTTTTCCTTATCTTGAGTCTACACTCATTGATCCTTGTAGTTGTGAACCCTTTTATGTTCACTTTCCAAACATAGGAACACTCATTGATCCTTGTAGTTGTGAACCCTTTTATGTTCACCTTCCAAACACCTATGTTTGGAAGGTGAACATAAAAGGGTTCACAACTACAAGGATCAATGAGTGTAGACTCAAGATAGGGAAAAAATCCACTAGAGTTCTCTTGCTCTCCTTTCTCCTCCCATCCATAATCCATGTGTGCTCAATATATAGTCCTCCTAAAGGTAAGTCAAAGGACACATCGAGGCGTTTCGGGGCAAATGGAGGGCCAAAGGTCAACCCATGACCGCTTTTGGGGAGTAAAAAGTAATAAAGTAGTGATTTTTACCATTTTACATGCTACCCGCGGGCTATAGTGATGCAACTTGCAGGTACACCCACTGTAGTGATGCAGCTAGCGTACAGGGGAAAAAATAGGGGAAAATAGTGTTTGAAGGATATAAAGTGGATCTGAGTCAGTAAAATGGATCCTGCATGCCAAAGAGTGCTGATGCTCACAAGGTGGAAAATTACGTTGTAAAAATGATAGCCGATGTGGAAGTATGTGGAACTCCCGATACATCTCCTATATTATCCATATTAAGTCTAGGTGTAAATCTGTATTCACTTAACTCAAGTAAACCTAAAGAAACAACTCTTTCTAGCAATGGATCATCTGGTCTAGTTAAAGGAGGGTTGAAGTGTCTTTGAAAGTATTTTGATGGAAAATATTTAACCTAGATGATCTGTGGGACCGATGAATTTTAAGAAATGATTTGAGGTTCTCTAGGGGTTTTAGTTGTGCCAGTTAGTTCAAAATAACCACTTGAATCTATTATGCTCCGTTGAGGCAACGGTGGAGGATCCATTGTGAGTGGAGGAAGGTTTCTCGACCTTCTTGACCTATGAGGAGGTTGGTCCTCCACAATTACAATAAAAATGTTCTATGTGATAAACCTAGGGGCCGCTAGAACTATGATAAACACACAATACACCACTACAAAATTTCCTATAGTGATCCAGACCAAACAAACAAATAGTCTCCCAAAGGGAAGTCTGGGATGACTAGGGCCCAGAACAACCCAATGGAGTAATGAAGAAAAATTATCTGGGGTCCACGGTACATTCACGATGGGGCCAAGTGCTAGAATCACCCAACCACCTTCCCAAAGAGCTGCAGAGGATTTTCACCCAGATCTATCCTAGGTGAAGTGAAAATATTCTTTCACTCATACCTATGTATATTCCTATTGGTTAAGATACTAAGGCTACCATCAATGCAAAAAGAGTCTAGGGGACAGTCGCAAGTCGAACTAACACGCATGGGCAAGGTAACTAAGCCCGAAATACAAGAGCACACTAGGTACTAATGGATCCACGTATGCGTATCAGTCCTGGTAGATGCTTGATTGATAAGTGGGTTGGTATCCCCAACTAATCAACCTCACATGACCTCGTACTTAAATCCGGTTTGAGTGGATATTCCCGACACACCTTCCACAAAGGTTGATTTACCTAAAGATAGTTCACTACGATTTTGAGTTAAAAATGATTTTGGATAGTTTTATGATGATCTGATCCAAAACCCTAGCCTAAGCTAGTTGGTGTTTGTTCCCTAAAAAGAAAAGTTACTAACAAATTTTAATTAAAAATGTTCTTTTCAGGGTTTTTACTTACTCAAAAAGGAGTGATTGTGTGCAAGATGGTTACAACTGAAAAATCAAAGTGTATAAAATGCAAATCCTTTTCACAAATTTATTTTTGTTTATCTTTCAAAATTAAAAGCTTGGAAAGTAAACCTAAAATCTAAATAATGTTTTTGTACTTTTTCAAAGAGTTAGCATATACAACTAAAATCTAGAAAAAGAAATGTTTTTTCTTAAAGAAAGTACTTGCTCTTTGATTTTCTCTTTAAAAAAAGAAATGGAAAATAAGTATAAACAAGACAAGAACATTGTACAATGCAAGTATAAATGCCGGTACTTAGACGTATAAAACTCATAAAATCTACCCTCACAAGACTTCTGAATCTAACAAACCTAAAAAGTTCTTCCGGGAAGCAAGAAGTAACTAAGTTCGGTAAAGAGACACTATATAATCAACTGACATAAAAGAGAAAGCTTAAAATCAAAGAATATATCAGACTTCCTTTCCATAAACCAGTGACCATAAAAGGAAAGATCCAAAAGTCAACCAAACAAAAAATAGATTTGAAATACCTTGGGAAATAACCATGATTTTAAGTGAAAAAACCACGCGGGTGTCCCGCGGGTCAAGAAGTTAGCAACTTGTGGGTAGAAGGAAAAAGTCGCGACTATAACTAAGTACAACTCATGGGTATTCCTAAATAAAATAAAAAATTGAAAGAAAACTCAAGCAATACCAGGTCTAAGTCACTAAAAGAGGTACAAGCACCCTATAAACTCTCCCAGAGACCAACACAAATATTAAAACTAAAGAAAACTAACTTAGGGTTCCCAGTGGAGTCACCATTTCTATTGTGTGGTAAAACTACCTATGATAGGGAATTCAAGAGATCATCAACGTATATGTAATTTAGTTACAAAAATAGGATATTAAACAGGTGCATCATGCAATACTTTTCAATGGAAAAGAACTAAGACATAAAGTTAAAATGAATACCTGAACAACCGACGTTCGATCCAATATTTCAAACTTTAGTCTCCCGCTCCACTGCTCCAGATAGATGACTTGCAATAAAACACATACACTTCTCAAAGCTTTTGACCAAATAGAAATGAATGCTTAACAATAAATTCATATATTAAAGATATGAAAGATTCAAAGACATAAATTCATACAATGGACAAATATTTACGGGAATGAAAGTCTTTGTATTATTAGCATTAAAGGAAATCAACTAAACATGTTCTGCAACTGGAACCATTGAAACCTGACCCTGGGTTCCTGTTCCTCTTCCTTGAGTGGAATTTACTCCAACATTTCTTTAGAAAAATTGGTTCCTCCTTTCTCAAGGCCCTATCCTTGTATTTACAGCAAGGATGAGAGGATAGAATCGAAAGGAAATTGGTTAGGGAGGTTGTGGTAGTTAGAAACTACCATAATTGATCTCTAATAATATTTTAATATTTTTTTCTCGTGATTTAGAGATACGCGCGAGTGTGTCTCTTTACAACTAGCAAGTGAGTCGTGAGTATAGTGTCTAGAAACATGCGGGTGTAGTGTTTTAGGTGTTACCCGTAGGTTGTCAATATAAACTATCGCAGTTAACCCATGAGTTTGTTGATATGAGATCCCAAGTTATATATCAAAACATGTCACAAAGATGGTTGTGTTAAGGATAATATTGCAAATTCTAGGCCAAAGCATCTATGATCAAATAGGCTTTTCCATCCATAAGGTCCTTTTGTGTGACCGACAAGACAATGTAGTCACAGACGAAGAAGTTTCATTTTGACTGATAACAGTTTCCTCTTCCTTGAAAATTCCCTTTGCCTCTAAAGGCTTTATTACTTATCCCAAATATTTGGCTTGTAGAATGTATAGTTACTTCCTTCTTCTTCCTTAATTGATCCATTACTCTATCCTCTTCCAAAAAAATTTCTACCTCGGCTTCTCATTGTTTTTCCATGTGTTAGGAATGGGGTTTCATTGGGTAGGCAATCATATAGTACGTGGGTTCATATTGGGTGATTTAATACTCTAAAAAATGGAAGAAATATATTGCCTACTATATAAGGGTCGATGGGTATTTTTAAATTATTAAAAACATGTAGATATTATAAGGGTTTATAATTATGTATCTAGTGGCTTGAATAGGGTATTTTGGTGTTTGAATTAGTACTCTGTCTAAATATGGTGTGAATCTAACTATTTGTAAAGTCAGATTAGTGTTTGAATAAGTATGGTCTATGTGTTAAGGTGTTGTGAATCCAATTGCATTTGGAGTTAGAGTGGTATTTGAACATGTATGATCTATGAGTGAATGTGGTGTCATGTCAATTGGATTAATCACTATGTATGAAGTTGACATATGTTCAAGGGGTTATTTTCCATCTTGAAATATATTCCTCAATTTTCCTAATCCTCATTATGCTCAACTCATCTTGAATGACATATTGCAAGCCATTAATACACCTAGCCACCACCTCTCTCATTGATCAATATATCCAAATCTAATCGAAAATTTATAAAAATCCTCTAAATATTATTTTATAGGCATATCGTTCTATATACGATTCTACAACTTCCTTTATAAATTCAAAGCATAATAAACCAAAACCAAAACAACTTACCTTTGAATTTAACAACCATTCTAGACCAACTCTTCATTTTATCTTTTCTCTTCCTTTTCCTCTCCAACTCTACATTATCACACCGAAATGATGCATGTATTTTCAACTTCATGTAGGTCGTTTTCTGTTACTGGACAATCTACCAAAAGCGGACTTAAGGCATGATCTCCCTAGTTCAATGCGAATCTAGAACAAATCAGACAGAACACAAATCTACCTTCCTAGATTGAATTAGAGATTAAGTGATGTAAACATCTTACCTTTCAAATTTGTAGATCTCTTCCTCCTTTGTTTCTCCAGGCTCCACGGTCGTCAGATCCGTAGCTGCAAGACCTATCAGAACATGAAAGAGACAAACAAGCAGTAATAGTACATCTACACAATAACTGATCTAAGTAAACGGTTAAGGAAGTAAACTATAAATATCAATGAACAACAAGACATTTATGGAAAGAGTTTTGTATTACTATATAAAAGTGGGAATAAAAAGAAGATAGAGGATTGCAACCAAGCCCTAACGTCGCAATCTTCCTCCAACAAGCCAAGCCAATGCCTCTAAGGAGAAATGGGTGCCTCCAAGAGGTGAATGATGATCTACTAAGCTAATTCCACCAACATATGGATGCTATGGCCTTCCTCCCCTTGGAATGGAGAGGAGCTTCATATATGTAGGACTAGGAGGATAACATAGGTTGAGAAATAGTGGGAGAGGACTAAGGGATACTTCCAATGGGTTAGGGAACTGAAGGCCAGCTCACCTACAAGCTAGGGATAGAGATCCAAGTCATACACCTTCGCGAAATCGCTCAAAGATGCCCTTTATCAACATTAACTGACATCAGCACAAGTTGTATTAGGGAAACCTGCGCTTGATAGGGACGACGCATGTTGTACAAAGGTGACATGAGCTGGCAGCGCAAGCTGTCAGGTGATCAATTGCGCCTGACCTAGTTGGGCGCAAGTTACTAGGGAGCAACCTGTGCCAAACCAACTAGAACCTGTGGCAAAGGGTTCAGTAACTTCACCAATTTGACTTCCTAGTCATGGAAAAATTAGGGTTTTTTGCACTGAGTTGACATATGTCTCATGATGGCGAGATTTTAGGTGTAACAAAATCCCCCCCAAATAATGAAGTTGAAAAAACTAGATAGGTGAAATGCTTTGATAGAAGGATGGCAAGGACTTGTCAGAGGGAAGATGCTGCCATAGTGCAATTGAATCTGAGAACACAGTCTCGTATGACTCACAACATGGCTGCCGAACAATACAATGCAGATCCATGGAAGTAAATACCCACTGAACACTATCATGGCTATTAGACACAATTGTATATCCATGATGAGATGATAACACAGCCAGGACCAATACAAAGTGGATCCGTGTAACATAAGTCAAACAATCTCCATCGCAACCTGGGTAAAACATAACTCTCTAGGGTATTCAAGCAGAACCCGCAATGATACAAATCTACCCATGTGATTACAAATGTCTTGACGTCGAACATGGTAGAAACCACTTGATTACCGGTCATTGATGTATACCGTTAACAAGCACGAGGGAAATCACCATTAGTGTCGATGATCCCCAAGGTATCATAATACATATCACTAAGCGCGACTAAATGAGTTGAAGTCGAACGCTTGACGAAATCTTTCAATCAAGAGTCAATGATGTAAACTCATGGTGAAAGCGAGGTAACCTGCCATTGAGGCATGCAGGCCCAAGGTACTCGATTGGTTTCTAGATTCAGTCCTCAGATGATGTGTTGAAGTCGACAAGGATGAATCCATTGAAGGAGGGCCATGATGAATCCCCCATCATCGACACGAAACTCGATAACAGATTTTTGGAGTAGATCAGATAGTACAGTAACATGCAAGACTGAATCAGAGTAGACCGACATGATGGAAGGTGTACTGAATGCAAATGATGAGTGGTGAATGTATCTTGAACATGGGCATGGCATGACTTGGCAGTATTGACATGACGAGGAAGAGGCCAACTCCTAATGCAACTGATGGTGGAATCATTCTTTGGATGACCCAAAGGAGTAAAAAGACTCATGAATTTAACAAGACTCGAGGACAAGTACTAAATGTAAATGCAAATGAGTGCCATGTTCAAGAACGACTAAGTACTGCCACAGGTTAAAGTGTAACACAAAAAACTTTCCTTTTTCCCCATCATGATTGATGAGTGCCTCACTTGTTTTTAACGAGCTTGAGGAGGGTAAACAAATGCTCAGTATAGCTCATCTCATAGATGAGTCCAATACCAAACATTTTCCAAACCTGGGAAAGGAGGGGTTCGTCCCACGACGGGCCCTTCAATGTTGAATTTTTAATGAGTCCATAGAAGGTAAATTCAGCATCATTTCATATTTAGAGAGTCTGAAAAGAACTAAAGAAGACTCCAAAGGTCCTTTTTTGTAAGGTTAGCCTCTTCGCCCGGAAAAGGGTCAAACAACGCGAGAGAGGACTCTTCTATCCATGATTGAACAGAGCGCACCTTTTTCGTAAATAGTGCTTACTGATCCGAAAAAGGGGTGAACTATCATCAGAAAGACAATCGTTCAAATACTTTAACAAGCGTGAACGCCACAAGTTCGCTTGGTGATATTTTCGTATTTTGAGAGCCTAAAAAGAGCTTAAAGAAAGACTTTGGGGGGTTCCTTTTTTGTGGGAGTTTACAAGCCCGAAAAAATGATAACTATAACTCAGTGACTTATTCTCATCGTTTTACGAGCACGAGAAAGAACAAAGAGTTAGTTTGGTGTCATTAATAATTTGAATTTAATGAGCGAACTAATGACATAAAAAATGCTCGATGAGTTGTTCATACCTGATAATACTCGTGAGATAATCACCATGAAAAAAATGGTATATAATTAGGCACCTATCTTCACCTGCAAGCTTAAAGACTAGGTCAAAACAGTTAACCGAGTGTTTAAATGTAGAAAATAACTCAAACTATAGTAAATAACCCACTAAAGAATCAAATTAAAAAAGGAATATTCCATTTTTAGTTATAAAATGGGAAAAATAGTGAAAAAGACCCATAATTGTTTTTTACCAAGTTGGAGAAGTGTGGATTGCCATTTGGAGCCATTTTCCATTTGTTGATTCTAGGAGCTACAGTCGACCATTTCGCATGCCATTAGAGACAGGTAACCCTAACCTTTGCTATTTAACTTTCTAGTGGATCACATTTATGTTTTTGTTGCATTTTAGTGGGTTTTGAGTTGGTTTGGTGGGGGGATATGCCCTTATGGGTTGGCGCAATCCCTCCTTATGGGATCTACATCGGGCATAAGTTGGCGCAAATCCCATAAGGGTAATATGCGCCAGCGGCACCATGTCAGCAATGACGTCCTGCGCCGGCGCAAACCCCCAAATACAACTTAATGCCCAACCCAAAACAAAAACTTTTGATGATTGGAAAGGTTTCTAATGATATTTAAATGCCCTTTTTGACAGGTTCACGGTGACAGATATGGTTCTCAAGTGGCGATAATGAGAGCACTAAGTTGATGATGCTCAAGCTGAGAATGACCCTCAATGGCCTTTTTAACAGGTTCACGGTGACAGATATGGTTCTCAAGTGGCGAGAATAAGAGCACGAAGTTGATGATGCTCAAGCTGAGAATGACCCTCAATGCATTGCTCCATTGAGGCACTGTGGGTCAAATACTTCAGAGTGCTGGGCATGAGGGCCCAAGTTTTGCTGCTGATGCACATGATCCAATGTTGGGATCTGGTACAACAACATTTTGTGATCGGAGTGCTTATCTTGAGCATAGATGTCGAGGACATCTATTTCTTGACAGGGTTATCCTGAAGGGGAGAGCCTGTATCTCTTAATGGATCACAAGGAGGTGATCAGATAGTGGATCATATGGTTGACCAATGGTGTACCCCGAGCACTGTGGATATTGGTGGGAATATCCCCATCAAATATATTCGAGACCATGCTGTACATACCATGCTCTTCACCATAGTGAGGGTAGCGGGAATTCGATTTGCTTACCTCGCGAGCAAATCGCAGTTGATGTACGCGGAGGAGTGTATGGATCCTAGGGTATTCAACTGGTGTGAGAGACTCTCACCAACCTCCGGATTCAGTTGACCAAATGTTGGCGCAGGGCATTGAAGTAGTTTGACTATGGGTCGGTGGTGATATCATTTTTGTTGGAGCGGGTGCCTCATCTGCGTCCACATGTGGACTTGGATGACCGAGATGCATGGGATCCACACATGACCAGGTGGTCAGAGGTTATGGCCTGCCATGGTGGCGGTGGTCTCATCATAGGATTCGGTTTAGGATTTTTCACTTTCCTGGAGGGACAGCTCCTCATGGTAGAGGATTATCCATATAGTGGGATAGATTTTAGAGGCGATCCCGATCTGGAGCTTCCCGAGGGAGCACAATGGGGTGATATCGGTGAGAACAACAACTATTGTGTTTTTTGATTTTATGTATTTATGATTTTTTTGGAGTAGTGGTGACGATTCATTAATGTTTTGTGCAGATGTGGGTCCAACGCGACGAGTTGGAGTCTCGCTCATTGCGAGAAGAGGAGAGGTGCGAGTCATAGGTCCTATGATGCGTGATGCCATCGAGGAGATGGAGGAGGTCCATGAGAACCTCCATAGGTTGACACTAGACATTCCAGAGCTAGGTGTCCATGATCTACCCTGGGGCTATCAGAAGCTCACCGTCGGGGTGACCTTACGTTTCGGCATGTTGCTTCGTAAAGTGGCGAGGGACGTATTTTGTTATCATGAGAAACCTAGGGATTAGGCTCACGTTTATGTATATACTGAAATCTTATGAGCTTCATATTTTGTTAGAGATGACTCTTACTGAAAGCTAGTATGCTTCATATTTTTGTATTAGCACTACCATTTTGTATCGATTGATATATACAGACATTATCGGAGGTTTTATACATTTTGTGTTATAATGGTGATTTATGAGATGTTGTCTACATGTTTTTTTATACAATGGATAATTTATATGTTATGTCTATCTTTATATTTTATGAATATGTTATGTGTGTGCAATGTACCAATCCAAAATGAAGTTGGCCATCGAGTCAGCAACTGTATTCATGTCTCGTGGAATGTGCAGGTATTGAATAGACTCAAAGGACCTTTCCAAAAGACAAACTCATCGAAAGAGACCAGTAAAGTGGGGTCGTGGATAGCGTAGATTTGGTTAAGATGAGAAACCAATAGTTGTGAATCCAGGTGGACAACAACCTGGTTCATACCCAAGGAAAGAGCATTGGTTAGGGTTCCAATCACTGCCTAATACTCTGCGGCGTTATTGGTCGCATATCCTATACAATTTCCTCCTGAGCTAATGAGCTCGCCGGTTGGGGAATAAAGTACCCACACTGCCGAAGCAAGGCTATGGGTATGCCGGTTGGCGCCGTCCGCGAATCCATAGCAAGTTTCCATCTGCACATGAAGATAGAACATGGTATAAGTAGCGAAAACAAGATCTAAACACACAAAAACAAAGCGTCACACCACACAAAAACACACACCGTGTATAGTATATACGACATACCTATGTGTGAAAAACTTAGGCATAGTACCTCTTCAGGTAGAGCCCATTGCGGGGCTCACCCAAAGATATCCCATCATAATCCTTTAGTTTGTAGGCTCGCTTCCTCAGAACACGTTTCACTATGTACGGTCCGGGCCACATGGACTTGAACTTACCTGCCCCCAGCTTATCATGCCTTTGGTCATATGTGAGGACCAAGTCACCCTTGTTGTAGACACGAGGTTCTACCTAATTATCATATTGTTCTATGATGCACTTCTTATGTGCCTCGTTGGCAAGAGCAGCATCGCGGAGGGTCTCATCGAGTTTTTCTAGGTGGAGGAAGCATTCTTCCTCGGCAATGGTATTCGGGAGAAGTTCAACTACGAGTTTGAGAGATGGAATCTCACACTCTATTGGTAGGACTGCCTCCAATCCATAAACTAATTGGAAAGGTGTAAATCCAGTGGTAGTCTTTGTTAAGATATTCCTATACTCCATCCTAGTCCTACCATCATTTTCAATCTTTTCATTTTCAGTCTTGCATGCATTTCTGCATGCAGCATGCATGCATGCAATTGCATGTATCCCAGTCATCAGTCCCAGCACCTAGCCTCAGTTAGCCAGCCCCCGGAAGCTTCTCTCAGATCAATTTTAGCCCTCCTAGAGCTTAGTGCGCCCTTCCTCCTTGATTTAAGGAAGCCACTCATCCTCTCTCACCTACCACTCAGTTGCACTTCAGTTAATTGAGTTATCATCAGTTCTTTCCTTGATTTAAGGCTAGATTGACTCTCAACTGACTGTATCACTCCGATGGACCTCCAGTGAGACTAGACTACCCATTCTGACTCCAGTTAGCTCCTCATGTGCCTTCCACTGAGCCTCCTTCATTCAGTTAGTTCCAGTTACACTCAGTTACACCTACCACACTTAGTTAGAATCAATTTGACTAATGGTTAACAGTTACTTGATCATTGATGACTCCACTGATGATGAGATAGACTTCTAGTTGTGCTCCGATGACACTCCAGTGATCTTTTGATCACTCCATGAAGGATAATTTGAATTGCCACCTTGGCATTCGAATCCTCATGCATTGTACTACTTATTTGTCCATATTGTGATTAATTAATAAGTGTGTGAAGTTATTTTGCTTCTATCCAAGTTCTACTGTATTATTATTCTGTTGCTCATCTTACTGCATTGACCACTTTTAATCTTATTCCTAAATTCTTTCTTGTGAGGTATACATAAGCTCTTAGATTTGCTATGAGGATTTTCACATGGTATCAGAGCATGTTGAGAGTATTGTTTATCTCCATTATTGAGAGTTTTTTGTAGGTTATTATCAAGATTTCGAGTGCAGCAGTAGCAGTTGCAGATATTTTCTATTGTTTTTGTGGGTCTTCTAAAACTTCCATGTATTCAGAAGAAATCTATCCTCCTCCATTCAATTATGATCCTCTTTCTCCATTCAACTATGATGAATGGAAACCAAAGATGATAGCACATTTGAAGAGAAATACTCTCAGAGCCATGGGAACCATGATGCTTGCTATGTCTTGACGCTTGGTACATCAATTCATTGATGATGTTGAATCTCCAAAAGAGCTATGGGCCTACCTGGATGAAAGATTTGGCAAGCAGAATGAAGGGATTGGTCCAAACCCTTTCGAGAGCAAGCAAAGTGATGCATTTTCCCTCCTTGATGATCTCATTGATCATGAACCAATATCAAACATATCTCATATTGAAGTTGTCCACAAAGAAGAAGAACTTGCAGATTCTACACTCATGCTCCAAATTTCTTCTATTTTGAATTCTGTGCCAGCTCACACTCTAGAAATTGCAGAAGGTCCTAAATCCTCTCTTGCACCAAAGTCTATTGGTTTTCATCATGATCTATTGAATGTTTCGGAGGTCAAATCAGCCATTGGAGGTAATGCATTCGCTATCCTTGATCACTCACCTCTTATGTACTACAATAAGATCATTATTTTCGGAAGGTTATTGAAGATGATGGCCATTTCCATTCGCTTGGGATAATTTCTCATGCATTTACTGGTTTTGATCTCACCTCTAATGGTTCAAAGGAGATCTCAAGAAACCATGATTCAAGTCTTGGATCTAATTTTGATTCTAAGCAATCACTACTTGGGATAATTTCTCATGCATATGATGGTTTTGATCTCACCCCTGCTGGTTCAAATGAGATCTCAAGAAACTATTCTTCAAGTCTTAAATCTGATTTGGATTTCAAGCAATCATGTGATGGTTCTTTTTGTAATAATCTCACCCATGATAGTTCGAAGGATAAGACAAAAGACTATATGCACATTCATAGATTTGATCCTAACTCAACTGATTCGAATCACATGTTCAAGGATCATCCTCATACTTTTGGATTTGTTCTCATCACATTCGATCTGAAGAGCAAGTACAAGCACATGCTTTCTAAGCATTATCCACTTCTTCCCAAGAAGAAGATACCTCCAGACATATGACCAAGCATCACACCTGCTTGAGTTTGGAGCATTTATTTTTGTGTGTGCCTTACAGTCTATTTTGAGGGGGGGTATTTTTCCCATGAGGTTTTCCCCATTTCTTTAGTTTATTAACTGTTATTATTAATTGTATTGGGTGACCTTTGGTCTTAGTTACTAGGGACCAGGATGGATTAAGGGGGGGTGTTAGGATATTCCTATACTCCATCCTAGTCCTACCATCATTTTCATTATTTGCATTTTCAGTCTTGCATGCATTTCTGCATATAGCATGCATCCTGCATGCATGCATGCATCCTGCATGCATGCATCCCATTTATCAGTCCCAGCACCTAGCCTCAGTTAGCCAACCCCTGGGAACTTTTCTCATATCATTTTTAGCCCTCCTAGAGCTTAGTGCACCCTTCCTTTTTGATTTAAGGAAGCCACTCGTCCTCTCTCACCTACCACTCAGTTGCACTTCAGTTAATTGAGTTATCATCAGTTCTTTCCTTGATTTAAGGCTAGACTGATTCTCAACTAACTGCATCACTCTTATGGACCTCCAGTGAGACTAGACTACCCATTCTGACTAAAGTTAGCTCCTCATGCGCCCTCCACTAATCCTCCTTCATTCAGTTAGTTCCAGTTACACCTACCACACTCATTTAGACTTAGTTTGACTGATGGTTGACAGTTACTTGAGCATTGATGACTCCACTGATGATGAGATAGACTTCTAGTTGTGCTCCGATGACACTCCAGTGATCTTTTGATCACTCCATGAAGGCTAATTCGAATTTCCACCTTGTCATTCGAATCCTGATGCATTGTACTACTTATTTGTCCATATTGTGATTAATTAATAAGTGTGTGTGAAGTTATTTTTCTTCTATCCAAGTTCTATTGTATTATTATTCTGTTGCTCATCTTACTGCATTGACCACTCTTAATCTTATTCCTAAATACTTTCTTGTGAGGTATACATAAGCTCTTAGATCTACTGTGAGGATTTTCACAATCTTAACGGAGGTCCAATAAGCCCATAGTGGGGAAAAGAGAATGTTGTGATAGTTTGATTTATGCGTACCCACCATGCGTTGGATCATGGCTTTCAAGGTTGTTAATGGCCTCTACTTGTCCATTGGATTGTGGGTAGTAAGGGGTTGAGTTTTCATGACGAAAACCCATTCTGGTGCTCAATTCGTCAACCATATAGTTCTGGAAGTGAGATCCATGGTCGGTGACTATGGCTTGTGGAACTCCAAACCGTGAAATAACATGATTAAACATGAAGAGTGCGGCGGTTTCTCCATTGTCATTGTACGTAGGCATAGCCTCAACCCATTTTTTAAAGTAATCTATGGCTACTATGACGTAACCATGGCCCCCGGCTGAGGTAGGCTTATAGTGCATGAAATCTATGCCCCATTTTTGAAAGGGGCCAACGGCAATAACCAGGTGTAAAGGGGCTGGGTGGGTGCGATTTTTTGGTTAAAATGTTGGCATGGGGGACACTTTTTAACAGCCTCAATGAAATCTTTAAATATGGATAGCCAGTAATATCCTGCGCGTAGTATCTTCTTGGTTGTATCCATCCCAAAGAGATGACTGCCACAATCCCCAGCATGACAGTCATTCAAGACGTGTTCATCCACCTCATGTGTCAGACAACATCAAAGAAAATAGTCAATACCACGACGGTACAAGGTATCACTGATGATCAAGTAATACTTGGCGTGGTGGTGTATACGATGACAGTCGTCACTAGACAATTGGGGGTTGAACCATTGGGTATGATGATATAAGGTAATATCTATGTACCATGGTTCAGACATGCTGATAAGGAACAATGACTCATCTGGAAGAGAATCGTTGGACTTAGATCCTGCATCAGCACAGGGAAGATCACAAATGAGCTCGGAAAACACCAAAGACTTCTTGGACTTGGCCTTCTCGAATAGGATATTGAATTCCTACAATATCACGATCCAGCATGAATACTTGACCCCAAGTACTTGACGTGTCAAAACGTGGTACATGGGGTTCGAGTCGGCGATAATGGTGGTAGTGCGGAGCAGTATGTAATGATAGAACTTTTGGATGGAAATGACTACCATGAGACCGAGCTTCTCGACATGTGAGTAACGTGTTTCAGAGTCAATAAGACCCTTACTAAGGTAATAGATCACATGTTCCTAAGCGTTATGGTCCTCCTACACCAAGACCATGGCGATCGTGGTAGCAGAAGCGGCAAGATAAAGGATGTAATCTCGGTAGTAATTGGGCAGTTGGAGCACAGGGGTGTCAGTAATAGCATGTTTAAGACTATCGAAGGATTGTTGCCCTTGATTGTCCCATATGAATGGGACATACTTCTTGAGTAGTCTCATATAACCCTGTGTCTTCTGAGCAAAATTATAGACAAAATGCCATAAATAAATTCCCCCCCCTTGCAAACTTTGAAGTTCCGTAACGTCAGTAGGAGGTGGGAGAGCGACAATGGATTCCACCTTCAAGGGATCGATGCCGATCCCATCTTTTGAAATGATAAAACCTAGGAGGCGTTTAGAATCGACGCAGAAAATACACTTTTGAGGGTTCAAACAGATGTTATACCATCTGCATCTGAGGAATACTGCCGTCAGATGATCAATGTGGAACTCACGCTGCTTCGAATGGGCAGGGAGATCGTCCAGATACGGTTCCACAAAGTCCTCCAGATCATGAAAAGCATACGACATGGCCCGCTGGAATGTGGCACCAGCATTTTTAAGACCAAAAGGGAGTTTACAATACGCAAACGTACCCTAAGGGAAAATGAACGCATTCTTGTGTTGGTCGGCGGGGTGGATCTCAATTTGGTTGTAACCGGAGAAGCCATTCATGAATGAGAAGATGACACTTTCGGCACAATTGTCAATGATCTGATCAATTAAGGGAGTCAAGTAATTGTCCTTAGGAAAAGCCTCGTTGAGATCCCGATAATCGACGTATACCTGGATGGTGCCCTGCTTTTTAGCCATAGGGATGAAATTTGAGACTCATTATGTTAATGGAACAGGGTAGATAAAGCCAACCTTCAAGAGCTTTTCAATTTATGCTTTGATTGCCACATTTTTTCGAGGGTGTATCGGTCGAAACTTTTGACGGACCGATTTAGCGTCGGGATAAGTTTTAATTTCATGTGAAACAATAGTGGGGTCTATCCCAGGAATTTCCTCATAGGTCCAAGCAAACACGTCTCGAAATTTCTTGAATAAGGTCGTGAAAGTAGTAATGTCTTCAGGGGAACATTTCTGGACTAAACGAATATGTTCCACTACACTAGGGGTAATCGAGATGTCAACCGGAGTGATGGCTTCAATGTTCGCCAGGTTTCCCTCAGTGTTCGTATGCCACATGAGTATCGGGGATTGGGGGAAAGGGTAAACATCCAGTGTGAAAATGGTGGTGATGCTAATCTCTATAGAATCCAATGGGGGAGGAAAGATGATTGATGATGGAGGTCTTCCCATGGAGGGTCATCAGCACTCATAATTTCCATAATGGACTCGTAAGAATGAAAAGTATGGAGCAGAGGATTGGCTAAGGATGACATCCAGTGTAGAGAATAGGATGTGGAGGCCACAACCAAGTGTTCCTAGGGTGATGACTGGATAGGCTCATAAGTGAGTTGAACCGGTGAAAGAGGCATGGTATCTCCAATTAGATGCATAGTGGCTTCATCGGGTATAAGCCATTGATCATTAGAGTTGAAAAATATGGAATCCTGGAGGAGATCATGTTCACCATGACAACATGGTTTGGAGGATCTGGGGTTGGAAAGGTTAGGAGGATCTGGGGTTGGAAAGGTTACGAGGATCTAGTGTTGGAAAGATGCCCATAAGAGATGAATATTTTATGAGGCCGACCCGTCCGCTCTCATATAGATGCGAAGATTGTCCAAGCAATGGGACATTGTTCGCCAGGGTGAGTAGCAGTTTCCGGTGTACAGAAGTTTAGTTGGTCAACAGTGACAATTCGACCTTGGTGGGGGAATTGCACTATGCGGAAGACAGATGACGCGACCATAGTCATGGCATAAAACCAATTACGACCAATTAATAGATTATAATCTAAAGGGTCTGCGACTACTTCCACATTAATGATTGTGGTCTTACCCCCCAACTCGACTGCTAAGGCTTGTAATAGCCCATGGGGTTGAAATCCCCAATCGTCGAATTATTTTAAGGTGGTTGGAGAGCGGTTCAGTTCAGGAGAACCAATGGCTCTCCAACAAGACAACGACATGATCGAGGTAGAATCCCCTTCGTCTAGTACAGTACGATGGAATGTATCCCTAGCAACGTTCGTAGCAACTTGAAATGCCAGCTGGTGGGAAAGCCTCGGTTTAAAGTACTCAAGTCGAAACATGATTGTGCTTGAGGAATCCGTATCTACCGTGCCAATAGTAACAAGAAGAGTCTTGCATTCGTTGGGACAATTCTGCAAGACCTCTAGCGTCGACATGGCACAAGGATCTTGTGCCAAGTCCTCTACAATATTATAGTTCTGAGCTGCCCGAGCATTGGGATTGAAAACTGCTTTCTGAATCGTGCTCTTAGGCGGACGCAATACTGAATCTAAAGAAGGCTTCTCAATGGTGAGGGAGTCTTGTGGTACGGTAACATCGGGCATAGAAGTGGAAGCTTTTTCAGAATTACTTCCAATGGGTTCCTTCGGAGGGACTGATTCATATGAACACGATTGTGTATTCAGGTTGACCGTCTCACTATGCATCATGAGAACATGCGTGGTAGAGGATGCCTCGCCGTGTGAAGGAGAGGTTTGAGTGATCAGTTGTTGGTTCTGAGTGGGGAAAGGATCGTTGAGAACTGCGGGAGTGGGGTTTCCCTTGAGAAACTTCTGCACTTCATCTCAATGGGGAAATTCCTTGGAGAAATGGTCACCACCACATAGAAAACAAGGATACTTCAACTTCCTTTTCTATTTGGTGTCTTCAGGGGTGCTCTTGTGCTCCTGTTGGTTAGAATATTTCTTGGGTTTACCTTTGTTTTTCTTCTTACCACTGGATTTCTGAGGCAAAGCTGATTGAAAAAAATTCACTTCTTCAGTGGAGGCAGGAGTGGACGACTTGGTGGTGCTATTTCCGTCCTGTGGTGGGGATGTGTAAGAACCCTGGGGGTTCAATGGTCAACCAGTTTGAGTAGGAGGCTGGGAGTTAAGGTAACCAATAATGCCATCGGCCTGAGGTCCCTTGGGTGGTTTTGTAGGGTCATATGTAGGGCGGGGTGCGTCAGGAACAATTTCATACAACTTTTTGGATTGAGCATAGGCCAAGTCTAAGTTATGGGCATGGGAAATAACCTGTTCCTTGGTGACGGCCCCTCCCATGGCCACGTCTTGAGCTACGGTAGGAAAAAGTGACTTTGTGAACCAGTCAGCTAAGAGTTGGTCTATAATGTGAGCCTTAATGAGACGTCGTCTTCACCTCCACTCATGGATATGATCTGAGATATGAGTTGCGGTATTCTGGAGAACATAGGTTAATAAGTCCGTACCAGTCTCATAGCAAATGGGCAACTAGAAATGGGTCAAAAAAGACATAGCAAGAGAACAGACATCTGGAAAGGAGTTCGGTGGTAATTCAATATACCACCTGATAGTTGGGCCGGTGAAAGTTTGTTGGAATAACCTAAGACGGATCTAGTCGTCCATCAAGGGGTTGGATGAACACCATAGATGGTATGTCATCACATGATTTTTTGGATCCTCACCAGGTTTGCAATCAAATTTGGGAATATTAGATGGTAGTTTGACCGGAATTGGTGACCAATTATATCCGTGGAAGATGGGGTCATTCGTCAACCGAGACAGGTCAGGTAGGTCCAAAGTGGCCAAGAATGCCAGTTGTTGATTTGGCTACGGATATTGATATGGCATATATGGACCAGTGGGACCTTGCATCGACTGGTTGTAGGGTGTTCCCGGAGGAAACTGTCCGTAAGGGGGTGTGTCGCCCATACCATATGTAGGTCCGTGACCATAATAGGGTGATCCATTACCATAAGGTGGGGGTCCGTCATCGCCGTTGGGAGGGAGTGGGCCTCCTCCAAATGGTGGAGGTCTGCCGCCACCGCTGGGAAGGGGTGGGCCTCCTCCAAATGGTGGGGGTACGCTGCCGTTGCCAGAATAAGGTGGTCCTCCACCTCCTCCGCCGAAAGGGTGGGGGCCTCCACCACCTCCGCCGGAAGGGTGGGGGCCTCCACCACCACCTCCACCGGAAGGGTGTGGTCATCCTTCGCCACCTCCACCAAAATAGGGTGGTCCTCCAACATAAGGTTGGGGTCCTCCACCATCGGGAGGGGGTGGTCCTCCACCTCCGCTGGAAGGGGAAGGGTCTCCACCAGAAGGTAGAGGTCCGCCTCCTCCGGAATTGTATGGGGGCCCACCGCCTCCAGAGGGGGGTGGAGGGGGACCAAACGAGGGTGGTGGTACTTGAGGGATGGTTGGTGGGGGTCCATTTTGTAAAAAAATTTGGTTCCCCCATAGAGTGTATGGATTTTTGGGATAAGGTATCCCATAGAGTACGTTTCCGGGATTGAATTGTCCCGACACAGGGTTAAGATAACCTAGATACGATTTACTCCATGGTGGTTGAGTTGAATTGGATGGTCCCCCAACATGAGATAATCCCATGGTGGATGCTCCAGTGGGTAAGGAAGTTCCAACGGAATGACCGATAGGAAATCCTCCACCTGTATTATGGTTAAGAAACAGGGGTTTCCCTCCAGTAACGTCCTGACCACTAATCGATGGTTGACCCAAAATGGGTTGTTGATTATATTCTGCGGGATTAACATTACTGGTAAGAGAATTATGGGGTAAAAAGTATCCTCCTCATGAATTTTGGGGTGGGGGAGGGGTGGGTAATGTTCCCGTAGTGGTAAGAAGGGTGTTGGACTATTGTCCTTCAACAGGTTGAGTCGTTTGGGGTATAGAACTAGTCTCCTATCTAAGGGGTGTACTTGCAGGAAGTGAGGGTTGACCAGGTTCATAAGTGGTCATGTTGTGGATGGATGATTCTGGTGAATCATAAGATAAAGAACGAATTGGGATATGTCGATATGTGGGTACCTATGTGTCTTCATCCCTTTGTAAAAGACTTTTTCTTCGAAATTCGTTGCCCATGGCACGTAATCTGTCCAGGCGGTTACGAAAGGGTGCCAGAAGCAAATCACGAGTAGCCCAACTAGGGGGTGGTGAAATGGAAAAATGAGCCACTTGTTAACCCAGAGATGTTTCCCAAAAGGGTGTAGCTGGACCAAATGCAGCGGATACAGGGTCCTCCTAGGATGGATTTAACCATTCTAAAGATCCAGGCTCTCCCGGCAGCAAGGGAGGGAGAGATGCGTCTTGTGAAGTGGAAGCTTTTGCCTCTTCGCCCCTTGACGGGTTGTAGGTTGGTAAGTCTGGAGGAAAAATATGTGCTCCAGAGTTCATAGTAGGTTTTTCTACTTTAGGTGACACGAACGTGACGTGTGGGTCCATTCTTACCCTCGAAATTACCTCCTGATTAAGGGGATTTTCGGGTGGTAAGTTTAAAATTCCGCGGGACCTTCTCCAAGGAAATTTAGCCAGAGTGACTGAACCAGAATTTCTCCTAAGTGTATTCTAAACAAAAGAAAAGCATTCTTGAAAAATCTACACAAACTAAGGCCGCAAGAAAACTTATGTGATAGGTATGGATTCAAAAGTATGGAACCTCATGGGATTGTCAAGGCTTCGCAATGCACGATATACTCCATGGTCCTACAGTTATAATCGGCCCAATATTTCAGAGCACTAACCACGGAGGATTAGGACCGTACCCCTGACCATATAACCCGACTACCTGATAGTACGTGCGTAGTAGCTCCCTGAGTGTTGTTCTCGGTGTATTGCTCTGCCAAGACGGTCAAATGGTTAGCTCAGTTGGTTTCAAGAATCCTAAGGGTGTCTCCCGATAAACACAAGGTACGTGGGAGCTCAAATCCGTAGTGGTGCTATCTAATTCACAATCGTATGGCAAGAGCCTTTCGATATACTACTGAGTATGCGAAACACCTTTTGATATACGCCGAGTACGTGAAGTGCCTTTCGATATACCCTAAGGTACGTGAAAGATCCTTTGATATATCGGTTGGTACATTAAAGAGCTTCGATATACCGGTTGGTGCATGGAAGAACTGCAATACCCCCGGGATGCACTACAGGAAAATAACGACAACTGCCACGTTTTACGATGTCGAAACACATCTCTAACTTAACACACAAGTTACTAAAATTTTTAGCCTAGTTCTACCGTTAATTTTATCTGGAAGGTTAGGTGAATGCATGAGGTGAGTACATAAACGTAAGCATAATGCAAGCCTAACTACATGAAAAAATGAACTTTTATTTTCATGAAATCTATGTATGGGAAGGAGAAATCGTTTTCCAAATGGTTTTACCAAAACAACAAATTTCAACAAAATCCAAAATCTACCAAAATTGACAATGAAAGTACTCTTTTCCGTTTTTCAAGCAAAACATGAAAATCAACAACACATCAAATCCAAATCAAATAATTTTCTTTAGTATTTTCAATTAGAATGAAACTAAGTGATGAAAAAGGGGAATTTCTACTTAGAGTACACTAACTCTTCAATTTTCGCTATGATAGCCTAAAAGCATGAAAACCAAAAATGCATATAACTTCTTCAATCATGGAAACACTTTTGCAAAAATTTGATTTCATTTGGATTTTTCAAGAAAATGAATGGCTCATAATTCGTGAAAAACATAGACAATTAACTTATTTTCAAACTTTCCAAAAGATCAATGAACAATGAATTCCAGTGCATGAGACAACTTTTACAACAATTCTCAAATGAATTTGAAAAATGGAGAAAAATGGAGAAAAATGAAGCACTTTTTTATTTTCCCAATGAATGCACCAAGAAAACACTTGATAATAATAATGCTTTAAAATGTAAATGGATGAAAATAAGAGACTACTTGCAGCACTCTAATCACTCAGAAATTCTCAAGAAAATGACAAGTAATCCAATAAACTAAAAACACACAAGACACTCGAAATCAACCAGATGCAAGCAAAACTAAATGATATGTGAAAAAAGAGGTATGGAATCAAATCTAATGCAATGACTAGATCAGGTGAGGAGAGGAGGGAAAGCAAGGTCAAGGGGATGAAGGCGGGGGATTCTAAAGTGTCCACCACTACCAAGTCTCAAGCTTGTCCAAAATGGAACCCAAAACCAATCCAAATAGGTCCAAACACTATCAATGCAAAATCACAAGATCTATCATTGGAAAGTGCAATACAGAGAGGCCTGCAAATCAACCCAAAATCAAAAAGTAGGAGAGTGGATGTCCCAATCACTAGGATTGACTGCTCGGCACAGACTGTGGTCAGGATCAGAGCACCCGATGCAGGTTATAAGTATATGGTTTGTGCCAGCGGTGCAAGATGCATATCTGAACAAAGCATTGAAGTCGCAAGTTATAGGGAAGCAGAATGCACCCATGAGGGTACGACGCTCAGGCTATACTGCCTAGGTGCACTAGGATAAATCCCATTGCAAGGATGAAAATATCTCCAAGAATGAGTAACTAAAAGGTTTGATGATTATACACACAGACTCGGAGAAAGTCAACAGACTCTTCAAAGAGAAGATCTGGTGGCGAAAAAGGCTTAGGAGGAAAATGAAATGGCTCACAAAGAAATAGAAGAAGATGACATTCAAATTGAAATCTTAAAACAATGTACGTATCCCCAGTATGGTCGCCAAATTTTTTATTGGACAATCTACCAAAAGCAGACTTAAGGCATGATCTCCCTAGTTCAATGGGAATCTAGAACAAATTAGACAGAACACAAATCTACCTTCCTAGATCGAATTAGAGATTAAGTGATGTAAACATCTTACCTTTCAAATTTGTAGATCTCTTACTCCTTTGTTGCTCCAGGCTCCACGGTCGTCAGATCCGTAGCTGCAAGACCTGTCAGAACATGAAAGAGACAAACAAGCAGTAATAGTACATCTACACAATAACTGATCTAAGTAAACGGCCAAGGAATAAACTATAAATATCAATGAACAACAAGACATTTATGGAAAGAGTTTTGCATTACTGTATAAAAGTGGGAATACAAAGAAGATAGAGGATTGCAACCAAGCCATAACATCGCAATCTTCCTCCAATAAGCTAAGCCAATGCCTCTGAGGAGAAATGGGTGCCTCCAAGAGATGAATGATGATCTCCTAAGCTAATTCCACCAGCATATGGATGCTATAGCCTTCCTCCCCTTGGAGTGGAGAGGAGCTTCATATATGTAGGACTAGGAGGATAGAATAGGTTGAGAAATAGTGGGATAGGACTAAGGGATCCTCCCAAGGGGTTAGGGAATCGAAGGTCAGCTAACCTACAAGCTTGGGATAGATATCCAAGTCATACACCTTTGATAAATCGCTCGAAAATGCCCTTTATCCACATAAACTGACATCAGCGCAAGTTGTATTAAGGAAACATGCACTTGATAGGGACAGCGCATGCTATACAAAGGTGAAATGAGATGACAGCGCAAGCTGTCGGGTGATCGATTGCGCCTGACCTATTTGGGCTCAATTTGCTAGGGAGAAACCTACGCCGGCCCAACTAGACCCTATGGAAAAGGGGTCAGTAACTTCTCCAGTTTGACTTCCTAGTCATGGAAACATCAGGGGCTTTTGCACTGAGTTAACATATGTCTCATGATGGTGATATTTTAGGTGTAACATTTTCACTCTATTATGGTCTTCAATTGTCTCAACGTCAAAGAATTACTCCATACCTCTTATCATTCCATTAATTTTCCTAGGTTCATGTTTTGTAAATATGTAGGGGATTCCGTTGTTGAATTCCCTTTGGAACCTATTAATGATTTAATAATTCTCTCTTCTATGTCTCAACTACCTTAGCTTAGTCTTGTAGAATCTCAAAATTGTCTTCATCATCATTTATGTCATGAGCTTCAGTTCAACTACTCTTTTATTCACTGTCTATGTAACTTCCAATTTTCCTTGTTTAGACATTAATTCCCATGTAACCTCATCCGCAACACCTCGAAGGTTCATTTTTCCTTTCCATTTCATTTTTTTTCTTCTAAACAAATCTCTCCTTTTATATTTCTACCCAATGGAGTTTCTTTCACTACAATTTGTTAATAGAAAAATTTGTTTCCTTCAACTCCACTTATAACATCGACCATTACTTCCTCCATTCTGACTTTTGTTGTGACTGTCATTAAAAATCCATTACCAATGGCCAATATATTGACATACCAGAGTCAAAATGTTCATTGATTCGACTGACCCACTTTTTACCCTGTAGACTCCACAACCAACCAGTTCTATATCAAATTCAGTGACTACCATAGTCTCAACCACTTCATCGACCCGTGTCTCAGCTATCAGTACAACCACCATCTCAGTCATCATTCCCATTACTAGTACCATCCATATAGCTATGTCTCCACTTGTCACAATTGCTACAACGTCAATTTTAGTCACGACTATCCCGACGCTGACTGCATCAAATGATCAGCAAATAACTCTAGCCAATGGAGCAAGCTGTTAGAAGAGTTTGGAGAAAGAAGGAAAAAGAAATGAAAATAAACCTAATACCAACATTAGAATTTCATTACCACTACAACAGGAAGCTATTTCTACATCAATAATAGGAACTTTTGTACCATCCAAAGCATCATACCAAGAGCTATATGAAATCATTAAAGTTGTTAATAAGGAGCATAGTAAAAGATGGTCCAATACTAGTAAAATGCTCAAAGCCATAAACTAGATGGCATGTTCAACATAAGTCAAGAAAATTATCGGACCAATAAAAGGACCCCATCCTAAGAGAACACTTGATAAAACCAAATCCTATTTGGTTTTCTGTTAACCTATCTTTACCAAGTACTCGACCAGTAGACACAATAGCAACAATATAAAAACAGTTTACGTATTGTCAACGAGTTTAGAAAGTTTGAATCATATGACAAGCAATTAAAAGAATATGAGGTACATGCAGCTAGATCATCCTTAATTATGAAAAATCGGTATTCCTATTATGGGAAAATATGTATTTAAATTCAGACCCTGCAAACCACTATTTTTGACTTATACACAAGAAAGGTTATAGCCTACCCACACACCACTCAAATATTAGAGGACCAAACCCAAATGGAACATCAACGCATGGTTGACTCGATGAAAAAGGAGCATCAATGGTTGCATGAAGAAAATAATGCACAAGGTGAAGTCATCCATATGAAATTCCATATATACAGACTTATATGAGCTACGGAGCTTCAACACCAACATTTTGGGACTAATATTCAAAATATGCAGGAAAAACCAATGCCAGTGAAGTTGTTACGACTATATGAGCTCACCAAAGTAAGTACAAAAATTCAGTTTCTCCTAGTCACCTATGAATATTTTCAGCGATGCCTCACCCTCTCTTCTATTTCTATAGTCAAAGTATGTGCTAAAGAGACTCCACCTGGTGCAACATCGAGTTCTCAGCTACTTTAAATTTTGTAATTTTGTATTTTTTTGTCAAATTTACATCTCCTTGTTCTCTTCGAGATGAAGAATTTTTAGGGGTGGGTTAGATGTTGGAGGAGCCTAGTAGAAAAGTCGACTAGGTCCTCCCGACCAACTAGTGACTGGTCATCCTAGTCTAGTCGATTTGGTTAGGTCAACTAACAAACAATTATACAGTTACAATTATCTAACCGATTGTATGATCCATATATATAGGCTACTAAGCCATATGTTATAGAGATGATTACCCCCTTTTATACATTATGGCTTATTAATAATAGAAGAATAGTTGTTGGCATGACCATTACTCTTGTTTATTCTTGTTATGTTTATGTATGCTTAGTCTCTTAATGAATATTTTTTATAATATGCCACTGGTAACCTAATGTAATCTTGTACATTACAACAAAACTCCTCTGATACTAAGATTGACGCAACTCAAGTTGGAGTTCAAATTAACCATAATAAATAAGGATACATATTTTAAAAAAATAGAGAACACAACTAAAATTGGAAGGAGCCATAAACTGAATTAAAAACAAGAAAGCACACACAAAGGGAACACTTCAAAAATTTCACCATTAATTTCTATTAACTTTCAAAATTATGATTGCACCAATAATGTCTCATAAGGATTTAACTATATGAAAAATAAATATAAATTCTCATTGGTATCAATGTTTGATGGCTTACAACTTTGAGAAAATTAAGAAAAGTACTAAAAAATTTAAACCGATCATCCTTACATACAACAGGTTCTTTTCTGATATTCTTCTCCCTTTCTCCCTTATTTATCTTTTTTTTTTTTCAGATCCTTCCTCTTCCATTTTATTCTTCTTCCTAATTTTTTCTCCTACTCTATTTTATTGGCAAGGAAATAATAATAATCCCTACAAAAGCTTCTCCCCCTTCAAAATTCCTTCATCCATAATAAAACTTTAATATTCTCATAAATAAAAATAAAATTTGCATTAAAAATATGTAAGACGTCTCTAGTTTTTCCTCCTACCATTAATTAGTAAGATAAGAGCTTCATACAAGTTATTATTTTCTTTTAGGTTAAAAAAAATAAGAAAATAAAAAGAACAAACTATTCCAAATAATTTTAAATAAAAAACAAAAATTAAATAAATTAAAATACACATAGACACATACAAATAGATAGATATATAGATAGGGGGCTCTACGGTGGCGATTCTACGATTCAAATAAGATGCGGGGGTTTATCTTGTGTATCTAGGGCTAGGTTCTCATCTTCGAGGATTCTAACAGTCAAATGCACCATCTCTCCCATTCTTCCATGTAGGCAATTTAATGGAGAACAAATAATTGGATTGTGGTGAATATGGGACTAGTATTATCTACATGTTTCTTTTAGAATCTCAATTTACAGAGGATAGACATGTGGCATGATCAGCCCCATGGTTATCTCTTGTTTCTATATCTTTTTTTTGGTGGTGAGGATATGGGAATAACTAATTTATTATGCTCGGAGCGTTAGAAAAACGGGATCGCAAAGCAATAACAATAAACAAGATTCAAATATAAATCAAATAAACACAATACAAGAGATACACCTATATACATGGTTCACCCAATCTGTGTTACGTCCACAGAGAAATTTACAATCCTTTTATTATTATACCATCCAACAAATAAAGGGATACAACCTGCAGCACATCCACTGCAAATTCGTCTTCACTCTCTCACGGACTCTCTTACACAGTCACAGAAAAATTTACAATATTACAATACACAACTGCATTACACCCCCCGATGGGATGAGTGTACATTCCACCTACAAAGCATATAAAAAATTGGGGTACAAACACAGCTGAACAACAACATCTCTAGATCAGGAAGATCAGGCTACACAACCAACAATCTCCCACTTGGAGACTGATCACAACAACTCCACTGTTGTTTCACTTGTTAGACACTGAACCTTGGACCTGGAAAACTTCTCATCTTCTCCTTCATGATTGAACTCCAACTAAAACCGAGAAGAAACTCAGTTTCTCTCTGGTTACTGCCTTTGTCAACATGTCTGCAGGATTCTGGCTAGTGTGTATTTTTTACATCTTCAAAAGTTCATCTTCTAGAATAGATCATATGAAATGGTACTTGAGCTATATGTGTTTTGTCCTAAAATGGAAAGCTGATTTCTTTTCAAGATGAATGGTACTTTGGCTTTCACTATACAATCCGCAATTCTCATGCTTCTTACTCAATTCCTCCATGAACCTATGTAACCAAATCATCTCTTTACTAGCCTCTGTAGCAACAACAAATATTGATTCTGTTGTTGAAAGTGTAACAACATTTTGCAGTTTCTAAATCCAACTTATTGTTGTTCCACCTATAGTAAAAACATACCCTGTGGTGCTCCTCCTGGTATCTTTATCACCTGCCATATCTGCATCAACATGTCCCTATAGAATAATGTCTGAACCTCCAAAACATAATGCAGGAGTAGTAGTACCTCTCAAATACTTGAGAATGCACTGTAGTGCCTTCCAATGTTCTTTACTTGAATTATTCATATACCTACTCACAACTCCCACTGCATGTGCAATATCTAGTCTTGTACACACCATGGCATACATCAAGCTTCCAACTGTTGATGAAAAGGAACCGTGGACAAGTATTCCATCTCTTCCTGTGTCTTAAGAGACATCTCCTTACTTAGTTTGAAATGGTTGGCCAAAGGTGTACTAATTGGTTTTGCATTTTGCATTCTATCTCTCCAACACCTTTTCTATGTACACACCGTGAGATAATGTCAATTTGTGATTTTTCCTATCTTTTGTTATTCTCATACCAAGGATTTGCTTTGCAGCACCCAAATTATTCATCGCAAATGAATTAGCTAACTTATATTTTAGCACATTTATATCATGCATGTTAGACCCTACAACAAACATGTTATCCACATACAATAATAAGATAATACATATTCCATTATCTAGCCTCTTGAAATAAACATAGTGGTCAGAATCACATCTATTATAACCTTGTTATGTCATAAACCTGTTAAATTTTAAATACCACTGCCATGGAGCTTACTTCAGGCCATACAAGCTCTTCTTCAACCTGTATACTTAATTCTCCTTCCCTTTGACCTCATACCCCTTGTGGCTGCTACGTATAAATATCTTCCTCCAAATCCCCATGGAGAAAGGTTATTTTTAAATCTAACTATTCAAGATTAAAATATTCTACCGCCACTAGACTTAAAATAGTTCTAATTGAAGTCATTTTAACAACAGGATAAAATATTTCATCAAAATATATACCTTTCTTTTATGCAAACCCCTTTACAACAAGTCTGGACTTGTACCGCTTCTTGCCTCCATCTTCTTCCTTCAACCTGTAAACCCATTTATTTTTCAATGCTCTTTTATCTACAGGAAACTGAACCAAATCCCAAGTCTGATTTCTTACCAATGAGTCCATCTCCTCATTCATGACTTGCCTCACTTCTTTCTAGCTTCCACCTGCATTGCTTCTTCATAAAATTCTAGTGCACCAGAGTCAATCATCAATAAATAATACATTGAAGGAGAGTATCATTCAGGGGGTCTACTTAACCTGGAAGACCTTCTAACACTTGCAGGAGTTTGAGGTATCTACTACAGTTCTTGATTTTTCAGCACTTTTGGAACTCCATTTTCTTTTATTTCATCAAGAACTGTGTACTTTATGTTTTCATTTTCCTGCAACTAATATTTATACATGAAATTTTCATTGAATACCACATCTCTACTCCTAGTGATTTTTTTATTTTCATATTCCCATAAGCGATAACCAAAATCATCAACCTTGTATCCAATAAATGTACATTTCTTGGATTTAGCCTCGAGTTTTGTTCTATTTTCTTTATCAATATGGACAAATGTTGCACAACCAAGAGTTCTCGAAAATGAGTAGTTTACCTTTTTACTTGTTCATGACTCCTTTGGAATACCACCATCCAAAGCGCTTGAATTCCCTTTGTTTATTAATTGAATACCAGTATCTACAACATCTTCCCAAAATTGTAAGGGAAACCTTGCATGCAATCCCATACACATTTCACGCTCCATGATCATCCTATTCATCCTTTCTGACACACCATTTGCTTGTGGTGTTCCTAAGACTATCTTCTTTCTATGAATCTCATGGTGTGAACAGTAACTATCAAACTCCTTGCTGCAGTATTCACCTCCATTATCAGATTCGAGACACTTCAACCTGTTTCTTGTCTCATTCTCAACAAAAGCTTTCCACTTCTTAAAAGTATCAAACGTATCAAATTTCTGTCAAATGCAATAAACCCAAATTTTTCTAGTTGCATCATCAATCAAAGTAACATAATAACGAGAGACACTAGAGATTCTACCTGAGTTGGTCCCCATACATTTGCATGCACAAGCTATAACTTTTCACTCTTCTTCTATTTCCCAAGCTTGATAAATCTTACTTTGTTTAGTTTTCCATAAACACAGTTCTTAGAGAATTCCAAAATTACCTGCTTCAGATCTGGAAGAAACTTCCTTGAGTAAAGAATTTGCATCCCCTTCTCACTCATGTGGCCAATCCTATTACTCTCTTTAGTTTTCCATAAACACAGCTCTCGGAGAATTCCAAACTTACCTGCTTCAGATCTGGAAGCAACTTCCTTGAGTAAAGAATTTGCATCCCCTTCTCACTCATGTGGTCAATCTAATGATGCCAAAAGGTTGTATTTGTTCCTGTGGAAGCTAAAGAGATAGATCAGTCAATATTATGAGGACATAAATATTAAATACAACGTACCTATCATGTCTCCTTTTTCTATAACCATCGATCCTTTAGTGATCTTCCACCACGTTTCTCCAAATGTAGACAAACAACTGCCACTTCCCAACTGCCCTGTTGAGATCATATTTCTTTTCATAGAAGGAATATGCCTTACATATTTCAACATCCATTCACCTCCATTATTTAACTTTATTCATACCTTACCCATTTCAACAATTTTACATGGTTCATCATCACCCAATAAAACATGTCCAAAATCACCTGGAACATAATCATGAAAGAATTTACTATGGGGTGTAGCATGACATGAAGCCCCTGAATATACTACCCAGTAATCACTAATACTATCTAATGCAAGAATCAAAGCATCTTGTAACACATCACCTGCTACATTTGCTTCCTAAGTAGTCTCATGTTGTCCATCTCCTTTCTTCTTTAGAGATTCACAGTATTTCTTCAAATGACCTTTCTTTCCACAGTTCTAGCACTCTATATTTCCTAGTCTGGACTTGGATCTGCCCTTCCTAGACTTGGTGTGATTACCTAGTCTCTTTCCTCTCTCCCTTTGTCTTCCCCTACTCTCCATGGTCAACTCATTACTTGATGTCTCACATGTGCTTTTCCTTTGCATTTCCTCGCTAACAATAACACCAACAACATCATCAAATTAAAAAGTGTTTGAGCTAGAGATAGAGTTACTTACAACCATTACCAATCCATTCCAACTACCTATAAATGAGCACAAGATTACAAGAGCCCTAACCTCGTCTTCAAAGTTCACTTTTACAGAACTTATCTGGTTTCTAATCGTATTAATTAATTTAAATTATTAGCAACAGATCCACCTTCTGACATCTTCATATTAAATAGATGTGTTATTACAAATACCTTGTTGGAGCCTGAGGGTTTTTCATACAGCTTACCCAATGCGCTCATCATAACCTCCATTGTCTTTTATTTTGAGATATTGAAATCCACTAGCGAATCCAAGCACAACCATATTGTTCCTAGTGCCTTTCTTTCAAGAACCTCCCATTCTTCGTCCTTCATAGCTTCCAGTTTTTTTTTCCTTTTATCCTAGCAGTAGGACTAGATCCTTCTAATACATATAGTCCTCCATTTTCATCTTCCATAATTGGTATTTTTGGCCGTTAAAATTATCGACCTTAAATTTCCTTCTTCCTCCCGGTTGTTCCCACTCGAACCAGGAACCCTTCTTTCCTACGAGTTTATCTTCCAAATAGACCTTTGGATCTGAAACCAATTGTTATAAAAACAAGAAGAATAGAAGGAAATTTGTCAAATTAAGGGACCTTCAAAGTCCTTACTCAAAGATAGCACTTTCACATCTTACGGTGATCTCTTATGGCTTAGTCAACTCTATGTTAGCATCAATAATCAACTAAATTTACGGAGTTTGTAGAGTGAGTAAGAGAGTGTATTTCAAGTGGCACTTTGCTCATGACGTGTAGCACACTAGAATAGTAATCCATAGGTTCCATAGGTTTTTCATTTACACCTATATGTTTTGCGTTTTCCCATGGTTCTACAAAAGCACACAAGCACAAAGTAGAGGTCGTCGGAGACCCAAATTTCTTTCTTGTATAATAGCTTAGCTCAGAAACAATATTCATTCACTAATGGATTTCCCTCTTAAAGGACCATTCGAGGCAACCCTATACAATTATCATTAAAGGAAATCCCCTCCCTATGGGGGTTTCTTTTCCAATAAAGGTCATGTTTGATGGCCCCTAGGATTTCCAAATTATTTTGGACACAAAACCCCCTTTCACTTGATCGAGAATTGGAGTGGTCAACAAATTCTTTAAATTTAAGTTTCTCTGTAGTTTGCAATTACCATAAGCCCCCCTTAAAGAGACGCAATTCATTAACATGGCATCCTAGGCATCCTTTCCTTCCACTGCTTTGATGACCCACTTGTCACATAAAATTTGAGTGTGCATTTGGCACTCTAAAATATGCTTTCCATATTTCTTCCTAGTGCTGAAATAAAGGCTCAATTAGCCCTACGGAAACCCTTATCTTCACTAGATTTCTCCCATAAAAATTTCGTTAGAATATTTTCTAGCTTGGAATAAGCATGACTAGAAGGTACTTCCCACCATAATGAATAGTACACATGGGTAGGAGTCAACGCTTTAGTACAAATTTGGAATTTACCTACAAGAGATAAGGGTTTCATTATCAACTTATTAATTTTCTTTGCCACTCTTAGCGACATTACATCTGCAATATTTTGTGGAGGCTAAAAGGTACTTGGCGAATTTCGATGAATTTGAACACCTATCTAGGATGTACAACCAAATCCATACTTGGCTAATAGTGATTCAAGGAACTCATCTAACTCTATCAATAAAATTGAGTTTTGTACATTTTCAATTTTTACCCAAAATAGTTATACAAATTTCGTAGGGAACCTATGGTGTTGTCTAGATTATGCTTCTTTTTAACGATGATTTCAAATGGATCATCCATGAAAGGTCCATTCCCTACATAGTTTCAGTCATGGATCAGGATAAATGTACCTTTAATTAGTCCTTTTTATGTTCTTATGTGAATGAGATACTAAGTCAAGGGATTCAATGACCAATATGTAAAGGGTAGGTGTGATGGCCTTGGCGTGAAGGTGACTTGGCCAACTCCTCACACAAGGGTAAAGTTAGCATGGGATTTCCCAAGCTGCCAAGACAGATTCGATGGAACAAATTGATGAGCCCCATGACACAATTGATCGACATGCGAGAGAAGGCATGGGGGTGGGCACCCACATTGGGTGGCACCACACCCAGGTTCCTGAGCTAGCAGGTGACCCAATGAGCGGTTGTGGACTCGAAAAGAAAGAGAAAAATGATTGGGTGGAGCACGACATGTGGGGGCGTGAGCCCAAGATGTGCAGAAGACCTAGATGTGGCAAGTCTTGGCGCGGTTGCAAAAGTTGACATGGGATGAGCTCGCAGACGCAAGGGTACATTGGCGAGCTGACAAGTGGATGAGCGGATGGGTGTTGGGCTTGAGGATAGTCAATAGCATGCATGACATGCAGGACTTGCGATTGGACAGTCGCTCCAAGAAAATGTTCGAGTTTCTCTTGGACGGGCATGGAAAGCTTACGGGCTAAGAGAATACACTTGTAGAAGTATTGTGGAGGTTCCCAAGCCTTTGGAAATCCTCATGAAAGGTGCGTCTGGTAGAAACGAAGTGCTCGGAAGGCACTTGGACATGTTGAAAGGTTGTGCACTAGGAAGAGGCAAGGTTCCAGATCAGTTGACTGTGTGGGTTGTGAGGAGGCAGGCATGGAGGGAACTTGTGGGAAGAGACTCTATGGGGAGAACATGCTAAGAGAGATGTGCCAAATGACTGGGAAGGCTGTAATGGACCACAACTTGCTAAGGAGACATGCAGTAGAGTTTAGTTGACAGTAGTAAGAGAAAGATGCAAACAATGGGTTGTGGATCGTACAAAGGGTAGAGCAAAGACATAAGTTTAAGTGTGTTTCCATTTCAAATTATAACTTAAGCAATTGCTTGTTGGGCATGCTCTTGGAGAGTTATCGAGGTGTGGAATCCTCCACTGTTGTAATATGTTTCCTTGTTCCATTATAAATGTTTGAGGATATTTGTAATATCTGTATCCGAATATTCTCATGTTGTGATCGTGTCTGAATCACAATAAGACTATTCAAGTGAATAGTCAACCAAGATAAAATAACTCCATTTGGAAAGAATAAATAATATTGAATATATATTGATGAGAGATTCCATCTATTCCATTAATTATATTGATGAAGGTACGTCTCTATCTATTCCATTAATTACATATCAATTTTATTTAATATTTGTTTTTTTTATAAGCTAGTTTCAGGTCCTTATATTATCATTTCCAAAATGTACAAAGTTTCAGAGTATATAGGCCCTCTCAAAGAAGAGAAAACAAACCTAAAAAATAACAGATAAGTTCTATAGGCCCTCTCGTAACAGAGAGAACATACCTCAAAAGTAGGGATGGCATCTAAAAACTGGTAAGTCAAGTAGCAATAGCTATATCTATCAATACTGTAAAATTAAATGAGAAAAACAATAGTAAAAGCATGCAGAGATAAAACTAAGAGCCCAGAAGTCCGTCAAGACTTAGTTACTGGTGTGGTCCGGCTGCACAGGTTGAGTAGTGGGATCCTTGGCGAGAGTGATCCCCAAACGACGGGTGAATTGCTGCTGGTTGTACAGGAGCTGTTTCATCATGTCTTGCAATCCATCAAGCTGAAGGAGAATTTCCGCCTAAGCTTCGTTCCTGTCAGTGAGGGCTTTGCCTAAGACCTGTTTATGAGTCTAGTACAGGTCCAGGGTTTTTTGATAGAGGGTGGCTCTTCCTCTAGTATTTTCGGGATCTGGGATAAGAGCTTCGAATTCTTCTCTTATTTCCTCGTCTGTCATGCAACCGCACGTAACCCTGGTATCATCTTCAACATCAGTTATTTCAGCTTGGGCTTGAATCGAAATTTGTGAATGAAACTTATAGGCTTTGTCCACCACCCCCCGCATGAGTCTCATGGGAGGCGAGGTGGAATACCCACTGGGTTCAGTGCACCGGTTCAACTTTGAAGAAGCCTGAATGGAGTCCTTACGAGTGCGAACATTTTTAGGCGACATGTTTGCAGGCGAACAGGGAGAGTAGCAGGCGAAACGATTGACTCTCAAGTCAGGGAGCTTGGGGATGGTTAGAACAAAGGCAGGAGGCCAGGGAGACCACACAAAAGGAACCAGGAGAGGCCGAGCGTCAGGGGGATACGAACTAAAATACTGTGAATTAAGAGTCCAGGAGATAGCAAAAGAGAAAGAACCTAAGTGGGATCTTTTGTGGATGCAATCCAATTCCCCAAATATGAAGGTCGAACCCTTTTGCAGCAGAGCAAATTACCGGGAATCAATGGAAGAGAGGAGCATCGGGGATGAGAAGTTATCAAGATGAGGGCCATTACTGGTCATAATAACCAGAGGATGGCTAATATCATCCCTTTACATGGGAGTAATGAGCGATAAGACTCCTAGCGGCTGAACAACAACAGACAGGACCTTGTGCACGTGGGAGCGATCAAATGACAGGAGTGAAGCAAGGTTTCGAGCAAAGGAGCCACCGATGTAATTAAACATTTGCATGGGAGGGTACTTGGGTGGTAGAGGGCATCCCGGGGATGATGCTAGCAACTCGATGAGTGAGCACATTTGTTGCGTCGTGTCTAGCCGTGGTGTGCACGTGGGCTGGGGGAGGAGCAATGGAGCGCTCTTTTCATGCAGCTGGCAGGAGGGTGGCAGCTGGAGGCAGGACAAATGATAGGGATGGCAAGAAATACAGGGGAAATGTCAGTTCCATGATGCACCCATGGTGGGGGGTTAATATTTGTTTAATTACTTTTATTTTATTATTTAATTATTTGTTTATTGATGGGTACCTGCACGAATCTGATACCCAAAAATATTGCAATGGCAGCGTGTGAGTGCAAAAAAACAAACACACGCACAGGCCTCTAAACATGCCTACGCGCTGATGCTTCAGCAATGTCGAGCCTTCACATCGGTGAGTTGATGTGGATAGCAAAAGCACGTACACACTCTTAAAAGTGCGTATGCGTGTCTGTATATCCATGTCAACATACGTGCGCACATGTTGTTAAGGTGTACGCAAAAACATGCGCACACGTGTTGTTAATGCGTACGCAAAAAACACGCGTGCATGCTCCTATGTTTTTTATATAAAAAATAACAAGCATACGCGCTCCTATGTCTTTTATAAAAAAACATAGTCTGTGGGTTTGTTATTGTGTAACAAAATCGCGAGCGAGGAATTAGGGGACCGTGAGGAACATGAGTGCGCTTGGAGCATCCAACCACCTTTGATTCAACCTCCAACTTGACCTACAACCTCCATTGCTGCCAGTGCCTCCAGGTAGGTGCTAAATCATTCTTTTTTTGTTGTTTTTTGTTTTGTTTTTCATTACAATTTTAAATTAAAAAAAAATTACAATCAATTAAAATCCAACAATTTTTTATTGCAGATAAATTACACCTGATAAAATGAGAAACACATCACAACCATCAGAGGAAACCAATGAAACCGAACCGTCAGACGATAACATTAACATTTGAATGAACAATGAACTTGATGAGGAACCATTTGAAAACCCTGAGGATGAATTACATCAAGATTTAAACCAATTAAGGGTATTAAGTGATGATTTGATTGCAAAACATCATTGAATCTATTAACATTTCCCATAGTGAGATCACTAATCTGATCCAATATAGGGCTCGAATGAGGGAGCACTATTCCACCGTGATATCAAAAGAACAAATTAAAGACCTGAACATCACAAAAGCACAATTGTACTACAAATTTATAGATCCCAGGACATGACAGCCTCCAGATGTGAGGAAGAGACAGGTTTGCATGGATTGGTGTAATTACCAACCATGGAGAGATAACTAGAGAAAGTGATGGTTTATGGTGTTTGACAAGCTTTCATGCAACAATTTGGAGGTCCCGCGGTATTTTCTTAGGAAATTGTGGGTGGAGTTTGAGTTAGGATACCATGTCAATTATTTTGACATCGGTGAGTTTCAGGGTGTCGGTCTTAGCTCTTCCCAAGATCGACCTCAGGCCTGCCGCAACCCACTTAGAGGACCACTTGCACCCAGGCAAGAGACAAACCCCACTCCTCAACCACCTAGGTTTGGTAGTGGCCTAGATGAGATCGATGAATCTGTTAGATGTGCCACACGTCATCTTATTAGACATACCACATTTGTGGCTATGTCCTCACAGAGCCAGGAGGACGACGATGAGACACACACTGTTGCACGGTATAAGGGTGGTGCAACCTACCTAGTACTTTAAACATTTTATGTTTTTGGAAAAACATTACTTTAACTTTTATTGTAAAGTTTTATGATAATGACCAAGGATGGTCAAGGATGACTGTAAATGAATAATATTATGATTTAATAAATTAAAATAGGAGACACTCACCCAAAGAGAATGTTGAAGAGTGTTCACTGACCCACTAGGAGGAATGGAATCTGGTGTAGAAGGCAATGGACAAGTGGTTGCATCTACACTCACTTACTAGTTGTTGCAGGGGTGAACTTCCCTAAAAATGTGGTCATGTTCCCCAAGGACGGTGGAACTGAGCTGATGGCTCATTGAATGCAAAACTGACCCAAAAGACCTAGGCAATCTTTTATAAGCCATCGAATTGAGTAGAGGCTAACAATTTTTTCCTTGTGGTGTTAGAAATGAGCCCACAAGAGATTCGATGAGGGGAAGCTATGTAATGAGTTGCAGAGTAAGACTGTCTTATTCCTACTGAGTGCAGAGGTAGAGCCATGTATGCAAATCTGTATGATTGTTGAAGTACATGATTATGATATGTATGCAAGTCTTCATGATTGTTGAAGTACATATGAGTGGTTTGTATGCAAGTCTTCTTGATTGCTGAAGTACAACCTGAGGGTCTTGTTTATACACAGTATCTCCGTCCTAGTGGTTCATTGAACAGGCTTGGGGGTCCAAAAAGCAAGTGATCTTGGCTACTTTCTGGAGAAGGTTGGGAGGAATAGTCCTCTTTGGGGGTTTGTCCACCCTATCAGTTAAAAAGGTTCTACTTTGCTTTTAAGTTATTTATTCCTAAACTGCTGATCTATTATGGAAATTGTATTTAGATGTTATCATACAATTTCAGATGTTTTTCCTAGATATCAGTTAACTGTTAGAAATGATAGATTTATGAACTGATAGTTTATTTCTGTTCAATGCATGGATGAATAAAGATTAGATAAATATAGAATGATGAATAAATTTCTTCCTGTATTTTTCCTTTCACCAAAGGTGATGTACTCTAGTAATGGAAGGCGTTTAATTAACAGAGATTAGAAATGATTTCCATGCCGAGCTTATAATAATGATCTTCTATTTTTCTACCCAGTATAGATATTTTCATAAAATACAATATGTAATAATTTTCAGAACTTAGTAGTTAGAGAGTCTATCTCTGTTTTTCATTCAAGATAGTAGATATCAGTAAAGAAAAACAAGTAACACATAATAGAAGATAGTATCGTAAATATTGTTTTTATTAGTATATATATATACTTGTTTATTCTTAAACAGATAGAAAAATTCGTATTTAAATCATCATAGGTTTTTACACAGAAATATAACATAAACCCTAGAGTTGCAAATACTACAAATTAAGTACATAAACCGAATAACATTCAATAGAATGCTTCGTATCATCGTTTCAATCATTTAAACCAAGGTATTATATTACTATTCTCCTTTCCTATCAAATCTTGCAGGGTCAACAAATAAACATTATTTAAACCTATAGAATAAGTTACAATTTAGTAACAAAGGCTATCTTTATTTTTACAACATATATAATATATAATCCAATTAGTCATAGATCAACTTATTTTCAAAGTATCCTTTTCATAAACAAGTATTGTATAAATACTAAATCGAAACAGAGTTCTCGAAAACGCTTTCACATAAACATTCATACAACTGATAAATTATATTATGAAATCTTCATACAAATAGCATATCAAGTTCAAAGAATAGTTCAGGGTCAAATCCTGTTCACAAATTATAACGATGTCAACTATGTCAAGGCTCAAACCCTGTAGACATCAACCTTTATCAAGTATCGAATAGTTGAATTACAATAGTAAAAATATATACCAAATTTATAGCAAGGGTTTGAGACCCGTAAGGTCACAACCTAGGTCATTTGAATATTATAAATTGGAAGTATTATAACCCAACAAGAGTAAACAGTCAACCACAACAGGGTTGATCCCAATAATCAATAAGTGTGAATTATCATAATATGCAACCACAGAAAATAATTATATTGTAAAACCAAATTAATGTACAGTCAAAACCATTTGAAGTTACACTAAATGTATAAAACAATCAATGATATTTGTTGGTCCCAACATTATTATGCAGACTATAAAAAATGAAAACTAAATCAATTATTTTACTGTCGAATCCATTGTAGAAATAAAAACAGAGCTCGATGACATCCTTTGGATGCATCGATGCCATCAATTCTAGACAGGTAACAAAAAATGAGAAATCATTTAAAAGATTAAGGGTTCGAGTCTGAAGAGTGAGCTCGTCTAGTTTTAAACATTTACAGGCTATAAATTTTATAAATACCAAACTGCTTTATGAAACAGGGTTTAGGGTTTAACCCTGTAGAAACCAATTCCTAACCAAGAAACAATACAAACACTTTATATATATTAATAACAAATATTTGAAGACGGGATTAGCCCCAAAACAAATACTCATTACTGCTATCAAACACAGTTATTAAGCTATAAAGGAGGACGAGAGCAACACATTGAGAACAATCAAAACAATGATCAAAACCAGTAACCATTCTTTCCATAAAACAAATACAATACAGTTAGCATTGCTTAGGGTTTCCTAAATGGTACCCATAAAACAAGACAAACAGAAGTTCAAAACTTTCCTTTACAAAACAGTGGTCGAAACCCTAGCTTTGACATTTAGCCAGAAGTTAATAACAACACCATCACTAAGAAATGCTATAATATCTCATGCTCCAGACAAACAAGAAAACCATCGTTGTATTTAACACATTGTTGACATAGGTCACTCTCATGGATGAGCTCGAAGCTTACCATGGTTCCCAACCATTGGAGCAGCTGATCCTTTCTCCCAAGCTATCGTCGAGACCCAAGACAAGACTGAGGCTGGTAGAAACCCTGTCCAACAACCAAGCGAGAAGTTAAATATTGTTTAAAACAATGTATGAATAATTTTAGTTAAAAACACAGAAAGGTATTAAGTTGTAGAACCTCACAAACTCTAAAAAAATGTTAAAAACTTAAATGATAGAAGTTTACCTTTGCGGGATTCGAACTCATGCTGAGAGGAGAACCAAGCAACTGAATTCCCAATGCACGTGTGGAACACCATAAAGACACCACGACCCAACACTTACTTTGTTGAACAACCTCTGCCAGTGGTGCTCTGGTTGCACAATGACCATGGCGGCCTAAAGGACTCATCCCTTTAAATCAACACTGGAACAAACAACTAGTGCCAAAGACCAAAACCCTTAAGCGCAGGGATAGGGTTTTCCCTATACGTGGTGCTACTCCCAAGTAAATCATGTGGGTTCATTTAATATATGAACTGTCAACCACCACCTTTCAAATATAAAACCCACATTACTATAGTTCATGCCATCGTATTATGGAGAACTCATTACAATAGTGTCGAATGGTCTTGAAACCCACTTTAATATAGTTCAGAGCACATTTTAAATAATACCATTGAATTTTCCTAGGAACCACGAAGTCTATGGTAAAGACTAAATCAACTAATACATGTATAATGTAAAATCAACCATAGAAACAATAGTTTATCACCATTATGTTTGAGTAAGAAGTCTCCAAATCCTTAGTCGAGTTTGGGCTAAGTTAATAATAATAATCAAACTAGTATGAAGTAAAGAGGTAGATTATCACCATAGTAATCTCGATCATAATATTAACATTCATTTTATAGAGGCATATTCTCACCTATAACCTGGACATAGTGGCAACATGCATTAGCGTAAAGCTAAGTAAGCTTCAGGGCATCACAAGGAACCCCTTCCACAGTAAATTACAAGTTCAGTATTAACATTGTAAATATAACTACAATATCATATTACGACATAAGGGATAACAATTTGATTATCAAACATCATCATAAGCATTCAATTATCTTATTAATGGCAAACGAAAGACGGTTGTATTTAGTGCTTAAGACCTATTAAATTAGACGATAAATATTGTAGTTTAGTGTCATTGTTACGATTTGTAGTTAAATAGTTAACAAGAAGATTAATATTCCAAAATTATACTTTCCGCATATTAATTTATAATATTTATACTACATAGAAAATTTTTAAATTTTTATGAATTTTGGGGATGTTATAGGTGGTGGTCGAGACAGACCAGGTACAGGTGGAACCCAGGAGGGGCCACCTAGTTCGATGGGAACAATGGCACATCGATGTTCCCACTATGGGGATTCTTGCCATGATCCTTTTTAGCAACATGCCACAAAGAGCTACATGGACCAGGTTAGCTATTGTTTTATTTAATGTTCAAGTATTTATTGTATGTTATTCGATATCGTATTTTTTAATATATTTAACTTTGAATTACATGTTGTTGAATTTATTATTTTTAATGTACATTTATTCAGGTTCGATTCTCCATCCTCCAGGTGGGAGGACACTGGTTCCTTCGACCTAGATGGAGCCAAGGCAGCAGTAGAGGAGATTGCAACACAATACACACAGGTAACATCTTTAATTTGAATAATTAGATCCATTTATGATTAATTTGTGTTCAGTAATTAAATCTCTCTGTCCCTATTCTTGCATCTTTCCTTCCTTTCTCACACAAATTCCAAGTCTAAAACCCTAGTTTACCTCAAATTCTAGCTCCATTTCCTACCTCGCCTAACTCCGTACATCATTAACATACCCTAACGTTTCCCTAAATCTTTCCCTATGACCCTAACAACATTGCTAAGGGTATTTTGCAATTGTTTCATGTTTACAATAGACCTAAAATATAACTAACCTACCCTCGCCCTACCTCTTATATACCTCACCTATTCTCCCAAGTCATTTGTAAGCCTAAACATTAATATTAAACCATTATTTTAACCCTAAAAACCTACTGACATTATGTCTATACTGCTGGTTAGTATTATAACAGTCATACATAGTCCATAACTAGGCTTTCCCTACTCCCATTCTACCTCCAATAAACCTTTCCATCTCTATCCTAGTTGCCTCATATCACAACGTTAATTCACTTAGTATATTTGGGCTCTAATCCAATTTACATTACTGTTGTTACAAGGTATCCACAGTGATACTACAATCAACAAATCAATCACTCATTCACCCACAATACTCTCTGCTTATCCCGAGCTCTTTCCCTTGTACTGATATAGAGAGAGAGAGGAAGATTAACGCGAGAGAGAGAGAGAGAGAGAGAGAGAGAGAGAGAGAGAGAACTGTTATAGAGAGAAAGTGAGAGGATGAGGGTTCGGGGGAGATGGGAGCATGGTTAAGGAGATAGTGAGAAAGGGGGGAGGGGCAGGAGGGGTCTTAGGAAGATATGGGAGGAGTGAGAGAGAGAGAGGACAATGTTTATGGTTAGGGAGATGGAGATAGGAGGGAGAGCGAGAAGGAGAGGAGTTTTAGGTAAAGAGGAGGGAGAGGGAGAAGAAGAGGAAGTTTAGGTAGAGAGGGAGATAGAGGAGGATTAAAGGGGGACAGAGTGAAAGCGAGAGAAAGAGAGAGAGAGAGAGAGGGGTTGAAATGGGGTGGAGGGGAGGAGGGTTAGGGAGGGAGAGGGATAGAGGGGATGAGGGTTAGGGAGGGACATGAACAAAAAAAGGAGAGGAGGAGGATTAGAGTTAGGGAGAGGGGTGGCAGGGGGGGTTGAGATAGATGAATATGACATCAAAATTACATTTCGGATTAGTAAACAAATGCGTGCACGCATTATTAGCGCGTACGCGCTTTTAGTGTGTATGCATGTATTTAAAACAACGCGTACACACTGTTTAAATTTCTAAATTTTGGTGGGCAATTTCTTTCCCACCAACGTGGTGGATGACTTGGTCGCTTTGGTTTTAGGTTCGGGTTGCCAAACCAAGTGGCTTGGACTGTGGTATAACAAAATACATCTTATTCTATAACTTCTTCTATTTCGAGCATGATTTTGCGTATGCTACACTTGTCCACTGCTAATGAAATTGCACACACTTGTAGAACTCTGTGTGCAGATTCCGAATATGTAATTTTTTATTAAATCTATTTTTTTTCTAATTTTAATTGGACTAATGTCAATCTTACACAAAAAGTAGGTTATTTCTTCTGGCTATAACTTTTGATTGGCTCACCTATTTTGAAAACAGAAAAGAACACACACAAGTACACACAAAGACATACATCCTAAAAAAAATGTTAATTGATTATGTTAAGACCATGATGTCGAGGCCCAACGCTCGACCTAGTCATTTTAGGGCTTCGCTGACTTCCTTAATTTAAAAAAAAATAAAAGTAAACATAAATAAATATTGAAAAATAGTGTTGCACTAGACCGGTCTGTTATCTACAACTCTATATAATTTTTTTCACAAATTTCCACCATTGCATACCAAAACTTGGGGCCCAACGCAAACATATTCATTATTGTTTCTTAAAAATAACATACCAACCTTAGAAGAACCCCATTTTTTGGGAGTTATACTGAATTTCCATAAATAATAGTTATATATTCCATAAGGTAATCCGATTGTCTACATTTCATCTTCTTACGCCATATTCCAAAAAGTTGTGTAGGTATCTCTAATTTTGCTTTTTGACATTCATATTTATGTTTTTCCAGAAGTCCATTGCAACTAACGTGTCATGAGTGGCCAACATTAGCTTGCACAAGCCATGTTTATATATTATTTTATTTGTTACTGGTTTGGTGTTCTGCCCTTCCATGTCTCTAATGTATTGTATTTGGCTAAGTGTAGATGTGTATTACGGTTGGATGTGATAACATGTGTAAAAATGGCTAAGTATAAGAAATAAAGTGTAACGGAGATAGAAGTATAACATTTTTTGCAGGTTAGGTATAGTCTGCCAATACACCTACCAGGTTGATCTCACCCTTGGCAAGGATCCGGGCAGTGCCACATGGGCCACTTAAATGAGAAAAAAAAGGGTCATGCCAATTTTCCCGTGACAGTAGGGTTCCTTGCTAATCCTTGTTGAATGGACCAAAAGAGCATTCTCTTCAGAATTCGTTTGGATGGCAGAAATGTTCCATGGTGTGTCTTATTAAAATAAAGTTTCCACTATATTAACAAAAAATATTCAAAACCTAGTACTTTTAGCATGGCGATGATAAATACCTTTCCACTCTATCATATGGTTATTCAAACTATATTTTTTTAAGAATACCTCCAATATGCAATGTAACAAAAATGCATAATTCTAAAAACAAGTACTAAAATATTATAAAAATGTGTTCCAACAATTAGGAACAAATATCTCAACATATATTAGTATACAAGCAATGCATACATTTGTGTATATACTAGTATACAACAAATGTATATACACCAAACATTGTCACATAGAAAATTTGAAAATTATCTTGTACTATTTTCTCATTCATGCTCTGAGTAAAAATATTAATCTTAACATTTTCACGTCATTTCAATTATTATTTTATAGCAAGTTTTGATATATCTTTTATATTATATTGATTTCTTAGCTTTTCTTTAAAGAAATATTATTTTTATTCATTTTACTTTTGAATTGCATATATTATTTTCCTCATAAAATTATTTTTATCATTTTCTTTTAAGTTAGATATAATCCAAATAAAAAATAAATACTATTTTTTTATTTTAAACAAGAGCCACGATGAGGTGGCAATGTCCCCGACGTTGCATTAGCAATTGTTGCTTGTTAACAATGCATTATTTATTGAACATAAACCTGTTTTGGACATGAACATTATTAAATAACAAGTGGGCATAGAATAAGAATACATGCAATGGAAGTTGTAATTATTTTGAATATATTTTGAAAATGATTGGAACATATTTTGTAATCATTAAAATATGTTTTGAAAATTATTTTGTAATTATTATAGTGGTACTTTGTGTTAGATTTCTTAACTCTTTTGGTTTGTCTTAGAGCCATTTACATTTATTGATATCTAGTCAATGATAACAATCAAGATTCTGGTCTTGTAAATGAATTTGACTAAATGTTATTGATGTTTATTTGAAAGTTTTGTTTTTAAATCACTTTCTTGTGGAAATGTGAGAGACTTTGCATTAAATTACAAGACATTACAAAATTCACATAAAAATGATGTGCATTCATGGTGATTTATATTGGTCATGTTAATTATGCATGTTATCAAATTTTATTCATAATCTTTGTTATCAATTGTGAAACTCACTAGCAAACATAACACTATTAAACATAATTCTTTTATAATTTAAAAATATGCTAAATGCCATAACAATTAAAAATTAATAATTAATATAATAAACAAACTTTAAAAAATTATATATATGTCAAAATCATATGAAATATATTTTTATTTTTTAGTTGCTTGTTTTTGGATACAAGGCAATACTCAAGGAATGATGAAAATGAATCAATGGAAGTATCATTTTTTAATATTCATAATTATGTTTATATGTTGGTAGAATGATTTTATAGGTATATATATAATGTTTTTATATATTATTTAATTTAATAAATATGTAATGATGTTTATTTTATTTTGATTTTTAATGATATATTTTATTTATTTTTATAATAATGGTTAGATTTTGAATTTAAAAAGTTGTGATCATAGATTTATAATTTGTGTAATGACCTACAAATTGGAAAGAAAATGGAGCATTTCAAAACATGCTCTACAAGGAAAAATAATTTGTTTATAACGCAGCTTCTAGGTCCACGTGTATTCTTTGACTACTAGCTTAATTTTTGCCTAAAAAAGAGCTTTGTTGCAGTCCATGTCTACACAAGCAAACATATGTAGTAGTGCAACAGTTCTTTGTCTACTCATTTTTTAAATTGATTTTTCATAATGCACTGTTGATGTCATTATGTGAGTCATTAGCCAAAAAATTGTTTAGGAAAACTGATCCAAATGAGTTGCATAGAGAGAATTTGATGAAGGGTCATAGGTTGGAGCTAGGGCTTATGTAGAGGCTAGATTTACCTCAGAATCAAGTTCCTAAGTTGAATCCAATTTCTATCGACTATAATGAAGAAGCCTTTTGCATAGGGGTAAGTGTAAACTTATTTCTGAGTTTCTGGATTCCAAGTATATAAGATCAATTGATGAATCCCTGCAAGTTTCGTCAAACATCATTAAATTTTTATTCAAGTCCATGTTCATTGTAAAATGTCTATTGTTCTACAACATCTCATGCAATGATAGTGGATGGCATCGAGGCTTCGTGAAGCATGTGGTGTTGAGGGCACTACCCCTTACAATCACCAGATGCCAGTAGGATAGACTGAGAGCCACAGAAACAGAACGACATTATAAGGAAATGAGAGACACAAGAAGGTGAGCTCAAGATTTTCCATCATTAAAGTTGTTGGGAGGGGAGACATTATCGAATTTAGAGAACCAGGCCATGGAGTTTATAAAAAGATCATAGTAAGAACTGAAGGGGCTATTGAGGATGACAGCAACTAGCTAAAGCAAAATCCTAACAGCCATTCTCTAAAAATTCAAAAACATCATAATAAGTTAACTCTTGATGACAATATTAAGAATTTGATGTTTTTTAATAATATATACAAAGTAGACTACCATTTTGAAACATAAAGGCACAATTTACATTGTGATTCTTTACAATAACATTAAGTTTTTGATTTCTTTTAATAATAAGTATATAATACATATATACTTTAAATCACAAAATACAAGTTACATTTTAAAAAAAATCCAAGATGTTACAGGAAAGTCGATGAAATTTGGAATATTGATTCTTAAATGTCTATAAAATTTTGGAGAGGTCACTTTTTAAATGTGCAATTAAATTTGAGGTTAGTGATAAATGTAACATATTTGAGTAAGTGCAAAGAAGCTGTTTAAAGCACTGTCACGGAGGCCATGTTAATACCAAGACTTTGTTTGATCCATTCAAAAATGAAAACTGAAATAGGAAGCAGAATGATTCTGCTGAATCTGGGATAAATAAGCCTATGCTTATGTTGTTTATAGGGAAAAAAATAGCCCAACGGATGAACCTTTCTTGTCTTCAAGCCACCAAATATTCGTACAAGGGAAGAGAGCATATTAATCTCATACTAGAGGAAAGTCATATGGAAAAATAATTTATGAAAGATTTATGAATGACACATGAAACATAATTTACATGAAACTTGATGACATGAATAACATAAATTCCTTTACTGTCAAATTACAGGGCAGCGTTACAATTGGCAAAAAAAATGTACAGATATTTCTCAGAAAATAAAGGATAATAGCATTTTTTGTAAAGAATACAACCGAACCCTTGGTACAGAAGGAAAACATATATAATCTGTAATAAGATTCCAAGAGAGTTGAACAAGCATTCTTTTATATTACTAAATTGAAAGTTATAAATTGAGGAAGAAGATTAAACTTATTTGGGATAGGCAATGCACTAGTGCTTGGAAAGTTTATTTAATGAAGCCAAGGAAAACAATAATATATTGGATCTGTACTAAAAGGCCAAGAAGCTTGGACAACCATCTCGTTAGATTATTAAATTGAAATTTACAAATTCAGGAAGAAAATAAGTGTTCTTTAGGATGCCAAATGCACTTCCTGAAAATCTTGACTAATAAAGCCAAAGAAAACAAAAAATAATAAAGACAAAATCAAGCAAAAAGATTAATTGTAGAATGAACTTAATTGTGCTGAGAGGAGTGAGGTGCTTTACAACCTAAGTGGGGGGATATTTTCAAGATTTCGTTTGTGTGTGCATGAATGCAATGCTAGGGAAATGGAAAAAATAGCCCATGTCTTATTTCTCTAAATAATTTCCGTCATACGAATATATTTATATTATTAAACAATTATGAATAAACTAACCTAGATCCATCCTAAGCTTGCATTAGATCAAAATACATCAAGTTTTAACATCACGCTTTTTATGTCACTCAGCACTTAATAGATCCAGGGATAAGATGATGTACGATGGATCTATGCTACTAATAACCAATTTGTGATAATAGACCATAATATTTTTCCTGTTATAGATCATTTACAACACTATCAAGATACATAACTTTGAGAGGGGTGCTAGATCCCAGATTACTCCTCTCTAAATTAAGTAACAATTAATTTGACATTAGTATTAGTCTTCAATCTAATTAACAAAAAATGAAGGTTTTTTTTTAATTTAGGTAGAAGCAACTTCTTTCAATTTGGTAATGAAGCTGCTTCACTGTCTTTGAAGGGTTGCATCAAATTTAGTAAGATGTAGAATATCATGTGGCATATGCTATATACCATCAATGTTTGGACCTGTGGGAATAGCCAGCCACCCTAGTAGCGAGAAACTGTTATTGGAATGGAAGGAGATTTCAAATGAGACTTTCAAAAACAGAGACAAAACATCGGTTTTTCTCTATTTTGCAATAACCTGCGATAACCTGGGATAGGAAATTTAAAAAAAAAATGATCCGTGTACCTTATAGCAGCCTAATAATGGGCACTTTAACAACTAAGAATTTTCAAATGAGATTCTCAAAAACAGAGACAAAACATCGGTTTTTCTCTATTTTGCAATAACCTGCGATAACCTGGGATAGGAACTTTAAAAAAAAAATTATCTGTGTACCTTATAGCAGCCTAATAATGGGCACTTTAACAACTAAGAATGAACGAACATCTCAAGTAGACGCAAGATAAAGTCAACTGTCAATGCTATAAAACATTGTTAATCAATTGAACTTTCATGCCTTCTTATAGATTGTATGGATGAAGCCATTGTAATCAAAAGCAAAGTGGTATTGTTCAAATGCCATGCCGTAAACAGAGTTCAAATGATCTAGTTACTTTTAATGGATTTGTTTGCTTAAAGTAAATTATGAGCTTTTGTAGCAAAGAGCTTTCTTAGCCAGGGAACAATGAAATAAGTACAAAATTGTTCGAGAGTATATAGTATGAAAAAGTAGAATTGTGATCTTAAGACAAGTATGCACAATTGGACAAGCATTCAAATAAAGTTATGTTTCTGTATATATATTTATAGCTTTGTATCAAAATAGTGACAACAGAGGCTGTGAATATATCAGATGCATAGACTGTTGTTGTATATGTATTGGTACAAAACCATGGCAATCGACCATGCTGCATGTATAATTACATTGACTATATCAAAAAAAACAAAATTTCAGTCAAGTTTTTTTTTCTTTATATCCTAGCTATTGCAAATGCACATAAGTATTTGGCAGAGTTGGATATGTTCTTTGCAATGTATGAGTTGAAATCACCGTGGTCAGTGTAATGACAAGGGACTGAAATTTGCTTCCTGTACATTGAAGAAAGGAAAATTATTAACATCAAAGGCAATTGATAATTGAAAGCAAAATATGTTACAAAGAATTAAAACAAGAGAATGTTGACAGGAAAACATGTGACATGTGAATTTGGAGCTAAACCTTGGTCATATTCATGGATATGTTAAATGTACCTATAATTTCTGCTATTTCTCTGACTAAATCGACAGGAATTAGTATAAATGCACAAAGAGACTATATCGCAATAAAAATCTATTTCATAGACACCTAGATGAAATGAATAGTTTGAAGTCCAAAAATTGTGTCTTTGAATCAAAGCATTTGAGACAAAAGGTAAAAGCTTTGGGTCACAAATACAGATGCATTATTATATAAGTGGTATTCTAGAACATGATTAAATAAACTGTATGCTAATAAAGTGAATTCATATTGACATTAGTCTATCATCATTGAATGTCAAGACTGTAGCTATTGATCATTGATAGTAAAAAACAATTGTTGTTTAAAGCGATTGAAAGTGACAGATAGCAAAGGTGGATAAATTATCAACAACAATTAAGAAAGGTTGGTGTTTTAATAGTTGCTTCTGCATACCTTGTGTCTAGAGTTTTTTGCAGTTTACTATTCTGTTGTTCATTGCAAGAGTAAAAAGGCCTTGTTGGTTGAATTTGCGCAGATGACGAATAGTTGCTGTGACAGCCTGGCAATATTGTTCATATGAGACAGCTGCAACAACTGGACAGTATTCTTTGAGCTGTGCACCTCGAAGAGTGCATTCGAGGATGCCCTGATCTGTTTCCAGTTTGCATTGCAACATATGCTCATAGGCTGCAGCTGTTTCTTAGTTGCAAAAAGAACAAAATGTGGCGCTTTGGATCATTGGAAGCTTGCATTCCGTGCATGTACATTGGAATGGTGGTGCAAAAGCATTTTTAATTTTGAGCATTCCATATATCTATTGCAATTTTCAAGATAGGAAATATATGGAGTATGAGATAAGTACAAAAATAAAGAAATGGTGCAGGAGTAAATACAAGTTGCTAAGAAGAAAGGGAGAAAAAAATTAGATCTATTGCTAAAAGTATAGGAAACAAAAGCTGGGGAAAAAAAGAAACATATTTTTCTTTTAAATATTGTAATAGTATAAATGCAAATAGGGTGTTGCAGAAGACATGAGCCTATGCAAATGTTCTGGGACAGTGGTGAGATAAGCTTTTTTCTAGCTACAACATAGTTGATTTCATGAATATGGATTAGATAGATAATCTTGTTAATAAAATAGTTGATGTGGATTGTTTCTTGTTTATGATAAAATATAACGAATAGGTGATTTTTAAAACAGTTGGTGAGAGCTGACAAGACAAAACATATGTAAAAAGACAAATAGAGTATGTTGTTCTTCCTTTTTCTTTTTTTTGTGCTATGAATTAGAAGAATTGTTGTAGCAATTTCATAATTTAACAGAGAACAATGAAGTGTATCTCTGACCTGTGTCTTAGCTTCAACAATCATGAGCAAATCTTGAATTGCAAACTTGTCATTGAGTGGATCAATAAACGTGGCCTGAGAGGCCTTCAGCAGATGGCTGCCTTTTGAGCCTGGTCGAATGATGTTTTTAAATAAATAGAGTGGTGGCTCGTCCTGTGCAAGCTGTTGCTGCACTTGTAGAAAGAAGTTTTTATAATTGTCATTCACTTGAAACTGTGAGAATGAAAAAGAAAAAGTCAGGAAAAAATGTATAAATAATTTGCAATTGACAAATACATATGAGCCTAGAGGAAAGTGCAGTTGTATCAGCAATTAACAATGAAATGACAAAAAAATAAAACTAATATGAGCTTTGGAAAGAGCAAAAGCAAGTTGACAGTACAGTTGCATAGTCATTTGGAGTTTCACCATCCCTGATGTAGAAATCCAATTGTTTGTTTTTGTATTCGCATGCAACTACTATAGCAGCAACTGAACCAACAACATATCCCTCATCAGATGAAATTAGCTCGGCAATAGTAGTGTCTGGAGGAAGATAACGTGTTTTACATACTTGATCTATTGTTTCAATGTGACTGGAAGGTAATATTGCCCTGGAGTTTATAGCATCTCCACGATCATATTGGCCTCTTTTATTTAACTCAAATCCAGTAATTCGGACACTTTTACCAGGCAACAAGAAGTTTCCAAATCTGTTGATCAGGTTATCGTTCATGGTAATAGTAATTGTCATGAAACCATGTTTATCTACAAGGTATGCATGCAGAATCTTTGTTTTCACGGGCCAATTTTGTGTACGATTTTGCGCAGGGCCATAGACAATTAAAATATCTCCTTCAAAAACATTTGCATGAGACATAGTACATAAGTCTACAATAGATGAAGACTGAACAAGTGCTTGCTTTAATCTGTGAACATAAGAAGATGGGACACAGAAAGTAGCGATTAAATTTTGCAATTGTCTGTTGTTGCTAGCTATTTATAGACAATTACATTATTTCTAGGCAAGGACATGGAAAAAAATAGGGATTATGTACAAGAAAATGGCTGAAATAGATTAACTAAGATTTAAGTAGAAGGGAAAAAAATTTAGAAACAGAAATCTAAAAAAGAAAAAAAAAAGACTAGGTTCGATGCAGAGCAAGATTACCTTTTTGGGCTGGTTGTTTTTGCATTTGAAATAGGCATTGAGGCTGTTGCGATTGATCCTGTCTCTGCCATGTCTTGTGAAGAAGAGACATTTGCTTCGGCAGATGGGATGCTCAATGCAGATGTCATTGCAACAATGATCTGCCTCTGGCAAATTTCTTTGTCTTGTGTATTTTTTGTGAATCTGTTTTTTTTTTAACCAATTCTTAAAAACGAGCTAGATCTGAAACCATTAGAAGTCACATGCAGAGCATAGATCTTTATAGATATAGACTAAAGCAAATTGAATTAGCAAGAATTTTTGAAAGGGATATTGCATTGAGTTTTGGCATATAACAAAGAAGAAACAAATTTGTTCATGTCAACAACCATAATTTAAATATCTATGAATACAAGTACATAAGATTGAGGCTTATGTGAGTAATGTTTCGGATTAATCAATAGTCAATGAATAGAATAGAAAAAAATTGCAAAGAGTCTAGGTAATTGCATTTGAAATGCAATACTACAAGAGAACAAAACATTGATTTTTGTCTATAAAAATAGACAAAAAGCTGTTGTTTGATGTTTACAGCTGAAGCAATAGTGTTTTTTTTTCTGTTGTTTTGTTTTTTTCAATTTCTTTTTTTCAAATTATTGCGCATAGTAAATAGTCAATGCATATTAGCCAATAGCCATCACAAGATAATCCATGGCATGTCAGAGTATGCATGGGGAAAAAGGAAATTGGAGATTGAAAAAGCAAGGGAATTGGCCAATACTTTGTTCATTGCAAAAGAGAAGAAAGAAGTTAATTGCCAAATGCCAATTTGCTTTTTTATGCAGAATTTTTGCTTGTAGTTTCAAAAATTGAGAATCAATGTCTTTGAAATTTCAAAAAGTCAAATAAAAGAAGGCAACGACGATATCATGGATATATTCTTTGAAATATGCAATGCAAGCAGATCATATTAAATCTAAAGGAATTGATAGAAAACAGCTAAAATGATCAGACCAATATGCGTCTGAAATAGTAAATGAAATTGTATCGAGGTCCAAATTTGTCCAAAAGTGATCGATCATAGAATCATAGTTAGTTGTGATATGACTTGTTTTTAACTTCACTTTTTTTGTTTGCATATATGACTGGATTAATTTTTTAGTCATTGTTTCTTTCAACATGTCGATGTTGAAGTCGCCGGCAAGAACAATAGGCATTTTCGTATTATTGTTTTGTGACAAAATGCAATTGAGTGCACAATTGACTTTGTCAAATTCAGTATTTGGTTTGATATATATATTTATAATATTCATGGTGTTGTTATTAAGTCTAAGATCAAGGACAATTGCCTCAATGAATTTTTCATTGTATGTTGCAGTTTGCAGGATTGGAATCTCTTTTTTGACAGCTATTAGAAGACCATGCACCGAATAAGTTGCAATGCATGTGTATTGGTTTGCAAACATTGTATGCATAGGAGGCGAATGCAAATGAGTTTCTTGCAGGCATAGAATGTATGATTCTAATAGTTCAGTGTCATGTGCAATGTCCTCAATGTGCAGGACCATACTACGTGTATTAAGTGAACATATAATAAGATGTTGATTACAGGGAATTGAGTTTAGACCATATTGAAATTGCAACGGTGCGTCTTTTATTAATCTACTTGATTCGGCAAGTACTTTTGATGAAAAAGTAAAGTTCTTTTGTTGTAATTTGTTTACAAGATAGAGACATTCAATGGTTTTTACACGAGAAAGTGCAGTGTAAACAAGGCCATGCCTTGTAACCCCTTTTGGATCAAATGCAACTTTTTCAAGTGTCAAACCTTGTGCTCTATGAATTGTTCTAGCACATGCCAATTGAATTGGGAATTGTGTCCTAACAAAATTTCTTTTATTGCCAACAAAGATCTGTGTTGATATTATTTTGATAGGTGTCCAGGTATGGTTTATAGAATTGTTGTATAGGCAATGCATATTAGTACGTGTAAGTGCACCTATCTTTGCACTAGGAAACTCAAGCCAGACAACGTCTAAGCATGTTTTGTCGTAGTGCCGGAAAATAGCTTCCGTTCCATTTACAAGCCCATCTTCAATGAGATAGTTTCCACTAATCAATTCAACAAGCATGTTTTTTTTCAATACAATTGATTGGGGAAGTCGATTTGTTTTTTGTCGTTCGTAATTGAAGTCAACTTCATCAATTTTGCTGTCATGTGCTATGAATGTGAATGCTTCTGTTTCTACATATGACAACATTTTTGCATTGTGGGAATCGACATCTTTGTTCCGATAATACAAGAATGGGAATGTCGGATCAACAGGTGCTGGTCTATGGCAGTGTGCATTTAAATATTGAATATCGCTAGCTGATTGTAGGCTTTTTCTGATTCTATTTAAAATTGATATGAAAATGTCACTTTCTTGTCTAACAACTTTTGTAAGTTCATAATATTTTATATTGTCAATCCAAAAACTATATGGGAATTTGTTTTGTCGGAAAGTTGGAAATTCAAAAATCCAAGAATCATGTACAGGTTCAGCTTGAAATAAATCACCACAGAAAATTACATCAACATTTCCAAATGGATTTGTTGGAGCATGCTTAATTTCGCGCATACGTTTGTCTATGTTATAAAGCATATGCGAACCTATTAAAGATACTTCATCAAGCAACAACACTTGAAGTTGATCAAAATCTTTTGTAAGAATATCTAATGTATTTGAACTTAATGGGAGCAAGTCGCCAGAATTTAAGGGAAGTTTAAAAGCAGAATGGACAGTGATGCCATCAACATTGTATGCCGCTTTTCCAGTAAGTGCTGCAATGAGGCCTTTTCTTTTAAGTGGGTCACTTCCAAGTGCTTTATCATACGACAGAACAAGAGCATTGAAAAGAGCTTTTGCAGTATGTGTTTTTCCTATACCAGCGCTCCCAGTTAGAAATAGGTGTACTGGCTTGGAAGGATTGGTTTTTTTCCTAGTAACAATCTCTTTTACTATAGACTGTTGTTCATTGTTTAGGTTTCTTCTTGTCGCAATATATTGTTCCATGTTAGGTAGAAAAGGTTTTTCTTTGAAATTACAAAGGTTTAGGTCTTGTTCTAGACTAGTTCTTTTTTTATGAACAAGATCATTATGGATATCAATTTTTTGAAAAGCCATGGAATCATACATGGGCTCCGATGTTGCTTCAAAGGAATTAGCAACTTCCAATTGTGTTTCGACAATATCCTTTGCAATGTCAAGATCACCCCATTTGCTTGTTGCTTTAGGGAAGAATGCTTGCTCAACAATTGATACTTGTGACTTGTATTGCTCATATGCTTGTGTCCAAGTTTGGAGCGAATGTGTTAGAAAGTTGTCCAGGCGTCTAAAATGGACAAAGAGCAATAGCTTTTCCCGTGCAAAGTTTTCTGGATCTTTTTCTTGTCTATATCTTATATATCGAATAATGCACGGTCTATTTCTTTTGATTGTTTTTCCGTTTATGAAGCAATAGAAAGAAGCATATTCGGCAAGACTAAGAGTTTCAAGTTCACTAGGACGTTCAATGTATCTATCTATTATTGAAGGGCAAAGTATGTCTTCAAATTCATCTGATTCTTTTTTCAATAGAGATGGTCTTTTCAAGGAAACAACTCGTTTATCGTCAGGAGCAGTGTTGATGAAAATTGTTTTCCTTGACGATGAATGCAAAGGAAAAGAGAGAATAATATGGACCGCTTGTCTAATTGACATTTGCTGCATGTTTAAGAGCGTGTTTCCTAATTTGTGTATTGTTTCGAGTTGTCCAGATTTGTTTGCAATTGACTCTTCCTTGATCTTTTTTAATGCCTTTGTCATAGGTCTGTCTAATTTTGTTATATAGGAAGTTACATATGTTGCCGTAGCATAGGCATCTAAAATGAATTGAGCATCAGTATTTGCTTGCCACAAATTTGGAATGTTCTTTGCAAATGCATTTATCCAAATATCCGATGGATGTCTTTTTAGCAACAGCGTAGGTTGCTTAATCAAGGAACGTAATAGCACAATGTAGTTGTCTTTGTCCAAATCCAACTTTCGAAGAAATGATTCAAAGCATATGTTTTTTTCATATTGGTTAGATTCAAGAGCAGAAGTAAGGAGCTTTGTTTTCTCATCGAGATTGTTCGGCTCAATGTCAATGGGTTCTAAAATTGTTGTAGCATCAATCGGAAACATAGGAAATCGGAATCTGCAACTAGAACGTCGATTTTTTCTACATGCACGTGTGTGTCGATGGGTTTGAATCTTTTTTAATTCTTCAGTAGGCAAAGAAGAATCTGTTGAAATATATTTATCAACAAAAGTTGTTATTTCATGCTTACTATTTTTACCATATACTGGTGCATTCTCAATCCAAAGAAGACCATGATCATGTTCATTTCCTCTTTGCTGAAATTCAGTTGTGAAAAAGTAATCATTCACGGTTCCAAAGAGGGAGTTGTTTTTCAATATCAATGACTTCATCGAGTTCATTTTGTGTCTATAATAGCGACTGCAAATGACAGGATGCTATCTAATCAAAGCATCGATATCATTTTCTGACAGAAATAATGTCAAATTGGAATTGCTTTTTGTTTGTAGATGTTGTAAAGCATTGCACAATGGTTTCCATATGTGTTCTGCAGAAGTGAAGCTAACAAGAAAATTTGGTGGCCCTAGTTGCCTAACCATTGAAAAAATATCTTTCCTCATGTTTTCAAAATAGTCTGGAGATGTTCGAATAGTTTTCAAGGTACGAAATGAAATTGGAGACTTTACAATGTTCTCAAGACTGTTCTGTGACTTGACATCCTTTGCCTTTAGTTTTTTCCCTTTCAATTCACCTATGCGAATGGATATCCATGCAGCATTAGAAATTTGTTGTATCAATACTTTGACTGTCTTAAAGAACAAGTTTGTAGGATGAGCTTCAAAGGCCATACTTTCATGTTGTAGCTCCCATTGGAATATTTGCTGATGTCGATACCGTTTGTAGATGTCATCTGGTCGATTGCATCCATAGAAAAGTGTTGGGAAGTTAAGCTCCTCAGAGAATTTGTCCTGGAAAATGCCTAAAGGCTTTTGATTTTCAGTAGGTGCAATTTCTAGAAGCTTGGTAGACAAATCATCAATAAGCTGTGTTTCAGCATAACCATGGACCAATGTTTCAGTTGTTGCATCAAACTCTGTATCAGGAATGTTGTTGTTGCTTTTATTCGAACTTGATGAGCTGTTTTCATCGTCAATGCAATTGTCAAATGGAAATTCAATGGCCTCCTTCATTGCTAGTTCTGTGAACTTTGTCTCCCCATCAGGAACGATACAAATTTTTTCTAATTTGTAAAGATCTGTAGCACAAAGACTTTTCAATGCAACCATGACAATATTAGGATGCACATTTCCAGCGATGTAAGCATTTTTGTATTCTAATCTTCGTTTTAACATAATTCCAATAGTCATGTCATCATCGAGGTTTCTTGGCAAAACCTTTTTTATCTTGTCCAAAGACGAGGGGACGTTTATAATTGCACCAGTCAAGCCTAATTGAGCTCGCTTGTAACCAAGTTGATGTATTTGGGAAAATGCAATTCTTGGAGAAACAAGGTGTTCTTCCAATGGCGTTAACATATCTACGGATGCCAATGAAGTGTTACGTCGAATGTTTAATGGAACTGCAAACTCAGGAATCTCTCTATTGGACACTTTTTTTTTGCAAAATTTGCAAATGTACAAGCCAAGTGCAAAAGAAGCTGGCATATTCATCCAAGGCAATGAGCTCAATGAAAATAGTGTTTGCTCATTGATACAACGTATGTCTTTTCTAAAATATAGGCATTTGCATATGCAGCATGCATTCGTAGGTGTATCTTCAATTGCTTTTAAATGTTGAATTGTGGCTTGTTTCGCTTTTTGTTTTTCCTTTTGTTTTTTGAATGCTTCGATTGCTGCAAGACGCATTTCACTTTTTGTTGAGCGAAGGTTCTTGAATCGTTGCTTTGCACTATGCCTAAGTATATTGATATTTTCATTGCACTAGTGCACATTGATATCGGGTGTGGCTGTTTTCATGTCCGATATCTTTGTATTTGTTGTCATCTGTTTTTTCATTTGACAATGTTTCTGTAAATTGTCATTTGTTTTTTTTTTTCCTTGTGTTTCTGCATCTATTGAATATGTTCTATTCACATTATGGCTGGAATCAATTTTTGATTGGTTGATATTTGCTTGTTCTGGTTTTGATTTTTGTTTTTGTTTTTTGGAGTCTTCGATTGTTGCAAAGCGCATATGGCTTTTTGTTGAGCGAAGGTTCTTGAAGACTTGCTTTGCACTTTGCTCAAGGATGTTGATATTTTCATTGGCCCAGTCAACATCGATACTAGCCATATTTTTTTTATTTCCAATGTCTCTATATTCTGTATCATTTGTTTTTTCATTTGACAATGTTTCTGTAAACTGTCATATGTTTTTCTTTTCTGTTGTGTTTGTATATCTGTTGAACATGTTTTATTGATGTTCTGACTGGAGGCAATTTTTGATTGGTTGGTTTTGTTGCTATTATTTCCATCGATATACAGGTCATTTGACATTGTTGTTTCCATGTTGAAAGAACCTATGTCAAAGGTTTTTTTAACTAGTGGATGAAAATGCAAATGACCCTTGCATGTTTCATGTTGCAACAGGAAAATGTGTTGTGTAGATCTTCTTGTTGATTGATATTGTTCCTCAATGTTGCAAGAACATGTGTCCCAAATCGAAATATTTATTTCCAACATCTCACACATCCATTGAATTGCAAATTTATAGCCTTCTATCTGTCCAACGCTAAAAGGCTCAGCCAAATTTAGCACAAATGTTTGCCAACTAGAAACAGCGCAAGCTTCATTTACCATAGACAATGGCAAGTATGTAGACATACATTTCAATGCTCTACTGTCATTTGATTGCATGCAACTGAAGAAGGTTTGGGCTATTGTCTTTCGAAGGCTGCTCATGTCAAAGATGTTAGACAACTTTGAAACCGATTCAAACAAAGAGTCAGAACAATGACCTTGAATGGTTGGGAAGATGTCAAAATCTTGTTGTATAAGTATTTGTCTGAATGTTTCAACCTCTGTGCAAGTCTCTGGACAAGTTTTGTTGAATATGTCAATTGATAATTGCTGAATTACAATATTTTCAATGACACATGATTTGCAACTTAACAGTGGTTCGAAGTGACCAGTAGAAGGTATATGATCATGAAACAAAATGTTATAGCAGTAACCAGGAAGAGTAGGATTGAAATAGAGATATCTTCTTTTTGTTGAAAAAGACCAAACAGCGACAGGTGCATTCAACCAATTCGCAAACCATTTTATGCAAAATATATCACCCCATAATCCATGCGCATTGTTATTATCTGAAGGGCAAGATGACTGAGACATCCATTGCAGATAAAGGTTCTTGTCTTTTAAACCATGTAGCTGGAACAAATAATCAGGTGAAAGTTCCAAGTCTGATGAAGATATTGCAAGAGGATCTTGTTGAGCCAATTGATGGCAGAAATGATTAACAATTGCTTCTCTTATCTCTATTGATGTGTATCGAAAATGCAAAAGAACGGCAAACGAATCGAACAAGCAATCTCCATTTTGGAAATGGAAAGCTTCCAACCGTAGCAAATGATTTTTTGACAATGCAACATCAATTGCATCATCAACTTTGTCTTTTGTGGACAAGACTTTTGAAGCACCTAGTTGCAAATGCATTGATCTCAACATACTGACTAATGAACTAGGTTTAGTTGCTCGAGTTGTAAGTAAGAACATGCAATAGAAAGGAAAAAAAAGTCAATTAAAGTCTTTGAAATTGAAAATGAAAAATGTAGCAATTTATAAGAATAACAATTTAAGAGGAGACATGAGCTAGTGCATAAAACTATCAATCTTCACAAGTTCATGAATGCATGTAGTTATTGCATAAAATATTTCCTGACATGATTGACAATGTAATCGATATACAATGCATCGGCAATGATTCTACATTTGCAATGGTTCAAAATCTGGAGATGCATTTGGAATAGGTCTAGATCTGTATTTGGTTATGGATTTGGAGGCAGGTACATGTAATTTGCCTTTTTTTTACTTGGGAAAAGAGATGAACCCCAGATGTGCCTAGCTTCATAATGGTTCAGGTATTTTATTCAAGTGTCAATGTTGTCTGGCAGCTTGCATGTTGGCGAAGTCCTTGTCAGTTCATGGCCCAGCTAAAACCGATAACCACTTTGCCATGAACAACAGCTGGTGGTTCATGTCGTGTCTGGGCACTAGTCAATTAGGCAGGGGTCATTGTCAATTTCATTGTCAGGTCCTCTCAATGAGCCAACTACTGTAGGGCTCCTACACTACTATTGACAATGAGTTTTAGCACTATTCCCAAGCACTTTGCATAGTCAAGCAACTAGAAAGTATTCCGGTTTTGAACATGCAATTGAAATGAACAATACAAATGCAAGGAAAGAATGGGAAAAATTTGAGTTGATTTAGCATTAGAAAATTCTATCATATCAGATATAAGAAACATGTAACAATCAACTAAGTAAATGCAAAAATAATAGAACACTCGGCATTCAATTAAAGCATCTTTGCAAATTTAAAAAAAAAAAATCAATGTTTATGGAATGTTCTATAATTAAAGGCAGAACTCGAGTCATATTTTTAGATAGGATCAATTTCAAGTTTCGTGTTCCTATATTTTCTCATGCTATTGAAATTCAATTGATGACAGATGAAATTAGCATCAAAAGATTCTAGCCGTTTAATTTGTATTAACTCACGACCGCCACAAAGTCAATAGCTGCAAGCTATGTGCTATATGTCATCGGAATATGACTAATAAATCTGTATTAAAATATATGTTTAGATACCATATGTAGTATCTAATATGTATGAGCTTTATGAATATACTTACCATAAGGTCTATAGCTAGATTGATATGTAGTACTGCAATATTGAGTGTGCAGTTTATATGACAACAAACATAGTAATTGCAAGAACAATGCTGATGACAATCATCACAACAATAAGCCTATGTATTATTCCCAATTACCAAGTTGTTTTGATATATGACATATTAAAAATACTCTATGTGTTGCCAAAGATATGGCAATGTGATATGGGCAAGGAGAATAGTTATTTACACAATGCATTTTGACGAATAAAGAGGGAATGCAATGACATATACAAGTACTAGTAGCTAAACCTTGTAATTAAGGTGACAGTGGTAAAAATCAGAATAGGATAAGGACGATAGGTTCTTTACTATGCATATGTAGTATGCATTTTATATGACGGCAAGCATAGCAATTGCAATAACAATACTAACGACAACCATTCTAACAATAAGCGTATGTATTATTCCTAATTACCAAGTTGGTTTTATATATGACATATTGCAAATACTCTATGTGTTGCTAAAGAGATGGCAATGGGATGTGGCCAAGGAGAACGGTTATTTACACAAAGCATTTTGACAAATAGAGGGGAAGTGCAATGCCATATACAAGTACCAGTAGCTAGACCTTGTAGTCAAGTTAACGGAGGTAAAAATTAGAACAGGATAAAGATCATAGCTTGTTTGGCACATGTATGTTATAAAGGAGTTGCACATGTTGTACACAACATTACAAATGTCAATAACCATGGCATGTTCAATCATTCGTTTATGACATAAGTTCAATGGAAAACCTAAATCGATAGCTATGTTTTTTTCATTTTCAAGGTGGCTTTTCTGTGCTTTGTTCAAGTTGTTTAACACGAGGTATGAGCTAGGTTGTCCTGCATATGCGCAGGTTTTGGCATTGTGGTTTTAGAAACTGTGGAATTTTTGTGGGTCATCCTTTTGCTTTTGTGGGTGCCAGTGTGGGAAGAGACTGGCTACGGCAATATTGCATTTCCACAATTCACTTGTCATTTTCATAGTCTAGGTGTCAAGTTCAGCAGCAGTTGCAGGTTTCTTCTGGTCCAATCTCAAGGCGGTTTTTTTGGTGCTTAGTTCAGCATGTTTAATGCAAGCTATGGGCTGTGTTGTTCTTCATATGCATAGGATTTGTGTCGTTGCAAATCATAACCAAAACAAGTGCAATGTCGATGACATCAGCACCTAGTGGCTGTTGCAAGTGTATGCTCTTACATGAAAGTAGATCGCTTCTGCAAGTGCAAAGAATTTGGCTGTGGGCGAGCAAAAATTCGTGATGGCAAATTTATGTTTGGAATTTTTTCCGATATGGCCAACTGTAATTTATGGCGTGTTCTGGGTGGTTTTATCAACGTTCTTGGTTCAGGTAGCTATAATTTATGGCGGATGTTTGGTGCTTTTATCAGTGTTTTATGACGGATTGTTTCTGACTTTACTGACATTACCGATTCAGAATTCTTTACCATCTTCAGTTTTATTGTTTGTAAATTCAAAAAATTGAGAATGAGCTTTATCAATGTTGTTGTTGAATAGATCGGATTCATAATCATAGTTTTCCAGTTGTAAAAAGTGCTACAAGTAGTAAAAGATAACTTGTTCAAGAATCATGGAATCTAAGCAACAACTAAGTTGATCCCTGCACATAGAAAACGAAGAAAGCAAAAATAAAAACGACGAAAAAATGCATGAAATCATAGGTGAGAAAGCTAAATCCATAGCTATGTTTTTTTTGTTCTGAAGGTGGTTTTCCTTTGCTTCATTCGACGTGTTTAATCCAAGGTATGGGCTAGGCTGATCTTCATATGCACAGGTTTCAATCCTATGGTTCTAGCAACTGTGCGATTTTTGTGAGTTGTCCTTTCGCTTTTATATGTGCCAGTGTGGAAAGAAGTTGCCTATGGCAATATTGCGTCTCCACAGTCCACCTGCCGTTCCAAAAGATCAAATGTCAAATTCGATGGCAATGCCAAAGTTCCTATGGTCCAATTTCAAGGCGGTTTTTTTGTTGCTTAGTTCAGGGTGTTTAATGCAAGCTATGCGATGGGCTACTCTTCATATGCATAGGTTTTGTGTTGTTGCAAATCATAGCCGAAGCAAATGCAAGGTCAATGACATTGCCACCTAGCGACACTTCAAAGTGTATCCTCTTTCATGAAAGCAAAATATGAACCTGCAACAGGAATTGCTTACAGGTTCAAATAATTGACAATGTGCTTTAGCAATGTTAGAGTTGTTTACATGGGACTGACAGGCATATTTTGCCACAGCTAGAAAGCACTAAAGATAGTAACGGATGATTTGTTGAAGAACCATGGAACGCAAATAGCAACTAGCTTGGTCCATGTATGGACAGAGTGAACAAAACAAATGCAATGTCAATGACATTGCCATTGAGTGGCTTTTCCAACTGTATCCTCTTCCATGAAAACAGAATATGAAGATGTAACAGAAATTGCTTCTAAGTTCAAATAATTGACAATGTGCTTTACCAATGTTAGAGTTGAATAACAGATCAGACTAGCAACCATATTTCGTCACAACTAGAAAGCATTAAAGATAGTAAGAGATGACCTCTTAAACAACCATGGAACGCAAGGAGCAAGTAGCTTGATCCATGTATGGACAAAAAGGAACAAAACAAAAACAAAGAATGATGGAAAAATGCATGTAGCCATAAGGCAGCCACATTTTAAGAAAATAGAATAAGAAATATATATATATATATGAACAGATCAAGGTTGATTGAATCATTGAAAGGAAAATTGATTAGTAAAACTTCGAGCTATGGCAAATCACAAGTCAAAGCACATACTAAATGTTAATAGCAAATTGATTAATAAAGTACAACTAGAAACTACTAAAGATAAGAAGGGATGATTTGTTGAAAAAGCATGGAACGCAAGCACCAATTAACTTGATCCATGTATGCACTAAATGAAGAAAAGAAAAATAAAAATGATGAAAAAAAATGTGTGAAGTCAAAGACCGGCTCCATTTGAAGAAAATAGAATAGAAAATATACCTATACATGTTGATGGTTCTGTTTCAATTAAATTATTGAAAAAAAATAAATATCCAAAATGGAAATAAGAAGTAAAATTTCTTATTTTTTATCCATGAATTGGGTCTACCGCAAAAACCAGAAGTCAAGGTATTCACTGCTCCTAGGACAGCCCATAGCTGATTTTGTGCCAGGCTTTTTGTTTTAAAATAACCAATGCATATTCCTTGAGGAGGGCAGAGTTTTCATCGTTCTTTTGTCTTTTGCATGTTTAAAACTGATGTAAGTCTACCAGACACTGTTCTTGGCCTTTAGCAGCCCTATTGACCCTAGGCATAGCTTGTGGCAACTTCCAGCAGCCCTGTTGAAGACATGCTATAGGTATAGCACTCTGTAACAGGTCCTCTTTTATGGACACGATTTTTTATACAGAATCTGTCACAGAGTTTGCACACATCCAAGGGCTCCAACAAATCTGGAGAAGGGACGTACAAGTCACCATAGCCCAGCAAAAGATCATGGCACTGGCAGCTATGTATACACCAGTAAACAGTAAGATCATATGCTTCTACATCTTGACTAGTGGCAATTTGCAGCAGCAACTAACTTTGAGAGAACTAACAATTACAAATAGTCTAAGTATAAAGACATTACACAAATGAACAAATTGCCCAGTCTAAACTCTGAATTCTGTATGAGTGTAGATCAAATGATTTCAATTTTCATTACTAATGTATCACATTCATTTGATGGTAGTAGATATTTGATAATGAGCCAATCTTCAAAGACCAATCTACTTATCTCCATCAATGTAAATGAGAAGGATGTGAGATCTTTGGGCTGCCCTATTTTTATTTATGTCTCATCAACAATAATAAACTTCTATTTATTTATATCTTCTAAATTTGTGAGGACATGCATTCTGTCATGTCACAACTTCTGTTGCCAAATTTTAAAATTCTAACACTTACCGTCTCCCAGGTTTTGAAGATGGAACCTGGTGACAGCCTAGCAATGTACCAGAAACAATGTACGCAGATTCTCAACAAGGAAGGGTTCCCAAGAAATGCCTTATTGCAAGGGACCATTTTGCAAATGAGTCCCAACCCAATGGCAGCACCCAAGGATTCTTCCACGTTCTTGACACCGCCAAAAAAAATAAAAACAGGAAAAATTTGGTTTTTTTATTTGCTTCGTTTGATTAAGCAATGAACTCTGCAATAGACTTTTCAAATAGTTATCGACATTTATTAGAGCTATTCACAAACAATTTCTCAATACACAAGGCCAAACTGTTGCATATCCTAGAGGTCTTGGAAGCTAACATATCAGCCATAGCTTTTGCAAAAGGAACAACTACAAATCTTGAAACATTTAAATTCAGTCTAAAGTCCAGCAAACAAGCACCCTGTTGCAAGCACTAAAACTGATGTCACATGGCAGATAGTTTAGGGATAAAGAGCCGGGCTATTTTGTTCGTTGTTGATTGGCACCGTCCGCGGTGACGCGAGCCTCGGGCGCTGTGGCCCAGGAGGCAGCGGCGGGATGGCGTCACGGCGCGTGGTTTCCGGAGGCTGTAACCGAGGCGGTTTTCGTTGTTCGAGGTGGTTTTGGCGCGGTTTTTTAGAGATGTTTAATGCGGGGGTTTGGTCCGGTGGTTCTGTTGTCCTCTGAAAATTGGACACAGCAGGTCCCCAAAACCCATTTCCCTATTGTCTTACTTTCAAGAAACATGGATTCGATAACTAGAGCTGGACAGAAAGCATTGTCACTGCTCTAAGCATACACAATCAGATCTCTATTCTCGAAAATTAAACAGTGGACATGAGTCTGTACTTCTACAAAGAATGGAAAGCACATAGTTTTGTCCTATTCTTAATAACAGGAAAAGGCAATGTTTTGTACTTCCAAGCATACACAAAGAAACTAGATTCCAGTTGTTTGGCTAGAGAAGGTTTTGTTCTTTCAGCCATATAAACAGAGCTTAGATCTCAATAATTTGATCAGGAAAATGCATTTTGCAAAACTGAACCATGTATGAAGCAAAGAAAATTTGTTCAAATTTCAACACTTGCAAAAATGCACAAACATGAGTAATCCCAGGTGTTTACAAAATGCAGAAACATGAGTAACCTCAGATCTTTGCAAACTGCCTCAGAAAAACATAAGCACACTCAACCTGCTGGCATGATATGCACAACTCTCTGAATTTGCAGGGGCATGGGTTCTCTCATGCCCCATTCCCTGCTCTTGCCCAAAAATTGAGTACAGTAGGTCCCCCAAACTCATCTCTCTACTCTCTTAGCTTGAAGGAACATGGATTTGATAACTAAAGCTAGACAACAAGAATTTTCAATGGCCCAAGCATACACAGACAACTTTCTGTTTTAGAAAATTAAACAAAGGAAATGAAGCTGCACTTCCAAAAAGAATGCAAAGCACACAGTTTTCGCAAACTGTGTCAAAAAAACATAAGCACATTCAACCTGTTGACATGGTATGCATAACTCTCCAAATTTGTGGAGCGATGGCTTCTCTCATGTCCCATTTTCTGTTTTCACCCTAAAATTGAACACAGCAGATCGCCAAAGCTCATTCCTCTACTCTCTCACCTTGAAGAAACATGGATTTGGTAACTAAACCTAGACAGCAAGCATTGTCGTCGACTCAAGCATACACAACTAGCTTTTTGTTTTAGAAAATTGAATAAAGCAAATGAACCTGTACTCTCAAGAAGAATCAAAAGCACTCAATTTTTTCCCGTTCTCAATGAAAGAAAAAGACAATGTTTTCTACCTCGAAACATATACAGAGAAGCTAGATTCCAGTTATTTGATCAGAGAAAGTTTTGTCCTTTTAACCATAAACACAGAATTAAGATTTCAATAATTTGATCATAAGAATGTATGTTGTAAAACTGAACCATGTATCAATCAAACAAAATCCGTTCAACTTTCAACATTTGCAAAAATGCATAAACATGAGTAACCTCAGGTCTTTACAAAATGCAGAAACATGAGTAGTCTCAGGGTTTTGAAGACTGCTTGGAAAAAACATAAGCACACTCAACCTGTCCATATGCTATGCATAACTCTATACAAGGCCCAAAATTTACATTTCACAAAGAATATCTTGCAAATATCCAAGAAATACATTGAGTTTCAGAAATCTGATGAGTCCAACGAAATCAGAATCTGAAACTCAAAATTGTACTTTCATTCCAAGGCAAACGGGTCTGGATGATCCAGATAACCAAGCACTGGCAGACTAACTCACCAAAGAGTATTGGCATTGTCGATGCAATATGGAACCCAACTCACCAAAGGGGAACTTTTTGTTTTCCTCTTATTATTATTTTTTATAATGGATTTTTTTAATGAAATTGACAATTTTTTCGGGTTTGTCAATTTTGACTTTTAATCATATCCCAGGCTCGAGTGTCACATTTTCCATTTTGGAAAGCCTTAACTTGAGACCACTCGGAATGACACAGTTCTGAAGATCCGAGTTTCACGACTAAAGAGAGCTTGCCCCAAATCTTACAATCACTGTAGAACTATGTGCCATAACTATAGCGACCACCAGATCTACATGATTAGTTACCAACTCGTAGACAGGTGTAAGGCCAATCTTACCCACCGAACCGATACTATAAAGTATCAATATCGTCCAATGCTGATAAAAAATGAAGGCTAAAGCAACAAACAAGTGTGACATAAAAACATTGTCACGATGCCCATCCATACATAACTCAATAGATACATCAATAGAGAGTGAAAAGAGGGGAGCAATAAAACACAAAATAACTGCAAATTTGATCAATTCGATTGAAGCCCTATTGCTCCAAATTACATGATCACAATATCATGCTATGGTTTAAGTACAGAACCGGAAGATCAATTATGTTCCACAAAAAAGCACATCGCATCTTCCCTTATCAAAACAAACCAGATCTAACTCCCAAACTATTCTAATTAACTGATTTACACTATATTTGGAAAAGTTGTCTTGTACATGGCCGAGAGAGACCACAAAAAAACTGGGTCCTCCTCCAAGTGGATTACACTGGAACCCTATTAATTAAAATTTTAATTCTTAAAATAAAGAGACAATGCTGCTGCATGAAGGACTGACAGCCATAATCATCCATAGATAAACATCAAGAGACATAATAACACATACCACTAGCATCTATCAACAACACTTTAACATGAAGCAAAGTTCTAGCATCGAGAATCTGAAGACACAAACCAAGTTCACGAACCTGTAACCGCCACTGAAAGTGTGACAAAAATCAGATGCAGGCATGCATGCGAAAATGGAGGAGGACAGAGTGGGGGGAGGAGCGGGGGAGGGACAAGCTATAAAGAAAGCCTTTTACAGATTTGTGAAGGATGGCAGAACAAATTCACATGCTTTGATGACCGGAATTAAGATTTCAATAATTTGATCATAAAAATGTATATTGTAAAACTAAACCATGTATGAATCAAACAGAATCCATTCAACTTTCAACATTTGCAAAAATGCAGAAACATGAGTAACCTCAGGTCTTTACAAAATGCAAAAACATGAGTAGTCTCAGGATTTTGTAGGCTGCTTGAAAAAAACATAAGCACACTCAACCTGTCGATATGCTATGCATAACTCTATACAAGGACCAAAATTTACATTTCACAACGAATATCTTGCAAATATCCAAGAAATAAAGAGAGTTTCAGAAATCTGATGAGTCCAACGAAATCAGAATCTGAGGCTCAAAATTGTATTTTCCTTCCAAAGGAAACTGATCTGGATGATCCAGATAACCAAGCACTGGCAAACTAACTCACCAAAGAGTATTGGCATTGTCGATGCAATATGGAACCCAACTCACCAAAGGGGAACTTTTTGTTTTGCTTTTATTATTATTTTTTATAATGGAATTTTTTAATGGAATTGACAATTTTTTCGGGTTTGTCAATTTTGAGTTTTGATCATATCCCAGGCTCGAGTGTCGCATTTGCCATTTTGGAAAGCCTTAACTTGAGACCACTCAGAATGACACAGTTCCGGAGATCCGACTTTCATGACTAAAGAGAGCTTGCCCCAAATCTTACCATCACTATAGAGCTATGTGCCAGAACTATAGCGACCACTAGATCTACATGATTAGTTACCAACTCGTAGACAGGTGTAAGGTCAATCTTACCCACCGAACCAACACTATAAAGTATCAATATCGTCCAATGCCAATTAAAAATGAAGGCTAAAGCAGCAAACAAGTGTAACATAAAAACATTGTCACGATGCCCATCCATACATAACTCAATAGATACATCAATAGAGAGTGAAAAGACAGGAGCAATAAAACACAAAATAACTGCAAATTTGATCAATTCGATTGAAGCCCTGTTGCTCCAAATTACACGATTACAATATCATAGTATGGTTTAAGTACAGAACCGGAAGATCAATTATGTTCCACAAAGAAGCAGATCGCATCTTCCCTTATCAAAACAAATCAGATCTAACTCCCAAACTGTTCTAATTAACTGATTTACAATATATTTGGAAAAGTTGTCTTGTACATGGCCAAGAGAGACCACAAAAAAACTGGGTCCTCCTGCAAGTGGATTACACTGGAACCCTATTAATTAAAATTTTAATTCTTAAAATAAAGAGGCAATGCTGCTGCGTGAAGGACTGACACCCATAATCATCCATAGACAAACATCAAGAGACATAATAACACATACCACTAGCATCTATCAACAACACTTTAACATGAAGCAAAGTTCTAGCATCGAGAATCTGAAGACACAAACCAGGTTCACGAACCTGTAACCGCCACTGACAGTGTGACAAAAATCAGATGCAGGCATGCATACGAAAATGGAGGAGGACAGAGTGGGGGGAGGAGCAGGGGAGGGACAAGCTATAAAGAAAGCCTTTAACATATTTGTGACGGATGGCAGAATTAATTCACATGCTTTGATGATCGGTAATGGAAGTAGCAGTAGCACTTTGGGCATAAGACATAAATCAGCCACATAAATCTGCAATCCTCACTGAAAATGTGATAGAAATCACATGCAGACACCCATGTGAAAATGAGGCGGTGACAAAGTGTAAACAAACAAAGCTCTCTACAGGTTTGTGGCAAGTGACCAAACAAATTCACATGCTAAATTATTCTAGAACCCAATTGATTAAAATTTTAGTTCTTAAAATAAATAGACAGTGCTTCTGCATGAAAAGCTGACATCCATAATCATCCATAGACAAACACCAAGAGATATAATCCGGAATCTGAAACTCAAAATTGTATCTTCATTGCAAGGAAAACGAATCTAGATGATCCAGATATCCAAGCACTGGCAGACCAACTCACCACAGAGTATTCAGATTGTCGATGGAACATGGAAACCAACTCACCAAAGGTGAACTTTTTGTTTTTGTTTTATTATTATTTTTTAAAATGGATTTTTTCAATGGAATTGACAATTTTTGCATTTTGTCACTTTTGAATTTTAATCGTATCGCAGAGTCGAGTGTCACATTTGCCATTTCAAAAGGCCTTAACCTGAGACCACCCAGAATGACACAGTTCCGGAGACCCGACTCTCACAACTAAAGAGAGCTTGCCCCAAATGTTACAATGACTGTAGATCTACGTCCCAGAACTGTGCAGACCATCAGACCTACATGACTAGTTAACAACTTGTAGACAGGTACAAGCCCAATCCTACCCACTGAACTGATACTATAAACTATCAATGTCGTTCAGTGCCGATAAAAAATGAGGGCTAAAACAATAAACAAGGGCAAGATAAAAAACATTGTCACCATGCTCATCCATACATAACTCAATAGATACATCAATAGAGAATGGAGAAAGGAGAACAATAAAACAGGAAATAAGTACAAATTCGATCAATTCGATTCAAGCCTTACTACTCCAAATTACATGATTACAATGACATGGTGTGATTTAAATACAAAACCCGAAGATCAATTATGTTGCACAAAGGAGCGATCGCATCCTGCCTTATCAAAAAAAATCAGATACAATTCCTAAACTGTTCTAATTGCCTGGCTTACACTATATTTGGAAAAGTTGTCTTCTACATGGCTGAGAGAGATCACAAAAAACTGCGTCCTCCTCTACCTACATTACTCTAGAACCCTATTAATCAAAATTTTAATTCTTAAAATAAAGAGACAATGCCACTGAATGAACCAGTGACATCCATAATCATCCATAGACAAACACCAAGAGACATAACAGCGCATACTACTAGCATCCATCAACCACACCTCAACATGAAGCAAAGTTCAAGCATCAAGAAGCATCAACAATCCCAAGGCACAAATCAGGTTCACCAACCTGTAACCGCAACTGAAAGTGCGACAAAAATCACATGAAGGCATCCATGTGAAAATGGAGGGGGGCACAGTTGCAGGCTTGTGACACATGACAGAAAAAATATACATGATTTGATCGCTGGTAGTGAAAGTAGCATTAGCATTTTGGGCATAAGGCATAAACCAGCTACATCAACCTGGAATCCTCACTGAAAGCATGACAAACATCACATGCAGACACCCATCTCAAAATGAGGGGCCAACAAAGTCTAAATGAACAAAACATTCCACAGGTTTGTGGTAGGTGACAAAATAGATTCAGATGCTTTGAAGACTAGTAGCAAAATCAGCACGAAACAACTTGGCCATGTCAATTTTCAACCTCTTTCCTTACAAACAAAATGCAAAATGCTGCTTGAACTACTAGATGCACAACTAAGCAAGGAGTTGTCGTCCCACCTGCCAAGAATAGTCGACAACTTTGTGTAGCGGGTCAAGGACTTGGATTCCAATGCCCACAAGACCAGGTCAATGCCACTTCGTTTGACAACGCCATGGACAAAAAGATAAACAGACCTAAGCAAACGACACGAACAAATAACTTTATCGTATGCTCATTCAAGCGGGAAAAACACGGCAATTATTCGAACCCATGAACACCATCAACAACCAGAACACAACAAACGCCCTAAACCCTGCATTCTAAAACGAAACGAAATTCGTCAATTCTCCCAGCAAAAACCCTAAACCCTGTCTTTTCCTTCGACTCAAAAATTCATGTCCTGCTACCAAAATCAACCTCCTATTCGAATTTCAAAGCTTTAGTTACTATGCTCACTTCGTCTAACAACACTACGAAGGAAAAAATAAACAGGCCCTAGCAAACAACACCAACAAATACCCTTGTCGCATGCTCATTCAACGCGAAAAACAGAACAATTATTCGAAGCCATGAACACCATTAACAACTAGAACAGAACAGAGCGTTCCACACATGTTTTTCATCAAAGCAACAGTAAAGAACAGGAAGATGCATTCTAAAATGAAACCAAATCTGCTAATCCTTCCAGCAAAAACCCATAAACACTGTCTTTTCCTTTCAATGAAAAATCGAACAAAAAAACGCAAATACATACCTATTCCACCGAACCAGCAACGAGACCTCAAGCAGGCGGAGAGCAACAGCTGCAGATATCGCCGAAACCGAGTAACCAACACCAGCACTGAAAACGATACAGAATTCTAAACCGGCAATGCGGAAAAATTCACAAACAACCCGCCACAAAACGCCCATAAAACGAGCAAACACCCGCCATAAATCACAGCCGGGCATGCCGGAATAAATGACAAACATAAATTCTCCATCGCCAAGTTTCGCCCACCCACAGCCAAATTATTTGCACTTACACCTGCATTTACTCCCACAGGCTCACACCGGCACCTGCAAGAGTCGAAGGACAACCCACACTGGCATCCAGAGGAGCCTAAGAACAGCCCACGCACACGGACGAGAAGCCCGGAAGAACAACTCGCTGATGAAACCGGAAGAAACCCCCGCAAACGACTGATAAAACCAGACCAAACCCCCGCATTAAACACCTCTAAAAAACCACGCCAAAACCACCTCGAACAACGAAAACCGCCTCGGTTACAGCCTCCGGAAACCATGCGCCATGACGCCATCCCGCCGCCGCCTCCTGGGCCACAGCGCCCGAGGCTCGCGTCACCGCGGACGGCGCCAATCAACAGCAAACAAAACAGCCCGACGCTAATTAAAAAAAACATTATTTTCTCCAACCCTAATGTCAACTATTGCCTCCACCGCGTAATGATAAACCCAGACGTCAACTAATGCCCCTGACCGATTCATATATGTCGGGGACATAATAAAAATTATAAAATGTATATACTTTCTTAAATTCAAATTATAAAATATTTTAAAAATCCTTAATTTTATATACATATAACTTTAAATTAGATTATTATAAAACAATTACAAAAATTTACAACCTATATTGACAACATTTTATTTATATCATAACACTTATAAAATATTATAACTTAAGTTTATTGTAAAGGATAAGCTAATAAAACATTTAAATTATTTTATAATTACTATAAAACAATTAAAACAATTTATAACTTAGGTTTATAATAATTGATGAGCTCAAACATTATTTTAAATAATTAAGTTTTTAAGATTTTGTCGTCGCAAATTTATATAGTATGGACATGCATCTACATATGTTTATATTGTGCTTTTTAATCAAAATTATAAATCAAACAGAAAAAAGTTGAGTGATAAATAAAAACCATGAACTAAACCGTGATAAATGCTCATGTATATTGTGTTTTTAATCAAAATTATAAACCACACAGAAAGAAGTTACAGGCCTCATTGCTAATAAAATAAAAAACCGATGAACTAAACGGCGATTAATGCTGTAAAAGTCAAATTTAGTTTACAACCAAGATTTTTATGAAAACATTATCCAACGATATGCAATGAGGGTGAAGATATATTTTATCTTCTTTGCTTTCAATAATTTCATCACTTTTGGCTCCTCGAAGATCGGACGCAGTTTGTTTATTATCACGACCACTGCCATTACATTAAGCAGTATTTGTTTGAATTATTGCAGTGGTTACTCAACTACTACCAGACTGCTGCAATGTGAGGCGGAGACCTTATCCCTGATAACTCTAGGCGTTTTCTCTTGGAACGTTTCCAACCGCTGCTAGTGACAATTATGACTATATTGCAGTAAACCACTAGCGTTGTGGGGCTTTTGCTGCCAACGAATCTATCTGATTGGGAACATGGCAAAACACATACATGGGTATGCATGAGGTTAAGAATCAGACGGGTCATGGTATGGGACAGTCGTTTCTGTCTCACAGATTACAGCGGGGTCTCGAGTCTTGATTGTGCAAATCATTGAAAAAATAGATGAACACTATTCAGTTTGCTGCAGGTTATTTAATGTAGCTTGCTTGAGATCAACATACCTACTACAACTGCACTAAATAACCTGACCAAATAATGTTCACCCAGAAAATAGCCCGCTCCCAAACTTTATGAAAACGAAAAGACAATTCACATCACTTTATGTGTCAGAAAGACAAGTCACATGGAATACGGAGACAAGTCACATTGGATACGGAGAAAACTTTCTAAGATGCCATATTTCACTTTATGACTTTATGTGTCAGGACTCGGAAAGACAAGTCACAGGGATACAGAGACAAGTCACAAGGGACAGGGTTGGATTTTGACGGGCAAAATGCCTGTCATGGGCCATTTTGCCCGTCAAATACGGTCTAAATTTCATATTTCCTGTCATAAAAAACAAAGAAATTGTAAAAACGTTTGTATATTGTGTAAAGACGATCAGTTTTGACGGGTGGAATTTTTTCCAAATTCCTACCCTGACAAGGGGTACTGAGCAAACTTGCTCCGTATCCCTTGTGACTTGTCTCCGTAGCCCATGTGACTTGTCTTTCCGAACGATAAAGTAAGGTACCCACATAAAATTGCTCATACCGCTATCCCATCATTCCCTCTCATGTGATAATGAACGCCCATCTTCCCAACCCCTATCCCCGCTATGCGATAATGTACGCCAATTCCGAATTCTAGTAAAGACCATCCACAATGCCATACAATCCATACGAATGACAATCCTACTTGTTTGAGTGAAACATATCCGGATTCATCTAGACTACATTTATGTGTGTCCATTGGAAGAGTTCTGTCGGTGCATAAAAGTTCTCCAAATGTTTATTTAGAAAAAAAAATATTCATATTCAACCTCTTATGTTGTCTTGCTTTTAGAATTTGGAAAATATCATAAATAAAGTTCTTAATGTATTTTTTTTCCACTGTTTTTTTGCTGGCAAAGGAGTTTGGGTTGGCAAGAGATTGTGGTTTTTTTGCTTTTGCAGTAGTAAGCATTGAAGCCAATAGTTATGATGAAATTCAGATAATCAGAAAATCGTATTTGCATATTTATTAGTTGTGAAATATTTTAACGATGCAACCAAGATCTAAGTTCAGATATCTTTATATGTGGTAGCTATGTGGGTCACAAAGAGACTTGAGATCACTTCTCTAAGCTTCGTAAGATAGTTTCATGGCTTTTTTAATAAATTTATTATAATATAACCAAAGTCGTAGGCAAGAAGGAGAGAATTATGATGATTAGGTGATGGTTCGCTTGCCTCTGCATTAGATAAGTAGATGTTCTATACCTAATGGATTTTGGTTGTAATACCTAGCAATTGCAACTAAAACAACTTTCAATTGTGTAATATAATTCCAAACGAATACATGGCAATGATATATCAAGTAGAAAGTCTTTATTTTTGTTGCACAAAAGATGCAACAAATACTAAGTAAATAATTATTTCAAACCAATGCTAGATAAAATATTAGTAGTCTACATCATATCCACAAGCTTTTATTGAATGTTGGAAATTATTAAAATAATTTTTGTTTGCAGATATCCTTTCAACGGATTCATTAAAACTCATAACATGTTCTCCTTTTAAAAAAATACAATTTTTTATATGTACCAATAAATAGTAATAGGAAAGCCAACATTTGAAATCCATGCTTGTACCACAAGATTATGCAAGCATATGTGGGCCAATGAGAAAGCACAGAACACAATATCAAATTCTAACATCCAAACACAATTACAAGAACGATTAAGCATATATCCAACTTAATATATATATAATAGGATTGGTCTTGAAAGGGAAAAATCCAAGTGATCATATCTACTTATTTTTCTATTACCAATAATAATGATTTATGCCAGGCAGATAACATAGAGAATGACACTCAATTTTTGCTAGCAACCTATCTATTAACAACAAAATTAGACCTCTTCCAATCAAGCTTCAAGCATAGGTGCTTTTAAACCCATCCTATGTGCAAAGGCAGAAGGAAAATCTATTAATGATCAATGCAAGGGAATAAGACTTTATCCAACTACACCACAATCAAGTTTAAAACCATATCAATACATTGTGCATGTAAACCATTGCCATGGCAACTTGAACCATAGATTTACAAAACTGGCCAACAATTTCTAAAGAATTTGAAATCATACCATTTTTGGATGTAAACTTCATATCTTCACCAACAAGTAAGCAAAACAATTCTTAGTGGCAATAAAAAACAACAACCAACATTTAATCTATAAGCTGAACTTCATGGTCAAGCTTAGATTTTGATATGTGTGAATTAAATGGCAAAAAAAAAAAATCAATTGTGCATACTTCATGTGTAAATTACATGGAAAAAAAAAGAAAACTCAATACTACATATCCCCAAGGCATAGACTAACCAAAAAATTGTATGTGTAATCAAGACTTGTGAAAACTATTTCAAGCCAGGAAATCCAAAAGGCAATGTAATCTCCTAATAGAAACAATGAACCCACGAAGAACCTAGATAGAAGAAAACCACAAAACTATCACAAGTACCCCTAAGCTTGCAAGCTAGCAGGCAAAGCATGCCGTTAAATTGATCAGATGCATGTAATTAGAGTGTTAAGAAACATCTAAGTTTTATGAAGCAACTTGAGAGACTTGTGTCAAAATTGAAAGCAACCAAAGCACAACAACTTGCCTTTGAATTGAGACCAGATGCAGAAATGAAACAATGTTGAATGTCTAACTACATCAAATTACATAAAATTGACACCCACTAATATAGTGGCATACCAATTACACCATCAAGAAACTAGCAATGAAGAAATAGTTTTTAGTGGAGTTGTAGCCATAGTGAAAACAGTGCAAATTTTTTGATAACAGGAACATAGAACAATAATAAATATCACAAAACTAGACAACATTTAATTCAACTTCATTTAGTATTGATAGTCACAGTATAAAAGATGGTGTCAATCCATCAAATTGGTTTTATAGCAATTTATGTTTAGCTTCTATATATTAGAGTCGAATCCTAGAACTTCTTTTGAAAAAGTAAATTAAAATGATTATTGCATTGCTCAAGTGTACAGTGGCCTAAGTTTTTTGTTGCAGAAGCCATAAAATCTACACTCTAAAAAAAGAACTTGTGTTCCAAGATTTGGAGCTGCAAATTGTGCATGTTGGTTGGTAGCATTATGCATGTCAACAACTGCATAAGTAATCTCGTTTTTTGTTATCGACAGATTAATCATAACCTTTTTTCATGGCCTGCATGAATCATTGGAAGACTGGATATTGATTGAAGTAAAACATATTGATTGAATGCAATTAGAAATCAAATTTTGCATTGTGGGAAAGTCTAAAACTCTGTTTAATTATAATGCATATATCATAGTGTATGGCAATGAACTTCCCATGAGTGATAATACTGAAATGGTAAAAATTCATTATGTTGTGTTTGGTTACTAGGAATCACTTTTTTTTGCAAAAAAATGAAAGCAGAAGGTGATGCATCATGCCATTCTACGGTTTGCTATTAGAGATATAATTTTTCTCTTGTGTCAATTCATAACTCACCTTCTCTTCAATATATCGATAATGCACAAAAACATGAAATTTGTGATTTTGAACGAAGGATCCATTGTTTTTTTTGTCCCTTGACCAACAATGCAAAGAAACCTGCACAAAAGGCAAAATAAGATGAAATTCCAGGTCAATATAGTTATAATTCAGAATATCACAATAGAAAAATAAGAGTGCAAATCGATCTCAATATTGTTCACTGCATGTGTTTAAGATCCTATATTCATATCAAGCTTATCTTAGTCTGTATTTAATGCATTTTCTATTGGTTGCATTTCAAATTAATTATTAAACAAATTGAAGCCCTTTTCATAGAATGCTTTGAGTAACTTGGAATATGAAGAGTTCAATTTATTTGAATTGGTTGAAACTAACATACTAAATACCTTTCCATAAAAAAGAGAAGAACATTAACACATAGTATGATGACATAAACAAAATTTGGCAGCTTCAAGTGTTTTTTTCCACATTTCCTTTTTACAATGAATATAGAGAAAGATATAACATAATATAAAATTGAAATTTCATGGAACATAATAGCATTGTGGTGAAAAATGTTATTGACTATATGGCAATGTGTGGAAATTTTGAGGAGCAATAAAACTATTGTAGCTTTTTTGGTAAGAAAAATAGTAAATACTATTAAGACCAAAACATTTTATTTACAATCCATGGGACATAAAGAAGAAGACAGAGAATTTATTTAATACCATTAACTAGGAAACATTAAATTGTATTTGTTTCAAGTACAAAAAGGACAAGATGGAGTCGATGAAAACCTATGGTGTTGATGCAGTTACTTTTAATAATGTAGTTTGGAATCAAGTTTTCTCTACTGGAATCGAAACCAAGCTAGGCTTTGACTATTAAGGCCATAAAATAGTTGGCAGAAAAAGAGCTTGTGCTTCAGGGCTTTCTTTTGACAACATAGAACATATTTTTAAGGTATAAAGAACCAAATGTTGAATGGATTATTTGCACGGGGAGTTCACTAAATAAACTTGTTTCATAGCACTACCGTTTGCAAGATATTAAAGAATATCCCTAATTTCACTAAATATTGGAAAATGACTCTTAAAATTGAATTGTTTAACCCCCCCTCCCAATATACATTTCCAATTAAGAAACTCCCTAGTTTCACTGGATATTGTACGTATCTAGTTTTATCAACCCATTTTTAATACCCCCTTTATATCATATTATCATGTTGTAACAAACATGAGCCCTAATGCATCTTAGTATAAGAAAACATGATGTTAAATAAAATAATAGTATAATTCTAATACTGATCCCACCGAGATCGGAGGGGCGACTGATCAATTCATAGCATTGGATAGTGGAAGACACAAGGAAATAGTAATGCGGAAGGAAAAATGCATAGAATCCAACCCAATCATGAGATCAATGTAACAAAGAATGTAAAAGATTGATAGTCCAATAGTCAGTGCAATGCTTAGAAAATATGAGAATTTCAGATGTTTCACACCACAAACTACTAATCTACCAATTTTATATCAAGTAAATACAAGCATATCCATAGAGAGCTCATGTTTTCTATAGCTTCATAAATTAAACTCCATAAAAATGAAAAATTGAAACCCTTTTGTGGATGGAGTTCCCTACCTTCCTATCAAAACAAACATCATTGATGTTTGAACCCAAATGAAAATAGAAAAAATCCTTTTAATTTCCAATAACGCCATATGATCATGTGCATAGTTCATTCACAAGATGTAATGAATTGCCTCCCTCACCAAGATGCTTGGTTATGATTATGAGATCATCTATAAAAGGGGCAAAGGCAATGTTGTGGCTGATGCATTATAAAGGAAATATGAGGAAGGGAGCTCCTCTTTGCCTTATCCTCTCCAGTACCTGAATGGTTAGAGGAAGCATGACAAGAATGGCTCACCAATGCTACTGTATCTTATAATGGATGAATCGTTAAACATTGAACACCAACACTCTCCAAAGACGTACCAGAATCAACCACAAACGAAATGTTCATCCCAAACTTAAAGATAGGATCAGGAACACAATAGGATAATAGATATACCTTTACAATTTTTCTTTATTAGGAAATAAGGCTTACCTGACAAATATTGGTGACGGAACTTGAGCACTGGAAAGAATGAAAACATAACGGCATTCATCTCTTTCTCTACATATATTCTTGCAATCAAGGGAATTAAAAATATTTAGTTACCTTTTCTTGGGTTATATCTAGTTTTTTTAATCTTTACAAGATAGGGAAAAATCTCCATTGTTAAGTTTCAAGCATTCAATAGTTATAAAGATACACAAATGGTGAAACTTATATGATGACATTTCATGGTAACGATAACATATAGGACATGTAAATAGGGATTTAGATTTTCACCTATGTTCATGTCAGTTCCAATACAATATTAAGACGGATGTCTTGCATTTAAGAATTGAAATTACAATTATGAATGTGCCAAATATAACTCAATCTAACAACTATTCCTAACTTGTAATATGAAAATGTTAAAGAATACAAAAAGTTGAAAGAAATAATTAATCAATAAATATTGATCTAACTTTTCTTGGTTCCTTCGAGCCAAGAAAGATTGATATCACTTTTCTTGGTTTTTGTGGAGAACGTTTGACTGAATCTCAATACCCACCTAAACTCCAACCTAAAAGATGAAGAGTTAGATCTTTTACTAGAATGCCTATAAAAAATACAATACAAATGTTCAACTTTGGAACTCCCGATTAGCTACATCTCTTAAATTTGGAGTTGATGAGTGTTATAGGTCAAACCTGCACCTCTCCATCTGTGATCACCTTGAGCTGTTGATCACACAAAAGGACAACTTGGATGGAGGAGCATGTTGACCTTAGATGAGACCTTGACTTACTCCACCTCCTTGCAAGCTGGAAAAACCCTAAAAAATGTCATTTTGAGACATGAGCGCTACTCTACTTCAATAGACTAGCGCCTGTACCCTACTCCAGTGTGCAATTGTAGCGCTCAATCCTCATGGGTGCTACTCCTCTTCAATAGAGTAGCGTTCAACATTTAAAAAGTGTTGAGCGCTAGTTTAAAAACACTATAGTAGCGCCCTGGGTGCTACTCCACTGAGAAATAGTAGCGTACACCTCAAAAGATGATTAAAAAATAATTAATTTCACGAAGAGGATTAGTTGCAGTTGGTTTCCCAACTTCCCCAACTTCCTCCATAACCATCTCTCGACCTGAACTGTTTCCCTTGTCTTATAAATACAAGGAGGAATGAAGAGAGGGGTTAGACATGAATGCTATTGAGAGACTTTTAAAGAGAAGCTTGCATTGGAGGAGGTTATGCTGGAATATTTCCAAGCCAGAGAAGAGCAGGAGCCCAGGATCAGGTTGCAGGAGCATGCTACAAAGTCAGGTATACTTTGTATCATCAATTTGCATTTGACAATAAAAGGTTGAAGCATTTTTCTTGTCCCAAACTAAGTGTTCATTGAGTTATGTACTTGTTTGGATCTATTGTGGTTAATATTTGATGTTTAAATTGCTTTGTCCATTTCATCATTATATATTATCCAAGATACGCTGAGAAAGGTACTTGTATTGCAGGTTTATTGAACGGGAGGTTGACTTGAGGATCGAGCGCAAGATCGAATAAGAGCTAGGATCGAACTTCGTTCGAAAGGTATGTTCTCAAGACCTATAACCTATTTCCATTCATAAACATCTCTGTAACACAGTTAGTATGCTTACCTGTCATCCCCTTTCAGTTGATAGTATCTGTTTCCTTACTATAGGGTAGTTTTTCCCGCTAAGAGGAACGAAATGCCTATTAAATCATATTGAATAGTGTCATAGGATGCAATGTGACTTCTATCTAGAAAATAAACACACTTTGGAAATTTTCCTCGTATAGAACAAAAAAAGGTATAATGTGACAAACCTACCTCAACTTTAACACTAGAAAACTCAACCTCAATCATTAAGAAAGTGTGAAACATTGCATAGATATTCATAAAAAGTGGAAACACTAATGTTTTGGACATCATATCAATAACATTTTTCATAAAAGATCAAAATACTATCACCCTGGTTATCTTAATGCCACAAAATTGTAATTTTGTAGTGCCCGCAATTCCAAGAATCATACCTCGTATCTAAATAACTCCTCTAGGAAACAAAAAGAGTAACCCCACAAAAATAAAACATATAGTGGAGTTAACACTAATAGTTACAATATGATCAAAGTTTCAAAAAGCTAAATACAATTGCAGAAGTTGCTCTGAGATCTTTACAAAAAAGATTCAAGTCTCTGCTAGAAGAAGGATGAAAAAAAATTAACTCACACATAAATCCATGAAGTTTAAACGAATTATAAACATTCACATATTTTTTTATAAAGCAAAATGGAAGATATGATAAGTCAAAATCATTGTTAAGTCCAGAGTACTAGTTTATCTTATAGCTATGATGTTATATATGACAGAAACTGTACTTAAAAGAGTCACCTTCTCCATTTCCACTACTAAAAAACTACTACAAGTTTAAAGGGGTGGTTCCTTGAATTTTGAAAACATGTAAAGATAAAGTATTTTATCAAATGATATTGACATCAACACTAAATTACCACTAGTATAGAGGAAAGCGAGTTCTCCATCTTCCACAATGTCAATTTTCTTGATTGAGAACCATCCAACACCTTTAGGATTGATTTTTAAATATCGTTTACATGAGGTTGACATACTGAACGACACATGAATTTAAATCGACCCATGTACCTATAAAAATCAGATCATCATGTGAAATCCAAATCTATATTGAAATTCGATTTAAAATCATAAGATGGATGGTTACACTAGCACAGTATCTAGCTTGAAAGATGAAATACAACTACAAAATATGAATGGTCAAAGAAACTTACAAGAAAAGTAGGTGGCAAAATTCAGTTGGTTTATCCGAAAAATCACCTTTCGAACCATTGACTGCACCATGGCCAAAAAGTATAAAATCAAGGTGAAATTGATACATTAAATCAACAAAAATACAACCAATAATTATTTATAAATTATCTATTAGATGGGAATGAATAAGGAAAAATAAATTGCAATATTCTTTAAATTCCCCTTGTTCAGATTTCTGACAAAATTGGAAAAAAATTGTAATCACTTTCTTCTAATTTGTATGTGTCATTCCTATTGCTGCATGATAAATTGGCCATTGCTATAAATATTCAAGTTGTACAAAAAGATGATTAAAATGAAATGGAGGTTTTCTATCCTCCTTTTCTAGTTGTATAAGAATAAGTAGATGATCATATAAGCCATTGTTTCCTACCCAATAGTTGTATCTTCCAACCCCCTCCACCAATTTTTCTACAATTAAGAATATATCCATCATCTTAGAGATGCTTGTTCTTCCATGTTAGCACACAAACTAGCATCTTAAGATTGAATTCCTAAAACCAATGATATCTTATGGACAACTAAGAGGGACGCTGTTGTCAACACACCTAACCTTTTTTGCCTCTTCAGGCTATATTCTATCTAGCTCAAAGGTGAAGTCCCTAGGGTAGGATTATTAGAGTTTAAAAATGGAGTACATGGTGAAAATGAAGAGTAACTTTCGAAAAACAAAGTGTTTTTTTTTTTTGTAAAATATAAGAGTCATGAAGTAATTGGACACTAGTGTTTCATACAATGGGAAAATGGGGTCAACTAAAGATCACATGAGGCTTTATTTAGGAAGATTAGAAAGGGACATAGTCACAATACACAAACCTAGATGCTCTCTAGTGGATTTTAGAGATCACACAAAAGGAAATTTCTAGAGAAAAAAATATTCAAATGGACTCAAGGACGAAAGATACATTGAAAGGCATAAAAAAACACATGATTTATAGACAAACTATGCACCTAAACTACACTTCCAATTGATAACAATCACATAAAAGATAGAAACCTAATCCTTCATTACCTGAATTCTATTAAGAATTTGAAGATCCATTAACCAACCAAGCACATGAGAAACATGAAAACCATTCAATAGAGCACTAGCATCAAGCATCCTACATCTTGATTGAGTATCCATCGTCCATCAAAATCAGTACTTTTTGCTCTTGTCCCCTGATTTTCCCTATGCCTCCCCTCCATCGCTTCTACACAAAATGTAATAAAATATACCCTAAATAATTGTTTTGATATATAACATAATTAATCCCCCTTGGCCCTTTAATACAGGGCAATATATTTTCTCATTTATGTATCATATTTTATTCCCCAATATGAATGGACATGATATGATATTTCCTACCAACTAAATCCCCCGTGATCATTTACTTGGAAAAAGAAACAAAAAAATGTAAGCATTTTTAGAAAAGAGGGATTATGGCTACTTTGGCCTTATGTCAGAAGGATGGAATAAAAATATGCGCAAAGAGAATGTTACCTAGGTATTAATGTTTATGAAAAAATTGTGACAAGCTCACTAATAGTTGATGCAAAGTAGTCTTTTGTTGTTAGGTCAACCTGAATTAGCTATTGTGTCCCCATGAAAACTGTATATGTGATGTTGCTTGAGTATGAATCTAATATTATTTGATGCGTCTTGTCTGTTGAAGATTTCTCTAAAATATGGGTTTCAGAACACGTTGTTGGCTAGCTTGGTGTGGGCGATGTAGATAGGAAAGAATTACACTGATGTGCACCCACCTCTACTCTAGATGGATAAGATTTCATTTAAGGAGGAGTTGGAAAGTACAAAAATGATGAATACCAGCATTCACTCCTCTTCCTCGACAACCGTCATAAATAGAGCACATAAATGACCTGCCTTACCATAACCATAGTAAAAACAAGAGATGTGCATGCATTGAACCTGAAATGAAGTTAGTTGATAAAAGGAACTAACTATTCTTAGCTAGAAATCACAACTATTAGGAATAATTTGAAGCCGACTACTTACTGGCCTGTAGCTCCATCTGAACTACAATCTTCCTTTTAAAATGAACTGGCAAAAAATTCAAGGGTTTGGGTCTCTAGCCCTATTCAGGCTAATTGATAAGGAGAAACCTGATATAATACTACTCAAGGAATTGATGTGAAGTGGATAATATACATTAGTTAGTGGTTTTAGTAAATAACTTAAGGAGGTGGAATTTATCGCAATGCAGTGAATTCACTGGGACTCTTAGTGGCCCTATCTTGATTGCTTGATGATTATGCATTGTTGAAAATGTATTGCTGTGTGTATTAAGAGCGGTCGTAAGGGTGACAAGGGCCTTGTCGCATAAGTACACATGGAACATGTATGATTATCCCAGGTATTTAAGTTGAAATAGGAATCTATGTTTTTTTATTTCGAGTGGTTTTATTATGACATATTGGGTTTAAGGCCCACATGGAACATGTATGATTATCCGAGGTATTTAAGTTGAAATAGGAATCTATGTTTTTTTTATTTCGAGTGGTTTTATTATGAAATATTGGGTTTAAGGCCCATCTATAATAGTTTTAACGTGGATTTTAAGGGCTTGAAATTGTTGATTTATTATGGAGGCTGCGCAGAAGGAGTATGCTACATTGGATGGACTAAAGGCACTTCCATACTATATAAATATAATTATACTAATGTGCCTATCAACTCTCTCAAGAATATGTGCATGCCACTTGGTAGATGGCAACCTAATAAATGTCTCACTAACTATAGGAGGTATGGGGGGCATAAAGTGAGATCTTGTTCTCCCATTGTCCCTCGTGGGATTCAATTGGGTCCAGTGTTTCGACTGTTAGCTGACATAAACTATATTACAATTTACAATCTAAAATCATCATAGTTTCGATGACGTTGAACACAAGAAGGGATCAAAACCTCGAGACAAACAATAATAATCCAAGGACAGCGGGCAGGTCTGAATCGAAGCAAGGACATTTTTTTTTTTTGACCATGGGAACAGCAACCTCCCAAGGGGTATATCCAACAGCCTGCAAGCCAGATATACCAGAAACTTGTGACTCAGCAGGGGCCGAGACGTCCCGAAACCCTTTATCCCAAGGGAGAGCCTCTATCCCAGGGGTCGCCTACCCTTCGAGCCTTGTCACAGCAGGCCAATGAGCAACCCTACCCCTGCCGGTTTTGAACCTGTGACCTCCTCAGAGATAACACATGTTCTTAACCATTAGGCCCACTCAGGTGCTCTAAGGACATTAAATCCCATATCAATTGTGGACTGTAGGCATGTGTTAAAGGGTATAAGGTCATCAAAACTCCTCAAGTCTCCCCCCACTAATAGATAACCAGTGTTGTCTTCTAATGGTGGGTGCTCCGGCCTATCGAAATTCCCTTCGAAAAACCACAAGTCAGACCTCATATATTTTATATTTTTAGGAAGTGGTTTTGAGAAAGAATGTAGTGATTGATATTTTTGAGAATCGAGAGCACTAATTTCCTACTGGCCACTTGTAATAACATTTAGAATGGAGAGTCTACACGTCTTGCTCAAAACATCAAGGTCATTATTAAGGCTGCCTGATTGATCTAAAGATAGCTTTATTTATGAAATTAATAATCTAATCACTTAGTCACGTTAACGATTGAAAACTAACCTCAAGTAAGTTAATTAAATACTAATGAAATAATTAAATGTCATAACACCAATCAAATCATTAAACGATTGTTTAGCCATTGTTGTCGCAACACTACAGGTGGTGGGTATTCCTTATAGAAGCCTTGTGAACAATTCTATTTGAAACTCTAATATGTCTTATACGCATTTTCCAGTAATGATTTTGGGATCCATTATAAAGGTGGAGACTAGGGTTAAATAATTACCTAGTAAGGTCATATGGACACTCTGTAACTCAACGATATAAAGCAACTTAATTCCTATCATGAGGTGCAAAATTATACAAATAAATATGAGGTCTCCTTTAGAAAGTAGAAAATGTGCAAATAAGCTTTTCTATTTTTGGAAGAAATTATGTTAGCATAGAAATACACTTGGTGTTACTCAGACCATGACCTGGGACGAATTTCCAAGTACAAACGTTTTATCCTGTCAACTATTGAAAGGAGCAACAACAAGAATGGTAGAACCTGCAATAGAAGTCAAACCAAATGATATATGCTTATATTAAAAAAAAACAAAAAATGACATATTTTGGATCAAAGTGATGGATGAAGAAACAAAGTTTTAGTCACTAATCTTATGGGTGAATCGATTATTCCAATTCACAAGGAATGGAGTAAATCTGGAAGATCTTTTAGATAAATAGTGATTTTTAATTCATTTAACTATGCAGAAAATTGGCTTGGACATTCAAGATATTTAATAAGTATCCTAGCCGTTAAGAAAAAGTCCATACATCTAAAATTTGCATTTCTCTAGAAATTATCAAAAGCTACATAAAATTTGAATAAGTTGTTTGCATCTTTGTAGCCATCTATTCTAAACAAAATCAGAATAGAATTGGTTGCTTGTATCTTTGTAGCTATCTATTCTAAATAGAAATTTCCATGCTCTACCTTTACCTCATATTAGCCAATTTTATGTCTATAATTATCTTAGTCTTTCAATGGTTCAGAGATCAATTTGATAGCCAAGTTTGAAGGATCAAAAGGGAAATCATTTCTATAGTGTGGAATGGGTGATTATAGTGGACTATCCAGTTATCGAAACACTCTGAGGGCACTCAGTAGTCTCTTTCCTTCTTGTACACCAAGATGTGCAGGATGTTGAGAACAATTAGATTAATAATATATATTTAATTTATTACATTAATGCATACATAGGGAAAAAGTGAAAAAAACATACGTATATAGACACACAAGAGTTGAGCTGCATGCAACTAAGTACTTATATAAGAAAATATCCCATATGAATGAGAAAATTGTGCTTCAAACACTAAAATGGGTTGAGGTTTATATCCTCATCCTCTTGTCCTTAGAGAAACCTTAAAACATGAATTCTATACTGGGTAAAAGATTTACGAGATAGAAATAAAACTTGAGAAATGAAGCAGACATAATCACCACTGAAATTCCAAATTTAAATCAAAACATCCAAAGCAAATACTCCCAATGCAGAACTAAACTACAAGTAAGTAGGAGTATTTTCCACTCAATAAGTTCCCAGGTACACAACATAAACTTGTCTCAGATACCAGAATGTAACGCACTAAACACGCTTAACACAAAAAAATTTAATTAATATACATCTTAAATATTTCATTTCCTTACACAAGATTATAGATTCGACAACATCAACAACAATATACCTATCTACAGAAGGGAGGGGCATTCGGGGTACATACCTGAACCAAAGGATTAAACTACAATTATACCTTTGAAGCCACTGGGTTTCCTATTAGCAGAACGCCCACCAAATTAGTAGTATCTCCTCATGGAACCACATGTGGGGAAACCGCTCTCCTCCCAACCAACCCCTCAGTCATAGACTGAGAGCCCCTGAAACCCTCACTCGGAAATACCAAGCAAATCAACAACGTCCACATCGGCAGAACACACACAGACTCCATCCTCCATCTCCTCTCAACCTCCCAAAGAAACCAAGCAATAAGAAGCCCATTTCCCTTCTCCTTCCCCATATCTAACCTTTTTCCCAGCTCCCCAAGGGTGGACACATGTCCACACATGCAATATTCCTTATGCAAATTCTACTAAATAGATAAATAGGTAATGGATATAAATTTTTATTATTTTCCCTTTTAACCCCATATTGACCTAATCATGATTAATTATGCTTAATTTGTGTGTGTGTGTGTGTCCCATACCATTAAAATATTATTATTTTTATAACCATACATAGTCTAATACTATTGTGTAGGGATAGGACCACTAGTGTGGCCATCGCCAGTATGTCCCATGCCTACACTATAACCTCGAAATGCCCCCTAGTACTAATGCAATAAGTGATGGAGGGTATTACATAGAGTTTTTAATTTACATGGGGTTATGAGAAAGATCCATCCAAGAAAATTATTTCCTTTTTTGATGTGCTAAAGATTTAACCAACTGATAATACATTTTTCTAGTGAGATATTTCACATTAGGTCCAAGTATTGAATCCAATGAGCTTGCAAGTGGTATGAAACACCAAAATTTTATATGTTTAAACTACTGAAAATCTAGTTATTGGTGTTGAGAGATCAATTCCATGCTTTTAATATTTCCTTCATCATAAGATGAGTTATTTGTTTTATTGTTGATGTTAGAATCTTCTAATCAAATTAAGATAATATTTACATAATCTAATGCATTTTGTGTCTCATTATTTATTATAGATAGATAGTTTTTTGAAGATATACCATGCATTTGCTCATGGTTGGGTTGTAATATACAATAATGATGATGAAATTGTTATGAAAAATGCAAAGTCGGTTGATAATAAAATGTTGTCCATAGTGGTTTAGTACATACTTGAAGTGAGGGGACATTGTGCTATATCCTATAGAAGAAAATTATATATACTATTTTTAATATTATTAGTATCACTAGACCCTGGAATTACTTAACTTTTGATTTATAACATGTGTTTCTCTTTAATAGAGATATTATGAGCATGTTATTATATGTGTCTCTCATATTTTAATATCTCTAAGAGCACTATTTGTGTATTAACATTACATTATTCAAATACTAATATTTGAAAAGCTTATTTATTTTGTAAAATAAACTAGTAGAAAATGTTGTATTCAAGGAAAACCCTAAACTATAATAAAATTTCTTATGAAAACAATAGCATGTGGTTTCACAATAAAGTGGTTGGAAGAAGTAGACATTGTTAGAATCCCATACTTTTTTGGAGGGTAATAGTTGAAACCAACCCCATTATTATCAAATTGTTCTAATTGGAGGCAATAGTTGAAACCAAGCCCATTTTTGTCCAATTGTTGTGCTTGGGCATACTATTATTCTCAGTTAATTTCATTGTTTATAACCATTATAGCCACATCTAGAAATGCCAAAAAGTAAATTGTTTTCCTAGCATTAAGTCAAAGAATGATTCTTATAATTATAAGACCGATTTGATTAAATTTAACGTGGCCCACTTGGAAGACGATTCCATTGCCTTGATGAAGAAGAGGGTATTGGATGTAGTTGGATGCCTTGGGAAGATAGTTAAAGTTGAAGTGAATGGACAACGGTTTCCTATCAAGACCTTTCAAGACTATGGTTTCCAATTCCAAGCCAGAGGCTCTACAAAGGTATTGTTAACTTGATTGATGTTTTAGCTCTAAAAAAAAGTGTTACTATTCTATTAAATGTCAATGTTTACATCATCTTAATCATTTTATTGATTTTTCATAATCTTTGAAAAACTAAGTTACAGATGGGAGATTTGTGTGAGCTTAAGTGATGGATAGTTTCAACAAGCAAGTTACTTTTAGTAGCCTCTTTGAAGGATAAATTGATTGAAAATTGGTTTATTCTTTGTTTCTTATAGGTAATGATGGTTCACATATCAAAGGATTGTTGATCAACTCCATACACTCTTTCAAGCCATCTCTACTCAAGATTCTTTCATTTCTTGTTGAAGGGTCAGTGCAAGCTAATGAGGGTCACTTTTGACACATTAGATGCAATAGAAAAATGAAAAATCAGGCATCCCTCAACTTGCTTGGATCTTTTGAGATACTTATGCAAAATATGAAAATTGGTTTATCCTTTGTTTCTTATAGGTCATGATGGTTCACATATCAAAGGATTGTTGATCAACTCCATACACTCTTTCAAGCCATCTCTACTCAATATTATTTCATTTCTTGTTGAAGGGTCAGTGCAAGCTAATGAGGGTCACTTTTGGCACATTAGATGCAATAGAAAACTGCAAAATCAGGCATCCCTCAACTTACTTGGATTTTTTGAGATACTTATGCAAAATATCTTGTATTGAGTAAAAAAGATGAAATGTAGGAAATTCAATCACGTTTCCGAATATATAAATTTTATATATTGAAAATTTGCATAGCTATGTCAAGTTTCATTTTTCCTAATAGACAATTTTTATTTTTCAGACAAATGATAAGGTATATGTTTTTGTGGGTGCAGCCTTTGAGGGCCTAAATGATGGAATCAAGCTACAAACATGGGCATGCATGTAGAGAACATATAACACTTGTGCGCCATTATTTTTCAAAAATTTAATTTGTAATTTTATAATTTTTTATAATTGTCTAAGTGATCAAACCACTAAAATAGTACCTCTTTTGTGGGTGTAGCCTTCGAAGGTCTTAATGCAAAAATCTTGAAATGGGTTTTTCATAGAACGTGGAGGTTAGTGTCCTCTTGTGCACCATACAATTCTTTTTTGAAATGACCAAGAATTGAAAAAGTTATGGAAGAAACACTAACAGTGTGTTTCACGAGTTAAGGAGGTAGGACACAAAAGAAATTGAAAGAAAATATGAAAAATTAATATTTTAAAATAAAAGTTACATATTTGGAATCTGTAGAAAAAATGATATTTGTGTTTAAGATTTTGTCAAAAATTACTGTGTGCAACATACTGTAACGAGTGGCTAAGCATAGGCTTCTCCAGAAACTGGAAAAAATACCCAATTAGCTTTGGCTTATCATTAACATAGCACAGGTTTGAAATTGTCGAAGCAAACCCCAAAGCATACACATAGGATTATTGTTGACATGCAAGCAAGTGAGTTGGCTTGGTTTAGGCTCTATAAAACACGTATTCCTTATGTTTAAATTCAAAAATATTGCCGCACTTTTAGAATTAAATAACGCGCACGCATTATATAACTACATAACGCGCATGCATTATATAACTACATAACACATACGCGTTATGTAGTGCAAAAACACTCTTGCGTTATGGAAATCATAAATATATGTTTAATACTTGAGAGAGAGGGGGTGTGGAAGACTCAAGGGAATTTTTGGTTAATATTTGAGAAGGGGTGGGGAAGGGTCAAGGGAATCTATGGTTAATATTTAATAGGGGTGGGAAAGGGTCAAGGGCTTAGAAGGATGTTGGAAGCTTGAGTGGGGAGATATGAAGGGAATGTGAACATGATGGGCTATAGGGGGTGAAAGGAAGTGGAGCTTGAGAGCACTATTAGGAGTAGAAGAGGTTCTGAAGATGTATAGGGTTAGAAGTTGAAAGTGAGACTTGAGTGACAAAGGGGAATGGATGGAGGCAAGGGGGGATGTGAAAGAGAAATAAAGAATACAAGGGGGGGAGAGACATAGAGCGAGGGAGGGAGAGGGACAATGGGGAGGAATGGATTTAGAGGGAGTGAGAGATAGATGGGGATAGAATGAAATAAAGAGATAGGAAGGGAGGGACAGAAAGTGTTGGTGGGACACATGCAGGGAGTGGTGGCGATGGAGAGAGAGAGAGAGAGAGAGAGAGGGAGGAGGGGGAAGGGACATAAAGTGTGAGAGAGAGAGGGAGTGATGGAGAGATTGGGATAGGTTGAGGGAAATATAACATGAGGGAGGGATAGAAGGTGAGAGAGAGAGAGAGGTGATGAGAGAGGGAGGGAGAGAAGGTAGGGTGAGGGATGGAGGGAGAAAGGTGGAGATAGATATGGATGGAGGGGGAATGGGTTTGAGAATGGAAAGGGACATAATGTGTGTGTGTGTGTGCGCGTTTGAGAGAGAGATTGATGGTTGGGGAGAGAGATACTAGAGGGAGGTGTGAGCGACAAAGAAAGTGGGAGGTTGTGTGTGTGTGTGTGATAGGGAAGGAGGAATCAATGGGGTGGCAAGGACGAAGATGGTGTAAGGGAGAGAAAGCAACATAGAGGGAAGGAGGTAAAGGGAGTGAGGGATATATCCAAGGATAGATCTAGAGAAAGAGATAGGGAGGGAGGGATAGAAGGTGAGGTAGAGAGGGCAGGGGGGAGGGATAAAGGCACATAGCGTTAGTGCTTAAGGGCGAACGAAGGGAGAGAGTTATATAGAGACTTGGATAATTGCAAATATATACATAAGGTGGATACCCTCCTCGTCATCATCTTCATCACCATCACCATCATCATCACCATCTTCATCATCATCACCATCATCATCATTGTCATCTCTCGGTTCCTCATCAACATCTCCATTATCATCATCTTCTTCATCCTCATCATCTTCATCACCATCACCATCATCATCAGCATCTTCATCATCACCATCATCATCAGCATAAACATCTTCATCATCATTTTCATCTACCCCTTCCTCATCAACATCTCCATCATCATCATCTTCATCATCATCATCATCATCTTCATCACCATCATCATCAACATCTTCATCATCATCACCATCATCATCATCATCATCAACATCTCCATCATCATTTTCATCTCTAGGTTCTCCATCAACATCTCCATCATCATCATCATCATCTTCTGAACATCATCATCATCATCATCTGAACATCACCATCACCATCATCATCAACATCTTCATCATCATCACCATCGCCATCATCATCAAAATCTTCTTCGCCATCACCATCACCATCACCATCACCATCACCATCTTCATCATCATTGTCATCTCTAGGTTCCCCATCAACATCTCCATCATCATCATCTTCTTCATCTTATTCATCATCATCATCTTCATCACCATCATCATCTTCATCACCATCACCATCATCAACATCTTCATCATCATCACCTTCATCATCATCATCTTCCTCATCAGATCAACATCTCCATCATTTCACCATCATCTTCTTCATCATCATCACCATCATCTGAACATCACCATCACCATACTCATCAACATCTTCATCATCATTACCATCACCATCATCATCAACATCTTCATCATCATCACCATCATCATTATCATCAACATCTTCATCATCATTGGCATCTCTAGGTTCCTCATCAACATCTCCATCATCATCATCTTCATCATCTTCATCATCATCATCATCTTCATCATCATCACCATCATCACCATCATCACCATCTTCATCGTCATTAGATCAACATCTCCATCATCAACGTTTCATCATCATCACCATCTTCATCAACATCAACATCTTCATCATCATTGTCATCTCTAGGTTCCTCATCAACATCTCCATGATCATCATCATCATCATCATCATCATCAACATCATCACCATCATCATCATCATCAACATCTTCATCATCATTGTCATATGTAGGTTCCTCATCAACATTTTCATCATCATTGTCATATGTAGGTTCCTCATCAACATCTTCTTCATCATTATCTTCTTCTTCATCATAATCATCATCTTCATCATCATCACCATCACCATCACCATCACCATCACCATCACCATCATCAACAACATCTCCATCATCATCATCAAAATTATCATCATCATCATCCTCATCTTCATCATCTCATCACCATCATCATCATCATCATCATCATCATCTCCATCGTCATCATCATCATCATTATCATCTTCATCACCATCTCCATCACCATCATCATCATCACCATCATCACCATCATCATCATCAACATCTTCATCATCATTGTCATCTCCCCCTTCCTCATTAACATCTCCATCATCATCATCTTCATCGGCATCATCATCATCATTGTCATCTCCCCCTTCTTCATCAACATCTACATCATCATCATCTTCATCATCATCATCATCATCATCTTCATCACCATAACCATCACCATCACCATAAACGTCTTCATCATCATCACCATCATCATCATCTTCTTCCCCGTCATCTTCATCATCATCATCATCTTCATCACCATCACCATCACCATCATCATCACCATCATCATCATCATCAACATCTCCACCATCATCATCATCATCATCATATTATATCCTCCTCTTCATCATCATTGACATCCCCCCCTTCCCCATCAACATCTCCATCATCGTCATCTTCTTCATCACCATCCTCATCATCCTCATCATCCTCATCATCATATTCAACATCTCCATCATCATCACCATCATCTTCATCAACATCATTATCTTTATCATCTTCATCTGCATCATGATCATCTTCATTGTCATCACCCTCCTCCTCCTCATCATCTTGTGCACTTATTCACTTAGGGATTAATGTTTAGAAGAGGGTCTAAAGGCCTTTATGGGGGAGGGGATCTAGGAACAAGGTAAGAGAGAGAGGGAAGGGGGGAGGGATAAAGGCATAGAGGGTTAGTGATTAAGGGAGAAGAAGGGAGAGAGTGCTATAGGGAGGGATAATGACGAAGATAAAGAGAAGGTGGAGAGATGGAGAGTGGGGTGGTAGGTACATGGCTAGAGTAAGGGAGAGAAGAAACATGAAAGAAACATTAGGGAGGGATGTAGAGAGAATGAGGGACAGATATTTAGAAAGAGATCAAGGGTATCTAGGGATTATTGGGAGAGAGCTAGGGGGTATTAAACCATACAAAACATTTGTCCCACACTAAATTTTTTTTTTTTTATATGTAACCATACAAAACATTTGTTTTCTTTTGATTTTATTCGTTGCCCTAGCCGTGCACCTAACCTATTTATTATGCTTAACAATATTGCGTACACGTTTTTATTCCTCATATCACATGCGTGTTTTAGCTTTATATAACGTGTATGCGTTTTTTAACTCTATAAACAGTGGACTGTCCTTATCCGAGAGCAACTTTACTCTGTCCAAACCAAAATAGCAAATCCCGCGATTTTTTCGAACAGCATGAACCCTCCATTGGAAATACTCACCATTTACACCATCTCCATCATTGCTTTTGTTATGTAGGTGCAGCATTGAGGACATCTTTCATGGTTGCTCAGTGTGGTGTTGGGTTATATGGCCATATTTGAAGAATATAATCAGCAAGCTTGAAGAATCTCCAATTGAATAACACCAAAGACAAGGTATTTGAAAGATTCATTTTGCCTATATTTGAGGAGCACACAAGATTAGATATCAAGCTTCAAGACCATTTCATGCTGATGGTGGATATACACAATTGTACAAGAGAATCAAAGAGTCCAAACAATTTATGATTTAACTTTCATTTGCTTATTATTGAAGAGCACCAAAGGTAAATTTTCTCATTCATAATTGTTTTGATGGGAAAGATGAACATTTGAGAAGGAAGATTGAAGCACTTTGAAGGATCTATAGTTCTAGAAAGCACTAAAGTTTTGGAAGCTTGTAATTGAGGAGCAAAGAAAACAAACTATATTGAATTGATCATTGTGGTGATGGGGAATCCACATAACCGAGGAAGAAAATCAGCAAGGAGGAAGAGACCTCAAGAAGTCATTGAAGAAGAGAAAGAAAAGAAAAGAATACACATGATGAATCGGAGGCTTTCTTTGGAAACTAATTCAAATCCAATTGTAGAGGATACCACGGTTCATCCTATTAATCCACGACAAGAGGGACCTTCAATTTCCACAATAGTTGTTGAATAAGCACCCCATGGAAGTAATCAAGAAGCAAAACGTAGGTGCTCATTAGGGGATGTTTCAATTCCCACTTAAGTGAAAGTGATAAGTTACTATCTCAAGATGAAGCTAATGAAGAAACACAAAATTTGTTATCCGGATGTGGTTATACAAGTGATGAAGTCAGAGAGGCGTTGGACATGTTGCCTACTATGAAGAAGAAAATGTTATCCGGACCATTGATGAGGATGTTGGACTTCCATAGACCATCGATGAGGATGTTGGACTTCCACCATCCAACTACCAGAAAGAGAATGAAGGACACCAAGCTACTACTGAAACGCCAAAGCGACTTGGTGATGCGCTACATGGTAGAATTCCAACCCCCTTACCTCCACTAGCAAGCACACGTCGAAGACCTCCGAAGCGTATACAAGTTGATGAAAGTCTCCTCAATTCCATTGAAGGTACGCTATCTAAACATAGTATTGCTTATCAAACTCAACAGATACTTGATAAATATTTTGTTTCTAAATGTGATGGAGATAAATGTAGATTATTTTTATCATTGTTAAAATCTAGGAGCATGAATGTTGCTAGGAAAAAGTTAGGGATAAAGATGATAAATAATTCTGAACCAAGTTCTCATATAGTTAAAAGCTTAGTAGATGCATTTGGTAAAATTGTTAAGAAGACACGTTCAAAGGACTACAATGCAGCTCGCCGTGTGTTGTCACAAGCAATTGCAAGTAAGAACACCAGGGTCCTTCGTATTCTCAGGCCTACATCCCAACTAGTAAATTTGAACATAAAAACCCTCCATAGGTATTCTATTAGAAGAGAACATCTTGACACAACCGATTAGACAGATTTTTGGGCCTTTATTGGTCAGTTGCCATGTCGTGACATGAAGCTAGTTGATGCAGTAAACGGATTAGTGCAGAGTTTTTGGCATGATCACACAAGGCCTTCTTCAAACCGAAAGGATGTACTAAAACTCAGAAGGGGTTCAAAGGATCGTGAACCACATACTAAGCATCTTCTTGATATAACACAGACATAACTATACGAGAAATATAGGAATGAACATAGACAATTGAACTTGGGGCAAAGATTTTTTGAGAAATGTAAGCCATGGTATGTTAGAATAAATACTCTTCGTAACACTTGCTGTTGTAGATACCATGTAGAATATGAATATTACTATGAAACATTTTTGTACATTCGTCGAGTGTTGCATGTTAACCATGTGCAGGATTTATCCCTGACAATACCACCGACTTCATCAAGAGAATTCATTCATAGCATCATGTGCAATAGGCCTGAGGGGCAAACATACTATGCAAAATCTTGTTTGGATGGAACATACCCTAATTGTGGTGGAATGACATTATTGAGCCAATGTATGCATGAGAGTGGAGAAACTTAATTTGGGAAAATGGTTGTAGACATGAAAAGTTTTAAATATATTAGCTATGAAATAGTCCTAGGGAAAGAAAGCAAAAAAATACAATTGGTGACATCTCATGTATGCATTTATATCTATAAAATTATGTTTGAATAGTTACATTTCAATCCTTGCTTACAAAAAAAACTAACATTGAGATCATTTTGTGTCACCAGGTACTAGTTAGTGACTTCGTCAAGGAATTTATTGAAAAGACACATGATTATGTTCATCATGTCCACTTGGCAGGATGGCAAGATGAACAGTTTAGAATATGTAGAGATACATTTCATCGTGGTACTATACTTTCAGTTGTTGATTTTGCCGAGAACTACACTCCGCAACCTCAAAATGAGATCCAAAGTCAGTATTATCACTCTGAGCAGGTTTCCTTGATGGTCCCTATCACATATAGGCATGGCCCAAATAGCATTGAAGAGCAAAGAGAAATTATGAAGGAATATTACTTCTACATAAGTGACGATAGGTGCCACGACTTCCACTATGTACGTCATTGCTTCATCAGGTTCTATAATCACTTGAAGGGAAGGGACATATAGATGTATCGACACTGGATTTGGTCTGATGGATGTGCTAGTCAGTTAAAAAATCAACGCATATTTCAATGGTTGTGTTCATTGCATAAAAACTACAAAGTGCCACATATGTGGAACTATTTTGAGACTGGGCATGGTAAAGGAGAGCATGATGGAGCCAGAGCATGTGTGAAAATAGCCCTACGAAGAGAGGAATTGAAAGTATCTACAGAATCTACTATTCAAAAGGGTCAATCTATAGTCAGGCGGTGTACGTCAGTAATGGGAGAGGAATCAACTATGCGAGTAGAATCAACAAGAAAGAGACATGTGCAGATATTTTTTTGGGAGGTGGTAGACATAGATCATTCACATGCATGGGAATGCAAGACTATTCCTGGGACTGGTGGCTTTCATTCGGTTCGAAGCTCTGATAACCCAGTATTTGAAATTTGGACTAGAAAACTTGCTTGTTTTTGCCCGCCTTGTTGTGATGGTGATTGGGATGGGTGTGAATCATTGGATTGGGTTGATGGATGGGATCGCATATCACTTCCACTTGATCAGCGTGCAATTGTTGAGTTAAATTCACTGAAAGAAGACCAATCATCTATTTCTGCAGATTTTGATCATGTCTCAGACCTTGTACAACCTGGTATGATGCATTTCCTTAACATTTTTTTGTTTATTTACGTAGTCTTCAAATGCACATTAATGGCCTTGTATCGTATGAAAAATATTTTGACCATATACCTACAATCATATTATGCAGGGCACATATACGCAGTGGTTGCCTCAAAAGATAGTGAACGGGGTGGTGATTACTGGTTGGCACGCTGTATAGATGGAAAGAAAACCCTCATTATGTCCATGACTGATGATGAAAAGAACCACTACCCAACCGGGTCTATGGTTGTTAAAGGTGAATACTTGACACAGGACAACAATGCAAGAAAGAAGGGTGGATATGTTTACAGGGATTACAAACGAGGTGCAAGTGTGTATCACTTTACCAACTTAATCATTGGTACAAACCTCCAGGTATGAACAATGCCTAGTCGAAATTCATCGAAGGTACGCTACTTCTTACCGGTTACAGAGCACGAGAGACTAATGGAGACCATCAGTATAAGATATGATCCGAAGGACTTGGTTTTATGATAATACGTTGGATCTAGCATGATGAGGTATGTTACATACTTTTAATACTATACTATTTATACTCTTTGTAATTGAATATTGATATATGCTCAATTTTCACATGTATGTTGTTTATAAATATGCCAAAAGTTCTCTTGTATGTCAAGTTTATGAATATGCCATTTTTTACATATGATCAATAAACCCTAAGATTATGGTGATCTAACGCTAATTTGTTTGATTGAATACAAATGGTGATCTTCATCATCACCACCATCATCATCATCTTCAACAATATATTCATCATCATTTCCATCTCCAACTTCCTCATCAACATCTCCATCATCATCATCTTCTTCATCATCATCATCTTCTTCATCATCATCATCTTCCCATCACCATCACCATCACCATCACCATCAGCATCAACATCTTCATCATCATCGCCATCATCATCATCATCAAAATATTCATCATCATTGTCATCTCTAGGTTCCTCATCAACATCGCCATCACCGTCACCGTCACCATTACCATCACCATCAACATCTTGATCATCATCATCACCATCATCATCATCATCACCATCCCATCACCATCACCATCCCATCACCATCTCCATCTTCATCACCCTCACCCTCACCATCGCCCTCACCATCACCCTCACCATCACCATCAATGTCTTCATAATCATCACCATCATCATCATTATCACCATAAGTTCCCAGAGAATGATTTTGCAAGGTGGACCACCGTGTGCAAAAATTGCACACTCCCGTACTGAGCAAAACCCTAATTTCCAAAATAGACCTACAAGATGACACCTGGGCCATGGGACCGGAGGAGAGGGGCACCCCTAACACTATCCCGGTGCCCTGAATCCAACGGAGTCAACGGTTCGTTGATCCGAGCCACGGTCATCATTCTATGGCCTGTTCCGTCTCGCATCCAAAAGGCCTTTAGGGACACCTGCTGGATACCTACCGAGGGCATAGAATTCCAACCGTGCAACAAAACCGGGTTCTGGGGAGTCCTGCAAGTGTTTTTAGGAAGGTTCCGGCTCAGAACGCTAGCCATAAGTGCCTGGAGGATGATTTTGCAAGGTGGACTCCCATGTGCAAAAATTGCACACTCCCGTACTGAGAAAAACCCTAGTTTCCAAAATGGACCTACAAGATGACACTTGGGCCATGGGACCAGAGGAGAGGGGCACCCGTAGAACTATCCCAGTGCCTTGAATCCAACGGATTCGACAGTTCGTCGATCTGAGCCACGGTCGTCATTCTATGGCTCGTTCCATCTCGCATCCAAAAGGCCTTAAGGGACACCTGCTGTATACCTACCGAGGGCATAGAATTCCAACCGTCCAACAAAACCAGGTTTTGGGGAGTCCTGCAAGTGTTTCTAGGAAGGTTCCGGCTGGGAACGCTAGCCATAAGTTCCTAGAGGATGATTTTTCAAGGCGAACCCCCGTGTGCAAAAATTGCACACTCCCTTACTGAGCAAAACCCTAGTTTCCAAAATGGACCTATAAGATGACACTTGGGCCATGGGACCGGAGGAGAGGGGCACCCCTAGCACTATCTCGGTGCCCTAAATCCAACGGAGTTGACGGTTCATCGATCCGAGCCACAGTCGTCATTCTATGGCCCGTTCCATCTTGCATCCAAAAGGCCTTCAGGGACACCTGTTGGATACCTACTTGGGGCATAGAATTCCAACTGTACAACAAAACCAACTTTCGAGGATTCCTGCAAGTGTGTCTATGAAGGTTTCGACTGGGAGCACTAGCCATAAGTGCCCAGAGGATGATTTTGCAAGGCGGACCCCTGTGTGCAAAAATTGCACACTCCCTTACTGAGCAAAACCCTAGTTTCCAAAATGGACCTACAAGATGACACCTGGGCCATGGGACCAGAGGAGAGGGGCACCCCTAGCACTATCCCGGTGCCCAAAATCCAACGGAGTCGACGGTTCGTCGATCCGAGCCACGGTCGTCATTCTATGGCCCGTTCCATCTCGCATCCAAAAGGCTTCAGAGACACCTGCTGGGTACCTACCGGGGGCATAGAATTCTGGGGAAGGTTTATACCCCTATGGTCGTCATTCGATGGCTCGTTTTATACCCCTACGTCCTGAGAAGGTTGAAGTTGTAAAGCCACAGCTCTCTAGTACTCATCTTGAAGCTCTTTTGTTTATGTCTAAGATAAATAAGCTCTCAATTCGTGAGCTGGAACATATCGATCTTGAAAGAATTTATGGGCTATAGGCTATTACATTATCTTTTCCAATGGGTGAGCGGCTTATAGAAGAAAATATGGCGGCTGTAGGTATCTCTGCTTTTCTTCTAACGAAAATTGTAGCAGGATTTCCATTGGCAATATAGGCAGATTTTTGCTGGTTTCGTCAAGAGAAAGTATCATTTTCAATAACAAGTGGAACCAGGGAATCCTTCATTGTGTTCCATTAGCATTTTGTTATGCAAATATGAACGAGTTCCCCCTCTTCACCTTTTTCTCTTGGAGTTTATGTTAGGTTCTCTCAGTATGCACCTGCCACTTAGTCTGACATGAATTATGGTCACTGGATAATCTGGTGCAGGTAAGAGTTATACCTAAGCAGCTTACTTTGGTTTCAGAACCGGTGCGTGGTTTTAGAACTGGATCAACCTTTTATGGCCTACCCACCTGAAATTTTTAACCGTCGAAACTAGCCTGATAGAGTCACAGGGGTATTATTTCTCAAATTCATTTAACCGGGTTGAGTGGAGGAGCATGAGCGCCTTTGAACTAGGAAGAGGTAAAATGAGCTAGGTTGAGGACAATAAATGTTGTATTTTTCCACACAATCTAACGGAAAATGGCCACGGAATTGGGCGGGATAACTCATATTGGTAGCCTCAAAGTGAGAGGACAAGTTCATCAAAGCGACTTCATTCATCTTTTTTTTCATAATGTACACATAGTCCATCCTTATCTTGATAAACAAGATTTTTATGATAGCTTGAGTTTTTTGGCCGTGGTTATCTCCCTGTATTTGGTTGTCTGATTGGTTAACAAGCTTGCCTGAAAATCTGTACGTTGAACTTCTTTGTTTTATTGCTGAAAATTGGAAGGGATTTTCAAGTCACCTGCAAAACACTCATTTGTTGAAATATGTAAGTTCTTCCAACAACATAGATTTGGCTAGTGTACCAAATGCTGCCATAACCCAAAGAGCTTACCAGTATTTGTAAGAATATTCCCCTAGTAGTTGAAGGTGGGAAAATCATAAGGGTACGAGGCTCTCTGAAGTTTCTCCAGCCTGCATCCACAAGTAATTGGGCCAAGTTAATGGGAAGGAATCCCTGGACTACCATGGGCTTTTCAACCCTTTCTGAAGGTTACCTTACAGTACCATCTTGTGCAGGAGCTTTGATGTATTCAGTTAATTATTTAGTTTCATTCTTTCGAAGAAACCTTGATGTAGTAGATATTCCAAAGGTATTTCCTCCGAATGACAATCTTTCTGCTGTTTCCCATGCTTTGACAAAGGAGAATGCATTTCTTCTGCTGCAGTGGATTCAATATTTGAAAAAAAAGCAGAATATGTTGGATGCTTTTATACATAGTATATCGAAAGGAAAATGGTTGAAACCATCCATAGGATTTGAATCTCCAAACAGAACTTGTTTGATTTCATTGGGGGATCTTCTCTCCTCCGAGAAGGTGACATTCCCTTTACTGAGAAAAACCCTAGTTTACGAAATGAATGCACAATGAAGCCACTGGGCCATGAGAAGACGAGGGAAAGTCCCCCCTAGAGGTAATCGAATGCCAGGAGACCAACAGAGTCGACGGTTCATTAATACGACCTCCGGTTTCCGAGCTATGTCGAGTTGCAAGTCGCATGAAAATGTTGTTCAGGGAAACTTGGTGATTTTAAGTCTGGGAGCCAAAAAGCAAACGGAGCAACAAGATTGCATGCCATTGGCTCCTACAAGTTTGTATGGGCAATGCCAACGTGGGAACAGTGCCAGCACTGGCTCGGTGGAGGGTTTTGCAGAGTTGACCCACCAATGCGAGATTGCATGCAATGAAACTAAACAAAACCCTAGTTTACAAAATGAATGCACAATGAAGCCATTGGGCCATGAGAAGATCACGGAGAGGCCCTCCTAGAGGTAATCGCACACCAGGAAACCAATAGAGTCGGCGGTTCATCGATTCGACCTCCAGTTTTCGAGCTATGTCGAGTTGCAATTCGCATGAAAATGTCGTTCAAGGACACTTGGTGACTTTTCGTCCGGGAGAAAAAAAGAAAACGAAGCAGCAAGATTCCATGCCATTGACTCCTGTAAGTGTGTATGGGAAATGCCGACGTGGGAACACTGCCAACACTGGCTTGGTGGAGGGTTTTGTAGAGTTGACCCACCAATGCGAGATTGCATTGAAGGAAACTGAGCAAAACCCTAGTTTAACAAATGAATGCACAATGAAGTCTCTGGGCCATGAGAACATGAGGGAGAGGCCCCCCTAGAGGTAATCTCAGACCAGGATACCAACAGAGTTGAAGGTTCATCGATCCGACCTCGAGTTTCCGAGCTATGTCGAGCTGCAAGTCGCATGAAAATGTTGTTCAGGGACACTTGGTGACTTTCCGGCCGGGCTCCAAAAAGCAAACGAAGAAGCAAGATTGCATGCCATTGGCTCCTGCAAGTGTGTATGGGAAATTCCAATGTGGGACCACTGCCAACACTGGCTCGATGGAGGGTTTTGCAGAGTTGACCCACCAATGCGAGATTGCATTGAAGGAAACTGAGCAAAACCCTAGTTTACAAAATGAATGCACAATGAAGTCACTGGGCCATGAGAACACGAGGGAGAGGGCCCCCTGGAGGTAATTGCATGCCAGGAATTCAATGGAGTCGACGGTTCATCGATCTGACCTCCAGTTTTCGAGCTATATCGATTTGCAAGTCGCATGAAAATGTTGTTCAGGGACACTTGGTGACTTTTGGTCTGGGAGCCAAAAAGCAAACGAAGCAGCAAGATTGCATGCCGTTGGCTCCTGTAAGTTTGTATGGGCAATGCCGATGAGGGAACACTGCCAATACTGGCTCGGTGGAGGGTTTTGTAGAGTTGACCCACCATTGCGAGATTACATGCAATGAAAATGAGCAAAACCCTAGTTTACGAAATGAATGCACAATGAAGCCATTGGGTAATGAGAAGAAGAGGTAGAGGCCCCCCTAGAGCTAATCGCACACCAGGAAACCAACAAAGTTGACGGTTCTTCGATCCGACCTCCAGTTTCCTAGCTATGTTGAGTTGCAAGTCGCATGAAAATGTCATTCAGGGACTCTTGGTGACTTTCCGTCTGGGACCAAAAAAGCAAACGAAGCAGCAAGATTGCGTGTCGTTGGCTCTTGCAAGTGTGTATGGGAAATTACGATGTGGGAACACTGCCAACACTGGCTTGGTGGAGAGTTTTGCAGAGTTGACCCACCAATGTGAGATTGCATTGAAGGAAACTTAGCAAAACCCTAATTTACGAAATGAATGCACAATGAAGTCACTGGGCCATGAGAAAACGAGGGAGAGGGCCCCCTAGAGGTAATTGCATGCCAGGAGACCAACGGAGTCGACGATTTGTTGATTGGACCTTCAGTTTCCAAGCTATGTCGAGTTGCAAGTTGCATGAAAATGTCGTTCAAGGACACTTGGTGACTTTCTGTCCGGGAGCCAAAAATCGAACGAAGCAGCAATATTGTGTGTCGTTGGCTCCTGAAAGTGTGTATGGACAAGGCCGACGTGGGAACACTACCAACACTGGCTCGGTGGAGGGTTTTGCAGAGTTGACCCACCAATGTGAGATTGCATTGAATGAAACAGAGCAAAACCCTAGTTTATGAAATGAATGCACAATGAAATCACTTGTCCATGAGAACACGAGGTAGAGGGCCCCCTAGAGGTGATCGCATGCTAGGATCCCAACGCAGTCGATGGTTCGTTGGTCCAACCTCTGGTTTCCGAGCTATGTCGAGTTGCAAGTCGCATGAAAATGCCATTCAGGGACACTTGGTGACTTTCCGTTTGGGACACTTAGAGACTTTTGGTCCTGCTAGGGTTTATGTTTATTAAGGATTGTATAATTTCCTTCTTGACAGCACACCTATTATACCATGTTAAATTTTTGATACTCGATCTAGATAAATGCTTTATACCAATTATAACCATTAGTTCAATGCATAAATTTAACCATAAAACATTTACATAAAGAAGTTAACATGTAGGATCTAGTTAAGAATAACAATGCACAAGAGGCACAACATTTTATCCCAGGAAACCCTCATGGGGAAGAAAACCTAACAACCTTTCTTAGAATAATTATATGTTTAGAAAACAAGTATAATGAAAACATGAACAAACCCTTACCGTGAATGGTTTTACCACATGAAAAAACCTTAATGACACATGAAAACAAGAGTACTTATCTACATGAAGATTACCTCCAAGCCATAAGAATATCCAAGCATATCGTTCCCAACCAATAATAGAAGGCACTTTATTTCTCGAATCCCAAAGTAACGTTTGTTCCTTTCACCAATGTTGCTTTGAGCACTTGTATGTAGTTACTCATATGTAGTGTTGAATCTAATTGTACAATCAAATATTGGGCGTTGATGAAATGTGTAGCATGTATTGCACTTAGTTTTATTAAATTACACTTGAACATTGACTTAACTTGTAATTTAATCATCCAAACTCACAAATTTTAATTAGACCTATCCAATTAGTGTGCATGAGTGAGTTCGTTGAAACCTTGAAAAACATTGTATTGCACTTAGTTTGATTAAATTAAACAAGCAAGAGCTTTGACTTAACTTGTAATGATCATCCAAAGTCACAATTTTTAATTAAATACCAATTAGTGCACGCATGTAGTGAGTTTGTTGAAACCTTTAAATATAATAGTTTGTTCTTTTGACATAGCACATTCATGAGTAATAGATAATCCACACAAATCAACACAATAGATTGACACAAGAACATGTGGAAACTGAAGAACAAATACAAAGTGAAATGTATAATTCATTTATAAGTGAAATGTCAATGTACATGTCTCCAAAAGTACATATATATCCAAAACTATCCAAAAGTACATGTATCCAATGAAGTCAATGTACATGTCTCCAAAAGTACATGCATAATGAAGTCAATGTACATGTCTCCAAAAGTGAATGTATCGAAAAGTACATATATATCCAAAAGTATCCAAAAGCACATGTGTCCAAAACTATCCAAGCCACATGTACATGTATCCAAATGTACATATATACCATAAGACACATCAAAAATCAAGCTTCCTCTTGTTCTTTCCCGACGTTGATCCTCTAGACACATATCTAGGATCAGTGTGCATCTTTGGATCCTGCAAATTAAATATCAATTGTTAAATTCAACTAACTATGTACTAATACATTAGCTCAACAATTAACTCAACAATTATCAACTTTTGCATGGAAAGTGCATGAAACACTTGGTCACTGAAGGACATCTCACCTCAACTGACAACGGGGATTGCGCTACTTGTGTAGTAGATGGAGCCGTTGGTTGAACATCCAAGATGGTCGAACTAGGGGGGCCAGGAACTGCTCCTGCTGGTGGTGGCTACAATGAAGAAATGTTGAAATAGTTAGAAATGCATGAATAAACAATAGACAACAATAATAAACTATGTAAAGATCATGTTGAAATAGTTGCATACCTGTGTGTGATCAGTTTCCATTGCAGATGAAAAACTGACTGCTGCATCAACTATTAATGCGAGGTTTTGAGTAGACAACTCGGGTTCCTGATGCAGTAAACATGCAATTCAAACATTAACAAAAACGGTTTATGCACTGGATTTCAAGTTAAACAACAAATATCATCGAAGGATATACATTAACATTGTATGAGTAAGCCCATGGTCGTGGGCAGCTGGAGTCTTGCTAGGAGTAGGCCGCCTCACATACACACGACCCTTGTTCACAAATGGCCTAGCGGGAGATACAAATCCAGGCAATGATCCAGATGTCTCGGATGGTGCCTACAGTCAGCAAGTGTTCATGTAGTTAGACATGCATGATTCAACAAACAAACATGTATTTAAAAAATGACATTTTTAATTGTTTACCCGGAGCCCAGATGTTTCATCGGACGGTATGACCATGGGTGCTACCTCCACATTACCTTTCCCCAGTGAAGGATCTGCCATCTTCAAGTTTAATAATTGTAAATATTAGACCATAGATAGCATTAGTGAACTAAAATGTAAAGTATGTGGAAATTAACAAATTAACAAGTATTAAAAAATTGAAATTTTAAAATGTTTACCTCGGTGTGAGATACGGCAATGGGTGCTATATAAGATGGGCCTGCCAAATGGGTAGCATCATGCTCCCTTGTAGAGTTTGGAACATCTGACTCTGGGGCGTCACTGCCGGCATAAAGCATCAATTGTAAGTTCACAAAATTAATATATTAGCTCAAACTATATATATGTGTACAACGACAAAAAGAAATGAAGAATTTATTACAATTAACCATGTACATACCTCACCCAAAAACCCACTGAAGACAACATCTGAGGCAAGACCATAGCAGGTACGACCACATGATGTGCACTAGTGAGGATCAATACTAGGAAGGGGATGTGTCGATGGTCCTGCACGAGACGATGGTCTTGCATGGTGACGACCTGGTGTATGTACCACACCAGGGATAGATGTCCCTTCCTCACCCATATGATGAACCATAGTGCCATGGAAAACAACCGCCTGTGCCAAACTCAAAAATGCATCACGTGTCTGTGGAATAACACATGTGCAGGTGGGACATCTGGCCCAGGCAAGTGCCTGCGAGGTGCAAGGATAGGGCGATCCTGGTCTCGAAGCCTCGCATTGGGTTAGTTTTGGGGCATCCCCCCACTAATCCCCTGAAACTGCAAGATGTCAAAATAGTTGACGTGTTCATGTAACACGAACTCTACGTACATATTCGAAGGAAATACAAGGAAATTTCCCTATTGTTATGTGGTGGCATATCAAAAACCATGTACCATCTGTCCATCCAGTTATCAACAAATGGTTGAAATGTGCACCACTCAATGGAGATATGAGTCCTGTTTGCATTTGCGATTTCCCCCATCCGAGGGTCCCTAAACAATGCAAATATGAGCTCTTTGGATATTTTCAACATTTTTATTACATTGTAGTCTATCCCATTAGCATATTATTGTCTTTTTCTTTCTCTATATGATGTAATATCATATAGTACATTGCTAGACTCTGAAATGGTGTCAACAATTGCATCCAAGGTTGATGCAAGCGAGCGATGAATCCTCTCACCACCACTAAAAGCTGCACTAATGCCCCTCAAGCGGGCAATCTCAATCAGTATCTCGGCATTTGTGTCCATAGCTACAACTGCAATAAAAACATCAATACGAAAATCATTAGAAACATATACATGGTATATAATGACGTCTCTTCAAAATTGAAAATGTATTAAATCAAACTCAAGTAAGCAATTTAATGGAATTCACTTACATACATTTAAAATTTAAAATTAAACATTTAACAATTAAAAAGTAAATTTCGTTCAACTTCTTTCTAGAAGTTAAGGCACTTCTTAACCCTCATTGGTGACTTTTCCATGCAAACTTGGGTTTAAACTTCTTAGAATTTAGGAGTGTTATTTTGACATGTTTTGTCCTTTACGTCCCTTGCAGAAAACAATATTTCCATCAACTTCATAATCTAACATTAAATTGATTGATTTCAACATATTATGCCTTGTGGTTGAAGGGGAGGACAAAGTGGCATGGAATGAAATGGATATTTATGAGTTTTTCTTGCCAATATGATTACATATGTACTTGACATGACTATCAATGATTAAGATGTTGAATAATCAACTAGAGATTGTGACTAGAATGACAATAACAACAATGTCAATTTCTCAAAACAGAGACAATTTCTCTTTGTAAAATCGATCTCTACATTGTATGGCAAGTTCAGAAAATTAAATAAAAAACATAGTGATTTTCTATATGAAGTCTTTGAGTTGAATCGACGGTCCCTGAGCGTTGAGTAGATTGATCGAGGGTGTGGATAGTGCAGGCGCGAGAGGCACTTTGTTAATGTGTTTTGGCATTTAGTCAAGGGTGATTAACTAAGAGGCAATGTATAGCTACATACACTTGTGATGAAATTTTGATTATGTTCATGGACAAATGATTGTGATGAATTTTTGAGAAACCAAGTTACTAATTTTTTATGCATTTTTTCTATTCATGCTTGTGCATGCATTTCATCTTGTTATGGTCATTTCCAAGAAAAATTATTTAATTAGTCTCATGGGAAATGACCTTTGAGGGTTGGAAATTTGGGTTTCATGTGGATGGATACATTGTAGAAAGGGAGGAGTTCTATTTTTTTCAATTTTTGGTTGGATTAGGAATTTTTGAGTTTTTGAAAAGGGATTCATTTTAGTTATTCAGTCATCTTGGTTGAGGGAGATGTGAATTTAATTAGAGATTGGGTTATTCCCAATTTTATAAATATTGCAAAATTAGATTGTTTTAAACTATACAAAAATGGTAATTTAGGTTAAGAAATGACAAAAAAATGGTATGGGTGAATGAATTACCTGATTATATGACAATCCACCAGTGAATTTGCCTCCCCTCCAACTAAATCAAGCTCCTCCGATACTCTAGGGCACACAAACCATCCTCTTCCAACCTTGAATTCACGTTTATGATGCGTGAAGAGCACCGCGTGTGGTCGGGGGTGGTCGGGACTATGTTTTTAAATTGATTTTAGATTTACATAACGAGTATGCGTTTTGTAACTACATAACGCGTACGCGTTTTGTAGTTCTATAACGCGTACCTATTGTGGTTACCTATCCTACATGTCTAGTGACATGTCAAGCTCGGGTTTACCATACCAAGTGCTAAGTATCAGAAACGCGTTATGTTTTTATGTATCAGAAACGAGTTTTGAAAAACTAGGGTTGCATCTAAAGTGACCCTCATCTTCTTGCACACACCCTGAATTCATTACTCATATTATCAAGGTAAGTGTTCTCATTAAGTGTATATCTGCTTAAAGTTATAATAAATATGTTCTTATTTCGATTGAGTATAAATCCCTATTTGTACTATTAGCTTTTTTATGTAGGCAACCCATAAGGATGTAAGGGTATTGTCTTTCTATACCATGCTTGAGTATGAATCACAGAGAGAATCTTTGGGTGGATCAACATCATGATGGATCATAAATTACTATAAAATAATGCTAGATTATTTTCTTTTTGGATATTTTGCATTTATAGCTCTGATTTTTATTAGGATCGACTATTTTTTGTTTTTCCATCCATTCCTAGAGTTGCATAGGGTCTCAGTACAAGTACTTCTAAAATGGGGAAATAATATTTTAATTATTTAGACAAGCATAAAAAAGACTTCGTGTGGATTACTGAGAAATATGGAGATGCAATTGAGTTGGCCTTCAAAAAGAAGAAAATAGAGGCTAGAAAGAACAGGCTAAGATGTTTTGAGGTAATTAAATCAATGTGAAACAAAAAGGAAAATTTTGTTGAATGGAGGAATACTTATTTGTTCATAAGCTAACTTTTATGAACGTAATGGTAGTCATGAACATTTTTGGACTAGACTGAGAAGCTTATCAAGTACAAGGACTTTGTAAAAAAGGATTTGATCCTATTTTTTATGGCATATTTTCAAATGAACCATTCTATCCATGGTTGATGGTTTGAAACCAAGAAAAAGGAAAATATTTTTTTGGTTTTTAAGAATTACAAGAGAGTAGAAAGGCATTCTTGGTTGTGACTCCATTGGTAAAATCCCATCTACACTTTTGGTTATATAGACTGGGAGAACAATCCTAATGTTCTTAGATTGAAGATAGAAATTGATGTATTTTAATGGACATTGTTATTCTACAAGCTTGTATCAGTAGCTTGCTTATGTTTGTTGGCTTGGCATAGCTTCAGAACATTAGGATACAAAAAGATGTACATCATTCTTTTCATTTGAGTTGTTATATTGGCTAAAGGAAGAGAATGTAATAGATGTTATAATGATAATAAAGACATATTTCTTTATATCGTGTTTTGTCAAGTGTAAGTTGTTTGTGTGAATGAGTAGTTATCTAGCCACCTTTTTTTGTTTATGTTCTTTCTAACTCTTTGGAAGAATATTGAAATTTTGAAATAATTGTAAGTTCTAGATTGGATATTTTATAACGTTCTAAGTTAAAACTATACATTAATATTTGTTCAAATGCTATGTATCTTTATTGGTTTAAATGATATGTATTTGTTTATAAAATGCTATGAATCTTTAATTTGTTTCAATGATATTAATAGATCATCATGAATATTGTATGATGTGAATACTTTTAAATTATTGACATCATATTAGTTTATATTGAATAATAATGATTAAATAAAATAAAATGAATAAAAAACTACTAACTTAGTAATAAATATAATGAATATGAAACTACTAAATCATAGCCTGATATTATACTACTTGCATGGTGCTTTATAATGCGACTAAATATACGAGTATAATATTAAAAAACAATCAATAAATAAAATAATAAATAAGTTACAAAAAAAATAAAAAATAGTGACTGAATAAACTATAAATACGGTACTAAAAATTATGGCAATTAATGACCAAATAAATGAATAAATGTACTACTAAATGACAACAATTAATGTCTAATTAATCTAGTAAATGTATTATTAAAATGGTGGAATCTAAGGACCAAATAAATGACTAAATGTACTACAAAATATCGATAATTAATGAACAAATAAATGAGTAAATATATTACTACATGATGAATAAATTCAAACAATTAATACCTAAGTGATAAATAACTAATTCAGTCGAGTGAACAGAGACTGCTAATTTGTTACCAGTGGTCGCCACCTAAAAAATAGTCGTTTATATCCAAATTTATTAATTTTTTTAGTCACTAATTTTCCATTTTGTACTAATTAAAGGTTGGTTATCATCTCCACAATAGGTTGCTCTACAATCTAGACAAGTTCTATGTTCTTAAAGGTGAAATCTTGAATCTTATCAGAGAGGTGCACACCTACAAAGTTGCAAGTCATTTTGGTGTTGGGAAGATAGTTGCTAACTTACAAAGGTATGTGTATTAGCCTAGAGTGAAAGAATATGTAGCACAATATATTAGAGGATGCATAATTTGTTGTACCAGCAAGACCAATAATAGAAAGCAAGGTCTATATCATCCCTTACTTGTAACCACTCGACCTTGGGAAAGCATTTACATGGATTTTGTGGGTGGGTTACAAACCACTAGGAAGGGACATGGCTATTTATTTTTGGTCATTGAATGATTCAACAAGAACTGGATTCTTATTCCTTTTGAAAATACCATCAAAGGACAATAAGTAGCTCACATGTTCTTTGAGAAGGTTTGGGTGCACTTTGGGATACCAGGGAGCATCATCTCGAAAAAGGATACCATATTTCTTAGTTCCTTATGGACTACACTTTTGGATAAGATGGATAGTAAGTTGAAGAGATATATAGAATTTAATCCATAAACATATGTCCATATAAAACATAATATACACAAGAAAAATCAGAGATATTAACTAAACATTCAACTACAAGAACGAACTAGTCAAAAATTTTAACTGAAACACCCCTTGATTCAATACTTCCCAAACACCTCCTAACCTAATTGAATTTGTACCAAACATGCTTCAATGGACCCTAACAGTACCAAACACACTCAAACTGATCACTAACATACTTCAAGTCGTGGTTAGGGAAGTTATACAAACAAAAACTTATGGTTGTATATTTTACATATTTGTTTGTAAAATATGACCCAATGACAAAAACCTAATGAGCCATTTTTGCATATTTTACATAGATCAATCAATGACTCCTCCTAATTGACCCAAACTCTTTCCTAACAGCTCCAAATTGACCTGAACAAACCCAAATACATGTGAATGAATATCCAATATACTTTATGGGGTTGATATTAAATTTACACACATTTCGTGAGAATTGTAAAGCCATGACAATAGATCTACACATAGGACAAGAAACACTAGAATATTGAGCACAATATGAAGGAAAAACAATGAGAATTTTATTAATATATGGGACAGTACATTCAAAACAATGATGGATGCTACAAAAGATTCAAATACATGAGAGAAACCTGCTACAATAATTGAAGAATTTCTGCAAATGGATAGCAAATGAGAGAGGTAAAATGGCAACTCCAATGAGTGATTTCCTCAAACTAGTGCGCCCTCTACAAGCATGAATTTGACCCCCAATATTTAGATATTCTCTCTCAGGTATGCCCCCAATAATATATGAGTTCTGTACATACCATAGAGTATCCACCAAGAGATATAAGAAACCAAAGGTGCACCCTCCTCAACCAAGATCTACCACAACACAAGCTACCAATGCCAGAAAACACCAACGAACTTTCACTTCTACAAACTAAAACTGAAAAAAACCAACATGAACTCAAACTAGATACAAAACATGTAACTGATCTCCTTCATTCAATCTCCATAGAGAAATTAGAGTGTCTTCTCCTCGCATGCTAGCTAGGGTGAAATATTTCATCACCGAAACTAGTTACAATAGTAAGGGGCACATCTCCCAAGCATGAAAATCTCACTAGCTCTCCAATTCAAATTGCAAATGATCAAAATATTTCGCCCATGGTTCCTGCAGCCATTTTATAGACTTATTGAGTCCCTTCCCCCCTTATTCTCGAAAATTCTTCCAATAATAATAATAAAATTTGAATTAGTTGAGAGAATAGTCATTCATGACATTCTTTTAATTCCCTTATAATGTAGTTTGTCCACATGAAACCTTAACCAAACTTGGGAATTCGAATAGGGAGGGAGTTACACCAACCTTGTGGGACCATTCCAGCTCAAGTGCTAACCTTATCTATTTTTAGGACCTTCCATTGTCATAGTTTTCATAGATGTTGTCATACGTGTCATAAGCGTTGTCATAGGTTGTCATAATTGCTGTCATGGATTCTTTGGGGGTTACACTTCACTAGTGTGCCCTCTTGGTCTATTTTTATCTTGGTGTTGATTCATGAGATTCTTTGCAAGTTACTCTCCCACTAGTGCGCCCTTCTTGCTCTATTTTTGGCCCAAGAAGTTATGATTCAAAAGATTCCTTCATGATTGGATTCCTTACACCTTGGATGGGATTTACTCTTCATGTGGATCCCAATCATCCTCTTATGTTCCCTCCTAGGTTGATTAGACCTTTCCATATAATTAATGAATTTTTTACCATTATTATTGCAAAAATTAAGACCTGCATCACCCCTTCTTGATTTAAATTTAAATGTGTATAGTGAATATAGGCCAAATAATTCCCTAATTATTTTGTTTTCCACTCAAACCCATAGGAATTGGATGGGTTAATGGAGTGACCATAGTGGAACTATGGAGGGGACATTAAAGAAAATTATTCAACAAGACTTTGATGCATATTTTGACAGGTTATAATCATATGCATCTGAATACTTGGGATGAAAATATGATCTATATTCAACACTCTTATAATGGATAAATCCACACTACCATTGGTAGCTCACATTTTAAAACCTGTTTTGGATATTTGCCACCTTTGCCTCTAAATGTTATATATGAACATAAAGGAGGAGTGAGGGAAGAAACCATAGGAGAAGCATTAAGAGATGAAACAATCATTGATAAGATTGGGAAAATCCATTTGCAAATACACGAGACATTGAAAAAGTCACAAGAAAAGTACAAGGCTAGAAATGACCAAAACAAGGTTGACAAATCATTCAAATTGGCGGATCAATTTTAATTATTGTTGAAGAAGGAAATGCTATAGGATATAGGTAATAAGATCAAGGCTCTATAGTATGGGCCTTTTGAGGTATTGGTGAAGATGGGAGATAACACCTACAGAATTAGTCTACCCGCATCCATGTGCATTTACTTAGTAGTGAATGGAAAAAATTTGAAACCCTATGAGCATTCCATGTTAGATTTGGAGGAGCAAAAAGTCCTCACTACCATAGAGAACTTAGCACTTGATACTTAATCGGAGTTGGAAGAAGACATAATTTTACAAAAGAATTCTAGAACTATTAGACATGGATAGCATGACCTTTTTTAGATTGGGTTGAAAGGACAAATTCTAGGAAAGGATAAATCGTACCTTGTGGAGAAGGTAGAGAAAAAATTCTTTGGCTCATCTAGTAAGATATTTTGGGGACCAAAGCCTTCCAAAATGGGAAGGTATGGTTTGAATTAGATCAATATATAATTTTTCATCTACTTCAGTGCTTTTTGGGTGCAAAAATAGGATGAATTAACTTGTAGGGCCCATTTTAGGGGCAATTCATACTTTGCAGAGTGGGGTCCAAATAATTCCAAGGCCTATATGAGGTCTTAAACAATGTTTTTGGTGTCCAAATTTTGTGATCATTTCTCACAACCCCTTGACATTGTTCTACACTGTGATCACTTTCTAATAGTGCAAGAATCGCCTCAATCAATGTTTATATGAGAAATTTATGCCCCCCGTGAGTTGACCTATACATATGACCACCATAATACATAATGGATTCCATGTTAGATCTCATTCCCTCAAAATGTGTAGTCATGTGTGGAATTTCAAGAAAATTATAGATGGTTTTAAACCCTATCCCTAATCAAGAGTTGTGGCATGGACAAACCCTAACAATAACCTTAGATGGCTATTAGACTATGTTAAATATTGAACCATTAGGAGGAGAAGGGGTTCCATTTTGATGATGTCATTGTATTATTCCATATGTGAGCAAAAATAAGAAAGTGGATATTAGAGGAAAAATAGAGGAAGTAGGAGATCCTATCATAGTAGTGCAGGCCACAGTGTAACTCCATAGTGAGTACCACTTTCTCTATATTTTTATTACATATTGGAGACGAAAAGAGCAAGGCATAGTCCTCACTTTTGGTTGGGTTTTTTCCCCCATAGTGGGTTTTCCCAACGTATATATTGTGTTATTCATATGGATGTGTTTTTTTTCTCCAGTTATTTTCCTTTCAGTTTGAGTTCATTTATCATTTTTTTGAATTAAGATAACACAATGAATTAAGTTTTAAGATCCATTGTGACGAACTATTCCAGTGGAATATCCACGACATTTTATGGATCAATTAATTCCTTACTTATTCGTGTAGGTCTTATGGGACATAAAAGATTCCTTGAACCACCACAAAACTCTATAGAATGTACCCTTTCCGGCTTTAGTAGGACATGGATATCATTTCGAGGTTCTGCACACAATAGATGGCTATTTCACTTTTGATAAAAAATAAATTTTCTATGACCCCAATCCATAAAACGGGCCTGAAACCATCACATAGGATTGGATCATTAGAATCTCTAGGGGATGTGGGAATCATTAAGATATTTTTCATACCGACATGGGTCTTAGGGGCTTAACCATGGTTGTTTAAGGAAAACAAGGGTCGTATGATCTAAATTAATCTTCTAGGGATTATAATCCATTAATAACACCTTCAAAAACCTTAAATACTCTAAATGGATTCTTTGACCTCTGAATGAGATATCAAAAGAATCAGAAAGTTTTAGATGTAATGGATGGGTTTTCATACCTTGAAAATGGTCATGGGAGAAAATAAAGGGTCTTAGGACCTAAATGAAGACTTTAATACTCATGATCCATGAACAAGTCCTTGAACCAATATAGAGGCCCTTTATATGTGATGTTTATCCTTTTATTACAATATGGGTTCCATTAGGAGGTTTTGTGCACCAAGGATGGGTATTGGGGTCTTAACCATGTTAAGAGGGAATATAAGGACTTAAGTCCTATATAAATATTTTAAGTAATTATCAATGAATGTGTCTTTGACGAACCACATAGACCCTTTAAAAGGGATATTTGACCTTTGAGAGATATATGATTTCCTATAAGAGGTTCTACATACTAGTGATGGATCTTGGGATCATGACTATGGTTGAGTGAGGAAGAAAAGGTTCTTGATGACCCAAATCAATCTTCTAGGGATCATTGGAGAAAAGGGAGCTTCTTACCATGGTCAATACCTAGAGACCCATCTTTGGTGCACAAATCCTCCTAATGTCACCCTTATCTCAATCAAAGGCCAAATATCCCCTATAAACAACATATGTAGTGGTTTTAGGAGTTTTCCATGGCCCACGAGCCTTAAAATATTCATTTAAGACGTAAGAACCTTTAATTTTCTCCCACAACCATGGTCAAGGTCCCCAGGTCCATCAATTTTGTCTAAAACTCTCTAATGGTTCCTATATTTCATTCAAAGGCCAAATTTTGTGATCCATAGAAGATTAATTTTGATCATGTGACCCTTTTTTTCTTTAATTGACCATGGTCAAGGAACTAATATCCATACCAAGTACATAAATTATTTTAATGATACACATATCCCACTGAGAGACCAATGGTATGGGTTTGTATGGTTCTTTGAATCCTATTTCAAAGATCAGGGCCCTAGAAGCTCCATTTTTTGACAAAGTCCCAAAATCCATCTCTTGTGTGCAAATTTCCTAATGGTATGCATATCCAACTCAAGAACAAAGGAACATTTTAAAGGGGTTTTGTTGTGGTTTGATATATTTGTCATGTCCCATTATAACTATAAGATTATTTTAAGGATGGAGGACTTTATTTTTCTCCCCCAATCATGGTTGAGGCCTAGAGACCCAACCCTACCACTCAAAAAATCCAAATAACACCCCTATACCACTCTTATGAAAAAGATCCATTTTGGAGGACCCATGTTGTAGTTCAAATCCTCAATCATGGTCTATTATCCCAAGAATATTTGTTTAGGATTTGATTACCTGGATTTCTCCCTGAACTATGGTTAAGGCCTCGAGATGCATCTCTAGTGCACAAAATGTCGTAATGCTACCCAGACCTTTCTTGCTATATAAGACATGTAATGTGGTTTATGGACCCAAAGACCTTATTTTCCTCCCTTGATCATGACCAAAGCCTTACTGTACACATCACTAGTGCACAAGACTTCATAATGGTATCCATATTCCACTTATAGGCCACATATCACTTCTAATATGTTTTGGTTTTAGGTCATGTTCATGGGGATTGAACCTTAAGGATCAATTTATGATGTAAGGATCTTTCTTTTCACCCATGACTCTAATCAAGGCCTGAAGACCCATCCCATTATAAAAAAAATTATTGATTGTGCCCATATCCAACTTGTATGCCAAAGATCCACTTTAAAAGGAATATGTTATGGTTCATGTCCTTGATCATTAACCATTACCTCAAAAATATTAGGGTATAATTACCTCAATTTATTCCCCAACCATGGTAAAATATCCACTCTTAGTGCACAAAAACTGATATTTCCACCCATATCCCACTTTAAAGATAATGACCTCCTATAGAGTGCATTTTTTTTTTATCGAGTCCTTGTTCATTGTCCTTGGTACTTAAATGATTCATATAGGGCTGAATGGCCTTATTTTTCTCCCATTCCCATTGTTAAGGCCTTGAAACCCATCCACACTATCCAAGGCATTATAGGAGCAACCATACTCCACTTGGAGGCCAAACATACCCTTTGGAGGGCTCATGTGATGGTTTGAATCCTTTTTCATGGTGCGGGAGCCCTAGAGCTTCATTGAGAGTCTAATTACCTTGTTTTACTCCCCTTACACTAATTATGTCACTAAAACCTATCCCTCATGTAAAAAAAAATAGTAAGAGCACTCAAATATTATTGAATACTATTGTGAAAGGGACTATGTGGTGGTTTGAGGTATCAATCAAGACTTCAATATTTTTTTATATTCTTTTTCAAAATAAAAAAATATTCTTATATAAAAATAAAAATAAAATAATATAAAAATGCATCTCTTCAATATCTTTCCAACGAACTGAAGAACTCAGAAAATAAAGTTATGATAGAAAATTATGGCCAAATTACTAACATGTACTTTTTAAAATTAAAAATAATACATGCATGTTTTAGAATGTGCATGCATTATTAATGTGTGCACATTTCTAAAGCACCTGTGTGTTCTTGTGAATGCTTATTGGGAAAAATCATAACAGTCTATGTCTTGGTTCAAAAGGAATCCATAGAGTAGTGAAAAGAACATGTGCACATTCTCAAGAGCACACATATGTTCTTGTGTGAGGGCATTCACAATTTATCCATTGCCACTTTTCGTCCATCAATAATGTGCGATTCCCCTAACTAATTTTATCTTTGATTATTTTTATTGATACTTTTATCATGGAATGTGAGTATGAAAAATTAAAGATCAGTTTAATGTGATCTCCTACATTGTCTAAGTATACGTATAAACAAGATAACATATATCAATTTGACATAGATATTTGATTATCTTACCTAACTAGTTGAGTTTGAGAATAAAATAAATAAACCCATTTTAAAAAACGACCTTTACTACATTACAATCTGAAAAAGCTTATTTAAAATAACTAACAAATTACTTTTATATAGTCCTTTAAGTCATGTTGATATCTCATGGATGGAAATAAAAAACATTCCATTCTTTTTTTTTTCACACATAAATATATCTTACTATTAATAAAGCGAAATAGTAAATAGGAACATTACATCAGGACTACAAAGCATATAACATACTGTCAACATGAGCACCAAAAGAAACGACTCATGGACCCCATAAAATACTGGCATCTGACCACGTCACATCGACGCGAGATCCATACCATCCCATACAAACTGATAAAAACATCTCCCAGTTGTGTCAGACACACCAACTGAAAGTCCAAACTGAAACAGACCACATGTCTCAAAGTGTCAAGATGTCAATACATAAATACATAAAATATCTGCCCAAAATAAGTCCAAAACAGCCAGAGGCCTGGACAACAAAGATCTATGAATCCCATAGAGCCGCATAAACTAACCGGATCAAAAGTCCAACAAGAAGTTGGAGAAAAGATACTAAGTACCTGCACAAAAAATATATCCGCATAAATACATGTGAGAAATGAGTGCCAAAAAAGCCCAAATAGATCCAAACATATCAGTCAGCTCCAAAGCAGGTCAATCGAGCCCCGAGAGTAAAGAAGGTCCTTGTGACATTCCTCCCACAATATACAGCCCAACGGTGAATGCAAAGCCCTCTTTGAAAGGTGACCTACCACCAAATTAATCTCGTGGAAAACATGAGCAAAGTGAATATGTTGAAATTCACATATATATTTTATAACAGTAGCCATCCATTTAGTGAGTATCAATACATTCAGTGTGGATGTTCCCTGAGCCCAAGAAATAATGGATGAGGAGTCGCCCATTACTACAATAGAGGAAACCTGTAAGCGCCGGGAAAAATATAGAAGGAGCCAGAGAGCACATAGTTCGCTTCGTGTATTAGTACCAGGGCCCAAATTTAAATGTAACAAGTAGGAGACGGAGGTGTTTAGATGAAGCACCACACCCGCCCCACAACCCCCGCCCACCCAATCCGTAGCTCCGTCAAAGAAACTGCAAGGGTACATTAGAACAGGGGGAGCCAAGAGATAACCGGGCACCTTACCAGAAGTGACAATCTTGCCCCCTGAAAGTACAGAACCAAAATGATACTCCATAAAAGAAGCAATGATACGTCCACTTAGCCAATGCAAATTAATAGCAGTCCCCTCGAAAACGAGGCGATTACGCATCTTCCATAGCTCCCACATCATATAACAGGGTAGTTCGAGCCATTGAGCATATAGAGAATCGTTTGTCCATTTACCAAAACTGTCCAGTAAGGTAACCGAGTGCCAATATGCGTTTATCCCAATAGAATTGACAGTGAGCTTCTAGAGCTCCCTCCAGAAAGGACACAAAGAGAAAAGGTGGTCTACCGTTTCCTCGTGTGTACAACAAAGAGGACACCAGCTAGGTCCGTTGAAGCCGCGCCGACAGAGACTGTCCCAGGTAAGAATATAGTTGCCCATAGCCAACCAGACAAAGCATCTAATCCTCGGAGGAATGGCTAGTTTCCAGATCAGAGAGTGCCACCAAACCGCCTTCGGTTTACAATCAGCAAATAAAGAATCATAAGCAAGTTTCAACGAAACCATACCATGAGCAACATCCCACGACCAAACCAACCTGTCCGGAGAATCGCTGAGAAAGATGTTTCCCTGACGAAGAAGCAAGGTAAAATCCGACCATTCTTTCCCCATATCCCTGTGAATGCCAAGTTGACGGGCCGTGATCCACCCCTGATTATTGAACGCTACAGCATGAGACAGGTAGAAAATCCCATGAGAACGTAGATGCGCGAGGAGTTCAGGAGAGAAGTGAAACATGGGCGCAGTCCCCATGACAGGATCCAAACCAAGTCTGATCTCCCGGCCATTGCCAGGGATCCAAGAGAGCCACTTTGCCATAGCCGAGAACGCACCCATGAGCCCACGCCAAATATTGGAGGTGTCGTTTAATAAGTGCCTGTCAAGTCGGAACCAGGATGAGACAGAAAACTTTTTGAGATATTTGGCCCGAGTGATGCAGCCCCACTTTGAGTCATTGAATAATACACGCCGCAGGCTTTTCGCATGAAGAGTAGTAACGAACAATTCCAAATTCTTGATACTCCAACCACCAAGGCAGTATGGTACTTGCAATACTTCTAAAGTGACAGTACGAGAGGGGAAATACAAGTAATATTCCTATGTCAACATGATCATTTTGGTCTTACGTAAGAACAAACATCAATAGCAATTAGGATTTATATAATACCAATTTTCACCACATGAGTTCGTGATATAATATTTTTTTCTACGACATCTATGGTATAGTTAAATATGAAGACCGAGAATAGTTAAAAATGAAGAACAAGATTATTCCTTTTAAAAATGTTGTAGACACGAACTTTAAAACTATGATCCATGAAGATATTATATAATAAAAAAAGCTGCATTCTTGAAAATCACACAAGAACCTGTAAAAGAGTTGCATTATTTTGATAAAGATGAAGGAATTATTACGAAGAAAGGAATTACATTATCTTAACAAATTTCACCAAGAAAAGAAATACAATATCTTAACAAATTCCAAGAAATATGTATGAAAAGGTTAAATCAAATTCCATTGTTTTCGAATAAAAGAATTACATACAATATCTTAACGAATTCCACGAAGAAAAGAATTACAATATCTTAACAAATTCCAAAAATTATGTATCAAAAGGTGAAATCAAGATTTTGAAAGTAAAATTTTATTGTTTTGATATAATAAATTATCCAACCTCTATAGATGATAAGTTAAGTGTTGTGAACAAGTTATCCATTACTTGTTTTTCATGTCTAGTTGTAATTAAATGTTGTTGCCTATGCCTCATTTACTTGTTACCTTTAACTAAACGAGTGGATAGTACACTTGTCCCATCCTCCTTCAATCTAAGGAAAGCATAGATTATAATCTCAAGTCTACTCCAAATTCTAAGATATAAACATAAGTATAATTAAGAATTAATATTAAAAATGTTAAAAATGGAGAACAAATATTTATATAACAAAGTCATGATTAAATATAAAAATTATCTTAATTTTAAAAAATAAATATATTTATACGATTAAAGTATAACATAGCTTAACTTTGGAAAATAAAAACCATAAAAAATAGTAGATTGTCATAACATGAGCCTTGTGATCTTGGCAACTTACAGGTGTGACTTTTCGACACTCTCCATTCAATCCATATCCACAACATGGGAACTTTTATCTTCCCACTTTTGGAATGTTGGAGGTATTATCACTCCACTCCATTACTTTGGGTTCACTCCTATCCAATGCGAAATAGAGTGGCCAAGCCAACACATTATCACTCTCAATACTGATCTCCTCTGAAATTGAAATGAAAGATTTATCCTCATGTTGATAGCCTCTCTGAGCTCTGTCACTACCTCACTCACACTCGGCCTACATGACGGTTCAGACTGAACACATCTCACTGCTACTTTTATAACACCACTCATGGATTTCATGTTGTAACTTCCACCCAACCTCTTGTCTATAATTTCTAGCATTTTCATCCATATCCATTACATACGGTGTCACTTGATATTATTTCAATAATTTCTGTGAGCAGCCTAAGAGAAGATGCATACAACGAAATATTTGTTATTTTTGTTTTGAATGATTCATGTTAGGATTCCTTATCCATCGAACTAAGTTTACTTCATGCATGGGTAGTTACATCTATAGGCGGTCTACTGCATATGATCTCTAGAAAAGCCACTCCAAAACTATACACATCACTTTTTTCCGTCAACATTTGAGTGTTCTAATACCTGTGAAAGCATTATCCTCACAAAATTTATAAGCTTATGAACTATGGTGGAAATAAAAATAGGAAATGCGGTTTTTAATAATTAATGAATTCGTTTAATATAAAGAATATTACCTCTTTATTGTAAAGAGAGGGTGGTGTGTTATATACTCTAGATCGAGGTATCCTTCCATTCCTTTCATTGCAGTTGTAACATGAGTAGCCTCTCCATCAATTGTCATCCTTGAAGGACTGAAATTGGCCAATTTTCCATTCATATTACAGTCTCACGGTATGTTGGATGTCTTTATGTCTATATGGATTATCTTTGGGATGGAAACCACGTGCAGGTATTCGAGTCTCATTCTGCACGTAGTGGAGGATATGATTGGTTCAACCACGTGCTGATGTAGCATGACTTTCTTTCGGACAGTTGTGCTACATAGCATGATCAAACTTCTTAAATCCTATGCATTGGTGTCATGTGGGAAAACCTAGTATAGTCGCATGGGGCACAATTGTTCTTAGGTGATGCCACACTACACACGTGATTCCTAATGGGGAGGGCACGCGTATTTATGGTTTGGTTGATAGATGTTTGATGGCTGAAAATTGTTGGTTGTGGAGCCAGATCTTCTTGTCTCATAGATGATGATTCAACCGTGTTTGAACCCCAGGTTTGGTTATGATCTGTTTTCGCCAACAGTTTTCAGGCCCATGGTTTTGGGTGTCCCGTGGTATTTTCCCATTGTATTTCCCTTATAAAAGAAAGACATTGTAACACAGTTAGGGTTGATGTATTAGGTATTATGCATTGTAAATATCTCTGAGATCGTGAAGAGAGACTGTGAGACAGCAAGAGGAAATGCAGCGACTGTGTTGCAGGTTGTATCCCTTCACTTTGCTGGACAGTATAATTATAAGGACTGGCAATTTCAGTGTGGATGTAGCCCATCTTGGGTGAACCACAATATATTTGTATCTCTCTTGTAATGTGTATGTGTGATTATATTTGAATTTATGTTTATTGTTATTGCTCCGCGATCCTATTTTTCTAACAATTGGTATTAGATCCAAAGGTCTATTTGGCAGATAAACCTGCAGGAAGCTAGGGTTTCTGGTTTGAGTGGGAGCAATGGCAGAAGAAGGAAAGTTTAAGGTCGAGAAGTTTAATAGCCAAAACTTCCAGTTATGGAAGATGCAAATGGAGGACCATCTATACCAGAAGGATCTATTCCTACCGTTGGGAGGAAGAGCAAAGCAGCTGGTGGCTAAGAAGGACGAAGAATGGGAGGTTCTTGATAGAAAGGCATTGGGAACAATATGGCTATCCCTGGCTTCAACGGTAGCTTTCAACATCTCAAAAGAAACGACAACAGAGGATTTGATGAGCACACTGGGTAAGTTGTATGAAAAACCCTCGGCCTCCAACAAGGTATTCCTAATGAGGCATTTATTTAATATGAAGATGTTTGAAGGTGGATCTATTACTGATCATTTAAATGAATTTAATACGGTTACAAATCAACTAAGTTCTGTAAGTGTGAACTTCGATGATGAGGTTAGGGATCTTCTAATCTTGTGTTCATTGCCAGAAAGATGGAATAGCTTGGTCATGGCTGTAAGTAACTCTGTCTCTTGTTCAAACACCTTGAAATTTGATGATGTTATTGGTGTTATTCTTAGCGAGGAAATGCGAAGAAAAAGCACAGGTGAGACATCAGGTAATGCGTTGACCATGGAGAGCAGGGAAAGACAAAAGGAGAGAGGAAAGAGCCAAGGTAATCATGGCAAGTCTAAAACGGGCAGATCCAAGTCCAGGCGGGGAAAAATAGAGTGCTGGAACTGTAGAAAAAAAGGACATCTGAAGAAAGACTGCAGATCTCTAAAGAACAAAGGAGATGGACATCAGGAAACTACCTAGGAAGAAAATGTAGTAGGTGATGTGTTACAAGATGCTTTGATTCTTGCATTAGATAATACAAGTGATTATTGGGTAGTAGATTCAGGGGCTTCATGTCATGCTACACCCCATAGGAAATATTTTAATGATTATGTTCCGGGTGATTTTGGACATGTTTTATTGGGTGATGATGAGCCATGTAAAATTGTTGGAATGGGTAAGGTATGGATAAAATTTAAGAATGGAACTGATTGGCTACTGAAAGATGTTAGGCATATTCCTACTATGAAAAGAAATTTGATCTCAACAGGACAGCTGAGAGATGGCGGCTGTCTATCTACGTTTGGAGAAACGTGGTGGAAGATCACTAAAGGATCAATGGTGATAACAAAAGGAGATAAGGTAGGTACGTTGTATTTATGTCCTCATAATACTGACCATTCTATCTCTTTAGCTTCCACATGAACATATACAACATTGTGGCATCATAGGCTTGGCCACATGAGTGAGAAGGGGATGCAGATTCTCCACTCAAGGAAGTTGCTGCCAGATTTGAAGCAGGTAAGTTTGGAATTCTGTGAGAATTGTGTTTATGGAAAACAGAAGAGAGTCATATTTCTCGGGGTTGGAAAACAGAAGAAGAATGAAAAGTTAGAGCTTGTGCATATAGACGTATGGGTATCGGCTTAGGTACAATCTCTTGGTGGCTCTCATTATTATGTTACATTTATTGATGATGCAACTAGAAAAACTTGGGTTTATTGCATTAGACATAAATCTGATGTGTTTGCTACTTTTAAGAAGTGGAAAGCTTTGGTTGAGAATGAGAAAGGAAAAATGTTGAAGTGTCTCAAATCTGACAATGGAGATGAGTATTGCGGCAAGGAGTTTGATAGTTACTGTTCATACCATGGGATTTGTAGAGAGAAGACATTCCTAGGAACACCACAAGAAAATGGTGTGTTCGAAAGGATGAATAGAATGATCATGGAGCGTGCAAGGTGTTTGAGATTGCATGCAGGGTTTCCCTTACAGTTTTTGACAGGTGCTGTAAATAATGCTATTTATTTAATAAACAGAGGGCCTTCAAGTGCTTTGGATGGTGGTATTCCAGAGGAGGCATGGACAGGTAAAAAGGTAAACTACTCATTTATGAGAACGTTTGGTTGTGAAGCATTTGTCCATATTGATAAAGAAAATAGAACAAAGCTTGAAGCTAAATCCAAGAAATATACCTTTATTGGATATGGGGTTGATGATTTTGGATATCGCTTATGGAAGTATGAAAATAACAAAATTATTAGGAGTACATATGTGATATTCAATGAAAAGGTCATGTATAAAGATCAGTTGCAGGGAAAGAAACAAGAAAAAGAAACCACAGAGTACACAGTACTTGATGAAATTGAAGAAAATGAAGTTCCAAAGGTGCCAAAAAATCAAGAACAGCAGCAAGTACCTGAAACTCCTGCAACTGCAAGAAGATCTACCAGGTTAAGTAGAATCCCTGAATGATAGTATCCTCCAATGTATTATTTATTGAAGATTGATGCTGGTGAACTAGAGTGTTATGAAGAAGCAATGCAGGTGGAAACTAGAAAGAAGTGGGAGCAAGGCATGAATGACGAGATGGACTCATTGGTAGGAAACCAGACTTGAGATTTGGTTCAGTTTCCTGCTGGTAAAAGAGCATTGCAAAACAAATGGATTTACAGGTTGAAGGAAGAAGAAGGAGGTAAGAAGCAGTACAAGGCCAGACTTGTTGTAAAGGGGTTTGCACAGAAGAAAGGTATAGATTTTGATGAAATATTTTCTCCTGTTGTTAAGATGACTTCAATTAGGACTATCTTAAGTCTAGTGGCGGTAGAAGATTTGCATCTTGAACAGTTAGATGCAAAAACAACATTTCTCCATGGGGATTTGGAGGAAGAGATATATATGAAACAGCCACAAGGGTATGAGGTCAAAGGTAAGGAGAACTTGGTATGCAGGTTGAAAAATAGTTTGTATGGCTTGAAGCAAGCTCCAAGGCAGTGGTATTTAAAATTTGATAGGTTTATGACAAAACAAGGTTATAGTAGATGTCATTCTGACCACTGTGTTTATTTCAAGAAGCTAGACAATGAAAGATATATTATCTTGTTATTGTATGTGGATGACATGCTTGTTGCAGGGTCTAACATGCAGGATATAAATGTACTCAAAAGGAAGCTAGCTAATTCATTTGCGATGAAGGATTTGGGTGTTCAAAGAAAATCCTTAGTATGAGAATAACGAGAGACAGGAAAAATCGCAAATTCACATTGTCTCAGAGTGAGTACATACAAAAGGTGTTGGAGAGGTTTAGAATGCAGAATGCAAAACCAGTTAGTAAACCTTTGGCCAGCCATTTCAGTCTAAGTAATGAAATGTGTCCCAAGACACATCAAGAGACAGATTACATGTCTAAGATTCCCTATCTATCAACAGTTGGCAGCTTGATGTATGCCATGGTTTGCACAAGACCAGATATTGCACAAGCAGTGGGATTTGTGAGCAGATATATGAACAATCCAGGTAAAGAACATTGGAAGGCAGTACAGTGGATTCTCAGGTATTTGAGAGGTACTACCACTCAGGAATTATGTTTTGGAGGTTCAGACAATGTTCTACAGGGATATGTTGATGCAGATATGGCAGGTGATAAGGATAGCAGGAGGAGCACCACAGGTTATGTGTTTACTGTAGGTGGAACGATAGTAAGTTGGATTTCAAAACTGCAAAAGGTTGTTGCACTTTCAACAACGGAAGCAGAGTATGTTGTTTTTACAGAGGCTCGTAAAGACATGATTTGGTTTCAGAGGTTTATGGAGGAATTGGGTAAGAAGCAGAAGGATAGTAGGTTGTATAGTGACAACTAGAGTGCCATTCATCTTGCAAAGAACTCAACATTCCATTCTAGGACTAAACATATACACCTCAAGTACCATTTAATACGCTCTATTCTAGAATATGAACTATTGAAGCTAGAAAAAATACATACTTGCCAGAATCCTGCATACATGTTCATGAAGGTAGTGACCAGAGAGAAACTGAGTTCTTGCTCGGTTTTAGTTGTCCTTCTAGCATGAAGGTGAAGATGAGAAATTTGCCAAGTCCAAGGTCCAACAAGTACAACAGTGGTGGAGTTGTTGTGATCAGTCTCCAAGTGGGATATTGTTGGTTGTGGGGCCATATCTTCTTGTCTCATAGATGATGATTCAGCCGTGTATGAACCCCAGGTTTGGTTATGATCTGTTTTCGCCAACAGTTTTCGGGCCCATGGTTTTGGGTGTCCCATGGTATTTTCCCATTGTATTTCCCTTATAAAAGAAAGATATTGTAACACGTCTAGGGTTGATGTATTAGGCATTATGCATTGTAAATATCTCTGAGATAGTGAAGAGAGACAGTGAGATAGTGAAGAGGAAGTGCAGCAGCTGTGCTGCAGGTTGTATCCTTTCACTTTGTTGGACGATATAATAATAAGGACTGGAAATTTTAGTGTGGGCGTAGCCCATCTTGGGTGAACCATGATATATTGGTGTCTATCTTGTAATGTGTATGTGTGATTATATTTTCATTTATGTTTATTGTTATTGCTCTGCGATCTTGTTTTTCTAACAAAAATGTCCCCTTTGCAGGTGATTTTGAGTTTGTTATGGTTATTGTGGGTGCCATAGAGTGGCAGGAAAAGAACTGTGATGATATTATGGCGTTGGTACTGGGGACATGGTAGAGACCCATATATTATGTGACACGGATCTCTTGAATTTCTTCAAGTACCCCTTGATGCAGTCGTTCAAGTATATATTGTGGAGGCAACTAGACATGTGGGACCCTACTAGGAAGTATTCTGAGTTGGTCGGGAGTACCTGAGCATTATGGCTCAGGATATTTACTTTTTGACTGGATTGCCGCACAATGGGGTGCAGGAGTTAGTCCCCCCACAGATAGAGGGATTGACGATCCACGGATTAGTGGATTGATATTGTGATGCTGACTAGAGTGCCCTAAACTATGGTTAGATTTTTCTAGTCACTTGAGGGACCTGCCAATAAGGGTTGTGGCTACAACCGTCGTGAGTGTGTTGCAGGTTTCATCCCCCAACGAGATTACAAGGGGACAGTTAGCACTCATGGAGACAGTGATTGTCGATCAGGGGTGGACTGGGGACCCTTGGTGCTTCATACTATGATGGAGCAGATGATTGATTTATGTCGGAGAGGTATGAGGAGGAGATTTTGTTATGGGAGTGTGTTATGCTCCTAATTCATCAACTAGTACTTGACACTAAGGCCACCAATATTGGTGCCTCCAAGGGGGCCTTAAGAGACCCAGATGATGTACTGGGGATGACTGATGCCCCATGCTAGTGGTTAAGAGGTGTGGGACTATTACACCCAACACCTTTTGTATGTGTGGGAGAAGTGTGTCACGGCGATGGAGAGATACCCCTGGAACATTATGGATTATCGGGGGGATTTGGAGTTACCACCTCCTACAGGGGGTTTCGACGCCACATGTATGCTTTGTGTTTTTGCTGATAGTGAAATATATATATTTTTACATGTTTTGTTCTTCCACATTTTTGTATATATGTTTATCATGTACTGATAGTAGTTTCCTTTTTGTGATGCATATATTAGTCTAGTACAACTAGCATGTCAGGCCGAGGAGTGTTGGCAACGAGATATGAGGGATAGATTGACGACAGGAGCGGGTATTTCTATTGGGAGTGTGGCTCTGACTAGAGGAGTAGTAATGGGTGGAGCTCTTGCTAAGGGAGCATTCATAGGGGATCGGATGGCCGTTGTCTTAGTTGACTTAGAGAGGAAGCTAAGCACCATGTCTGTGGGGATTAAAGATAGAGGTGTCGCCGACCTTGATGGAAAGGAGATGGATTTGACTCTCCAGCTTCTGACAAAGTGTGGTCCAGTGTGGTAGCCTATTATCAAGAGGTTGATGGTGGCATGTCATGTGGAGAGGGAGGTGCAGGGAGGAGAAGGTCCTCTACTGATACAGAGGCTGCGACCTGGACTAGAACCAACTCAGGGATTAGACCCCGAGGTAGAGAGCTGTGAGGTCATACGGCCTTTGGCTATTATGAGGCCACATGATCCACTGGATGGGGGGAAACTTGATTTTGTTGTATGGGGCTATGAGCCTATTTTTTGTATATTTTCTTTGATGGATCCTATGGGAGGCAGGTTATATGATTTATCCCTCATAAGGCTATTTTGTATATGCCCCTAGAGGGCCATCTTGTACATGAAATCTATTTTTTTGACGATATATATATACCATTTTTGTGGAATATGTGATATACTTCCCATGTTTATGATATGTCTATGTATGTTGTGGATGTGTGGTTCATGTTTTTCTATATGTTGATGAGATGCATATGTAGTGATAGATACTAACTTGTATGATGCAAATGGTTATCAACTTATGATGCATGATGATGATATATATGTATGCATAGAGGTAGGTATGTACACATAATATATGCAAATGTTTGTTTGTGTGATGTGTAGGACTAGGGAGTCATGTGATGTATCAAGTGCTAGTTCAAGACCTCGTTAGCGACCGAGTCAGCAAATGCATTGTTGTTTCTCGGTATGTGCATCAAAGTAATGGTTTCAAACTTTTGGATGAGAAGGTGCATGCACTAGAACTTGCTCAAAAGGAGTGGATTGAGGAAACAAAATACATTGTTCAAATCCGAGACAATTAGTTGGGAATCTAGGTGTACCCGCAGATGATGTATGCTAAGGTGGGTGGCATCGCTTAAAATACCTATGATGGCATCATATTTTGTTTGATTATTTGTGAGTGTGCACAAACACACTTCGTTGGTGTGGTGGAGTTTGTGGGAGTGGGAATAAATGGCCCAGGAAGTTGATGCAACGTTCTTGGACCATCGAATTTTGACGTCTGCATAGCTAATATAGATTTCTGGTTGAGAGGTCATCTGCAAAAAGAGAATATAGACTTATTCTTAACCCCAAACAATGGATCGAATATAAGAAGATAAAATGTTGGCACAAATAAGAAGGGTAACAGTATATGTTGGGATACTTCTTTATGTTTGGGGCTGTTAAATGTGGGAATCCCTGGTGGTATTAGTAATAGTACCATACATGGGGTATCATCCAACATTTAACAAGGGGGTAGGGGTAGTGGTATTTAATTTCTTATGAATGCTTGTGAGTGATCTGTGTATTCATTGGAAGATGATGAATCAATACAAGTGAGGATACTGGCCAAAGGGGATACAGTTTCGATGGTATCTGACAAGGGGGAAATTACTTCCTCAATTGGTGAACCATGAGGGGTCGTGCTGAGGGAGGTAAGGTGATCTTGAAGTCTCATTATTTTGAGACAAGATTACCATTATGTGCACAAAATGGGGCATTGGAACAAGAAGTGAGCAATACCGCAACAAGACCAACAAGGTCATGGTACTCGGGCATGGAGTTGTGCCTGTACAGGTCTCGTGAGTTCAATTGATCCAAAATGGTTGTGATGGACTTGGGAGGAAGAAGGTTTGTGGGATGCTTGCAGGAGGAGTATCTATTGTGTGGTGTTGTCGTCGTAAGATCAATAGGTTGAGGATCTTGCGGCGTTGTAGGCTCCACAATGGGAAATTCCATTAGGGAGGCTTGTGTGGGAGGGGAAATTGGTGGTATAGGGTTCTCTGCCATCACTTGAGTGAGATGAATGGTTTCCAAAGAATCCAAAAATCGAGGGAGATCAGGAAATTGGTGTGTAAAATGTCCGTACTGGGAACACATCGAGCATGCATGATTTTTACTCAATGCCTTGGACTTATGTGTTGGTGATGATGATGTTCCCCCTTCTACGGTCAGTGGATCATGGGTTATACTGACCGAGGTATTGAGCAAGTTTAGGAGCTCGAGTAAAGTGGGGCACAGGTTGGTTGTGTGGCCTTGCTACCTGCAAAGAGAACATGCTAGAGTGACTCTTTGGGTGGGAGTATTAGTCGATACTGGGGCTCTTAATCATTGCGGGTTGATGCCCTTTATTTTAGGTCAAGCGACTTCTGATGATTCAGGTGCAGGGTTAGGAAAAAGGGGGCCTTTCAACTTAGGTTGATTTATTTCCCTATTGGTGGTATTAGGGATGTTCGTCTGTGGTTTATTTGTGGATGTCATAGGTTTGGCTGCCATAATGGAAGGTCTCACTGGTCTTGTAGGCGTAGTAGCCTCAAATGGACAAACTCATAGCGAGTGACTAGTTTTGAAGCCATTTATAGGTAGGGTTGTATAAGTTACCATATCAGAATACCCAAAGTTAGCCCAGGTAGAGTTGACTAAGCCATAAACGATGTCCCTTGTACACTTGGGGGGTACAAGAATGAGATTTGGAAGATTGGAGGCACCTATGGACTCAATGTTTGTTTAATGCCATGGCTTAGAAATGATGTTGATGATGGTGTTCAGGTGGAGGTGGGCCCATTTTTCAGTGGTGGAAATTGTGCACATTAGGCCATTGGTGGATGTGGGGATCTCGGGTGGTGGTCCTGAGTACACTCCTAGCAAATATGAGTCCTTATACATGTTGGGGGGAATGTAAAAATAGGGTTGATTTGTGCTAGGGACAATACGTAGGATGTTGTTAGGGTTACTAGTGGCATTGGGATCATTGTAGTTAAGCTATTCGAGGGTGAAAATATTCCCTTTCAAGGGAAACATCATGATACAAAAGACCAAGTAGGTGACCGCCTTCATGGCATACATATAACTACACCCCAAGAGGATGTTGTAGTCGATTTGAGCATCAACTACCTTGATATCGATCATGTCCATCTTAACCCCCAACTCTATGGGGACATTTTGGTATAATCCTCTCAGTTGGGATGGTCTCCCATCATATGCGCGGAGGGAAATAGACGAGGGGACCAGCTCTGGTCACCCTAACTGTTTCCAAACATTAGCATACATGATGCAGGTGGATGCACCTTCATCGATGAATCATAATGTTCTTTACTATGACGGGGACTTGAAATGCGACTGGCAAGTGTAGTCGCAGTTCACCTTTGTCGAGATCAAAGGTCATGAGATGAGATTTAGAAGGATCGAGAGCGCCGAGTGCATTAAGTAAATCCTTCAGTTGGGTAGGGCATGGTTGTAGATCCTCTAACATGGACATGGCTATAGGGGATTGAGCCAAGTCATCCACAACACTATAATTGTGTGTGGCTTTCATATGTGTGTTATTACGGGTATGCCGAAGTGGAACCTTTGGAATCCATGGGATTTGGTCAGCACTTGGGCATGGTATTTGCAGAGGGCCCCACAAAGGGATAGGGATGTCTTCCACTAGGGGATATTCATTCATATCATAACCTTTGGCTTGAGTCTAAAGATTAACATCCAGAGCATAGATATTTTGGAAAGAGCCATCGTCGGAGGGGCGAGGATCTTGCTGTTGTGTGATGACCCCTTGATTAGAAAAGGGTTGTTGTAACATAGTGGTTTGGGGTTGGGGAGGTGTCAAGGCCTGAGGGGAGTTTGTCATAGTCTTATTCTTGGCTACCACTAAATATTGGCATTCATGGATGAGAGGGAAGTGATGAGTGTAATGGCCATATTCACCGCAAATGGAGTAGCAGTAATTGGTCCTTAGGTTGGCGTTCTTCCCTTTCTTGGGGGGGTTACTAGTCCCTTTGTTTTGATTTCCTAGGTTTTGTTTTTTCTGGGGAGGGGGGTTTCCCCATTTCCCTTGCTGTTTTTTTTTCTTCTTCTTTCCTTTATTCTTCCCCTAAACCTGATGATTTTGAGGATTTGTGGTGTTCAACTGATCAAACTATTTATCTTTTTGTGCGAAGGAATATTAAACCAGGTTGAACCCCGTGTGAGGCGTGGTTTGTTGACTAGTCAGGCATCGAAGTGGATGGTAAGGGTTATATAGTGGGGATGGGATAAATGCATTTTGTGTTATGTAATATGTAGACATAGGAAAAACTTGTGCCATTTGTGGTGTAGGAACCACTGCAGTCTGGGTAATGTTGGGATAAGTAGGACTATAGGGTCCATACTTTAACTAACCAACTGGTGGCGTTGGTACCAGAGGAGGGGGTACGGACACAAGTGGCATGGATGGGTAGTGCGGATTCATATTAATTTAATGGTGTTGGGGTGGTAAGAGGGACCTTTCCTAAGTGGGAAATGGACCCAGTAATCTTGTTTGTCAAATGTGATGAGCCTACAGGTGTATGATCCAATGACCAATGCCGAGGGGCATCAGAGAGGATAGTGTAAAGGTAGTCGAATTGTGCATATATTAGGTTGAAATGTTGGGCTTTAAGAATATACTCCTCATTTCTTTATGGCATGGAGGTGGAAACATCTTTAGCGATGGAGGGTTAGAGTGATTTAATGAACCAATCCAACAAGAATGGTGGTCGTATATTTCGATTTTACACAATGTTCAACATTTATGCCACTCATGGATGTGGTTTGCGATGTGGGTGGATGTACTTTGGAAAAACTATGTGAGAATTTCTAGACCAAGGTCATGGAAAATAAGAGGTTGGAAGTATGTGAGAAATGCAGTGGCCAATGTCACAAAGGTGGAATGGGTCGATATTGTTAATTTCACATACCATTTTACTGCCATTCCGCTAAGGGTTTGCTGAAAGAGTCAAATCCTAACAGAATCTTCTACTATGTTGTTGGATGAACACCATAAGTGGAAGGACATGACATTTTTGGCGAGATCATCTCCTTGCTTCCCTTTGAATTTAGGAATATCATAGGGGAGTTTATCATACATAGTGGGCTATGTTGGATCATGTTCAATAGGTTCATTGATTAGTTTGGAAAAATCAAGGAGATTTAAACTAGCCATGAAAGGTAGGGTATGAGGATTTAATCCTACCATTGTATATTGTGTGTGGTTTCCACTAGGGTAATATCGGGTGGTGTTGAAAACAATGAGTGAACTCCTATGAGAGAGGAGGGATCAAAGTGGTCCAAAGGGTCCCCGAGAGGAGAAGCCAACAAGGAATCTCTTCCAGCAGTGGAGGAGGTAAAATGATTTGCACCTTCTTCGAGAGGAGATAATGAACCGAGAAAGGAGTGGCCTCTCCCAAATGATCCTATCATTGTGGCCTGGGAGAATCTCAGAATAATGTATCTTCTACGTGAACCATGGGGAGTTGATGTAAAAATTCCCCTCGAGAGAGGGGAGAGGCCTTGCAGTATTAGGGTCTACCTCAGGGTGGTGTTTTGTTTCTCAATGGTGAAGGATTTGGTGTCAAGTGAGAGTGATGGTGGAATTCAAACATATTTGAACAAATGAAAAAATATGCCAACCACAACATATGCAATATGATGCAATAAGTGAGTGATATGTGCAAAGTTGTTTTTAGTGCAAGAGTTCCCCCATGTAGGTTCTTTTTAATTATGAGTTAGTGAACTTGTATTTAAAGAGGAAAATAAATGTAAATTCCCTAAAAAGGCCTAACGTCCTTCATCTCAAATGTAACTAGGCCTCCCAAAAGTACAAGTGATGGTGATAATGGGATCCACACACCAATTGACTAGTGAAGGTAACAAAGAGATAGTTCTACCAGCAATTGGTCTAATGTTCCAATCAATAACTAGACTTGGAAACACCTCCCAATGGCAATATCTAACTTCAGGAGTCAATTGCACCCACAATTTCTCCTTGGAGATGCCCTAAGTTTTTCCACTAATATACCTTGATTCAAGTGTGGATCGGTGGTTCAACTTGCACGATATAGTGCCATCTCCCTACAACAAGCTGAGTGACTCATAGGAGAGATTAGGGAAGCTATACTTCAGCTTTCACCTCATTGGTCATGGTGCACTTCTGATCCAGGTTTTCTTTGAACACTTGCTTATGGAAGGATTTTAAAAGTACCCTATAAGCCAAGAATGCTATATTTCAAAATATCGCTAATAAAACTAGATTGGTGGGCATTTATAGATGCCTAGCCCAATCAATCCTACCTTACTAAAATGTTGTTTTGTGACCTCTTGTGGAGGATTTTAGTTGGTTGGGAATTTTGCAAAGTTGATTTTAAGTGTCTTGAATTCACTTAGAGAGATTAAAAGAGGTATTTTACAATTCTCTTCCTTACTAATTCACCAAGCTCATAAGAAGTGTGAGGTGAAGAGCATACTCATATTGTAAAAGTCTGTAGGTCCCTTAGTGTGTGCTAGTGATGCAAACACATGTGATGAAAGTAAATTTATTATGGAAAATTAATTTGAAGAGTATAAAGTAAATGGAAATGTAGATGCACTTTTAACTCTAAAAGAAAGGTGCTTTGCAAATCAAAGTTCTAACTAAATAAAAAGTGTGCAAATGGAGGTATTTCACACTTCTCACCCTTTTCTAATTCACCAAGCTCACAAGAAGTGTGAGGTAAAGAGCATACTAAGGGAGACAAGGGTCTTTAGGTCCTTGCTTGTGTGCAAAAGGTGGATTCTTCACTAGCTTTGATCCTAAAAACATGTCAAATAAACATAAACAAGAGAGGTCTTGAATACTATTGGTAACAATGGGGCCCGTTGAAAGACTCAAGGTTGGTTACCTAAATAAGTTTTGAGAGATGAGGACTCTTTACTCCCTAGTCTTAGTCTATGTGGACTAATTACTAAAAAAGTAAGTAGTTATTGAAAATTAACTTAATTTTAGGTTATTAGTGAGTAGTAATGGGGCTGCAAGATCGTTGCATGCAGATAAAAAGAAAATAAATTGATTGTAGCGTGGGAAAAATATACTCTGTCGTGCGATAGCGTGAAAAAATAAAAAAAATGTTGCGTTGTAGCATGGGGAGGACACAAACACGGTGCATGGGACAAATAAAGGATCACTCTGCGAATCATAATTTGTTTATTTGCGTGAGTAGCATGACTCTCAAAGGTGTTTTCATGCTTGTATCATGCCCAAGAGGCCGGGATCTACGCTACTGTGTAAAAATTAAGTGTGGTCGATAGGGGGTCAAATATGGAATAGGAGGTGGTAAACTTGATCTCCTGCAAATGAAAAGTACCCATAATTAATCACTCAAAAAATAACAACCTAGTTTAAAAGAAACAAACAAAAATAAGTGTAATTGCCATTAGAACTGTTCTGGAAACAATTGGACAAGGGTGCATCCCTCCACTTGGAAAGGGGATAAGCCTTGTAGGTTGCAGCAAGGCCTTAGTCCTTGGATCCCATCTAGGGTGAGTGAAATCCTCAAAACGGTATTGCAAGAGGTTGTTAGTAGAATTCAAATAAAATAAATTAAATTAAATGAAACATAATAAAGAAAATGGGGGAGAATGCAAACTCCAACAACCAAATGTATGCAAAACCACTTTGCATTACCCAGTGGTCAATATATACAACACCTAGGAGGTGTGGGATTCAAGGTAAGCTAACAATCTCCCTTAGGGAGGACCTTGTTGTCCAAACTATATGCTAAGTGGTTGATAGAACAATGGAGAGAAACTCTTGTCCCTTGGAGGAAGGTGGTAAGGAATCTTGTGAATGCTTAGAAAGGTAGAAATAGGTGGGCTATGAGGAAGCTCGAACACAAATTCAACAACATAAATTTTCTCATCTTTTCTCCCTCCAAAATGCATGTCAATGGCCTCCTTTTATAGGCCAAGAGGTGGCCACGAAATAACTAGATCCAATTGTGAAGCCATGCACTCCATGAACTAGTTCCAAGGTACACCAAGGGGGCTATTTAATGCCACCAAGTGTGTGAGGAGACAAATTTGAATTGTTAGAGGTGTTGGGGATTTAAAGAGCCTTCATTGCGCCATGGTAAGTAGTGGTCCCGCCATTTTTATAATAGCACGATTATTAAGGAAACGTCACACAAGTATCACGCGGGGACTGAAATGATAACATCTGCTATAGCGCATGTTAACAATGGTTCAGTCGTGCGAGCTCTTCTTTTGACTGTTCATCATCATTTTTTACTATTGCTTCCTTTTTAATTTGTTGAGGATGCCTTTGGTGAACTGCATTCTTTATGTTGATGACGACTTACTACAAGAATCATCAAAATGTCGCATGTGTGCGAGATGTAGGTGTTAACAACATTATTTAGAGTCGATTATCATTCATGTTTTCATCAAGGACCCAAGGACCCTATTTTCCTCCCTTGATCATGACCAAACACTTAAGGTACACATCACTAGTGCACAAGACTTCATAATGGTATCTATATTCCACCTATAGGCCAAAGATCACCTCTAATATGTTTTGATTTTTGTTCATGTGTTCATGGGGATTGAACCTTAAGGATCCATTTATGATGTAAGGATCTTTCTTTCCACCCATGGCTCTAGTCAAGGCTTTAAGACCCATCCCATTATGCAAAAAATATTGATTATGCTCATATCCAACTTGTATACCAAATATCCACTTTAGAGAGAATATGTTATGGTTCATGCCTTGACCATTATTAGGGTATAATGATCAAGGTATAATTCCCTCAATTTATTCCCCAACCATGGTCCAAGACCCATTCTTAGTGCACAAAACCTGATATTTCCAACAAAATATCCCACTTTAAGGACAATGATCTCCTATAGAGTGCATGTTTTTTTGGATCGAGTCCTTGTTCATGGTCCTTGGTCCTTAGATGATTCATATAGGGATTAACGGCCTTATTTTTCTCCCAATACCATTGTTAAGGCATTGATACCCATCCACATTATCCAAGGCATTACAGGAGCAACCATACTCCATTCAGAGGTCAAACATACCCTTTGGAGGGCTCATGTGATGGTTTGAATCCTTTTTCATGGCGCGGGAGCCCTAGAGCTTCATTGAGATCCTAATTACCTTTTTTTCCTCTCCTTACATTGATTAGGTCACTAAAACCTATCCCTAATGTAAAAAATATCCTAAGAGCACCCAAATACCATTGAACACCAAATATTGTTGTGAGAGGGACTATGCGGTGGTTTGTGGTATCAATCAAGACTTAAAAATTTTCTTATATTGTTTTTTAAAATGAGAAATTATTTTTGTATAATATATATATATATATATATATATATATAAACATTCATCTCTTCAATATATTTCCAATCAACTAAAGAACTCAAAAAATAGAGGTATGGGTAGAAAGTTATGGCCAAATTACTAATATGTACATTTTTAAATTAAAAATAATGCAAGCATGTTTTAGAATGTGCAAGCATTATTAACATGTGCACATTTCTAAAGAACGTGTGTCTTCTTGTGGATGCTTATTTGGAAAAAATCATGGCCATTTAGGTACGAGAGCCATCAAGAGAGTGGTGAAATCCCATGTGTTCTTGTGTGACAGCATTGAGAATCTATCCATTGCATATTTTTCGTCCATCAATAGTGTGAGATCCCCTGAACCAATCTTATCTTTGATTTTTTTATTGATAATGTTATCATGGAATGTGAGTATAAACTATTGAAGATGATTCTTTCAGGATTGTGGAGTTTCTCTAATTAATACAAATCAAGAATAACATCTATGTTTATTTTAAAAAGGAGCTAAATTTGAAGATCAATTTAATGTGATGTGCTATATTGTCCTAAATTGTCTATTTATAAACAAGGTAGATGCAAGTAGAGCTTCTAGTCCCTTCCAAAACTAAAAGAAAAATTACCAAGTTCTTCGTTTACTCTGCAATAATTTTTTGGGGTTTATCTTAGATAAGTTGATCTAGCCAACGAAGACAAATAAGCACCCTTACAGATCCATATAAATAGCTTGTAAGGCATAGCATGTTCTTCTTGGGAGTAATAATCATTAAGATCTTCGATATCGAAGAGATAGTCTACATCGGTGCAAGAGTATAGGTTAAGTGCCACATCCATTTTCCATTCTTAGATACTAATAATTACCACATGTAAATTGGGATATATATATATATATATATATATATATATATATATATATATATAACTGAAACTAGCAAAAAATGTATATATATATATATATATATATATAACTGCAACAATAAAAAAATTGATAATAGGTCCTGAAGAAATTATATCATTACAACAACCATATGCAGAGAAGAATAAATCAAATAATAGAGCTAAATGAGGTAAGGGATAAAGCATATGATAGGGTGCAAGGGAACCAAGAGAAAATGAAGAATACCTTTGACAGAAAGGTTAAAGAGGAGCGGTTTCAGATTGATGATTTGGTCCTAAAATGGTATGCTCCCAGGGAAGATAGGCATGGAAGGTTTGACCATATGTGGGTAGGACCCTATGTTATTGCAGCATACAAAGGTGTCAATTCTTTCATTCTGGAGCATCAGGATGGATCTCCACTGACAGGAGGTCCAGTAAATGTTAGATTTTTGAAGCATTATCTATCTATCCTGAGGATGACAGGTAACCCTTGTACCATAATTTGTACATATTTTGTATATGTTGTTTTGCATTTACAGTTTGTATAGGTGGTGAACCAAAGGGTTTGAATCCCAAGGAGAAGGCCCTAAGATCTGGAGGCAAGCCATTCATTTTATTTTTGTTTTTATGAGTAGAGAAAGAAAAAGCAGAGCTCTGAGTTTTGAAAGACAGCCCAATGGATCAAGCACTAGGTCTACGGGGTTCTTTGCTACCTCACAGGGAGGATAGCTTTCCCAATTGGAGTCAGTTTTTAGCACCAGTTTTGTCCTGGATGGATTGGAAGGCTAGATCCCTGGCGAGAGGTTTGAGACAAATGGCCCTTAAGAGTGCAAAATTGGATATATATATAGGTATTCGTGGCTTAAAGAATGAAATTATCAAAGCCTAAGTCTAAACATTGACAAAAGGGTTAAATTGCAAAAATATGCCTATAGTTTTGTGGCGGCACAGATGAGCAGCTCAGATCTGTGGAAATCAGATCGACGACCATGGGCGCACTTCGTGAAAGGAGTTGGAATATAGATGTCCATAAGGTTTACCAGACATTTTTCAATTTGTTTGCAATTGACCAAACACCGAACTATCCAAAGTTTTTCGATTGGTGTGCCTCCAACTACTCCTCCGCTAATGAGGATGATTATGGATGCAACCAACTCCAAAATCCTGTGCAAAATCAGTTACCCTCACCATTAGAAAGGCCTTGTCCATCCTAGACAATTTCTATCAAAAGGCCAAAGAGTATAAAGAGGAATCCCTAGTCCAACATTTTAGATAGGACCCAATTGACCTTAAGGAGAGTTTCTTCCATTATGGCCTACAACAAAATGCCTCCTTCAAGAACCAACTTTTCCCTATTGAAGCCACTCCATTTACAGAAGAGTCCAAGTGTGTCATTACCATGTTATCCCAGTTCCTAGGTTTAGATCATGACATGTACATTGCTGAGCCTCTAATAAGCCTGTTATTTTGTCATGAGTACATGCCGTCATGAGTTGGATAACACCAGTTAGTCCTCCCAGTGTGCTTGTCTCATGTTTGATGAAGCCTTAGCTAACAGTATCCACTCTCAGCTGGAAGAATTCCCCAAGACTAAAAGCTTTAGGTTTCAGTCATACCTACTGAGGATGTTCTTGTCTTTCAATGAGGAGAATTTGCAAATGTCGGATCTGATGCTCACTCATGATATACTCTCAGACTATACCAAGTTCATGGACACCATCATGTTTGAAGTATACCATGCTATCTTTCAAAATAAGCTACCAAGGGTGTTTCTAGAGATGAATGAGTTGTTGCATCCTTCCCCAGAGAAGAGGATTGGTGACTGGTTCCTTTCAGAACACAGCACTGCAATTAGAGTATATGGTTTTTCCCATGCACCTTATGTGCTCCCAGCTTTCCTGACACCGAGACTGTTTACACTAGATTTCATCAGATAGAAGTTGAAGGAAGGGGTTGATCATTTCTTAGATGATAAGAAGGCTTCAGACATCACTTTTCCTTAGGCCGTGGGCCCATTCTTTGTTAAAAATAAATATACCCTTCCAACTATTGAGGGTATGATGAGAGATACAGGGTTGAAAACCAAAGCAGCCATTAATTATGACCCTCACCACATCATATCAAACAGGAGAAAAGAGACTAACAGAAAGGATTTTTTTCATTTTGAACTCACAGGGATGGCTGAGACTGCAAATTTGCTAGAGTATCCTGAAAAAATTCAAATGGATGTGGATGAGGAGGAAGTCTCCACCTCCCTGGTATCACAAGTCATTTCCCCACACCTAGCTCCTCCAGCCTCGTCCCAACAACTGGAGAAAATGTGCCCCCTGCTAGTGGATCTAGGGAGTCTAGCAAGCTGGAAGGCAATGATCCCATGGACGTAGATAAGGATGTAGAGAGAGCCCCCAAAAGGAAAAAAATAGAAAATCTTGAGCAGCAATTGGTAACAATAATAATAGGACATACCAAGAAGAAGAAGCAGGTGAAGTTCCTGCTACCATCCTTTGAAGTTAAAGAATATGTATTCAACCAAGAATCCACTAAGCTTGCAACACCAAGCAAAAGTATAGCTAAGCTACTGGAGGAGTACAAGGAGATCCCAGAGACAGTCTCAGAGGACCAATATATATGCAGAAGTAAGGAAAATTTCAAATAAGGATGTATCCTTGGTGGCAAGCAAGAGCCTTTCCAAGAACATCCTAAGTCTGGCCTTGGTTACCAAGAATAAGGCCACCGAGCTGAATGTGAATTTGGAGGACATCCCTATGCCAGATGTGATAAATTTACACAAAGAGACTGGCGAGGTCATTTATAACAAATTGTTGAAAGATGCCTTGAAGCTGTCTAAAGTGCAAGCCAACAAGAGCAACGTTCAAAATCATCTCAGATTGGAAAAAGTGGAAAATAAGTCCCTGAAGGCACAAACCAAAAATATCCAAGCTGCATTATTGGATACTGAGAGCCAAGAGGACAAAAGAGATAGTGTACAAAGATTGTTGGATGAGAAAGACAAAACCATCCAGTCATTAAAAAAGAAGTTAAAAATTCCCTCCACCTAGCTAGTGGAGGCATCTGAGCTAGCAGAGCTAGAAGAGAAGAGACAAAATCTCCTAGGGAAGCTAACAGACTGTGAAGCTAGGCTGCTGAAATTTGAAGAAAAGGAAAAACAATGGCTGGTAGATATAGCACTTATGGTAGAAAGTGAAAAATCTTTGAAGGTCAACGATGAGGACCTTGAAAAGAAATTATAGGAGAAGAATCCGGAATTGGACAATATAACCACACCCTCCATAGAGGCTGGTTATTTCTCTCTTGTAGGGGCCATGGCTCAAGCGAGCCTGAGAGACATGGAAGTAGAAAGGATAAAGAATCAAAATGTGAATTTGAAGACCCTGATGACAAAATAAGAACAGGAAAAGGAGGCTTGTGAAACCAAGTACCAGGAGATAGAGGTAAAAAATGAAGAGCTGGTGAAGCAGGCCAGAGGCTAGACCTCCCTGCAGGAAACAAAGCAGGTCATATGGGATGATATTATAGCAGAGGCAGAAAAGATGAGCCCCTATCTTGATTTTATTTTTGATAAAGAAGCAATGATCAAGTCTGCCAGGCAAAGTATCACAACTGCAAATGAAAAGCTAACTAAAAATCATGTGGAGCATGCTCAAAGAGCCATAGAATTTTTGAATGGTTTATCTGAAGATCAAGCTTAGGAGGCCAGCATAAAGGATAGGGTGTCCACTATCATCTGGGATAAAACAATAGTGCACAAGCATTTACAAGTAAACACCATCCAAGCAGGTATAGACATCTTAGGTCATCAAGTGAAACTTTTCAGGGAAATGTTTGATCCACTGTTCAAGAAGGGTCTGCCCTTGTTTTGGGAAGAGGATAACACTATGAGGTCATAGGAAGAGTATCAAGGTAAGCTGTGGGAATGCAGAATGGACCATGGAGACTTTGTAGACATGAACCAGTCACTAACAGGTAAAATAGTAGTGGAGAAATTAACAAAAGAGTTTGAGCTGGTTTGGGTCTTCAAAGAGGCTTGTGCCCACTTCAGGAGCTACTCATATAAAGACCACACGGAGATGAGGGTGTCACTGAAGGAAGTGGCCACATCAGAGCTGCCAACAACTGATCAATGGAAGACTATTGAAAATTTTGGGAAGGCCAAGTTGACACGACATCTAGGATCATGAAGGTTCGCAGCATGAGGAGATATTTACTAGGGCATTTTGTTCATTTTACTAGAGTCTGTTGTCATGCTATAAAGCTACTCAATAAAATTGTAAAAGGAAATTAAGCCTTTTTTTACCAACTCTTTTATTTTGTTGTAACTAATTCTCTGGAGTGGCGAGCCTGTTTGAATAGGTGTCACTTATATTGTAACAACTTTCTGTTGAGACAGCTCGAGCCTGAGTGTTGAGACAGCTCGAGCCTGAGGGGTAAGAACATCTATATAATCAATGTAATAGAAGAGAAAGGGGTTGAATTTTTTTTGGAACTTGAGAGGTTTTTGTGTCGCGTATTGTGAGACTTATTTTTAATAAAGTTACATAGCCAAAGCTGGCCTTTATGCAGAAATTCATATGTCATTTATATTGCAGTCTGTTTCCTTTTCTTATGTGAATGTGCATCCTGTTATTTTACTTCCATTATGTTTTCCTTTCAGATATGAAATTAGTGTGTAATAGTGCAGAATTCTTAATCATAAGCTTGGGCTATTGTTTTCAGATATTCACCAAATATTTCCTCTAAAGTTGACATTGAATTTATTTCAGTTTGATGCTCATGTTAATGGATTGTCTTTTATCTCTTCTTTCCCACCAGACCAAAGCAATTTGACTGCAGTTGAAGGGCTACCTTGCCTATGTTATGAAGTTCCATGTAGCAGCTTTGTGATTAGATGTATTTGTGTGTCTTGACTCCATTTCCCAATGAATGCCCACTTTGCTTTCAACCAAACAACACTTTAGTTACATATTCATTCATATGTATCTGGCCTCGGTTAAAAATTTGTGAGAGATCCCTCTCTGGAGAGATAGAAGCCAGCTTATCTTTCCTAAAGTGGTTCTGTGGTTACCCCAATTTGGACTTTCTGCAACCTTAAGGTACATTTTGGGTGCTAACACGCATGTCGCTAATGCTTCCCATGCGTAGGTGTAGTCTTCCACATCGCTTTCTAGTTGTAGCCTAGTTAGTTTGGCGAAAAATTCTTTCTCTGTCACATCTTCGAATCTTTTAAAGAAATCATTTTTGAATGTGTCCCAACTGTAAGCACATACCGTTGTCATTTTCTTCCACCACATGTACCAATTGTATGGCCGTGCTTCGAGCTGCATGGAGGTGTATTTAATTTTCTCATCATCTGATAAGATTTTGTGAATGTAGAAGAATTCTTCCGCCTTGTTGATCCATGCCACGCTCTATTTTGATTCTCGATCGAACTTGGGTAACTCCAATTTAGGTTTCGCCGAGTATCCTCCCATCGATTACATTGTGTCCCAATGTGGTTTATGATGATTGTAGTCTTTATGGTCTTCTGGGATCTCCACTTTGGGGGGATTTGATTGATGATCATTGGTATCAGTTGTATTGTGACATGAGTGGTCTCCCTTTAGTGACTCGCCATTTCTAGCATCATATCTATCCTTAAAAAAATGCTTGATATTTTCTAGTCCTCCATCGAAGTATGCTTTCATTTCCTCTCGTACCTTCCTCATTTCCCATGAGACTACTCTGGCAACTTCATATTGCACCTTGCATGGAAACTCTTCTTTTTCTTCTTGAAACTCTTTGTCAAGTTTTCCCATTCAAGTGTTTAGACCTTTAAGAATTTTTAAATCTCTAATTTCGTCTTTTTCTAATTTTTCTAGTCGGTCCTTCATTTCTGTCATGGTTCTCGATCTGGTGTAGGGGGGTGAATATGGGGGAGTTATTTTGGTTTATGGAGTACGGGAAAACACAATTAACGTCTTAGGAAGAAGTGATAATCACTATAGTAATGCTAATTACTATAATTAATACTGTTTTTAATAAAAATAATAATAAATATAATAATATTATATTTAAATATTTCTATTATAAGGTTTGGAAAAATAAAAAATTATAAAATTTATATTATAACATTTATTATTATAATATTTCATTTTTATTTTTTATCTTTTATTTTTTCTGTTTTGTTGTAGGTTAGGGCTGAGGTGGTTGGCGGGGAGGGAGGTGGAGATGGTTGGCAGGGAGGGAGGCGTAGGTGGTGGTTGGTTTAGAGAAGGAGGATGGAAGGGCACAACACTTGGGGGAGTTGTGGGGGTGTTGCACGTATGACCGGAGGTGCGATGGTGGATGGGAGAAAGGGCAGAGACAGGGGTGGAGTGTGGAGGATGCAGCAGGAGGCCGCATGGTCAGGTGAGGTTGCAGGTGGCCGAAGGGGATTGTGATGGAGGCAGGTGGCGGTAGGAGTGAAGGTATCACGAGTGAGGAAGGGAAGCAGGCAGGTTCGGAGGAAGGGCTGCATTTGAACAACAAGTAGGAAGCGAATATGGAGAGGGCGGTGAAGGGAGGTGGAGTAGGCACAACAGATAATGGGGGATGGGTGAGTGGCGGAGTAGGAAGGGTTGGGAAGTGAGATGGAAGATGGTGGGGGCGAGAGAAGGGGGTGCGAGTAGGCACTGATGTGGGGAAGGAGTCTGCGTGTAGGGGAGGATGGAGAGAGGAAGTGTGTGATGAGTGAGTGATGGAGTGAGTTCGTAAAGTAGAGAAGATAATGACGAGAGTGAAGGATGTGGAGCGTTAGTGTGAAGATGAGAGTGTCGAATTAGGATGAGTGAAGGATGAATGTGAATACTCGAGTGAAAACGTGCTGAGAGCCAAACATGCTCTGATACCAAATGGTACAACCGTATCCGGTTTTTGTTTAAGAAGCGAATCCAACTTCAATCCTGAGAAGAAATATATGAATAAAATAATGATTAATAGATAGATGATTTACAATGATAAGATAGCCTAGTTTTTATAGGCTTGATAGTGACTCTCAAAAGTCATGTCTCTCTAATATTCACACTAATTAACTATTTATTTATTTGATTATCTACATTGTTATTTATTTTATATTTAATGTCATTTATATTTGTTACAGACTGCCTTCATGGCATACATATAACTACACTCCAAGAGGATGTTGTAATCGATTTGAGCATCAACTACCTCGATATCAATCATGTCCATATTCCCCCCAACTCTATGGGGACAGTTTGGTATAATCCTCTCAGTTGGGATGGTCTCCCATCATATGCATGGAGGGAAATAGACGAAGGGGCCAGCTCTGGTGACCCTATATGTTTCCAAACATTAGCATACATGATGCAGGTGGATGTGCCTTCATCGATGAATCATAATGCTCTTTACCGTGACAGGGACTTGAAATGCGAGTGACAAGGGTAGTCGTAGTTCACCTTTGTTAATATCAAAGGTCATGAGATGAGATTTAGAAGGATCGAGAGCACCGAGTGAATTAAGTAAAGGCTTCAGTTGGGTAGGGCATGATTGTAGCACCTCTAACATGGACATGGCTACATGGGATTGAGCTAGGTCATCCACAATACTATAATTGTGGGTGGATTTTATATGGGTGTTATTACGGTTACACCGAAGTGGAACCTTGGGAATCCATGGGATTTGGTCGGCACTTGGGAATGGGATTTGCAGAGGGACCCACAAAGGGATAAGGATGTCTTCCACTGGGGGAAATTCATTCCTATCATAACATTTGTCTTGAGTCTAAATATTAACATCCAGAGTGTAGATATTTTGGAAAGAGCCATCACTAGAGGGACAAGGTTCTTGTTGTTGTGTGATGACCCCTTGATTAGAAAAGGGTTGTTGTAATATTTTGGGGTTGGGGAGGTGTTGGGGCATGAGGAGAGTTTTTCATAGTCTTCTTCTTAGCTTCCACTAACTGTTGGAATTCAGGGATGAGAGGGAAGTGATGAGTGTAATGGACATATTTTTCGCAAATGGAGTAACAACCTGCTCCTTGAAATGAATCGGCAACCATACTTGTTGTCTGTTACTACTGTTAGAGTTGTTCCATGAATGTTGTAATAACTAGCATGCTTGAGTTAGTGCCTAGACTTTAAGTGTGTCGATTTATGGAAAATAGCACATTCTTTGACATAAGTTTAAAATGGTTAAAAAGAAATTGTTGGCTGTATGCCGAAAGTTGATAACACTGTTTATGGTTATAGAATGAATTGACAAATGTTTTATTTCCTACTATGAAATTTATAATGTAAAACAATGAGAAATTATGTGCATGTAAAATGGGAATTTGCTAACTCTACTCTGTTTTCAAAAGGGAAATATCACTATGTTGTATGGTGAGATTAAGACTAAATATCTTCATAATTATAGAAGCATAATAACTTCATAAGAATACAAGTGTGTTAAGTTTAAACTAGCAAGATCACTGAAAGAAACATAATCACAAGATAGACACAGAATTTACCCTGGGAAACCCTCATGGGGTAGAAAACCCAGCAAAGCTTTCCTCAATAAGATGATCAACCAAAATACAAGATGTGCTCCAAGACTTGACCTCCTTCTCTACCTCCTATGCAGACCTCCCAGACACAAGTGCGCTACTTTTCTGAGTTGTAGTGTGTGTCTAATGAGGAGCTCTCCTCCTCTTATTTATACTAGTTCCCGATTGACCAAAAACCCTAATGGGGCCGACCTCTCCTAAACAAGTCTAATAAACCCTAAAATATATATTCAGGGCCGACCCCCACATGGTGGGTCTAATAACCCTAGTTTCCACACACCATCGGAGGAATAAACATCTCCGGATACATAATAGAGTCACCTCGGAGGGATGAAACATCTCCGGAATAATAATGTACAAATATAATATTCTTAGAAGTTACAATATTCAACACTCCTCCTTAACGAGAAGGATATTATAACAACATCTACAGGAGCAAGGAGTCATCAACTACATCATACATGATACATCTATAAATCATCGGAAGCTTTCTTCAATTCATCATCATCAGTAACTCAACCAGTTACTGGAACATCAATATCATTGTCATCGCATGATCATCAGTATTGTCATCACACGATCATCAGCATCGTTATCACACGATCATCAGTATCATCATCACACAATCATCACGATCTATAGCATCTGGATCATCTCGATCTACAGCATCTGGATCATCTCAATCTACAGCATCTGGATCTACAACATCTGGATCATCTCGATCTACAGCATCTGGATCATCTCGATCTACAACATCTAGATCATCTCGATCTACAGCATCTGGATCATCTCGATCTACAGCATCTAGATCATCTCGATCTATAGCATCTGCAATACACACGATCATATTACAGGATGATCAATCCTGCTCTCTTTAGGACATAGGTCCATGGATGATACAATCCATATCAAGTTCCAGGATGATCAGTCCTTATCACTTTAAGACAAGTCTCATGTCTAGGGACGATGCAATCCCATCACGTACATTTTGAACCCAATTCATGGACGATGCAGTCCTCACACGTACCTTTAAGACAAGTCTCATGTCTAGGGATGATGCAATCCCATCACGTACATTTTGAACCCAGTTCATGGACGATGCAGTCCTCACACGTACCTTCAAGACAAGTCTCATGTCCCATCACGTACATTTTGAACCTAGTTCATGGACGATGCAGTCCTCACACGTACCTTCAAGACAAGTCTCATGTCCCATCACGTACATTTTGAACCCAGTTCATGGACGATGCAGTCCTCACACGTACCTTTAAGACAAGTCTCATGTCTAGGGATGATGCAATCCCATCACGTACATTTTGAACCCAGTTCATGGATGATGCAGTCTTCACACGTACATTTAAGACAAGTCTCATGTCTAGGGATGATGCAATCCCATCACGTACATTTTGAACCCAGTTCATGGACGATGCAGTTCTCACACGTACATTTAAGACAAGTCTCATGTTTAGGGATGATGCAATCCCATCACGTACATTTTGAACCCTGTTCATGGACGATACAGTCCTCACACGTACATTTAAGACAAGTATCATGTCTAGGGATGATGCAATCCCCTCATGTACATTTTGAACCCAGTTCATGGACGATGCAGTCCTCACACGTACCTTCAAGACAAGTCTCATGTCTAGCGATGATGCAATCCCATCACGTACATTTTTAACCTAGTTCAGGGACGATGCAGTCCTATCTTCAATTCTCGGAGACATCAGTCTACGGCTCAGTTCTAGGACCAAAGTCCGGGGAAGATGCAATCCCCTACCTGTTCATTCAGGACTTCATTCTCAGAGACATCATGTCTACGACTCTCTTTAGGACTGAAGTCCAGGGATGATTCAATCCTCACATGTCCACCAAGGACTTCATTCTCGAAGACATATATCTACGGCTCTCTTTAGAACATGTGTTCAAGGATGATGCAATCCTCCTTATTTCTCGGAGACATCTGTCTACGGCTCACTTTAGAACATGTGTTCAAGGATGATGCAATCCTCCTTATTTCTCGGAGACATCTGTCTATGGCTCACTTTAGAACATGTGTTCAAGGATGATGCAATCCTCACATGTATCCTCAATCATACATATATCATCCAAAAGCATGTATTCTCACCAATACATCTATCATCAAAACATGTTCTCACTAATACATATATCATCAAAAGCATGTATTCTCACTAATACATCTATCATCAAAACATGTATTCTCACTAATACATATATCATCAAAACATGTATTCTCACTAATACATCTATCATCAAAACATGTATTCTCACTAATACATCTATCATCAAAACATGTATTCTCACTAATACATATATCATCAAAGCATGTATTCTCACTAATACATCTATCATCAAAAGAAAAAATAAGTAAAAAATAAGTATTCTAAGTATAAGAGTCCTAAATCTAAATATCTCTACATATCAATTGTAGTAAACAGGTATCCTCATCATCGACCTTGCTGTTGATGAGATAATCTCATCATCAGTGACTATACTACTCCCCCTTTCGAGGAGGGTTCTTTTGAACTACACCCAGCTTGTCTCGAAAGTATTCAAATTTCACTCGAGACAAAGGTTTGGTCAGGATATCAGCAATTTGATCCTCAGTGCTAACATACTCGAGCTTGATAGATCCTCTCTGCACCATATCTCGTATATAAAAGTATCGGATCTCTATGTGTTTTGACTTATCGTGGAATACAAGATTTTCTATCATCTTAATGCAACTTTGATTGTCACACATAATCACAGTGGGATCCATTTCTAAGTCGAACACTCTAGATAATAGCTTTTGAAGCCACACTGCTTCACAGCTGGCAGAGCAAGCTGCTATATATTCTGCTTCAGCAGTACTGAGAGCCACACTAGATTGTTTCTTGCTGAACCATGAGATCATGGCAGATTCAAGACCATAACATCCACCTGATGTACTCTTTATGTCTGAGACAATTCCCGCCCAATCAGAATCTGAGTAACCATGTAATCTGAGTTCATGATTCCCAAAATAATCTAGATCAAAACTAATGTACCTTTCAGGTACCTCATCACATGCTTTACAGCTATTAAGTGAACCTTTCTAGGTTCTACTAGATACTGACTTAGGGTATTTGCAGCAAAGCATATATCTGGCCTAGTATTTGTTAAATACATCAATGACCCAATGATTTGTCTATATAGAGTTAAGTCCACTAATTCCGATGAGTCATTAACTAATAACTTCAAGTTGGAGTCCATGGGAGTGGCCATGACTTTACACTCCAACATATCAAATCTTTTTAGAATGTCCATAGCATACTTACCTTGATTCAGAAAGATTCCTTTTGGTTCTTGCCATACTTCTAGACCTAAGAAGTAGTGCATTAATCCGAGATCTTTCATCTTGAATTCTGAAGAAAGCTTCTTCTTGCATTCAATAATTTGTTTCTCATTTCCAGTTAGAAATAGATCATCTACATATAACAACAATATAACTGGTTCATCATCCATCACTTTGAGATAAAGATTGGGGTCAGCTTTACTCTTGGTAAAGCCCATGCTTGTTAAGAAATTGTCAATCCTTCTGTACCAAGCTCTCGGAGCTTGCTTCAATCCATATAATGCCTTTTTCAGTTTGCATACATGAGTTCTCCTGTCTTTAACCTCAAACCCTTTTGGTTGCTCGATGTACACTTCTTCTTCAATTACACCATTCAGAAAAGCTGTCTTAACATCCATTTGGTGTAATTTCCACTTCAACATAGATGCAAGTGCCATGATAGTTCTAATTGAAGTATACCTAGCAACTGGTGCAAATGTTTCTTCATAGTCAATTCCCTCCTTCTGAGAGAATCCTCTGGCTACAAATCTTTCCTTGTATTTTTCAATACTACCATCTGTAGCATGTTTTATCTTGAAAATCCATTTGGAAGAAACCACACTTTTATCTTTTGGTTTGGGAACTACATCCCAAACATCATTTTTCATTATTGACTGATATTCTTCTGTCATTGCTTCTACCCATTCTTTCTTCTGAGCTGCCTCTTCATAGCTAGTAGGTTGTTGATCCATAAGATCACACATCAAGGCCATATAGTTGGACACTAGCTTTGGTTTCTTTCTTTCTCTAATGGAGCCTTCAGGAGCTCCATATCTTTCAGCTCCTTGAATGATATCCCTAGCCCATGCTGGCCTTCTTTTCTTAGATAAGTCTGTGGTAGGAGGTTCTTGTGGTTCTAAAATGTCATGATCCTCTGGTGAATCATCTTCAGGGATGGGCATAGCCTTTGTGATTCTAGGAGATGTATCTTCTTCATAGACTTCTTCAAGTTGGCACTTCCTAGATTTCTTGAGTGCTGCTTCTTCATCAAAAGTTACATCCCTACTTATTTCCATATGATGAAAACCTGGTATGTAAATTCTGAAGGATTTGGATGATTCACAATATCCAACAAATATTCCCTTCTTACTAGAAGGATCCAGCTTGGTTCTCTTTTCTTTTGGAATGTGAATGTACAAAGGACACCCAAATATTTTGAGATGACTTACCTCAGGCTTCTTTCCTGTGAAAACTTCTTCTGGAGTTTTGAATTCAAGATCACTATGGGATAGTCTATTTTGCACATAGACTGCTGTCCTAGCTGCTTCAGCCCATAGATACATGGGTAGATCTTGGTCATGTATCATAGTCTTTACAGCTTCCATGATCGTTCTATTCTTCCTTTCAGCAACGCCATTTTGTTGGGGATTGTAGGGAGTGGTTAGTTCCCTCTTGATTCCAGCTTCTTTACAAAAGTCTTCAAAGTCCTTTGAAGTATATTCTCCACCATTATCTGTTTTGAGAATCTTGATTTTCTTTTCTGAGAGATTTTCTACTAGGGCCTTGAACTCTTTGAATTTTCCAAAGACTTCATTCTTACCTTTTAGAAATTATATCCAAGTCTTTCTTGAATAATCATCAATGAATGAGAGATAGTATTCAAACCCACTTAGGGAAGTGGTGGGCATTGGTCCACATACATATGAGTGAATTAGCTCCAAAATGTTCTTAGTCTTTGTTTCACTCTTTGGAAAAGCGTTCTTGACATTCTTCCCTTTCTTACACCCTTTACATGAGCCATTATGATCAACCTTCAAATTTGGTAATCCTATGACCACCTTGCTTACATAAGGTAAGGCTTTGTAGTTAATGTGAGCTAGTCTTCTATGCCATAGCTCACTGGGTCTAGAGGTTTCATGAGCAAGGGCAACTTCTGGATGACCCTTGAGCTTATAGAGACCTCCCTCTTCTTCACCAATGACAACTGCATCTTCAAATGATTTTCCTTTGGGCCACATGAGTACTTGTCCATCTATGAAGGCCACTCTAAAACCTTTCTTATCTAGTGTTGAGATAGAGAGTAGATTCTTCTTTAAACCTGGTACATATAAAACTTCTTTCATTTTCAAAGGAGTTCTAGAATCAAGCTTGTAGCTTGCTTCACCAATTCCCTTGATGGGATATTGATAATCATCTCCTAGAGATACCTTTTGTGGTGAAGACTTTTCTTCAAGTCTTGAGAGAGTTTTCTTTTGACCTGTCATGTGCTTTGAAGCACCACTATCAATGAGCCATGTATCCTCTCCAGGAGACACAGACCCAGAGAGTGCAGAAAATAGGACATATTCTTCTGGATCTTCTTTCTTTACTTTAGATCTTTTTCTTTGAGGCCTTTCCTCTTCTTCTTCTTCTTCTTCTTCTCCTACTTCTTCTTCACTATCATCTTCTACCATATGTGCATGATGTCTTTTGTGAACAAACTTCTTCTTCTTCTTTTCTGGAGAAGTACAGTCTCTAGCATAGTGTCCTAGTTTAAGACAATTATAACAGTGGACTGTGGAGAGGTCTCTTTCTAAGTTTGTTCCTCCTTTCCTTTTGAATCTATGAGAGGGTTGAGATCTTTTGTGGTTCACTTTCTTGAAGTGACCCCTTCTTCCTCTTTTGGTGTGGGTGGCCAAGGCTTGGTCATCCTCTTTGAGAATAGATTCTCTGTTGGCTACCCTAGCCTCTTCTTGAACACAATCCTCCCATACTATATGAAAATTCATACTTTCTTTTCTGGCACAAATAGTTTGTATGAATGATTCCCAAGGTCTAGTGATACCATTTAGAGCAGTCATCACAAGTTCATCTTCATCAAGAGTATCACCAATGGCATCTAGTTTCTCCTTGATTTGGGAGACCCTTGAGAAGTAGTCTTGAATGGATTCTCCTTTGTGCATCTTGGTACTCTTCAACTGAGTCCTTAGGTTCATCTTCCTATTGATGTTCTTTCCTTCATACATTCTTCCTAGGGCATCATACATTTCCTTTGGAGTTTTCTTGGAAGCCACTTGGGGAATCAAGTGGTCTTTAATAGAATCAGCTATGATTCTCTTTGCCCTAATGAAATCCTTCCTATGCTTCTCTTTGGCTTCATCTCCTTCAGGTTCTGCAACTTCATCCTTGATATACTGAGCAAGATCATTCTCTTCAAGAATGAGACCAATTCTATATTTCCATGCTCAAAAAATTTCTATACCCTCTAGCTTGTCTTCAAGGTTAGTACTTGGGGCCATCCTGCCCAGGGGGTCACAAAAAATTGAAATTTCCAAAAATGAAAAAACTGACCTTACCAAGAGATTGGCTTGACTGAGGCGAGCTGATTGATGTACTTACTTTCTGGAAACTTCAATTTTCCATCCTCCAAACTTGACCAGCGAACTTCGGATCTGTTGTAGAATTTTGGTTCTGGTTTTCTGGTTTTCTGGTTTTATCACACATTTGTCAAACTGGGGTTTGAATTTCTCGAAGTTCTACCCAACCAAAAAGTTCGATCTAGGGCTCAAACGATTGGTTTTGAGAAGGGCTATCCAGCCATGTAATCAGAATTCAACAATACCAACTTTTTGCAGAAACCCTAATTCTCACCGGAGAGAGAGATAGAGATATTTTCACCTTGTGAAAGATGTCCTATTTAGGCTAGCTCTGATACCATGTTAAGTTTAAACTAGCAAGATCACTGAAAGAAACATAATCACAAGATAGACACGGAATTTACCCTAGGAAACCCTCATGGGGTAGAAAACCCAGCAAAGCTTTCCTCAATAAGATGATCAACCAAAATACAAGATGTGCTCCAAGACTTGACCTCCTTCTCTACCTCCTATGCAGACCTCCCAGACAGAAGTGCACTACTTTTCTGAGTTGTAGTGTGTGTCTAATGAGGAGCTCTCCTCCTCTTATTTATACTAGTTCCCGACTGACCAAAAAACCTAATGGGGCCAACCTCTCCTAAAGAAGTCTAATAACCCCTAAAATATATATTCAGGGCTGACCCCCACATGGTGGGTCTAATAACCCTAGTTGCCACACCCCATCGGAGGAATAAACATCTTTGGATACATAATAGAGTCACCTCGGAGGGATGAAACATCTCCGGAATAATAATGTACAAATATAATATTCTTAGAAGTTACAATATTCAACAAAGTGCTCTAATAATTTAGCTTCATAATAAATATGTTCATAATTATAGAAGCATTACCTCTATCGGCTTTAAGAATGACAATATTGGGGTGGGCATTAACTCTTTGAAGGGTAATGAATTCTTCTTTAGAAAGGTTAGGTTTGGGGAGTTTCATAGATCTAAGAATATGTGTATATTCTTGCTTGATCTCTTTGGATTCATGAGAGGGAAGGTGTTAAGCAATGGATTCAATAGAGTAAGAATGTCCTTAGTAGGAATTTGTGAGGAACAACTGAAAAATTTAATCATTTTTTAAGAAATGGAAGGAGTGAGGGTATTTTTTTTCCAAGAAAAATAACTTTTATATTTTCTATTTCAACTTGAAATCAAAATATAGATGAATAACAAAAGGGATTGGAACAAATATCAGATCTATCCATATACTTCCTTATAAAAAAAACTATTTGTCTTGACCTTACAACCTTCCAAGGACACAATAACAACTAGAATTTTATATTCTAGAACAGACTTTACTGGTTTCTCTCCACACGGAGTCACTAAAAACATTCGATCATATTAATAAATGAATAACGTGACAACATGAAGAATCTCCTCATTTATGAATTCCTATGTTAATAGACACCCATCCTATAATGGAATCGATTCCTTGGATAGACCATCTTCCATATGATTGCGTTCTTGATAAACATGTGGAAAAGAGAAAATCAAAGCATGTTCTTGCTTCCTATATTTTCGGCAATAAAGGGAATACAATCATATTGAAAATATGTGAGTTACCATTGCATCAATATACTGTCATTTTGGAATCTCCAATCACTTGAAGAGAGCATAGACCATTGTTATACGCAAACTTTAATAATATCCAGATTGCACATAGTTTCGCTCTCTTATTTGTACATCTTCCTACTCCAAATTTTAGAGTAAAAATTTGTGTGGTTGAGATATGTAGAACTACACCAGCACCACACATGGTTGGATCACCTTCGAATGCACCCTTAAAGTAAGCCCAAGCTATTTCTTGAGACATTACGAGCTCCTTTAACATCCTGCAACTCTTGTTCCTCTTTTCCTTTTCCCAGTCTTTGAAAGAGATTCCAATTTTATGTACCATAAGAACTGGATCCCACACATTATCTTCAAACATACTCTTGTTCCTGGAAAAGCAGAAACCCCAAATAACATAGCATTACAATGCTTGAAAGGATTTTTTTATGGGATCTTCTAACTAGGTTTCCAAGCAAGAAAGAATGGTGGATTTGTTACAAGTGCTAGCACACTTCACAGACTGTAAAACATATTTCCAGACATGATGAGGAAAGGAGCATGAGATAAAAAGATGATCCACCAATTTTGCAGCATATTTATAGAGAACACACCAACTTGGACCATGCTAACCTCTTTTTTATCCATTATCCCTCGTGAGAATTTTATTTGACAAGGGTATCCAATTAAAAATTTTGATATTTAAAGGGAAAAGTAATTTCCAAATGCAAGACCACCACCATAGATTTCCTATAGGCACGTTTGCAAACATAAGAATCTCATATACCATCTTGGCAGTTAAAACACTTGTGGTTCGATCCAATACCACCTCACCTCATCATCTCTGTCTTGTAAACATATTGCATTATGTAGGATTTTTGTAGTAAAATTGTTCCATTCCATAGCCAAATATCCTTGTAATTTCAGGGCCTAAGGAGTCACCTAGGATTGAATTCATCTACCAGGTATCAAAGGTGTCTCGACCTTTTCTAATGAGTTAGTTCCTTTCTCGTGTAGAATTTCTAGCAAATCCTTTGATAGTTTCTAATATTATAGATTCCCAACCCAATGATCCTACACAACCTTAAGCCTGTTTCCTATGCCTATCTTCTAGGTCACCCACTAGCCTAAAATTGGAAATGCCTGCACCAAGGTAGCATCATATTGGTATTTGTATTTATTCATGTGACAAGAACAATGTTTTTCAAAGCAGCAATGGCCAAAAGACAACATATATAATTCTTGTTTCAGAGTTGTTTGATTAAATTTATCCTTAAAAGAAACCATTGACTTCCTTTAAATGATTAGAATTTGAAATAAATAAATGATCATAGAGAATAAGAAAACATTCAACAAAGATAGAGAAACATCACCAACAATTTGACACAAGAAGCCTGTGAACAATCCTGTTTTATTACTGCTCGATCCTTTGTAAAGTTTACACAATAGCTCCTGGGTGCAAAAATCAACCCTCAATACTTCGAAGAAAGAAGTATTTATACAATTATTTACATCTGCTCTTGTCATAAATGACTAGGATATTATGGAGAAAATATCTAACTAATTAGATCTCAAATTACAAAATATAGGAATTTAGTTGATTTCTCCAGATCCTTGGTGTTGATTTTCAAATCTATATGCATGGCCATATTTCTGCCATAGAATTGATGATATCCACCCAGATGTTTTCCTTGGCTTCGGCTAAGGTCTTTGCCATCACATTCTCTTTCTGTAGCTTTTGTAGTTGTTGACTAAGTCTTTGAGATTTATGCATTTTTGTATGATAACTGGTCTGGAACATAGACCTCAGTGCTTGAAGGTTTTAACTTCCTCTTGCAGTTTTCTGATCTCCTGTTAGAAGGAATGCCTCCAGAGGGATAATGGCCATATGCACACTTTTTTCTTTCTCCTTTATCAATTTATCCATTTCTGCTTCCATCTCTCTTCTCTGTGCATTTTGTTCCATTATAAGTTTAAACATCTCCTCTTTGTGACCTTCAGTTTCAGCCACCTCTTTTCCTTGTGAATCCTTTGTGGCTGGAAGCTTCAGCTACTTCCATAATTTTGTGTAGGTGATACTTTTGAGAAGCTCAATCCTTTGCTTGATTTCTTTATGTTTGTAAAAAATGTTTGACTCTTTTTGTCCATGAGCTGATTCAGTTGTCAAAGTTGTTTCTGGGTTACTTTGAGATGTTCGTGATGATGGAGAAGTTGTAGACAGACTATCAATTTTTGGCCTTTGGGTGTGCACATAGGGAGTAGTCTCTTGCTTGATCCTTAGCTTAGAAATGATTCCAAAAGTGTCATATGCCCAAGTGAAACTCAGAGAAAACCTCATTTGTTTCAAAAAGCTATTTGCTTCTTCTCCTGCTAATCTATTGTTGCAAATGAATGGTCCAATATGAGTTTTGATTTAGAGTTGAGACTTCTTCTTCATTGGGATGAATCTCCTCCTCAAAATATGCATTGGTATGTTTCCAAACATGTGTTTCTTGCTTTAATAATACACATCTCATTTGGACAAAAGATAACACATGATAAGATTAGAGAGGATAAGAGACCTCTTAGATGATAGGCTACACTCCCATTTGGCATGTAAGGATACACAAGAAGTCTCACTATGTGAGTCATGAAAAATCCATATAACTGTAACAAGTTCCTATGTACAACCAAACTGATCATTTCTATCTCTGTTTGAAATTGAACTGCACCACCAACAACACTAATTTTTTTCAATATTTTCATAGCTACCAGAGTACATTCTTTGTTTATGGTATTTTGAACAAACCATTAGTAGAAAATAATATGAGGTTATTATGTTTCTTCTGCCACCAAAGGACAAGACTAATGGAAAGTATAAACACAAATAGGAAACCAAAACTCGCACCAAGAGAAATAACCACCTTCTGACCTTTATTCCTTCTGGAGGGCATTGTATATGTATGAAATAACGAAGTGCATGAGTTTGCAAAGAAAAATTTTCAAGCATGGATTAAAAGGCAGCATATAGTGAGCCCACTTGAGTGGATTACTTTTATCAGTATCAAGAGTAACCAAAATTGGTGTGGGAGAATTAACAAGGAAATTCTTCACCTTCTCACAGAGAAAGGGACTTCCTACCTTATTGCATTTAGACTATTGGTTTACTTACATTATATATATGTAGAATGTTATGAATGGAAAATTATTGAGACATGCTCAAAGCTCATCAACAAATAATGTCAAATTTTGGTTAGCATGCTAATTGGTTGCTGGAGATGCAACTGTCATCAATTGGTATGATGGCATGGCTTAAAAAGGAAACACAACCCAAAACAGTATATAAGGAAAAATAGTATATATTTTTATCAAAACCATGCAGGATTGTTAATAGGATTATAGGCATCCAATAGAGACACCCTATATCAAAACAGGTCATCATTATATACATACAAGGTCAGCTTGTATACATCACTTTTGGTCATCCTACATGCTATTGGGTTGGCCTTCCCTATTGGAACTACAAACTAGTTTGTATAGCAATGAAACTCACCATTTTTCTCCTTTCCATGAAAACATCTTCATATTGCAATAAAATTCAAAGAACATAAATTTGGATAGAACTAGTCAACCTCGCCTTGGATTAGCAAGCTACTTGTCAAAAGAAACAAAAAAAAACAATATTTGTAAATGTAAAAAATTAAACAATATACAAAACAACGTACTTAAATTTGAAAAAATAAACACAAAGTACAAACAAAAAAACACTTCACACCTATTTCTCTTCGTAGTGCATATGCGTGGACTTTTTGTTTTGGCGATAGATTGTAAATAGAATGAAGGGAAATGATATTTTGATTTCTTATCCTTTGTTTTATTTGGGGTGAGAAAAGTCTTTTTACGACCCTTGCGTTGTGTATTTGCATTTTGGATCTTTCCATACCAATTGCATTCTTTGTGTATTTGCAATTGGTATGGAAAGGTCCAGAATCAAACACACAACGTAGGGGTCGCAAACGAACCTTTCTCACCCCAAATAAAACAAAGGATAAGAAATAGAAATATCATCACCAGGTTCATTCTAATCACAATCTATCGCCAAAACAAAAATGCCACGTACATGCACTATAAAGAGAAATAGGTGTGAAGTGTGTTTTTGTTTGTACTTTGTGTTTATTTTTTCAAATTTAAGTACGTTGTTTTGTATATTGTTTAATTTTTTACATTTACAAATATTGTTTTTTTGTTTCTTTTGACAGGTAGCTTGCTAACCCAAGGCGAGGTTGACTGGTTCTATCCAAATTTTTGTTCTTGGAATTTTGTTGCAATATGAAGATGTTTTCTTGGAAATGAGAAAAAGGGTGACTTTCATTGGTATACAAACTAGTTTGTAGTTCCAATAGGGAAGGCCAACCAATAGCGTGTAGGATGACCAAAAGTGATGTATACAAGCCGACCTTGTGTCACGAACCCAAAAAATTGTAAAAATTTAAAATTTTTCAAAGTGGTCTTATTTCCCTTCTAAATGTCTAATTACCATTAAAATGTTTGTGAAATTACAAGTATATATAATTAGTATCTAAATTTCTACTTAATAAATGCGACATGTAACGTTTCGTAAAATTTGTCATTAAATAATTGTGCAAGGTGTTAGTACATACTTACAACAGGTGAAAATTACCTTTTTATCTTAAGTGATTCTTATGTACTTCATTGGTCCTCATATGAAACCCTTGTATGTAAAGTACCCAAGTGATAGTATGCTATTTTTACAAAATGTAACTTCCAACATAGAGACCTTCCAAATATTGATAACATACTAGCATGTACTTAAATACTACCATTCTAAATTGAGGATTTACAACTTGATCCAAATTAATACTTACATCTTTATGGTCCTCATTTGATCATATGAAATATCCTTTAAACAACATTGAACATAAAATATCTTTTAGCAACATTTAACATGAAATATCTTTTAGCAACATTTAACATGAAATACCCTTTGCTAAGATGCATTTGACAATTGTGTTATAAACATCAACCATTAATATAACTCATATGAGAGGAAAATCATAGAATCGTCATGAAGACACATATGCATATAACAGACAAATAAACGAGACCAAAAGTAACGTGGTTCACCCATACATGAGCTAGTCCACAAAGGTGTGTGCATCATTTATTATTAGGCAAAATGTAATAGGATTACAATGAGCAACATGGTGGATGCAACAAGATTCCTTTTCCTTCTGACAAGCCTCTATCACATAGAGCTTTTAATGGATCAATCAGATAAATATAAAGGAGTGTACATAGAAATATTCACTTCCATCTCTAAACAAACTTGACAACTCTTAAAGGTCTTATACATAAATTTGAATGCTAAGTTTTGAAGTTTCTTTCACACTAATAAGGTTGTATCCCTCATCCTCGGTCATATACAAATAATGGTATGTGTCAACCAAGAGCCCTACTAAAAGAAATCATATATACTATTCAATATTTTACTAAGAGACAACTCTCCTTACTTTAAACATACATTTAAAATATATACTCTGTTGAATGTTTACACTAAAGAACATTTCTCCTTACTTTAAACATACATTTAAAATGTATACTCTTTTGAATGTTTACACCACGGGGGGTTCACTAGTGAGGCAATATCATATCACGTCCATTCATATTGGGGGGTTGAATACTCTTAAAAACCTCAAAAATATATTGCCCTGTATTAAGGGGTCAAGGGGTTTTTTTTATTTGGCATAGGAATATAAATATTGGGGGTTATTTTATTTGGGAGTGTTGAGGAATAACCTCCAAATCGTGGGATGGATTCATACGTCCAAATCACGGGCTCAATTCATACCCACCTAAGACTTAAGGACCTTCCATTTTTATTTGATATTGCTTATGATCCTAAGTTTTGAATAAATTTGATAATAGTGTACCAATGATAATATCGATGGAAGTCTCTTTGGATTATTGTCCTTGAGCAATGTAACATCCCAATAATTTCATAAAATTTTAAAAAAAAATTATACCAGCATTAAATGTTAAAATTGTGATTGCGGAAGTAATAAATGCTTGTTAAGGCAGTATTAAATAATAAAGTCATTAATGTATATAACAATTTAACTACTATGTCCTTTTAACTAATGATGCTTTAAGACAGTGATGTGTCTTACCTCCATAAAAATGATTACGACACTAATTTGTTTGCAGTTGTAATAACTGAAATTTCAAAACAATATAAGACGGAGTTCTCCTTGACAAGGTACTGACAGTTTTAATTTCGGGATGGTGATGAAAGGGTTCCTGCGAGGTGCCCCGAGACTTACTTAGCTAATTAGCTAAAGCATTTGCACCTGTCCTTCTTGCGAATATTCGCAGGTAAGGATAACAATAACAAAACAATGTTTAAGAGTATTTATATTTTCCAATTAGTCGTCTTATTTGGTTAAAGAAATTATAAGTACCTCCTTGTTTCAGGTATGGAATTCTATCCAAGTTCTAAATGTATTATTTCGAAAAAAAATACAAGTTGCAGAAGTTAATAATATTTAAATAGGGTTCAAAAGTACATTATCTTGGTAGAAATATCTATGCTTAAAAATCTTAAGATTAATTACTAGATTTGAAGAATGAATTGCTAATATGATTCTGCCAATATTTCCAATTCATGAAACCTTTTACTACCAGGTGAAACGATTGATGGACAAATTCAATTTGAACTTTATTCCTTTATTATAACATCAAGTTTCACTTACTATTTCAATGCTTGGTATTTTATTTAAGATAACTATGGTAGCTTCTACTTTCTCCATTTATAATTTATATATATATGGATATAGTCTTGATATTTATAAAGTCAAAATCATATTTTATTTGAGAACATAATACAATATAAGTGTGGACCCTTTTTAACTATAGGGTGAACCATTCTAATGTGATATTGGTGCATTATTATAATAAACAACTTTTATATGGTTTATTGTAATAATATTACAATGTACCGATACTATTTTCTAACCTAAGTTCTAACTATCTAAATCTTATATGCATGTGATTATTACCAATACAAACTTTTGATTTATGTAATCATGCATTCGATGGTTAATACCATAGCGATGAAGCGATATACAATGCAATCCTGACCTTACTCTATGTATTGATAATGAACGACATTACACCAAGCATTAAATACGACATTGGTAAGGAAGTGACGGTTATTAATGTCGCTGCTGCATCGATCTGATAGGTTGATGGTGTCTCGTCCAAACATTAATGGTTCTGAACCAACTCTTTAGTGGAGTGTAATGCTGTCTATCCACGTTGTCAAACCACGTGAAGCCTGGTTAAAATGTGACTCATGAAATCGAACTATGCGTAGTGAACAAGCAACTCTCCTCCGAACTGTACATGTTATTGACTCCTTGGCATGCAGCGTTGGCATTTTCATAGCTGTTACAATAAATGAGGTATTTATGTTATGGTTTCCCGATTCTCAAAGCATCAGGCTGTCACCTTCTCGCTCGTCGATCACAATAGATCTGGGTCGTTGAATGATAAACCCTAAATGCTCGTTGTAAGTAATGCTGGAGGGTTTCTCAGTCTTCACTTTCACGTTTTGGAGTTAGAGTGTGAGGCCAACACACTGCTAAAACTTAGGGTCAGCAAGTTTGCTTGGAGTTTGGAACCCGCGACCTCTACGTTATTTTAATGGTGTTTTGCAGACCTGTAAGTGAATGCTCAGTAGTTGATACCACGACCTTGGTGTGGTTTCTATTTCAGGGTGAAAGTCTATTTTTACAGTGTTGGGGTTGGATCTTTGGCCTTTCCACTCAAGGTAATACGTCTCTATGTTCCATCATTGAAATTTGAGTTTTCATAAATCCTTTATTTTGATTCATTCTAATTTATTTAGATGTATGTTTCACTTGCAAGGTCAATCAAAGGTCTAACATCCAAGCTTGCTGGACAAATGAACGTCGAGGACTCCGCCGTCCTGGTAAGTCTCGGGTTCATCCATAACCATGGACTCGTCGGAAGTTAAAACGTTCTGCTCAGTAAAAGAGTTAGGTTAATCCGTAAGCAATGATAATGTTTAGACTGAGTTTTTTTGTTGCCGAGGCTTCAAGCTTGCAATGTAAACCGAAAATATTTTACAATGGAACTACTGTACCGGTACGATGAATTCGTAAACTTTGATTCTTATATAGACCATTTCGAACCCTTCCTTATACTAGCGGACGGTAGGGACTTAGAATCAACCAGTGTAATCTGACGGATGCTTCAACTAATTGTGAAATTGCCATGGATTCTATTATTGCAGCAATGGAAACTACTATTCACCCGCCTGCTTTTGTGAAGCTCCAATACTATGGGAAAATCCTTATTAATTACGATGTTTAATGTAGAGGTCAAATCAAGGATGGAGATGTTGTGGATAGGGTTTCCTAATGTGAGTGTAAAAACATTATAGTAAGAAGAGACGCGCTAAAATGGTGGTATTCATTTTCACGTAGCTTGGCTCTGTAGACAAATCCCAAAAGCCTTTCATTAGGGTCCAGAAACTTGAGCTTTCTTAAGGGCTGGCTTATTTGGATTATGCCTTACTTTCCTTCCTAAAAGTAAAGGTGACTTCAAAGGTGCTGGGGGAACCCTCGTTAGATATGGTGAAATATGAAAAGAAAGGGCTCGCGCACATACGAATAAAAGAAGAGCCCGCCTGGATTGAACCGGAAACTCCCGGCCCAAGCACACTAAGACGATATCATTAGAGATTACGAACTAGCCGTTATAGTACTAATTATTACTTAACATATTCCTCTTTTGTAGACATGAAGCGGGCGGATAGAACCAGCCTTGTATTGGATCGTCTCACCTAGCTCATATGTCAAGTCGAAAATTATGCTTGCGCCTTATACATACTGTAGATGATAAGTACAACTTACTTTATATACTATATATGAGGCAGCTGTACTTAGTAAGTAGATTTCTAGATTAATGAGGTGACTATATATGGATCAAGCTATAACTCTATCCCAGCATTTATTTGTAGGGAGGTTGGAGAGACAGGTAAGTGCGTGCTGGTGAGTGCGAGTGATCTTCCATTCCAATTATTTAGCAGGATACAACTTGCGAATTAAGGGCAGGAATCTCCCTTTCCCAGAAGATCAAGCTTGCAAACGAGTGCAGTTGTGGCGAGTTAACTTATAGTGCTTTTTGTACATCTCCAAGAGCCCTTGAAACGGTTAAGTGCCCCTATCTTGTTGTGGATAATCGACATTGAGTGCATCTATTGCATCTATCTCCCCCAACTTTGACCTATTCCAATCTATTGAAGGCGAGCTCACCCTATTATTATATAAAAGAAGGCGAATGCAAGCGGCAAGCTATCTTAGTAAACTAGCGAACATAGGGCTCCTGTTTGTTACAACTTGATAATATGATATAAAGGGGGTGTTAAAAATGGGTTGATAAAAATGGATACCTACAATATCTAGTGAAACTAGGGGTTTTCTTAATTGGAAAGGCATATTGGGAGGGGGGTTCAACAATACAATTTTAGGATGCATTTTCCAATATTTAGTGAAATTAGGGGTATTCTTTAATATCACGCGAACGATCGTGCTATGCAACAAGTTCATTGAGTGAACCCCCCGTGGTTTATACTAAGGAACATTTCTCCTTACTTTAAACTTATATTAAGAATATATATTTAGACTAAATAACATCTCTCTTTTCTTTTAACATACATTAATAATTACATGAGGGTTTTAAATGTATTAAGGGAAATTCCTCCCCTTCGTGCACCCTAATAAATTTATTCTTTGCACTTGATACCTTTTTTATTGAGTATTGTCAACATATATTTATATATATAAGTGACAACCTTTATGCATATATATCAACAATATATATTTATGTACAAATCTTTTCATAATCTTCGTACCTATGTATCATAAACATATATAAAATTATAAGTTCACTCATAATCTTTATACCTATGTTCCATCAAAAAAATATAAGTTCCTTCATAATCTTCGTACTTATGTTTCATCAACATAACTATATATATATATAAATATAAATATAAGTCCTTTCATGATCTTTGTAATTTAGGTTTTCTTCATCTATTTATGGAATATATATAGAACTAAGTTAAACACTAAAAACACATGCTAACTTGTAAAACCATATATATGTATTATATACATTGGACGTGTCTCCTAAAGATGTTACGGTCAACCTCCATATGTATACCCAAGTTATGATACAATATATTCCTAGTTGGAATCATTATATAAAAAGTATTTGAAGTCAAAAACCTTTCCCATGTGTATGGAAGAGATAATATATTAAGGACTTTTTACAAAGTATTTTAATTTAAGCGTCGTTATCCCAAGATTAAGATAATGTTATATATATATAATAAGTAGTATACTCGGATAAAGCCGTCATACATAAAAATAATTAAAAAGAATCTGATAGTAATATAATTATAAAACTAAATTCATAGAAAACATATGCAGTATTAGAACATAAAAGAATTATTATGCAAACTAGGGTATATGTCCTTCACCACCTGACAAAAAGATTTGCGATGGCAGAACTCAACAAAGGTCTTGATAGAGATTTTTTTTTAAATAATAAATGAGAACCGGTCTCATAATCGAGAGTAATGTTGGACTAGCAGAGGATTCAAAAGAGTAAAAATCAATAGCATTGTGTTCAACGTACAACGATTTGATCGAGAAAATCTCAGGGACATTTCACTCAAAAGCCCGCATACAAATTACTAGTATTTAACGCAAGTATTCAGATAGTCACATATCTAGAGTTTAAAATACATATGTCAAGGGAGAGGATGCGGAGTTGCATCTATTGCAAAATGCACCCTCATCAAGGATTCGCAGATTCAAGGTTTAAATACTTACGGAAATACTTAATGGAGAAAATAAAATGCAAAGAAAATATACAATGTTACCTCTGACCCCGGTGCTCCGGTTCATCTGAGTACGAAACACATTCACCATAGATCAACCCAGACAAGGAATTTACTGTGAAATGTTAACTCTGTTCACCATCGAACCAGTTAAGCTGTAATAACAAAGCTTAATGATCTATCCCTCAGAAATTTATATCCGACCTAAGATCCAACTCTACATCGCACGCTCTTCCCGGCGGTAGATAATTCTGAGTCATATATAAACGCAGGGATATGCTGAAATCATATATAAACGCTGGGATCATCACGACTCAGAGATCTCCCTCTTAATTCCATAACGCAAAAGCTTATAACTCAGTGATCAATGTTTTCAGAACTTGGAGTGAACACGGCTTAGCTCCGTTCCCTCCCACCACTCGACATTTTAATTCTAATGATAAGCAACCTTAAGAGTTCCTTCTCCCATAAGGTACCCCTTACACTCCTGGCTACGACCTATTTAAATTAAAGATGAGATTCCTCAGTTTTGTGGAGTCTACCAGGCTTGGAAACGTTGTTCCTATACTTGGAAGTGCCATTACTCTCCAGCAGCTCCTCCCTTCCCACTCCTTTGAGAGGTTACAAATAAGGAGTCTCTTCCTTCCAGATGGGCAGTCTCATACACAGAAACATAGCAAGTGGAAAATTTACTTAAGTTCACTCTCCACTCCGTCAGACAGATAGGCGAAAATTGCTCCTTAAGAGTCGTGGGAACATGCACTTCTTTAAGGAATAATTTCACCGATTGTTTTTTCTAGGAAACGTGGTACTAATTTCTGAGAATTTATGGAATGATGTCCCCGCATACCTAAGTTGTATTTATATGTTATCTAACCACCACAAAAGAAAAGCGATAAGAGATGTTCTTATCAAAATTATATCTAAGCTCACTATCATAGTGAGTTCTCCCAAAGTGCTCATAATAAAATATATTTTTAATATTTTACTAATTAAAATAACACACATACTTATATGTATGCAATATGATTTTGAAAAGGAAGAGGTAGAACCACTTTAATATATACATCTTCACATGAATGTATATATACATTATATAAGAATTTTCATGTAACAAAAAAAAATTTAAACATGTATCCATATATAAACATATGTATAATAATGGTAATCACCCCTATGTTTAATTTTCTATGTACATATCACACCTATAAAATAAATATGAGATTGCTCATTTTGGGCGAAGTTTATCATACTTTTGATAACGGTTTTCCTTTTAAGAATATATATATATAATTGTATTAATCTTCCTATACATTATTATGTAAGGTATTTTTAGCAAATGATGTTTTATTGAAGTAATGGACTTTATATATCTTTAAATATACAAGGATTCATGACAAACATTTAATTTTATAATAAAAAACATATATAAATGATATGTTTTAATATTTTGTTTTCTAATATTTTATCACAACAATTAGTTTGACCGTACATATATTAGTTATCTCGACTATTTATAATTCAATAATTGATTCTATAATTCATTTAATAGTGACCTCAATATATATATCAATATATATAAATTTCTATTATTTATGACTCACTCATAGTTGGATTAAAATAACTTAGGCCATACTATCTTAGCTAAATATTTAAGGTGAATAAATCCTATTAGGATGAACTTATATCCCCTACCCTTCATAATCAATATGATAAGTTATGATACGGTTAACTAGCACATGGCTCCTTATACGTATGTTTTGTTGCTTATTGTTTAGTTTCATTACTATTCGTTAATCTTCTAGGATTAAGCTAAGACTTAGAAACATAATACAAGCTCGAGGTCCACTGGTGGGGCCTTGGCCTTGAGCTCCTCACCATGGTCATTTACAAAATCATAAATATTTTTACAAGAGAAATAACAATAGGGTCAAATTTGAGAGATGTTACACTTTGTATGTATATAATGATGACCTATTTTGATATAGGTTGTCTTTATTGGATGCATATAATCTAGTTAACAATCCTGCATGGTTTTAATAAAAATATATACAATTTTTCCTTATATACTGTTTTGGGTTGTGTTTCTTTTTTAAGCCGTGCCATCATACCAATTGATGACAATTGCAACTCCAGCAACCAATTAGCATGCTAACAAGAATTTGACATTATTTGTTGATGAGCTTTCAGCATGTCTCAATAATTTTCCGTTCATAGCATTCTACATATATATAATGTAAGTAAGCTAGTAGTCTAAATGAAATAAGGTAGGAAATACCTTTCTCTGTAAGAAGGTGAAGAACTTCCTTGTTAATTCTCCCACACCAATTTTGGTTACTCTTGATACTGATAAAAGTAATCCACTCAACTCGGCTAACTATATGTTGCCTTTTAATCCGTGCTTGACAATTTTTCTTTGCAAACTCATGCAATTTGTTATTCCATACATATACAGTGCCCTCTAGAAGGAATAAAGGTCAAAAGGTGGTTATTTCTCTTGGTGCGAGTTTTGGTTTCCTATTTGTGTTCATACTTTCCATTGGTCTTGTCCTTTGGTGATGGAAGAAACATAATAACCTCATATTATTTTCTACTAATGGTTTGTTCAAAATCCCAGAATCAAAGAATGTACTCTAGTAGCTATGAAAATATTGAAAAACAGTAGTGTTGTTGGTGGTGCAGTTCAATTTCAAATAGAGATAGAAATCATCAGTTTGGTTGTACATAGGAACTTGTTACAGTTATATGTATTTTTCATGACTCGCATAGTGAGACTTCTTGTCTATCCTTACATGCCAAATGGAAGTGTAGCCTATCATCTAAGAGATCTCTTATGGGTCAGTGCAAGCTAATGAGGGTCACTTTTGGCACGTTAGATGCAATAGAAAACTTAAAAAGCAGGCATCCCTCAACTTACTTGGATTTTTTGAGCTACTTACGCAAAATATGTTGCATTGAGTAAAAAAGATGAAATGTAGGAAATTGAATCACGTTTCCAAATATATAACTTTTATGTATTGAGAATTTGCATAGCTATGTCAAGTTTCATTTTTCCTAACAGACACTTTTTATTTTTCAGGCAAATGATAAGGTATATGTTTTTGTGGATAGAGCCTTTGAGGGCCTAAATGATGGAATCAAGCTACAAAAATCGGCATGCATGTAGAGAACACATAGCACTTGTGCGCCATTATTTTTCGAAAATTAAATTAGTGATTTTATAATTGTTTTATAATTGTCTAAGTGATCAAACCTCGAAAATAGTACCTCTTTTGTGGGTAGAGCCTTTGAAGGTCTTAATGCAGAAATCTTGAAATGGGTTTTTCATAGAACGTGGAGGTTAGTGTCCTCTTATGCACCATACAATTTTATTTTGAAATGATTGAGAATTGAAAAAGTTATGGAAGAAACACTAACAGTGTGTTTCACGAGTTAAGGAGGTAGGACAGAAAAGAAATTGAAAGAAAATAGGAAAAATTAATATTTCAAAATAAAAGTTACATATTAGGAATCTGCAGAAAAAATGCTATTTGTGTCTAAGATTTCGTCAAAAATGACTCTGTGTAGCATATTGTAACGAGTGGCTAAGCACAGGATTCTCTAGAAACTGAAAAAAATACCCAATTAGCTTTGGTTTTTCATTAACATAGCACAGGTTTGGAATTACTGAAGCAAACTCCAAAGCATACACATAGGATTATTGTTGACATATGAGCATGTGACTCGTCCTGGTTTAGGCTCTACAAAACACGAGTGCATTCTGTTTAAATTCAAAAATATTGTCGCGCTTTTAGATGTACATAACACGTACGCGTTATATAACTACATAACACGTATGCGTTATATAGTTAAAAAATGCGCTCACGTTATGCAAATCATAAAATACATGTTTAATACTTGAGAGAGAGGGGGTGTGGAAGACTCAAGAAAATTTTTGTTTAATATTTGAAAAGGGGTGGGGAAGGTTCAAGGGAATCTATGGTTAATATTTAATAGGGGTGGGAAAGGGTCAAGGGCTTAGAAGGATGTTGGAAGCTTGAGTGGGGAGAGATGAAGGGAATGAGAACATGATCGGCTACAGGGGGTGAAGGGAAGTGGAGCTTGAGAGCACTATTAGGAGTAGAATAGGTTTTGAAGAGGTATAGGGTTAGAAGTTGAAAGTGAGACTTGAGTGACAAGGGGGATTGGATGGAGGCAAGGGGGATGTGAGAGAGAAATAAAGAATACAAGGGGGGGGAGACATAGAGCGAGGGAGGGAGAGGGACAATGGGGAGGAATGGATTTGGAGGGAGTGAGAGATAGATGGGGATAGAACGAAATAAAGAGATAGAAAGGGAGGGACAGAAAGTGTTGGTGGGATGTTCGGGTACACAGGGTACTACCAAAGGACCGAACACCAAGAGCAACCACTTCACACAAACAGATCACAGATCAACACACTGATGTTTTGACGTGGTTTAAACCCTCTTGAGGGAAACACTCCACGGCCCCGGCCAAATAGATTCTATGGGATAATTTATTATGCAAAGAAAGAAAGTTACAAATGAGCTTCTCATAATCGATCAACTAAACAATGACCCTCCATGCTCTTTAAATAGAGATCATGGACCAATCGGGTGTTAAGCCACGGATCAAGTTTAGGTTTGATTTAAGAGAAGTTGAGCCGTCGGATCACTCGATTTTGGGAACATATCGTGACCGTCAGATTAAGTATTTTCAAATGCATACTAAAGAAACACACTATCCCTAACGGATATATTACACAAGTTGATCTTAACTAACTCCTAAGTGTCTAAATATCCTAACATCCCCCCTTAAGAAAAACTTGGGATAGGATTGAAGGATTTACAAAAGTGACACTATTAGGAGAAGGAAGGAGGCATTAGAGCCTATCCCCCCTTAATGACAAGTTCCTGAACTCCTAACATAGATCGAAGTTTAGAAAACTTTGCTTCTGTAAGAGACTTGGTGAAGATGTCTGCAACTTGATCATCTGTAGGGAAAAAGAGCACTTCAAGAACACGATCATGAACAAGATTTTTGATGAAGTGCATATGTAGCTCAATGTGTTTGCTGTGTTGATGTAGAACTGGATCTTTGGCAAGCTTGATGGCACTTTGATTGTCGCACCAAAGTGGAGTAGGCTACTGCTGCTCAAATCCAAACTCTGAAAGGATCTGTCGAAGCCATAAAGCTTCCTGACTGGCATTAACTGCTGCTCGATATTCTGCCTCTGCTAAAGAAAGAGCAAGAGCTTGTTGTTTCTTACAAGCCCAAGTAATAGGTCTAGATCCCAGACTGAAAACATAACCTGCAGTAGACTTTCGATCATCAGGATCGCCGACCCAATCTAAATCAGTGAAACCAACCAACAAAGGTTTCCCCCCTGTACTGTAATGAATCCCAAACTGAACTGTACCTCGAATAGATCGAAGTATTCTTTTAGCTACTTTCTAGTGACTTTCATGCGGTGTCTGCATATAACGGGCAACACGACCAACGGCAAAGGAAAGGTCAGGACGGGAATGAGTCAAGTATAAGAGACTACCAACAAGCTAACGATACAAGGTGGCATCAACTTCAAGTGAAGTACAAGTGGCAGAAAGTTTGACTCCAGAATCGAAGGGAGAAGGGGCTGGTGTACATCTTCCATGTGAAAGCGACGAAGAAGGTCACAAGCATACTTAGACTGAGAAAGAAAGATTCCTTTTTTGGTTTGCAATACTTGGAGACCAAGAAAATAATGCAAATGTCTTAAGTCTGACATTTCAAAATTTTGTTTAAGACTGAATTTCACATTGGTTATAAGCTTAGGGTCACTACCAGTAAGAATAAGGTCATCAACGTATAGAACAAGTATGATGAGATGGTTTCCTACTTTCTTGGTATAGACATTGGGGTCAGAATGGCATCTAGAAAAACCAATGTCAAGGAGAAAGTTATCCATTTTGGCATACCAAGCTCTAGGAGCTTGCTTAAGGCCATATAAGGATTTCTTAAGGCGGCAGACAAGGCTAGAGTTATCTTGAACATATCCAGGAGGTTGTTCCATGTAAATTTCCTCCTGTAAACCACCATGTAAGAAGGAAGACTTGACATCCATTTGATGGACTTCCCAGTTATGTAAGGCTGCAAGGGAAAGAACAAGCCGGATGGAGTTCATTTTTGCAACAGGAGCAAAGGTTTCATTGTAGTCAATCCCTTCAACTTGGGAAAAACCTTTGGCAACTAACCTTTCCTTAAGTCTTTCAACACTTCCATCTGATGCATACTTAGTTCTGTAGACCCATTTACATCTGACATGTTTTCTTCCTTTTGGAAGAGGTACAAGATCCCAAGTATCATTCGCCATTAAGAACGGTATTCTTCATCCATGGCTGCATCCCAATCTGGATTCCCTGAAGCTTCTGCAAAAGTTTATGGATCATGATTCTCGGAAACTTGAGCCAAAAGAGAAGAGGCTCGCTGAAACTAAGAACGTGTTCGACGTTGATCTCTAGGATTACCTGCAAGATCACCGGCTGCTTCACATGTTGAACGGACCCATCGAGGAAGCACTTGTGTTGGTGCAACTGGAGGAACATGAGCAGGAGGAGGTGGATTTTCATCCTTACTGTCATCATCAGAAACTGGAGTTGGAAACCTGTCAAGAAAGTTGGAAAAAGAAGAAGAGGGCACAAACGCCGAATTAGGCCCACAGGCCAAAGATGGCACAATCGCTGAGTTAGGCTCGCAGGCCAAGATATTTTCATCAAATTTAACATCTCTTCTAATGATTATATCATGAGAATGTGGTTGAACAAGTCTATAAACTTTTACATCTTCAGAATATCCAACAAATATGCACTTTTCACTTTTAGGCTGCAATGCTTTTCGTTTTTCATCCGGACTGTGAGCCCATGCTTCACTACCAAACATACGGAAGTGACTTACATCAGGTTTAGTTTTACTCCATGCTTCTTCCGGTGTTATACCTTGTAATGCTTTAGTGGGGGTGCGATTAACTATGTAATTTGCACAATTAATGGCTTCAGCCCAAAATTGAAGACTTAGACCCGTAGATTGGATCATACAATTAGCCATTTCTTTTAAAGTGCGATTCTTCCGCTCAGCTACACCATTTTGTTGTGGTGTATATGGAACAGTGTACGGTTGTTTGATGCCTTGTTCAGTGCAGAAAGTAGTGAACTTATTGTTAACATATTCTCCTCCATTGTCAGATCTTAACTTAGTAATTTAATGACCAGATTGTTTTTCCACAAGGTCCTTGTAGGCCAAGAACATGTTAAATACTTCGCTCTTAAGTTTTATGAAATAAACCCAAGTGCGTCTGGTGTAATCATCAATGAAAGTTAAGAAATATTTGAAACTAGAAAAGGAAGCAGATGGAAGAGGACCACACAAGCACTATGCACAAGCTCCAAGGGAACCGAGGCGTGCCAAGAGGCACGTTTGTCAAAACTATCCCGATGATGTTTTTCGAGTACACAACCTGAGCAAACACCATCCCTGCAAGATACCATCGGAAGACCTGTCACCATATTTTCTTTACATAGTTGTTGCAATGAGCGATAATTTAAGTGACCAAATTGTTCATGCCAAAGTTTGCTCAAGTTATCACTATGAGCAACAAAAACTGAAGGGAAAGGTGATGACCCAAAGTTGTTAAACTTGTACAACCTGGTAATATCATCAACAATTCCGGTAGCTAGGACCTGTTGAGGATCTTTAAAATCCTTGATTACAACTTGGTGAAGTGTAAAGGTCACAGTTTTACCTTCACCAGAATGAGTGATCTGATAGACTGATAACAAATTGCAGGAAATTCTTGGAACACATAGTACATCACTAAAATGACCATTATCTACTGGAACTGTTCCAGCTCCTGCAACATTTAGAGATCTGTCATCACCAACAAATATTTGTTTGGTGTTACATTCATGCATAGTAAAAAAGATGGCTTGATCCTTAGCCATATGATAAGATGCTCCAGAATCAATGATCCATTCATTTGAAGTAGAAGAAGAAGATGCATTATAAGAATAACCAAAACCACAAAGTGCATGTCCATAAGAGGCAGATTTTGAAGACGAATCTAGGCTAATGTGTTGCTTCTTCATTGTTGCTTCCAAGGCTTCCATCTTCTTGAAACACTTAGATTCATCATGATTATCTTTCCTGCAATAGTTGCAATGACGCTCAGTCTTCTTACCTTTTGGCTTGGATCCTTTGTCATTTTTTAAAGAAGGAGATGATTGAGAGGGTTTGGGACCCTTGTTTGACTTATTATTGCAAAAATTTTGTTTCTTGGGAGGCTTGGAATTTTCTTTCTGTTGGGACAATAAGGTTTTTCCAGATGTATCTACATTGTTGATTATTCCAAGATGAATGAGTTTATCTTGTTCTCTAATCAAGGAATCACAAAAGGATTCAAGACTAGGCTCTTGATAGCTAGCTGCATTCAACGATGCTTTCATGGAGTAAAATGTAGATACAAAAACAGAATATGTAGGTCCAAGTTTGGAAAGAATATATGATAAATGCATTGTTTGTCTTCCCTCTCAATCTTACATTCTGCACATAAGAGTTTAAGAGTTTTGTACTTAGATAAATAATCTTGAATGCATGAAAAGTCACTTGGATTTAAAGAATTCAACTCATTTTCGAGTTGGTGACCTCGAATTTCATTGTGTTTACTAAACACAAATTCCAACTTGTCCCAAGCAGCATTAGGTTCATCAATTCCAGATATGTGGAATCGCAAATCAGTAGAGATTGACATCCCAATCAATCCACGAGCTTCATCACATTTATTTTCCCATTTTATTTTCTTATCATCATCAATGGGTTATGTTTCTTTTCCTTAGGTAATTCTGAAAAGTCCCCTACTTTGTAGAACATCCTCCATACGAGATTTCTATGAGAAATAGTTCGAACTGTTAAGTAGAATATCACAAGGGGCGGCCATATTTGTAAATTAATGGTTGTAGAAGTAGAAACCAATAGTTTGGATGTGAAGAGCTCGAAAAAATAGGCGGTTTAAAAAAAAACGGCACTGAAAACTGACTCTGTATGATGAAGTTATGCTTGAACAAAGAAACTGTTGAAGATGTCCCCAATAGTGACGTGGCAGCTAGAGAATGTCTAGCAAAAAAATAACCCCCCTCTTCCCAAGATGAACCTTTTGACAATCATTCTACAAGAAAGTTGCTTTAAGTGAACCACTTTTGTAAAATAAGTGATTTCACTTTTACAATGATATTACTTTTAAATAGTGCAACAATAAAAAAAACTTAAGTGACTCACTTATATTTTTATTTTTTTATTATTTAAGTGAGATGCACTTTTACAATAAAATAACTTGAAAATAGAAATTGCATGCACTTTTTCTTTTAAAAGTAACTTCCTAAGACTTGAACTCAAGACCTATTAAGGAATAAAGCCACTTTGAACGAAGTGAGCTAGATTAAAAGGTATGTAAAATATGGGAATGAGGAAGGGGTTTTTTTTTTTTGCTTTTTTTTTTTTTACTCTTCTTGATTTGCCGAGATCGCGCAAGGTGCACGGCAAATAGCATATGTAGCCGAGAAAAACCCTTTCCCTTTCTGTTTTTGATTTGCCGAGATCGCTCAAGGTGCACGGCAAAGAGCATATGCAGACGGGAAAGCAACAATCCGAACCCAAAAAAAATCTAACAGTAAAAAATGATGAAATATGAGATTTTTTCCTTTTAAAAAAGGAAAATAAAAAAATGTGTCAGTGTAACATTATACCTTCAGATCTGATGAAATACGCGTTTTTGGAGCAACCGGGAACTGTTTTCGATCAAACGAAAACTATTTTCCAATGGAAACGACGCTCCGGACGCAATGGACCACCTCCCACAGCCCAAAAATGCACAAAAATACTAGAATTAGAAACCCTTTCGAGTTTCGGCAACAGCAGTTTAAGATCTAGATCATAACCGGAAGCGGCACTTCATAAAAGCTTTGATACCATGTTCGGGTACACAGGGTATGACCAAAGGAACGAACACCAAGAGAGACCACTTCACACAAACAGATCACAGATCAACACACCGATGTTTTGACGTGGTTTAAACCCTCTTGAGGGAAACACTCCATGGCTCCGGCCAAATAGCTTCTACGGGACAATTTATTATGCAAAGAAAGAAAGTTACAAATGAACTTCTCATAATCTATCAACTAAACAATGACCCTCCATGCTCTTTAAATAGAGATCATGGACCAATCGGGTGTTAAGCCACGGATCAAGGTTAGGTTTGATCTAGGAGAAGTTGAGCCGTCGGATCATTCTATGTCGGGAACATATCGTGACCGTCGGATTAAGTATTTTCAAATGCATACTAATGCATACTAAAGAAACACACTATCCCTAACGGATATATTACACAAGTTGATCTTAACTAGCTCATAAGTGTCTAAATATCCTGACATGGGAGACATGTAGGAAGTGGTGGCGATGGAGAGAGAGAGAGAGAGAGAAAGAGAGAGAGAATATGAGAGGAGGGGGAAGGGACATAAAGTGTGTGAGAGAGAGGGAGTGATGGAGAGATTGGGATAGGTTGAGGGAAAGATAACATGAGGGAGGGATAGAAGGTGAGAGAGAGGCAGGTGATGAGAGAGGGAGGGAGAGAAGGTGGGGTGAGGGATGGAGGGAGAAAGGTGGAGATAGATATGGATGGAGGGGGGATGGGTTTGAGAATGGAAAGTGACATAATGTGTGTGTATGTGTGTGTGTTTGAGAGAGAGAGAGAGAGAGAGAGAGAGAGATTGATGGTTGGGGAGGGAGTTGTGAGCATCATATTCTCCATCAGCATCATATTCATCATCATCATCATCTTCATGACCATCATCGTCATCATCAACATCTTCATCATCATCACCATCATCATCATCATCACCATATTCCTCATCAAATTAACATCTCCATCATCATCATCATCATCTTTTGAACATCATCATGATCATCATCTAAACATCACCATCACCATCATCATCAACATCTTCATCATCATCATCATCACCATCACCATCATCATCAAAATCTTCATCATCATCACCATCACCATCTTCATCATCATTGTCATCTCTAGGTTCCCCATCAACATCAATATCAACATCTCCATCATCATCATCTTCTTCATCATCATCATCTTCATCACCATCATCATCATCATCATCTTCATCATCATCACCATCATCATCATCATCTTCCTTGAATTAGATCAACATCTCCATCATGTCACCATCATCTTCTTTATCATCATCATCATCATCATATGAACATCACCATCACCATCACCATCATCATCAACATCTTCATCATCATTACCATCACTATCATCATCAACATCTTCATTGTCATCACCATCATCATCATCATCATCGGAATTTGTAGGTTCCTCATCAACATCTCCATCATCATCATCTTCTCCATCATCATCATCTTCTCCATCATCATCATCTTCATCACAATCATCAGCAGCATCAACATCTTCATCATCATCACCTTAATCATCAACTTCATCGTCATCAGATAAACATCTCCATCATCATCATATTCTTCATCATCTTCACCATCATCATCATCTTCATCTCCATCTCCATCATCTTCAACATCTCCATCATCATCACCATCACCATCATCATCATCTTCATGACCATAAACATCTTCATCATCATTGTCATCTCCCCCTTCCTCATCAACATCTCCATCATCATCATCATCATCACCATTTGAACATCACCATCACCATCATCATCAACATCTTCATCATCATCACCATCAACATCATCACCATCATCATCACCATCACCAACATCATCAAAATGTTCATCGTCATCACCATCACCATCACCATCACCATCTTCATCATCATTGTCATCTCTAGGTTCCCCATCAACACAACATCTCCATCATCATCTTCATCGTCATCATCATCATCTTCATCACCATCATCATCATCATCAACATCTTCATCATCATCACCATCATCATCATCATCTTCCTCATAAGATCAACATATCCATCATGTCACCATCATCTTCATCATCATCATCATTACTAGCACCATCATCATCAACATCTTCATCGTCATCACCATCATCATTGGCATCTGTAGGTTCCTCATCAACATCTCCATCATCATCATCTTCATCACCATCATCATCATCATCATCATCATTGGCATCTGTAGGTTCCTCATCAACATATCCATCATCGTCATCTTCTCCATCATCATCACCATCATCACCATCATGATCTTCTGAATATCATCATGATCATCATCTAAACATCACCATCACCATCATCATCAACATCTTCATCATCATCACCACCAGCATCATCATCAAAATCTTCATCGTCATCACCATCACCATCACCATCACCATCTTCATCATCATTGTCATCTCTAGGTTCCCCATCAACACAACATCTCCATCATCATCATCTTCTTCATCATCATCATCTTCATCACCACCATCATCATCAACAACATCTTCATCATCATCACCATCATCATCATCATCTACCTCATCAAATCAACATCTCCATCATGTCACCATCATCTTCATCATCTTCGTCATCATCATCATCATCCGAACATCACCATCACCATCATCATCAACATCTTCACCATCATTACCAACACCATCATCATCAACATCTTCATCATCATCACCATCATCATTGGCATCTGTAGGTTCCTCATCAACATCTCCATCATCATTATCTTCATCACCATCATCATCATCATCATTGGCATCTGCAGGTTCCTCATCAACATATCCATCATCGTCATCTTCTCCATCATCATCACCATCATCACCATCATGATCTTCTGAACATCATCATGATCATCATCTAAACATCACCATCACCATCATCGTCAACATCTTCATCATTATCACCATCAACATCATCATCAAAATCTTCATCGTCATCACCATCACCATCACCATCACCATCACCATCTCCATCATCATTGTCATCTCTGGGTTCCCCATCAACACAACATCTCCATCATCATCATCTTCATCACCATCATCATCTTCATCAACATCTTCATCATCATCACCATCACCATCATCATCTTCCTCATCGGATCAACATCTCCATCATGTCACCATCATCTTCATCATCATCATCATCATCATCTGAACACCACCATCACCATCATCATCAACATCTTCATCATCATCACCATCATCTTCATCAACATCATCATCTTTATCATCTTCATCTGCATCATGGTCATCTTCATTGTCATCACCCTCCTCCTCATCATCATGTTTACCATCTTCATCTACATCATGATCATCTTCATTGTCATCACCCTCCTCCTCATCATCATCTTGTGCACTTATGCACTTAGGGATTAATGTTTAGAAGAGGGTCTAAAGGCCTTTATGGGGGAGGGGCTCTAGGAACAAGGTAAGACAGAGAGGGCATGGGGGAGGGATAAAGGAGTATAGGGTTAGTGATTAAGGGAGAAGAAGGGAGAGAGTGTTATAGGGAGGGATAATGACGAAGATAAAGAGAAGGTGGAGAGATGGAGAGTGGGGTGGTAGAGACATGGCTGGAGTAAGGGAGAGAAAGAAACATGTAGGGAGGGATGTAGGGAGAATGAGGGACAGATATTTAGAAAGAGATAGGGGGTATCTAGGGATTATTGGGAGAGAGCTAGGGGGTATTAAACCATACAAAACATTTGTCCCCACACTAAAAACATTTGTTTTGTATGTAACCATATAAATTATTAGTTTTCTTTTGATTTTGTTTGTTGCCCTAGCCGTGCACCTAACCTATTTATTGTGCTTGACAATATCGCGTACGCGTTTTTGCACTACATATCGCGCACGCGTTTTTGCTTTATATAACATGTGCGCGTTTTGTAACTCCATAAATAGTGGACTGTCCCTATCCGAGAGCAACTTCACTCTGTCCGAGCCAAAACAAGACTCCCGCGATTTTTCAAACAACACGAGCCCGCCATTGGAAATTCTCACACTCTACACCAACTCCATCATTATTTTTTTTATGCAGGTGCAGCATTGATGACATCTTTCATGGTTGCTCAGTGTGGTGTTGGGTTATATGGCCATATTTGAATAAGATAATTAGCAAGCTTGAAGAATATCCAATTGAATAACACCAAAGATAAGGCCTTTGAAAGATTCATTTTGCCTATATTTGAGGAGCACACAAGATAAGATATCAAGCTTCAAGACCATTTCATGGTGATGGTGGATATACACAAGTGTACAAGAGAATCAAAGAGCCCAAACAATTTATGATTTAACTTCCATTTGCTTATTATTGAAGAGCTTGTAATTGAGGAGCAACAAAAACAAACTATATTGAATTGATCATTGTGGTGATGGGGAATGCATGTAACCGAGTAAATAAATCAACAAGGAAGAAGAGACCTCAAGAAGTCATTGAAGAAGAGAAAGAAAAGAAAAGAATATACATGATGAATCGGAGGCTTTCTTTGGAAACTAATCCAAATCCAATTGTAGAGGATACCACGGTTCATCCTATTAATCCACGACAAGAGGGACCTTCAATTTCCACAATAGTTGTTGAACAAGCACCCCATGGAAGTAATCAAGAAGCAAAACGTAGGTGCTCATTAGGGGATGTTTCAATTCCAACTTCAAGTCAAAGTGATAAGTTACCATCTCAAGATGAAGCTCACGAAGAAACACCCAATTTGCTATCCGGATGTGGTTATACAAGCGATGAAGTGAGAGAGGCGTTGGACATTTTGCCTACTATTGAAGAAGAGAATGTTATCCACACCATCGATGAGGATGTTGGACTTCGACAAGGGGATGTTGGACTTCCACAGACCATCGATGAGGATGTTGGACTTCCACCATCCAGCTACCAGGAAGAGAATGAAGGACACCAAGCTACTACTGAAATGCCAGAGCGTCTTGGTGATGCGCTACATGGTACAATTCCAACCCCCTTACCTCCATTAGCAAGCACATGTCAAAGAACTCCAAAGCGTATACACGTTTATGAAAGTCTCATCAATTCCATTGAAGGTACACTATCTAAACGTAGTATTGCTTATCAAACTCAACAGATACTTGATAAATATTTTGTTTCTAAATGTGATGGAGGTAAATGTAGATTATTTTTATCATTGTTAAAATATAGGAGCATGAATGTTGTTAGGAAAAAGTTAGGGATAAAGATGATAAAGAATTTTGAACCAAGTTCTCATATAGTTAAAATCCTAGTAGATGCATTTGGTGAAATTGGTAAGAACACACGTTCAAAGGACTGCAATGTTGCTCGTCGTGTGTTGTCCTAAGCAATTGCAAATAAGAACACCAGGGCCCTTCATATTCTCAGGCCTACATCCGAACGAGTTAATTTGAATGTAAAAACCCTCTTTAGGTATTCTATTAGAAGAGAACATCTTGACACAACCGATCAGACAGATTTTGGGGCCTTTGTTGGTCGGTTCCCACATCGTGACATGAAGCTAGTTGATGCAGTAAAGGGACTAGTGCATAGTTTTTGGCATGATCACACAAGACCTTCTTCAAACCGAAAGGATGTACTAAAAATGAGAATGGGTTCAAAGGATCATGAACCACATACTAAGCATCTTCTTGATATAACACAGATAGAACTTTACGAGAAATTTAGGATTGAGCATAGACAATTGAACTTGGGGCAAAGATATTTTGAGAAATGTAAGCCATGGTATGTTAGAATAAATACTCTTCGTAACACTTGTTGTTGTAGATACCATGTAGAATATGAATATTATTATGAAACATTTTTGTACATTCATCATGTGTTGCATACTAACCATGTGCAGGATTGCTCCATGACAATACCACCGACTGCATCAAGAGAATTCATTCATAGCATCATGTGCAATAGGCCCAAGGGTCAAACATGCTATGCAAAATCTTGTTTGGGTGGAACATGCTCCAACTGTGCTGGAATGGCATTATTGAGCCAATGTATGCATGAGAATGGAGACAATGAATTTGGGAAAATGGTTACAGACATGAAAAGTTTCAAATATATCGACTATGAAATAGTCCCAGGGAAAGAAAGCAAAAAAATACAATTGGTGACATCTCAGGTATGCATTTATATCTATAAAATTATGTTGTAACGGTTACATTTCAATCCTTACTTACAACAAAAAATTGACATTGAGATCATTTTGTGTCACCAGGTACAAGTTAGTGACTTCATCAAGGAATTTATTGAAAAGACACATCAATATGTTCGGCATGTCCATGTGGCACGATGGAAGGATGAGAAGTTTATAATATGCAGAGATACATTTCCCCTTGGTACTATACTTTCAGTTGTTGATTTTGCTGAGAACTACACTCTGCAACCTCAAAATGAGATCCAAAGTCAGTATTATCACTCTGAGCAGGTTTCCTTGATGGTCCATTTCACATATAGGCTTGGCCCAAATAGCACTGAAGAGCAAAGAGAAATTCTGAAGGAATATCACTTCTACATAAGTGATGATAGGTGCCACGAATTCCACTATGTACTTTATTGCTTCATCACGTTCTATGATCACTTGAAGGGAAGGAACATACAGATGGATCGACACTGGATTTGCTCTGATGGGTGTGCTAGTCAGTTCAAAAATGCATGCATATTTCAGTGGTTGTGTTCATTGCATAAAAACTACAAAGTGCCACATATGTGGAACTATTTTTAGACTGGGCATGGTAAAGAATAGCATGATGGAGCCGGAGCATGTGTCAAAACAGCCCTACGAAGAGAGGAATTGAAAGTATCTATAGAATCTACTATTCTAAATGCTCAATCTACAGTCAGGTGGTGCATGTCAGTAATGGGAGAGGAATTAACTATGCGAGTAGAATCCACAAGAAAGAGACATGTGGAGAGATTATTTTGGGAGGTGGTAGACATTGATCATTCACATGCATGGGAATGCAAGGTTGTTCCTGGGACTCATGTCTTTCATTCGGTTCGAAGCTCTGATAACCCAGTATTTGAAATTTGGATCAAAAAACTCGCTTGTTTTTGCCCGCCTTGTTGTGATGGTGATTGGGATGGGTGTGAATCATTGGATTGGGTTGATGGATGGGACCGCATATCACTTCCACTTTATCAGCGTGCAATTGTTGAGTTAACTCCATTGGAAGAAAACCAATCATCTATTTCTGCAGATTTTGATCATGTATCAGACCTTGTACAACCCGGTATGATGCATTTCCTTAACATTTTTTGTTTGTTTATGTAGTCGTCAAATGCACAATAATGGCCTTGTATCGCACGAAAAATATTTTGATCATATACCTACAATCATATAATGCAGGGCACATATACGCAGTGGTTGCCTCCAAATATACTGAATGGGGTGATGAATAGTGGTTGGCACGCTGTATAGATGGAAAGCAAACTCTCATTATGTCCATGACTGACAATGAAAACAACCACTTTCCAACTGGGTCTATGGTTGTTAAAGGTGAATACTTGACACGAGACAACAATGGAAGAAAGAAGGGTGGATATGTTTACAGGGATTACAAACCAGGTGCAAGTGTGTATCACTTTACCAACTTAATCATTGGCACAAACCTTCAGGTACGAACAATGCCTAGTCGAAATACATCGAAGGTACGCTACTTCTTACCGGATACAGAGCACGAGAGACTAATGGAGGCCATCAGTATAAGAGATTATCCGGAGGGCTTGGTTGTATGATAATAGGTGGGATCTAGCATGATGAGGTACGTTACATACTTTTAATACTATACTATTTATACTATTTGTAATTGAATATTGATATATGCTTAATTTTCACATGTATGTTTCAGATGAATATGTCAATTTTGTGTTCTTGATATGCCAAATTTACGTTTACGTTGTTTATAAATATGCCAAAAGTTCTCTTGTATGTCAAGTTTATGAATATGCCATTTTTTACATATGATCAGTAAACCCTAAAATTATATTATGTTCATCATGTTGGTTATTGGCTTCACCCAACAAAATTAATTCAATTCATGCTCACTATATTAAACAATACACTTATATTAAATTTAATTCATGTCTTGTTAATATTTAATAATGAATTAGCTATTTGAGAGCACCACCTTAGACCAAGCCATCATCATCAACATCTTCATCATCATCACCATCATCATCATCATGAAAATATTCATCATGGACCTGCAAAACCCTAGTTTCAAAGATGGACCTGCAAGGTGGCACATGGGCCACCGGGCCAGAGAAGAGGGGCACCCCTAGCACTATCCCGAGGTGTTGAATCCAACGAAGTCGACGGTTTGTTGATCCGAGCCACGGTTGTCATTCTATGGCTCGTTCTGTCTCGAACCCAAAAGGCCTTCAGGGACACTTGCTAGATACCTACCGGGGGCATAGAACTCCAACCGTGCAACAAAACCGGGTTTCGGGGAGTCCTGCAGGTGTGTCTAGGCAGGTTCAGGCTGGGAACACTAGCCATATCTTCCCGATGGATGATTTTCCAAGGTTGACCCCCGTGTGCAAAAATTGCACACTCCCACACTGAGCAAAACCCTAGTTTCCAAGATGGACCTGCAAGGTGACACATGGGCCATCGGGCCAGAGGGGAGGGGCACCCCTAACACTATCCCGGTGTGCTGAATCCAACGGAGTCGATGGTTCGTCGATCCGAGCCATGATCTTCATTCTATGGCTCGTCCCGTCTCGCTGCCAGAAGGCCTTCAGGGACACCTGCTGGATACCTGCTGGGGGCATAGAACTCCAATCGTGCAACAAAATCGGGTTTCAGGGAGTCATACAAATGTGTTTAGGCAGGTTTGGGCTGGGAACACTAGCCATACCTGCCTGGTGGATGATTTTCCAAAGTTGACCCCCGTGTGCAAAAATTGAACACTCCCACACTGAGCAAAACCCTAGTTTACGAAATGAATGCACAATGAAGCCACTAGGCCATGGGGGGACAAGGGAGAGGGCCCCCTAGAGGTAATCGCACGCCAGGAGACCAACAACGTCGACGGTTCGTCAGTCCGACGTCCGGCTTCTGAGTTATGTCAACTTGTAAGTCGCATGAAAATGTTGTTCAGGGACACTTGGTGAATTTCCGTCTGGGAGCCAAGAAGCAAACAGAGCAGCTAGATTACGTGCCGTTGGCTCCTACAAGTGTGTGTGGGAAATGCCGATGTGGGAACACTGCCAACACTGGCTCGGGGGATGGTTTTGCAGAGTTGACCCACCAATGCATGTTTGCATGCAATTAAACTGAGCAAAACCCTAGTTTACGAAATGAATGCACAATGAAGCCACTAGGCCATGGGGAGACGAGGGAGAGGCCCCCCCTAGAGGTAATCGCATGCCAGGAGACCAACGGAGTCGACGGTTCGTCGGTCCGACGTCCGGTTTCCGAGTTATGTTGAGTTTCAAGTCGCATGAAAATGTCATTCAGGGACACTTGGTGAATTTCCATTCGGGAGCCAAAAAGAAAACAGAGCAGGAAGATTACGTGTCGTTGGCTCCTACAAGTGTGTGTGCACAATGCCAACGTGGGAACACTACCAACACTGGCTTGGGGGAGGTTTTTGCGGAGTTGACCCACCAATGCGAGATTGCATACAATTAAACTGAGAAAAACCCTAGTTTACGAAATGAATGCACAATGAAGCCACTAGGCCATGGGGAGACGAGGGAGAGCACCCCCTAGAGGTAATCGCACGCCAGAAGACCAACGGAGTCGACGGTTCATCGGTCCGACGTCCGGTTTCCGAGTTATGTTGAGTTGCAAGTCGCATGAAAATGTCGTTCAGGGACACTTGGTGAATTTCCGTCCGGGAGCCAAAAAGAAAACAGAGCAGTAAGATTGCATGTCGTTTGCTCCTGCAAGTGTGTGTGGGAAATTCCGACATGGCAACACTGCCAACACTGGCTCAAGGGAGGTTTTTGTAGAGTTGACCCACCAATGCGATATTGCATGCAATTAAATTGAGCAAAACCCTAGTTTACGAAATGAATGCACAATGAAGCCACTGGGCCATGGGGAGATGAGGGAGAGGGCCCCCTAGAGGTAATCGCATGCCAGGAGACCAACAGAGTCGACGGTTCGTCGGTCCGATGTTCTATTTCCGAGTTATGTTGAGTTGCAAGTCGCATGAAAATGCCATTGAGGGACACTTGGGGAATTTCCGTCTCGGAGCTAAAACGCAAATGGAGCAGGAAGATTGCATGCCGTTGGCTCCTGCAAGTATGTGTGGGCAATGCCGATGTGGGAACACTGCCAACACTGGCTTAGGGGAGGTTTTTGCAGAGTTGATCCACCAATGCGAGATTGCATGCAATTAAACTGAGAAAAACCCTAGTTTATGAAATGAATGCATAATGAAGCCACTGGGCCATGGGGAGACGAGGGAGAGGCCCCCCTAGAGGTAATCGCACGCCAGGAGACCAACGGAGTCGACGGTTCATCGGTCCGATGTCCGGTTTCCGAGTTATGTCGAGTTGCAAGTCGCATGAAAATGTCGTTCAGGGACACTTGGTGAATTTCCGTCCGGGAGCCAAAAAGAAAACGTAGCAGGAAGATTGCATGTCATCGACTCTTACAAGTGTGTGTGGGAAATGCCGATGAGGGAACACTGCCAACACTGGCTCGGGGGAGGTTTTTGCAGAGTTGACCCACCAATGCGAGATTGCATGCAATTAAACTGAGCAAAACCCTAGTTTACGAAATGAATGCACAATGAAGCCACTGGGCCATGGGGAGACGAGGGAGAGGCCCCCCTAGAGGTAAACGCATGCCAGGAGACCAATGGAGTCGACGGTTCGTCGATCCGACGTCCGGTGTCCGAGTTATGTCGAGTTGCAAGTCGCATGAAAATGTCATTCAGGGACACTTGGTGAATTTCCGTCCGGGAGCCAAAAAGCGAACGGAGCAGGAAGATTGCATGCCATTGGCTCCTGCAACTGTGTGTGGGCAATGTCGATGTGGGAACACTGCCAACAATGGCTTAGGGGAGGTTTTTGCAGAGTTGACCCACCAATGCGAGATTGCATGCAATGAAATTGAACAAAACCCTAGTTTACGAAATGAATGCACAATGAAGCCACTGGGCCATGGGGAGATGAGGGAGAGGGCCCCCTAGAGGTAATCGCATGCTAGCAGACCAATGGAGTCGATGGTTCATCGGTCCGACGTCCGGTTTCTGAGTTATGTCGAGTTGCAAGTCGCATGAAAATGTCGTTCAAGGACACTTGGTGAATTTCCGTCCGGGAGCCAAAAAGCAAACGGAGCAGAAAGATTGCGTGTCGTTGGCTCCTGCAAGTGTGTGTGGGCAATGCCGACATGGGAAGACTGCCAACGCTGGCTCGGGGGAGGGTTTTGCAGATTTGACCCACCAATGCGAGATTGCATGCAATGAAATTGTGCAAAACCCTAGTTTACGAAATGACTGCACAATGAATCCACTGGGCCATGGGGAGACAAGGGAGAGGGCCCCCTAGAGGTAATCGCATGCCAGGAGACCAACGGAGTCGACGGTTCGTCGGTCCGACGTCTGGTTTCCGAGGTATGTCAAGCTATAAGTTGCATGAAAATGTCGTTCAGAGATAAGAGACACAACATTTTATCCCGGGAAACCCTCATGGGGAAGAAAACCTAGCAACCTTTCTTAGAATAATTATATGTTTAGAAATCAAGTACAGTGAAACCATGAACAAACCCTAACCCTAAAGGGTTTTACCACATGAAAAACCTTAATGACACATGACAACAAGAGTTCTTATCTACATGAAGATGACCTCCAAGCCATAAGGATAACCAAGCATATCCTTCCCAACCAACATTAGAAGGCACTTTATTTCTCGAATCCCAAGGTAACGTTTGTTCCTTTCACCAATGTTGCTTTGAGCACTTGTATGTAGTTACTCATATATAGTGTTCAATCTAATTGTACAATCAAATATTGGGCATTGATGAAATGTGTAGCATGTATTGCATTTAGTTTTATTAAATTTCACTTCAACATTGACTTAACTTGTAATTTAATCATCCAAACTCACAAATTTTAATTACACCTATCCAATTAGTGTGCATGAGTGAGTTCATTGAAACGTTGAAAAACATTGTATTGCATTTAGTTTGATTAAATTACACGAGCAAAAACTTTGACATAACTTGTAATGATCATCCAAAATCACAAATTTTAATTAGATACCAATTAGTGCACGCATGTAGTGAGTTCGTTGAAACCTTTAAATATAATAGTTTGTTCTTTTGACATAGCGCATTCATGAGTAATAGATAATCCACACAAATCAACACATTAGATTGACACAAGAACACGTGGAAACCGAAGAACAAATACAAAGTGAAATGTATCATTCATTTATAAGTGAAATGTCAATGTGCATGTCTCCAAAAGTACATGTATCCAAAAGTACATATATATCCAAAAGTTTCCAAAAGTGCATGTCTCCAAAAGTACATGTATATCCAAAAGTAAATGTATCCAATGAAGTCAATGTACATGTCTCCAAAAGTGAATGTATCGAAAAGTACATATATATACAAAAGTATCCAAAAGCACATGTGTTCAAAACTATCCAAAACTATCAATGCCACATGTACATGTATCCAAATGTACATATATCCCATAAGACACATCAAAACTCAAGCTTCCTCTTTTTCTTTCCCGGCGTTGATCCTCTAGGCACATCTCTAGGATCCGTGTGCATCTCTGGATCCTGCAAATTAAATATCAATTGTTAAATTCAACTAACTATGTACACTAATACATTAGCTCAACAATTAACTCAACAATTATCAACTGGTGCATGGAAAAGACATGAAACACTTGGTCACTGAAGGACATCTCACCTCAACTGACAAAGGAGATTGTGTTGATTGTGTAGTAGATGGAGCCGTTGGTTCAACATCTAGGATGGTCGAACCAGGGGGGCCAGGAACTGCTCCTGCTGGTGGTGGCTACAATGAAAAAATGTTGAAATAGTTAGAAATGCATGAATAAACAATAGACAACAATAATAAACTATGTAAAGATAATGTTGAAATAGTTACATACCTGTGTGTGATCAGTTGCCATTGCAGATGCGGCACTGACTGCTGCATCAACCATTGATGCGAGGTTTTCAATATACAACTCGGGTTCCTGATTCAGTAAACATGCAATTCAAACATTAACAAAAACGATTTATGCACTGGATTTCAAGTTAAACAACAAATATCATCGAAGGATATACATTACCATGTTGTGAGTAAGCCCATGGTCGTGGGCAGCTGGAGTCTTTCTAGGAGTAGAATGCCTCACATACACATGACCCTTGTTCATGAATGGCCTAGAGGGAGATACAAATCCAGGAAATGGTTCAAATGTCTCGGATGGTGCCTATAGTCAGCAAGTGTTCATGTAGTTAGACATGCATGATTCAACAAACAAACATGTATTTAAAAAATGTCATTTTTAGTTTTTTACCTGGAGCCTAGATGTTTCATGGGACGGTACGACCATGGGTGCTACCTCCACATTACCTTGCCCAAGTGAAGGATCTTCCATCTACAAGTTTAATAATTTTAAATATTAGACCGTAGATAGCATTAGTGAACTAAAATGTAAAGTATGTGGAAATTAACAAATTAACAAGTATTAAAAAATTGAAATTTTAAAATGTTTACCTCGGTGTGAGATATGGCAATAGGTGCTATATAAGATGGGCCTACCAAATGGGTAGTATCATACCCCCCTGTAGAGTCTGGAACATCCGGCTCTGGGGTGTCGCTGCCGGCATGAAGCATCAACTGCAAGTTCACAAAATTAATATATTAGCTCAAACTATATATATGTGTACAAAGACGAAAATAAATGAAGAATTTATTACAATTAACCATCAACATACCTCTCTCAAAAACCCACTGAAGGCAACATCTGAGGCAAGAGCATAGCAGGGATGACCACATGATGTGCACTCATGAGGATCAGTACTAGGATGGGGATGAGTCACTGGTACTACACTAGTGGATGGTCCTGCACTAGTGGATGGTCCTGATGGTCCTGCACTAGTTGATGGTCCTGCATGGTGACGAGCTGGTGTATGTACCACACCAGGGACAGATGTCCCTTCCTCACCCATATGCTGAACCATAGTGCCATGGCGAACAATCGCCCGTGCCAAACTCAAAAATGCATCCCGCGTCTGTGGAATAATACGATGGGAAGGTGGGACATCTAGCCCAGGCAACTGCCTGCGAGGTGCAGGGATAGGGCGATCCTGGTATCGAAGCCTCGCATTGGGTCGGTTTTGGGGCATCCCCCCACCGATCCCCTGAAACTGCAAGATGTCAAAATAGTTTACGTGTTTATGAAGCACGAACTCTACGTACATCTTTCGAAGGAAATACAAGGGAATTTCCCTGTTATTGTGTGGTGGCATATCAAAAACCATGTACCATCTGTCCATCCAGTTATCAACAAATGGTTGAAATGTGCACCACTCAATGGAGATATGCGGCCTGTTTACATTTGGGATTTCCCCCCTCTGAGGCTCCCTAAACAATGCAAATATGAGCTCTTCGGATATTTTCAACTTTTTTATTGCATTGTAGTCTAGCCCATCAGCATATTGTTGTCTTTTTCTTTCTCTATATGATGTAATATCATATAGTACATTGCTAGACTGTGAAATGGTGTCAACAATTGCATCCAAGGTTGATGCAAGCAAGCGGCGAATCCTGTCACCACCACTAAAAGTTGCACTAATGCCCCTCAAGTGGGCAAGCTCAATCAGTATCTCGGCATTGGTGTCCATGGCCGCAACTGCAATAAAGATGTAATGTCCCCATTTTGACCCCCTTTGTATTAAATCGTAAATGATGTAAATATTGTAATTTAATCATGGTAAGGAGCTCAAGGCCAAGGCCCCACCATTGATTTAGTGTTTTATGTATCGGCAATTAAAGAATAGATGCCTATGGTTCTTGTGCTAGATAGGCACGATGTAAATAAGACATCATGTAAATACGAGTTTTAATGAAAATACCCACAACTGCTATGCAATGCAACAAAGAGATGGGGGGCATGATTCTACAAGGAATAGGGAGGGAAACTATTCAAACCCTTGAGCCAATTGTGTTAATCCATGTGTCAATAAGGAAACCCATAAACCACCAACTACCCATTTTGGGTTATGGACCCAATCATTTAATTCTTCCAAGAATTGGTTGAGGCAGTTAATGCCTTGGGAATGAAGAAGTATGGCAGCCAATTTCGTGTATGGGAAAGCCATCAACCTCGGAATTCGTATCTTTGCTTCTTGGGCAAGAAAACACCAACGAAATGGTGCCCGAAGCCATTCTGAACAGGGAGTCTTTCCTCTCTCACGCAGTTTGAGCTAACTGGGTCCTTCCTCATCACGTTTTTACCAATTTTCCTACATTTTTCCATGCCTGGGAGTCATTTTTGCAATGTACAGCAGCTGGGAGAGAAGGGAGTCACGTTTTGGGGGTTATAGAGGTCATTTTTGCCCCAAAATATCCATGGACATTTTTCTGAAAATGGATTTGGCTTCCCTTGGTTGTTTCCCATCTTCCAGTTTCGTTTTTGGGCTTTCCCACATTTCTCTGAATTGGTGAAAACCCCATCTTTGGGCATCTCACTGTAAAAACGTTTCTTCATGCCCAATAAGTGTGGGCTTTGCTGTTATGTGCATCCCTGTTTTGATTTGAGCCTGTGAAAAAGAAACTTGGAATGGTAGTGGATAGAATTGGCTTGATAAACCTAGTTAAGGGAGTAACCTCTCAAGAAGATCAAAAGGGCTTTGGTTACTTTTCTATGCACACCCTGAGAGCACTAGTAAGGAAGGTATGGCTTGAGGGACTGTGTGGCAGTGAAGAGAATACTTCCTTGTGTTGGGTGTGTAGGCATTGTGAGTGCCAAGCTGAATAGATCTGGGACGGGTATCCATAGCTCTGTGGTTGAGCTCACTAGCTTAGCAATTCTTCCTTTCCATGTCCTAGCAGCCTGATAAACCCAACTGCTGATTGGATTGGCTGAATTTGGTGTATGCTTGGATATGTGTGAGTCTACTGTCCTTGGTTCCTTGTAGTAATCATGCCTAGATCGGGGGTGGCAGTTGTATCAAGAGGTTGATAAGCACAACTGGCCTATGGTTGGGTGGAACGTTGCAGCTGCATAGCCAGTTGCTTGGGACTACTGTTACAAGATAAGTACACTCCTGTGTTAACTTTGCATTTATTTATTTGACGAATATCGTAAATATATTATGGATGTGTTATTGAATTTACTTCCGCTGTGTTTTCCTATAGTTTTGCATTTCCATATGTACTTTTATACTGTGTGAATGCTTATTTAAAAGTTCATGGGTCTAATTGGCCAGTTTTAGCATCATGCCCTCTCTATCATGCGGGTATGATAGGAGGGGACGTTACATTTTGGTATCAAAGCTGCTGGTTGCAGCATTGGACCTCTATGGGCCAAATCCAATTACAGTCATCACTGAAAGAAGGGAAGATTTCAAACTTTTTCCTTCGTGTTTTTGAAATTTTTTTGTTTAAGACTGTTTCGGAAAGAATTCCTAAATGTCTTCCGAAACTACGGAAGCATTCGGCGAATTGTCCTGAAACTGCGGAAAGATTCCACGAATCATTCTGCAATGCGGAAGAGTTCGGGAAATCATTCTGAAATTTGTGGAAGAGTTCCGTGAACCGCCCCGAAATTTGTGGAAGGAATTCTCTTCCGAAATTGCGGAAGGAATTCTCTTCCGAAATTTGCGGAAGGAATTCTCTTTCGAAGCTGCGGAAGACTTCGGCGAATCGTTCCACAACTGGGGAAGACTTCGGCGAATCGTTCCGCAACTGCGGAAGACTTCGGAAAATCATTCTGCAACTGCGGAAGACTTCGGCAAATCGTTCTGCAACTGTGGAAGACTTCGGTGAATCGTTCCGCAACTGCGAAAGACTTTGATGAATCGTTCCGCAATTGCGGAAGGCTTCCGCGAACCGCCCCGAAACTGCAGAAAGAATTTCCCAGTGTCTTCCGAAACTGCAGGAGCATTACGCAATGGCTCCACAACTGTGGGAGCATTTTCCGAATCGCTCCGCAACTGCGGAAGCATTCCGCGAATGGATCCGGAATTGCGAGAGCATTCGCCGAATCGCTCTGCAACGGCGGAAGCATTCGACGAATTGCTCCGCAATTGCTGGAGCGTTCAGCAAATCGCCCTGAAACGACGGCGAGATTTGTAAAAACAAAAACAAACAAACAAACAAATGAGGGCGCTGCCCTCGACCTGCCTTGCAGTGGCGCAGGGAAGCCACAAGGGGGCAAGCCCCCTTGACCCCCTTTGTTTTTCCCCTTCATATTTCGTTGATTGTAAGAGAATTCTATGATTTGACAAATTGTCAATATAACCTTTTCCCATGAGCATGAAGGTAAGTTATGAATTCTGAGAATATAATTCAGCTAACAATTGTGTAAATGAACACATTTTGCAGAATCACAGTTACATCAGGGAAGCACTCTAGATAATAGAGTTGGAAAGTTTTGGATCTTGGTTGGGCCAAGAAAATAAACATCATGGATGATGCACAGGATCCCTATGAGCTCGAGACAGATGCCATGGGGGAGAACATACATGTTGAAAATGCTGAAACAGAATATAATGGGAGAAGAAATCAAGAGACTCCTCCCGATATTGCAGCCAGCATGAGAAGCTTAAGGGTGGAGTTGCAAAGTTGCAGAGAAGATAATGAAGGATGATTAAAGCTCAGGAAGATCAAAATTAGTTGAATGCAGCCATGCTGCAGAGTTTGACAGACATCCAAAGCCAAATAAACTATGGGCATCAGACATCAAATCAAGAAAGGGGTGGGAGTAGTTCTAGAAGGAATTCCCGTAAGAGGGCTAGTAGCTCAAGAAGAGTTTCTACAGATAGAACATATACTCCAGAGATCTCTTCTAATGAATCAACTGACTCTGAAGAATCCATTGAGGGTTCAAGCTCTTCATCCCGTAGGAGTAAGAGGAAGAAGCAGTACAAGAACAATTCACATGGGGAATTTAAGAAGGCAAAACCTCCTACATTTGATGAAGAGGTAAAGTCGGGTCAAGAAGCTGAAGCTTGGCTTCTTGGGATGAGAAAATATTTCCAAGTCCAAGACTACTGGGGAAATATGAAGGAAAGGGTAGCCATCTTCAACTTGAATGGAAGAGAATCTATATGGTGGGAACACACCAGGCAAGTGAATAAGATCAATGAAAGGAAGATTGTGTGGAAGCAGTTCAAGAAATACTTCAAGCAGAAGTACCTCTCTGACAGGTATTATGATGATAAGATCAAAGAGTTTCATGAGCTGATATTGGGACAATTGACCATGGAAGAATATGCAAACAAATTCTTGGAGCTACTGAGGTATGTCAGGTATATTCAAGATGATAAGGTGAAAATTCAGCGTTTCCTGAGTGGACTGCCCCAGTCGTATAAAGATAGAATTGAGTTTGATGAACCTCGAACTCTATAGGAGGCCATAAGAAAGGCCAAGTATTGATTTGATCAAAATAGAAGCAAACTAGAATTCCATAAGGCATGGAAGGATAAGAAAAATGAAAAGTTTGATCAAAGGAAGAAGGGTTTCAAACCTCCTCAATTCCAGAATCAGCAAAGGCAACCATCACAGGTTGTGACTAAGCCAACTAGGATGATGGGAGACAAGCCAAGAGATCCAAAGGAACCAAGAGAACCACTTCAATGTTGGGGTTGTGGAGGAGACCACATGCTTAGGAGCTGTCCACATCGGAATGGGAATGCAAATCAAGTCCACAACATCCAAAGAGCTGAAACTATGGGTAAAGAGGCAAGGACAATCCCTAGAATCTATGCAGTAGTAGACGACCGCCAAGCAGATCATCAATCAACTGTGGTTGAAGTTGAAGGTAAGATTGCTAAGCAATCTATTTCTATTTTGATTGATCCTGGATCTACTCACAGTTATGTCACTCCTAGAATTGTTGAGATTTGTGCTTTCAAGAAATTAAAGCATAGTAAATCATGGTTAGTTCAACTAGCCACTGGGACCAAGAGAAAAGTTAGTGAAATAGTAGAGAAATGTCCATTAGAGATGGATAGGCTATTCACTTATGCGGATCTGAATATTTTACCACTTGGTTCCTATGATATTCTCATTGGAATGGATTGGTTAGAAGCACACAGGGTTAAACTTGACTGCTACAATAAAATATTTTAATGCATTGACGAAGAAGGAAACCCGAGGGTTGTAAAAGGCATTCCAAAGGTGACTTCTTTTAGATCGGTTTCAGCCATGCAGCTGAAGAAGTTCTATAGGAAAGGATGTCAATTGTATGCAGCCCACATTTTAGAGGCAGCAGAGAATGAAACTCTTAAGTTTGAGGACTATCATGTATTGCAAGAATTCAGGGATGTTTTTCTTGATGAGATTCCAGGACTCCCTTCAAAGATAGACATTGACTTTACAATTGAACTTGTGCCAGGAGCAGCACGAGTGTCTAAGACACCCTACAGGATGAGTACACTGGAATTGCTAGAATTGAAAATGCAATTACAAGAGTTACTGGAAAAGAAATATATTAGGCGAAGTGTGTCCCCGTGGGGAGCACCTGTTCTATTTGTGAAAAAGAAAGATGGAACACTCAGATTATGTATTGACTACAGGCAGTTGAACAAAGTCACTGTGAAGAACAAATACCCATTGCCCCGAATTGATGACCTTTTTGACCAAATGAGAGGAGCAAAGGTATTTTCAAAGATTGACTTGAGGTCTGGTTGCCATTAGGTAAGAATCAAAGAAGAAGATATTCATAAGACAGCCTTTAGAATGAGGTATGGACAATATGAGTTTGTAGTGGTACCATTCGGTCTCACAAATGCACTAGCTACATTCATGTGTCTCATGAATAATGTTTTTAGCAAATATTTGGACAAGTTTGTTCTTGTATTCCTAGACGACATTCTCATCTATTATAAGAATGAAGAAGAGCATGAATAACATTTGAGAATGACAATGCAATTACTAAGGGAGCATAAGATGTATGCAAAGTTGAACAAATGTGACTTTTATAAAGATAGAATTCATTATTTGGGTCACATCATCTCCGACGAAGGAATATTAGTAGACCCTGAGAAGATTGAAGCCATTATGAATTAGCCAACTCCAAGGAATGTGACTAATGTGAGATCTTTTATGGGCCTTGCTGGTTACTACAGGAGGTTTATCGAAGAATTCTCCAAGGTTGCAAACCCAATCACTTCTTTGCAAAAGAAGGGGATAAAGTTTGAATGGTCACCAATATGTGAGGAAAGTTTTCAACAGTTGAAGAATCTTCTTACAAGTGCACCAATTTTGAAAATTGCATACCCAGGAAAAGACTTTGTGGTGTGTACCGACGCATGCAATCAAGGACTTGGAGGAGTTCTTATGCAAGACAACCATGCAATATTCTATGAGTCAAGAAAGTTGAAAGAGAATGAGAAGAACTATGCTATTCATGATATAGAACTTGCATCCATAGTACATGCCTTAAAGATGTGGAGACATTACTTAATGGGAAGAAAATTTGAGTTAAGGACAGACCATTGTGGTCTGAAATACTTGTTTTATTAGCCAACTTTAAATGCTAGGAAAGCTAGATGGTTGGAATTTTTGTGTGAATTTGATTTTGAGATCAAACACATAAAAGGGAAAGAAAACAAGGTGGCTGATGCACTCAGCAGGAAGATACGTGAAATGTATGTGGCAGCGCTTAGTACTTGCCAACCAGATTTGAGGCAACAGATTATTAACCATATGGTTGAGGATGAAGTATACGTGTAGATAAAGGACAAATTGCAACAGCAAGACCTTGGCAAGAAGTATGAAGGCTATCATTTGGAAGAAGGCAGACTTCTTACTTATAAGAATAGAGTCTATATTCCAAATGCGACAGATTTAAGGAGAATGGTTATGGATGAAATCCATAAAGATCCATACTCTAGTCACCCAGGATATCAGAAAACAATTGCTACAGCATGAAAATATTATTTCTTGCCAGGGATGAAGAAGGATGTCGCAGAATACATCTCTAAGTGCATGGAATGTCAGCAGGTGAAGGTTGAACACCAACACCCCGTAGGTTTATTGCACCCAGTTCCAATTCCAGAATGGAAATGGGAAATAATTTCCATGGATTTTATTACAGGATTGCCAATGACTAAGAGACAACATGATTCCATCATGGTTGTGGTGGACAAGTTAACAAAGGCAGCACATTTCATACCGGTTAAATCCACACATAAAGCCCATGCCATTGCAAATATTTTCATGAAGGAAATTTTTAGATTACATGGGTTGCCTAAGGCAATAATTTCTGACAGGGATACCAAGTTCACTTCCAATTTTTGGAAAGGTCTCTTTGCAGATTTGGGTACACAGCTAAGCTTTAGTACCGCATACCATCCTCAAATAGATGGGCAAACATAAAGAGTAAATCAGGTGCTTGAAGACATGCTCCGCATGTATGTAATGGACAAACCATCCAAGTGGGAGGATTACCTACACTTGGTAGAATTTGCATATAACAATGGGCAACAAGCATCGTTGGGAATGAGTCCTTATGAGGCTTTGTACGGCAGAAGGTGTAGGACACTAGTGACTTGGGACAATCCAGTGAACATAATTGTACTTGGGCCAGAATTGCTTAAGGAAATGGAGCAAGAAGTTGCCAAGATCAGAAAAAACTTAAAAGTAGCCCAGGATAGACAGAAAAGCTATGCAGATAAACACAGAGTGCATAGGGAATTCAATGTTGGGAATCATGTGTATCTTAGAGTGAGATCAAGGAAGAGTTCCTTGAAGCTTGGGAGTTGTGCCAAGCTATCGCCTAGATATTGTGGGCCATTTGAAGTGCTTGAAAGAATAGGTCCAGTTGCATATAGACTTGCATTTCCTGCTAGCACTAAAGCTCATAATGTTTTTCATGTCTCTTTACTTAAGAAATATGTACATGATCCTAACCATGTGATTAATTGGGATGTGATTCAGGTGGAACCCGATGGAGAATTCCAAACCGACCCATTGTGCATCCTAGACAAGAAGGTAACATTGCTCTGGAACCGAGCCATCGGACAGGTAAAGGTGAAATGGAAGCACTATGGTCCCGATGAGGCTACATGGGAGCTGGAGGATGCCATGAGGGTGGCATATCCATTTTTGTTCAATTTTGATGAGCACCGAGGACAGTGCTAATGTAAGGGAGGGGAATGTAATGTCCCCATTTTGACCCCCTTTGTATTAAATCGTAAATGATGTAAATATTGTAATTTAATCATGGTGAGGAGCTCAAGGCCAAGGCCCCACCATTGATTTAACGTTTTATGTATCGGCAATTAAAGAATAGATGCCTATGGTTCTTGTGCTAGATAGGCACAATGTAAATAAGACATCATGTAAATACGAGTTTTAATGAAAATACCCACAACTAGCTATGCAATGCAACAAAGAGATGGGGGGCATGATTCTACAAGGAATAGGGAGGGAAATTATTCAAACCCTTGAGCCAATGGTGTTAATCCATGTGTCAATAAGGAAACCCATAAACCACCAACTACCCATTTTGGGTTATGGACCCAATCATTTAATTCTTCCAAGAATTGGTTGAGGCAGTTAATGCCTTGGGAATGAAGAAGTATGGCATCCAATTTCGTGTATGGGAAAGCCATCAACCTGGGAATTCGTATCTTTGCTTCTTGGGCAAGAAAACACCCACGAAATGGTGCCCAAAGCCATTCTGAACAGGGATTCTTTCCTCTCTCACATAGTTTGAGCTAACTAGGTCTTTCCTCATCACGTTTTTACCAATTTTTCTCCATTTTTCCATGCCTGGGAGTTGTTTTTGCATTGTACAGCAGCTGGGAGAGAAGGGAGTCATGTTTTGGGGGTTATAGAGGTCGGTTTTGCCCCAAAATATCCATGGATGTTTTTCTAAAAATGGATTTGGCTTCCCAGGGTTGTTTCCCATCTTCCAGTTTCGTTTTTGGGCTTTCCCACGTTTCTCTGAATTGGTGAAAACCCCATCTTTGGGAATCTCACTGTAAAAACATTTCTTCATGCCCAATAAGTGTGGGATCTGCTGTTATGTGCATCCCTGTTTTGATTTGAGCCTGTGAGAAAGAAATTTGGAATGGTAGTGGATAGAATTGGCTTGATAAACCTAGTGAAGGGAGTAACCTCTCAAGAAGATCAAGAGGGCTTTGGTTACTTTTCTATGCACACCCTGAGAGCACTAGAAAGGAAGGTATGGCTTGAGGGAATGTGTGGCAGTGAAGAGAATACTTCCTTGTGTTGGGTGTGTAGGCATTGTGAGTGCCAAGTTGAATAGATCTGGGAGGGGTATCCATAGCTCTGTGGTTGAGCTCACTAGCTTAGCAATTCTTCCTTTCCATGTCCTAGCAGCTTGATAAACCCTACTGCTGATTGGCTTTGCTGAATTTGGTGTATGCTTGGCTATGTTTGAGTCTGCTGTCCCTGGTTCCTTGTAGTAATCATGCCCAGCTCGGGGGGTGGCAGTTGTATCAAGAGGTTGATAAGCATAACTGGCCTATGGTTGGGTGGAACATTGCAGTTGCATAGCCAGTTGCTTGGGACTACTGTTACAAGATAAGTACACTCTTGGGTTAACTTTGCATTTATTTATTTGATGAATATCGTAAATATATTATGGATGTGTTATTGAATTTACTTCTGTTGTATTTTCCTATAGTTTGGCATTTCCATATGTACTTTTATACTGTGTGAATGCTTATTTAAAAGTTCATGGGGCTAATTGCCCAGTTTTAGCATCACACCCTCTCTATCATGCGGGTATGATAGGAGGGGACGTTACAAAAGACATCAGTACAAAAATCATTAGAAACATATACATGGTATATAATGACGTCTCTTCAAAATTGAAAATGTATTTAATCAAACTCAAGTAAGCAATTTAATGGCATTCACTTACATACATTTAAAACTTAAAATTAAACATTTAACAATTAAAAAGTAAGTTTCATTCAACTTCTTTCTAGAAGTTAAGGCACTTCTTAACCCTCATTGGTGACTTTTCCATGCAAACTTGGGTTTAAACTTCTTAGAATTTAGGAGTGTTATTTTGACATGTTTTGGCCTTTACGTCCATTGCAGAAAACAATATTTCCATCAACTTCATAAGCTAACATTAAATTTATTGATTTCAACATATTACGCCTTGTGGTTGGAGGGGAGGACAAAGTGGCATGGAATGAAATGGATATGTATGAGTTTGCACACCTTTGCATTGCTTGGTCCACTCATTGAACCCCAGGTTCTACGCTTAGGATTGGCTCAGTGGTGGGTCGGGGTCCTCATCCAGAGTCCCTCCTCACATGGATGGAGAGATCCCAGAGGCGAGGAAGATAGCATTTAGACGACTACTTCAGGATAGAGACCACCTTGAGGTGGTGGAGGAGGAATTTTATGAGTTTTCTAGTGGCACTAGGAGATTTGGAGGATATGAGGTGGTTAGAGACATGGGGGTTAAGAAACCCCTTGTTTGGTGGACAACTCATGGGGCAACATGCCCTCTTCTACAAAAGATAGCCTTGAGGGATGTCTTTCCTTATGAGATGGGTTTGGACAGCAGTACTGAATTGGCATTAGCCAACATGGATCTTAATGATCCAGTGCTAGAGCCGGTCACTTTTGATGAGGGTGATCATATGGAGGGGTCATCCTCCACACCAGTAGATGCAGTTAGTCAGATTGGCAGAGAGGAGGAGGAGGAGGATTAGGGCAGTGATGATTTTGTTGATTCAGGCATGGAGGAGGACTATTGAGTCATTGACAGATGGGATTCTTCCATCTTGATCCACTCCTTTTTTGTATTTACTATTAGACTATTATTCTATTTGGCATTTGCCAGTGCCCAATGGCATTCCGACATATATGTAATACATTTTGATTTTGATGACTTAATGAGAAATATGGTTCCGAGTCTCTGACATGCATCTATGTGTCTCAATGTCTCGTTGTGATTTGTGATTGTGAATGACAAATGTGTTGTGATTTGTGAATGATCTAATTTCTATTGAATATTTCATATTTGTAATTGTAAATTTAATTTCTATTGAATATTTGTAATTGTAAATGTTAAATTTTATTGGATCTATATGTCTATATTTTTAAATTTTAATATATTATATATATATATATATATATATATGTATGTATATAAAACGTGTCCTAATTCTGGGGGTCACCGTGTCCCGTGGGGACACTCGTGTCCCGTGTCCTCGTGTCAGGTGACTTAGATGGATACATTGTAAAAAGGGGGGAGTTCTATTTTTTTTCAATTTTTCGTTGGATTAGGAATTTTTGAGTTTTTGAAAAGGGATTCATTGTAATTATTCACTCATCTTGGTTGAGGGAGATGTGAATTTAATTAGAGATTGGGTTATTCCAAATTTTATCAAAATTACAAAACTAGATTGTTTTAAACAATAAAAAAATAGTAATTTAGGTTAAGAAATGACAAAAAAATTATATGGGTGAATGAATTACCTAATTAGATGACAAACCACCAGTGAATTTGCCTCCCCTCCAGCTAAATCGAGCTCCACCGATACTCCAGGGCACACAAACCATCCTCGTCCAACCTCTATTTCGCGTTTCTGATGCGTGAAGAGCGTCGCGGGTGGTCGGGGGTGGTCGGGACTATGTTTTTAAATTGATTTTAGATTTCCATAACGCGTACGCGTTTTGTAACTACATAACGTGTACGCGTTTTGTAGTTCTATAACGCGTACACATTATGGTTACCTATCCTACATGTCCAGTGACATGTCAGGCTTGGGTCTTACCATGGCAGGTGCTAAGTATCAGAAATGCGTTATGTTTTTATGTATCAGGAACGAGTTTTGAAAAAATAGGATTGCATCTAAAGTGACCCTCATCATCTTGCACACGCCCTTATCATCTCTAATCTTATCATGTGTTATCTCTTGTCCAAATGATATGGGTATTATTAAAGCAAGAGACACATGCCTGGAAACATCCCAATGCATATTTTGAGGAGGAGCTTCATCCCAATGAAGAAGAAGTATCAAATCAGAATCAAAACTCAGATTGGACCATTCATTTGCAACAACAGATTAACAAGATAAGAAGAAGATATCATTTTGAAACAAATGAGGTTTTCTCTGAGTTTCACTTGGGCATATGACCCTTTTGGCATCATTTCTGAGCTGAGGATCAAGAAAAAGACTACTCCCTATGTGCACAACCAAAGACCAGAAATTGATAGTTTGTCTACAGCTTCTCCATCATCACCAACATCTCAAAGTAACCCAGAAACAAATTTGACAGCTGAATCAGCTCATGGACAAAAAAGAGTCAAACATTTTTTACAAATATAAGCAAATCAAGCAAAGGAATGAGATTCTCAAAAGTAGCACCTACACCCAATTCTGAAAGCAGCTGAAGCTTCTAGCCACAGAGGATTCACAAGGAAAAGAGGTGGCTGAAACTGAAGGTCACAAAGACGAGATGCTGAAACTTATAATGGAACGGAATGCACAGATAAGAGAGATGGAAACAAAAATGGATAAATTTATAAAGGAGGAAGAACAAAGTGCACAGATGGCCATTATCCCTCTCGAGGCAGTCCCTCTGACAAGATATCAGAAAACTTCAAGAGGATGTTAAAAACCTCCAAGCACCGAAGTCTACGTTCCAGACTTGTTATCATATATAAATGCATAAATCTTAGAGACTCAGTCAACAACTACAGTAGCTACAGAAAGAGAATGTGATGGAAAAGACCTTAGCTGAAGCCAAGGAAAACATCTGGGTGGATATCAGCAAGTCTATGGCAAAAATCTGGCCATTCATATAGATTCAAAAATCAACACCAAGGATCCGAACAAATCAACAGAATTCCTATATTTTGTAATTTGAGATCTAATTAGTTAGATATTTTCTTCATAATATCCTAGTCATTTATGACAGGAGTAAATGTAAATAATTGTATAAATACTTCTTTCTTCGAAGTATTGAGGGTTGATTTTTGCACCCAAGAGCTATTGTGTAAACTTTACAAAGGATCGACCAATAATAAAACAAGATTGTTCACAGGATTTTTGCGTCAAATTGTTGGTGATGTCTCTCTATCTTTGTTGAATGTTTTCTTATTCTCTGTGATCATTTATGTATTTCAAATTCTAATCATTTAAAGGAAGTCAATGGTTTCCTTTAAGGATAAATTTAAGCAAACAACTCTGAAACAAGAATTATATATGTTGTCTTTTGGCCATTGCTGCTTTGAAAAACATTGTTCTTGTCATAGGAATAAATACAAATACCAAGATGATGCCACCTTGGTACAGGCCTTTTCAATTTGAGGCTAGTGGGTGGCCTAGAAGATAGGCAGTGGAGATAAGCTTAAGGTTTTGTAGGATCCTTGGGTTGGGAATGCATAAAATTATAAACTATCAGAGGGTTTGCTGGAAATTCTACATGAGAAAGGAATTAACTCATTAGCAAATGTCAAGACACATTTGATACCTGGTAGATGAATTAAATCCTGGGTGACTCCTTAGGCCCTAAAATTACAAGGATATTTGGCTATGGAATAGAGCAATTAGACTAACTGCAACGATATATATATTCCCCCTATGTGTGTGTGTGTGCGTGTGTGTGTGTGTGTGTGTGTCTATATAACTGTAACGATAAAAAAATTGATAATAGGACCTGAAGAAATTATATCATTACAACAACCAAGAAATCTTGATAATAACCCAGGTGCAGTTCTACCAATAAATGATAATGTCTCGGATGTCTGAAGAAATTATATCAATACAACAACCAAGAAATCTTGATAATAACCCAGGTGCATTTCTACCAAGGAATAATATTGTCTTGGATGCCTGAAGAAATTATATCATTATAACAACCAATAAATCTTGATAATAACCTAGGTGTTGTTCTACCAAGAAATGATAATGCCTCGGATGCCTGAAAAAATTATAGTATGTTGGGGGACAGTGGTACCATGAACAGGGAGATGGTCGAAGAAGGAATTTCCATCATAAGGACAAAGGAAGAAACCAACATCTATTGTTAAGATTAATGCTAAATCATTCATAACTATCATGGTAAATATAAATTACTTAGCCTCTATAATATGAAATAAGACTAGCAAATGATCAATTGGTCAATACAAAGCCATTTGACCAATTGAGCACTTTAATGAAAATGTGAGGACTAATAATATGGAAAGTATCAAGGTCTTTGTTGTAAAAAAAAGCTATCGTTAAAGTATAATATCATAACTCTACTTGATCTAAGTTTAAAATTCATGGAAAGTATGAGTGAAAAAATACCAAATCTGTTTTAAAGTAAGTATGAGATTTGTGTTATAAAATTTAAGAAATAAAGTTCTTTTTTTTTTTTTTTTTTTTTAATATATATATATTTTTTTAAATACCTTTTGCAGATAGTGAAAATTAGTGGTGCTAGGTACTGCTTGAAAATGTGTGAAGTGTTTTAAAAAACGATGAAGTTAAGATATATAAAAACACTCATTTTCATTATTTTAATAAAATTTAATGTTACCCTATAATAAAATTTAATGTTACCATATAATTCTTTTAGGCTAAGTATAACATGTGTTAAGTTACAAAATTTTATTGCATCGCATTAAAGAATAATATGCGAATTCCAATTCTGTTTTGTGTTGGAGAGTATAACATGTAATAAAGTATTAATATTAACATCAAATCGAAACTTGCTAAAATATTTTATAAGAATGCATTTTAGATTTGCAAATTTGTATGTAATTTTAAATTCTTAATATTATCTTTAAATTTGAATTCTACAAATCGGTATTTTGGATAAGTAGATGGAATACTCGTCTATATCTTGGTTTCTCGGTTTTGGCAGATTCTTAAAATAATAATTAAATTAGTTAAAGATATTGTATATTTACAATAATGTTTACGTTTTTTCAAGTTTTGTTTAGGTTGAGTGCACTAACGAATATCAGAAAGTTCGTCATTATCTATGAATGAGATGGTGGAATAGAAAATTGGGGTCAACCTACCTCTAGTGGCAAATCAATTATAAAGATAAAAAAACTGGGAATATTAGGAAATGTCATTCGCAATTGCTATACGGTTGTGTTAGAAAACACCATATACGTCATTTCCTCAATGAATCCAATGCCATGTCATTGCTAACACTCAACTTCCCTTCTATTTTGTTTCATACGTTTTCAACAAATATTTAGGGTAATGCAATGGCAATGGCAATGTCAATGGTGACTTTCAATTCCCGTTATGTTTCGGACATACGTCAGTTCTCAATAAATATTATATTTAGGGTTTTCCATAAACAAGGGAAGTCTCAAAGAGTGGAAATAAAGAGGTCTTATCGTGAGTAACCGGCGGACCATAATGTAGTGTACCGTCTAATTTAGATGGAAGTTTGATATAGCTGAGCTAGCCAACTGAAACCAAATATTCGTACACTATCGTAGAAACAAATAGTGGGAGTAGAATCTGAATATGTAATATCAACATTTTAACATAAGAACATGATTGCTTGGTTTTAAGTACAATTTTATAGGTGCTTCAGTCGGCGCATGCGGAAAAACTTAGGTGATATGCAATACCTGAAGTCAAATAGCATATCACATAGCACAAACCATATATTTCATACCTCACTTTTGCATGGTCGATAATGGTGTTGCAGAACTTTGAAACATAGAAAAAGAATATTAGGCATGCCCGAATCGAAATTATAACAAATATCATCACGAAAAAATCCATTAATTCTAACTAGCCTTTCTGTGTATAGATAGAAATCATAATATTAACTCTAAGACATAATCGTCACTTGGAGCTAATGTGATTGAGAAAGGATACCTGGTTACTGTTAGATTATAGTGTTATCTAAACAACTGAGTAGAAATAAAAATTCAAGATATCTGTTACTGTTCGCTTACATAAAGCAATCGGTTCTCTTAAGTAAAGCAATTTGATATTAAAGAAATCGGTTCACTTAGGTAAAGCAATTTGACATTAAATAACCCATAAAGCTGGAACATAATTTACCTTTCAACTACAACACGGATTTCTTCAGCGCAGGCCATGCTAGATGAATGCAAGAAGACTTTCATTTTAAACACAAATTTCTTCACTGCGAGCTGTGCTGGATGAATGTAAGTAGCCTTTCACTTTGACTGTAAAAAACAGGAGCAATTGAACAAAAAACAAAGCTTCATTACAAAAACCTAAAATAAAACCTTGAAAAATTCACAAATTACAAGGGTCCATGAAGTTCGATGTACATGTAACAAGAATTTTATCTTTGGGCAGAAGCAATGGCGGTTGCGACTGCAATTGGATAGGCTTCTTCATTCAATGGGTGTTTGTGTTTGACCAAAATATTTCTCAACATGGAACAAGAAGTTTCAACGGGTCTAGCACACAGGTCTAGCAATGGCCTGGAGCACAAGGCCATTGAAGGGGTCTTGGGATTTGATCTCGTGACACCTAAACGCCACCTTTAATAGCACAAATCTTCAAACTTCATTGCAAAATTTGACAGCAACAGCACAACAGAGGAAGTTTGAACGTCATGCAATAGCGAGCAGATAGCAGCATCATTTCCTTGCTCCATGCCTCCATCGCACCAGTATAAATTCAATAGAGAGTAAGAAAATGTAAGAATTTGCAGAATGAAATTAGGGGAGGTCATGCTACGTTGTGCGCCTCTTCCCTAACACCACAGCTGGAACTATTACAGGCAACTATGCATGCGTCTTGAAGCTTTGTGCTAGGAAATGGATGCGTCTTGAAGCTTTGTGCTAGGAAATGGCAATTGGCATGCAAAATGACATTGTAGCCACAGGGTGAACATGCAGGATGACACTGTAGGAATGGGTTAGCTTAAACAAAAATGGCAAATCAATATACCATATACTGTATTGTGTTATACCGGAGCCTCAATAAAAGGTCAAATAAGGGTCACAGTTTATTGATTGGCCAGAAGAGAATATAACCTATAAAACTTTGGATAAAAAGTATTGAACTTTGGATAAAAAGTATTGAACTTTGGATAAAAGGTATTGGAACATGTGTAAGTACTAATACAATCGCACAAAGTGATTTCTATGTGTAAGTACTAATACAATCGCACAAAGTGATTTCTATAGTCCCTGCTGCTTGACAAGCTGACAGGGACTAATAAGATAACATAAATCAATTTGAAATAGATATTTGATTATCTTACCTAGCTAATCGAGTTTGACAAGAAAATAAAGAAACTCATTTTAAAAGACGAACTTCAGTACAATTTGAAAAAGCTTATTTAAAATAAATAATAAATTACTTTTTATAGTTTCCTAAGTCATGTAGATATCTTATGGATGGAAATAAAAAACATTCCATTCTATATACACAAGTAGTTACAATACTTCGAAAGTGACTTCCAACCAGTACAATTAGGAGAAGGGAAATACAAGTAATATTCCTATGTCAACATGATCATTTTGATCTTACTTGAGAACAAATATCATTAGTAATTAGGATTTATATATACCAATTTTCACAACATGAGTTCGTGATATAATATTTTTTTCAAAGACATCAATGGTATAGTTAAAAATGAAGACCGAGATTATTCCTATTTAAGTGGCATAGTTAAAAATGAAGACCAACACACAAACTTTAAACCTATGATCCATGAAGATATTATATAATAAAAAGTTACCGTTCTTTACAATCATATAGGAACACGTTAAAAAGTTACATTATTTGATAAAGATGAAAGCAATTTTTACCGGAACACGTAAAAAAGTTACATTATTTGATAAAAATGAAAGCATTATTACGAAAAAAGGAATTACAATATCTTACAAATTCCACCAAGAAAAGAATTACAATATCTTAACAAATTCCGATAAATATGTATGCAAAGGTAAATCAAATTCCATTGATTTCGAAGAAAAGAATTACAATATCTTAACGAATTCCAGGAAAAAAAGATTTACAATATCTTAAGAAATTCCAAGAATTATGTATGAAAAGGTGAAATCAAGATTGAGAAAGTGAAATTCCATTGTTTTTGGGGAGCTGTAATTGTAAAAGTTTAAATCTATGAACTAAAAATGAAAAAAAATTAATGTATACACTATAAATTAAGAATTAATATTAAAAATGGAGAAAAAATATTTATATAATAAAATTATCATTTAATATTAAAATTATAAGTTTAAAAAATAAAGATATTTGTACAATTAAATTATAAAATAGCTTGACTTTGGAAAATAAAAACCATAAAAAATATAGTAGATTGTCTGTCTATTGGTTGTAGCCTGGGTGGTTGGGAGGAATGTTTGTCACCCTCCCCACCCAGGTTCAATTCTTGTAAGTGACATATTGCTTTTGTTGAGCCCATATTGTAATGATTGTAATTCGTGCCACCTTGATTCTCTAGAATAGCAGGTGGTGACCATTTCCCCAAGTGGATTAGCCCTCTAACAAACGGCAAACCACCCTTAGAAAAATAGTAAATTGTCGAACCTTGTGATCATGGCGAGTTCTAGGTGTGACTTTTCACTCTCAATACCGATCTCGTCTGAAATTGAAATGGAAGCTTTATCCTCATGTTTGATAGCCTCTCTGAGCTCTGCCACTACCTCACTCACGCTCGGCCTACATGACGGTTCAGACTGAACACATTTCATGGCTACTTTTATAACACCACTCATGGATTTCATGTTGTAACTTCCGCCCAACCTCTTGTATATGATTTCTGTTATTTTTCCACCATTTTCATCCATCTCCATTACATACGGTGTCACCTGATATTATGTCAATAATTTCTGTTAGCAGCCTAAGAGAAGATACACAACTAAATATTTGTATTATGTGTTTTGAATGATTGATGATAAGATTTCTTACCCATCGAACTAAGTTTACTTCATGCATGGGTAGTTTTAGATCTACGGGCGGTCTACCGCATATGATCTCTAGCAAAACCACTCCAAAACTATACACATCACTTTTTTCCGTCAACATTTGAGTGCTGTAATACCTGTGAAAGCGTTATCCCCACAAAAATGTACAAGCTTATGAACTATGGTGGAAATAAAAATAAGCAATGCGCTTTAATATAAAGAATATTACAGCTCTATGGTAGAGAGAGGGTGATGTGTTATATACTCTGGATCGAGGTATCCTGCCGTTCCTTTCACTGCAGTGGTAACATGAGTAGCCTCTCTATCAATTGTCATCATTGAAAGACCGAAATCGGCCAATTTTCCATTCATATTACGGTCTAAAAGTATGTTTGATGTCTTTATGTCTCTGTGAATTATCTTTGGGATGGAACCCACGTGCAGGTATTCGAGTCCTTCAATAAGAAATTGCAGTTAAATCACATGAGATATATGCAGGCTGCTGATGATTTGTACTTTCTAAGATAGAGTAAAAATCAACTGTGGTTTTCGAGTAATCGATACCTAAAATAACCAGCGTTTAGATAATAAAAGAAATAACTGCTGTACATCAAAGTAATTTAGAGGATGAGTTACCCTGTGCGGCATCCAAAGCTATCCTTATCCTTCTTTTCCAATTTAGTCCCGAACTAGATCCTGGAAAAAAAATATAAGAACGAAATGTGTGTTGGTTACCTTGGCTATTATATCAACTGTAACAAGCATATCATAAGGCAATATAATTTACCATAAAGGTGGGCCCCTAGGGTCCCTCCTGGCATGTGCTCATAGATAAGCATAACTTCTCTCGTTTCGTTACAGTAGCCCAGCAAAGGTACCAAATTCCTATGATTGATTCGAGAAAGAAGATCAACCTGCTCATCAAGTCAAACTACTGGCATGAATTTAACCATATATATAATACTTGTGAGTGCAACCGAAACTGTATGTGGTTATAGATTCTTAAATTGGATCCAAATTGAACCGTATTACTGGTAATATCTGAGAATTACCTCATTCAAGAACTCTTGAATTCCTTGATGGGAGAACAATGAGAGTACTTTGACAGCTATATCATTTCCTTCAGGCAATTTACCGAAGAAAACCGATCTAAATCCCCCTCGTCCGATTTCCCGACTAAAAGTTTGTGTTGCAGCTACCATTTCATCTAGAGTGAAGGCACGGGACTTTGTTGCATTTGGCACCGTAACCATTGAGTAGTCTGCAATCCATTCATGGGAGGTAAAGTTAGTCATAATAAAAGCACAATCATAGGTATCATGTTATAATATTTGGAATATTGATAGTGTTTCGTGACCTTGGTACAAGAAAGGTTTGGGTTCCATTTCCACCCCACTGCTTTGGCTGGCTACTCCCTCTTCTTTTCTCCTCCTGAATCTTTTGCGATACAGAATAATACCCACTATGAACGCTAAGGCGATGACTAGAATTCCGCAGAGCGTTATTCCGAGCACAGCCTTAAATTTATTATTGTTTGAAATATGTGGAGTACATTCCCTTATTCATAAGTAGATGGGGGTTTCCAGAGTAGCTGCAACACAACAGAGAGAGATTTTCCATGAAAGTGATGCCATGAGACTTATTAGAATCTGGGTTTGGGTCGCACTAGACATTTCTATTCCTGAGGTATATAGATGAGCAAATTATTACCTGAGTTTCAACGAACAATTGAGGAGAAGTTGCGAAGGAATTACACCCGTGAAATTATTGTTCTCTATATTCCTGTGACAATAAGTTCAAAAACAATGTCATACAACATTTGCTAGTTAATTCCATTTAAGTTTTGATTACGACCAGAAAACGGGGAAGAGAGAAACACTTACAACTCTTTTAGGTTTTTCAGTTTAGATAGCCACTCTGGAATAGTGCCGCTCAGGTTGTTGTTTTGTAAATATCTGCATAATAACCAAAGTTAATTGGTTTTGTGAAAATCCATAAGATCAAGAATTCAAATGGCGCAAATGTAAAATTATGGTGAAAAGAAACTTACAGTCTCTCCAACATGGCTAAGTTGGAGAAATTTGGCAGTGATCCTATGAAATAATTGTTGTCTAGTGATCTGTTAATTTCAACATGAATGGATCAGTGCCACTTCTAATACAAACCATGTTCCCTTCATCCACGGAAATGGTCGTTACAGAGAGACACCTTTCACATTTTATAATAGCAAGTGATAATTTAACTTTAATTCACCGGGATCTTCGAAGAGCTACTTAAGGTTAATACACAAAAAAAATGGTTCAAATTCTACTTACACAGTAAGTAATGCTGTCAATTGTACAATATCATTAGGTATCCATCCTGTAAGATTCCTTCCCGGCAAGTCGCTGGCAACAAGAGTATTGTTATCGTCAGCTCTTATAATTTTACCTCATATCGCTGTAAAAAAAATTGAAGAATTAAACTTACATTTCCGAAATTCGTATGCCTGAGGATGAGCTGCTATGACAGCCAATTCCCTTCCACTGGACCAAAAAGCAAGGATCGGATATCCAATTTTTTATGTCAAAACTCCTTCTGATAGCGTCCAGAGCGTCAATTGCAGTTTGAAAACTACTAGTTTAGGTATTGAATGATTGTTTGAAAACTACTAGTTTAGGTATTGAATGATGGTTAATACTATTGAGTTGCAGGTTATTTAATGCAGCTGCACTGGATATGTATATGTAATGAACATATTGATTATTGGATACTAAATAATTTAATATTCAAAGATTAATAAACCCATTGCAACTGTATTAAATGACCTATAGCAAACTAAATAATATTACTTATGTAATTATGGTACTATTAGCATGGCACTTACCATCTTGTAAATATGTTACCGGTTGTGTATCAATTAGCCGGTAATGCTCATAAGCGTTGATTATAGGACGATTAGTGGAGCCAGCGTCGTTCCAGAGCTTAAATAAGTTATCCGATTTATTGGAGATGAAAGTCAGTTCTACCGCAGAATAATCTCGACCAAGATTAATTGGTTCATACGGTTTCTCTTCATTTATCGTGGCGTAAAAAGATCTGGATTTGAGTGTCTTGGCCTCTGCAAAATACAATAACAGTAATGATTTGTACCCTGGTGATGATTTTAGCCCGAAATAAACGCCATCTCCATTATCCGCAACCCACGCCGTTTGCATGACAGCTCTTGGGGGAAGGTTTTTGGTATTGTTGATTGAAATCGGCTTCTGAGATGTTACAGATCGGAATAAATTTAAACTAGTTGAATCTTGAGCTATATTTGCTGTCCAGAAGCGGTCGAAGACGTCTTGAGGATACCTGTGTGATTGACCATCCAAAACTATTCAGCTAAATCGATAACAAAAAAATTGCATCTCACATATGAAAAATGTTTAGCTATGTGGTATACGCTGTAGAGATATATATACTTTTACTACTGTGCAAAGATATATAAATTTAGAACTGATAGGAAAACGGATTACAATGAACATCAACACTACTAGCTCGTTAGTTATGACGCTTAGATCTCCGTAGATAGATATATAAAGTTCAAAATGTCCACCTAAGCGTATTATTATGTCCACCCACATCAATTCTCTCTACTGTAGCGAGAATTCTTCCTGGCCGAGCCTGTGCATACATGCCATCTCGGAGGGGCCTCAACTCGATACCATTGATAAATGGATCATCGCTGTCGGAGGTTCTGATCAAGCAAACATACATCACTGTGCCTGAAGTAACCAAGATTTTTTCAGTGTAAATTCCATCTGGTGTGAGTGTCAGGCTTTGAGTGAACAACATATCTACAGTCTCAATAGAGAAAGAGAAGCTTGGAAAACCATGGAATCCGCTGTAATTTCCAATGATGAACCACAGTCTTACGAGGTAAGGTACATTGGAAGGCACAGGCAATTGATAGCAAGACTTGTTGAGAGGCTTTGGGAAGTAGCGTAGGCTATCCAAAGAAGAACCGCCGGCATTTTCAGTGATATCCCCAGTGTATGCTGTCTCACCAACGTCTATGTAATGGTCATCAGTAACCCATTTTATATTGTTTTCCGCAGTTCTATTGTCTTTCCCTCCGCAAATAATACTTAGAAATCCTGCAACACCGTCAGAAATAATGAGTAAAACATTATATTGCCAGCATTCGCTATAAGAACACACTCATGAGGCGTTTCTTACCTGATGGTTCACCAGTAATAACAGCGGATAAACTCAAGAGCACGGCCACTAGCGGTATCCAATATCCCCATTTGCCATAACGAACTTTGGCCATGGTTCCACCTATTTTTAGAAAGTGCTCCGTGCTTGTAGCATTACAATGGAAGGAGGATCGATTTGCTTCTTGTTATTTTAAAAGAAGTTGAAAGTGCCAGTGGTATATGTTTTATAACCAAGCGCGTAAGTGCGTGTGTTACTCTGCTCTTTCTTTACCGAAAAGCTAATTGCATCACTCTACCCTATATAATGGTGCAATCCTAATGAGAAGTGAGAGGCAGTAGGATAAGCTTTATTTAAAAGGTTCGGATAATCTTTATCACTCAGGATTTTTTTTAAAAGAAATTACAAGAAATAAATTTAACAGAAAACTAAAAAGGATTAGATAATAATTTTTAAGTAAAATATTTAATCGAAAATAGAAAATTATTTTAACATGATTTAGTAATAATTTTTATGAAAACGGTTGACCTAAACTTAAAATTATTTTAACATTATATAAAATATTAAAACATTTTTTTATTTTAAAAATATTTTTTGAATAGTTTAAATTAATCCAAAACCTCTAAAATTCCATAAACAACTTTCAGTTATATCTAAATTTTCAAAATTGTTTTGAATAGAAAAAAGCTTAATCTAAAAATTTTACTATTTAAGTCTTTAGTCATTATTTTGAAAATATCTTGCTGTGACTTTTCAAAACTATTAATTTCTAAAATTTTGGATTCCCAATGGTTTTTAAAAGTGTTGAATCCATTTGTACTTAAAAAAAAATTATGATAAAACATAGCTAAATTTCAATTTTGTAAAATAAAAAATGTAAAATTCCAACTAAAAATAACCATCTAGTCATTACCATTAACATTATATTAAAAACTTATCTTTAATAATATATATATATAAAACATAGCTAAATTTCAATTTTGTAAAATAAAAAATGTAAAATTCCAACTAAAAATAACCATCTAGTCATTACCATTAACATTATATTAAAAACTTATCTTTAATAATATATATATATATATATATATTATACGTCTTATCATAAATTTAGGAAGTCAAATTTACCGTTTGCTGTATAAAAGGTGTTTTCCTTCCGCCACCATGAAGAGACATTCCTTTTGACATTTACTTTATAGTTTTGGAATTCAACGGCTACTCCAATTTTAGACCAATCTATAAGTGCCAAGTATTAGTTAACAATCAAGTCAATTAGCAAGTACATATGAATGCAACGAATAAGCATTAATGAAGGTTGTCATATGAGTAGATTAATGGTATATAAAGAGGGTATAATATCATTACTGTATATGATATTATACAATTTTTATCCTTATTTTCTTTTATGTTGTTGATAATATTTTTCTTTTCTTTATGTTGATGATAATGTTTTTATGGCAAGGTGTCTCTTTGATCTTGATAAGTAATTAAGAAATCTTAATGATTTATGTTATAAAATGTGTATGACTATTAACATCGACAAAACAAAATTGATTGATTATCAAGTTCAAGAAGCTCACTGATGCTAATTTTGTATATGACAACTTGGAGGAAGTATCTTCTTACAAATATCTGGGAATTGATATCCATCACAAGCTCAACTAGAACTATAGCCTTTAGAAAAGGATTGATGGAGGGTGGAAAGCTTATTTTGGTCTTGAAAATAATTGTAAACTAACAAACCTTGTGATGTGGGATAAAAAGAAGTTTCTTTTTGAAACACTTGTCATGTCATTATCTTATACGGTTGTGATGTTTGGTGTTGTAGCATATCTAGAGAATCTTGGAGAAAGATTGAGAAAATTCAGATGTGTTTTATAACGTATAACCTCAAAATTAAAAGCAATACACCCTATCATATTCTAGTAATAGAAATGGGTCTTCCCCTAATCGAGAGCATCAATATGACTAGGTACTTGATGTAGAAGTACAAGATAAATAACATGGAAGACCAGAGACTCCTAAAATTGCTTTAAAATCCAATCAAGACCACTAGCATCTCAATAGAGGTTGGTATAAAGATGCGATGGCTTGGTTAAACCATTGAAGGATTGACGAAAATGTTACTTTGCAAAATATCAATAACATTAAAATTATTATCACATCTATGTTTAAAGACAAAATGAGGGATGTGAAAGAATTAGAGGCTAAAAGAAAATTAAGATACTATAAGGAGGTCATTAACCCTAATCTGGAAGATCAAAAGTATCTCTACATTTTAACTAGTTCAAAAAGAAAATTAATATAGCTAAGATAAGAATGAATTCTCATGATCTTCATAGTGAAACAATACACTATACACTTTCTAAACACCATGGGTGGAAATGATTTTCCATCTCTTTGAGACTATGGGCGTTGACGATGAAAGTCACTTTTTCTTAGAGTGCCCTGCATACACCCACATTAGATTGCAGTTTCATAATATTTGCTATAGTTCAAATCCCCCTAACCTTTTAACATGTCAAAACTATGGCAACCTGGGAATATTTTTTCTAATATTATTGAGCATATGAATAAAATTTTACAACAATCCAAATAATTCCTTTATTTTTCCTTAAGGTTTGCTAGAACAAAGTTGATCACAATGGACATTAACCACAACCACTCTCACCATCATTATCATAAATTGCTTGAAATTATAATTAAAAAATTTCTTAATAATTATTCTTAAAACTATTTTCAAAATAATCAATATTATTTCTTAAAAAACATGTCTATATTTATTTTAAAATGATAAAACATCATACA